>BSDF01000005.1:1818370-3070870 GCA_027925045.1 Hypotaenidia okinawae | reverse complement strand
ATTAACTGGCGGAGAGCGAGACAGAGAGAACATATGAGTTTACAGCTCATTGTCTAGGCATTTATCTAGGAGGGGAAGACCCAGTCCCAGATCTTAAGACTCTTTAAGTTAATCAGAAAACTGCACATAACTCTGTGGACTGTCCAAGGGCATTCTTTATACCCAAGGGAAACCAGAAAGTTGAACCCAGCCTAATGAGGAGAGGTGAGCGTAGAGTTTCCAGTGGCCTGGTTAGTGTCACCACCCAGGGGTCAGTAAAGCCGGGAGCTTGGACATGGACCTCAGGGCCCCAAATCTTTTCATGGGTTGAACATCATCGGTATGGCCAGGCGTTTCAAAAGTACCTCCCACCTTGACACCTAAATAGAAGTGGTAAAGCAAGCGTCTGTTGACAGCAGATCCCTTCCTTAGGAATGGAGAAATGCCCTCATTTTTGCCTGATCCCTGCATTTTTTAGTGTGAAAGGCCCCGGGGGCAAGGTTTGCCCTTATTATAAACATGATTTAGCCAGAGCTGCCTCCTGGCCTTCCATCAGTGATATGTCATTGCAATGCTCTTAGATAGTGTGTGTTTAGAGACCCTTTGTTCTTGTGTTCAGTGAATTGATCTCCATCTGAGGAAGTATCACTCACTGTCAGAATTAAAACACAGCCCGTGAAAGAGAAAAGGAGCAGCCTGACTTCAAAGGGCTGTGGTTCTTTTCTTGTGGCCTCTCCTAACCTACGTGCAGCTGAAAAACTTGTTTGACCCAATTCATGTAAGGCCTCCTTCTTCCTCTCCAACAGACAAAGACACACAAACAATGAGTGCATTCAGGTGCAGAAGAGGGAGGGAAACCCAGAGACTCAGGCGAGGCTCCTGCTGCACACACCCTGTTCCCACAGATAAGCACAAAGACGGAGGAGTGACAGGTTATCTTGGGCAGAACCAGCTACATGCGAGGTCTCCTTGAAGTCAGCGGTGTGTGTGTGGAGAGATGCTATCTTTTATTAGGCCAACTGGTAGAGTCAGAAAAACTAGAAGAGCTCTCAGGCTCACAAACCCTTCTTCAGGCCAGGGAAATATCTGGGCCACCTGAAGCTAGGAGGTGCACAAAATATCCTAGGAGGGACAGAGTAGATGGCCGGAGATGTTGTGAAGTCTCCTCCTCTGGAGATACTCACAACCAGCCTGGACACAGTCCTGTGCAACCTGCTTGAGGTGATGGTGCTTTACAGGGGGCTTGGACTAGATGATCTCCAGAGGTCTCTTCCAATTCCAGCTGTTCTGTGATCCTGAATTTACGTGGGCAGAGGAAAGTAACTGGCTAAGACAACCCCAAGCTAAGTGACTGGTGGTCTGGCTTGGCATAAAGACTCTCAGGGACACCTTACAGTGGCCTTCCAGTACCTAAAGGGGCCTACAGGAAGGAAGGGGAGAGACTCTTTATCAGGGCGTGTAGTGACAGGGTGAGGATTAACGCTGTAACACTGAAGTAGGGTAGATTTAGATTAGATATTAGGCAGAAATTCTTCCCTGTGCAGGTGGTGAGGCCCTGGCACAGGGTGCCCAGAGAAGCTGGGGCTGCCCCTGGTTCCCTGGCAGGGTTCAAGGCCAGGGTGGATGGGGCTTTGGGTGCCCTGGGCTGATGATGTCCCTGCCCACAGCAGGGGGTAGGACTGGCAAGGCTTTGGGGCCCCTTCCCACCCAAACCATTTTGTGATCTATGTTCATGTGATCACAGAATCATTTAGGTTGGAAAAGACTCTTAAGATCATTCAAGTCCAACCATCAACCCAGCAGAGCCAAGCCCACCACTAAACCATCTCACCCAGCACCACATCTACATATATTTTAAATTCCTCTCGTGGTGGTGACCCCACCCCCTCCCTGGGCAGCCTGTTCCAGCGCTTGACAGCCCTTTGGCTGGAGACATTTTTCCTCATCTCCAACCTAAACCCCCACTGGCACAACCTGAGGCCGTTTCCTCTTGTCCTGTTGCTTGCTACCTGGGAAAAGAGATGTTTAAGTGATTCCCTTTTTTTGGACTGATTTAGTTTCTAACTTGCTACATGACCTCTCAGAACCACAGCAGCACCCTCTTCCATCAGCTTAAGTGACCATGAAAAGACCCGTCAAGGTCATCTCCAAACATCACCAGGGTTCCTGGGCTGGCAGCTGTCACCTGGAGGTTTCCAACACCTGATAGCATGCTCAGGAGAGTTCTCTCTGCAGCAGAGGTACCGAACCACTCCCAAGCAGCTTCCTCAAGCAGGAGCACAACCTCATACAGAGATGTCTGGAATCTTCTTTTTCTATTTTTAAATATGCTCCAAGCTAAAATCCCCATTTTGCTTCAGCACGCCTTGAGCTGATACTTATTCATTCGTTTCTCCTTCCCCTTCTCCAAGAGAAATGTCTTAACATTTGCAGAATGGAGCTATTGTTTTTGCACTCCAGAAATGTGAGGGTGTCACTATAGCAATTATCTCTTAAACTTAACCAAACAGGCCCTAATGCTGTTCAGCTTAATAGGAACTTTGTCACCTTCCAGCACTTTTCTCTTTACTAATGGCTCACTGTAAAGCACATTAACACTGGTGTCACTTTCCTGGTCCTGCTTCCCTGCAGTCAGAAGTTGCACTAGCTCAGCATAAGACCTCAGCCAAGGGTCTGCACGGTGCAGGATGAACAGCTCTGCGAGTTCTCTCTTGGATGTTGGCGAGAAGGTGCAAGTAGAAGACCAGATCAAACCAAGCAGAGGACAGCAGCAACCAGGTGAGCATTGGTAAGTTAATGAATGGTTGGACCAAGTGCCAGGTCCTTGTTGGCTGGTTCAACAAAGCCAGGAAAAGACTCAGGCTAAGTAGTTTGGTTTGGAGGTAATGCTGCTGGGAAAAAGGCCAAGGGAGAAAGCCAGTGTGGAAACTGAACGCCATGAGCTTTGAGGTGGTTCTCCAGAGATGACTAGAAGTGTGTAGAGGTCTGCACTGCCTCTGAATGCCATCACTTTGTGAACAGCACTGAGGAGGTGCTCTGTGCTGTTACACACAGCGTGTATGAGCTACAAAGGTGATTAAAGGCCTGGAGCATCTTCCCTACAAGGAAAGGCTGAGTGAGCTGGGGCTGTTCAGCCTGCAGAAAAGAAGCCTGAGAGGGGATCTGATCAATGGTTATCAATAGCTGAAGGGTGGGACACGGGGGGAAATGGCCAGCCTCTTCTCAGTGTCTGTGGGGACAGGACAAGGGGCGATGGGCTCAAGTTGGAGCACAGGGAGTTCCCCCCAATGTGGGGAAGAACTTTTCCCAGTGAGGGTGAGGGAGCCCTGGGCCAGGCTGCCCAGGGGGTGTGGAGTCTCCTCTGGAGAGATTCCAGCCCCATCTGGACACCGACCTGTGTTCCCTGTCCTAGGGACCCTGCTTTGGCAGGGGGTTGGACCTGATGATCTCTGGAGCTCCCTTCCAACCCCTACAATTCTGTGATGCTGTATGGACACAGCTGATACAAGTCCATACAGCCTGGACCAGGCTGCCACTTCACCAATAAACCACCCTGTACAAGAAGCCCTCTGCAAACCCCCTTCATATGGGCTCCAGATTAATTTGTGTTGGTTATCCCAAATCACCCAGCTAGACTCTGTTCATGGAGGAGTCCTCCGAGCTGATCCATGAGTAACCACTGTTGCCTACAGGTAGAAGTCTCCTCAGGCATCAGTGAGGCTCTGCCAGGAGACAGCACCCTGAATGAGTTTAAGCTTTTTATATCTTTGATAGTCAAAAGGATTGAGAAACACACGTTACCGTGCGCCAGCGGGGCTGCGGTTTCTATGCTCCACACCAACTTCCCTCCACTTAGTGACCACTAGTAAGTAGGTTGTAATACCTGGCACTGGTGTATGGGCTGAGATCATGCATGAGGGCAGTGACAGCTGCTAAGCTGTAGTAGGATAGCACCAAGCTTCTCTATTTAGCTGTGCCTGAGCTCTCAGGTTCTTTATTGTAAGGATGGCTACCCTGTGCCCGTGTCGGTGTGTGGCGCCTGGGTGGTCCTGTGTAAACGCTGGTTGCACCAAAAAGAGCTGGAGAATCAGGTAAGGTGAAATAGAATCATAGAATCATAGAACTGTAGGGGTTGGAAGGGACCTCAAGAGCTCATCAGGTCCAACCCCCTGCCAAAGCAGGGTCCCTAGGACAGGGCACACAGGGAGACATCCAGATGGGGCTGGAATCTCTCCAGAGAAGGAGACTCCACACCCCCTGGGCAGCCTGGCCCAGGGCTCCCTCACCCTCACTGGGAAGAAGTTCTTCCCCATGTTGGTGCGGAACTCCCTGTGCTCCAACTTGCAGCCATTGCCCCTTGTCCTGTCCCCACAGACACTGAAAAGGGGCTGGCTGATTCCCCCTGCATCCCCTGCTTAAGATAATTATAAACATTAATTAGGTCCCCCTTAGTCTTCTCCAGGCTGAACAGCCCCAGCTCACTCAGCCTTTCCTCACAAGGAAGATGCTCCAGGCCCTTCCTCATCTCCGTAGCCTCCTCTGGACTCTCTCCAGGAGATCCCTGGCTGGTTGATCCCAGGGAGCCCAGCACTGGACACAACACTGCAGGTGGGGCCTGAGCAGGGCAGAGCAGAGGGGGAGGATCCCCTCCTGTGGCCTGCTGCCCACACTCCTCCTGATGCCCCCCAGGATCCCATTGTCTCTCTCAGCCCCAGGGCACACTGCTGGCTCATGGCCACCCTGTCACCCACCAGGACCCCCAGGTCCTTCTCCACTGAGCTCTTCTCCAGCAGGTCACCCCCAGCCTGTACTGATAGAAACGGTTGTTCCTTCCCAGGTGCCAGACTCTCCACTTGCTTTTGTTGAACCTCACCTGGTTTCTCCCTGCCCAGCTCTCCAGCCTGTCCAGGTCTCTCTGGATGGCAGTGCAGTGTTCCTGTGTGTCAGCCACTCCTCCCAGCTCTGGATCATTGGCACTTGCTGAGGGTGGATGCTGTTCCCTCAGCAAGGAAATACCCCTTTCCAAATGGTATCTACCCTGAGCGAAGTTTAGGAAGGTGAAGCATGGATTTATCTGTCTTGGTAGGAGGTGGTGACAGTCCTTGTGTCTGTCACCTGAAGGTTCCCTTGAGTCCTGATAATCTGAAGTGTCATAACTCGTAGCTATTATCAGACACTTCCAGAATATCCAGGGGTGGGAAGACCTCCCCCAGCAAGCTCCTTGCTGTCTGCTCCCAGCTCTCATTCTCCTGAAGGAGAAATAATCTCCTGCCAAGGTATTTCACTGTGGTGGCAGAGAGATTTGGGAAGTGCGCAAGAGAGGCTGATCCTGGCACTCACCTCAGCAAGGCTTCCAAAACCTCAGCATCAGCATGCACAGCCCAGAAAGGTGTCTTTGAGCAGTTCCCAGCTGCAGAGTGCATCAGACTCCACCCCCACCCCCACCACCCCCCAAAAAAATAGAAAGCCAGCGTGCACATGCCAGGCCAGCCCCTGGGACGGGCAGTGTACCCTTTCTCAGTGAGCCTTTTCCCAGGGCCCAGATGATGGCTCTCAGATCCTCAGTCCAATCCCACGCCTGCTGCTCCCCCACAGCCTTGTGGTTCTCGAGCGATACATCACAGCACATTTATTCTGACACCCCGTGAGCGTGCAGGCTAGTGCTGCTCTGCCAGGCTCAGAGAAGGCTTCTAAATATATTAGTGGAGGAGAAGGAGCTGGGATGGCTTCCAATTTTAACCAAGGTCACATTGGTGAGTGCTGGTGTGCAGCACGGAGATATTACACGCAGCATCTTTCTGGAGAGCTGTATTCCAGCTGCCTGCAGCAGCTTTTTCTGTGGAGAAACAGAAAGAAATGGGAAAGGATGACAGAAATGAGAGGCCTGGGAGATGATCTAAAACCTTCCAATGGGTATGTTGTGTAGCTCAGGATCTTTGTAGCTCTGCTTATTTATCTACCCAACCCCCCCACCCCCAAAAAAAAAAAAAAAAAAACCACAAACAAACCCTAACCCAAGCCATGTTACTTACTTGCCTCAAATGATAGACTGAGGCATAATGTTTTTCAAAGAGCTCAGAGCTTTGGGCCCTTGGATTCATCCTGGCTGACAATTTTCCTCTTAGGAAGCAGCCAAATGCTCCAGGGAAATAATACACTGCTGGAAACGGCACCTGCATTCCAGATTTATCCAAGTCTCTTGATGATGCATCCTAAGAAGAGCTCTCCTCCTAGCCACAAGAAAGAGCTGGGAAAGTTTAGGTAAGGAGAAGGACTGGAGGTGAGACACATCACAGATGAAGGTTTGAAATCCCCCTCTGGCAGGGGTGACTCTCTGCAACTCTCTCCATGGGAAAGGGAAGAGACCTGGACTTTTAATTGCAGCCCTGGACTGGAGGAGGAGACCCAGGAGGAGAAAAAAGAGAGGGCAATAAAGAAGAGATGCATAATTTGAGACAGCAAGGAAAGCAGGAGGCTGTTGTGGCTGAGCAGAAGGCTCAGCAGAGGCCAATTTATGAGCCTGGCATGAACGCAGAAGGAGGTTTTACACTTCTTGGCCTTCAGTGGTGTTCAGGAGCCCCTTAAGGCTATGGCAGCTTCCCCACCTCAGCAGCAAGGCAGTAGAGAGCCCTGTTGCTCCCCTGAGAGCAGGTGAAGGGCAAAGTCTGGGGGGTAGAAGGAGCCAGTTGCAATAAATTACCTGTGTCTTCCAACGCTCAGTGACCGAGAGCTGTGCTGGGCTCTGAGTTAACCCTGACAAATGTGGTGTTGGAAAGGATGCTGGGAGTATCCTGGTGCTCTGTAGTGATGTGACTGTTCCTTTGTGGTGAGGCAGAAGGTAGCCAAGGGGTTAAACTTGGCTTCTTAAAGGAATTCCGTCTTCTGCCTGTCTCCCCCATCTAAAGCTATTGGATATATTTCAAGTTGGCAAAGAGTTAGGGGTCCCAAAGATACACTTATATCTTAGGTAGAAATAAGGCACTCAGTAGAAGAGAAGGACCTTTCCTGTACCCCAGCGACTGGAAAGCTGTCAGGGGAGGTCCCTGACACATCAGTAAGGCAGAACAGTGTCATGGAAGCTGCTGGCCACAGGACCAGCATCGACAGGCTGCAGAGAATCCAGCTGTGCCACAGTAACCTGGTTGTCTAAGGCCACCCTTAGCTACTAATGTGCTCTGTCAGGACAACAGGTGATGTTTTGTCTATTTGCCATTATTTTTAGCTGCTTCTGGTCAGCAAAACAACTCAGGCAGTAGCATTACATGACCTGCATCTCCAGATCTTATCTGCTGCCTCTGAGCCACCCCCTACACAGACAGCCAACTGTTTGCTCTGTAGTTTCTCTATTCTCTCCAGCTCATCTGACTCATGTGTCCAGCTCCTCCTGATGGTCCCAGCTGGTGGGTCTGGTTGGGGCAGGAGTCTGGAGAAATGGAGAATGATGAGGAGCAGCTGAGGGAGCTGGGATTGTTTAGTCTGGAGGAAAGGAGGCTGAGGGGAGAGCTCATGGCTCTCTGCAGCTCCCTAAAAGGTGGCTGTAGTGAGGTGGGGTCGGTCTCTTCTCCCTGGTAGCCAGTGACAGGACAAGGGGAAATGGCCTGAAGTTGCATCAGGGGAAGTTTAGGTTGGATATCAGGAAAAATGTCTGTACTGGAAGGGCTGTCAGATCCTGGCACAGGCTGCCAGGGAGGGGCTTGAGTCACCATCCCTGGAGGTGTTTAAGAGAAGAGTAAATGTTGTACTTGGTGACATGGTCTAGTGTTGGACCTAGCAGGGCTGGAGAGATGGTTGGACTTGATGATCTTGAAGGTCTTTTCCAACCGAAACCATTCTATGATTCTATGATTTTAACCTCACAGAGTGGAGATGTATAAGGAAAGGCCGAGTGAGCTGGGGCTGTTCAGCCTGCAGAAAAGAAGCCTGAGAGGGGATCTGATCAATGGGGATCAATAGCTGAAGGGTGGGACACAGGGGGACATGGCCAGCCTCTTCTCAGTGTCTGTGGGGACAGGACAAGGGGCGATGGGCTCAAGTTGGAGCACAGGGAGTTCCCCCACAATCTGGGGAAGAACTTCTTCCCAGTGAGGGTGAGGGAGCCCTGGGCCAGGCTGCCCAGGGGGGTGTGGAGTCTCCTTCTCTGGAGAGATTCCAGCCCCATCTGGACACCGACCTGTGTGCCCTGTCCTAGGGACCCTGCTTTGGCAGGGGGTTGGACCTGATGAGCTCTGGAGCTCCCTTCCAACCCCTGTGATCCTGTGAGATCTCCAAACAGTGCTCAGGGTCCACTCTTGGCATAGTCTTAGTCTTGGTCCAAGGTTTTGCAAGTGAGCCTAGTGCTTGAGCATCAGGATGAAGGTGTTCATCCCAATGAGGTGTCTGCACCACGCTCCTGCCCTCCGGCATTGCCACATCTGCACATCTCCTCTACCTGCCCTTGTGAAACCCAGAGGCTTCCCTCCATCAGGGAAGAAGTTATTGTTACCAATGTGGCATGAGTGCTGGGGAAGCACAGAAATTTCCTGTGGATTTGTACCCAAGTCAGGCTGTGCCTGAAACGACTTCATGGCCTTTTGAGCTGATGGTGTGCTGCAAAATTGGCTGTTTGTGTTCAGTGCCAAAGCCGTACCCCAGCACACTGCTCTGGGTCTCCCACAGAATCACAAGGCTAGAAAAGACCTTCAAGATCATCAGGTCCAACCGTTCCTGTCCTGTGCTAAACCAGATCCCTGAGCACCTCATCTACCCTCTGTTAAACACACCCAGGGGTGGGGACTCAGCCCCCTCCCTGGGCAGCCTGGGCCAGGCCCTGACAACTCTGCCAGGGAAGAACTTTGCCCTCCCAGCTGAGCTGACCCTGCCCTGGGGCAGCTTGAGCCCATTGCCCCTTGTCCCATCTCCTGGCCCCTGGCTGAAGAGACCAGCGCCCACCTCTCTGCACCCTCCTGGCAGGCCAGGGGAGGTGGGGAGAAGGTCTCCCCTCAGCCTCCTCTTCTCCAGGCTCAACACCCCCAGCTCCCTCAGCTGCTCCTCAGAGGATTTGCCCTCCAGCCCCTTCCCCAGCCTGGTTGCCCTTCTCTGGACTCGCTCCAGGACCTCCATGGCCTTCTGATGGTGAGGAGCCCAGAACTGGACCCAGCACTCGAGGTGCAGCCTCCCCAGTGCCCAGTCCAGGGGCACAATCCCCTCCCCAGACCTACTGGCCACACTGTGTCTGACACAAGCCAGGATGCCATTGGCTTTCCTGGCCACCTGGGCACACTGCTGGCTCATGTTCAGCCTGCAGTCACCCAACACCCCCAGGTCCCTCTCTGCCTGACAGCTCTCTGGCCAAACACTGGCTGGAGGACACAGGTAAGGTTGGGGGTGTGAGCGTTCAGTTATCCTTCCACTCCTCCCTGAACAGAGGTTGAAGTATCAATGTCACCAGGCACAGCTGGAGCAGGGCTGGGCAGACTCTCCAAACTGAAGCATAGTTTTGGTCTAGAAATCATCTTAACAGGGTCTTGCAAAACTTCCAGGGTTTCATGGGCTGGACTCAAGCAGAAGTGCCACAGGCAGCACTGCCAGCCCCCAGCATTCAAACACCATGAGTCAGACACACACACACACACCCTTTCCTTTCTGTTTGTTTTTTCTCTTTTAACTGTGAGGTCTAACTTGGTTCCTCCACTCTTCTTCTTCCCCACCTTTCAGGGGGGCTAGAAACATAACTGGTTTTTGGGTGAGCGGGTGCTTCTAGAAGGAGGAGGTGAGGTGATGCTCTCAGTCCCTGCAGCAAGGGCCCTAAGTAAGGTCGTGGTGTGGCTTGTGATAAATTTGGGGCGATCTGGTGGTGCTTCAGTCTGGCTCCTTGCTTTACTTGCCTGCAGGTCCTGCCTTGTCATTAACACCGGAGGTCAAGGCACTGGCAGGAGTCCTGTGATTCGTGGGTGGGTACCAAGCTTATCAAAACACACTCCCCCCACTTCCTTCCCTCCCAGCCAGCCCTCCCTGTTCATGCAGCTCTTCTCCCCTACCCGGGGCTCCTCTGGCTGCCTCTGCTCTCCCTTGCCTGATGTGGTGCCTCTGCTCCGTGCAGCCGCGGGCAAGCACCCCGGGATGCTCGTGAAAATTGGTGTGTTTTGGGAAATGTGCCCCAGAAAACATGTTTTTCTTCCTCTGGGGCTTTCGGGGGGCGGGGGGTGTGTGTGAAAGCGGAGAGGAAGATCATAGAATCATAGAATCATAGAATTGTAGGGGTTGGAAGGGACCTCCAGAGATCATCAGGTCCAACCCCCTGCCAAAGCAGGGTCCCTAGGACAGGGCACACAGGGAGACATCCAGATGGGGCTGGAATCTCTCCAGAGAAGGAGACTCCACACTCCCCTGGGCAGCCTGGCCCAGGGCTCCCTCACCCTCACTGGGAAAAAGTTCTTCCCCATGTTGGTGCGGAACTTCCTGTGCTCCAACTTGCAGCCATTGCCCCTTGTCCTGTCCCCACAGACACTGAAAAGGGGCTGGCTGATTCCCCCTGCATCCCCTGCTTAAGATAATTATAAACATTAATTAGGTCCCCCCTTAGTCTTCTCTTCTCAAGGCTGAACAGTCCCAATTTTCTCAGCCTTTCCTCATAGGGGAGTATGAAGATGAAGATGAAGATGAAGATGAAGATGAAGATGAAGATGAAGATGAAGATGAAGATGAAGATGAAGATGAGAGAGAGGAGCCCAAGGAGCATCCAGTGAGTTCTTTGGGCAAAGAAAGGGAGCTTGCTTCTGCCAGGATACATCCAGTGGCACTGCTGAATCCAGTGGCATCTCTCAGCTGCATGGAACACACGTCACTTCTGCACTACAGGCTTTAGAAACAGTGTCATCCCAAGGACAGTCAACTCTTCTTTTAAGGAACTGGATGAGAGAGATTTCTAACTCCTCGGGGAACACTAGAAGGCATGTCCAGGTCATCCTCAGGCTCTCCTAAGGATCAGGGATTGGGGCTGAGGATTTCTTCAAAATCACAGGTCCCTTCCTATTACTTGCTCCAATGTGAGTCTTTGTACCTGCACATACTACCTGCTGAGTACCTGCTCTGGAGTAATTATTCCCTACACAGCAGGAAATGATTACTCCAAAGAGACTTGCAGGTTTGGCTGACACAGCTTGCAGGATCCAAAGGGTCTGCAGGCTCCAGGATGCTGGATCCCGTTCCTGAGAGGGCAGGTTTTTGGCCTGCAGCAGTAGAAGAGTGCTGTCTGTGATGGGTTTGGAGCCTGGTGGAGGGATTAATGGCTACAGACAGGCAGTCTCTGGCACCCCTGTGTGGTCACTGACACAAAATCCTTCCCGGCGAGGGTCGGGGAGGTCTCAGGGTGCCCAGAAAAGCTGGGGCTGCCCCGAGAACCCTGGCAGGGTTCAAGGATGGGGCTTTGGGCAACCTGGGCTGGGGGGGGGGGTATCCCTGCCCATGGCAGTGAGTAGGACAGGGTGGGACTTGAGGTCTCTTCCAACCCAAACCATTTCGTTATTCTGTCATCACAGACTGGGGGATCCAAAGTCTTCCCTGGGAAGCAGCTCACTGGAAAGCAGGTAAGACAGTGAAGAATTTCAGAAGGGTCTAGGAGGGAGGGTAAATCCTGCCTGTCAGGCCAACAAGTCCCTGAGAAAGATGGGAAGGAACCCTCTGGTCCTCCATGCAGGACCAGGAGGAAGGAGGTCCTTACAGACATGGGCAAGGCCTTTGGGTTTCAGTGCCTGGGTGCAGCCAGGGGTGGGCCCCGGGCTGCTGTGTTCAGACAGCAAGAAAATGAGCCTTGTTTTCCTGCTGGTTGGCTGCCATTGGTGGGGACATAAACTGTGTCTGCGTGGGGAGGTCATGGCAGTTGCTGTAATGGGGCTTGAACAGCAGAAAGCTGGTGGTGTGAGGCTATGGGTGCTGCAGAGGCAGCAGTGCTGTTAGCTGGGCTTAACCCTCTTGTCCATGTCCATGTCGTTGTGTCCCACTCCCCCTCCTCCACCCCCCCCAAATTACTGACGTGGTAAGACAGCCGAGAAAGCAAAAATATCCCAAAATACATCTCCAGTTGTGTGAGCTGTGCTGCCCACACCGGGAGGCACAGCCAGGTGCTGCAGGTGGGGAGCTCTGCAGAGGGCTGGGACACCCACTCCTCTCCAAGGTCAGGGGTCCCTGAGGCCTTCCAGTCCCTTTCCAGTTCCCCATCACTGGGTACCAGCAGGTAGTTCGCAGCACATCCCTTGTTCATCTGGCCTCCGGATCATCCTGCTGTTTGGCTCCTCTCTCCCAGTGAACCCAGAGATGGCCCAGCCCCCTCCTCACCTTTGCTGCCAAAGCTACTCCTCTAGTCTAATTTCCATTCCTAGGGATTTCAGGATGGGTGGATTTTCCTCAACCTTGTTTCCTACCTGGTTTTGTGCTCATGAGCGAGGTGGGGGAGCACTCTGAGGAGTCAGACCACCCCTTGAGAAGCTGCCTGGGTTGGAAGCAGGTAGTGGATTTCTTGCCCCTGGAGAAGTGCTGACTGTAGCTGGGAGCAGGACTGGCCCTGGCAAACATTGGAGCCTCCTGGGCCACGTGCAGGGACAGGGTGGGCATGTGGCACATCTGGCTGTGCTAAATGTGGGCAGCAGGCCCCCAACACAGGAAAGATGTGGAACTGTTGGAGAGGGGTCAGAGGAGCCATGGAGATGCTCAGAGGGCTGGAGCAGCTCCCCTGTGAAGAGAGGCTGAGGGAGCTGGGCTGGTTCAGCCTGGAGAGGAGAAGGCTGTGGGGGGACCTCATTGCAGCCTGCCAGTCCCTGAAGGGAGCAGAGACACAGGAGGGGAATCAGCTTGTTCCAAGGGCAGAGACTGGCAGGACAAGGGGGCTGGAGTGAAGCTGGAGGAGGGAAGGGGGAGAGGAGATCTTAGGGGGAAGTTCTTTGCAGAGAGAGTGGTGAGGGGCTGGAAGGGGCTGCCCAGAGAAGGGGTGGATGCCCCATCCCTGGGGGTGTTGAAGGCCAGGTTGGCTGGGGCCCTGGGCAACCTTGTGTAGCTCCAGGCCTGGAGGTTGGTGTCCCTGCCTGTGGCAGGGGATTGGAGCTCTGTGATCCTTGGGGTCCCTTCCAACCCAGACCAGTCTGGGATTCTATGGTGAAGAGAGGGGACTGGAGCTGCAGTTGTGAGCAGTATTTGAGGCTGCGTAAACCCAAGGACAAGGAGGGCTCTAGATGGGAGGCATGGTTAGGAGAGGGCTTGGGGTCTGTGCTGGGGGCCAGTAACTAGCCACTGAGCAGCAGGGGGTTGGAGCTCTGTGATCCTTGGGGTCCCTTCCAACCCAGACCAGTCTGGGATTCTGTGTTTCTATGATAAATGCGGGGAGGGGGGAGGGGGGGATGACCCTGTAGCAGCTGTCCTAAGCAGGTGGTGGGCAGAAGCAAGAAAGAACCTGGAAGGGCTCTTTTCTTTCTTTATGGCCAGTAGGTCTGGGGAGGGGATTGTGCCCCTGGACTGGGCACTGGTGAGGCTGCACCTGGAGTGCTGGGTCCAGTTCTGGGCTCCTCAGCATCAGAAGGACATGGAGGTCCTGGAGCGAGTCCAGAGAAGGGCAACCAGGCTGGGGAAGGGGCTGGAGGGCAAATCCTCTGAGGAGCAGCTGAGGGAGCTGGGGGGTTCAGCCTGGAGAAGAGGAGGCTGAGGGGAGACCTTCTCCCCACCTCCCCTGCCCTGCCAGGAGGGTGCAGAGAGGTGGGCGCTGGTCTCTTCAGCCAGGGGACAGGAGATGGGACAAGGGGCAATGGGCTCAAGCTGAGCAGGGTGCAGCCAGGGCCCAGGGGTGCAGGCAGGGACAGGGGTGTATCCAGGGACAGGGCGCAGGGCTCAGGGGGTTCAGGCAGGGTTGGGGGGTGCAGGCCGGGGCGTTGCCCGCAGTGCGCGTCTGCCGCCGCCAGGTGGCGCCGCAGCGTCACCGCCGCACCGAGAGGGCCGGGCCGGGGGCGGCAGCGCCGGGAGGGGACGGGGCGTGGTACCGGCACGGGCTGCGGGATGGGCTGCGGGATGGGGGCTGGGGCATGGGCTGCGGGATGGGCTGCGGGATGGGGGCTGGGGCATGGGCTGCGGGATGGGCTGCGGGATGGGGGCTGGGGCATGGGCTGCGGGATGGGCTGCGGGATGGGGGCTGGGGCATGGGCTGCGGGATGGGCTGCGGGATGGGGGCTGGGGCATGGGCTGCGGGATGGGCTGCGGGATGGGGGCTGGGGCATGGGCTGCGGGATGGGCTGCGGGATGGGGGCTGGGGCATGGGCTGCGGGATGGGCTGCGGGATGGGGGCTGGGGCATGGGCTGCGGGATGGGCTGTGGGATGGGCTGCGGGGTGGGCTGCGGGATGGGGGCTGGGGCATGGGCTGCGGGATGGGCTGCGGGATGGGCTGTGGGATGGGGGCTGCGGGATGGGCTGCGGGGTGGGGGCTGGGGCATGGGCTGTGGGATGGGCTGCGGGATGGGCTGTGGGATGGGCTGTGGGATGGGCTGCGGGATGGCCTGCGGGATGGGGGCTGCGGGATGGGCTGCGGGATGGGCTGCGGGATGGGGGCTGCGGGATGGGCTGCGGGATGGGATGCAGGATGGGCTGTGGGATGGGGGCTGCGGGATGGGCTGCGGGATGGGGGCTGCGGGATGGGCTGCGGGATGGGATGCAGGATGGGCTGTGGGATGGGCTGCGGGATGGGGGCTGCGGGATGGGCTGCGGGATGGGATGCGGGATGGGCTGTGGGATGGGCTGCGGGATGGGGGCTGCGGGATGGGCTGTGGGATGGGATGCGGGATGGGCTGTGGGATGGGCTGCGGGATGGGCTGTGGGATGGGCTGTGGGATGGGCTGGGGGCTGCGGGATGGGGGCTGCGGGATGGGCTGCGGGATGGGGGCTGTGGGATGGGCTGCCGGATGGGGGATGGGGGCTGCGGGATGGGAGCTGGGGCATGGGCTGCGGGATGGGGGCTGCGGGATGGGCTGCGGGATGGCCTGCGGGATGGGGGCTGCGAGATGGGGGCTGGGGCAAGGGCTGCGGGATGGGCTGCGGGATGGGCTGCCGGATGGGGGATGGGGCATGGGCTGCGGGATGGAGGCTGCGGGATGGGGTCTCTGGGATGCGGTACCGGGGTGGGGCCCCGGATAGTGGTACTGGGGAGGAGGGAGGCGGTGGGGGTGGAGGGAGGGGTGGTGGTACAGAGACGGGCACCGGAATGGGCTACCGGGATTGGGTACTGGGATGGGGGTACTGGGACGGGGGCACTTGGATGGGGTGCCGCGATGGCGGCACTGGGACGGGGGGCAGTGGTACCGGGATGGGCACCGGGATGCCGTACCAGGATGAGGGCACCGGGGCGGGGTGCTGGGATGGGGGTACTGCGCGGGGGTACCGGGATGCGCACCGGCGTGTGGTACCAGGATGGGGTACTGGGATGGCGGCATTGGTCACGGGGGGAGGTACCGGGACGGGCACCGAGATGCGGTACCAGGGTGGGGCGCCAGGATGGGGGTACTGAGAGGGGGGCACAGGGATGCGGTACCGGGATGGGGGAGGGGACACGGAGAGGGGACGTGGGGCTGAGGAGCACCGGGTTGTGGGATATCAGGATGGGTGTACTGGGATCCGGGTACCGCATGGGGGCACTGGGGTGCGGGCATCGGGTTGGGGATGTGCTGGGGAGCACGCGGTAGTGGAATACCAGGATGGGGTTACTGGGATCAGGGTGCACTGGGATGGGGGCAGCTAAATGGGTATACCAGGATGGGGGCGGTGGTATGGGGACAACAGGATGTGGGATATCAAGATACAGGATACTGGGATGGGAGGGGGGTGGGGGTGGTTACCCTCTCCACAGGGCAGCCAAATGGTGCAGGAGAAGGGATGGGTGAGATGCCCTGATGGTTCTGTGCTGCAAATGAGGGGCAGATGGGTTGGAAACACTGAGCATCCCAAACTGGGATGGGATAGGGAAGGTGACCGCTGTGGTGTCCTGGTTTCAGTTAGGATGGAGTTAATTTCTTTTCTAATAGTGGATGGAGTGCCATGTTTGGGAGTTGGGATGAGAGCAGTGCTGATAGCACCCTGATGTTTCTAGTTGTTGCCAAGCAATCAAGGACTTTTCCAGTTGTTCATATTTCCCTACTAATGAGAAAGGAGGGGACACAGCCAGGACAGGTGACCCGAACTGGCCAAAGGGGGTATTCCATGCCAGTATAAAGGGGGGCTGGGGGAGGAGGAGCAGGCAGCTCCAGGACATGCAGTTTTGGGGACAGTCTGGTTTTTGGGGACAGCTCTGGACTGCACAGCCTGAGCTGTGTGGTTTGGTGAGAAACTGCATTGTGTATCACCAGTTTCATGCATTATTTGTATAAAGTCCTGTTATCATTGTATATCCATCTTTCTGCTATTCCAGTAAACTCTCCTTATCCCAGCCCATGAGGTTTTGGTTTCTTGGTCTTCCCCTTCCCCTTCCCCTTCCCCTTCCCCTTCCCCTTCCCCTTCCCCTTCCCCTCCCCCTTCCCTTCCCTTCCCTTCCCTTCCCTTCCCTTCCCTTCCCTTCCCTTCCCTTCCCTTCCCTTCCCTTCCCTTCCCTTCCCTATTTAGAGAGCAAGCAACTTTGTGGTGCTCAGCTTTCAGCTGGGGCAAAACCATGTGGTCAGTGATCCTGCTGCAGCTGAGTCTCCTAAGCCCCCAGGAGCACTGGCTGCTGCAGCAGGGAGGGGGCCACTTACAAGAAGGAGAGCTGGCCCTGGACATGGCAGAGTGGTCTGAATCTCTCCTGTGCTCACTGCCCGTGTAAGTGCAGCCTGTACTGCCAGGAGCCATCCTGTGGGGTCATCAGCACTTGGGGAAGATGCTCTGGGAGGTTCCTGCAGCTTCTTACCAAAGCAAACCCAGCAGTAAGCCATGGGAGATGAGGGCTCTTCCCCCAGGAACTGAAAATGTTGTGCCTCATAACAGCCTCAGCAGGTCTGCCAGGCACAGCTGCTTGCAAATCCATGGATTTAACCCTTGCAGGAAGGGGAAGCAAGCAGGAGCGCCCTACATTTGGGATAACATTCTGGACTGAGGTCAAAATACAGCCTGGATTCCTAAATGCAACACACAGTTTGGCTTCGGTAGGATGCTGGGGTCGTTCCTTAACCAAGGATATTCCAGGTGGGAGCTAAGTATTTAGCTTCATGTCCGTTTGCCTGGTTTAAATTGCAACTGCTGTGGCAGTGGAGGGTGTTTGCTGCTGAAACTGCTGTGGACCCGAGCTGGCTCAGCCCTGGGGCAGGGTCTGTCTGAAGGGCCCAGCTCTGACAGTGGTGTCTCCTTTAGCAGGCAGAGAGAACATCTTCCTGCCCTCAGAAACGAAGCCGTTTGGAAGCTGAAGAAGCAGGAAAGCGTGACATCACTTTCCAATCCAAGACCTAGAGGACTGAGCATGGGATCTGCTTGTTCTCAAGCCCTGAAGGGCGTGATCATCAAGGAAGAGACCATTCAGTTCAGGGGTAGTAGTTAATGGCAACGTCTCCTGAAGGCACTGGTTTGCTTGGTGGTCTTTTTTTTCTCATATCCAGCATCTTCATTGAGACCTTGCTGAGGGAACAGCATCCACCCTCAGCAAGTGCCAATGATCCAGAGCTGGGAGGAGTGGCTGACACACAGGAACACTGCGCTGCCATCCAGAGAGACCTGGCCAGGCTGGAGAGCTGGGCAGGGAGAAACCAGGTGAGGTTCAACAAAAGCAAGTGGAGAGTCTGGCACCTGGGAAGGAACAACCGTTTCTATCAGTACAGGCTGGGGGTGACCTGCTGGAGAAGAGCTCTGAGGAGAAGGACCTGGGGGTCCTGGTGGGTGACAGGGTGGCCATGAGCCAGCAGTGTGCCCTGGGGCTGAGAGAGACAATGGGATCCTGGGGGGCATCAGGAGGAGTGTGGGCAGCAGGCCACAGGAGGGGATCCTCCCCCTCTGCTCTGCCCTGCTCAGGCCCCACCTGCAGTGTTGTGTCCAGTGCTGGGCTCCCTGGGATCAACCAGCCAGGGATCTCCTGGAGAGAGTCCAAAGAAGGGCTACGAAGATGATGAAGGGTCTGGAGCATCTCCCCTATGAGGAAAGGCTGAGAAGATTGGGACTGTTCAGCCTTGAGAAGAGAAGACTAAGGGGGGACCTAATTAATGTTTATAATTATCTTAAGCAGGGGATGCAGGGGGAATCAGCCAGCCCCTTTTCAGTGTCTGTGGGGACAGGACAAGGGGCAATGGCTGCAAGTTGGAGCATAGGAAGTTCCACACCAACCTGGGGAAGAACTTTTCCCCAGTGAGGGTGAGGGAGCCCTGGGACAGGCTGCCCAGGGGGTGTGGAGTCTCCTTCTCTGGAGAGATTCAAGACCCATCTGGACGCCTATCTCAGTGATATGTCCTAGGGACCCTGCTTTGGCAGGGGGTTGGACCCGATGATCTCTCAAGGTCCCTTCCAACCCCTACAATTCTATGATTCTGTGATTCTATATGCATCAAATATATCTCATAGATACATTAATTTTACACTTAATAGCATTTCAAATCCCATCTTCTGTTCCAAGCCAGACTCACAGAGAATCCTGGACTTTTAGCTTAAAACAAACACTCTCCCAACTCTGCGTTAAGAGCCTGAATACTGAAGCTTGTTTCCCCTATTTTTCCCTTTCCTGGCTTTCTCTCCCCTAACTTGTAGGTAGGGTAAACAACAAACTTTGGGCTTGACCTGGCTGTAAAGCGTTTGGAAAGGACTAGGCAACAGTGTTGTTGCTAATGCAGGTGGGGGGGTAGGTGGGGGGATCCAGGCATTTGGAATGTGAAAGGATTCAGCTGACCTAGTGTGTCTCAAATCCTAAAGCTTGATGGGGTCAAAGGGGCAGGGAGCTTCCCAGCAGGAAAACAACAGACCAGGTTCGTAGACGTCTGATTGTCTCCCCAGGTCTCACTGGGAGAGGCTGATTCCTGCCACAGGTGGAACCTGCTTCTCTCCACCAAACCCACACGGACCCAGGGTGCCCTCATGGACATCTCCTAAGGAGTGTTTCTTGCCCTGCATCCTGAGGATGGGATGGGGTTGGGATCTATGGCTTGGAGCCCTCTTCCCTCCCTTCCTGGCTGCCTGCAGGAAGGAGTGGTGGAGGTGAGAGGAAAACCACAGGACTGCAGCATGTGAGGATGGAGAGGGGAAGCACACCCTCAGTGTAGGCTGAGCCTGACTTTGCAATCCATCCTCCCTTTGTGCTGTGCCCAGACACCAGTTTTGAGCCTGTAGTTCGATTTTGTTCTATGGACCGAAGGTATTTTTAGAGTTGGTTCAGCTGCAGGAATGCAGGTATCCAGCTGGGATGCTCCAAGGCCTTCCAGCTTCCCCAGGAGGGTGTTGGAGGTCCTGTGTCACCCATGAGCCCAAGCAGATGTCTTAGGGTGTCTCAGCTGGCTTAAGACACCAGTGTTTGGGTGCTTGATTAGAACCCTTTCTATTTGTTAAGCTGATTTGCTGGTGAAATAACACAAACCAAACTTTTTTAATTTTTTTTTTCCCTGCTCTCTCAAATCTGAAAGAAAAACTTGTCCTGATATCCTCTTCACCACTGCTGGTGACTACAGCCAGGTGGAGGATGGGTGTGGGAGTGATGGGAACAACATCAGTGTGAGAAAAGGGTACCAGGCAGGAGTGTGGTCACTGCACAGCTGGGGATGCTGAGGGTGAGGGTCTCTAAGACCTATGGTCTGAGAGCCTAAGAGAAACGGTCTACTGGTCTCACAGAAATGCTCTGATAAATCCTGTGTACTGACGGAGAAATGCAGCTCCAAGTTATTTCTTTGCACACTCAGATGAAGGCACCAGGAATTTCATTCCTGCTTGGGTGTCCTCAGGCCAGACAGTGGAGAGGAATCACCCACACCAGCAAACCCCTCCATCCCATCAGCAGTAAGCGTCTAAGGCTGGAACAAGCTGTGCACGACAGCCGCAGGGAAACAAGACCAGCTCCTCACGGTGCTTGTTCAGCATCTGACTCAAGTCACTCTGGGGATTGGCTGCTGCCAGCAAAGGTGTGGGAAAAGGACTGGGAAGAGGAGGCTACTGGTATTTCAGGGCCATGGCAGCGACAGCCTGTTCCTACCACGGTCACCAGTGTGCCTGTAATTTGTTCTCCAACGATTTGCATGAAACCCGCGGAAGGCCAACAAAACATCAGCTGCTGCGGCCCACAGCTGGGAGGCAGAAACTGTTGACTCTGCTTTATGTAAACTCCCCTGCACCTTTCACCTCCCATGAACTGCGACCGGAGCCCAGGGCAGCGGTTTCAATGGCTGACGCCGGCTTTTTGTCTGCGCCGGCGGCGTTTGAAGCTGGAGCTGCCGTGGGGTGAGGTGCAGGAGAGGCGGCTGTTTCCCTGGTCTCCTCTCAGATACAGCTCGGTGCGAAGGGGAGGAGAAAGGCGGGGCTCAGCCCTGAAGGTCTGGAGGACGCGGGCTTGGTGTGGGCCTAGTTGAGGAGTGCAGGGGGACTGAGGGGGAGATACTGAGTCTGGCCCTTGGTGGCCTCAGAAAAGACCTTTTCTGTTTTGAGATGTCCTCCTGCAATTCTTATGTATTACAGGCAATTATGTATTCTCAATATTATAGGGAATTATTCCCATTATTAAGAGAAATAATATATTCCCCAATGTGCCCCTGGACTGGGCACTGGGGAGGCTGCACCTGGAGTGCTGGGTCCAGTTCTGGGTTCCTCACCATCAGAAGGACATGGAGGTCCTGGAGCGAGTCCAGAGAAGGGCAACCAGGCTGGGGAAGGGGCTGGAGGGCAAATCCTCTGAGGAGCAGCTGAGGGAGCTGGGGGTGTTCAGCCTGGAGAAGAGGAGGCTGAGGGGAGACCTTCTCCCCACCTCCCCTGCCCTGCCAGGAGGGTGCAGAGAGGTGGGCGCTGGTCTCTTCAGCCAGGGGACAGGAGATGGCACAAGGGGCAATGGGCTCAAGCTGCCCCAGGGCAGGGTCAGCTCAGCTGGGAGGGCAAAGTTCTTCCCTGGCAGAGCTGTCAGGGCCTGGCCCAGGCTGCCCAGGGAGGGGGCTGAGTCCCCACCCCTGGTTGTGTTTAACAGAGGGGAGATGAGGTGCTCAGGGATCTGGTTTAGCACAGGACAGGAATGGTTGGACCTGATGATCTTAAAGGTCTTTTCCAACCTTGTGATCCTGTGATTCTGTGATATTATGTGGTTTATCATAGACCTCTGCCAAACCCTCTCACCCCACAAGAGTCAGCCGGTGGATGCCAAAAACATGCACAGACAACAAGTTAATGCTGAAGGTGGAAGGTAGAAATGTCTTTATGTATGTTGGAAGTATTTCAGCTACTCAGGGCCATCAGATACATTTTCTTGCAGCATTATGAGGGATGCTGGTTCTCCCAGTGCCCGAGGTCTGATTGATGGATAAATCCTTTGTGAGGGGGCTTATGGGGAGGGAAACTTTACCTCACTGCTTTTTTGACTGATTATATGCTTCAGTGAGCTCATTTAATTAATAGAAACCCAAATACCTTAAAAACTAAAGCACTGGTCTCCTCAGGTAGAGATATCTTCAGAATCACAGAATGAATCACAGAATTCTAGAGGTTGGCAGGGACCTCTGGAGATCACCTAGTTCAAGCCCCTGCCAGAGCAGGATCACCTCAAGCAGGCTGCACAGGACAGCACCCAGGATCACAGGGTTTGAATGTCTCCAGAGATGGAGACTCCCCAGCCTCTCTGGGCAGCCTGGCCCAGGGCTCTGCCACCCTCCCAGGAAAGAAGTTCCTCCTCAGGGTTAGGTGGAACTTCCTCTAATCCAGTTTGTGCCCAGTGCCTCTTGTCCTCTCCCTGGGCATCATTGAACACAGACTGACCCATCCTCCTGACCCCACCCCTCAAGGATTTATCAGCATTGATAAGATCCCCCCTCAGCCTTCTCTTCTCCAGGCTAAAAAGTCCCGAGTCCCTCAGCCTCTCTTCATCTGAGAGATGTTTCAGGCCCCTCAGCATCTCCGTAGCACTTTGCTGTTCCCTCTCCAGCAGCTCCCTGCCCTTCCTGACCCGGGAGCCCAGCACCACACACACTATTCCCAGTGACCCCTCCCCAGGGCAGAGCAGAGGGGCAGGAGAACCTGTTTCCCTTCCCACGTTTTCTCCCCTCTGCCCTTGGTTGACCGGTGTCCTCCCAGGGTGGCCACAGCCGGAGATGCCACAAGGTTTAACGCTTCCCTTTTTATCTGAGCACACCCAGGTGATTTACTTGGGGTTTCTGAGGCAATGTCTGCATGGGGATAATTCCCAAGGCAAGCAGGAACAGACTCCCTGAGCGCAGGGCCAGGAGGGGCGGTCTCCTCTGATGCCCTCTCCTACGCAACCCAAGGGACCGCGCCCAGTAATCCCTGTACAATGTCCACTGCTCCCACTACAGAAGCCTCCATTGAACACACACACACGCACACACAAAGGCACAGCTTTGATTAAAGGCTCCAGCTGACAAGGAATCCACCACAGCCCCAGGTCCCACACCTTTAATCACCTTTGCTGGTAAACACTCGCAAATGAATTTGTCTGTCTTTGATGTCCTGCCACTCATCACTCTGTTCCTTGGTAACTCCTCATCAAATCCCTGTGTCCTGCAGACAGTGAATAGAAGGAGATTCATTCAGGGCTGGTCTCGTAGGAAAGCCCAGCCTTTCCTGAAGTCAAATCACTCCTGGGAGGATGCGTCACTTGGGAGAGGCAACCACTCTTGTTCTTTCCTTAGAGGTGCAGAAAACCACTTCCCATCACCTCGCTCTCCTGTGACTCACAGTGTGGCCCTGGCAGCATCCAGTGCCTTCTCCAACACCTTGTGAGGGTCCAGAAATGGATCATACACACCATTAAGGAAGGACTTCAGCTGGTGGGATTGAGAAGTGACCCCCATATGGGCTCAGAACTTGGGTGGGAGCAGAGTTGGACTAGGTGATCCTTGTAGGTCCCTTCCAGCTGAACTGTTCTACTCCAGAATCCAATATTTCATTGTTTCCCAGGCGATGCCAAGGATTTGGAGGTGCTTCCTCAGCTAGGAGTGCCTTGCAAACTTCATGGGCTTCTGATCATCTTTTTTCTCATCTCCAGGACCTGGAAGATGCTGAACAAGGTTTGAGTCAGCTATTGCTCTGACAGTGTTCACTTCAGCCTGTGTGAACAAAGCCCAGCCAAGGAACACGGGTTTATTATGCAGAAATTAAACATCATCTGCTGGAAATTATATTATCTGGAGTCCAAAAGCAAGGCTTTCATGAGTGCTTTCCTTCCAAGAAAGCAATTTCCCCTCTGTGGAGCGCACTTAATTGTGCTGCTGTCCCTCTTTAATTAGGATAATTTAGAAATTAAGTTAAATTAAGCATATTCTTCCAGCAGCAGCAGAAGAGGGGACACTGGTATAACTGCTGAGTGAAGGGCTCTGCCTGTTCATCCCCACTCCTGCTCCAAAGACCCTCATAGGAGTGAAGCTAAAGGGAGACAAACCGGGTGCCTTCCCAGATTTTACTGCTGCTTCCGAAGCAAAGGGAATGTCCTCACTCAATGTAGAGAGGAACCATGGGAAAACACCTCCTTGTGTCCCATCCCTGGGGGAAAACAGTCGAGTCCTGGCACACAGGAAAGTCAGGATGCTGTTGGACCATCCCTGCCCTGGGCTCTCCAGCTGGGTTGGAGAACCGCTGTACTACAGTGGCATGTTAGAAAAGTGAGTTTGTTTTACAGCCAAAGCTTTAAAAATGCATTTTTTAATTATTCCTTAGAGCATTTGGGTGACTTTTTAGGAAAAAGCATGGGCTTGTAGCAAACCGAGGTGTGGTCTTCAGTGCTCCCACCCAGGTATGCTTGCACTCCCCCATCACCACAAGGGATGTCCCAGAGAAACACATCCCTTCCCAGCAAGCAGGAGCTGGCTTCTTGTCTAAACTGGGAAACCAAATAGCAGCTGTGTGAGTCCAAATATCCAAGGGACAGCTGTGGACATGGCTTGATTTGCAGCTCTATCATGGCAGTTGTCCTTCAGCTGCCTTTTTCTTACCAAAAACCTGGGAAATGGGTAACCCAGAGGTGCTGGTGATGAAGGGAGGGGCAGGAGAGGGGAGAAGGGATGTGAACTTCAAGTTGAGAAAGCCATGGCTGTTGATGGATTCGCCATCAGGAATCTGGAGAAATCACCCTTGTCCTTGGCTGATCAGGGTATGGAGACTCCTGGTGATCCTCATGTTCCTGGGAAGGCCCAGCCCAGCCTCCTGAAAGCCATCCTCCAGACACAGAGCTCCTCCTGTCTCCCCCAGTCAGCACACTGGGATGGTTCCAGGGGTTTGGATAAGACAAACTGATTTAGCTAAAGCCCATACTCTGTGTGCAGCACAATGGAAAGCTGCTCACCACCCTGGAGATGCAGGGAGCCCTGGATAGTGCTTGTTAATGTAAATGATGTAAATGCTTCAGTTTCCCTGCTAGGTGTTAGCTGTGGTGTAGCGTGTCCAGTGAGACTTTTTGGGGAAGATCTAGGAAGACAAGAGAGTTGAGAGGTGAGATAACTCTGGTGAGAGCAGCAAAGGATGCTAAGGGGCAGGGGGAGGAGGCTGTTTTCTGGGCAGCAGCCTTGGGAAACCAACCAGACGGTCCTATGGCAGGGTGATGCCAAGACACCAGTTGAAGGGGTGGTGGCCAGCAGCATCCCGGGGGTGATGGGGAGGCAGGAGGCTCCCCCAGACCCTTTGGTCCTTTAGCACCTGGAACAGCAGGGACATGCCCCAGCTCACAGGGATGGAAAGCATCAGTGGAAAGACCCCTTGCCATCTCTGTTATCTCAGACTTGGTGTGTTTTGGGAGAGCAAACTAACAGAAACCTTGCTCCTAGCCAGCCAAATCTTTAAGCTGTGCCTATCCTGGAGGGCTAGTGGGCCAGTCGATTCATGTATGTTTCTGTCCTGGCACGGTTAATGTCACCCTGCCCTGCTCTGGTCCCCAGAGGCCACAGTGTGACACAATATCTGCCATCCTCCTGGCACGCTTGTGGCTCAATACTGTTATCTCTCTCTTTTCCCCCTATCAAAAGCAGGAGCATACCAAACACCTTCTCCCCACAACCCTTCTGCACTGGGCAGGGAGTGAAAAGGTTCCCCACTCCTCCCCAGTCACTTTACCAGGGAAGCAAAGGGGTCTTAGGCTGGGTTGCCAGTCCTTGGCAGCGGCTGGAGAAGGGAGGGGAGGACTTCAGCCAGGTTTATTTTCCTCTGGAGAGATGTGATAAGCAGCAAAGCCCACCTGAAGATAAGCTCGTTTGTTTTATTAGCGGACCAAGGCTAAAGCCTGGGCTCTTGCCATGGCTCCGCCTGACCTGACCTGCTGCTGTGTGGAAGCCACGAGCTGCCTTGCCCAGAGTAGGGTTTCATGATGTGGTCCAGGTCTGTCTCTCCATCGTGTGGAGATGCCCGGTAGGGAGAAGGATGAGAGGCTTAGATGCTCTGAAAAGTCACGTCTCCTTGGTGGAGGCAGGCGTGTCCTGCCCCTCAAGAGAACGGAGCCCGAGCAACCCTGATGGTTTCTCCATTGCACGTAATATATACTCTACTTATCAGACAAAATTACCTGATTTTATCCATGCTTCATGGGTGCTGGAGGGATGTTTGCTGCCAAGCCTCCTTCCTGTTTGTGGTGGCTCTGCTGGTAGGCAGAGAGGAGGGAGGATTTGGGTGTGGGGGTAAAGGGAGGATCTCCATACCAGCAAGTGAGTCAGGGCCAGGAAAGGCACCATTAGAAGATGCATGGTGGGTGCAGGAGGCGTGCAGGAAGGTGACTGCAGGGGATGTGGGCTCCCAGGAGCAAAAGAAGCAAGAATCTGGGTTGCTGGTACAAGTAGGTGTGTGATGAAAGCCTCCTTGGTGGGCTCCATGCTCTTCTTCCCCACCAGATCCTGGAGTAATGCAGGGTCAGGCAAGAAAGCTGCCACCACCCTGAAGGAGATGAGGCATGAGACAGTAACACTCTGAGGCACTTCTCATTTTGCCAAAGGGGAAGATTTTCTCTTAAGACTTTGTCCTGAGGACCAGAGAAAGATATTCCATGAGTCCTTGGATGTTCTGTCAGGCCTTGCTAACCCGGGGCTGTTGACAGCTCTACAAACAGGCGCTGGTTTACGCTTGGTGAAAGCTGCTGCACAAAGTACTCCACCTGTTAGCTGTACCCATTTCAGGAGAGAAAATCTGAAGCTGGTAACTGAAGGCTTTAATCTGTTATCACCAGTGGCAGAGCCCAGGTCATCCAGCCCCACTGAGACACGCTGCCTTCCACCCCTCTCCAAGGGCTGGGCTACCAGCCCCACGGTGACACCTGCCCTGGGTCTGGTAGAGCCAGCTCATGTAGTGCCACCATCACATCACAGCTTCGGAGTGGTGTCCAGACATCTCCCTTCAGCCTCGTTTCTGATGAAAAGTAATCAGAGTGCTAGATCAGCCTGGAGAAAAGAAGACTGAGAGGGGATGTTTATCAATGGTTATCAATAGCTGAAGGGTGGGACACAGGGGGAAATGGGCAGCCTCTTCTCAGTGGCTGTGGGGACAGGACAAGGGGTGATGAGCTCAAGTTGGAGCACAGGGAGTTCCCCCCAATGTGGGGAAGAACTTCTTCCCAGTGAGGGTGAGGGAGCCCTGCGACAGGCTGCCCAGGGGGGTGTGGAGTCTCCTTCTCTGGAGAGATTCCAGCCCCATCTGGATGTCTCCCTGTGTGCCCTGTCCTAGGGACCCTGCTTGGGCAGGGGGTTGGAGCCCATGGGCTCTGGAGGTCCCTTCCAACCCCCACAGTTCTGTGATTCTGTGATTCTGTGATGTCCACGTTTCCTCCAGAATCATCCGGTAGCCATCCTCTTGATACTGCTTCATTCCATGTAGCTTTTTGAGGATGTAGTTTGCTTAAAAGGCAACAGTGTAAAGGGCCTGCACAGAAAATAATGCTGAGTGATGAAATGCCAACTCATAGAATCATAGAGTCACAGAATGGTCTGGGTTGGAAGGGACATTCAAAGGCCCTCTTGTCCCACCCCCTGCCATGGGACATCCGTAAGGAGATCAGGTTTCTCAGCAGCCTGTCCAACCTGACCTTAAAGGTTTCCAGGGGTGGGGCATCTACCACCTCTCTGGGCACCCTGTGCCAGGGTCATGTTCAGCATTCTCAGCACAAAACCCTGAATCCACCCTCTCTTAGTGTAAACCCCTCACCCCTTGTCCCACCACCACAGACTCTACTAAAGAGTCTGTCCCCACCTTCCTTATAAGCTCCTTTCAAATACTGAAAGGCAGCAACAAGGTGTCCCTGTGGAGTTGAACTGGAAGAGCACCTTGTTGCTGCCCTCCCTCCAGCGCCCTGGGTTTTCCGCACCCTTGGCCCAAGCCAGTGAAATTCTCCTGCTTCCTTCTCCCACCCCACAGAGAAGCAATTCCCTCCCACTGCACCCCTCCAAGCAGCATCACAATCCTCTGATGCTATTGACATCCATGATAGGGATTATGGAAAAAAAATCCCATTTGGAGGCAGGGAAAGAGAGATACCTCTGGGTTACTGGAGTATTTCCTGGCCAGCCCTGCCCCTGGGGGGAAATTTGACTCAATTTTCCAGAAAACCCGGAGTTGTTCATGTCCCTCATCAATAGGGATAGAGATGCTTCCTCATCAAAAGGGATAGGGATGCTTACTGTCACCCAAGGAGGAATCTGACAAGGTCTGCCTTGCCTGGTCCTTGCGATGGCTCTGCCCAGCTCTTGGCTTGGCCTCCTTCGTGGCTGGGCCTTTGCAAAGCCCCACAGCGTTTCCTTGGGGCTAGAACAGTGGCAATCCTTTACATTGGTGATTTGTTCTCACCCAGGTCATCATACTTGGTGCTTAAAGGCCTCTGTAATCCTAAAACACAGTTGTGAACAAGTCAGGGGAGGAAAGGGATGAATTACGTCCTGGTAGCCCGTTATCCAGCTGAGTTCTGTGAAATGCAGGAAATCAGGGATACTAGTTTATCAGAGGAGGCCAAGGGGAAAACCTGAACGTTCTGGCTTAGCTCTCCTGGCCTGCCCTATGGAATCCACACTGGAGCCAGATTTCAAGCCGCGGGCAGCAAAGCTGTCTTCACAAGCCCAGCTCTCCAGGACCCCGGCCCCATCCCGTTCCAGACTTGAATACCAGTGAGTTTGGCCTTGACTTGAAAACAGACCTGGCACCAATGGCTGCTCTGGATACAAAGGCCCTTCTGAAAATCACCGAGAAGTGCGGGAAGGAGCCTTGTCCCCACACTTGGCATTCCAAAAACAACTTCTCCTCTTTGCCATAGCAAAGCTTTGCTGCACCCTGCTCTCAGATTTGTTTATTATCTATCTATCTATCTATCTATCTATCTATCTATCTATCTATCTATTTTATATAGATATTTTTATAATTTACATAGATCTAGATACTTTATCTATTTTATATATATAATTTTATTATATATAGATATTTGTATATATTTTTAATATATTTTATATTGCAGCCTGGCTGCAAAGCTGGAGGGCAGCTGCAGTGATGGGGCATGAATGTGGCAAAAGAAACAGTACAAAGCTGTCAAGGCTCTCTCATATATTTTAATCTATTTTATATATATTAGATTTTAAAAAAAATCTATTTTATATGTATTATATATTATATATTGCAAAATATAATCTATCTTACATATTATGTTATATATATTGCAAAAATATATTTTATCTATTTTATATATGTGATGTATTTTATATGTTGCCATACATATTTTTGTCTATTTTATATATATTGCAAATATATATTTTAATATATTTTATGTATTATATATATTGAAAAGTATATTTTATCTATTTTATATGTATTGCATATTATATATATTGCAGAAAATATTTTTCTCTATTTATATATAGATATAAGTTTTTTATATTTTGTATTATTTATTAAAATTACAGATAGGTTTTATATAAATAAAAATATATGAGAGAGCCTTGACAGCTTGGTACCATTTCTTTTGCCATGCTCATGCCCACCTCTTCACCTGCCTTCCAGCTTTGCAGCCAGGCTGCCTCACCCCACAAGTTTCGGGTGGAGGAAGCCCCGCATCCAATGCCACTGGCTCCCCAGGCATGGACAGACATCTCCATGCTCAGGAAGGAGAGCAGAGCCGACGCTCATGCTCTGTGAGGAGGGGAATAAAGACCTTGCCTGTCTCCAGTCTTCTACAGTAGGTCTATTATTTGGGTTTTTAAAGGAGATCTATTTGCTTTCAGCTCAACCGCAGCCCAGTCGGAATAATGACCTCACTGACTCCGGCAGGAAGATCCTGGAGCCAACTGTTTCAAGGGTTTCTTTTCCTGCAGGAGCCTCGGATGGAGAATCACAGAATCCCAGACTGGGCTGGGTTGGAAGGGACCCCAAGGATCACAGAGATCCAACCCCCTGCCACAGGCAGGGACACCAACCTCCAGGCCTGGAGCTACACAAGGTTGCCCAGGGCCCCAGACAACCTGGCCTTCAACACCCCCAGACACGGGGCACCCACCCCCTCTCTGGGCAGCCCCTTCCAGCCCCTCCCCACTCCCTCTGGAAAGAACTTCCCCCTAAGATCTAATTTAAATCTTCCTTCCTTTAGCTTTAATCCATTCCCCCTTGTCCTGCCATTGTCTAAGCACTTGATGGCCACGGAGGTTTTTTGCAGGTCACTTCTTAGAAACCCGCCAAGCTATCGCTGTGTCTCCATCCTGGGAGCCATTCCCATCATCCCACCCATGCCAGAAGAACTTGCTGAAGAAGAAAGGAATTCCCTTCTCCTGTAGTTTGCTTTTTTGAGCACCTGTCCATATGCATAACTGAGCTTTCCAGGCAGGGGGTGTGTAATTTGAGCAGAACACAGCACGGTTGGATTTTGCCTTCAGCTACGCTCTGTGAAGCTCAGGTTTGCTCCAAGCTAGCGAGGAAACACCAAGCTATCATCACACCCCAGCTACCAGCAAGGCACTTTGTAAACACTCAGTACTTCCCCTTCGAAGCAGCGGGTTCCCATCATCGCTAAGCCATGTTAAAGGGCAAGGGCAGAATTTGGCTCAGCACCTGTATCTTCACAGTCTGTGCCCTTAAATACTCACCCCTGGCTGCTCTTTCCGTCTCTTATTGTTCTCTTGGGACAAAAATCACAGAGTCACAGAATCCTAGGGGTTGGAAGGGAGCTCCAGAGATCATCAGGTCCAACCCCCTGCCAAAGCAGGGTCCCTAGGACAGGGCACACAGGGCGGTGTCCAGACGGGGCTGGAATCTCTCCAGAGAAGGAGACTCCACACCCCCTGGGCAGCCTGTCCCAGGGCTCTGTCACCCTGTCAAGTTCCTCCCCAGAACGGTGCTCCAACTTGCAGCCATTGCTCCTTGTCCTGTCCCCACAGACTCTGAGAAGAGGCTGCCCATGTCCCCCTGTGTCCCACACTTAAATCTTGAGGTTGAAGCATTTCCCAGTTGTGATGGAGACCCACCAGTTCCTGCTGAACTGGGAGAGAGCTTAGGGAAGCTCTTAGCATCTTCCTAGAGATGCCCAGCACGTTCCTGGGAGCAGCCCTGAGATGGTGACGAGGGAGCTGCCCACCTGGTTCCCAGCATCTTGCAGACTCTGCGCTTGGCAGCAGCAGGAGCCAGGCAGCCTGCCTCAGTTCCCTCTGCTGAGGTGATGGGGGAATTCCCTGACACTGCCCCCCTAAATACTGGCTTTTAAGAAACAGCCCATTTAATTTCCTGAGCACAAAGTCATCTCACCTTATTTTGTGGCATACGAGCACCCAGAACCGCAGCCTTGAAAGGAGGAAATTTCCATCCCCTCCTCCATCCCAAGCTTTCCACAACTCCTCTCTCTTTTTTTTTTTCCTTTCCTTTAAGCAGAAAGTCTCTCCTTTCCCAATTTCCCTTGTTTCTAAGCTATGATGGGGTTAGGGCCAGGAGCAGGGAGGAGAGAAGGAGACCTGAGCCATTGAGCACACACATCAGAAGGTCTGAGGCTGGAGCGGAGTTGCACCCGGATGGGGACAGGACCGGGAATTCTGCTTTGCTCTTTGGACCTGGAGCTGTGCCAGACCCTGGTGAAAAGTCCCTATCTACCGTAAAGCTTTGCTTTCTTCCTGCTGGGACAGGTTAATTATGAATGCCAGGGCTGTGGAGCTTCAAACCCACGTGAGGGTGGGAGTGCTGGGGTGAGATGGGGAGGCAGCACCTTTTCCCCGTGATGCTCCCCAGCATCATGTTCCCTGGGTTTGCCTTTGGTCACCCTACTGTCCAAATTCCCCTCCACTTGCTGGGGGAATGGATTGGGCTCCCTTCCAGGCTCCCATGCTCTGTGGGGTGGGTCATTTTGTCCCCCCAAAACCTTGGAGTGGGAGTTGTGTGTCCTGACCCAGCACCTACCCCAGGCACCCGAGTCCCCAGATGCCCTCCTGCATCCAGCCAGGCTATGGCCGAGTACCCAGGGTGCCTTGGTGGCATTTTGTGTTGTCACCAGCTCAGGGATGCCTTGAGCAGGCCGGGGGAGGAGCGGGATGCTCTGAGAGGTCCCACCACGTGGGGCCAGGACCTGGAGTGCCCATCCAGGAGCAGGACTTTTTCATACCAGCATGTTCACACCAGAAAAGGTGATTAGCTATGAATAAGTAGCTGAGGTGAACGGTCAAGCAGGTTGAAGCTGACAATCCTGATTGCACCAGCATTCCAAAAGAAACAAGCTCATTAACACAAGAGAGGACCCTACTTTTATTTGCCCCCACCCCCTCAACCTTTCTGTCTCACACCTGGAGCATCCCTGGGAAATCCTGGTCCTGGGGTCTCAGTTTAGGGCCCCAGGGGCTGGCGGGGATGCGGGGCAGCAGCGAGGGGAGGAGGGGATGAGCTGGAGGAATGGGATGCAGGCAGAGCCATTGTCTGCCCGGGAGAGCCCTGCGCGGCAGCTCAGCCTTCGCTGGGGTGATGCGATTGGCGCCCAAATTAGTAATTAAACCGTGGTGCGGTCGCAGATGCAAGATGCGAGAAGCCGGGGCAGCTCCCCTCGCTCGAAACACGGGGGAACAACGGCAGAGTATCACAACAATAATCCGGAGCTAAATTAACAATGCGCTCTCCCAATTACAGCCGCCCGCCGGTGAATGTGCGGTTGCCATGGCAACCTGCCCAGCAAAGGATACGGCCCAAAAATAAAGCACAGCAGGGAGGGGAGATCTTTTGAATCCCGCTTTGCCTGTGGAAGGAGAATTAAGGTTCCCTCAGCGGCCAGCCCCTTCTGGTTAATCGGTGGCTGCGGTTCTCCCGCCGATGTCCAATTAACACCATGATCCGTTTACCCGGGGGGGTGGGGGGGGGATGGGGGGTGTGGAATGTCACCCCGCAGAAGGAGATGGGGAGTGACAAAGAACCCGTGTCAGGGGAAGTGGGTGATGCCCCGAATGGAGCCCAAGGAGCGGGAGGGGAGGGATGGTTAGAGGGGTTGGTGTGCCTGAGAGACCAGTGGGGTAAAGATAGGGGGTGGGGGGGGGGCCTTTCAAGGGGCTTTGGAGGGATAGAAACAAAGAATGGATGGTGGGGAAGCGGGTGATGCCTCAAGGGCAGCCCAAGGAGCGAGAGCAGAGGGGTGGCTGGGTGGGTTGATGTGTCTGAGAGCCTGGTGGGGTAAGGATGGGGGGTAAAGGGGGTCGTTTGAGGGGCTTTGGAGGGATGTTGGCGCTACTTTAGACAGGTCTGAGGGAGCCAGCTGGATGCGGCTGGCTAGGAGGGGGTAGAAAAGGAGCGTGAATTCTGGCCTTTGGCATTTTGGGGGGAGGGGAGGGGCAGAGTTGGGGAGCATTCGTATGGAGAATGCTCCCCGTAGCTGCCTCCCAAACACAGCCCGAGCCCCACGCCGGCTGCGGGGCAAGGGAGGAGTCTGTGGACCGCATCCCCGAGGGGTCCGGCCCGGTGGTGGTAAACGGAGACCCCGAAAGGCAGCGCTCAGCCCGGGGCGAGGGGGTCTGGGGTGAGGGGGGGGTGGCCCGGCCCTACACGGCAAAAGCGGCTCTGGAAGCCGAGCGGGGCGCGGCAGAGCCCCTCGGGGTGCTGGCGGGGAGCGGGACGCGGCCCCGGCGGGGCTGACAGGCCGGGCTGCGGGGCGCCGGACTACATCTCCCGGCAGGGCCGGCGGCGGAGGAGGCAGCGGCGGGGGCCGGGCCGGGCCGGGCGGGGCGGGCGCGTCACTCTCCGGCCGCCCCGGCCCGTCCCTCCGCCGGAGCCGGAGCCGGAGCCGGGTGTCTCCTCCCGGGCGGGCGGCGCCCCTTGTCTGTGTGTCTGTGTGTGCCTGCGTGTCCCACCCCGGCCCCCTCACCTCGGCGCGGCGCCCATGAGCCTCCCGGCGGGGGTCTGACACCGCCCGGCACCGCAGCACGGTAAGGCCGGGGCGGGGGGGGGGCGATGACACAGCAGCCGGTGCGGCGGGAAGGGGGGGCAATAGGGGGAAGGGAGGGAAGGAGGAAGGGGGGATGGGGGGCGCGTCCGCCTTTTGTCTCCCTCGGAAATAATAAGAACCCCACGCGTGGGTGCGCCTGGGCTGCGGGGAGCGGAGCGGGGCCGGCCCGGCGCTCAGCCCCGCACATGGAGCCGGGACGGGGATTTGGCCTCGGTGAGAGCGGGGCGTGAGCGGCCTCGGCCCGGGGGGTGCCCATCCCTCGTCGTGCGTGGATTTTGGGGGAGGGGGGGATTCTCCCGCTCTGCTGCCCGCGAGAAGGGCGGTAGCGGGGGGCCGGGGATGGGGTCGGGTGCAGGGCTCGGGGGTGGGTATGGTGTTTGGGTTCGGGTACCCAACTCGGGTTTGGGTATGGCGCTCAGGTTTGGGCACCTGACTCAGGTGAGGGTACGGTGCTTGGATTTGGGTATGGTGCTTGGGTTTGGGTACCCAACTCAGGTTTGGGTATGGCGCTCGGGTTTGGGTACGGCGCTCGGGTTCAGGGACAGCAGTTGGGTTTGAGTACCCGACTTGGGTTCGGGTACGGCACTCAGGTTTGGATGCAGCACTCGGGTGGTTTGGATGCAGCACTTGGCTTTGGTTATGGCACTTAGATTTGGATATGGTGCTCAGGTTCAGGTGCAGGGCTTGGGTTTAGGTGCGGGACTCGGATTTGGGTGTGGGACTCAGGTTCGGATGCGGGACTCAAGGTTGGGTACAGGTGTCGGGTTCAGGCGCGACACTCAGGTTGGGGTACGGGACTTGTGTTTGGGTACAGCACTCAGGTTTGGATATAGAATCCAGGTTTGGTTATGGCACTCAGGTTTGGACACAGCACTTGGTTTGGGTACAGTGCTCAATTTGGGTATGACTCTCGGCCTTCCCGGACCCCTTCGTTAGCAGGAGCCTGATGAAGAGCAGGGCTGGGGCCTCTCTGTCTCCTCCAGCAAGCCTCCCCACAGACAAAAAGGAGAGGGAAACCCATCAGATGCAAGCGGTCAGACCACCCCGATCCCAATTAGCACCGTTCATCGTTATCCCCTTTGCAGCAAAGCTGGCTGTGGGTCGTATGCGGGGAGGGAGGGTGAGAGCAGTGGCAGCACCGTGTGTGGGCACAAAGGTACCACCCTGAGCATCTCTCCAGGGGGGGACATGCCCAGGTGGGATGTCTGCTGCTGTGTGGTCCAGAGGTGTGAGCATCCCCTGCCTCCTGAGAGCTGCTTTCCCCATCCTTGACGTGGGGTTTGGGTGTAGCAAAGCGAGGGCTCCACGGGGACTGAATTTTGTTGTTGTTTTACGGTTACTGCTTTCCTGCAGAGTCACTCTGGCTGCACGTGGTCCCAGGGACCGTGGGTGACAGTCGGGGACAGCAGATGTTAGTGGCAGCAGAGCAGCCGGCAAACGTCGTGGGATGTTTCCTCACCGCAGCTGTCCCCAGCAATGCCACCCGTCTGGAAGCACAGTTGCTGGGTGTCCCTGGCATCCCAGTGCCTCAGAACTCCATCCTGGGAGTTGTTTTTCCATAAGAATGAGACAAAGAGTCATCTCCTGGGGCTGTTGCCCATGACAGGCTCCTCTGGAAGGGGGAGACTCCTGCCAGGAAGACCCCACATCCCATCGGATTGGAAAGGGGCAGGGCTGGAGTGTCCCTGGCCTCTCTGGATAGCTCCTCTGAAACATGCTATTTTTCCATGTGTCCATCTGTGCCACCTTCACTCTCGCTCTGGTAATCCAGGATACTCTTCCTCCACCACTCAGGCAGGTACAGGGTGAAGCTTGACAACACGTCTTCGTTAACAGAAATGGAAGAAATGGCAGGAAGGAGAAGATACACTAAGCTTCCAGGTTGTTTCTCTCAACTAAAAGATACCAAAATAAGACCAGGTGACTCAATAGTCCCCCCTTCTCAAAATTTAGGGAATCATTTTTGTTGGTGGATCATCTTCCGAGCATCCTGATGCTGGCAGGAGGGTGCTGTGTGGGATGGGAAGGGAGGCATCCCACCCTGTGTAGGGCTTCTGTGACCCTGACAAGCAAATATCCACACTGTGTCTCCAGTGAGTGGTAAAAAAAACCAAAACAAACCCCAAACCTGTACCACCTTGTTTTGTCAATCCACATTATTTTTCCCCGTAAGGACAGAAAAGGCTTTGCTGTGCCCTTGCTGATCCTGAGGTCCAGGAGCAAAACCTTGCTCTGGATTTTATTCCCTCAGGCCCTGAGTAAAGTTTGCAGGCTGTGGTTTCCCTGCGCTGAGTGTGTGATCTTTGGCAGGGAGGTGTGCTTGTGTCTGTTTTGGGATGCTCAGGCTGTGGTTGAATTTAAAACTCTTCCCCTCTGAGTTCTATCCGAGCCCTCCTTGCGATGCGGTCACTGCACCGGCCCGCTCTGCAAACCTAAAGCGTTGTGGCCAGGGCATTTTGGGACCTTCTCCAGCTTTTTAGAAGCTGCTTTTTTTTTTTTTTTAAATTTTGAACACAAGTTCTCAGGTTACTTTGGAAGGAAAGCAGGGGAGCTGTGGTTGGATGGTGAGGGTGATGTGGGGAGGGGATTTGTCCCAGGTGAGCTGGAAGGTGGAGCACAGCACCCGGGAACTCACCCGTCAATGTGAGGCCAGAGAAACCACTTTTTGGAGGTGAATTGAAGGTGAATTCTGCCTTTGCAGGGGGATTTGGGGGAGCAGTGAGCTACCTGAGAGGTCTGGCTGGCTTTGGCACCTCTGTTGCCATAGCTGGTGGTCAGCCTTCTGTGCAGGTGAGATGGGAATGGTTTACAGAGGGTTTCTGAGCACCCTGAACACACAAAACAGGAAAATATCCTCCCTGGCTGTTAGCCCTGGATCCAAACTGTGGAAGGGAAGATGATGGGATGCCAAGCTTCATCTCCAGATGTTCCTCCTTCAGCACTTGGGCTCGGGAGGGAAAAATGACTGTGTTTTCTTCCTCCCTCTGAGCATCCTCACATCGTCGTGAAGTGCTCTGTTGAGTACACTCTGCTGTGGTCTCCTGGTGAGGACAAATTTTGCTATGCTGACTCTCCCCTTGCTTCTCATTCTGTGTATCTGTCTCCTCTTTCTCCTCACAACCATCCTTGCTGCTGCTTGGTCTCTTCCCAGTGCTTTAACACCTTTTTTTTCCCCGCAGGTTTCTGCGGGGCAGGGAAAAACCCTCCAGAACCTTATTTAATTTCATATTCTTGCTGTCCAGGGGAGTCTTTGGGGTCCTGTATATTTGGGAGGAGCTATATCTAAAAGTACAGCAAGACCCTGTGGTTTCTATAGAAGCTGAGCACAGCAGATGAGTGGTTTTGGGAGATATTTTGGGGCCCATTTAGCATATCGTGTGACTGTTTCTGCTAAAATGTGAAGGAATTAGGTATTGCCAGTGATTGGCAATTAAATACTGCTAGTGATTGGCAATTAAATATTGCTGGTGGTTTCATTGTTCTTCAGTTTGGCCGAAATGCTAAGGCATCCACATTACACAGGCCATTGTTAAGTTTCAGAGTTAACAGACTTCTGCTCTATTTGGGGGAGCTCGTGGCCTTCATCAGTCAACTGTTCCTGCCTTCAAAACCTGAAAGCATCAAGGCTGCTGGACAAGTAGTCTCCATAAATAAATGCTTTGTGATGCTCTTGTGAAACTCCTTGGAGAAGGTGCAGCTCTGCTCCCTGAGTGTAATTAGCACATTACTGAGTCACCTGAAATAAAGGGCTTAGTGTCACTAACCAATCATTTTCTGTTTGTTTGAGAGACTGGCTGTTTTATTTTTTATTTATTTATATGTAGCCACTGACCGCAATGATGCCTTGCCAGTGATCCATGTTCCCTGCTCAGGTTGAATTGAGATGGGGCTGGCACAGGATGTTCTCAAACAATCTGTGTGTTTAACCATGAACTTTCCTGCTGGAAAAGGGAGGTTTTGTTTCTTCCACGGGCTCTCTGGTGGTCTTGCCTTGCTAGACTCTGCATTGTCATCGTTAGTCTTCTGCAATGTGGAGGTACCCTGACAGTGACAGATGGGGATGGTGTCTCTGGAATGGCCTTGAGACCTGTTAGCTTCTGGAGACTCCTTTGAGGCAGGCCAGGGACCATTAAGAGACCGTGGGTTGACTAGGAGTAGTCTCACACTTACTTCAGAAAAGCCTTTGCTCTTGTCTCCTCTGTTACTGAGACAACCCTTCACAGAATCACAGCATCACCAGGTTGGAAAAGACCTTTAAGACCATTGAGTCCAACCGTTCCTGTCCTGTGCTAAACCAGATCCCTGAGCACCTCATCTCCCCGTCTGTTAAACACACCCAGGGCTGGAGAACCCTTGGGTCTTCCTGTCCCACAGGCATGTGGCAGTTGTTGTACAGGAGAAGGAAAACCTGGTTTCTTGGGTGGCTGGGGAAGCTGTGGCGACACAGCTGAACCTCTGCCATCTCTGCAGGACCAAATCCTGCCGTGCCTGCTGGGCCAGGAGTGTTTCGTAACATGCAGCCATTTATCACGGGCGTCTCCTTTGTGGCCACCCCTTCAAGCTCAGCTTCTCCCTTCTTCCCCAGCGTGGCTGGTGCTGGAGGTCACCTGCACCCTTCGGGTGTCAGGGTGGAAGGGGTGATGGGCTACGATGATGCGTTGGCAGTGGGGATGCCTGTGGAATGGGGCGTGGGGGAGGGTAGCTGTGTGGTAGGCCGCATCCCTTGGTATCACGCCATGCCCAGGTCACCTGAAGATGCACGTGGCTGCCCACAAGCTTCTCACTGGTGATTTTAATTGGCCTCCATGCAAAAAAAAAAATCCTGGCCAACCTTCCCCCTCCCTCTGGAGCTGGCCTGGCCTGCTGGGACTGGTTTGTACAGCCTGCACCAGCCCAGGAAGGCTCCGCCATCGCTGCAGACTGCCCTGTGCCACAGCAGAAGCTACAGGGAGACACACAGCTGCCACCAGCTTTCCCAGCCACCTGTGACAGGGAACCATTAACAGGGTTTGTAATTAAATCTGAAAAATGGGTTTGGGCTCGTGAAGTGCTGGAGGAGTTGTGTGGCTGGCCTGGCTTTCGCTGGGGCCTTGGGAGAAGCCTGGGAGAAGCTGGTATTGACAGCCATGCTGTCGCTGTCCATCCAGGGCTGGTTGTACTGGGTGGTAGCTGGCATGGGAGGCAAGCTGCTGGATTGGCATGGGAAGGGTGACACAGGAGGCTGTGCCGTGGCACACTGCGGCGGTCCAGGTCGTGCTGTGCCACGTGGCAGGAATGGCTGCCGGTCCATCCTCAAGCTAGCATTGAGAAGGTCTTCTCCATGCAGGGAGGTGCCATCCTGAGGGTTTCGTGTTGTCTGGTTGGATCTCACTAGCCTGTCCTTGTGGGCACAGTGCTTTTGAGCTGGGTGAGAAGAGTCTCGTGGATGCTTCAGGGCTCTCGGCCACCCTGAGCGTCTCATCTGTGAAGCCTGAGCTTTGCCTGCCCAGTGTAGAGCTGGGGCAGCTGCTCTTGCAGAGTTGGGCTGGGACATGATCCATGGAGATGTCCTTTGGTTGCCACCAGCTTCTGCGAGGGGGTTTGAAATTTGCTAATGGGGGGACCTCACAGGGGGAATCGTGGGGTGAAGTTTAAAGGGTTGTTTTGCTTTTCCTGCTCCAGCACGACGGTGGTGTAGCCTAGGTCCAAACAAGCCAGCCTGAAGCAGTTGTCTACAGCTGCTGGTTTGATTTCAGGTGCTGGCACCTCCCTGCATCTCCCAGCCAGAAGCAAATGCCCTGGGACAGAGGGTTCCTGGGTACAGTGAGGCCAGAGGGGAGTTTTCCTAATGTGCCATCAAAGATACCATCTTGGGCAAGAAAGGAGGAGAAGGCAGGGAGGGTTGTGCTTGTGCTGTGGCCGTCAGCTGAAGTTAGATAACAGGGAAAGGTTTTATGTTTACGATGGTGCTTGCCTTGCATGGTGAGAAGATAGGAAGGTGGATTACCTGCACCCATGGGAGCTGTGTTCCCTTAAATCAGGGCGTATTGGTGACCCAAGAAGTTCCTCTTCCCTCATTGGCCCATTGATTACATTTTTTTCTCCAGCCTGGGAAGCTGGCAACCCTAAAACTGGCAGCAGTAAACTTTGCAGCTGGAGGCTTTACAGCAGGACGTGGAGGCTCCGGGTGCTTTTGGGAATTATTTCTTTCTTTTTATTGCCTTGTGCATATTTCATCATTGCAAGCTCGTAGGCGAGCAGGTGGGGCTTTCAGGGTCCACTACAGGTGCCTCTAAAAGAAGAGGAGGCTGTGGGTCACAGAATCAGCAGGTTGGAAAAGACCTTTAAGACCATCAAGTCCAACCATTCCTGTCCTGAGCACCTCATCTACCCCTCTGTTAAACACACCCAGGGGTGGGGACTCAGCCCCCTCCCTGAATGTGGATGTAGAGGCTGGAGGGCTGCAAGGACCACCTATGATGAGGTGATGGATAGCTTTCTTCAAGAACTTCTTCCACTTCTTTTGAGACCAGCGGTTCCTTGCATCCTGGCAGCAGCTCTGCAATGAATTTCACACTTCTGGAAAGCTCTTCTGGTGAGCGGCAAGTTTTCCATCATTCCCTGCATCCCTGCTCTGTCTCTCCCTCCTGCCTTTTCAGGCAGAGAAGGACCTGGGGGTGTTGGGTGACACTCACTTGACAGTGTGCCCAGGTGGCCAGGAAAGCCAATGGCATCCTGGCTTGTGTCAGACACAGTGTGGCCAGTAGGTCTGGGGAGGGGATTGTGTCCCTGGACTGGGCACTGGTGAGGCTGCACCTCGAGTGCTGGGTCCAGTTCTGGGCTCCTCACCATCAGAAGGACATGGAGGTCCTGGAGCGAGTCCAGAGAAGGGCAGCCAGGCTGGGGAAGGGGCTGGAGGGCAAATCCTCTGAGGAGCAGCTGAGGGAGCTGGGGGTGTTGAGCCTGGAGAAGAGGAGGCTGAGGGGAGACCTTCTCCCCACCTCCCCTGGCCTGCCAGGAGGGTGCAGAGAGGTGGGCGCTGGTCTCTTCAGCCAGGGGACAGGAGATGGCACAAGGGGCAATGGGCTCAAGCTGCCCCAGGGCAGGGTCAGCTCAGCTGGGAGGGAAAAGTTCTTCCCTGGCAGAGCTGTCAGGGCCTGGCCCAGGCTGCCCAGGGAGGGGGCTGAGTCTCCAGCCCTGGGTGTGTTTAACAGAGGGTAGATGAGGTGCTCAGGGATCTGGTTTAGCACAGGACAGGAACGGTTGGACCTGATGATCTTAAAGGTCTTTTCCAACCTGCTGATTCTGTGATTCTGTGGGTCCAGTGCAGGCAGAGGAGCATTTTTCCTGCCTTTGTGGGTGCTCAGAGCTGCATCAGTGCGGGGCAGGACATGAGAGCCCTATGGAACCTTTATTACAGCAGAGCTGCAGCATGCTTCCGTGCTTGGATGCTTTTATGTGGAGATTCACGCCAGGGTGCTGGTTCCTCTCCCTCCTTCCCAGGTTTCAGAGCAGCTGCAGAGCATACACCATCTTCCTTGGAACTGGCTCTGAGAAAGGCTCTTTGTATGTTTTTTGTGTTTTGGTTTGGTTTTTTAAACAAATTTGCATTACACGGGGTGAAAGATTTTATTTATTGGCTGCAAATCATCACTTTGAAGTGTCTTCTCTATATTTCTGTGATTTAAAAAAAAAAAAATTAACAGAAATGAAGCTTATGTACTCACACTGGCTGTCACTTGCTGCTTCTCCAGAAGCTTTTTTAACCCAAGGGCTTATTTCAGCCAAATTTGTCAGAGGAGTGCAGCTGTCAAAAGAGGAGAACTTAACAGGCTGGAAGGACATCCAAATTTCTTCTTGCCTGTGGAAAAGGGGTATCCACATTTCTTCTTGCCTATGAGAAGAGGCTGCAGCCGTTGTGAGCTTGAGCGTTACCTGGGTGCAAGCAGGCTGGTTAACTCCGAGGTGACTGTAGCAATTCCCTGGGTTTTCATTAAGGAAATAACCCAAAACACCTTGAATGTGGGGAAGGAGGAGCTGGCTATAGGGATGCTGCCTGGGGAGATGCTGGATGACCTGTAAAGCTCCCTTCCACCCCAAGCTGTCATGTTCAGTGATGCCCTGTGCATGGCCACTGAGCTCACGTGAAAAGCTGGGGACTGATCCCTCTCCAGAGGCTCCTGCCTGTACCAGTATCCCACAGTTGGAAAGGGTCTTCCAGCCTTGTGCTCAGCCTTGCTGCATATGAAGCCTCAGAAAGCTGGAATCAAAACTCACTGGCCTTGGTGACTGTGAAGCAGGTATCCTTTATTGCAGCACTGGGCACACAGGGGATCGATGGCTCCTCCCCATGTGTGAGCCCATTAAAGCCAGACTTCTCATGTTGATACAGATTAACTCTACAGATTCATTATAATTTCTAAGAAAAGGCAGGGTTATGCAAATTATTCCCAGGAAGTAATTTACATTAACTCCTCCCAGATAGAGCATGCTCAGGGGGTCTGATGGTAGTCTCCAGGGATGAAGGCTGGATGTCTTCCTCTCTCTCAGCACATGCTTTTCACGTTTCTTCTCCATAGTGACCAAAACACATTCCTGAGCTCAAAAACACATTCCTACAAAAACTAGTTAGGAACCCCTTTTAACTGAAAACAAGATACACTCTGTCTCTTAATTGGTTGTTGGTCTCATTATTTATGACTCCCCTGTCTTCACTAGCTTCAAGGCTGTTGCACGGTTAATGGCTCAGTTTTGTAGCTGCCTTCATGAAACAGCTCACACAGTTACAGCCAAAATCCAAAACAAATATATTATTAAAATACACAAATTAAAGTACATCTACATCAATCTGTTCAGCATTATTATATTTCATTGAATGGCATACCTGCTGGGATGGGTAATCAGCTGTTACATTTTGACTGCTCCTAACAGCAGCATTGCACGTGCTGGCACCCAGAAGCTCACGTAAAACTTTTGCACACAGAGGAGTGGGTGAAGTCTTTCCCCAGAAAGCTTGCCCAGGGGCTCACTGTGGTGCCCCATCCAGACTGGGGTCACAGCCAGCAGCATAGCCCAGGGGGGATAAGGCGGCAGCGTGGTTGCTTTTCTCCTTTATCAGTGGTTCATGAACTGGCCTTGGAGCCAGAGCTGCTGTTAAAAGTGACCAGTGAATCCCCAGCTCCTGAAAGAGTGGAGATGATGTATTGACTGGATGTTGTATTGAGGGATATGGTTTAGTGGGAGCTAGTAGTAATAGGTGAATGGTTGGACTGGATGATCTTCTAGGTCTTTTCCAACCTTGATAATTCTGTGATTCTGTGATTCTGTGATTCTGTGATTCTGATGCTCTGCCCCTCTCAGCTCAGCACAGCCTTCCCTGTTGCAGTGGCAGCACGAGGCTGCCTTGTCTGTCCCTTCCCTTTCTGCAGTCACTCTATGCCCTTTATTTATTTAATTTTAAAAAAAGCCACTAACCAAAACCAGGGGGATTCTCTTCCTTTTTTGTCAGCTTGGAGAATGGTTTTCCTTACGCTCTTCTCTATTTAGGGCTCTGGGGGAGGAAGTGACTCAGCCTTTCCCCTGCTCTGGGTTGCACAGTCATCATCCCTTGCAGGCTTCGCTGTAGTTTTCCCTGAGCACCTCTGGCTACACTCACTTCATTCAGCAGGAGCCTGTCTGCCTCCTCACCCCGTGTTTCAGTGGGGAAGGGACAAGGTGGGGGAGGATGAGCCGTGGGCAGGAGCTTTCCCTGCGCAGGGAGGGTAGGATTGCATCGAGGAGGATGTGCTGTCAGACCTGCAGCAGCTCCAGGTCTCCCTATCCATGGCAGGGATGCATGTGAGTCCAGCTGAATGAGATTTTGGGGTATAGCCTGGTCATCCTACAAAATAAATTTAAAAAAACCCCCTGAATTTGGTGGTATGGACTCACCAGCAAAAGGAGAGCGAAAAAGGGCTCTAGCCACGCTACCGGCACGGCTGAAGGATGCCACGCTTGCCTGGGCTCTGATAGGAGAGGTCTGTCTGGGTGATGGATGGGTGATGAGGCTTGCTGTGTGTGCAGGACTTCTGCCAGCTTGCCTTTCTCAGCAGAGCTGAGCCGTTTGCTAAATGCCAGGGAGGGAAGTGTCACCTGCTCTCTGCAGGACTGTCAGGCGCTGCTGCTCGCAAGGGAGTCACTCAATCGTCTGCCACTCCAGTACCAGGCATTTGGCATACCATGTGCTATATTAAAAACAAGTGCATTACTCTCAGGTTAATTGTTCTCTCCTGGAAGCCAGCAAACTGCAAACTCTGCTTCTTTCTAAAGGGAAGAGGGATTCTAAAAAGAAGAAGGAACTCTCGAGCTCCCCAAAAACTTTCCTCTCCCCCTCCAAAACCCCAGAGACTCAAACCCTGAAAGCAACTTCGATCTGCTTGGGAAATGTCAGTATGTTACACATTGCTTGTTTTATGCAGTTGGGCTCCCTGGTATAAGACAGGGATCTCCTGGAGAGAGTCCACAGGAGGCTACAGAGATGATTAAGGGCCTGGAGCTTCTCCCCTGTGAGGAAAGGCTGAGTGACCTGGGGCTGTTCAGCCTGCAGAAAAGAAGCCTGAGAGGGGATCTGATCAATGGGGATCAATAGCTGAAGGGTGGGACACAGGGGGACATGGGCAGCCTCTTCTCAGTGTCTGTGGGGACAGGACAAGGGGCGATGGGCTCAAGTTGGAGCACAGGGAGTTCCCCCCCAATGTGGGGAAGAACTTCTTCCCAGTGAGGGTGAGGGAGCCCTGGGACAGGCTGCCCAGGGGGTGTGGAGTCTCCTTCTCTGGAGAGATTCCAGCCCCGTCTGGACACCGACCTGTGTGCCCTGTCCTAGGGACCCTGCTTTGGCAGGGGGTTGGAGCCCATGAGCTCTGGAGGTCCCTTCCAACCCCTAGGATTCTGTGATATAAGTAGGAATGAACTTTGTCCCAAATAGCTCTGAAATTACTGTGTTCAGGTGTAATACTTTGTATGTGATGGGTTCCTTGCTGGGGAGATCTTACCTCCATGGCAGCAGACCCGCACCATTCCTGACAGCTGGCTCTCCTGGGTGGTCTCTCAGCTCCTGGGCTGGCTCTGGCTGGGAGCTACGTGGAAGGAGGGGAAGGTTGGGGAATGCTTCTCCAGTGGCAGTAGGGTCACCAACGCTTCTTAACAAATCTGTTGGCCTGCACCATGTGTACAGCAGTGTTTGGTCCCACTTTAGTATGTCAGAATTCAGTGAGTGGAGAGTTTTAGGGCTTCACAGGCTTGGGATAGAACACTGATAACTCTGGACGTGGCCTTACTGGAGCTTACATGCTGTGATCGAGGACTTCTGTGAAAATGCACACTTCTTTTGTGTATATTAACACTTCATATGGCACCAAGGATTGTAGCCATTGATACGGCCCTTCATCATGGCCCTGTGGTGCTTGAGAGGAATGGGAAAGCAAGGCCTTTTGGCATGGTGGGTGGTAGTCTCATGTCAGGGGATCGGTGCCAGCAGAGCTTTTAATAGCTTGGCAATGCTGCGTTTACTCAGCAGGCCTGAAGCAAGCCTCTGCAGTAGAGGCCTGAACTCCTCTGAGGTACCTCCAAGTAGTAGTAGCCTCCAAGTAGTACCTCCAGGAGCCTCAAGGAGCTACCTGAGAGTCCTCATATTAAACAGCAAATCTAGTTTGGCAGCAAAGGTATCTTGCTGAGTCCCCCAAACCAGGGCTTTGACTCATCAGAGGTCTTGGGTTATGGAGCACAGATCGCAGGATGCAGAAGGGATGCCTGACCGTTACTGGGATCTCTGTTGAATCAGACCCAGCCAGTTCAGTCAGATGTTTCTGGGGAAGGTGTGGTAACCTTGCAGGAGGCAGCTTTCACCCACCCCTGGTGTTGTTTACGTTATCGAGGAGCTGTTTGCCATGGAAAATGCGTGATCTCTTGGTGGTGCCAGGCATAAATACACAGGGGAAAAAAAGGCTGTTTGGAAAGATGGGGGAGCTTTGTGAGGGAGCCATTTCTTTGGTCTGGTGGCCAACAAATAGGGTGGTACTCTGATGAAACTGTCAGTGGTTGTCACGAGTAAGTAAATGTAAACTCTGAGAATTTCCAGATTTATTTATTTTTTTCTAATGAGAAACACCAGAAAATGAAGCTTGCTGCTTCTTGTAATACCCACATCAAATCCCACCACCTCCTCTTCTGTGAGTCTCTTGTCCCTAGCCCTTGGCCAGCCTGTTAAAACAGGTGGATCTTGGGTGCCTGAGGGCATCATGTCACCCTTTCTGGACGGACCTGGCTGCTGTGAGACGGTACAGGCATCAGAGCCAGGCTTTATGGGAAGTGCTTTAAACTTGCTTCATGGTACGATGGTGGCTGAAGTTGTGAGGAAAACTTGCAATTTGAGCAGCTGTGAAAATTCAGCAGCTGAGACAAACATTTGTGGGGAGGTGTGTCTGGTGCGCTGGGAAATCTCACGTCAGTCATTGCCTGGAAATGCTTCAGTAACCTGACTTGGGGTTTGCTTGCTTCTGTTCGTTGTGTTTTAAGAAATCCACGTGAACTTTCGCCCTGTGAGAAGCTGTTAGTTGACCAGCATGATGGTTGCAAAGCATCCAGTAGTGTGACTCTCAGCCCCAAGTGATGCTAAGAAGTGGATCTGTTGGCGAGTCCTCTTCTCTGCCCCTTAATGCTTTCACCTCTTCCACCTGTCTACAAGTGCTACATTAAGCGTGACAGGCAGCATAACTGCTGTCTGCCCATAGTCTTCCTCTCCTTCTTTCCACAAGTTAACAATCCTCAAACTGGAATTTTCCACTTTTCCTTTAATTTTGTCTCTTTAGTCACTTCACTGCAGTAGACGTGTCCATTGTGTGCTTCCAGCTTCTCTCTTCCCGGGTCTCCTCCGTATCATCCAGTGACACAGAATTGTAGGGATTGGAAAGGACCTCGAGAGATCATGGACTCCAGTCCCTCAAATGAAGAGATGTAGCCTTGTCCTCGCAGCACCTGCACTCAGCCCAGCCCCTACTAGCTCTCTTCTTAGCATCTCTATTGATTACAGCATTAGGAGTGATTCAATGAAATGTAACCATGCTGAATAGATTGATGTAGGTGTAGCTTAAGAGACAATTAATATAACTTTAAGATAAAAATTTTCATGGTTTTAAGAATAGATTAGTTTTGGATTTTAGCAGAAATTGGCTATAATCATATGAGCTGTTTCATGAAAGTGGCTACAAAACTGAGCCATAACAGTGCAACAGCCTTGAAACTAGAGAAAGTGGAATTAGGGGAGTCATAAATAATGAGACTAATGACCAATTAAGAGACAGAGTATATCTTGTTTTCAGCGAAAAGGAGTGTGGTTTTGAGCTCAGGTAACCATGGAGAAGAAACATCAAGACCATGTGCTGAGAGCGAGGAAGACATCCAGCCTTCATCCCTGGAGACCACCATCAGACCCCCTGAGCATGCTCTGCCTGGGAGGAGTTAATGTAAATTACTTCCTGGGAATAATTTGCATAACCCAGCCTTTTCTTAGAAATGATAATGAATATGTAGGGTCAGTCTGTATAACCATGAGAAGTCTGGCTTTAATGGGCTCACACATGGGGAGGAGCGATCGATCCCCTGTGTGCCCAGTGCTGCAGTAAAGAATACCTGCTTCACAGTCACCAAGGCCAGTGAGTTTTGATTCCAGCTTTCCGAGGCATAAGGAGGAATGTCAGCTTGGAAGCAATGGGTTTGATTAGCTAATTATTTTAACAAAAAGGCAGTGAACTTTGATTCAAATCCCACGAGAAACTGTGGCTGCTGTTTTCTAATGTCCTGGAGGGAGGCTGGAGTACATAACCAACTGAGAGCTTTGGTTGGGAAGCTGAGGAGAGGAGCTTGGTGGCTGAACATGAGGTCTTCTGTGTGACCCAGGGAATATGAAAAAATACTTGTGTGTATTTAAGGCAGGGTTTTTTTGTATAGAATCAGAGCATCACAGAGCTGTAGGGGTTGGAAGGCACCTCCAGAGCCCATCGGGTCCAACCCCCTGCCAAAGCAAGGTCCCTAGGACAGGGCACACGGGTCGGTGTCCAGATGGGGCTGGAATCTCTCCAGAGAAGGAGACTCCACACCCCCCTGGGCAGCCTGGCCCAGGGCTCCCTCACCCTCACTGGGAAGAAGTTCTTCCCCAGACTGGGGGGAACTCCCTGTGCTCCAGCTTGAGGCCATTGCTCCTTGTCCTGTCCCCACAGACACTGAGAAGAGGCTGCCCATGTCCCCCTGTGTCCCACCCTTCAGCTATTGATAACCAGTGATCAGATCCCATCTCAGGCTTCTTTTCTCTAGGCTGAACAGCCCCAGTTCTCCCAGCAAGCTCTAGTGACTGCAGGACCTTCATGGCTGTGTGGAGGATGCTGAGTCTTTAGGACCCTCTTCTTGTGTGGAGATTGGGTTTAACTGTTATCGATCCATTGATCAGTGAAGCACTCACATCCTGAAGGACTTTGTGTGTCGGTGGCTGGTGGGGAAAGCTCGCTGGAAACAACATGCCTTGATGGAGGAGCAGCTACGTGGTCTGAAAGTGTGAGGCATCACAAGAGCATCTCATGTCCAGGGAGCTGACAAGGGTTGTAGGGGCAGGTGGGAATACCAGTGAGGTCTTTGCAAAAAAAGTAGCTAGGAAAAAAATAGAAAAGATAATTCAGTGAAAGGGGTATCTGTCTCCCCTGGTAACAAAAGCAAGTGGTTTTTGGAAGGTGGGTGTTTGATTCAAGTCACTGTCTGCAGGGAGACCAAGCAATTGGTGACAGGCTTCTGTCTTCTGGGTTGGAGCTTGATCCCTGGTGCTGGATGGCCAAATTTGAGACAGACGATGGCTCTTGTGTCTTTAAGCTTCACATCAATGTCTGTTACGCCTCCTACAAGTCACCTCGCACTTCCAGACCACTTGCTGCTGGGTAGAGGTTTATGCTGGTTTTGGTTGAGCTGGAGTTCAGGCCTGGCGGCTTAGTCCTGAAAGTCTGGGCGTCAGATAAGGTCTTCCTGGAGTTACCCTGGATTGAAATAAGCTCTGGAGATCCCCTGGCCCATCCTTCTTCTCATCACAGTGCCAGCCTTTACTTCAAACCTGTCTGCTCAGGGCAACGTCCCCTCTGAGCCGAGACACGGCTCCCAAGGACGGAAACCCACACACCCCTTGGGTCACCCCTTGCTCGCAGTGAAGGCATTTTCTTCCTGTACCCCATCAGGAGCTCCCCACATCCAAGCTTTGCACCTCGAGGGGAGCAGCTGCAGTGGTCTGCAGCTGGAGGAGGCTTCCCATCCTCTCCGTGCCCCTTGGCATGCTGCTGTGGGGCTCCTCAGCTCCTTGGGGACGTCACCGCTCCCGAGCACGAGCAGGGCGGCAGCGCCTGTGTGTGCTGAGGAAGGCTTATCGCCAACTGACCTAATTGCTGTAATCTCTCTCCTCCCTAGATAGCACAGGTTTCCTGGCTCTCAGGAGGCTTCCCTGCCTTCTCCAAGCTGCTGTTTGATTTCTTGTCTGTCTCCTAGTAATACTTCTCATTTGACCAGGCTTTGTAAGCCAGAGAACGAGCATGGTAGCCGGGTGTAGTGCAGTACTTGTGAACTGCTTTTTCTGCTCTGATGGCCATCCTGCTGCGCTTGTTGGCCCCAGATTTATTTATTTTCCTTGTTCTCTATCCCACCTTTTTGTTCCCTGCCCCATCTTTCCCTTCTGCCAGACTTCCTTCCTGCTGTGCGTTCTCCCTTCCCTACCTGTACGTTCTCCCTTCCCTATCTGTTCCTAAAACTGTTTATTTGGGTACAGATATAGGCCAGCTACCTTTCAAAGGTGCCAAATTCCTTCTTTTTTTTTCATCAAGACAGGGATTTGCAGCATGTTAAAAGGATTTAACAGCTACTTCAGCATAAATAAAATTAAGCCAGTGAGGGGAAAAAAAAAAAAAAGGGAAAAAAAAAGAAAACAGAGCAAACCCAACCCAATGACAAAACATTGCATCCTGGGGTGAGTTCCTTCCATTCATAAACTTCATTTTCTTCCTGAAAATATAAGTGGGGGAATTATTCCCCTGCTATCTGACAGCTTCCATGGGAGAATAACCTCATGTAACTTGGTGCCTCCTTTGCAGGGACAGGGCTTACCACTAAGCTTCCTGGTTAAACCACCTGATGGGATCAGGAGAGGTTTAGCAGCACCACAGGGGCTTGGTGGGGAGGGTTTGAAAAACAACAAGTCAGCAGCATTATCCTGAAAACCTGTGGGGTTTTTTTCTGTTGTTTGGGGTTTTTTTAATCCCCTGTACAAGGTCCAGTTTGACATGAAAGGGAACAGGAGAGGATGGAGCAAGGCATCATCCCAGCATCCACCAGGCTTTATCTGCATTGGGGTTTCTGCAGCCCTGGGTGTTATCTTGTGCAGTGCCTGATAGTCTCCAGAGAGTAAATATTTTCTCCTGGGGCAGAGCAGCCCATGGAGTATCTGGGAACAAGCAAAAGAAGAGGTAGTGCTGGGACGATAAAGCCCAAAAAGGGCTGGCACCCCATGCCTGAAGAATTGGGGCTGCAGGGGTCCACCCCCACCCCCCCCTTTGAGGGGATGTGAGTTCCCATGTTCTTTATTTCCCTTGTCTTTAAAATTAAAATATATCTGTATATATTAAAATACATATATATATATACACACACACTTCCCTGACATTCCTATGTGTATATATACACTTTGCTGATGTTCCTATGAGTTTCTCATATATATGTTAATTACAGTAGCACTTTTAATTATATGCTCTATCCTGGATGTTGTCCTGGTGGATGCCCCACATTATCCTTAGGTATTCTGAATTCTACTAATATCACCCTGAAGAACAGATAGTTTGATGCTTGCTGTGTTTTTTTTTCTCTCCTGTTAATTAGCCTGCAAGAAAAATCGTGATAGTAAGGATAGTCGTGGGGGTTAAAAGAATTTTTAGCTGGGGTCAGTCAGGGTAGATATTTTTATTTCAGTAAAATGGGGACAAAACAAAATAGCATCAGGTCAGAATTGCTTTGTTCAATCCAAAATGAAATGCATTTTTAAAGTATTTTAGCGCCGTGATGGAGAGCTGTGGAAATTTAGCATACATCACCATGGAATAAAAGTAAAAATCCTTTATTTAAAAATACCAAACCCTGAAAAAGAGGGGGAAAAAAAAAGCAAACCCAACAAAATGAGCTTTTCCCAGCATTTTTTGTCCCAGTGTTTTGGCTGCAGTGACTTGGCCAAAACTATTTAAGGTTCACAAAGCCAAAAGCTGGCCAAAAGTGGTTATTTCTTTTTTTTTTTTTTTTTTTTTTTTAATGGGCTCAGCCTTTTGCTTCTGCAAAAGGGGATTAATTTCCTTGGGCGACTGCAGGTAGGGGAGGTACATGTCCTGCCGATGGAGCAGGACAATTGGGACTTAAGTGCCAGGTGCCACCTCTGGTTCCTGGTGCTGGGAAGGCGTTGGGCTTCTGGACATCACAGATGCATGGGAGCTGCCGGCCAGCAGCAAGGTGTCCCCGTGGATCAGGGTGTCCTCAGCAAGCACGTAGGTTTCTCAAGGTCCCTCTGTGAAGGAGAAAGCCCCAGAGAAAACTCCAGTGGGAGTGGGGAAAGCCTGCCCCAGGCCCTGTCATTTTGTGGTGGTGTTACCATGGGTTTCCTCTCCCTCTGAAGTCTCTGGGTGCTTGCAGTAATTCAGGGCTGGGTGCAGAATTTATTTTCTTGATCATCCCTGTTGTGTAACTTATTCCCAAAGTGCCTTTTCCAGTCCCAGGTTAAGCTCAGCTGCTTAATTGGTGGGTTTTGGAGATCCCTCTGATGCCCTCGCCTGACCTGCGCTGTACAGGCACCCTGGAGCTGGCAAGGCCGACTTCCACCTGTAAGGGCCTTTGATGTGAGATACCATCTGGGAATGTAGTCCTACACATTCTCTTGATTAAACAAATTCCCCCTTATTTTTCCCTCCCCAGAGCTAAATAGTTCAGAGCTCGTTATTTGCATCGCTGAGGTCAAAGGCTTGTGAACAGCAGGCATCATCCCGCCGTGTTTCTGCTGAAACGGCTGATGCTGCCCCCCACCCCCACCCTTTGCTGCCATTAGAGAGCTCCTTCCACCTTCTCCTTATCATTAACTATAGGACTGATGATCTCTTGGGTGTAGCCAGAGGCTGTCCAGCCCAGGGAGGTGCAGGAGGGGACTGGTCTCAGATGCTGACGTGGCCTTGCATGAGCTCCTTCGATCCCTGCTGATCGGCGGGGCTGCTGTGTGGTGGCGGCTATCATGGGAAGACCTGGATGGATATGAAGGACCCTTCAACAAAAGAACCAAAATTAGTGTAAAACTAGTTTATGGATGTGTCTCTGGCTTGTCCTTATGCCTGCGGCTCCCCCCAACCCAGCCACTGTTGGGGTCAGTCCTGGGCATGGCTGGTGCGTTTTCCACTGCAGATGGGGTCTTGGACCAGGTCAAGCCAGCCCATGTCCAGCCTTGGGTTCCACCAAGCCTATGTCCTAACGTGCCCTGCTATCATTAGTGTCCTTGACATTAGTCCCTTCACACAGCTGAATTCTGTTGGTCTTGGAAGCCTGTGGGTGGTCTTGGGTCTTCCAGTCCTCATCCAGCCCTGTGGGTTGGAACAGCATTGCCTTTTGAATCCAGAGGCAGGTATTTCTAGTGCTATCCCAGGCTGTGTTTGTGGAGAAAAGCTTTTCTCCGTGCCTTCTTGTCCTGGTTTCCTGCACTGCTGGGTGTTTACTCAGTGCAGTCACCCCAGAGGCATCCTGAAAACTAAGGCCAAACTTCTGGTGTTCATCAAGGACCCCCTAGATCTTTGATCCCTTCCCTGCAGTAGGACCTTGAAGCCCCAAGATACCTTTCTTCCTCTCCAGGCTAGAAGGGAATGCTTGGTGCATTTAAGATAACTCCTAACAAGGCTCCTTGCATTGTACAGAAAGAGGGGAGTGAGGCACAGTGGAGGAGCCAGAGGTACATCTCAGTCACACGTGCAGTGCATGGCGGGCTCAGGTCCATGGTGGACGGAGCTCTTGGGCGTAAGGAGCAGCTCAAGGACGTTTTGGGGTGAAGTTGAGGTTCTTTCCCTCAGTACACTGACAGCAGTGTTGGCGCTCAACAGGGCATCTGAGGCCTGAAGGTTTGCAGAAGGGACTAATGTCAAGGACACTAATGACAGCAGGGCACGTTAGGACGCAGGGTTGGTGGAACCCAAGGCTGAACATCAGCTGGCTTGATCTGGTCCAGTCGTCTAGACTGTCATCACTGCTGGTGAAGGCAAACAGACACTCCCCAAGCTCGCCTGATCTCACGTTCATCTTAAAATAGGTCAGCTATTGTGTCCTGGAAGTACCTGTCTCTCCATTTGCTTTGTGTTAATGAAAACCTCCCTGTCCTCCACCAACCTGCTGGGGCTCAGCTGAGTGGAGCTGCTTCATTTACCTCTTATTAATCAAACCCAGCGGTCCCCTGGGTGTTAAATGTAGCTGGGTGGATACCTGCAGCATCTTGATCTCCAGGCGTTCGGCAAGCTGGCCTTCTTCCCATCCCCAGCTTCTTATCAGCCCTTAGGTGCTGTGATTTGTTGGGGGAATAAACAAAGGAGGAGTGGGGCCACCTGGAAGAGGCTTTTTGCAGAGGATGTGTAGCTGTGTTGCTGCTGGAGATCATCCAGTGAGCAGAGTGGTAGTCTGGGAGCGATCATGGAAAAATGCACTTCAAGCCTCAAAAAGCAGGCTGGTGGCTGGCCAGTAACTCCTGAAATTCCTGTCTGGGGAGTTGCTTGACTTGGTATTTTTGGGGCTGGTTCCTTAAGGGAGGTGTTTTCCTGGTGGATTGGTTCAAGCTGTCTCATGAGCTGCTGGAAGGAGCTGAAAGCTGGGGATGGATTTGAGAGGAGGGTTGAGTTTATGGGCTTGGTCTGTGCTGCTTAGGCAGAGTGAAGTTTGGAGAGGTTCTGTTCCTCACCTGTCCAGGGCTGAGCATCACCTGCTACTGGGGCTTTGGCATTGTGGGTCCACAGGGAGCTGGAGCCCGTTCCTGCCATGTGGCAGCATCCCACAGGTCAAGCAGGACCCTTGGCAGGCACTGCAGAGTCTGTGATGGACCATGTCCTTTCCTGGGGCAGCTGTTGGGAGCCTGGTGCTGAAAAATGGGTTCAGGGTCTGCAAGGTCATCTTCCCAAGCTGTGAGAGATGCCTTCAGATGATGCCTTTTGCCCATAGCAGCCTTAGGGAGCTGGGTTTAATTCGGATGGTCCCTCTGGTTGGGGTTAAAATCACTTTGCCAAAATGCTGGCCCTTTGCTGAAGGGAAGCCCACTGCCTGGACAATGCCTGGTCCATATGGACCAGGAGGAGGAGTTAAGAAGACGACTGTGACTGGCCCCAGGTGAAGGGAAAGCTTTGTTAACCAGCTCAAAAATCTGTCCTTAAATGTGTGAGGGTTGGATATCTTGCGAGAGTGTGTGCCAGGCTCTGTCCTTTTCCAAGCAGAAGGTTCAACAAGTAGTTTGGACATGGGAGATGGTACTCATGGCTTTTCCCCTTCCTTGGTAAGCAGCTGCAGCTCTTACATTGGTATATTTAAATCTGGAAGTGGAGACAGTTGTCCTGGAAAGCTCAGATCTCATGACACTGATGCCCTTGGGCAGCTCTGTGCTGTGCTGGACCTGCTCGCATGGTGTTGAATGCTAACTCTACAGCACTCCCTGTCCTCCTGCCCTTCCCTCAGGGCTTTGTTTCCTTCCCTGGCCCTCAATTTACTGTTCTTAGACCAGAAGTGTTATGAGGAAGAGACTTCTGTTCCTTCTGCATGTACAGAATTGCCAATTTCCGCAATTCTTGTTGATTCCCACTGGAATATTTAGAAGATCTAAGTGATGGTGGCAATGGGAGCCATTCCCATTCCCTATATGGGAACTGAAAAGGTCCACGACTGATGGTCCTGGAGTGGCCATGATGCAAAAGCCCATCTGCTGCTTATTTTATTACTTGGAACATTTGGATGTGGCGGAGGAGGGGAGGTCCAGGACCCAGAGACAGGTTTGGGAAGTTATGGTTGTTCGTGGGTGTTGTTGAGTGGGGGTTGTTAGGGGTGGTGGGGTTTTTTTAGCACTGAAGGTAATTAGAGATTCAGAAAGTCTCTGAATATACTTATCTGTGCAGGGAGTGTTTTGGATGAGCTTAACTAGCTCAGAGGGGGCATGGTAAATTGGGGATTTTTCCCTTTCCTCTGCAGTATGGCAGATGTTTGCTGGGTGATTTGTCTTTCAAGCACCAGTTGAGCAGCTCATGTTGGGGAGAAGACGTGGGGGGTCCCTATGAACCAGCCAGCCTTGGGGTTGTATGAAGTTGTTTCTCCTTGAAATAAGCTTTTTGTCGTGCTCCCATAACTTGGGTCCAAAAGTCACTGGATCTGAGGCCAGGAAGAATTTTTCCCTGTGGCCAGAGCAGCAGGAATCCAGGGAGGTTTGGCTTTTCTCCATTGCTGATAGTGCAGAAGGTGGCTGATGTTGTGAAAAGCATCTTGCTTCCTCATTCCTGTTTCTTCTTTCAAAGACATTGAACATGGGGGGGTTGGGTGGGGGAGTGGCACCTGAGGCTTTCCTGCCCCCAGCCTTGTCACACAGAACTTCATTTCCAGAAAAGAAGAAACCCTTGAAGCAGGACAGAGGAGGTGATCCTCCCTCTCTGCTCTGCCCTGGTCAGGCCCCACCTGGAGTGTTGTGGCCAGTGCTGGGCTCCCTGGTTTAAAAAGACAGGGATCTCCTGGAGAGAGTCCGGAGGAGGCTATGGAGATGATGAAGGGCCTGGAGCATCTCCCCTGTGAGGAAAGGCTGAGGGACCTGGGGCTGTTCAGCCTGCAGAAAAGAAGCCTGAGAGGGGATCTGATCAATGGGGATCAATAGCTGAAGGGTGGGACACAGGGGGACATGGGCAGCCTCTTCTCAGTGTCTGTGGGGACAGGACAAGGGTCGATGGCCTCAAGTTGGAGCACAGGGAGTTCCCCCCAATGTGGGGAAGAACTTCTTCCCAGTGAGGGTGAGGGAGCCCTGGGCCAGGCTACCCAGGGGGTGTGGAGTCTCCTCTGGAGAGATTCCAGCCCCATCTGGACACTGACCTGTGTGACCTGTCCCAGGGACCCTGCTTTGGCAGGGGGTTGGAGCCGATGAGCTCTGGAGGTCCCTTCCAACCCCTACAATTCTGTGATTCTGTGTATAAAATTCTAATCTCTCCTGACCCACGGGATGGATTACTGCAGAGTGTTGACATCTCAAGCTAGAGTTGGATGTGTCTTTTAGGATTACAGGGCTTTTCACTGCCCACGTGCCCATTACATTGCCTGGGTGCCTGGAAATAAAAGATTCACTCTCTGATAATGGTTTGCCTTCAGTTATTTGCAAAGGATGGTACGTGGTGGCTGGCGCCAGCACGTGAGCCTGTGGTCAGATTGCACGACTGCAAAGTGTATGGATCAGCTGGTTATCACAGTGCTTTTATTTATGACACGGGCTGGACTCTGCCTGCCCAGCACTGCCCATGCATGGAGCTTTGCACCCTGGCCACAGCTTCCATGGCATCAGGGCTCATCCCCCAGGATTGTGTAAGCCTGGAGAAGAGGAGGCTGAGGGGAGAGCTTATCACTGCCTACACTGACCTGACAGGAGGATGCAGAGAGGTGGGCGCTGGTCTCTTCAGCCAGGAGAAGGGGGATGGAGTGAAGCTGAAGAAGGGAAGGGTTAGAGGAGATCTTAGGGGGAAGTTCTTTGCAGAGAGAGTGGTGAAGGGCTGAACAGGCTGCCCAGAGAGGGGGTGGGTGCCCCATCACTGGGGGTGTTCAAGGCCAGGTTGTCTGGGGCCCTGGGCAACCTTGTGTAGCTCCAGGCCTGGAGGTTGGTGTCCCTGCCTGTGGCAGGGGGTTGCAGCTCTGTGACCCTTGGGGTCCCTTCCAACCCAGACCAGTCTGGGATTCTGTGATTCTAGCTAGTGACAGGAGATGGGACAAGGGGCAATGGGCTCAAGCTGCCCCAGGGCAGGGTCAGCTCAGCTGGGAGGGAAAAGTTCTTCCCTGGCAGAGCTGTCAGGGCCTGGCCCAGGCTGCCCAGGGAGGGGGCTGAGTCCCCACCCCTGGGTGTGTTTAACAGAGGGGAGATGAGGTGCTCAGGGATCTGGTTTAGCACAGGACAGGAACGGTTGGACTTGATGATCTTAAAGGTCTTTTCCAATCACTCTGTGATTCTGAACTAGGTAAAATACACCCCTGAGAGTGGTGTGCATCGTAGAGGGGCACATGCATGCAGGCGTGTGCAAGCTCTTCTGGCAGGAGAGCATCCTTTGTTCATGTCTCACCCAGCCTGCCAGTGCGACTCTCTGTGCTCCCAGAGGAGAAACAGTCCAGCTCCAAACAGAAGGTTGTGGAGTGTGTGTAAAATAAGCTGCTTTTTTTTTTTTTTTTTTTTCTTCAAATATTTTGATTTGGCAACATTCCCTTCGGAAAGGTGAAAAATAACAAGGATAGGATGTAGTGTGGGCTTTTGTTCTGTTAGGTTTGAGCAGAGGCAGAGGAATGCAGAAATGGATTACATGTAACTTAAATCACAGATCACAGCATCAGTGGATGGGTAAACAGGTTCTGAACTCAGTTCTTGATTCAAGGGTTGGTGGTTGTGGGGTTTTTTTTGTGACCTGTTTCAGGTTTTATTTCTAGAAATGCTGGTGTGTTTCCATGGACTGAGTTTTTATAAAAATCAAGGGATTGGAAGCGTGCCTTGCTGTTGTGCTGCAGCCAGAGTGATGCTCCAACAGACTCCTTGCCCTGGCATCCCACATAGCAGAGTATCCCACTACAGGGTGGGACTGACAGGCGATAAACCCACCTCCACTCAGCTCCTGAAGTTCAGATAGTGGTTTTATTAGCCCTGTGCTGGTTTTTCCTTTCTTTTTATTGGCACCATCCATCACAAGCCAAAGGTAACATCTTCCCCTGGGGCAAGGATACCCATCTGCTGGGGAAACTGCTCAAACCTCGCGCATGGATTCGAGACACTAAAAGGCTTTCCCTTTCTAAAGGTGATGAGGCTTTGGTTTTGTTTAAAAAGAAATAAAAATAAATAAATCCACCTTGCAACCTGGAAAAAAATTCCTTATTGCCACAAAGCAAGCTACTCAATAAATTATTGTCTGAGGGAGAACAAAGGATTTCTGGCTTTCTGGTTATTCCTTTCCCTCCCTCTCCGGATCCCTGTATCAAGGCAGCTGTTTTGGCTTGAATTCTGAGGCTTTTTGCACTTGCTTGTCTCCCTGCTCTCTCCTCCCCTCTCTCCCCACCCCCATCTATTTCCATGTTTATTTTAATGGCTCCGTGTTGATGTACAGTGGCATTTGCCAGGCTCGTGGACAGCACGGCAACACGGCAGCTGTTGGGCTCCTTGTCCTGTCACTTGGGCTTTTCTGCATCGCCAGCCACCCAAAACCAGACCTGAGACCAGAGGGATGATGAAACATGTAAGATGCTCAGCCAGCCATGGGTGCATCCATGTCTGAGAAGCCTGAGGCCAGTGCCAGCAGCAGTCGTTCAGTGCGGTTTTTCAAAGGTGTTTACGTTTTAATTAGGAAAGGATCAGATCCAGGACATAAGCATTTATATTCCTCTGCTTGACATTTTGGCATCTGGAAAAATCCTGGCTCTGGAGCAGCAGATCCAAGCCAGGCACGTGATGCTTCATCCCTGCTTGTGGAGACAGGGTAATACCTGGATGGAGGGAGTCGTGGTTCGTCTCGATGGCTTGCGTTTTCCATAGTAACCATGTCCTGTGTTTTGCTGGATGAGAAGGCTGGAGACAGACTTCTCCTTTCATTCAGCAGGATTTCTCAAAGGCACATAGCTAATTGTTGCTGGAAGTTGGCTGGTTTAGGAGAGAGAATGTGTTGCTGCTGCAGGGGCTCGTTAAAAGGAGGTGCTGGGAAGGGAGCGGGCTGCCCGCCGGCCGCAGCCGTGCTGACAGGAAGGAGTTCAAACCCCAGATGTTGGTGGTCAAAGGTCCTTCTGCTTGTACTGCAGACAGTTATTTGCAGAGTTAAAGCACACAGAGGGTTTCACCTGACCTGGAGATGCTGATAAGCAGCAAGTAAGGAGTAGGAGGGTTGTCCTGCACCAGCTGGTCTGTGTTGGTCAAAGCATTTGTCACCTCCCAGGTTGGGGTCTGAAGGGACCTCCTTTCCTGAACACAGTGGCGTAGGGTTCTGAAACCCCAGCGTGCAGAAGGCAGTGGGCAGGCAGTGTGAGGGAGGTGATGATGGAGGGTTTGGCCATGTGCTGTCCCTCTCTGCCCAGCCCCAGTGAAGGCACTGCGTAGAAGAGGGTGTCGTGTCACTGAGGTGTTGACACAGTCATGCCCAACAGGCCTTCACTGTAGGGAGCAGAGAGCAACGGGGTGGTTTTTGGAGGTGGATAAGAGATGTGAAAATCAGTGTTGGTTTCTCATGGGGAGGACCACGGTGTCTCCTGGATGGGGCTGGCTTGAAGCCTCTCCCTGGAACATGCTGATGGTCTCTTCAGTTTGGTTTTACCAAGCGTAATCTGTGGGCTGCTGGGGTGCTTCTCAGTTCATGTCCCAGGTGTCTCAGAACAGAAGGGACCCACTGGATCACAGCAATATCTAAATTCATTTATTATAACCCCCTCCCCAGGAAAGCGAATGTGAGAGGGACACTGGATGTCCTACCACGGAAGACTCTGGAAGGTGGTGGCTGTGTTGGTATGTGAAGAACCTGCATCAGGGCTGCCTTTTATAGGAAGCATCTCTTGTTCCTAGGAAATCCTGGGATGATAAATCACACATGGCAGGAAAAAGGCTTTTAGTGATAGGTCATATTGGCTCTGGAGCCTGTCACAGCCTCTCCAGTGGCTGGCTTGCCATGGCATTTCTGGGAAATAAACCTTCTGCTGGGAGAGGTTACTCTGTGTTCCTCCTGCCCTAAGCCAGGATCGCAGAGAACAGTCACATTGGAACTTTTTCAGTGTTGAACTGGAGGATAAATGAAGAAGATACGTAGCTTTTCCAGCTGGGTTCACAGAATCACAGAATCAGGAGGTTGGAAAAGCCCTTTAAGATCATGGAGTCCAACCATTCCTGTCCTGTGCTAAACCAGATCCCTGAGCACCTCATCTCCCTCTGTTCAACACAGCCAGGGGTGGGGACTCAGCCCCCTCCCTGGGCAGCCTGGGCCAGGCCCTGACAGCTCTGCCAGGGAAGAACTTTGCCCTCCCAGCTGAGCTGACCCTGCCCTGGGGCAGCTTGAGCCCACTGCCCCTTGTCCCAGCTCCTGTCCCCTGGCTGAAGAGGCCAGCGCCCACCTCTCTGCACCCTCCTGGCAGGGCAGGGGAGGTGGGGAGAAGGTCTCCCCTCAGCCTCCTCTTCTCCAGGCTGAACACCCCCAGCTCCCTCAGCTGCTCCTCAGAGGATTTGCCCTCCAGCCCCTTCCCCAGCCTGGTTGCCCTTCTCTGGGATGCCTCAAGCAAGTCAGTCCAACCCCTAACAGCTGGAGGTTGGGAAGATGGGCTGGGCGCTTGCTGTTCCCTGGGATTTGGTGGTGGTTGGACCTTTTGATATTGGATGTTGATACAGGTGTGTAAATCTGGGGGAGCCGGATGCTGAGCACTGCATGAAGCAGCTCTGCCTGAACTCTTTATTTTAGAGACCTTTTCCAATCATCTTCCCTCAGAGTTGGCACTGAGTGTTAAGTCCTAGAAGTGTGATGGCGTGGTGTTCCTGGTTCTCTTGTCTTTGAGGGCCATAGCCTTCAAAGAAACTTGTTGTGTGTGAGAAGGCATTTTAGGCTTTCAGCATCCATCTGACAGAAGCAAAAAATAAAGGCAAAAGAGATCCCTTTACTTTTTGCCAGATCAAGTTGGACCTTCGCTAGGAGCGAGAAGGTGCCTTTCTCCTTCTTGGAGTAGTACTTGGAGCAAGAATTGTTTTAGGAAGATCTCTTCAAGGGCAGCTGTCTTGCTGACAAGGTTGCCATGTTAGCATGTTATGGGCCAGAAGACCCCACTCCTTGTTTCAGGGAATGATGTTTGTATGGAGATGGAATCCTTGTTCCCTAGGGGTGGCTGGGGTACTGGTGGGCCCCATTCCTGGAGAAGACCTGTGTGTGGCTGCCCTGAGGAGCTGCCTTGGCATGGCTGGGCTGCTGCAGTCCAGGTTTGGGGAAGCTTTGTTCTTTTGTGCTGGAGGGAGGTTGGCTAGAGCATCTGCCCTGAGGGAGGGCATATCTGTGAGGTCCTCTCACCCAGGACACAGTGAACTGGTGGAAATGAATTCCCATTCCTGTGTGCCTACTTCTCACCATGAGTCCACCTTTGATGTCCTTTCTTGACATCATTTTGGCTGCAAGTTTCTCTGTGCTGTTACATCCCACCCATTGTTTTGGGTTTGCATAGCAAGGTTTTGGTAGTGGTGGTGGGGCTGCAGGGGTGGCTTCTGCAAGAAACTGACAGAACTTCCTCCAGGTCTGACAGAGCCAATATCAGCCGGCTCCAAAACAGACCCACCACTGACCAGGGCCGAGCTCTTCAGCAGTGCTGAGTGGTTCTGTTACTCCAGCATCTCTGGAGTAACAGGATTGAGAAGGGAAAAAATAATACGGATTGGCAGATTTTTGTTGCCAGAGAAAGGAGTGAGAAGATGTGAGAAACTTTGCTGACACCAAGGTCAGTGAAGAAGGAAGGGAAAGAGGTGCTCCAGGAGCCAGAGCAGAGATTCCCCTGCAGCCCATGGAGAAGACCGTGGTGGAGCAGGTTGTCCCCCTGCAGCCCATGGAAGATGATGGGGAGCACAGACCCCACCTGCAGCTTGAGGAGGACCCTTCGGTGAAGAATACGCTGTGATCCAAGTTGGAGCAAGCTTCTGGCAGGACCTGCAGCCTGTGGAGAGACACAGAGGCCCACACTAGAGCAGATTTGCTGGGGGAATTTGTGACCCCGTTGGGGACCAGGCTGGAGCAGTCTGGGCTTGAGGGACTGCACCCCATGGAAGAGCTGAAGCCTCGTGGGGAAAGACTCACATTGGAGAAGTTGGTGGAGGACTGTCTGCTGTGGGTGGGACCCCACGTCACTGCAGGGGAAGGGGGTGAGGAGTCCTCCCCTGAGGAGGAAGGAGCAGCAGAGACAGTGTGTGATGGACTGACCTCAACCCCCATCCCCCTGTGCTGCTCAGGGGGCAGGAAGAGAAATGGGGGGTGAAGTTGAGCCCAGGAAGGGAGGGGTGGGGGGAGAGGCTTAGGATTTGGTTTTATTTCTCATTATCCTACTCTCTTTTCATTGAATAATAAATGAGATTAATTTTATTCCAAGCTAATTCAGTTCTGCTCTGCCCGTGACAGTCACTGCTGAGTGATCTCTCCAGCCCTTATCCCGACCAAGGACCTTTTCGTTCTATCTCCTCTCCCCTGCCCAGCTGAGGAGGGCAGTGATCAAGCAGCTTTCGTGGGCACCTGTCTCCCAGCCTGGGTCAACTGACTGAAACCATCTCACCCAATGTTATTTCCTTCTCCCCTGCTTGTCCTCAGACATCAGACTCACTGCTTGGTTCCTCGAGTGAAACACAGGCCTAAAGTACCTGCTGGAGATGGACTGTGTGTTAGGTGTGACATCCTGAGCCATGGACAGGCCTACATGGTGGGGGGTCTGCTCTGTGGGTCCTGCTCCCACCCTCTGTCTACTGGATAAATGCACAGATGTCATGAAAACTCTCATTCTTACGGAGTTTATTTGCTGGTATAGGGTAAAGTCTACTAATTACCATAAACAGTGTAATCTTGCTAAAGGAAGAACCCCATTTAGATCGGTCTTTAAAATAACAGCTATTAATAATAATTATACATTACAGCCGTGCTGATAATTGCTAAGTTATAATAAGCAGTTTGCACATCTCTTAACTGCTTCTTCTGATGACTCCATGTTTTATGGTCATAGTAATGAGCATGGCTTGGGCTTTGTAGGAAAGGTTTGGAAGGTAATTTTCAGGACCCCCAAAACTTGCAGACTCTGTGCTTTGACCAAGGAGGGAGAGGAGGGCGAAATAGGAAAGAAAATACTGATTTGAGATTGATCTCTATTAGTTGTCATTTGAGAATATATCTGGGTCTGGGAGTCCTTGGCAGTATGTTCTATGCCAATGCAAATCCAAGGCATCACCACTCTCTGAAGAGGTCACAAGAACATGTATTTACTCCATTTGGGAAGGCGTCAGCTGCTTTGATGCTTGAATGTGGGTTTGGGGTTTTGTTTGAAAACCTCTTGTTGGTACTTGCTTTTAGGGCAAAGGTGGGGTGGGAAAACTGCTCCAGGTACAGAGGTTCCCTGACATGCAGCACCAAGAAAAGCAGTAGACTGTCCAGCTTGTGTCGCCTTCCTAGCAGAGAGGTTTCATTTTGGAAAGAGAGAGATGATTTAGCATTGGTGTGGAGAGTAAAACTTTGTGGGTGGACTTTAATCATAATATCATAGAATGGTTTGGGCTGGAAGAGACCTTAAAGATCATCAAGTTCCAACCCTCTGCCATGGGCTGGGACACCTCTCACCAGACCAGGCTGCTCAAGGCCCCATCCAACCCGGCCTTGAACACCTCCAGGGAGGGGGCAGCCACCACCTCCCTGGACACCCTGTGCCAGGGCCTCACCACCCTCATAGTGAAGAATTTCTTCCTAATATCCAGTCTAAATCTACCCCCTTCCAATTTAAAACCATTCCCCCTCGTCCTATCACTCCAGACTCTTCTAAAAAGTCCCTTCCCAGCTTTCCTGTAGGCCTCTTCAGGTACTGGAAGGCCACTATAAGATCTTACTGGAACCTTCTCTTGTCCCGGCTGAACCACCCCAACTGTCTCACCCTTTAAGAGTAGAATCATTATACTACGGCCTCCTGTTTCCCTGAACTGCAACCCTGTTTAATTCCATTAACCAGGAATCATTCCCAGAGGAAAGCCCAGTTTTACAGAATCCACAGAGAGCCCCCACGCCGCTAACAATGGCAGTGTACACAAAATGCAAGCACTACTTCTTCAGTGGTCTGGGTGGCACCTTCCCTTCCCAGGGTGCCCCACCACTTTTGTGCATTCCAGTATCTGCCCCTCTCGAAGGGATGGGCCGCCTGAACCAGGACCCAGCCTGCAGGACCCAGAAAGCAGTCTTCTGTGGTTCTCTTGGGTTCGTTTTGTCAAGCACATTTTTATATATGTGCACCTCACATTCAGTGGGATTAGGTAGAGCCCTGAAATCAGTGGGTAACAGTTGAAAAAGACCTGCCTTAAAAGGACTTCTGGAGGATGGTGTCCAAACCTCAGTTGAGCACTGGGACATTTCTGGGCAGGCTGTTGGAAGTGGGGAAGGCAGGTAGCTGGGAAGTGCTAACCTAAAATGAGAGAGACTGCTGAGAATGAAGTATGGAAAGTAGGCTGAGGGCAGAAGAGGCTTTCTTAAAGTGATGAAGTACTTAAAAATCATCTCATGGAATCAAAACATTCAGGGTGGAGAAGGTTTAAGGAGGTCTGTGGTCCAACCACTTGTTCAAAGCAGGTTGAGCACCGAATTTGGGTGTTACCCCACTGCTGTAGTGATCAAGCATGTGTGTTCCTGACCATGAACCCCAATATAGGAAGGGAGTGTGGTCAGAAGGGGAATTTAAGGGGCGCATTCAAAAGACCCAGAGCTGGTCACTAGCAGAAAGTGCCAGGAGATGCCAGGAGGTCAAGACACCCCGTGTTGGGTGGTAGTGGCATATCAGCAGTGGCTCCAGCACACTGAGATGTCCATGTCAGGCAGCCCATCTCTGTCATTATGTGATTCACACCAGCTCCGTGCAGACTAAGCATATAAAGAAGATTACAGACCACAACTTGTTAGTCTTTTATCTTATTATGAGGGTTAGATGTCAACCAGCTCCTTGTCTGTGCCCAGACATCTGCTCTAGGGATCTCTGTGTGCGATGACAATCCTATCGCAAATGGACGTGGTAGCTCATCACCCTACAGCCAAAGGGAGTTTTCTTCCTGATAAGTTCTGGTTTCCTTTGGAGACAGGCAAAGGTGGATTTGGTGTTAGAGTTTCCTGCTGGAGATAGAAGGTTTCTGCGTGTTTGCTGGATGTGGCAACTGCTGACAAATCCATCCCCTTTCAATCCCACATCTCTCCTGCTGCTAATCTGCCAAATGCTGGTTGGACCTGAGGGTTGGGGGGGGGGGGGGGGAGCAAAAAGCACCTCAAAAGTGCAGTCACTTGTTAGCCCTTGCTCTGCTTTGTGGTTTGTTGTGGGTGTTGAAGAAGGAGCATCCCTAGGGCAGTGCCCTGGTGTCCATTTCCTCCAGCACCACCTTAAAATATACTAAAATAGGCAAAAAAAAAACCCCACTTCAGGTTTGTGTTGAGTGGCCCCAGGAGATAGAAAATACCCCCTGACTCTGATCGATTCATCCCAAGCAGTGCCTTCTGCCTCAGTTGTCCTCTGCCTCAGTTGCTCACCTCCCTACACTGTTTTGCCCCCTCCCCAGGACTCATTACAGCCACCTATTCTCCTGGACCTTTCTTCAGCACTTTTTATTTCATAATTGGTGCTCTCCATTCAGTAACTGGCACTAATTAGCTAAAAGCAGGGGAAGCGAGCCCTCTTCCAGGGCTCCATGCTTCCTGGGCCTCCTCTTTTTCTTTCTTGATGCCTGTTTTCCCTTTCTCCTTTCTAATACGCCGCGTGATTTTTGCTCAGGAGTTAATGTGTGATATTGATCTACATAATGAGCCTTTTTGACAGTCCAGGCACATTTGGGAATAATTCCTTGAGCAGATGAAATCCTTAGGCCAGAACTGCTCGTTCTCAGCAGCTTCCAAACGAAGCCACAATTGTTCAGAAGTGACAGATGAGAAATACTTAGGGAGCTGGAAATTACACAAGCTGGTAACAGATATTTTTTATATTTTTTCCCCCTCTCTTTCCCTTCTGGATGGCGCGTGACTCACTCCAAATTTGCTTCACAATTTTGTAGTCTCAAAATGGGCTGTAAATACCGGTTTCCAGTGCAGGAGAGGCTTGAGGGATGAATGGAATCATGGAATCATTAAGGGTGGAAAAAGACCTCCGAGGTCGTCTAGTCCAGCCATCCCCCTGCCACCTCTGTTACTAATCCGTGTCCCGAAGTACCTCATCCAAAGTCTTGGTAGCCTTGGTGCCCTGCAGTGTGGTGGGAGCTCCTGTGTCTTCTACCTCCCAGATGCAGGAAAGGAGCATGAGCCTGGTTTGGGTTTGTGTGGTGAGGGGTGGGGGGTGTGGGGGCTGCATGGGTGACTTCTGCAAGAAGCTGGAGACATGGAAAACGCAGTAACCTGCATTGGAGCAAGCTCCTGGCAGGACCTTCAGCCCGTGGGGAGAGCAAGAGACCCATGGTGGAGCAGGTTTTCTGGGGAGCTTGTGACCTCCTGGGGGACCAGGTTGGAGCAGTCTGGGCCTGAGGGACTGCACCCCATGGAAGGACCCACGCTGGGGCAGCTGGGGAAGAGCTGAAGCCCCGTGGGAAAGGACTCACTCTGGAGAAGCCCATGGAGGACTGTCTTCCGTGGGTGGGACCCCACGGTGCAGCAGGGGAAGGGGGTGAGGAGTCCTCCCCTGAGGAGGAAGGAGCAGCAGAGACAGTGTGTGATGGACTGACCTCAACCCCCATCCCCCTGTGCTGCTCAGGGGGGAAGGAGAGAAATGGGGGGTGAAGCTGATCTGGGGAAGCAGCAAGGGGTGGGAGGAGGGTTTAGGATTTGGTTTTATTTCTCATTATCCTACTCTCTTTTCATTGAATAATAAATGAGTATGTCAAGTCAGTTTTGCCTGTGACAGTCACTGCTGAGTGATCTCTTCTGCCCTATTCTTACCCAGGAGCCTTTCCTTCTATCTATCTATCCTCCTGCCCAGCTGAGAAGGTGTCCTGGTTTCAGTTAGGATGGAGTTAATTTCTTTTCTAATAGTGGATGGAGTGCCATGTTTGGGAGTTGGGATGAGAGCAGTGCTGATAGCACCCTGATGTTTCTAGTTGTTGCCAAGCAATCAAGGACTTTTCCAGTTGTTCATATTTCCCTACTAATGAGAAAGGAGGGGACACAGCCAGGACAGGTGACCCAAACTGGCCAAAGGGGGTATTCCATGCCAGTTATGTCATGGGGGCTGTTGGGGGGAGGAGCAGGCATCTCCACAATGGGCAGTTTTTGGGGACAGCGGGATGGTGTATCCATTACCATTTCTTGGCTTTGGAAAGGGGCTGGGGATATAGAGTGATCTAGCTTTGTTTTGCAGCAGAACACATAATTCCTTGATCGTCTGCACCCTAAACAGGACTATTCTGATGGGGTTTGCAGTGTACACCCCTGGATAATGGCTTGTTACTGTGCTAACCATGATATACACACACATATTTAGGAAATGGCTGTTCTCCTAGAGCAGAAGCTGGAGAGAGGAATAAGCTGGGCTGTTGGGGCATGTGGGTAGCTGAATCAAGACTTAAAGCCACTAGCTTAATTTGTATATATACCTGCTTGCATGTGCATGGCCTTCTCTTTCTCCTCTGCTCTGTATCTTGACTTTAACCAGGAGGAAGATGTTAAAAACCTACTCACAGAACATTTAGTGACTTGGATTCCTGTCTCTGAAGGTGTATGTCTTGGCTGGGCTATCTGCTGGTTTCCCAGAGCCGGTTTGCACCCCGAGGATGTTTTATCTTAAAAACATCATAAACCTCCTATGTCTGCTCTAAGGGCATTCTCCTGCAGAGCTCAAGTTAGCTAGCTGGTGAGATGGGCAAGAGTTTTATCTCCCTGGAAGCACTGGTCCCTTGGAACTGGGAGAGGACCTCTTCATGTAGCTCCAGCCAGGAAAACCTCGGATTCATGACACTTGGTGGTCTGGCAGAGCAGGACTGGGTTTGGGAGAAGACGACCCATGAACGGTCAAGGTGAATGTGGTCTTGTGCCTCCGTGGAGGTAACTCCTTTGGCTGTGGTTGGGGCTTGTTGGCTGCGCTGGTTCAGACCTCAGCTGGTTGGTACAGAAGACCCTTTGTTGTATTGCAGGGTTGGTTTTTTTCCCTTTTTTTTAAACCTCTTTTTAATCTATTTTTAACAAGAAGGGGTTTTAAAAATAGGTTTTGGTCTCATCTCCTGTTTCACCCTCCACATGCAAACCTCCTCGCTGGACCGCTTGCAGCCACGCTCTTTAATTCCTGCTGCCCTGGAGAAGCTTACCAGTTATCCTCCTGTTCCTCACACCCCTGCCCATCACCCCCAGCTTGCCACCCTCACCCGGCACCACTAACGCCGTTGTCTTTTTAAATTAAACTTTATTCATTTTGTTTTTCCTCCTGCACCCGTGTCTGGAGACCTCCAGTGCTTTGGATTTTAAGAAGGAGGATAAGCAGAGTGTCTGATGCTGTCCTTAGGTGTAGGAATATTACAGAAATGGGACTTTTTTGTTTGTTTGTTTGTGTGGGAACTCTAAACGTGACCACCTAGGGTTGTTACAAATGATACTGGATGCACAGCAAAGGTATCCTGCCTGTGAAAACTCAGGGGCTTGGACTACTGGGTTTTCTTTAACCTATTTATAATTACTGGAAATAATTTCTTGCTTTAAAAATTTTTTTCTTTTCTTCTTCTTCTTTTTTTTTTTTTTTTTTTTACTTTCTCAGGCTCCCTCTGTTCTTGGCATCTCTCCTGAAGGGATGGAGAACTCATCAGTGGCATCAGCTTCCTCAGAGGCGGGGAGCAGCCGTTCTCAGGAGATAGAGGAGCTGGAGCGTTTCATCGACAGCTATGTCCTGGAGTACCAGGTCCAGGGGCTGCTGACAGATAAAACAGAGGGGGATGGGGAAAGCGAGAAGACACAGTCCCACATCTCACAGGTGGGTGAAGGACACAGTGGGGGAGAGGGGCTGGTGGAGAGGGGCTGGTGGACACGGGGGACTTGTCACCTGGGTTGGGGATACCTTCCCAACTGAAGCGGTTGGAGCACAGGGGTGAAAAGCAGGAGATGGTAAAAGGCTGGATGTGGGGCAGCTTGCTAGTTCCACCAGATAACGAGGTTTCCAAACAGTTGGTAGTGGTCTTCTGCCAACGGGGTTTTGGTTTTCCATGATCTCAGGGTGTGTGCTCCAAAGCTCCTTGACTTCTCCAGGGTTCCCATTTATGAACAAAGGGCATTTCCTATGTAAGCCACAGATTCACAGGATCATAGGGGTTGGAAGGAACCAGTTCCTTATGTAGATGGAAGGCACCTCTCTCTATCCTAAACAGCAGGCTGCTTCACCAGGGTAGGAAGATCCTGGAGGGACCTGCTGCAGAGGGGCGACACTCAGTAGTGAGATGTGCACAGGGGTGTCTGTGAAACAGCCAAGTCTGAAGGTCAATGAAAAGCCCCAAATGCCTCCCTAAAGTGTCGGGTCCTGATGGCATTTTGATATGTGCAATAAGCTGTTTGCTTGCTTCATGGCTGTCCTGTTGGTGAAGGAAAATCTGTATTTTGAAGTATGGGAATACACAGCAAACAGAAGGGTGGTTTTAGTAGGGATGTGGTTTGGTGTTGTCATTAGGGATGACATGCTCCCGGTTAATTTTGTTCCTAAAATGGACATTTTAGGTCCAAAACAATCACAGAACTATAGAATGATAGAATATCCTCAATTGGAAGGGACCCATAGGGATCATCGAGTCCATCTCCTGAAAAAAACACAAGGAGAACTTAAACCTCAGGAACTGCTGTTGTTGCTCAGAGGGAAATTGTAGTCTGGTGACACAGTGAACCAGGTGTGTGCTAAAGATGTGTACTGTTGGGTGAGGACCCCATGTTGCAAGGAGCAGTGAGCTCCAGTCCATGCCTTTGGGCTTGTGAGGCTGTTGTGATCCCCTATTTGTGACTGAAGTGCTTTGCAGGATTTCCAAGACTGCTGGTAGGAAAAAATACTTAGCTTAGCAATCACTTACATACTGGTTATGAGGACAAAATAAGAACAGTAAGATTGAAGGGTTGTACGGGTAAGGATATGGCCATCATGGTGTAGCTGAGATGTGCTTACCTGCTGGAGGAGTCTGCTGGTCTGATTGGACCTTTGTCTCTTTATATGGGGTGCAAGGGAGACTGATCCCAAGCACAGATCCCTGTACCACTTCATATTAAGCCTTAATGTTAGTTTCACAGCATCACAGAGCTGTAGGGGTTGGCAGGGACCTCCAGAGATCATCAGGTCCAACCCCCTGCCAAAGCAGGGTCCCTAGGACAGGGCACACAGGGCGGTGTCCAGACGGGGCTGGAATCTCTCCAGAGAAGGAGACTCCACACCCCCTGGGCAGCCTGGCCCAGGGCTCCCTCACCCTCACTGGGGAAAAGTTCTTCCCCACATTGGGGGGTACTCCCTGTGCTCCAACTTGAGGCCATCGCCCCTTGTCCTGTGCCCACAGACACTGAGAAGAGGCTGGCCATGTCCCCCTGTGTCCCACCCTTCAGCTATTGATCCCCATTGATCAGATCCCCTCTCAGGCTTCTTTTCTGCAGGCTGAACAGCCCCAGGTCCCTCAGCCTTTCCTCACAGGGGAGATGCTCCAGGCCTTTAATCATCTCCATAGTGTCCTCTGGACTGTCTCCAGGAGATCCCTGTCTGTTTTATCCCAGGGAGCCCAGCACTGGACACAGTTCTGTTACTTTAACAGCAAACGGGACTGTGACAAAGTTGAGCTGGGGCTATGATGATGTGGAGAAGGGCAGAGCCCAGGCTGGGTTTGTCCAGGACCATGACCTCCTCCATCACATAGAAAAGTTCTGTGCAGGTCATTTTCTCTCTTGTGTTTTGTGTCTTGTTTCATGTCCAAGTCTATCAGTTCCTTACAGATGAGACCCTGACTCCCCAGGGCTTTGGCTTGCCTTTAAACTGGGGGAAGTGGTTGGGGTAGCAGGGGTGGAGCTTTCTCCCACTGGTTCAGTGGTTGCATCAGAAATGTGGCCAACAAATTGAGGGAGTTGATTCTCCTCCTCTACTCCCAGAAACCCCACCTGAAGCACTTCATCCAGCTCTGGGGTCCTCAGGGCAAGACAGGTGTGGACCTGCTAGAGTAGCTACAGAGGAGGCCACAGAAGAGGTCAGAGGGCTGGAGAGCTTCTGCTGTGAAGCTCTGGGAGAGTTGGGTTTGTTCAGCCTGGAGAAGAGACCTCTAGTGAAACTTTGGTGTGATCTTTCTGTGTATAGAGGGGGCTTATAGGAAAAATGGAGAGAGACTTTTTAGTAGGGCATGTAGTGAGAAGACAAGGGTCAGTGGTTTTAAACTGAAGGAGGGTAGGTTTACATTGGATGTAAGGAAGAAATCCTTCACATGGAGGGAGGAGGCCCTGCACACGATGCCCAGAGAAGTTGGGGCTGCCCCTGGATCCCTGGCAGGGCTCAAGGCCAGGCTGGATGGGGCTTTGGGCACCCTGGGCTGGTGGGGGTGTCCCTGCCCATGACAGGGGGATTAGTCTAGATGATCTTTGAAAGTCCCATCCAACCCAAACCCTTCTGTGGTTAGATATCTGAATGATCCCATCCTTATCTGGTTTCATAAGTTCTTCTGATTTATCTGAGCTGTGCAGGTTTGCTGGAGCTGAGGATCTGGTCCAGAGCTTTGGACCCTTTTGTATTTTAGCTTGGAGGGAGTAAGCAACCAATCAAAGGAACCTTTTTAAGAACAGATTTTGCTGAAGAGGTCTTTCACAGTTTGAGGACCAAAGCTGTTAGAAGAAGGAGAAAATAAATTTTAAAATTAAGTGACCCAAAGTACTTTATAGTGCATTTATTTTACCAGTGGCTGGAAAATTAACTACGTTGGAAGTCCTCTTTGGAAGCCCTCTTTGGAGGGGCTTCAGGTGAAACAGGCAAGTGCTGCTTTATTTAAAGTGCTGAGTTTAGAAATACTATTCAGTTAGAAATAAACAAATAGTCAAAGTTTTACAACCACTTGCAGCCTGTCTGCACCTCTGCCCAGGCTCCCCCTGCAACTTAAGGATGAAATGTGCTAATTCTGGTGGCAGCCCAACCAAATCCATCTCCCAGGATTTTAGATTTCCTTCCTCACCTACCCTGAAACCCAGCATTTAATATCAGTTTTAATGAAACCCTGCCTGGTTTTTTAATAGCAGTTCTGGGGATGCTGAAAGATGGTCAGGTGTTATTTTAAAAGAAAGAAAAATGAATAATAAGGAAAGATCTGAACGTTGAACCTTTTAATTAAATCACTTTTAGAGGCATCTCAAGTAAGGCAGCTAAAGGTGGTTGTACCCCACGCCGTTGATATGTAAGTTTAATTAGGATTTCTATGTGGAACTCCAGGAAAATGCAGTGTTCCATGTTTTTAGGGCTTGTATATGGGACAAGAAGCGAGGACAGGCTCTTCATATGTCACCTGCTTTTATTGAGCCATGTCTTGAGGCCTATATTAATAAGAAGAAATTACCTCTTGCCTCCCTAACGTTTTCCTGCCCACCTCAACCTCTGGATTTGTGTAACAGATAATGAGGTTTTTCTGGTTTTTATTTTCTCTTCCTGATCACTTCTTACCACAGCAAGGAACAAACAGGCACATACTCTGCAGCTCTCTGGAGTCATGCTGGTGGACGGCATGAAGGGAGGCAGCTTGTTCCCTCTTTAATGAGAGCTGGAGGAAAAAGGATGAGTTTAAGGAGAAGGCACTGGACTGAGACCAAGAAAATTGTTTGTAGCTTCAAGGTTCTGCTGGCAACCTAATCTTTAATGCTGGGCAAGTTACTTAATATCCTTTTGGTTCATTTCCTTGTGTCTGTAATAATGTTTTCCCTGCCTGAGAGAGGATAAATCCACTCACCCACAAGTGTGAGATGCTCAAGCGGTACCACTTCCCCAGATAACTTCTCTCCATGCTTGAGGAAGGAAGGAAAGGCACAGTGTTTGTTCCCTCATCCTTCTGGCCACTCAGCAGGGGAACTGAATCCATCACTAGTCTAGAGAATACCAAGTGTAGGTGTTTCCACGGTGGGGGTGTCTCCAACCTTGCTCCCACCAGGATAAAGAGGGAAGACAGAGGGGAAAAAGTCTTTAAGCTTTGGACATAATCATAGGTGGGATGGAGCTTGGGAGGCCTTTCCAGGCAGATGGTTGCACTCAAAATTATTAAAGGAGGTGAACAGTAGCCCTGGTAGGACACTCTCAAGCATGACAGCATCATTAGCTTCTCCAGGCAGGTCTGCAGAGATGGCAGGAGAGTGGTGGGCAGCTCTTTCATGAGCTCATTAAAGGTGAGGTTGAGGTCCCGTCTTCTGGTGAGCTAGAACAGGCCCTCTGATGAAGGTAGAGCTCTGGAGGGATCATGGGCAGTTTGAGTGGTGGCTCTTCCTCTTATTTTGTGGCTTTACCCATACCTGTCAAGAAGGTCTCCAGTGGTTGCTGTTGGTGTGGAGTTGACTTTCTGCTTTCTTGGCACATCAGATTTGGCGATGGCATTCAAGCAGTGGGTGTCTCTGGGGAAGCTGAGCACGTCCAGGGTGAAAGACCTCAGGAACAGGGCTGGTCACCAAGTTTCAGTCTCAGCTCTACTGTGTGGGGGGCACTGACAAAATGAGTTTAGGATTAAGCAGAATCTTTCATGCTTGTCTAGTGAATTCTGCTCTTTTTTTAATTTACATCCCCCTGCCTCAAGGGGTATGTAGCCCTTCATTTATTTGAGGGGGAAAAAAACCTCAAATGACCCCAAACTGAAATGTGTTGCTGGAGGCACATCTGTGCCAAACCTTGAGGGAGCTGGCTGAAGCAGCTCAGCGTTCCCCGTGGCCAGGAAGTCCCCCACCTCCAATGCCCCTGTCCTTCACCATGTCCACCACCAGCACTGGCTAAACCTGAAGCTGTGAGTGCTGTTTTCTGTGTTGCTTAAAATAAAGACACTGGGGTTTGTCACCTTGGGATTCATATCTGTCCCTGGAGCAAACAAAGCTGGGAAAAACAGAAATGTCCCGACTTCCCGTGGAAGACTCCGTGGAACAGACCTGAACAGGCTGGAGCCATGGGCTGAGACCAACGGGATGAGGTTTAACAAGGCCAAGTGCAGAGTGCTGCACATGGGACAGAACAACCCTGAGCAGCTACAGGCTGGGGAGACTGGCTGGAGAGCTGTCAGGCAGGGAAGGACCTGGGGGTGTTGGGTGACTGCAGGCTGAACATGAGCCAGCAGTGTGCCCAGGTGGCCAGGAAGGCCAATGGCATCCTGGCTTGTGTCAGACACAGTGTGGCCAGTAGGTCTGGGGAGGGGATTGTGCCCCTGGACTGGGCACTGGGGAGGCTGCACCTGGAGTGCTGGGTCCAGTTCTGGGCTCCTCAGCATCAGAAGGCCATGGAGGTCCTGGAGCGAGTCCAGAGAAGGGCAACCAGGCTGGGGAAGGGGCTGGAGGGGAAATCCTCTGAGGAGCAGCTGAGGGAGCTGAGGGTGTTCAGCCTGGAGAAGAGGAGGCTGAGGGGAGACCTTCTCCCCACCTCCCCTGCCCTGCCAGGAGGGTGCAGAGAGGTGGGCACTGGTCTCTTCAGCCAGGGGACAGGAGCTGGGACAAGGGGCAATGGGCTCAAGCTGCCCCAGGGCAGGGTCAGCTCAGCTGGGAGGGCAAAGTTCTTCCCTGGCAGAGCTGTCAGGGCCTGGCCCAGGCTGCCCAGGGAGGGGGCTGAGTCCCCACCCCTGGGTGTGTTTAACAGAGGGGAGATGAGGTGCTCAGGGATCTGGTTTAGCACAGGACAGGAATGGTTGGACCTGATGATCTTAAAGGGCTTTTCCAACCTGCTGATTCTGTGATTCTGTGAAGAGAACAAAGTCCAGTCCAGCTGCCCTGGTGTGTACCGTGTGCCCAAGGTACCAAACACTGTTGGAGTATGCAAGGAGCTGGGGATGTATTTCATTGTGCAGCATCACTTCAGGAGCCTTCCTGCAGCCGTGCCTGTTCCCTCTCCTTGCTCACTGTCAGCAGGTGGAACATTTCCAAGCTGAAGCCTTTGGGATCATCCTGATAAGGACGGTGAAGGCGGGGGCGGGGGAAGCCCTCACACATGCAGTGATGCTACAGCGTGCTGCAGACTGACACAGCAGTATTTCCCAGCCTGGCTATTATTTCACACAATCCCTTTTTTATCCCTTTTACAGTGGACAGCAGATTGCAGCGAGCAGCTCGATGGCAGTTGTTCCCCATCCCGAGGGAAGGGCTCGTCGTCTCACGAACAGAATCAGGTAGGGGCTGTGTTTAGCTCTTCCTCACCTAACCTCTGCTCTTGTCCCTGTGCTGCCTCATACCTACAGCTTCCTCTCTCTCCCATGGAAGGGGAGGCGTGTCCCTCTGCTTGGCTGCTGCAAGCTCGCTTCCACCAAAACCACAGGAGGTGAGCGGCATTCCCAACATGCAGGTGGATGTTTTGACCAGCAGCTTCTGGCTCTGCCATAAAGGGGATAAAAACACTGAGTGTTGCCTTTATTCCTGAAGAGCTCCTTGTTGCCACCTCCTCGTTTGAGGGACCTACTCAGAGCTTCAAAGCCGACTCGGAAGCGTGAGGTGTAGGTGAGAGGAGGGAGCTTTGTGTAGCTGTGCTTCTTGGTGATGTGCTGCAGCACAAGGACGGTGGTGCAGGGAAGAGGATTAAGCAGCTGAGGGGCTGAACTGGGAGAAGACCTGGAATTGCACGTGTGTTGGGTTGGCAGCGACAGGAGCCACGTGTGAGTTGGTTCTGGTGGTTGCCTGTGGTGTGAGTGTCAGTGAGGAGAACCTACCAACTGCTGCTGGCACCACTGGAGGTGGCCATCCCTCCTCTGTGCAGGCACCAGCGTGGGAGAGGGTTGGCTGGTGGGGAGGCATGGGTTTGACCATTGTCACCGTGTTGAGTGCTGTGCCATAGTGTGACCACCAACCCTGCCTGAGCAGTGTTCACCCCAGGAGATGAGAGACTGAGCCAGCTGCAGAAAAGGGTGAAGTGGCTTTTGTAGTTGTTGTGGCAGGTGGATGTCCCACCTGGAGAAGGGGCTTCAGGCAGGTGGTTTTGGTGCTCTTTGCCCTACTTAGTGTCCTCCAGGCTTCAGACACCTGTGTGAGAATCAGAGAGAAGAAGCCTGGGACCCCTCCTTGCAGGGTGGCACAAGAGGCTGTGCCAGTCTGAGCAGTGAGTATTGCAGCTCCTGCACCCCACTTTGAGAGCAGTTCCTTTCCACGTGGAGCCAAGCTGGAAGCTGCTCGGCTGCAGGACAGGGGCTCACATGTCTCCTCCTTGCCGTGTTCTTGGATGGAAGGATTCTGGAAGCATCTATATGAACAGCCTGCACACAAGAAACACAAGATCTTGGTGTGAAGTTGTGTGCAGTAAGGAGATGTTGCTTTGGGTGAGCCTCTGAAGGTGCCAGGTGGAGTTGGGGGGTTTCAGTTCATTACAGCTTTGTCCTGCTCTGAAGTACTCTGCAGCAAAACCCCAGCTGGGCTCCCTCCCAGTGTTGCAGCCATCTCCTTGAAATTCCCCAGGGAGGCTGGCTGTTTCCATCAAGCCTCCTTGGGTGTTACCAGGACCCAGTGTTATCCCAGGGGAAGAAGGTCCCTGCCTCTGGTGGGTACCACGGGAGGATGCAGGAGTCACGTGCAGGCAGTGCTTTCCTGACTCTAATCAACCACATCCCTTTCATCTTCCACCTACCTCGTGCTGTGCTCTCTTCTGTGTCAACCTGTGGGGCTTTTGAATTTATATATTTATTTTTCTTTTCCTGGGCATGAAACCTATATGATGTCCTCCAGCACAGAGCTTGTTTTGTACACATAAATAATACTCACTGGTGCCTGCATTGTCTTCCCTGCGTTTGGGCTCTCTCCCAGCCTGCAGTGGAGTTAACAATTACCTGTCTCCTTTAACAGGGAGTAACAAATTTTCCTCAGCACCAAAGTGGCACTGCAAGCTATTGTTCTGTCCCAGCAGTGGATTTACATGATTAAAACACTACCAGTGAGGGCCAAGTTCAGTTCATTAGGGTTTCTGGCTCTTTATTTTTCACTGGGTGTTTTAAATATTGTAAAAAAAAGAAGAAAAAAAAATCATCAATAAGGTGTTTGTCTGAAATGTAAAGCATTAGTCACTCTTCAGACCTGCTAAGGAAAAAGCCAGCTAATTGTTTCCCAAGGGATGCTCAGGGGCTTTCGTTGCAGTTCGTTACGTGTTTTGAAGGGTTTCCTTGGACAGTCCAGTGCCTGGTTGTTCCTGTCTTAGATCCAGCTGAGGTTTCTGCATCGCTGGCTGTGCAGGGCACGCCAGCCAGAGCTCAGAAATAGTTGGGTGTGAGATTTCTGCTGGCTTCAGCTGCTGTGAAAATACAGGTTGTGTATCAGTGACCACGGTAACAACTCACGGGGGTTCTAACCTGGTGATCAGAACGGGTTTTTATTTATATGGAAATCCTGGTTAGCCCTGGAAATGTATTCAGCATCTGTTTCCTTTTTTGCAAAGGCAGAACAGTCCAGGGCCACCTTCTCAAAACTAATTGGCTTCCTGAAGATTATCAAGGAGCCTAAAGTGAAGCTGACTTTCCCATGCCTGACAATCCCCCTCTCTGTCCCTAAGCACCTGATTGATGCCTTTGAAATTCTTGTCCCTTAAGATCCAGCAAGGTTAAGGCAAGTGAAAGAAATACTTTCTGTGTGTGTACGTGTATCATGCCTTTATATAGACATTTATATGTAGTATGTGTGTATGTAAGTACCTGCAGGATGTGGTGGAATCGTTGGGCTGAGGAGTGATTCCTGGGAAATGTGCAATATAGGGATAAAAATCAGGTGGTGTGATACAACCTGCAGTCCAGGATATTCCTAAATTGCTGTTTCTCTGATCATGTCATGTATCTCTGATAAAGACCATCCCGTACTTACCCTGCGTTTACAGTCCTTGGTGAGACATCTGCTGTTAGCAGCTATGGGAGGTGCTTAAAAACAGGGGAAGTTTCCCCTTAGAAACCTTTTACTCTGGTCTTTCCAGTTCTATGGGCAGGTGTCTAGAAGGAGACAGTCTGCTCAGGTGGCCAGGAAGGCCAATGGCATCCTGGCTTGTGTCAGACACAGTGTGGCCAGTAGGTCTGGGGAGGGGATTGTGCCCCTGGACTGGGCACTGGGGAGGCTGCACCTCGAGTGCTGGGTCCAGTTCTGGGCTCCTCACCATCAGAAGGACATGGAGGTCCTGGAGCGAGTCCAGAGAAGGGCAACCAGGCTGGGGAAGGGGCTGGAGGGCAAATCCTCTGAGGAGCAGCTGAGGGAGCTGGGGGTGTTGAGCCTGGAGAAGAGGAGGCTGAGGGGAGACCTTCTCCCCACCTCCCCTGCCCTGCCAGGAGGGTGCAGAGAGGTGGGCGCTGGTCTCTTCAGTCAGGGGACAGGAGATGGGACAAGGGGCAATGGGCTCAAGCTGCCCCAGGGCAGGGTCAGCTCAGCTGGGAGGGCAAAGTTCTTCCCTGGCAGAGCTGTCAGGGCCTGGCCCAGGCTGCCCAGGGAGGGGGCTGAGTCCCCAGCCCTGGTGGTGTTTAACAGAGGGGAGATGAGGTGCTCAGGGATCTGGTTTAGCACAGGACAGGAATGGTTGGACTCCATGATCTTAAAGGTCTTTTCCAACCTGCTGATTCTGTGATTCTGTGATTCTGTGATCTCATGAGATGCATTGCATCAGTTCCTGGGCTGCTGAGGAAATCCTGGCCTTATAATTACACTCAGATCATCCATAATTCCTCTTGTTTGACTTGGAATGCTATCGTGGTCTGCGTGGCATTGCCGTGCTCTGCTGAATCCTCCAGCATTAGAGTGTTGCCCCCCTTCCCCCAGAAGGTCTGAGTGAGCCCCTGGGGTGAAGGCTTACTCCATGGATGTACAGGAGACACTTATCTGAGCACTGTGTCACCTCAGTGAATGAGGAGGGTTTAGATAAGGGAATCGTTTTAAATCTTTTGTGTTTGGATTTTGTTTTATTCTATTTTTTTCCTAAAAAAAAAAAGATCCAGTGGGAAGATTTTATATAAGGCTTTATTTGCATACCCCTGGTGAGACCGTTGCCAGTAGGAAGCGCTTTGATCTGTCTCTGAGAGCGACTCATTAAGCAAAAGGCTTCCGGTATGGTATGTATTTGGAGAGCCAGCAGAGCTCTTGGTACATGAAAGACCTGGCAGCAGCTCCATCCTAGGCTCCCCTTTTGGAAAGGGGATTTAGGGAAACCAAAGCGCCTCTGCGGGTTTGTCCCATTTCTCCTGGCTGTGGGAGACAGAGAGATGAAAATCCTCCTTCCTGGCCAAGTCCATCTCTTCCCTGGTGGTGGCTGGCTGCCACCCATCATCACTGAGAAAAAATACTCTGTTGTTGGCAGTTTGCATGTGTGTCCGTGTCCCAGCAGGTGCAGCAGGGACTTGTTACGTGGTTGGGGACCTCAGAGTCTTCTCCACTTAACAGACATGTTGCCTTCACGCTGCAAAGGGAAGGAGCAGGCAGGGTGTGTGGATCACACCTGGGTTATCCTACACCCTGCCATGAGCACTCTTCCAGAGGAGCTGGTGGTGGAGGGGAGGTACCTTGGTCCGCCTTCCCATTGAGGCAGTGGAAACAGCGAGGTGGAGGAGGTGGGTTTCCTCTCTTGGGCTTTGGTTGGAGAGGAATAGCTGGGGCTGTTCCAACAAGTTAACAGTGCAGGATGCTGAGTGTCCTGCCTGGCATCAAGTAGGCTTTACAGGGACTGTGTGACATGTCACCAAGCCTGGCGTGTCCTGCTGAAGGATATCCGAACCCAAGCACAAGTCTGAACCTTTGTTTACAAGGAAAGCATGAGAACTTCCCACAAAATCAAAGCTAACATCACATGAAACTTTATCTTCCACGTCTCCACGACTGAAAGGAGCATTGTTCTAGTGCCAAAATGTTCCGGGGCAGGAGATGCTTCGTGTCATGTGAGCTCAGACTGGGGGCAGCGGATGCCTGACCTGCTTGCATCTGGGAAGGTGCAGCTGGGGACGATGCCTTTGACTGCTGAGGGGTGTGTGGGAGCAGAGCAGATCCACTCCAACCTTTCAGGTCCCACTTTCACATGTCTAAAGCCCTCTCTGATGATGAGCACTTGGCTTCCAACCATACAGAGTCATTGCTGGAGAAGCTGCTGCATTGCCAAAGCAAAAGCAGCAGTAGGGATGGGGTGATGTGTGAAGATTGTCTCTTGGGGAACAGCAGATTTGAATGCACCATGACACTTGGTTTCATAGAAAGTGTGAAAAACAAAGTATCAGCAACTATTTATTTTGCAATTCCAGAGATTTGTTTTTTTTCCAGGCATCTGGAAAAATGACCTCCTGGGGTCAAACACCAGAAAATCCTCCACGATGGATGCAGCAGAAGCAGCAAGGGATCACGGTCTCGGGCAGTGGCCATGTCACTTAGGTGTGGAGGTGGGGTGAGGCTCCCGTGACCAGCACCACCATCACAGAAGCTTCCCAAGTTGGCAGTGAAGTTGGCTGCTTGCCAGCTTAAATCCCCTGACATCAGTAGGCAGCATGTAATCACCAAATCCTTGGCTAACCAGATCAGCACTGCAGGGTGGGTGGGTGCTGCTTGTGAAGAGGCTGGCAGATGTTATTCCTTTCCCTGTGCTGGTTCGACAACCAGTGCCTGGCTTTTGCTGCCCATCCTTGCTACTGGATCTGAAGCACAGGGATTTTCTTGCTTAGCAAAATGCAAGGGAGCAGTTTGAGGCTTCACATCCCACTAACTCCCCTGCAGTGTAGCCCAGGGCCAGTTTATACACAGACTTTGGTGAGGGTGGCCAGTGGCCACCACGCTGAAGTCCCGTTGGGACAAATGGGTGTTGGTATGGGCTGCAGTCACCTTTGTCTCATTTCCAAAAGAAAAAAGAGAAAGTGAAAGGCAGGGAGTTACTTTGAGGCTTTGCCAGTGGCTGCAGGTTGGCGTAGCCCTGCTTGACGGAGGAAGGAATTACATCTTTTAAGTGGGGTGGCCTGCCCATGATCAAAGAGCAGCTTTGAGGAAGCTGGTTGCTCAGTAGTTTTCTGCCTGTAATTGCTGTGTGATGCTGCTTTTGTGTAGTGATCACAGACCTGTACAGGTGCAGTCAGAGAGGACTGCTGAGAAAGGTAGCGAGTCCTCTAGGTTTAACTTTCTCTGGGACTTCTGTTGGAGAGGCACCTTGTGAAGCAGCACCACTGCTTGTGATGTAGGCACCTGCTTGGGTGCCTGGGAGTGAAATGCTTCACCACTTTGCTGCCTGAGAGCTGTTGTAGCTTACAGAGAGGATGGAGAGCGGTGTCTTCCAGGCCTGGTGTCACTGGTGACTTACGTGGGAGCGTGTCTCACCACCCTCAGTTTCTGTCTGTGTACAGTGGATGTCCATCTGTCTACTGAGAGTTTCTCACACTTTAGTGTCATGAAACTGGCAGTGGCCACGTTACCTCTGAGATCTCCATTCTTCTTCCAGATGTGGTTGAACAGGTCAACAGATGTGGGAACTCTTGGCAGGAGAGGAATGAGTGAGCTGTTTCCTCCAAGGTTTGGGCAGAGCCTTGCTGCTGAGTGCCCTCACTACTCGTCATCTTCATCCTTGTGCATAACTGAGCTAGCTAGCACATCCTCAGCCAACACCACTCTTTCAGTGCCTGGAAGGAACAGCCACACAGCCATAGCCCTTTGCTAGGGTGTTTCAGTCTCCTTTTCCAAGCTCCAAGTAATGTTTGGTGTTTATTCTGCTGTGCCTTTACCATATGGTGCCATCAGGGCCCGTACCAGGTTGGAGAGTGCTGGGGAAGATGAACCTGAACCTGGAAAGGAAAGGGGCAGACACAAAGCAGTTGCATTTCCTGTGTATTTTTAAAAGTACAGGTTTCCTGCTTTTCTTACAGCTTTATACTGAGGAGAAAGTAGATGGAAAATTGTCCCTCCTCAAATGTTTAGTGTAATCTTAAGGGATTGGGGTTTTTTTTTTCCTTAAACAATGCATTTTAAATTACTTAAATGATTAAATTGTTGTTTTTCCCTAGAAAAATTGGAGTGGCTGTTCTTGAATAGGTCTAGAAGACCAGAGAGCCCAGTGTCAAAATTCTGCTAAACTGGAAGATGTAGCTGTAGCGTGGAAACCTCTGCTGCAGGAAAACATCACAAAGGACCTTCTACATGATAGCTTCTTCCATTCTGGCCAGGATTAAAACTCAGCATTGGGGAGTCATTTGAACAGCACCCCACAACTTGATCTAGGGAGCTCCTTGTAGCTGAGACCATTGTGGATGCTGGGGGATATATCTGACAGGCATTTTTTTGTCCTGATGAGTCTTCTAGCTTTCTGTTGCTTTTCTTTTGTCTCTGGCCCACCTTGGGCTGTAAATGCTGTACACTGAATATAGGTATTCATACATACAGTTCAAAATGAATCCCATCAAGAATCCACTGATGTCTTCAGGCCACTTAAAGCTTGCAGTGTCACTGTGATTGGTCTACACCTCTATCAACACAGCCAACTTTGCCCATACTTGCTGTTACAGAATCATTGCATCACAGAACTGTAGGGGTTGGAAGGGACCTCCAGAGATCATAAGGTCCAACCCCCTGCCAAAGCAGGGTCCCTAGGACAGGTCACACAGAGAGGCATCCAGATGGGGCTGGAATCTCTCCAGAGGAGGAGACTCCACACCCCCCTGGGCAGCCTGTCCCAGGGCTCCCTCACCCTCACTGGGAAGAAGTTCTTCCCCACATTGGGGGGAACTCCCTGTGCTCCAACTTGAGCCCATCGCCCCTTGTCCTGTCCCCACAGACACTGAGAAGAGGCTGGCCATGTCCCCCTGTGTCCCACCCTTCAGCTATTGATCCCCATTGATCAGATCCCCTCTCAGGCTTCTTTTCTGCAGGCTGAACAACCCCAGCTCACTCAGCCTTTCCTCTCAGGGGAGATGCTCCAGGCCCTTAATCCTCTTCATAGCCCTTCTCTGGACTCTCTCCAGGAGATCCCTGGCTGGTTTATCCCAGGGAGCCCAGCACTGGCCACAACACTCCAGGTGGGGCCTGAGCAGGGCAGAGCAGAGGGGGAGGATCCCCTCCTGTGACCTGCTGCCCACACTCCCCCTGATGCCCCCCAGGATCCCATTGTCTCTCTCAGCCCCAGGGCACACTGCTGGCTCATGGCCAACCTGTCACAGAGCTCCTCTCCAGCAGGTCACCCCCAGCCTGTACTGATAGAAACGGTTGTTCCTTCCCAGGTTCCAGACTCTCCACTTGCTTTTATTGAACCTCACCTGGTTCCTCCCTGCCCAGCTCTCCAGCCTGGCCAGGCCTCGCTGGATGGCAACACAGTTTTCCTGCGTGTCAGCCACTCCTCCCACCTTTGGATCTTTGGTGTGCTTGCTGAGGGTGGATGCTATTCCCTCATCAAGATTGGTGATGAAGGTGTTAAACAAGACCAGCCCCAACACTGAGCCCTGGGCAGCACCACTAGTCACAGGCCTCCAGGCAGGCCCCGCTCCACTGATCACCACCCTCTGAGCTCGGCCCAACACTGAAGGCAGCCGCGTAGGTGGTCACCATGTCCCTGCTCATTGCCATCCGCTGGGGAGAGTCAGCTCCTTTTCCCACAGATAGGATTTTGGGACCTGTGCAGAAGCTCTGGGAAGCATTAACTCTTGCACCAGCAAAGGGAGTGGGATTAATGAGCTCGTGCCTCAGAGAGCTGGCTGGGAAGGTGAAAATCCCGGTGTCAGTGACACATACAATGATTGCTAAATAGAATGCAAATGTTAGATGTGACAGCTACTCTCTGAAGTAAGGTGTCTGGCCGTGTTGATGTGCACAAGCCTCGCTGTTCCAAGGGGGTGCAGAGCTTGGTCAGGAGGATTGGCGTGGATGAGAGCAGCTGCTGAGAATCAGTCTCTGGAGAGGACAGTGTCTCCCTCTGAGGCCCAAAATGTGGCTTAGGGGTCTCATTTCCTGCTGGTGAGTGTAGACCATGAATGGAAGAGCCCAAACAAGATATGGGAACAAGAGTTTTAGGTTTCTTTGGGGGTATTGGGATAGATGAGGAGGGTCTTGGTCTTTTGAGGGCACCCCAGAGAGTATTGGGGCCTGATGATTGGGGATTGGGTTGGCAGGAGATGGGAACTTCATTCCCTTACAACCATCTCCTCAGCCTTCATCAGAGCTGTAGACAAATCTGTTCCCTCAACATGCTGAATTAATTTAGCAAGTAGCACCATGTGGGAGGCATGTAGGTGGCCATGCTGTGGGATGGAGGGTGAGCAGTGCTGCATCTCACTGCTGCAGAGCTTGGGCTTTCTGCTGAAGTCCAGCTGCCTATATGGGTTTGGGATGGGGGTTTTATGGGGTTTTTTTTGCAATGATGCTACAGGAGGGCTTTGTTGCTCAGTTGTTTTTTAAGACATTTTCATTACCTGCATGCTCTAGCCCGCCCCTCCAGCATCACCCATGAGGTTGGTGTAAACTTCCCTTCTCCTGCAGAAAGCATTTCTGCAGAGAGAGTTCATTTTTGCACTCAAGGGCTTTGTTAGAGGACACAAAGCCAGTCTGGGAGAATTATATAGAAGCAAAGAACGATTTGGGTGGGAAGGGACCTCAAAGCCCACCCTTTCCCACCCCCTGCCATGGGCAGGGACACCCTTCACTAGCCCAGGCTGCCCAAAACCCCATCCAACCCAGCCTTGAGCCCTGCCAGGGATCCAGGGGCAGCCCCAGCTTCTCTGGGCACCCTGTGCCAGGGCCTCACCAGCTCCTTGGGAAGATTTTTTCCTAACATCCAATGTAAACCTACCCTCCTTCAGTTTAAGGCCATTACTCCTCATCCAGTTCCTACATCCCCTACTAAACTGTCCCTCTCCAGCTTTGTGGTGGATGTGTTTGTTCATCTTTGGCAATGATGCAGAAAAGTAGGTAAAATATGGAGTTTGGCTGTGCTGGTGGGCTTGAACATAGGTGTATTCAGGCTGGCCTGGATTGAATGGTTTCAGCTGCAACAGAAGTTTCAACAATTTCTAGTTCAATTTAATTTTTAAAACAATTTGGTTTAGAATGTGAACATGAATAAGGCAAGATAAATAAGATAAGGGACATGAGCAGCGAAGAGACCCCAGGCCATGAGTTGGAGCCAGGAGGCAAGTTGGTTTAGCAAAAGGGTACCTGTGATTTTTATCTTGACTGGCTTGTGCTGTATCCACTGGCTTATCTGGGTGAGGTTGGGCATTGATGCACAGTGGTACCAATCCCCCTGTTTCTCACAAAGGTTTTGCTGTGGCCTCTGCAGTTTGCATATCCTCGGGTTTTCTGAAGGGCAACCGCAACCAAACACTCAGTGGTGTATATATATGTGTATTGAGATATAATACTGGGGGAAGACCTGCTGGAGAGGAGCTCTGAGGAGAAGGACCTGGGGGTCCTGGTGGGTGGCAGGGTGGCCATGAGCCAGCAGTGTGCCCTGGGGCTGAGAGAGACAATGGGATCCTGGGGGCATCAGGAGGAGTGTGGGCAGCAGGTCATAGGAGGGGATCCTCCCGCTCTGCTCTGCCCTGGTCAGGCCCCACCTGGAATGTTGTGTCCAGTGCTGGGCTCCCTGGTTTAAAAAAGACAGGGATCTCCTGGAGAGAGTCCAGAGGAGGGACAGGGAGATGCTGAAGGGCCTGGAGCATCTCCCCTGTGAGGAAAGGCTGAGGGACCTGGGGCTGTTCAGCCTTGAGAAGACTAAGGGGGGACCTAATTAATGTTTATAAATATCTTAAGCATGGAACACAGGGGGACATGGCCAGCCCCTTTTCAGTGTCTGTGGGGACAGGACAAGGGGTGATGGCCTCAAGTTGAAGCACAGGGAGTTCCCCCCCAATGTGGGGAAGAACTTTTCCCCAGTGAGGGTGAGGGAGCCCTGGGACAGGCTGCCCAGGGGGTGTGGAGTCTCCTTCTCTGGAGAGATTCCAGCCCCATCTGGATGTCTCCCTGTGTGCCCTGTCCTAGGGACCCTGCTTTGGCAGGGGGTTGGACTCCATGATCTCTGGAGGTCCCTTCCAACCCCTACGATTCTATGATTCTATTATAGATTGGTTTTATATATATATATATAAATAATATATATAATATATATTGAAGTATAGATTTTAACTATTTTATATATTGTATATTATATATTATATACTAATATTTTATATATTGTGTGGTTTATATATATGTATATAAAACCAATGGTGATGCTGATTGTAAATGCCTCTCTTAAAGTGTAGGGTGCCCATGCTGACTTGGTGGCACTGAAAAATTTGGCATGGAGTTTTTTTCATGCCTGGATGAACAGGGTGCTCAGTGTGGCAGGATACATCAGGTTGGTAATCAATCCTTTCTAACAGCTAGGTGGTGGAGGTCCATTTCTCCCAGCCACCTCTTCAGAGGGAGCGAGTCTTTCCCGCGTCACAAGAGGATTGTTTGCACTTCTCAGGACTTGCTGTTCCCCAAAGCTCCCTGAAGCCACCACCTTCCTGTGTCTCAGAAGTGGCATCGATCAAGGGCTTGTTCCTTCCATGGCAGCTTAACAACTCCCTGAACTTTGAGCCTCTCAGTACTCCTCATCCATCGGGACATTCAGGTCGCAGCACGATGAAGAAGGAAGAAATTGCTTTCTGTTGGTGTAACGTCTCGTTGGAATAACCACAGCCCTCTCAAATTTCATCTATATACAACTTTAAAACCATTTGACCTCCTCTTTTGAAGTCAGTACTGACTTTAGGCTGCAGCAACCACAGTATATTTGAGTTTGCTTGAGACTTGCTGGGTTTGAGGGTGGAGAACATGCAGCTGGAGCAATGCAGAAAGCAGTTCTGAAGCGTTTTGCTTCCAGTCCTTCATGTTTGGTAAATACTTAGATGTTTAATGTGCACTAAGGTCTTGGCTGTATTACTGGTTTTGCATCACATTAGATAGCATAGGGTCTGCTGTGTAGCTGTCTCCCCTGCCCCATCCAACCCAGGCGGCAGTGGTGGAGCTGGCACCTGTTCTGTGTCCCCAAATTAGTGACCTGGACTTGCCTGTTGTGTGCAAAGAGGAGTTCACACCTTGCTTTGCTGGTGAGTGATGGAATCCTAGAATCTTCTGAGTTGGAAGGGACCCATAAGGACCATCAAGTCTAGTTCCTGGCTCCGCACAGTCCCAGCTGAGTCAGAGATGGCACTGAGAGCATCGTCCAGACACTTCTTGACCTCAGCCCAGCTCAGTGCTGTGACCCCTTCCCTGGGGAGCCTGTGCCAGCACCCAACCCCCCTCTCAGCACAGAACCTCCTCCTGACACCCAGCCTAAACCTCCCCTGGCCCAGCTTCACACCGTTCCCTGGGGTTCCATCCCTGGTCGCCAAGTGTTTTTGGCTCTTGAAGTCCAGGGTGGTTCTGCTCCTGTCGTAGCCCACAAAGTGTCTGCAGGGACTCATGTAGCTTGCCAGGATGTCTGAGACATGAGAAGCCTTCTTTCAGCATCAGCTCTCACAGCAGTCCTGAAACACATCCTCCCCTTTGTATTGCCCAGATTTTCAGAGCATTTGAAAGAGTTGAATATTCTGCACTCCAATTTCATGGGGTTTTTAATCATTTTAGGTCACTTCAAAGGTCTTTCCCAACCCTCTGAGTGAAGCTTTAAGAGCAGTTATCCTGACAATATCCACCTTTCTCTCCAAGCACCTTGTGGGATGTTTGGATAGGTAGGGCTGGTCTGGTGAGTTATTCTGGTTTTCTTATGACTCGTCTTGCCCCCAGGGCTGCTGGCTGAAGGAGAAACCCACAGGTTGCTTGATGGTAAAAAAAGTGTTAGTAGAACAAAGGACAACACTGGGGACAGCTCCTTGATATTCAAAAAGAGTTGTCTGTGTAACATGTCTTCTGGTGATCTCCTGAGTGCTTTCAGGTATGCAGGTAGCTGGACTCCAGTGGTGGACTGAGCACAGGGGGAAAGTGTCTGAGAAGTTTATTTGGGCTTGGGAGGGGAATTAAGAGTATATGGTATATGAGGGGCTTTGAAAGACGTGGCGTTGCTGAACTTCTGTAACTAATGCTTGTGGAGATAGAAGAGGTAAGTATTCTTTTCCCATGCATCCGCTAGAGCACTGGAACCAAACCTTCCCTTCACTAGAACCAAACCTTCCCTTCACTAGAACCAAACCTTCACTAGAACCAAACCTTCCCTTCACTAGAACCAAACCTTCACTAGAACCAAACCTTCACTAGAACCAAACCTTCCCTTCACTAGAACCAAACCTTCCCTTCACTAGAACCAAACCTTCACTAGAACCAAACCTTCCCTTCACTAGAACCAAACCTTCCCTTCACTAGAACCAAACCTTCCCTTCACTAGAACCAAACCTTCACTAGAACCAAACCTTCACTAGAACCAAACCTTCCCTTCACTAGAACCAAACCTTCACTAGAACCAAACCTTCCCTTCACTAGAACCAAACCTTCCCTTCACTAGAACCAAACCTTCACTAGAACCAAACCTTCACTAGAACCAAACCTTCCCTTCACTAGAACCAAACCTTCCCTTCACTAGAACCAAACCTTCACTAGAACCAAACCTTCCCTTCACTAGAACCAAACCTTCACTAGAACCAAACCTTCCCTTCACTAGAACCAAACCTTCACTAGAACCAAACCTTCCCTTCACTAGAACCAAACCTTCACTAGAACCAAACCTTCACTAGAACCAAACCTTCCCTTCACTAGAACCAAACCTTCCCTTCACTAGAACCAAACCTTCACTAGAACCAAACCTTCCCTTCACTAGAACCAAACCTTCACTAGAACCAAACCTTCCCTTCACTAGAACCAAACCTTCACTAGAACCAAACCTTCCCTTCACTAGAACCAAACCTTCACTAGAACCAAATCTTGCCTCCAACAATGACAGCTCCTTGGAGGACTCCAAGGAAGCCCGGTGCATGGGCATGGCTTGGCAGGTTCTTGCACATGTGGTCTGGGAGCTGGAGCTCTCCTGGCTCACTGGGTCGGTGGATTTTGTGGGTGTGGGGTAGCATTACCCTTACTAAAGCGAGCTGTTTGTGTGTTTCCAGGAAGAGTGGGATCACAGCAGCAGTGGGAGCGCAGGATCCCGGCCGGGGTCGGGCTCCAGGCGTGGATCTGGATCCAGGTCTGGCAGCCGTGGGAGAAGCAGCCAGTTCAGGCAATCAACCAAGGTATACCTGGTAGCAACTGTGCTAAGTCCTGTCCTTTGCTTGCTGCTTCTCACAGGCGCCCTCCTAACAACATGGCTTGTGTGTGTGTGTCTACACATGGGCTGTTGAGTGTATGCCAATTATGAAGGACACCTCAGAGACCTGCATAATTAACACATAATGTGTGTCCTGGCTGCTGAGGGCTTTGAGGTGTGCTGAGTGCCTTAATATTGGGAGAGAAGTGCCTAGTCAGCTGGTTTGGTGACAAGGATTTTATTTATTTATTTATTGTAAGTCTTGGAGCATTCTAATTTTGGGATTATTAAGAGAAGTCTGTAATTATTTTTTGGCAAGTCTTCATTAGAAGGTCACATGTGAGCAGGCACTACGTAGGCAGTGTGAAATGGTGACCTTGAGTCCAGCTGCTTTCTGTGGGACCTGTCAGCACGGCTAGATGGGGAGCTATCTTCCTGCCCTCAAAAGACATCGAGACTTTGCTTTTGATTTAGTTTTAGGTCATTCTTTGCTTGAGCTTAGACCAGGGACCTCTTCTGTGTGCTTTAGTCAGCCTCTATTCTCCTCTCTCCTCTTGGAAGTTGCTTTACTTCTGCACATGTGAGTGCTGGTTGTTCCAGAGGTGGAGGGCAGACTCTGGGAGATTTGGGGCCAGTGATCAAAGTCGTGGTCCATTCATCCATCTCATCCATTCTGGAGGGCCTGAAGAAATAGTCTGTCCTCTGGACCCATGCTGTGGTGGGAGAGGACCTGCAGAACTGTTGCTGGAAAGTGGTGATGCTTTCTGTGAAGAGTAAGACTCAATGTATCCCTTCTTCTTGTAGCATATCATTTCCTCTTAAAGTAACTGTGCTTTTCCTTATGAAAACTTGGGGTTTTCAGTAAGATCAGCCTTTTCAGACAGTTCAGTATCTGTCTTTTTTGTGCAGCCAGGGCTTGTAGGCAGCTGAGAAGGGGGAAAGGTGGGGGAATCTTCCCAAAGGTAGAGCTGAAAAAACTGCTTAAGAAGGAACACATGACACAGGATAATCCCTGAATTCATTCCTCAGGCTCAGCCATCCACTCTACAGCCTTGTTCTACTGTGGATGCTAATCACAGCAGTGAGATAATTAATGCTGTTGCAACCCTGTGAGGAAGAGCTTCCTTTGGTGTCTGTGGTGGTTCGCTGGAGGAATGAGGAGGAGGAGTGGCGAGAGTGGGGCGCTGAGCTGGGCTTTGTAAAGCTGCTGCCTGCAGGCAAATGCTGGCTTTGTGGGGAATTTGCTGAAGCTGCATGGGTGGGTTAGAAAGCCAGAGGCCACGTGGCCGGTGTCCTGGTCCGTCTGTCTGGCCAGTGTCACGGTCTGTCCCTCTGTTTGTGAGGGCCAGCCACAGGGCGTGGGCAGCGGGGGATGGAGATGATGTGTGTTCACTGAGGCCGGAGGACAGAGGCTATGGCCTTGAGTTTAAACCATACTGAGTGTAGGATCTGCTGATCCTGAGCTCCCCAGATATCAACAGCACTCTTGTCAGTGTTGCTCTCAACCGCCATTCCTAGTGGCTTAATTAATTTTTAGCACCACTGACCCCTGTGCAGTGACAGCTGCTACCTAGAGCTGAGAGCTGGGTGACTGGGAGCTTCCTGCTAAAACTGCCCGTGGTATTACTTGCAGTCCTGGGGGAATGGCAGATCACTTCTTGTCTTAAATACACACAGTTTTATATTTTTTGTCCCCAGATTTAAGAGTTGGCTCTTCAAAAGCCTTACTATTCAGCCTTGGTACCGTGCTGTGAGCATTTCAGTAAGCGCCCTGCAGTGCAGGTTCACTTGGGTGGCCAGCATGCTCCCTGCCTTGATAGTCAAGACAGGAACCAGTTATAAAGTCAGGTCACTGAAGACCAGAAGGACACCTTGAAGTGACTGTAGTGACTCATGAGTTGATGACAAGGTGTGTTATCATTTGGTCCCAGCACTGTCTTTATGGAGTCTGACTAAGGCTTGGAACATCTCCACTGTCAAGGAGAACCAAGACTTCTAGGCACTGGTTGGATGCTCCCACCCAAACTTGAGTTTGGGTGGGAGCATCCAACCAGTGCCTAGAAGCTTGCACCCCTCTGACCTCCTGCACCACCTGAACCATCGCTGCAGTTTAATTGCACCCTAAATTGCTGGGATCAGGGCTAGGGTTGACCCACCTGTGCTCGACGGGTAGAGGATGGATGAGCTGATGTGCTGAGGAGATGGGGGGAAGCTGGGTGGGACAGCTTGTGCTGCCTCTGCTCATACCATAGATTAGGATGTGTCGGTGCCAAGGCTTTCCGTCCACATCCCAACAGATTTTGAGCCAGGCTTTGGAATGTAAATGTAATTGCTAGGTGCTTAATCCCAGGGATCATGATGGGGCCCTTCAGAAGCACTGTACAAAGCTGAATTTGGGTAGCAACGTCAGTATGGCATCAGGAACCCATGTTATCATAAAGCTTTGCTATTTAATATCTTTACTGATGATCTATTTCAGCCTCACTGCAACTGGTTACGTGTTCCCAGCCTTTCTCCTTGAATACAAGTGCTTTACTTTTAGGCAATCCTAGGTAGCTCACTCATTGACAGCTTCTTAAAACATCACATTTCCATAAGAATTTCAGGATCAGCTCAGCTGGGAGGGAAAAGTTCTTCCCTGGCAGAGCTGTCAGGGCCTGGCCCAGGCTGCCCAGGGAGGGGGCTGAGTCCCCACCCCTGGGTGTGTTTAACAGAGGGGGAGATGAGGTGCTCAGGGATCGGGTTTAGCACAGGACAGGAACGGTTGGACTTGATATTAAAGGTCTTTCCCAACCTTGTGATTCTGTGAAATGGAAAGATAAATGGATCTCTCTGCAAGAAGAGGTATCTCTCCTTTGGGTGATAGCTATGAAGATCTGCACATGTGTATTTTCATTACCCTGCATGAGAATGCTTCTAAGGAGTCAGAAAACTAACCTTTTGATGGGAGAAAATTTTGTTTCTCTTTGCCTAAAATAAAAAGCTCAGCCCCCATAATTGATAAGGAGAATGTTTGTGTATTTCTGGTACTTTGTTTCTATGCAAAGACATGTTGGCCTGCAGATGTGGAGACAGGACAAGGGGCAATGGCTGCAAGTTGGAGCATAGAAAGTTCTGCACCAATATGTGGAAGAACTTTTCCACAGTGAGGGTGAGGGAGCCCTGGGACAGGCTGCCCAGGGGTGTGTGGAGTCTCCTTCTCTGGAGAGATTCCAGACCCAACTGGACACTGACCTGTGTGCCCTGTCCTAGGGACCCTGTTTTGGCAGGGGGTTGGACCAGATGATCTCTGGAGGTCCCTTCCAACCTTAAAGAAAAAAAAAACAAAGAAAAAAAAAAGAAAAAAAAAAAGGAAAAAAAAAAAAGATCTTTGGAATTTAAAATTATGATCCATAGACCCCCTAGGAGGAGATTAAAAAGGTAGTGATGTGTCTGTGTTTAAAGGTAGTGATGTGTCTGTGTTTGGAGTATCATCCACAGCGTACATGGAGGACCCACACTCTGCTCATTGGGAAAAGGCTAGGGCTGTGCACATTGAGGTCTGGGACTTCATTAAGAAGTGGTCACATTTTTAATGAGCTTTTGGTGCCTGGGTTAATATTATTATAATTAATAATATTTGAAAATGGCAGGAGTTATAGGATGGGGAATGCCTGAAAGCATCTCTTCCCATCACTTGTCTCACCACAGTGGGACAATTTAGGTTGAAAGACTTAAATAATCTGAGTGTGTGAATGACCTGGGTTTGTGTAAGAGATGTCATGGGAGGGGGTCAGTAGTATGGGATTCCCTGCTTGTGATGCATTTATGTGTCCATCCCATACAAGTCTGAGTTAAGTTTGACTTCCTGAATGGTCCCAGCAAAATCCAACATGCTTCAGTTCTTCACTGGTAACGGGTGAAGAGGGCACCCCTCTTTCTGCACGTCTGCTGGTGGTTGTAAAGAAGCCATGGAAGGCTGATGTGAGGTCTTGTTTTAGCCAGAAAGCAGCTGCATGGAAAACTCCAAGGTGCTTTGCTGCTTGCTGGAGGTTTCTCTTAGTTCTCACCTGATTATACGGCTGTGCTTTTACTTCTCAAGGGAAGGACCTGTCACCTTGGTGTCAGTGGGACGTGTACCAGGATAACCATGTGAACTCATTTGCTGGTGTGCATCGCAGAGGAGGCATGGGGCAGGGTCCTGACATGCCCTGCCTGTTGTTAGAGCCAGAAGTCATGCTGCTGTGACTCACTGGAGGAGCTACAGGTTGTCCAGAGAGGTTGTAGAGTCTCCATCCTTGGAAATGTTCGAGGCCAGGTTGGATGGGACTTTGGGCAACCTGGGCTAGTGGAGAGTGGGACCGTGTGGACTTTGAGATCCCTTCCAACCCAAAACCGTTCTGTCATTCTGTGATTTCTGACAAGCAGGATGACTTTTCCCATCCTTACTGGTGTCAGCAGGGTCTGGTAGCTGCTGGTGAAGGGTGCCTCCATCTTTGGGGATATTCAAAAGCCGTCTGGGTGTGACCCTGGACATCTGGCTGTAGGAGGCCCTGCTCGAGCAGGAGGATTGCACTAGATGAGCTCTAGATGTCACTTCCCACCTCAGCTGTTCTGTGACTCTGGAGCTGGGTGTCTTCATGGCCAGTGCCTCAACCTGCCCACAGGACTCTGGAGGGTCTTGGAGGTTGTGGGCTGTGGGGGACACAGCCAGAGTGCTGTCTGCTCCATGTTCTGCACCGCTTTGTGACCCTAAGGCTGAGACCCTGTCACTTCTTGCCTCCGTGGCTGTTGCAGCAGGTGAGGGGACTGTGTGTGTGTGGATCCACCCAGGAGCGGAGAAGCCCACAGGCAGAGCTGGGACACCTCTGTGGCTGGCAGCAGGAGGGGCTGTGCCCTGGTCTGGATAGCGCCCTGTGCCTTCCAGAGAGTAACCACCTTTCCCTCCCTCCTAGAATGGCAACAAGGAGAGCTCGCTTGACATGCTGGGCACGGACATCTGGGCTGCCAACACGTTTGACTCCTTCAGGTAAGCTGTTCCTGAAACACTTTAGGAGAGAGATGGACTGTGACCCCCTTCCCCTGGTCTTTGCCCGTTTATCCATCCTGCCAGTACCCAGCAGCAGCTGGTACCATCGCTGCTCCCCGTTTAGCCCAAGGCACTGAGCACAATCAGCCTCTGTAAAGCATCCTAGGTGCTTAGGAGAGGCTGCTGGGTAGGTGTGCAGCCCAAACACCTGAAAACTGTACTGAGATGGTGACTTGTAATCACCTGAGAACTGCACAGGCAAGACTTGAGGCAGCTCTGAGCTACTGCTTCAGGACTTTTCTTCCTTTAGTTGGTGGTGTGATCGTGCATTGGTTTCACAGTTGCTGCACAGAGCTCTTCAGCTGCTGCTTCAGTGTAGGGAAAGTGGTGAAATAGGATCTCTGTCCAGTTTTATACATCTCTATCTCTTCAGGGTCTGAGTTCCCACCTAGAACTTGCTCCAGGCCATTGGATTGAGCATGTTGTGCAGGGCCACAGAGAACGTCTCCATTGTATGGGTCAGACCACCACCTGTTGTGATATTCCCTTGATACAGAGAGCAAGTAGAGTTAGCAAGGTGTGTGCTCCATCACAGTGCATCATACATCAAAACTAGAGATTTAGTGCAAGCAATAGGAGTTCAGCGCCTCCAAAAATAGAGAAACTAAAAGAAACATGATAAAGCAATACAAGAAAGATGAACTCTTGGAGAGAGTTCAGAGAAGGCCACAAAGATGCTCAGAGGGCTGGAGCAGCTCCCCTACAGAGAGAGGCTGAGGGAGCTGGGCTGGTTCAGCCTGGAGAAGAGAAGGCTGTGGGGAGACCTCATTGCAGCCTGCCAGTCCCTGAAGGGAGCAGAGACACAGGAGGGGAATCAGCTTGTTCAAAGGGCAGAGACTGGCAGGACAAGGGGGCTGGAGTGAAGCTGGAGGAGGGAAGGGGGAGAGGAGATCTTAGGGGGAAGTTCTTTGCAGAGAGAGTAGTGAGGGGCTGGAAGGGGCTGCCCAGAGAGGGGGTGGGTGCCCCATCCCTGGGGGTGTCCAAGGCCAGGTTGTCTGGGGCCCTGGGCAACCTTGTGTAGCTCCAGGCCTGGAGGTTGGTGTCCCTGCCTGTGGCAGGGGGTTGGAGCTCTGTGATCCTTGGGGTCCCTCCCAGCCCAGACCAGTCTGGGATTCTGTGAAAGCAGCATGGAGGTGGGAGGCCAACATCCGTGTGCTCTGTGGCAGGGAGTGGTGCCTCCAGCAGTACCAGCTTCCCTCACCTTCAGTCCCTGACCTGCTCGGCGGAGTGTAATCAGCCGTGGACTTCCTTTCTTTGTCTCTCCCTGCTTCTCTCTTCTAGTGGTGCGACGTGGGACTTGCAGCCTGAGAAACTAGATTTCAGCCAGTTTCACAGGAAGCTGCGGAACACCCCCAAACACCCGCTGCCTCACATAGACAGAGAAGGGTGAGTGCTGCGCCTGATGCCAGGACGCCCAGCAAGGGGTCTGGCTTCTCCCTGGCAGACAGAACGCTTGTGGGCATGGCTTGTGTGGAGAACAGGGGGGAAAAGGTGCTGGGCCACGCCTGGGTTTTGAGGATGTCATGAGCAGGCTGCCTGGGTCCTCTGTCCTGCAGCTCTGGGCTGCAGCAGAGATGATCACATTGCAGGTCACAGGAGGTGATCCTCCCCTCTGCTCTGCCCTGCTCAGGCCCCACCTGGAGTGTTGTGGCCAGTGCTGGGCTCCCTGGTTTAAAAAAGACAGGGATCTCCTGGAGAGAGTCCAGAGGAGGCTATGGAGATGATGAAGGGCCTGGAGCATCTCCCCTGTGAGGAAAGGCTGAGGGACCTGGGGCTGTTCAGCCTGGAGAAGACTAAGGGGGGACCTAATTAATGTTTATAATTATCTTAAGTACAGGACACAGGGGACATGGCCAGCCCCTTTTCAGTGTCTGTGAGGACAGGACAAGGGGCAATGGCCTCAAGTTGGAGCAGAGGAAGTTCCCCCCCAACATGGGGAAGAACTTCTTCCCAGTGAGGGTGAAGGAGCCCTGGGACAGGCTGCCCAGGGGGTGTGGAGTCTCCTTCTCTGGAGAGATTCCAGCCCCGTCTGGACACTGACCTGTGTGCCCTGTCCTAGGGACCCTGCTTTGGCAGGGGGTTGGACCTGATGATCTCTGGAGGTGCCTTCCAACCCCTACGATTCTGTGATTCTGTGATTTTGTGTTGCTCTGTAGAGTTCAATCTTTAAACCACACTGGATCCAAGACTCCTGGATCCAAGTGTCCTAGATCCAATTATTCCAGACCCAAGTCTCCCAGATACAAACATCTCTGAATATTGGAGGAAACAGTACTGCATGTAGATCCAAGTGTTCATCCCCTGACTGCCAGCAGTAAAGTATCTGCTAGTTGTGAAAATACTGAACATCTTCATTTTGCTTGTGGTTTGGTAGCCTTCAGGGGCAGCCACAGCATGGCTTGGTTCCTCTTCAGAGAATTGTAGGGGTTGGTAGGGACCTCCAGAGATCATCGGGTCCAACCCCTGCCAAAGCAAGGTCCCTAGGACAGGGCACACAGGTTGGTGTCCAGATGGGGCTGGAATCTCTCCAGAGAAGGAGACTCCACACCCCCTGGGCAGCCTGTCCCAGGGCTCCCTCACCCTCACTGGGAAGAAGTTCTTCCCCACATTGGGGGGAACTCCCTGTGCTCCAACTTGAGCCCATCACCCCTTGTCCTGTCCCCACAGACACTGAGAAGAGGCTGGCCATGTCCCCCTGTGCCCCACACTTCAGATATTGATAAACATTAATAAGATCCCCAGTTGTGGGTTGGTCAAGCCAAATAAATGCACGCTGTACCAGGCGGTTCACTGGTGGTGTTTAGGTGGACGTCCCCCTTTCTCTGCAGATTCTGCCCTTGAGAAACAACCCTTCCTTGGTTCCTCCTCTCCTTGGCATTTCATCCTGGTGCTAAAGGTGCTGGCAGCACAGGGATTACCTGTCCTGTTATCCCGAGTTACAACAAGGCTCAAACTCATCCCTCGCGCCATTCACTGCAAATCTCTGCTGAAGAAACAAACAGACTGAACCCCCCCCCGACCATATTTTATTATTTTTGCCATCTTTTTCCTAGTCATTAACCCTTTCCTGCCCAGAGAGGAAGGAAAAAAAAAACCCCAAAACCCAACAAGGTCTGAAAGTTGGGGTTGGGAAGATTGCATATAACTTCTCGTTGCCACGTTGTGTGTAGGAATGGAGATCCTCTCTGGGAGGAGTTTTTCTGTTGCTGAGTTGATTTTACCAAAGTTAAGGCTGTGTGTCTCATTTAGAAGCACCAGACTAGCAATCCAATCCCACCCCAGCCCAGGCTCAGCATCTGCAGGAGGCTCCTGCACCACAGGGCGACAGGCAGAACCACATGACAGTGTAAGGCTTCCTTTTTTTTTTTTTTGCCTTTGAGCTGTGAGTATTTACTTCAGGTATATAAACTGCAATTTTCAGAATTTTTGGAACAACGTAACGCTCAGTTTCTGAGTCACTAAGTGCTTTAGTCATGTTTACTCCCATTTCTCCAGATGGTTCTGAAAAATGAGATGAAGGGGCCTCGGTAAAATAAATTACAATGCGCTCCATGATTGATGGCGCTTGCCAGATGATCCCACCAGCGATGTAATAAGGAGGATGCAGCAGGGCCTGATTTATGGCCTGCCTCCAGTTCCTCCTGTACCCTGTCCAGGGTGCAGACAAGTAGAGAAGGGAGCATGGAGAGGAGATCCTTAGTCCCTCCTAAATACTGCACCAGTAAAAAGGACAATAAGAATTAGCGTGGGCATGGAAAAGTTAAACAGATGCCATGAGCACAAGCAGTGCATCTCCCAAAATGCAGGACATAAAAGGAATCCACATGAGAATAGAGGGAGCACAGACAAATACGGTTTTATTTTGTAATTAGATTTGATTTCTGAGGCTGTCTCTGCTGTGCATCTGTCAGTTCTCCGTGCGGAATCAGTGCTGAGCATGGTGGCTGAACCTCCAGGCATCTCCACCTGCTTCCTGGGCATCTTCCCTCTTGCTTGACTCAGGTTTTTACCATGCTAGCTGCACAGGGAAAAATCTGATATTTAAATTAAAGAAAAAACAAAACCAGGAAGCCAGTGTTACTGTGTGGGGTGTGATTTCTGCACAGTAAATACCACAGGGACCGTTTCATTCCATAGTCCAGTCGCTTGCCTGAGGTTGGCTGTGTCATTCAGTCACACTCAGTTGATTGACCTCAAGTGTCCTTTGCTGGGCTGGTGCCTTTTACTCCAGGAAGGCATCTGATCTTAGTTACAGATGCTGAGTTTGGTGGCTTGCTGAATAATCAAAGTGGAGTGGTTAAGGAAGACCAGGGAGCTGCACCTCATCTCTGACCTGAATTTACCTGGCTTTAATTTCCAGCGTTGGGCTCTTGCTGTGCTTTTTTCCACTCTTCCAGTTCAAGCCACCTTTTGTAGCTGTATTTTCCATTCATCCTAGGTATCTTCCCTAGCCCACGTATCACTTTGGGTTTCCCCATACTCTTTAGGAAAGTTTCTGGACCCTCTCTCTGAAACGTGGCTGCCAGAGCTGCCTGTGGTCCTGTAGTTCAGGCTCAGCTCTGCTGCCTGTAGGGAAAAGCTGCCTTCATCCCCTCAATCCGTGCCTCCTCATCCCCTGCTGCACTCCAGCCTCAGACATTCACCCTGGGACAGTTCCCATTCCTAGCAGAGAACCTTTTTCCTATCATATGCTTGCCTGTTTGTACCTGAAACTGGTATTATTTGTGCCTGGATGTTTGACCTTATTTTTCTCTTTAACATATTTTTTCATCTATGTATGTTTTTTATATATACACACATACTGTATTCTCTCTCTCTATAAAAATAATGTTAATATATTATAGAAAATATAAAAGTATTATATACAATTATTATTACTATATAATATATGAATATCTTATAAATCACACAAATACTGTATTTTCTATATATAATTTTTAAAAATATACTATACATAAAGATAACATTATTATATACAAATATAATTACTATATATGAATATCTTATAAATCTTATACATAATAGAGAAAATATTCAATATAGAAATAAAATATTATATATGTATTCTATATATAAAGTATATGTGTATATGTAAACAACTTACATAGTTGAAAAATATGTTTAAAAGTGAGAAAGATATGGTCATACATATTTTTATATATAAATATATATTATATTGTGTAAGATAGTGTATATAATATACAAATATATAATATTTTATACATTATGTATACATACATATACTATATATAGACTATATATGTATACTGTACATATATACATATGTAATATGTACACATATATATACACATTGTATACATATATATTATATATACACTTATACTATATTTTTGCCATTGTAAATCAAAGCCACTGCTTCCTCTGTGAGGCAAAGTCATTCGCTGAACACCACTGATTAACACCATAAATCAATTAGGGTGTTAATAAATTGTTCCTGTTCAACTGGCTGTTTTTCAAGCCTGGTGCTTCAGCACATGCTGCCTTTTCTGCATTTTTATTTTTACCCCATTTCATCAAGGTCTGCTGTTCTCTGGCTTCTGGGCGCTGATGACCTGGACCTGCTGCTACCAAAGTTTATGTCTAACACGTGTTATTGAACAATACCTGGTCACTAATCAACAAAAAACCCACATTATCACAGAATCCCAGACTGGTCTGGGTTGGAAGGGACCCCAAGGATCACAGAGCTCCAAACCCCCTGCCACATATATATGTAAATATACATGTATATATATATGTTTTCACATATATGTTTTCATATATATATGAAAAATATATATATGAAATATATATATGAAAACAAATATGTTTTCATATTTGCATGATGAAAACACATTACCTCAGTTGTTTATATATGTAGAAGCATGATATTTATTGACCATTTTTTCTTCTTCTGCATCTCTTCAGCTCTCTGCATCCAGTTAGTAATTCTTTTTGGATTTTATTTCCCACACACACACACCTCTCTTCATAGAAGAAAGTCTCTCTGCTGCCAGCTGTGGGTCTGGTCTGTCAGAGTGTGGCTTCTCACCCCATCCTTTTCCTGTTCCACGTTTCAAATCGTGTGTTTGTGTTCCTGTCCCTGGCCGTTCGCTGCCTGAGATGGGTGTTTGTGCTTCTTCGCTGACACGTTTCTCAGCAGGGGAACAGGAGCTCCCTTGGAGACCAACAAATGAGAAGTGCTTCAAAGGAAAAATCTTGTATTATGTTGGGTTGTTTGGGGTTGGTTTTTTTTCCCTCCCTGCATTTTTATTATTATTTTTTTTTTAACAAATGGGCTGTACTTGGGGTTTCGCTTGGTCTGGGAATTGAACCACCCAGCGCTATGGCTCAGGACTGCCTCTGGTTTTCTCACTGCCAAAAGCATGTGAAAACCATGATGGATGGTGCAGGTGGAGAGAACTGGGGGGAAAGCATTTAATTTTGTATTAACACCTCTACACCCATGTGGGAGCGTTTTGGAGAGGCGGCTTGCTCGCGTTGCAGAGACTTTTTGTTTTCACCAGGGTCCTTTGCAAACAAGAATTAATCTTCCCTGTGAGCTGCAATAGAAGATTAACTTAGTTCCAGCCAGGTTTCACTTGGTTTTGTTTTTGTTTTCTTCTTGCCACAGGCTTGGAAAAGGGAAATACGAGGATGGTGACAGCATCAACCTGAACGACATAGAGAAAGTCCTTCCAGTCTGGCAGGTAGGTGATGAGGCTGACTCTTGCCTGTGGTATGGTGGAGACTGGCAGCTCCCTGCTTTAACCTTTCCTTAGGAAACCCTCCTCAGAAATGGGAAAACCTGGGCTGGACGAGCTGCTGGAACCTCTGTTGTTTGTGGTGGAGGATTATCTCTCAGGTTTCAGCAGGTTTTGGTGTCAGCCTCAGTGCTGGGCAAGAGTAGTTACCTGGGAGACTTTGCTGGGAGGTGAGATGTTGAGGACAGTCTAGGTGTACACACATATATGTGTGTGCAGGGCTCATATATTTTAGTGTAGGAGGTTCAGGAGGGCACAGAGCCTCCTGACAGCTGCAAAATCACTTGCTGCCAGGAAGCCAGCAGTGATGGTGTGCTGACTCAGGTGTTTCCCCTGTGGGGTACGGCTGTGCTTACATTCAGTGGTCATCCATGTCTATGCTTTCTCCAGCCTTTTCTTCTCCAGACCTACCTCTCTCTCCCAGGTTTGGTAGTCCCAATTAAATGGCTTTTGATGCTCAGATGTTGGGGAATGGCCCTCAGTTTAAAAAAAACCAAAACCAACAGTGAATAGGTTAACTTGTCAGCATGGTATAATTATTTCACTTTCCAGAGCCCTGGTCCTCAAGGGAGCTCGGTGTCAGGGAAGGACAGAGACATCTCCTGTGCTTGGGTAGCATTACCCTTTTTGGTGCTGAGCAAAGAGCTTGCAAGGCTTCTTGCTCATGTGTCATGTGAGGGGAAAGGCCTTGCTAGCTCTGCAAGCCACGTAAGGATCTGACTGCTTCATCTGGGGGGGTTAACTGGCACTAAATGCACGAACCAGTGGAAAGAGTGGGGGAGAGCTGCTGACTTTGGCAGGGAGGAGCTGCTGCCTGCAGCTGTGTTCTGCTCAGTCTCTTCCATGCTTGGTATGTCTGGACTTTAGGTCACAGGGAGAAAACATTAGGTTCAGCTGAAACAGACCCCAGTAATTCTGCAAAACAAGGTTGTTGGGGTTTTTTTTCTTCCCTGGGGAATAATTGGAAATGAGGAATCAAACCATCTTTGCTGAGAGGAGCTGACATTCTTCCCTAGGCTTTAATTTCTTTTATAATTGACAGCCATTAAATAAGCCAGCTCCTCCTGGTCTGGTTATCATCTCATCCTATCGTAACACCAGGTTGTGCCCATTGACTCTGGTGAATTAATACCAATACCTACCTTAATGTCTAGCTCAGTTCTTAGTGTGGGAGCTCTAAGCTGGAAGGGCTAGTGGGAATTCTGGATTGTGTCTTTTGTTTGTGCCTCTGGGCAGACTCATGCAACTGCTGTGTTCTTCAGGAGGCTCATTTACCTAGGCATGTAGAGTCACATGTGCCCGTGGAAGGAGGAGCTGGGTAGCTCTGAGTGAGGATTTATCTTGCTGGGTGTTGACAAGTGAAATACTTGCAGACAGCTGGTTTAATCCTGACGTGTCATTGTTAACTGGGCTTGAATGTGGTCGTGCAATGCTGACAATGACTTTGCTGGTCTTTATCCCTTGTTTTAAAGGGCTCTGTGGAGCACAGAACCTGGGGGCAGAAGGGAAAATGCCCGTGTGAGCATAGGGAAGAAAAGTCTTTCACCTTCCCCGGGGCTTTCCCAAACCGTAGTTATGTTTGTATCCTTCCCTGGCGAAGAGGTTTTTCATGTTGGAGAGGTATAAACTCTTACTCTGTTTAAGACCTGATGGGTTGCCTGCAGCAGCCGTGCATGGACGGAGGGGGGCGATCATCCGAGCATCCTCCAGTGCAACAGGGCACTTCAGAGCATCCTCCAGTGCAGCGTGGCTCCAGATGTTTTGCTGCTGAATGTGCTTCAGCAGTTACAGCAGGGACAAGAGCACCGAGTTTGAGAGGGGCAGTGAGTCTTATTTGCAGGCTGTCTTGGATATTTGGGTCCCTTGGATGGTTAGGTATGACAGACATAGGACATGAATGTGGAACTAATTTCCAGTATACATCCAGGTTGGTGTGTATATCTCTAGAGAGAAATACAGTGACTCCTCGATGGGCTAAGCAGGATATTCTGGCTATCTGGACATTAATATAAACACACGAGTTTTGCTGCTGGAATACCTTGATAGCATTTTAACAGAAAGTTCCAAGGAAAGGCTGGGACTATTTGTCAATTAAAAGATGAAAACATAAACAAAACCCAAAGCAACCTCCTCCCCCAACCCTCTTTCTTCATAGCTGTCTGAGGGGAAAATGCTCCTTGCCAGCTTTTTGTTTTGAAATTGGAGAATGTGTCCATCCTGCTCCTTGGAGATGCTCTTGGCTTCACAGCAGGGCGTGCTCTGCCATCTCGTGGACACAATCAGGAGGATCCAGCTCTCTCAATTCCATCGTGACAGCGTTGACAGCTGGTTGTTTTGGAGCTTCCTCCTGCCCCATCCTTTCAAGGCTCATCTGGTGTGGGGTTATTTTAAAATTTACTTGTTTTTTAACCGGTAAAACAGGCTTTGTTTTGAAGGCTTCATGGCTAGGAGCACATGAGGTCATCGCTTTGGCTCAGCCTCGTGAGCCAGGGCCTCTTCATCTTGCCTTGCTCATAGGAGTCTGTAGTTGGACTTGGGCACCGATTCACCTCAGTGCTGCCAAAAAGTGACTTTGGGAGAAAATAATCTTCTGGAGATAAGTATTCCCCATTCATAAGGTCTGCTTTTGTTGCACGCTGGGGAGGATTGGTTGTCTGCTGTGTCAGAGGGGTGCTGCTCAGCTGTGGAGCCAGTCTTCATCATCCTCTCCCTTCTCACCTCAGCTGGTGTGTTAGAGGCAAACATATAACCATCGTGGTGTCACGAAGACGTCGTGGGGAGGGCTTAGCCAGTGTGTTTTGCTTTTTCTCCCTTTGGCAAACTTCTGGAAAGGCTTTCAGGCTTGGACGTGTCACAGTGAGTGCCCCAGTCCTAGGTATGGCCTTCAGATAGAAAGCCCTTGGCAAACTCTACACCTACCAGAGGAAAGAGCCCAAGAGGTCACGTCCTCCAGCATATTCTCCATCCTCCCTGTGAAGCTGCACAGAGGATCTGGGAGGCTGCATGCCACAGAGACATGCTCTGAATGCTGCTAGAATTGACCAGCGTTTTGGGACACGTCCCAAGTGATTTCTGGACTGGCATCTAGCAGTCTTTGGCTTTCAGTTTGCTGGAATCATGCCTTTGGAATGGGCCTGGCCTCCTCTGAGGTGTGAGGTGTGGTCATGCCTTCTCTGGCCAGCTGCTCCTCGTCTTGTGTTCTAGCAGGTAGAAATTATGTGGCACTTTTGAAAGGCCTGCTGGGCTTTACTGGTGCCACGGGGTAAACTTGGAAGATAGTGTTGATACTGTTTGGTTTCATGTCCTGATTGCCTCACAGCTCATCTCCTTCCATTTCCTTATTGATTTTTGACCCTTTTTTTGTCATGTGCTCAGTGTTACAATAGCTTGCTGCTTCTCTCCTGGCTACGGTGGCCATCCAGCTTCCTTGCCAGATAAGAAACAAGGGGAGCAGTTCCTTGGAAGAAACTCAGGCTCTGTAAGTTGTTCATGTTCCTCTTAGCACCACTGTATTCCTGGCTTTGTCCAAGCAGGTTTAGGAATCCCCCAGGATTCCTGACCATGATGAGATCCCAACTTAATCTGGGCACCTAGCAGGCATTTCTGACCACTCTCATTGTAACCCCTCCCCACTGACAAGTGTCTTCAAAACAGACTTTACAATTTAGTGCAGAGATGCTGTGGGTGAAGGTGGGACCTGTGCATAGGCTTGTCACTTGGGGTTCTTGCCATAGTGGAAGGGTGGACTTGTCAGGTCATGATGGGTTGCATCTCAGCAGGGAGGTCTAGAGAAGGTTGGCCAATTCCCATCTGAGGATAGCTGTGTCCTTTCCCTGTCAGCTCTGCAAGAGACACAGAGGTACATGCTCTGGGTGTATCCCATCAGAGCTTCTACATGGATGTGTTCTGATATGGCAGGTTCCTTAAGAGAGGTGAAGCCAACCCAGGTGTCCAGGGGTAGACGGGTGGATTCTGGTTGTGCACCCCCTCTGCTGTCACTCTGCATACAGAGAGAGGAGGTTGATGCCTAGAACTGGTGTGACTCTGCAGACTGCTGACCCTCTGAGGCTGGTCGTGGCAGGGGGATAGGTGTCTTTGAATCTCAGGGATGGCCCTTTAGTGGGGTGGTGTTACTTACTATCACCACAGAGTCCTCATCTTCTCCGCACCCTCTCTTGCCTGCTCTTCCTGCACTACAAAGTTGGGCGGTTCTCATTTTAGCCAGCTTGTTAGCCAGCCCAGACCCCTCCTCTTGCAGGGCCTTGGCCACAACAGTGTGGCTCTCTTTCAGTAGGCTGTTCTGCACTAGTGGAGCTGGGTGGGCTGATGACTTTGGCATTCCCCTGCACTGGGAGTGACCTGGTCTGTGTGGTGTGTCCCAAGTGCTTTGTGTCCCTCCTGCCACAGAGTCTAACCCTGACATGATTTGTGTCCACCACATCTATGAACAAGTTGGAGTGCCTCCTAGGAGCCCCAGTCTAGGGGAATTTTTTTCCCCACCTATAGATCCTGCTGGACTCCATCCAGAGCGTGTAGGCATGGCATTGCCTTCAGAGAAGGTTTCTAGTCTAACAAGACAGCCTCCCATATCCCAAGGGTCTTTCCAATACTGTAACTGCTAAAACCACTGTGGAAAGTCCCTGACAAAGAGCCAAGGTTTACTTGAGTATAGGTCACAACACACTGGGAGTCAGATCTCCACTGCTGAGCTAAAAAATGTTGGTTTTGCTGTGACTTCCAGTAGGATAAGGTCTTTCTGTGGCCTGTTTTTTTGGTTTAATTTAACTGATCTGACAATGACCATCTCCTTGGGCTGAGAGGGCAGATTTCCACTGTCACCTGCAAGCCCTTCAGCATCACTCCCATGTTAGCCTTAATGCCGCCGTTGACCGAGGAAGGCAGATGAGATGTCGCTGACTCCAAAGAATGGGAGAGGAGAAGCCTGGAGCAAAGCCTGGCTCATCTGCCAAGCAGGTTCTCACAAGGACCAAGCCTAGCCTCTGGGAATAGAGCACAGTAGCTGTGAGCCCTGAACCAGGTGTGAACACCACGGATTTTATCACCTCTGCAGAAGAGGGTGTCTCTTCCAGGGTCTTTTCTCAGATCGTGGTGGTCTGTCATGCCACGTAACAGCCTTACTTGCTGTACAAAGGAACTGGCCAAAAGCTCTGACGTTTCTGCTACTAATGGTAGTAGCAGCAGTACCACGGGTGGTGGTTTTAATAATACTGTCATTGTTAGGGTTCAGAGCTGGTTTCTGGGTGTAACAAATGAGATGAACTCTCCTTTCTCAGGGAGGTTTTTATTCTCTGGCTGTCGCCCAGTTTAAGCAGACTGAGTGACTTTGGCTCGTGGTTCACGGGCAGGTGGCTTCCCAACCTGGTGGGCACAGAAGTGCCTTTTTTTATAGACATTCCTGGTACTGGTCAGTTGTGCAGGTCTAGGCCCAGGCTGCCCTGTCGCTTGGAGAGCGGCGGGCCTGTCAATTAGCTCTTGCCAGGATGGGAGGGGCTGGGGTCCTCTCACACCTTCAGCTGGGTTGGCTGCGTTCTTCGACACGGGTTTGGGATGAGCAAGGAGGATGGGTGGGGAAGGGGAAGGATGCCCGGCATAGCTCTGAAGGTTGTGTTTAGTGGCTGAGGGGACAGGGCTGGTGGCCAAGGGGAGACCAGCAGCACTAGAGGGCACTGCGGCCGCGCAGAAGAGGAAACAAGGCTTTTTCCAAAACGCTTCTCCCAACCAGAAACCTCACTCTGCGACGGCTGCTGCCCTCCATCCCGCTGTGCCCACCTCAGGCTCGGGGTGCACGCTCAGAGTAGGGGGCCCCGGGTGTGTGAAGGGGGAAGGTGTTTCTCTGACCGGTGGCTGAGTTTGATGCCCTTTGTGTCACAGTGAGCCTTCTGGCAGAGATCACAGAATCATAGAACCACAGAATGGTATGGGTTGGAAGGGACCCCAAGGAGCACAGAGCTCCAACCCCCTGCCACAGGCAGGGACACCAACCTCCAGGCCTGGAGCTACACAAGGTTGCCCAGGGACCCAGCCAACCTGGCCTTCAACACCCCCAGGGACGGGGCATCCACCCCCTCTCTGGGCAGCCCCTTCCAGCCCCCCACCACTCTCTGTGTGAAAAACTTCCCCCTAATATCCAATTTAAACCTTCCTTCCTTTAGCTTTAATCCGAGAGGAAGGGCCTGAGTAGAGCAGGGTTAAAACCGGAGGTGTCTATGAACCTCCTGCCCTTGACCAAGCATTGCAGACTGCTCTCACCAAGGGGAGCTGGTACCCAAGGGTTACACATGCCCCTCAGGCTGGGTCTCCCTCACTTGCATCACGACACCTCTTGGACTGCTCTTGGAAACCCCCCTTTTACAACTGTAATCCTCAGCCCTGCTCCCACTGGATGCTCTGGCAGGGCTTGGTTCCAAGCAATGCTCCACACACCAAGGGGCAGTGTCAGATGTGCAGAGGGGTCTTCCCTGCCTCTGGAAGCTGCTCCAGCCCCATCAAATACCTCACTGAAAACCCACATTCCCATTCGTCCATCTGTCCCTGCCCTCCATCTACTCTCTTGTCCCCAGCCCACTTCTGAATCCCAGAATCACAAGGTTGGAAAAGACCTTTTGTATCATGGAGTCCAACCGTTCTGTCCTGTGCTAAACCAGATCCCTGAGCACCTCATCTCCCCTCTGTTAAACACACCCAGGGGTGGGGACTCAGCCCCCTCCCTGGGCAGCCTGGGCCAGGCCCTGACAGCTCTGCCAGGGAAGAACTTTGCCCTCCCAGCTGAGCTGACCCTGCCCTGGGGCAGCTTGAGCCCATTGCCCCTTGTCCCGTCTCCTGTCCCCTGGCTGAAGAGACCAGCGCCCACCTCTCTGCACCCTCCTGGCAGGGCAGGGGAGGTGGTCATAAGGATTTGGGGAGGAAAGAGAACATGAAGGACGTACCAGCCTTAGCAAGAGGGAGATGAAGACCATGCGGGGATGTCCACTGCTGGACCTTCCCTTTTCCTTAGATCCCAGTTTGCCAGGGACTGGTTTGTGCTACAAAAAAATATGATTAAAGGGATTCTGGCTGCTTTGCAGCTTCTGCTTGGGCCAGGTTGATGAAGGAGTAGACATGAAGTAGATGAGGGGCTGGACTGGGCTAGACTTATCAATAGGAGGTGGTGGGCTTTTGGTTTGTGGCCAAGGATGACAAGGATATGAGAGAAGAGGGTGGCAGAGCTGGATGGGTAAGTCTGTTCCTGGGAGGATGATGCAGAAAAATTCTCTATTTTGCTTTTAACAAATTTACAAGTAGTTTTAGATCTGAGTACTGTGGTTTCCTGGGGAATTAGCTGATTTGGGTATGGGGACTTGTACTGGGGTACAAATAACAACTTCGTAGGCACCTGAGGCTCAAAAAATGTCAACCACATTGAGGTCTGGCTTAAACACGTCGGGGAACAGCAAGGGCTTTTCCCAACTTCATAGCTGACTTCCCTTTCAAAAAGGTTTGCTTTTGTGCAGCAAACCTGAAAGGTTTTGTTTTTTTCCAGTCCTTTCAATAAACTGTAACAGTCTCCCCTTCCAGCCACCCCCAAATCCTGCCTGAATTTTAGGTTCTGGATGGTGTTACATCTTTTTCTCCTTTATGTTCCTAGAGGATTCATTAGAAATCTGAGAGGGCTTTTGCTGCACTCCCTTGAATTTGCTTAATATTTTCCTGAAGCCATTTGTAGAGTAATGATTAAGTTTTAAAAAAAGTTATTAAAAGTAGCAGACAAAAAAAAAAGAGTTTTAAAGATCCTAAATGAAACCTTGATGTCTCTTTGGTCCACTATTTCTGCTGTCTTGGCTATTTCCACTTCCTAATCCTCTGCCCTGCTCTCCATGGAAGACATGAATGTTTAATAAAATAAAATAAAGGGAAGGAAGGAATTTTCTTTAAAAAAAAAAAAAAAAGAGAAGAAAACCTACAGGACCAGAGAAGAGAGACGTGCCTGAGTCCCCATTGGCAGAGGGACTGGCAGAGCCTAGAAACACATCGGTCTCTCAAAATCCTGCTAATGGGGAATGTCCTTGTCCCTTGTCAGACAAAATACAAGGTTAATGTTTCCTGTGGCGTTTTAAAGTTTCTTCTGGACCAGAAGATGCTTGCCCCTCCCCTTCTTTCTGCTGCCTTTCCTCTGATCTTATAGAAATAGAAACCGATACAATAAACAAGACCAGAAGTTCTTAAAATGCGAATTTCCTGCCTGGAGGCAAGTGAATCCCGTCCAGCTTGGGGAGATGTATATATAGCTATGGGTGTAAATATAGGTATTTAGTGGCAGGATAAGTGTTTATTGCAATCCAAGGTGGTTTGGTCAAAGATTGTCCCTTAAGTGGGAAATTTATTGCTTCACACGACGCCTGGATGTCTCTTCCGCGGGGAGAATAAAGACTGTTTATGAAGGGAATTAAACGATGTCCTGGCCTGCGGTAGCACACTGAGCTCTGAAACCCAGAGCTGCTTTCTAGTCCCACGTTTGGGTTGTCCCTCGCTTTAGGGTTTTAAAAATACCTTCAAGGTTTGTTTGGATTTTTCCAGATACCCCGCGGACTTTTCTGCTGGCTCTAAAAATGACAGGCACTCCTCAGCTGTCACACGTGCTGGCGTGGTCGGTGATGGAAAACTCTGTGCCACCCCAAAATCCCTTTGCTGGGTGGTGGGGCTGTAGGATGTCAATGGGGCTCAGAGAAGTAGCAAGAGGAACATGGTCTCTGCTTCTTTGGGAACATGATGCTGCCCCAGTGTCCATGTTCCCCAGGGTATTCTGATCTGCATCCTCACCTGCTGGTACCACTGTGGAGAAACTTGTCATTGTTGGCTTGCTTTTTTTTTTTTTTTTTTACCCAAATTCCTGTAATGTATGAGCAGAGAAACCACTGGAGAATGATACAACTTCATTTCTTCCTGCTTTTGTGACCCACTTGATTATTCCGCTCCTCATTGTATATTCTTCTGAGGTGCCTTGTCCGAACGGAAAGAAACTATGTGTGCTTTATAGGAACTGTTTGTTTCCCCTTGGCTGGGCAAAGTAAGCAGGTATCACATAAGAAATGGATTGCTTCTGCTTGCTGGTCCTGGGGAGGGAGCTGGTGACACTCATTCCACCACATGCTTTATTCTTTAAAGTTGGTGGGCTGCGTATGTCTTTGTCTGGCCAGCTTTCCTCTCGTGGCTATGAAGAAACATGACATCAAAATATATGTTCCTTGAGCCTGGGTCACAGAATCACAGGATCAGCAGGTTGGAAAAGACCTTTAAGATCATCAAGCCCAACCATTCCTGTCCTGTGCTAAACCAGATCCCTGAGCACCTCATCTCCCGTCTGTTAAACACACCCAGGGCTGGGGACTCAGCCCCCTCCCTGGGCAGCCTGGGCCAGGCCCTGACAGCTCTGCCAGGGAAGAACTTTCCCCTCCCAGCTGAAATGACCCTGCCCTGGGGCAGCTTGAGCCCATTGCCCCTTGTCCCATCTCCTGTCCCCTGGCTGAAGAGATCATCCAGCCTGATCGTACCAAGAGCCCCCTCTGCTGCTGCTGAACATGCTGTGGCATGACAGTCATGGCCAGTCTGATACTGCCACTGGGTCTGTGGTCAATGAAATCTTGGTTTTCCAAAAGCAGGGGGTTAGGGTGGGCCTTTCTAAAGCTTTCCTTGCATTTTGGGTGATTTCAGTCCATGTCACTGCATCCATGGAGCTTGTTCATCCCTACCTCTTGTGTAGACAGCACTGGGAGACGTAAAGGATGGAGGAGCTTCAGGGTTGCCTGCGTTTCTACAACCAGAGTAACCTAAAGGCTATAGAGATCCTGGGGTCTAGTCAGGGCACCATGGATCATCTTGGATTTGTAGATACGTCCAGTGTGCTAAAAAACCCATCTCCTTGCACACAAATCTTAATCTGGAGCCTCAGTGATGGGTTTTGATGCCTGGGTTGTTAGGGTAAAGTTTTCACTTGTGCTTTGTTTTGCTTTTGGTGCAAACCAGCCCCCGCCCCCTGTGTGCCTCCAGGCTTCAGGAGCTGGTGCAGTCCCTGTGCTCCTCACATCATCGCTTCCCAGCACCGAAAACAGGTCACCACCTCGATGAACAGAAAGGCAAGGAGTCAACTCACCAAAAATGGTTTTTCAGCAAGAAAGAGGAAAAAGTGTGTGTGGGGGGGGGAAAGCGGGGAGAAAAATGCCCTGACCATGAGTGTGTGAGCAGCCACCTTGCCATGCAATCACAATATCAGTTTGGGGTGGGTTGGGTTTTTGGGTTTTGGGGTTTTTTTTTTCTGTTTTATATTTTTTATGGTTGGCTTAACAATTAAAAGGCTACACTGCGCTTTGGTTTTTCCAGTCTGCTGCGTCGTGTGACCCCGGTGACTCCCGAGTTAAGCCTCATTATATAATGGCGGGGTGTTTTTTTGGAAAACCTCCATTTAATCCTTTCGGAGCAAGAATTCGCTGGGTTTGTTTTCTTTCATATCGTCGTCTCTGTTTCCCCCATCCCCACACCCCCCCCCGCCCTTCTCCCCCGCCTACCCCTTCCCCAGCGGGCGCACGCTGGAGGCGTCAGTCTGGGAGCAGGGTCCTTTCTTCCTTTCTTTTTTTTTTCCAAATCTGAGGAGAAAGGAAAGAAAAGAAAAAAAAAAAAAAAGGTTTATTTTCGTTTGCTTGGGTTACAGCGCCTTTCCCCGCCGTCCAGGGGAAGGACTACGTGATGTGCAGCAGGTATTTTGTGAATGGAGCGCAACCCTGTGACTCCCCGTCGCTCCGCCGAAGGGGGAGGCAGGGGAAGGAGAAAGGAAAAAAAAAAAAAAAAAAAATTAAATAATTTAAAAAAAAAAAAAAAATCACCACCCAGTGACTCCATCTGACTCGTTTTGGCTGGAAAACATTTTCAGCGCTGTGGTTCTTAAGCCAGGAGGAAGCTTTCTTCTGGCCCAAGAACAATAAAGGGGTCAGCAGCCTGATCCTCCCTCCTACACCCTCTTCCTTCCATTGTGAGGGGTCTGTGCAAATATCCCAGGCTGCTTCTGCTGGGGCCTGAGGGACCTGAGCCACACATGTGACATTAAAGAGAGACGCTGTGAACTCAGTAATCCTGAGCTGGCGGGGCGGGGGCTGGGGGGGAAAGGGGAAAAAAAAGAGAGAGAGAAAAAAATAGGCCCAAACCCAAGTCCCTGGGGTGCTCTATTTCTGGTGTAGAGCTGCGCCTGGAGAAGGTACCGATGGGTCTTTCTCATGGTGGGTGAGATCTGTCCCCGCAGCATGTATAGCTGCTCCACCACAATGCTATGGCAGTGTCATCCCCAGAGTCTGCTCAGCCAGTGTCCAAATCCCCACAGAGGGTAGGTGAGCACTCGTGTCTCACCAGCCCTTGACCGTTGTCCAAGCTGGAGGATTTCTGCTGCTCTTGTAGTTCACGTGGAAAGGCTGAGTACTGCTGGCATATGGTCTCCTGCAAGGATGGGGTTGAAGGAGGCATGTCTGCCTCCCTTGTTGTCCTTGCTCTGGGGTTTGACCAGTTTTTGGCAGCACCCAGGTATTCAAACATATCGTGTAATTCTACTCCTGGGATGTACATCACAAACCATGAAGGTCTGAGCCAGGAAAATTTCTTGGGAGCAGTTCTGTGGTGCCTGACCTATGGTGTCTTGTCCACCAGTCCTTTGACACGACTGGTGGACAAGACAAGCAGCTTTCATCTCTCTGTTTGGGGAGGTTGTACATGGATCAGAGAGCTGCTGTGGTTTCTGTGATACTTCTTGTGGGCCCAGGCAGTCATGAATCACAGAATCCCAGAATCATAGGGGTTGGAAGGGACCTCCAGAGCCCATGGGGTCCAACCCCCTGCCAAAGCAGGGTCCCTAGGACAGGGCACACAGGGAGACATCCAGATGGGGCTGGAATCTCTCCAGAGAAGGAGACTCCACACCCCCCTGGGCAGCCTGTCCCAGGGCTCCCTCACCCTCACTGGGAAGAAGTTCTTCCCCAGGTTGGGGGGGAACTCCCTGTGCTCCAACTTGAAGCCATTAATGAAACCTGCAGGCCATGCTGAGTTCTGTCACCATGAACGATGACACCTTTTCCAGTTTTCAGCTTGCCAGCCTTGACACTGGTGTCTGCCAGGCTAGATGCCACCTGCCTTCCCAAAGGAGAAGGTGGGACCCGCAGCCTTTGATGAGAAGGCGAGTTCAATACAGTCAGCTGCATCATGCACTCAAGTCCTGATTCATTGGCCAGGCGGGGAGCGGGGAGTGGATGATGCTCATCAAATCGTAGGAACCCACCTCTCCTTTTCCCTCCCTCCCCCCTCCCCTCTTTTTTTTTTTTCCCTTTCTATTTCCCACAATAACCAGCTGATAGCACGTGTGTCCTCCTCTCCTGGCATTAGGGCCTTGGCACCAGGCAGGCGGGTGAATCAGGACGGTGGTTTCTGCCGCGAGGCGGTTCCTGCCGTTATTATCCCCCTCGCGGTGTCGAGCAGGCCTCGGCGGCGATGGCCAGGATTTCCTCGCACTGCAGAGCCTTCCTGAAGGCCAGCTCCGCCAGCGCGGGAGGGAGGGAGGGAGGAAGCAGCCCCGTTACAGGGTCGCTCCTGGCTGCTGAGAGCTGGGGTGGACAACTTCACACGTACGTGCGACCTGACATGATCCGAAAAGCGGCGGCGGCTCCGGGTCCCCTTTCCCCTCTCCGCTCTCATGGGTGCCACACAGACACACACAGACACGGACAGAGACACAGACACACACAGACACACAGACACAGACACAGACACACACACACAGACACACACAGACACACAGACACACACACAGACACACACAGACACACAGACACACAGACACACACACACAGACACACACACAGACGCGCGCGCACACACACACAGACACACACACAGACACACACAGACCACACACACACAGGCGCGCGCGCACACACAGAGACACACACAGACGCGCACACACACACACAGAGACCCACACACAGACACACACACAGACACACACAGACCACACACACACAGGCGCGCGCGCACACACAGAGACACACACAGACGCGCACACACACACACAGAGACACACACAGAGACACACAGACGCGCACACACACACACACAGAGACACACACGCACACAGACGCGCACACACACACACACAGACACACACAGAGACACACAGACGTGCACACGCACACACACACACACACACGCACACACACACACAGAGACACACATAGACACGCACACACACAGACACACACACAGACACACACACACACACACACACACAGACACACACACAGACACACACACACACAGACACACACACAGACACACACACACACACACAGACACACACACAGACACACACAGACACACACACACACACACACACACACACACAGACACACACACAGACACACACAGACACACACAGGCGCGCGCGCACACACAGAGACACACACACAGACACACACACAGACACACACACACACACAGACACACACACACAGACACACACACAGACACACACACACGCGATGTGGGAGCTCCTTTCTGACAGTGCTCCAGGGGATGAAGCAAAAACATCGGGAGACCGGGACCCTGGCAGCGGAGGTGGGGGAGAATGGTCTCGTCTCTTGCCTGAAGTCCCAAGGGCACGGTGGGAACGTTGCATGGCCGGGGAGAAATTCAGGGTCCTGCACCCCACCCCTCTTGCAAAGGGGAGGATACAGAGCTGGGAGGAGTGGGTGACACACAGGAAAACTGTGTTGCCATCCAGCGAGGCCTGGCCAGGCTGGAGAGCTGGGCAGGGAGGAACCAGGTGAGGTTCAATAAAAGCAAGTGGAGAGTCTGGCACCTGGGAAGGAATTACCAATCCCCCTGTTTCTCACAAAGGTTTTGCTGTGGCCTCTGCAGTTTGCATATCCTCGGGTTTTCTGAAGGGCAACCGCAACCAAACACTCAGTGGTGTATATATATGTGTATTGAGATATAATACTGGGGGAAGACCTGCTGGAGAGGAGCTCTGAGGAGAAGGACCTGGGGGTCCTGGTAGATGACAGGGTGGCCATGAGCCAGCAATGTGCCCTGGGGCTGAGAGAGACAATGGGATCCTGGGGGCATCAGGAGGAGCGTGGCCAGCAGGTCACAGGAGGTGATCCTCCCCCTCTGCTCTGCCCTGGTCAGGCCCCACCTGGAGTGTTGTGGCCAGTTCTGGGCTCCCTGGGATAAAACAGACAGGGATCTCCTGGAGAGAGTCCAGAGGAGGCTATGGAGATGATGAAGGGCCTGGAGCATCTCCCCTGTGAGGAAAGGCTGAGTGAGCTGGGGCTGTTCAGCCTGGAGAAGACTAAGGGGGGACCTAATTAATGTGTATAAATATCTTAAACATGGGATGCAGGGGGAATTGGCCAGCCTCTTCTCAGTGTCTGTGAGGACAGGACAAGGGGCAATGGCTGCAAGTTGGAGCACAGGGAGTTCCCCCCAAATCTGGGGAAGAACTTCTTCCCAGTGAGGGTGAGGGAGCCCTGGGCCAGGCTGCCCAGGGGGTGTGGAGTCTCCTTCTCTGGAGAGATTCCAGCCCTGTCTGGACACCAACCTGTGTGCCCTGTCCTAGGGACTCTGCTTTGGCAGGGGGTTGGACCCGCTGATCTCTGGAGGTCCCTTCCAACCCCAACAATTCTATGATTCTATGATTCTGACCCTGGGGTCCTTTAGTGGAATGGAAAACTAACTTTGGTGCCATTTATAAATGCTTAGGCAAACAGATTTGTTATTTAAACTTTTTTTCTTTGTTTTTTTTTTCGTTGTTGTTCTTTATTTTGGGGTGTTTTTTTAATGAGCTTGTTTGAAGGTAAAAGCAAGCAACCCACAAGTTCTTCTTTCAACCTTGGGTTTAAGCTGATTTTCTCCTGGTACCAGAACAGCTTTCTGACCTCTGCATACAGGCTCTAACTCCAGGGTTTCGGTGCTGTTCCCAAGCACCAAAACAACTTATTGTGCTGGTTAATAAACAATAATTTGGGCTGTGCTGGCCTTGGTGGAGGGCAGGTGAAGCCTGGCAAGCTCCCAAGGACACAGGTTCTTCTCTGCTTTGCCTTCTCTAGGAGTAAAAACAGTACCCAGCTGCCTGTGGCCAGCGAGGTCACGAAAATATATGGCAAGTAGCTCCAAGGGCTGCGGGTGTACGCAGGGCTGGGAACCTGCCACGTCAGAGGTGGAGCTCCCTGACTACTTGGCCATCCTGCTATTCCTGTCTGAAGTGGAAGCAAATCACCTCCTTTGGCTCCAGACTTGCCAGGTCCTTTTTCACAGTGCAATTTGCATACAAGAACGGGGCTTGAAACTGTTCTGCCAGTCCTCAGCTTTCCTGAGAGTCGCTGGCTCAGGAAGGACAAGGCTGCTGATGGCTCTGCCCTTCTTCTGGCATGAGGTTGTGTAAAAAGATGAGTAGTTTTGGCAACGTGGAAGTCTTTTCTGTACGTACCACAGTGAGAATGGACGGTCGAGTCTTCACCTAGGGTGGTTTGCAGTTGGGATGGAGTAATCCAGGTGTAGCAAAGGCAACTCAGGTGCTTCTGCCCTGGTGGGCAAGACTGACTGTTCAGGAGCACGGAGTAATGCAGCTGAGGATGAGTAGGAGCAAGCTGGGTGGTGACAGCTAAGGGGTGGGAGTGGGATTTGGTGACGCCCTGTAAGTCCACTGTCAAGTCTGGGCAAGTTCTCCTCTGTGATGAGGGCAGTCGTGTTTCTGGAGGCGCCCACAGCAAGTCTTCACCTTCTGTTTCCAAATTTCCAAGTCTCTCATTTGTTTTGTCTTCATCTTCTGTGTCTTGTCTGCGTGGCCTGTTTGGAGTGGTGGGCTTTCTGCACCTGAGGGCTTTGGCTCCTCCAGACCCACATACGTGCCCGCAGCCACCCATGTCCCAGCATGGGTAATGCAACTGAAATAAGTAAAAAGACTTGAATGAAAGGGCTTGGAAGGCAAAGAAAGAAGTCATGCAGGTGTTTGGAGGAGACTTCCAGCCCTCTAGAAGCTGTGTGGCCCCTCAGAAGGTTCCCCGTTGGGTTCTGTGCTTTCCTACAGGTGAAAGCGTGGTGGTCTCTTGGATTCCATGTCTCCACATGTCTCTTCCTCTCCTGTGTGTCCATCCTGAGGCTTGTCAGACCTGAACATGCATGGAGTCACGTCCAGAGGATGGGCTGGAGGAGGTTCCTGCCCTGGGAGATGAGGGCTGTGGTAACTGGGGGTTTCTGCTGGAGATTTTACGGAGTGTTTCTGGGTTGGGAGCTGTGTACAGTAGGAACAGTCGTCAGCCTCATCTTACGTGCGCCTTGTCTCACTGGTTAGGACCGTTTCCACCTCCCCCACACACACACACCTTGGAAACCATCAAGCATTTCCGTTATTCCCTTTCCTGAGGTATTGTTTGGGTGGGGATTTCTGGAAGGTGTTTCACAGGCAGGTATAATTAAAGAGAGACACGCTTTGCCTGGAGGCTAGGCAAGGTTTCTTGAAAGAAAGAAAGAAAGAAGCCTTTGGCTTGGTGGCAAAACAGAAATCGTGTGTTGCCTGGTCAGATGGAGGGGAGGTCAGGGGAACGGGTGAGCTAATCAGCTGGGAAGCATCCCGGTTGAACACCGCACACCAGGGTTAAGGCCCTTATCCAGCAAATCCTTGAAATATGTGCTTAATTTTAAGTCCCCCTGACTTCAATCTGTTTATTCTTGTGCTTAAGTTTAAGCATGTGCCTAAGTGCTCGGCTGGCCAGGGGCCAAGGCAAATAGTAGACTTAGGAGCAGATTCACATAAAGTAAACGCCAGGCTGGACCGAAGTCCTGTGGGACGGCGGATGCTCAGGCAGGTCTGGGGTGACAGAAGGGGACAGGGCTGCAAACCTCTAGCCTATCTCAGCTCTGGCAGGCTATTTGGTGCTGGGTACCACGGACCTTACAGGGAGCATCCTAACGGCATCGTCCCTACACGGGTACGTTAATTTCAGTGTCCAGAGGCATTGGCCTCACAGGTAACCTTGTGCCTATCACAAACACAGCCTTGGGGGGTGTGGGGGGAAAGCATTTCTTTTAGTTTTTATTTATTAATTGAGAGAGAGGAATGTTTTAGTGGAGGAAAATAACCTTGATTTTATCATCAGAAGAGGAAGGGGAGCAGATTATTTGACCTGGCTAATAAATCTTCATAGGAATTTGCGTGGCTGCAGTAACGATTACAACAAAAAGGACTCCTCTATTAGCACAAGCTTTTATAATGGCTTTATCTTCTCCTTTCCTGTTCCAAGCTAATTCCTGAGAGCCTTTTTTTAATCCCTCCTTTTGCTCATCCAGCCTGGACTTCTTAGAATGGCAAAGATTGGTTGTTTTGTTTTGTTTTTTTTTTTAAATTTTTTAACCTACAAACGACAGCGTTAAAAGTGGGTAGCTGCTGCGGTGGGCATGCATGAAGGTGAAAAGCCACCGTCAGAAAACACGGTCCAGAGTTTTTCCAAAAACACCACTACCAGGGGTTAAGGGAAATCTGCAGCTGGAACAAATACAGCACTCGTCTGACTTCCTCAATAACTCTGCTGGGGGAGCGGGCAGTCGCCAGACGAAGGAAGCGTGGTTAGCCATCGAGTCTTTGAATGCAGCTCCATTTCCCCCTCAAACCTGTGGAATTTATATTAACCTCCAGCTTTTCTTAGCTGGTGGGAATTTTCTGTGTTGGGTTTGGGGTTTTTGTCTTTTTTTTTTTGTCTTTTTTTTTTTTTTTTTGCACAAGGAAGAGAGCCTCTCCTCTGTTGCTTCAGTTTGGAGGAGGAGGCGGTTCTGCTCCTCGCCACGGCGTTCTTGCTGGCAAAAGCCCATGAATGTGAAATGAGTGATTTGGTGTTGATAAGGAGAGAGAGACTGAGGCTGCCAAGCATGAAGATGCACGCATCTGATGACTTGGTTTCAGGAAGGGCAGGCTTGAGCCATCCCAGCTCTCCAGGTTGTCTCTGATCCCAGCAGGGATGTAGGCAGGAGGAAGGACCCCGGTGTGCCTTTAGCATCTTGTACGTGGGTGCAACTGTATACAGCAGGCAAAGAGCAACATGCAAGCAAGGATGTATAAACTGCTTTTGGAAAGGTGTTGCGTACCTAATTTAAGGCTGTTGGTAGACATGGGAGAGCTACCCAGGTGAGCAGTGCGGAGCATAGTGCGGGAAGACCTTGTTTTGCATCACAGGGCTGCTGTAGGGATGACTTCAGTGAAGGCATTACCATTAGCATCTGTACACTGTTTATGGCTGTGGTGCTGATGGTGGTGTGCAGGGATCCTAGACAGTGGAGGGAGTGAGCTGAAAAGGAGCAGGGGATGTACTGGTTGCCAAAATTCTGATCTCTTTGGCAGCAAGCAGTTTGATGGCTGCTTCTGAGTTGCTCTTAATGCAGTGCATCTGTGGTTTTCTGGTTGCGCCCCTTTCTGCTTATGAGTCACACTGCTCTTGGTGACCACCATCTCAGACCCATCCCAGCTTCTGGACCTGAGCCTGTCACACCATGTAGGCACAGTCTTATCAGCAAGAAGGGCACCAAGGAGAGGAGAAAGGACCTAAAAAAGCCCGAGGGAGGAGGGGCAATGTGGCACAGGACATCCCAGTAAGCAAGGTCTTTGGTGCTGGACCATTGGCACATGAAAATATCCAGGAGCTGGGATGGTTTCTTGAGTTTTGTTGCTGCTTCTTCTTTGTCCCTGCTTAGTTCTGATCATAGAATCACAGAATGACTAGGTTGGAAAAGACCTTTTGGATCATGGAGTCCAACCATTCCTGTCCTGTGCTAAACCAGATCCCTGAGCACCTCATCTCCCCTCTGTTAAACACCCCCAGGGGTGGGGACTCAGCCCCCTCCCTGGGCAGCCTGGGCCAGGCCCTGACAGCTCTGCCAGGGAAGAACTTTGCCCTCCCAGCTGAGCTGACCCTGCCCTGGGGCAGCTTGAGCCCATCGCCCCTTGTCCCAGCTCCTGTCCCCTGGCTGAAGAGACCAGCGCCCACCTCTCTGCACCCTCCTGGCAGGCCAGGGGAGGTGGGGAGAAGGTCTCCCCTCAGCCTCCTCTTCTCCAGGCTCAACAGCCCCAGCTCCCTCAGCTGCTCCTCAGAGGATTTCCCCTCCAGCCCCTTCCCCAGCCTGGTTGCCCTTCTCTGGACTCGCTCCAGGACCTCCATGTCCTTCTGATGCTGAGGAGCCCAGAACTGGACCCAGAACTCCAGGTGCAGCCTCACCAGTGCCCAGTCCAGGGACACAATCCCCTCCCCAGACCTACTGGCCACACTGTGTCTGACACAAGCCAGGATGCCATTGGCCTTCCTGGCCACCTGGGCACACTGCTGGCTCATGTTCAGCCTGCAGTCACCCAACACCCCCAGGTCCTTCTCCTCCTGGCAGCTCTCCAGCCAATTCAGGTGATCCAGCACCTGAAGGTACATCCTCTTTGCTGATGTGAAATGAATTGAAGGGGCTTCACACAGCTCCTCACAGTCATCACAAAAGCAGTGGTAACTCATGCTTTCACTGGCAGGAAAGCCGATGTCTGAAGGATGCCTGTGTATTTGGAGCTGTCGTGATGGAGGTTCAGCCTTTGCAAGGTGCTGGAGAGCAGATACGGCTGTCTTGCTGCCTGTCCTGTGGCAGATTTTGGATAAAAAAGAGTTTTTCAGGGTCTTTTTTTCTTTTGAGTGGAAATGCCAGATCTGTTTCCAACTGTCACATTTAGAGACACCTGTAAAGGAGCAACAAACTTGCTTTTCTTACTCACCCTCCTTTTACTATTCAAAGTAGTCCCTGGCTCATCAGAGGTCTGCAGAGCACCAGTGAAGAACAGCACCATAATTCATAAGTGATGTGATATGATTGATACTCTGTTTTCTGTGCTTGTCCCTGCATTAACACCCATTACAGCAGGAGGAATCTTAGTCCTCAATGCACAGAAGGATTTTCTGTCCTTCTGAGGATTAAGATTCCTCCTGCACATTGAGGGAGCAGATGGACACAGTTTCTTCCACCCAGGTACCAACTACCTGTTGAGGAGAATTCAAAGCCCTTGTGCTGTACAGACCACGCTCCAGCAAAGAAATGAGACTTTTCAAAGACAAGAATGAGGCTTTTATAGCATTAAATTGGGATTTGCACACTGGGGTATTTTCCAAGCTGGGGTGGCTGTGACATGGGATGCTCATCGTCTCCCTCTGGGCTGAGCTAGACTAAGCAGAGACAGCAGAGAGGAGAAAACACCTTTATTTGTGGTATGGTCCCAGGGAAATTGCACGGGCTGTGTCTTCAGCCAACTACAAGCAGGAATACCTGTTGTGTGAAGATGTTTCTAGCACAACACAAGGGGATTGGAGAAGGAAAGGATGGTGATATCCTGCACAGCTTGCTTCAGCCACAAAGGTCTAGGAGAAAGGTATGCTGGTGGAGCAAGGTGGCAGGGGGCTGCTGCCACTATGACCCTGTTAAAATTGATGGCAAAGTTCCCTATTGCTTCTGTGGCACGTTGTATGGATCAAAGAGACAGGGATCATGGCAAAAGATGCTCATTGGCTTATGAACTACTGCCTGCAATCTTAAGGTCTTGCAAAACTTCATGCAACTGGAAGGCCTTCAACGGGAAGTGGCAAGCAGTGGGCAGTGGAAAAGTTCTCCTGGAGCCGCTGGATCTACCCACATTGAAAGAAAACAGAAGCCACGTCATGTTTGAAAGGCTGCCACTCTGCAAGTAAGAGGTTTCATCGCTGTTGGACTCTTCCAACTCCTGGGAGCTTCCTTGAGCTGGAGTTTCTGCAGGATGAAACCCTGGTTCAGGCAAGAGGAGGTTCATGTAGACCTGGTTCTGGGGGATTGCACAAATGCACGTGGAAAACATGCAGTCTTTTCTTAATAATAAGGATGAAATTGAAATATGCTTGGATGCAGCCCTTACTTCCTGCTGAGAGTGGTGCTGAGGTCTGAGGTGAGCCCACCTGGCCAGAGGAGCCTGCACCAACAACAGGGATTGCAACAACAAACCCTCCAGCTTAGAGGTTAATCTGGGCTCTGGCCCCAAAATCCCTGATGTCCTATGGGGTGTGCTTGTGAGTCACCTTAAAATTTCATCAGAGAGGTCCCTCTTCTGCCTGCAAGTCTCTTCTTCATGACACCATCCACCACAGTCGCCTGGAAGGAGGACAGCCGGTGAAGGGTGCTCCCTGCCATCTCACCTCCTGCCACTTCATCTCAGCAGAGGGGCATGATGAGGTGGCACACCGAGGTGTACAAACAGGGGTGTGGTAGGCTTTGAAGGGGACAAGAGATTGGGGGGAAACCAGACCATGGAACATGGAAAAAATATAGAGGAAAAGTCTAATTTAAAGAAATGTGGGGTCCCGGAGGGACTGAAATAGCTCGAGTTACAAATATTCCCATAGCAACCTCAAAACACTGTAAGTCCCAGATAAAGCAATTCCTCCCCCACCCCCAAACTCACAAAAGCCAAGGAAAAATGTTCCACAAGCTTTCTGGAGCAGCACAGCCCCTTTCTGGGGGTGAGACTGGGCTACCTGGGCAGACCCAAAAAAGCAAAAGGAACGACCAGGTGTGGTGCCTCCTGGTTGCAACTGGCATGAAGCAGGTTTTATTCCCTGTAAAAGCTGAAAAAAAGGTTGTTCCCCCCCCCCCCCTTTTTTTTTTTATTTTTTTCCAGGGAAAAGCAAACCCAGGCCACCAACGCTGTTTATTTTAACGATTCCTTAAATAATCTGCATTTCAGGTCTCCGAGCGATGGTGTGGTTGTATCTATATTTACTGGATAAATGTACTCATTTGTGGATGGGATCCTTTACTGCTGACAGTGAGGTTTGTTTTTAAGCCTGACCGGGGTAGAGGAAATACATACAAATAAACAATAAACCTAAACAACACTAAAATAACATCAGTTAAAACAATTAAGAGTTACTTCCACTCGTGAAGTATTGTTCCCATTTTTGCTATAACATGGGAAAAAACTCCGTTTCCTAAGTCAGCCTGTAACTGGTTTGGGGTTTGCGGATTCTGGTAACAAAAGGGGATTTCTTTTGTCTGTTATTTATACTCTTCCTATGGCACCCTGTGTCCCTGTCGCAGTGTGTCTGCATCTCCCTCTTTCAATACAGCAGTCAGAGGAGCCCAGGGCAGCATTTCCAGCTCGTCCCCATCCTGGCGACTCGGTGGCACTGGTTGAGGTTCTTCCTCCTGCCCAGTGGGTACTGGTGTTGTATTGCTGTTGTACTGGTGCACGCACATGCGCTTGCAGAGGCAGTTCCTCCTGGGACGCTTTGTCCTGGATTTTAAAGTTTTATTATCTCCGAATTGTGTATAATTCAGGAGCCATGGGGCCTGGAAGTTAAAAATAGACCCTGGAAAAAAAAAACCAAAACACCTCTCTGTCGATAATCAGCAGAAGGCATTGAGGAAGGCTCAGGGTAGCGTTTTGCTTGGGATGCTTTGCCTAATTATTCTGATGCTTTAATTGCATTTGCATCCTTCATCCCCCCATGGGGAGTTTCATGCTGGGTTGTTCTGTCGTTCTGCATGTCTTTTGTCTCACCCTGGAGCTGGCTGCAGAGGGATGAGGTAGGACAGCATAGCTGCCACCCAGTATTAAACACTGTTCTAGGTGTTGTTGTCCCTCCATCCCTCTGCCTCAGTGTCTGCTCTCTGCTGGGAGGTGAGAGCAAGAGCCAAGGAAAGGCGTGAGGAAGGTAACAGTCTCAGCATCATACCTGTGGTCTAGGACTAGCATGCATAGAGGCTTGTTCATTAAAACACTCAGCATTGGAAGAGGTCTAAACCATCATGGATGGTGGGAATCCAGGAGGTTGTGTCCCAGGAAGGCAGAGTCCTATAGGGAATAGTGCCAGTGCTTGCTGTGGCAGCCCTGACTCCTGTCACAGCCATCATCTCCCCTGTTTTGGGGGGGAAAGAGTATTCCCTGAGGCATGTGTGCTGCAGGACATTAAATGTGTTGCCTTTGATGGCAGTGTAGGGTTTAAGGTGCATCCCACCCCCTGCAAGACGTGGTTAATCAGGAAATCCTCCAAATCAGTGCATCTCCCAAGAAATGGCTTCTCATGCCTCCTCTTCCCATTCCTCCTCTTCCCATTCCTCCTCTTTCCATTCCTCCTCTTCCCATTCCTCTCCCCATTCCTCCTCTCCCCATTCCTCCTCTTCCCATTCCTCCTCTCCCCATGCCTCCTCTTTCCATTCCTCCTCTTCCCATTCCTCATCTTCCCATTCCTCCTCTCCCCATGCCTCCTCTCCCCATGCCTCCTCTCCCCATGCCTCCTCTTCCCATGCCTCCTCTCCTCATTCCTCCTCTCCCCAAGCCTCCTCTCTCAGAGACAGGTTGCACCATGCTGTGATTCACCAGGCAGGCAGGTCCTACTGTCACGGTCCCACGGAGCATTCCTCCTCCGCTCCAGGCTTTGCCAGATCAGCAGTGGCAATGCCAGAGTTTTGCTCCTTTTCCCAGCTCTGGAGTGGCTGGAGTCTTTCAGTCCTCTTCACCAACCCAGCAGCTGAATTTCACCCTGTCTCTTAAGGACTGAGCTTGAAGGAAGCATCCTTGGAGATGGCCAGGGCCATGTGTGCCATGGTGTGGGCGAGGAGTGATGGGAGGGCCACAGCTGTGATGTGCTGTAAGGATTTAACTGCTTTTTATCTTGGGTGAAGAGCAGGTTGTAAAAAATGTTACACTTTCTATTCCAACGATGCCGAGCACGGATTTATTCCTTGTGCAGAAGCAACTGCTATTGTACACACCTTCCAGGAAAAATGAATAGCTTGCAATTTGAAGGAAAAGATTTATCACTTAAATTTTAATGGAGAGGAAATCATTTCCAGGCAGCTTCCTGACATTGTCTAGTATTCTTCCACGGCTTCCAGAACAGGTCAAGGCTTTGATTTCTGCCCCAGCCCTCTCCTCCTTTCAAGAGGTAAGAAATTCCCCTTGTGTAAGGGAGGAGAGTAGGTGGCAGGCCAGTGCCGTGGGAGTTCCTGGAAGCGGAAGAGGCAATGGCATGTGGCCTCCAAGGAGATGGCTCTACTGGAAGTGCCCATGGGACTTACGTGTGTTGATAAAGGCTGGTCTTGGTGGGGGGTGGGGTAGGGCATGGGGATGGTGACGGCGGGGGGAGGTAGCGGTGCCTTCACCTCGTCTTCCGCGTGCGGTTGGGTGGCTGGGCCTCTCAACCCCGTAGGCACCATGAGCGTGGGATCAGAATGATAAAACCTGAATATATCTGCGTCTCTGTGCTGTCCCAGGCTTTCCCTCCATGGATATAGCCACCCTACATGGAGACAAGAGCCTTATCACGGGGTGTTGCAAGCCCCGGGGCTGGTTTCAGCGGATCCTTTCTGGAACAGGCGGTGTATTTATTTTTTTAAGCTGGCTCCCCGGTGTTTCCCTCGCTGCCTTTGAGCAGATGGGGCGTCTTCGGGGCTGCAAACCCAGCCCCACCTCTCCCTTCCCGCCCCGCCCCCCAAAAATAAATCCCACCCTGAACTTTGTGTGCAATAAAGCTGAGCAAAACTCCCAGCAGCCGGCCTACCACAGGCCTAATAACCTGTTTGTTCAGTTCAGGCCTTCTGCAACCATTTGTTTAAGATAAGCGAGGGCGGAGATGTTTCTTGAGGGCACAAATGGCTCTGGAGATAAAGCTTGTGTGGACTGATCCTGCGAGATATGCCCCAATCATTTCTTTCCCTTCTCTCATCACTGCAGCAGCCTTTGGGTTTTTCCATTAGTCCAGTCGCTTCTCCCAACCCTGTGTTTTCCCCTGGGGGTTTCGGTTCGGCGGTTCAGGTGTCTTCACCTGCTTCACCATCATGGGCTGAAAGCATCTCTGCTGCACAGGGAACACCGATGGAAGAGGCTGAGTGGAGACAGACACCTTGTGGAGTGAGGTTTCACAGCTAAACCTCAGGCTCTGCTAGACCTGAAGACCATGAGGACAAAGTGATGGACCCCAACCTCTCACAGCCCCTAATCCCAAATAAGACCATCCCTTTTGTAAGGTAGATGTTGCCAGATTCTGAAGGCGTCCCTGGGATTTGCTGCCACAGAAGGACCTGCAGCAGCAAAAAAGCCCTGCCCCATTGCCATTTAATCTTCTTGTGATTTGCCCTGTGATTTACCATTGCTACAGAAAGCAGCCAAGTTGGTGCCACCCCCGGACTTCTTCAGCTGCTGCTGCAGAGGAGACAGAGAAGAACAACAGTAGAGCTCCTGGCTGTAGCAAGGTGGCTCTAAAACCAACCATTTCCCTCCTCTGGGCTTAGCCCTCTTCCTTGTGTGCCTCCCAGGCCAGTAACCCTAGGTAGCTGTGAGATGTGGAGTGGGATGGCTCAGGAGAAGGATGCTGCTGGGCAGGTATCAGCAGGGGAGAGAGAGGTGGAGGCTCTTGGGCTGCTGCAGATTGCCAACAGGATCTTGAAAGCTTTTTTTATTTGTTCTTTCATTAAACTTTGATGTAAATGGGTCTGGGGCAGTGGGAAGCCAGATGCTGGCTTTCTGCATTCCCATGAGCAGGTGGATGTGGTTGAGGGTCGGGCAAGCACCTTTGTTAGGGAGGTGAAGCACAAAGAGAGTGCACCCGGGCATCAAACCTATTCCCCTTCCATCTGTTTGCAGCAGTTTTGGTAGATGACAGATCTCCCTTGTCTTATGCTAGGTGGCCAAACAACAGTCCCTGAGCTTGCCAGACACCACCTTTCCTTCTCCAAGGGCTGCTTTTTCCAAATCATGTAAAAAGGAATATGCATGTCACAACATAGCTGATCTCCAGGGGACTGTCCCAGGGAGCAGACTGGTCCTGAACACCCCGTCTTTTCCCGAGCTGTTGGCCTTTCTTGTTAAATATTGTATGATTTAAATATGCTTGACCTAAGCATACACACATTAGGAGTGCCATGGGCTTCTCAGATTCTGCTCCAGGCTTGCCACCATGCAAACCGCAGAGCACCTAGCTCCGAGGTTGAAAGTGACCCTATCAGCAACCCTTCCTGAGACCACCAACTCCTTGGTCTTTGCTTTTCCTAAATCCCTTCAATTCCAGCACCAGCAAGCACTGAAACATCAGTTTGTAGCGTTCTCCTCCAGCCACCTATGAAATAAACATCCAAATTAAATGAATGAACATCCAAACGAAGCTGATGTGGGACAGAAATCAAAATCAATTTGGCTGCCCACTGAGAAGCTGCAAACCTGCCTATGAAAACCACAAGTAACAGGGGTTGGTGGTGTCTCCTGGACCAAGCAGGAGGAAAAAAAGCATCATAGAACCACAGAGTGGTCTGGGTTGGAAGGGATCCCAAGGATCACAGAGCTCCAACCCCCCTGCCACAGGCATGGCCACCAACCTCCAGGCCTCTTGCGTAGGTCTTCCTGTAGGCCCATTGCAGAGCAAGAGTGTGGTCCTCCACCCTGCAGCCTCCCCTTGGGTCTCTGCAGGGAGTTCAGCTTCATGAAGAGCGTGTCCACGAAGGAGAGCACTGCGTTTCACATCCACGTTGTCCTCAGTGAGCCAGATCTGTTGAAGTCACTCTCGTTCCTGCCCTGCGTGACCCGTGGTAGGGAGCAGCCTCCAGACAAGCCCAGGAGCCCTGTCATCAAGGCGCTCACCGTGCCCTTGGGACTCTGTCCTGTCCCCACCCACCCAGCACCCTTCACGTCTTGCCCAGCCGCTCCGCCCTTCTTGCAGGCTGCTGATAGTTCCTTTTACATCAGCTTGCTGCACACAAAAAAAAAAAAAAAAGAAAAAAAGTCGACTTCACCTTCCAAATTTAGCACAGTTTAGTCACCGAAATAGACCAGAGGAGGGACCAGTTGACTGTTCTTTTCCAAAACATTGTCCCACGAGTAGGACTAAGGAAGGGAAGTGCTCGTCTGGAGAGGGGAGATGCTGGATTTTCCTGATGGGGACGCAAAGTTGCCCCCTGTTCAAGCACAGGCAGCGCCCAGGGCTGCTCCCTGCATTGGGAGCCTTATCCCTGTGTCGTGAGCCCTACCTCTCCCTCTGATACTGTCTGCTGCTGGTGGACAGAAGGTCTGAGGAAGCCCAGGGATGGTCTGCAAGGAGGACGTGCAGTGACGCACCGCCATTTGTATGGTCTCTAGAGCAACAGACTATGCGCTGAGGCAATCAGTGCTTTAGATCCTCACCTTCTGCAGAGATGGTTTCATTTTTGGGAGTGATTGTATTTGCACATGTGCCTGCAACGCCACTTAAATCCTTAAAAATACCCCCGCTTCAGCCTGCCACGGTAGCACAACACTGGGAGCAGTCTCACTGAGCATTGTACTATTTTTAGCCTAATTTCCTACACTAGCATGGTTGGTGTGATTGGGTTCTCTGTGTGTGTGTGTGTGTGTGTGCTCCCTCCCTTCCTTTTCGCATTGGCTGTGGCACCCCTTGGCCAATTCCAAGTAAATTTTCAGAGGAACAGGTTTCTTGGAGATGCCACATCTTTTCTCATCAAAAGAATAAGCGATTGGGGAAATAAGCGATGGGGATGATTCAAACCACAGCCCTCAGGAATGAAGAAGGTTCAGAATGTTTCTAAGCTATTAGACATCAGGGATGCCATGCAGAATTAACCATGGGGTGCCTAGCTGTACGAGAAGCCCAGGTCAAACCTGGTTAGCTAGGTGATGCTGACAAATTCTTGAGGGGTAGGGGCCAGGAGGATGGGGACAGTCTTTTCTCAGTGGTGCCCAGTGACAGGACAAGAAGCAATGGGCACAAACTGGACTGGAGGAAGTTCCAGCTAACCCTGAGGAGGAACTTCTTTCCTGGGAGAGTGGCAGAGCCCTGGGCCAGGCTGCCCAGAGAGGCTGGGGAGTCTCCCTCCATCTCTGGAGACATTCAAACCCCGTGATCCTGGGTGCTGCCCTGTGCAGCCTGCTTGAGGGGATCCTGCTCTGGCAGGGGTTGGACTGGATGATCTCCAGAGGTCCCTTCCAACCTCGACCATTTTGTGGTTCTGTGATAACCCAACCACAGCCCTAGGAGAGCAGGCTGCCAGCTTTCCCTTTGGTCAAAGATGGGCTGTATTTGAGTGGTGAGGTAAGATCTAGGGCGCATGAGGAGAGCACTTTCTGGTGCTGGATGCAGGGACATGAGCAGAGACCATGGAACAACGTGTGCCACTGGATGAGCACTTCTGCAAGAACACTAGGGCAGCTTGATGTAACAATGACCTCTGTACCATTGGTATAAGGGATCATGTAGGATGTTGCAGCTGGTGGGACACCTCTGGGTGTTAATGATGTTTTAGTTGGAGAGAAGGACAATCTTGGTCACCAGGAGTGGGTACTACTCTTGAACATGCTTTCTAATGCCTGTGCTAAACCCTGCGATCATGGCACATCCGATTTTTCTCTGGAAGAAGTAACAGTGAGGAAGAAAGTTAAAAGGGAAACTACCTTCTCAGGAAACACACTTGAAGGCTGCAGCCAAAGCCAGATTCAGATGAGGACATGTTAACCATCAGCAGGATTTACCTGGGGGCTGGCAGAGCTCTGCAGTGCTGGAAGTCTCCAAGAACGAATGTCTCCAAAGTGGAAGGCTCCAGCTGCCACGGGAGCTGTGGGGCTGCTGCAGTAGCAGTTTCTACAGGCTCTTTGCAGTCAGTCAAGCTGAAAGGTTAGAATAAACCCTATTGGACTCAGACTCTGGTCTGCAAGCCTGCATTCTTTACCATCCCCAGCAGCTTTTCCCGTCTGTTGCATCTTCGACCAGAGGAACTCAAAATATTACTATCTCAGTAATTGCTACTGAAGTTATCCGTAAATTTTTCAGGCTTTTCACACAAAGAAGGACTTTTTTTTTTTTTTTCCCCAAAGTCAGTGTGTTCCATTGCCATGCCGATCTGTTTGATGAGAGAGTTTACCTCCCAGCCCTTGCCCTTGCCCAGGCTGCTCCTCAAGGGCCCCTCATCCACAGTGATTCACCAACAGCAGCAGGACCACAGAGGCTAAGACAGGCTGCAATGGAAATAAAAGGAGTGACTTTTACAGGGCTTTTTATTGCCAGCTTGGGAAGTACAATAACTAAAAACTGTTATGTTTATGACAGCTCCCTAGTCCCTGGAAAATAAATAACACTTTGCACTTACGCAGTGCCTTTTGTCCAGGAACATCAGAGCTCTTTGCTCACATTAAGGAAGCCTCATGATGGCCATAGTAGGGTGGCAAATACAGCATTCCCGTTATCATAGAATCATGAAATCATAGAATCATAAGGGTTGGAAGGGAGCTCCAGAGATCATGGGGTCCAACCCCCTGCCAAAGCAGGGTCCCTAGGACAGGTCACACAGGTTGGTGTCCAGACGGGGCTGGAATCTCTCCAGAGAAGGAGACTCCACACTCCCCTGGGCAGCCTGGCCCAGGGCTCCCTCACCCTCACTGGGAAGAAGTTCTTCCACATGTTGGTGTGAAACTTCCTGTGCTCCAACTTGAGGCCATCGCCCCTTGTCCTGTCCCCACATTCACTGAGAAGAGGCTGGCCATTTCCCCCTGTGTCCCACCCTTCAGCTATTGATAACCATTGATCAGATCCCCTCTCAGGCTTCTTTTCTCCAGGCTGAACAGCCCCAGGTCCCTCAGCCTTTCCTCACAGGGGAGATGCTCCAGGCCCTTCATCATCTCCATAGCCTCCTCTGGACTCTCTCCAGGAGATCCCTATCTTTTTTATCCCAGGGATCCCAGAACTGGACACAACACTCCAGGTGGGGCCTGAGCAGGGCAGAGCAGAGGGGAGGATCCCCTCCTGTGACCTGCTGGCCACGCTCCTCCTGATTACCCCCCAGGACCCCACTGGCTATCGGATGAATGTACCGAGACAGAGAGACTCTGCACCTCCAGTAGAGAGAGGACAGAGCAGCAGCTTGAGTTACGTGCAGCTCTTCCACCAGCATGACTGATGCGAATCATTTAATATCCGGGTCGCCTGGGTTGATGGCAGTAGGTGGGTGCCACTGGTCCCCACACCAGGGGGTTGGCACAGGTTGACTGGCTCACAGTGGGCAGGCACGGCAAGATGCTTACTGCAGAAGTCATTGACTTGCTAAAGGCAAGGAGGCACAGCCCTGAGGTTTTCTTTGCTGACTCCAGAACCCTCAAAATGCTGCTGAGCATTGTCCACACACAGACAGTTTGACAGCCAAATTTTAGGTAAATCTATAAGGAAACAACCCAGTGAAAGCAGGTGTTTTATGTGCACCAGCATCAGCAGTGGGATGTGCGAGGTGGGTGAATTCCCTGCTCAGGGTATATACTGGTATCTGTCTGTGCATTGTCCAGTTGTTTCCCCCATGGGGTATTTCCTCATACAGAAATTGCAGCTAACTTCATTCCCTGCTCACTGCCACGGCCCTGAGAGGGTACAGTGAGTCTGTGCATTTCCAGACCTGCTTCAATGGGGCCTGAGATGTTGTTGGGATGTCTGGATGGGAACTCTCTTTATTTGTCATGCTTACCTGTGGAAGTGTGTGCCTCTCCCTCGCTCTGCCCCCCTTCCGTACCAGTGCCTCCTGTACCTTGGAGCTGACCTCCACTTTCCTCTCTGTTTTACAGGGTTACCATCCACTGCCTCATGAAGCTGAAATCGCACACACCAAAAAACTGTTCAGAAGGAGGAGAAACGACCGGAGGTAGGTGCAACCACTTCACTGGTTGGGGGTTTTGTTTGGATCTTCTGTATCATGCATCTTCCCCCACTGTCTCATGAAGTATCTTTGGGCAATACTGTTTAACAGTTGCCAGCGCTGGGTTAATGCATCAACCCTTGTTTGAGCACTGATGTCCCAAAAGGCAGAGTCTGTCCATGACCATATCAGAGATTTAAATCTGGGATATATCCCATATTGCTCCAGGAGCATCTTAAGGACCTCCTCTTCCTCTTCCCCTTACACTTACTCCAGCATAGCTAGATCCTACCCTCTTGTGTTAAAAGAGGCAGCTGACAAGGTATTATCTGCAAAAGTTTTGAGTCCTTGTGACTTTCCTCCTCTCTTTTCCTCTGAAAAAAGTGGATGTGGATGAGAGGGTTTTGCAGCAAGCACCCCACGCTCGCCTGCGTGAAGGAGGGGATGTGCTAAATAGGCAGCCAGGTTCCTGTGGCATTGGTGATTTCGATCTATTGAGTTAATTTAATTGGGTGGGTTGGATATTTAATTGTGTAAATTGCATATTTAATTACACGAGGGCATGTAGAGTCCTTGGTGGGAATCGTGACTGTGGTTAAATGTGAAATTAAGCGGGGAATGAGGGAGTTAGTTGTACATACAGCTTTATTTCTTGCCAGCAGGTTCTGCCATGGCTGAGACAACACAGCCAGGGCAATAAAGCGTTCCTAAAACAAGGGGTCTGTAAGGTTAATGTTATTTAGCGGGGGAGGGGGAAAGTGACCAATGTTTTCTCCTAAGGTGATCTGAAATCTGTCTGAGCTGTGACACCTCGCTGGGGGGATTTCTGGGGAAGTCCTACAGGCACCTGTAATAATTGTTGGAGCATGTCCTCAGGTGCCCCCATCACTTCTCAGCTTGTGAACAGCCATGGTTTAGTTAATTCTGTGCTTGGTTTGGTTTTTCCCAACTTTACTGAGTGACCAACAAACAGCTGTAAAGAGTTTGCTCAGGCATCCAAGAAACATTCTTCTGTGGGCAGGGCGGTTCATCAGCAGCAAGCTCTGTTTTCTCTCCTCTTTGGGGCTCCCTCCTCTTTTCCTCTATACAATTTAAAAGGCAATTTTGCCTTGTGGTTGGGGGGTGGGAATGATTAAAAAAAGGCTTCCTTTGGCTGGCTTACAGCCCTGTGATCACCAAAATGTGGTTAAATTGAAAAGCTTTGTGTTCCGAAAGAGATCCGGATGGGCTTCCTTGCAGCACTGGGTTGTCCTCCCTGAGAAATCTCAGAGAAGGTTGGAGCATCCTGCTTCCATCCCCGCTCACCTAGAGGGTCCTCCTCCACCATCCAAAGAGTGTGTGATGCTGAAGGGGAGAAGACCTGCCGAGCTAAGGGATCTCCTGCCTGAAGCCTCATGCCCAAGGCTGTCGGGTCCCAGATCCACAGAGCTACGTGTTGGCTCTTCCCTTCCCATCTGAAAAAAAAACAGCCGGTCCCAGGGATCACACCAGACGTGCATTTCTATTTCTCTCTCTTTCTGTTCCTGTCAGATAAACCATCAGCAGACAGAAGCATCCAGCCCCTCGGGGCATCCTTGCCTCCCATGCAGATGGCAAAGAGAGATAGCAAAAAAAAAAGCTGCCTTGGGCTGGGGCTGGGTGAGATACAGGGCTGACCAAGTAATAGTGGAATAATACCCCGGGGAGGAGAGGCAGAAGCCTTAAAACCCAGTTGATATTGCATCACAGGGTGGGGGAGGAGGTACAGGACCATTTCAGCCCTGAGCAGTTGCAAATGAAATAAAGTGTAAAGAGCAGAGGATGTACAGTCCTGGCTGGGCATCCGTGGTGGTGGCAAAGCTTAGGCAGAGAAACATGCTCATTTTAATTGCAAAAAGCTAGGAAGCCCAAGTATGGGGAGCTGGAGTGAATATCTTAAATAATAATAATTTAAGTGGAAAAGGCATGTTTCCATTCCCTAGACTTTGTCTGGGGACCTCAGCAGTCCCCCTCTCTCCATGCCACATGGTTTGATTACAGGGGTTTTCGAGGTCCCCTTGCGTTTGGGGTCTGTCTAGGACTAGGAGGGAAGTTTTAGTTCTTTTAGTGCCACTGGAGATGCCCACAGAGAGCACTTGATCCTTAAATTGGATTTCTAGCAGTAATTGAGGTCTCAGGATGTTTATCAGGTGGTTAGGAAGTAGCTTTGGAGCCCAGGGAAGAAGAGCTGGTTTCTTAGAGAGGACTGTAGCAGCCAAGGATGGGAGTAGGGTTGACATGCAACAGATTTGCAAGAAGAAAACCCATTGCAGTTGAGTTTGGTTTTCACAGAGCAGCTTTTCCCCTTCTCCTGAAGGCCAAAGAGCACGTGGCACCAAGCAGCACGCCCAGACCCCACGAGCAATGTCTGCCCATGGTGCACTGCCTCTGCCTGCCTCAGCTGAGGTGGATGACAAGTCCCAGGTCACCATGGTGGGCATCTATGTGCAGGAGTGACCGCACGCAAGTGGACATCCATCTTGGGTCGGGGAGTCACCCACTAGGCCAAGCTCTGCACCATGCACAACTTCAGGGCCTCAGCTGCAGGTGGCCTTCAGTTTGGCCGCTACTTTATACAGCACAGCTCTTTAGGAGAGCTGGAAAAGCACACTGGCACCCAGAAATCTGCCTGGATTTTTTTCCAGCTGGTCTTATAAATGATACTGGTTCCCTCCCTGAGTGCGTGCTGGCTCCTCTCCCCTCCCTGACGGCGACATTCAGAAGGAGCCACTAGTCTTGGCCTAGTGAAGCACCTTTTGTTTCTGGTGCGCAGTGACGCCGGGCCTCTGGCTGTGCTATAAATAGCACCTGTCCCAGCTTCCTTCCCGTCACCTTTCCTCGGGAAATGCTGTCACCGCGCTGCGGAGGAGCACGGCTCACCTACCCTGAGGCCTCTGCTGTGCACCTTTCAGTCCTCTGGGGAGAAGCAACCCTTTGGGTATGCGACCATAGCTCTCTCCTCGCATGAACCCTACGTTCTTAGGTACCACGAGTAATTTCTCCATGGGATGTGGGCTTCATTTGATGCATAATACAGATATGAAGGGCTAATTAGAGGTGTCATTAAATGGGCTTCAACTTTTCTGGTTATGGACCACTGTGGGTCTGTTGGACACGTTTTCAGTAACAACGATCAACATCTGCTGGAGGGTTTGGCTGCACAAGGTGTTGTAAAAGCCTGTAGGAGGTGGTGAGATCCTCGATGCAAAGAGTTTATAATAAGAGCGGGAGACCAGGGAGAGGTATCACCCTCCCTGCCTCACCCAGAAGAAATCCCACACCTGATGTTTTCTCTGTTGATTTGGACACAGGAGGTGTAAGACCTTCTGAGGAGGGTGAGGGAGGGCATCACAACTTGATGGGATCATTGCAGGGGGAGCAGCAGGGACAAGTTTTTTCACAGGTGTCTTTGTGAGCAACCCACAAGTACTAATTGTCCCAAGCACTAATCCACAGAAGACCCACCCTACCTAGATACCACCACCCAACTTGGTTTGACCCCCTTATAGGCAACTAAATCTAATGAAGGAGGGGTTTTCCCCAGTTAGGACCTCTCCTGCCTTTATCTCATGCAAGTAGTCAAAAGAAAAGAAATGCTATGGGACCTGTTTCTCAAGTCCTCTCCTTCTGCCCTTCCCAACCCACTGCCTCACACAAGCTGTGCTGGGATGTGGTCTTCTTGGGTAGGTGGGCTCTGCGTTTGGTTGACCCATTGTTTTTCAAAAAGTTCCCGAAAACACCCTTTCTTAGGCTCTGTCAAAGCATCACTAAGTCAGCTTGGTGCTGCACAGGGTTTCTTCAGCTCTCATGGCATCCTAGGATGATCCATTTTGGGATGGAGGGTCTAACTGGCCAAAGCCCATGGCCTGGAGGTGCCTGCACAGAGGCTTGCACCAACCTTGTAGTACTGATAAGAAAAGTTACCCGGTTTAGATAGGATTTATAAGGAATATATGGAGTTGCTATGGGTTAGGACAGGTGGATTTGTAGAAGACCTTGTGGTCTTCTGGTTAGCAGAGTACAGAAATTGCTCTGCATTGGCTAATGAAGGGAACAGTTTTGGTGAGGGGCAGGAAAAGGTTGCTGGGGAAGGCTTTTAAAAGTTTTTGCTGCTGTAATCACATTGGCTCAGTTACATCTCTTCAGATTCAAAGGTCAGATCAGGCTGAATTCCTTATCAAAAGGAAATCCTCATGTGTGTGCAGATGCTGTCTGGTATCTCCTGTGGTTCTCATGGTCAGTCCATGGGACAGGAGAGGGTTACAGAGGGAAGTGTGGTGCCATGGCTTGGAGAGGATGAAGCAAAGGCCTTCCTCTTACCAAAATGTATCTGAGTTCCTCTTTTCCATAGAAAATGTGTGGATCCCTTGTGCTTCCTCCACGTGCAGCTGGTGTGTCTCCAGGCTTTGGGATGACCAGAGCCACAAGGTACTGCGCTGCTTGTCCCAACCAGGGCTGTTGGGGACCAGCGCTGGCCTCAGGTGAAGGACTGTCACCCATAGCTGTGGCTGAGTTTCCTGTCACATCCTCCTCCTCCTGTTGGGAGGAGGTTTAAGGGGTGGCATTTCTGTGTGTGGGGTATCTGTCCTTTGTAAAGCCCTTGCGCGGAGGTGAGGAGATGGAGCAGACGGCGGTGTAGGTCCTCCTGGCTCGCACAGAGAGAGCAGGGGTGGGAGCTTTCCCATCTCTCCTTCAACATGACCCAAATACCTGCAGCTTTTGACAACAGGATTACAGAAATGTCCCCAAGTTTTCCTTTGCGTTGTCCTAATTCGCTTCCTACTGTTAACTTGGCTTTACACTTAAATGATCAGGAAAAAACAGTCTGGATTTTGTGTGTGTGTGTGTGTGTGTGTTTTCTGTTTTTAATTAGATTCAGAGCTGGGGGAGGCAGAAATATCCTCCTTCCCTGGAGAGCCCCGGGTGGCTGTCAGGGACAGTTTCCTCTTCCTGAAGCAGGAGGGTTGTGTAAGTGCTACTGACCCCTTCTGCTCACACCCACGCGGAAAACCCACTTAGCTGGTGTGAGACCACAGGGGCGGGCACCCCCCACACACACCCCGTCCTGCCTCCTTGCTCAGGTCCCATCTTAACCCAGTGGGCCACCGTGTTTCTGGAGGACATCCCAGGGCTCATCCCAGCTGGTCCGTGGTGGCCCCAGCCTGGGTCCTGCGCGGAGGCGAGCGCTGTCCTCCATAGGCATGGCCCAAAGGACGGTCACGGCGGGCTCGGGGCCAAGCAGGGAACGTCCCAGATCCGCTGGCGGCTCCGCTGAGAAGCGTAGGCAAGCTGTGATATATTTCTTTTCCCATTATATTTGATTTTACAGACCCTCGGGGACACTCAACCACCTACAGTGATTAGTTCAACTGATTAAGCTGCTTTTCCTCTTGTGGCAAGCTCCTTTTGTGAAGGGTTTTCAATAGCCATGCTGCTCAGGACATTGTTCCTGTACAATTTCCTTTCAAAACACCATAAAGGGCACTCTACCACTTTACCCCTGTCATAAAACATCACAGGGATCGGCTTTTGCCCGGCTTGCTCCTCCGAGGGCACCGTCTCTCCTCGTTCAGGGAGGAGGTGATGGGGTTGGGTGGGAGTTGCAGGTCCACAATGATGCTGGAGCGAGGTGGAGCCGTCAGGTGAGGGGGGATTTGAGATGAGATGAGAGGTAAAGCAAAAGTTTTCTGCTTTCTTTTTTTTTTTCTTTTTTTTTTCCTCTTTTTTTCTTTTTTTTTTTTTTTCTTTTCTTTTTTCTTTTGCTGTTTGTTAATATGAGGATCCAGGGTCACCCAGGGAAGTGAAGAGATAAAATAAACTGGAAAGCCCAGAGAAGGAAATGCTGCTTCGCACATGTCGGCTGGTTCAGCCTTGCCCGGCAGAGGCTGGGAGCGGATGCGGATACTCTGGAGGTACCCAGGGGGGTAAACGACGACGCAGGGGGAGAAGGGCTGTTTCAGCTGGAGAAACATGGCAAGCAGATAAAACTTGGACATTTAATTAATACTGGGAGTCAGAGGAAGGTTTGCCTTGATTGCCACCGAGGGAGTGACAGGCGCAGGGAGCTGGAGGGGGTTGCAGTGGCACACCGTCCTCCCTCCCTGTGTTTGTAGTTGCTCCCATACCCTCTAGCAAGGCTGTTGGGTTAAGTCCATACGAAAACCTGGTGTCATGGGGACCTGGTCTGTCCATCAGCTGCTCTTTGGGCAAGGCAGTGATGGAGCAGGGCAGTGATGATGTCAGGAGGGGTGAAGTGAGAGCCTGCCTGGCCAGACGTGCTGGCATCTCCCAGCCCTGCTTGCCCTTCCTTCCAGGCGTCGAGAAGAAGGCTCTGCCAGGGGTCATGGTGCTGGGACCCTGCTCCCAGGAGGAGGTTGTTGAGAACAAAGCCTGCATCAGGCTCCCCACTGAAGGAGCAGCCCTGAGTGATCAAAAAGCCATCTCCTGTGGACTTGTGGGCATCTGGCTGCGGGTGACTCAGCTGCGGGTGGGGCAGCTGGGCAGCACTCCAGCTTCTCATCAAGAGGAACCTCCTGGAGCTCAGGCATGGGGGTGATTTGGTTCCATCAAGACCCCTCGCTGCCTTTGAACCGCACTCTGGGCCCAGGGAACAGGACAAATCAAGGCATGGGGCTGTGATGGTCCACTGCCATTGCTGTGCAGTAATCCCAAACCCATTTCCTACGGGGCACAACAGATCAGGTAGATCTGCAGAAGCCATGGAAGTTCAAACAAGTTTGTATCTAGCATCAGTCCTGGACCAGCTCATCTAAGGGCCTGCCCCAGCACCATCCCAGAGCTGCAGGCAGAGGGACTTCCCATTAGCCGAGCAGCCCGTGTGAGGCACCAGTAACAGTAAGGTGGAGGGACTGGTATTCAGCATCCATCAGAGAGTTTGTTTTGCCTGTCACCCGCATCTCAGTCTGTGGCGGGGTGAGTAGGGGTTTTCCATCCAGCTGCTCTTGTTTCTGCCCTTGTGATGGGCGCTGAGCCCTTGTGCAGGGGGGCTGTTGGTGAAAATATGCCCAGCCATGAGTCACCCCTGAATCAGGCAGATGGTGTGGCTGTGATCCTGCCGGCACAGAGGGCAGCACCCTGTGTAACAGCTCCCTTCCCAACACTGGCAACAGCTAAAAGGATTTCTGCATTTCATGTAACGCAGGTAGAGCACACTTCTGTAGGTGTTGGGATGCTCTGTGGGCTCAAGGCTAGCGCAGAGACAAAAATAAAACCTTTGGGAGTTGAACAGGACACTGGTATGTGTGAGTGGGACTTCAAGACTTCAGAATCAGAGACTTACAGAATCGTAGGGGTTGGAAGGGACCTCCAGAGATCATCGAGTCCAACCCCTTGCCAAAGCAGGGTCCCTAGGACAGGGAACACAGGTCGGTGTCCAGATGGGGCTGGAATCTCTCCAGAGAAGGAGACTCCACACCCCCTGGGCAGCCTGTCCCAGGGCTCCCTCACCCTCACCAGCAAGAAGTTCTTCCCCAGATTGGTGTGGAACAACCTGTGCTCCAACTTGAGGCCATCACCCCTTGTCCTGTCCCCACAGACACTGAGAAGAGGCTGGCCATGTCCCACTGTGTCCCACCCTTCAGCTATTGATGAACATTGATCAGATCCCTCTCAGTCTTTTCTCCAGGCTGAACAGCCCCAGGTCCCTCAGCCTTTCCTCACAGGGGAGATGCTCCAGGCCTTTAATCATCTCCATAGCCTCCTCTGGACTCTCTCCAGGAGATCCCTGGCTGGTTTATCCCAGGGATCCCAGAACTGGACACAACACTCCAGGTGGGGCCTGACCAGGGCAGAGCAGAGGGGAAGGATCACCTCCTTTGACCTGCTGGCAATGCCGCTTTTGCTGCATCCATTGCCGTTATCTGTATCTGCTCCATCCTCCTTGTGTGCCTAGCTGAAGGCATGGTGCAGAAGGGTTAAAAGATACTCATCTAAGCAAATTTAATCCTTTCCTCTCATTGTTCCTTTATTTTAATGCCAGGAGGCAGTGGCAGGAGAGAACCGGCTGCATTTCCCAGCTGCAGGGTTGCCACCTCTCTATTGAGAGCAGCTTTGTCATTACATAAAAACTCTACAACACAAGACTTTTTATTCCTTTTTTTTTTTTTTTTTTAATATGATCTTGGCAACTAAAGTGACCCCTGTCCTGCAGACTAAATTTAACCTGAACTGCCAAGCTGCCAGTAGACTTTATGGCATCAGGACGCTTTTGCAGGTTGTTTTTCTCCATCCCTGCAGCTGATTGAGAGATTTTGTGTACCACTAGCAAAACACTCTACGGTTATGAAATCTCAGTAGAAATGTAATGGCCTGCTGGAGAAGCTCAGGGTTTTATGACGTGACTTCACAGAAAGCAAAATAATTGCTCCAGCAAAAGAATCCAGGAGAACTCCAGCATATGCCTGTGGTGGAGAGAGACTTGATCCCATCAAAATTGGGTGTTTTATTAGGTATCTTTTTCCTGTGTGACAGCAGGGGCTGGGCTGGAGGACAGTCAGGTGTTGACACCGACAGCTCTCCACTCTTTCTATTGCTGCCTGTCCTTGTGAACATTAGGGAGCGCAGAGCAGGGTCTTATGGTGACTGTGTAACAAGGGAGGAGGTTAACAAAGCAGCAGCTCTTGTGTCCAAGGCCCTGGAAGGACATGGGAGCCCTTGCTTAAGCTCTCATCTCTACTAAGGACTGGTGGGATTCACCTCTGTGATCACAGGTGCGATTTCAGGTGCCCTGGCATGTTGGGAACTCCACGCAAGGAGCTTAGCAGAGGCTGGACGTTGTGAAACCTGCACCAGAATGAGGTGGGAGCCAGGCAAGATGCTGTGAAGCATCTCCAGTGACACCACCATCTGACTTCCACTGCATGTGTCTGCGTCTGTGCGGACCAGCTGGGTGCCCAGGTTCCCACTGTGCTCAGAGGGGTTGCAGTCGGGCGAGTTTGGAGGATAGGTCACCTCAGCACGAAGCTGGTATTTGGCCAAGTGACTCCCACCCCCATCTCCACCACCTGTGACTGGTTGGGCTGCCATGGGGTTTAGATCCTTAACCTCCCATTTGGCCTCTGACATCACAACCACCAAAAATTATGGGATTTGAACCCACCCTCTGCATGATGTTGTGTAACCCCTTCCCTGGGCCTATATTCTCCATGCATTACAGCATCCATCATGCTGCTCTAAGCTGCTTAGGGAGGAGTTGTGCTGTACACTGAGCTGGTATGCACAGGGCCTGAGGGTCTCCACCATGGCACTCCATTAAAATTCCTGCTACAAGAGTGAACTTTGTTACCAACCCTACCATAATCTGGTGCTGCATGAAGAGGAGGAAGGATTCCTCTTCTGCTTGGAAAAAAGATTGGGGGATTCCCAAAGCTGGCAATCACAGGTGCTTGAGGAGCCCTGAAAAGCTTCTCACTGAGATCTTCTGGCCCCACATAAGAAAAACTAGTCTGGCCATCTTATGAGAACAGGTTTCCTTGCTTTATTTTGCCTTCCCATGTTGACCAGAACCAAGGAAGTCTGAAAAACAAAGAGCCGTGGGAGGAGTTGAGCCAAAACACCTCATGCTGGAGGAAGCACTGGGACAGGGATTTGTTTCTGGGCTCTCTTCAGCAAGAACAAAGACTTGAGACTGGGCATCCCATTCTCTCCCATCTCATGGAGGGGAAAATCAAGACTTCTCAGCCAAGGAAAGGAAGGGTTTCCACCAAGCTACTTCCACACTCTCAGAGAGTGCCACCTTGGCGCTTCTTGATAAGTTTTGGGGGCAGCAGGCTCCACTTCAGGCCATGCTTGCCATGTCTCTGGTGTCTGAAGAAAACGTGCTTGTGCATGTGCCTGGAAGGTGCCCATGTCACATGAGATCCCTCACCTGCATTTAGCTCAACCTTTTCTTGAGGCTGCCTGGCTTCCCTGGCCAGAGCAAGCCCTCTACGCATCAGCTGGGTAGGTAGAACCTATGCAGGTCTACCAGCCAAGCTGGCTTGACACTTGTAATGATCAGGAGTTGACACCAGTCACTAGTGCTTCAGCAGCCTGGGTAAAGTGTGTAGCTGGCGTTCTTGCCCTTAGGTTTTCAATGACAGGTGTTGACAGAGCAAACTGTTGTCATCATGGGTGGAAGGGTTCAGCTGAGCCCTTTCAGGGCACTGCCAACTCCCACAACTGCTAATTCATCTTCACTTTTATCTGTGCCTTCTTCTAGAAGGGTGGGTGGATGTTCACTTTATGGACTTGGAATGTTCAAAGTCAGGAGCTGGTTGAACTGGGGGATCTGAGGAGATGGTGGCATCTTGGGATGTGAATGGCAGTGATGCTTTTGGCACTTGGATTTCAAACAAAGCATGAGCTGACCCAAATATTCAAGAGCTGGTGGGATTTTGGATGTTGTAGGGTCCTCAGCTCTGCCTAAGTTGTGTTGTGAATGTGTGTGTGCCCACTTGAGTTTGGTCCTAAATACTGAGAGAAAAGCAATATATATGCCTAGGTGTGTCATGGGCACATGAAATCATAAAAGGGTCAGGAGTGAACCCTAAAGCAGTGTGGTTTGTGGTCCTGTGTGTGAACATTAAAGCTATTGTCCAGCTCATGTTTAAAGAACAACAGTCTTCATTTTACATGAAAATCAGCTGTTCTGCATTCGTTGTTACCTGATTGTGAGTTCTGGGGCATCACCTTCTCTCCTCTGCTGTTTCAGCTCCTCTTACTCTCCTTATCTTCCACTCTCTGTGAAGCAGGATGGTTTCCCAGCGTGTGGTACAACACACACAGCACCAAGGTGTTTGGTTCACTCCAGCCCTGCCATCCCACAGAGCCAGCCCACCACACACAGCACCCACAACTCCTTCCCCTCGGTGCAGGGTTAGAAAGACCCGCCTCAGCCAACGCTGATTGATTAGTAATCACTAATTGCATCGGCTGCTGTGGGTTGACCATCTTTAAATCAGCACCCGTGATCCTTGAAAGCACAGGGGGGTCATTTGCACAGCCCTGTAATTGGGTGGGGGTCCTGATCTCCCCCTGACACCTTTCCCTTCCCCAGCTCCTGCCCATTTCTGGTGCCTGCAGGCCCCTCTGGCCATCCCCCAGCTCTCACACCTGCTGGGGCAGGATGCTTCCTCTGTATCAGTCTTCCAGCTCTTCTCCAAGGATACCTCCTACCAAAGCGGGCTCTTTATCAGTCCTTCTGCTCTTCCCCCAAGGTGTTAGTCCTTAGCAAAGCCAGGTAGCATGTTTAACCCCAAACTGAACAGCGTCTGAGCACCAGCCCAAACTCATCACTGTCCCTGGCAAGCGCACAGCTCTGCTTTGTGGTTATCATTTCCCCCACTTCGAGACTACGACATCTCTTCTCATACGTCTCCCTCTTTCTTTTCATCCTGACTACAGCTGTCCTTCCCAGGCAGACAATACTGGACGTACCGTTGCAATACTTACAGTTTTAGCAGAGTTAAATTAATTACGATTTCGGAGGAGGAGGAAGAGTTTCATTGTGGAGAAACGGTCTCCTTCTGTACATGAACAGCAAACCAATAGCTAACTGAATGATTAATCCTAAATATAAAAACAATTGGCTTTGTGGGCACTTAATCTCTAGTTAGGCCAGTCCCATTTCTCAGTACAGTTCATTGAGGTTTAACCTCTCCAGTTGGTGCAGAGATCTGTTCATCCCTACCAGGCCTCGGTGCCCTTTTTACCTGGCTCTAAGGAGCCCAGGAATTAATTCCCTCTACTTTGACCACAGTGTAAGTCTTCAGTAGCACAGAAGGGGGTCCTTTACGTTTCTCTGTCAGTGGTTCATCCTTCCAGGTCTGTATGTAAACAGTGTCACCTGGTTGGAACAGGTGTGCTGGTGAGTCCAAGGAAGAGAAAACTTTTGATTTGGGTACCTGTGTCACAAAGATAACGCCTGTGAAAGAGACAGCAAATACTCTTTAATTGCAGCCTGACCACTTGTTTGTATTTGGTGTCCCTTGTTTTTTTAAAAGGTTTGGAGGTTGTTGCAGTGTTTCAGGCCTGGCTGGAGGCCAGGCACCTACTAAAGCTGCTCTATCCCTGCCCTGTTCAGCTGGACAGGGGAGAAAATAGCTACTGAGAGGCTCAGGAGTGGAGATAAGGACAGGGAGAGACCATTCCACAATCAGTGTCATGGGCAGAGCAGACTCAACAGGGAATAAAGGAAAGAAAACTCTCTAATTGATGGCCCTGCCCTGCACCCCCAGTGACACCAGAGTCGGGGGATGGGAAGCGTGACCAGAGCTTAAAGCACCTCCCCCCACCCCTCCCTTCTTCTCAGCTTTACCCAGGATTTCGCTCCCTTCTCCCCCCATTGTGGCACAGGGAGGGGCAGGGACTAGGGGAATGGGGGTTTGGGTAAGTTCTTCATGAGCTGTTTTCCTTCTTAGCTGGGAGGGGGGGGGCATTCCTCACCCCCTTCCCTTGCTGCACCGTGGGGTCCCACCCATGGCAGACAGTTCTCCAGGAACTTCTCCAATGTGAGTCCTTTCCCATGGGGCTTCAGCTCTTCCCCAGCTGCCCCAGCGTGGGTCACTGCTATGGGTGCAGTCATAAATCACAGAATGTCTCTCAGTCCCTCAGGCCCAGACTGCTCCAGCCTGGTCCCCCACGGGGTCACAAGCACCCCCCAGCAAACCTGCCTTCCTGGTACATAAGTTCGAAGGGGCTTACTCCTTCCTTCATTATAGGGGTTATTTGAATTCGCACGGCTTCTCTTCACTTAAGTTGTGCTTCCTGACAGGGTTTAGAAACTTGTCTTTTGAGAGCTGGGTTCATTCTTCCTACTACCCCACGAGACTGAGGCCTCCAGAGGGGTGCAGTTCCCACTTCATCTGCAAGAACTTGGAATTCTTGTGCCACGCCTGCAGTAAAATGAGGTCCATGATCAGAGACGATTCCCCCTGGAATACCAAATCTAGGCATAATTTCTTCTAACAAGTTTTTAATTACATCTCCAGCTTTGTTGGTGTGAGAAGGGAACCTTCTAGCCAAACAGAGAAGGTGTCTGCTAACACCAATAAATATTTATGCTGGTTGCATTTAGGTAATTCTCAGAAGTCTATTTGCAAGGATTCCCCAGGAGTTACTCCTTGTTTCACAAGTCCTCCCACAGCCTTCCTGCCCATTTTTGGGTTATTAGCACAACAGATGGTACATCTCTTTCCTACAGTACTCTTTTCTACAGTACCACTTTTCTCCCAAAAAGCATTTCTCTAAAATCCCTTCTCAAATCCCTTCTCTAGCAGCATGCAGTGGCAATTAGCCTGAAAATAGGAATCCGCAGCCGACACTTTCCTAAAAACCCTCTTAGTAGTTTCTTTGAAGTAAGCACAGCTGAAAGAAAGGCCTCCTAATACGAGTAGCACCTAGCTTGCTTTCTCCTGAAAGAAAGGCCTCCTTTCTTTCAGCACTTAATTCTCTTTGTCCTTTCTTAACTTCAAATCCCATCTATCTATATTTAAAAATACCACACACACACAAACAACTTGTCACAGTGGGACCCCATGCTCGCTCCCCGAGTACCTCAGGGGCGAGTCAGGAGGTTGGGATGTCACTGGCGCACGTCCTCCTTGGACCAGGTAGTTCTTAGGCCGGAGGGATTGATAAGGCGAGCCTGGCCATCGCCCAGGAGCGCGCCGTGCACAGGGGTTCGCTTGAGAAGGCGTCACAGTGAGGTGGCAGCCCATGTTCATTCAGTTTTCACACTGTCTTGAAGGGCTGCACCGTTTCCAGGGCCGCTCCCGTGCCGATCTATTCACGGCCAGCGCTAGCGCTCCTTTCATGAGTAAAAATAGTCGCAGGAATGGCCCTCGCCCTGGGTTTTAGGGTGGCGAGTTATTTTGGGTGAAGGCGAAGGTGAGCGTGTTTTACGGCTGACATGAACGCGTCACTTTTAATGCCATGAAATTTTGGAAAGGCCTCAGAAATCCATTCTCAGGGGTCACCGGGACAAGCCTCTCCCGCTGGGCAAGTGAATAGAAATGAGTTCATAATTACAGAGTATAGTAGCAACACGTTTGCTTTTTCACTGTTTTAATTGAGGTTTTTCAGAGAGGAAGAGGACTTAAAACAATACAGAAATGTCTTTTGTTCTTGCAGGGTCATTTACTGTGAGCTTTGCAGTGAGAGGAGAGGATGTTTATTAAAGAAAGCAACAATATTGAGGCATTATTTCGGTGCCAAAGCGCCGTTCCTCGCTGGAACAAAACTGAGATGTTTTGGATGGACCGGGTACTTGCTGAAAACTAGCACTGTGCTAAGTGATTTGCAGTGCTTTCAGTGAACTGGGCAAATGGCGTTGAAGCAGCAGAAAAAGAGAGGGGAAGGGAAGGAGCTGAGAAGGTTGAAAACACCCTTTTCCCTTCTCAGTCGGATTTCCAAGTCAAATTAATTAGGTTTAATGGCACACAGGGCTGAATCCCTGAAGCAGCACCTGGAAGTCAGGTTTTCATCCTCCTCCTTATGCTCCTGTCTCTTCCATGCCCTCCTGGGAGCTGATGGGGTTTACTGGATCCGCTGTGGAGATTCTCTGTGGGGACAGAGCCCAGATCCATCTGTGTGCCACAGCTCTCCACGCTGAGCAGGGTGCTGGGGAGTTGAGGCAGCACAAGGGTGGCTGCAAGGAGCTGCCACTCATGGGGGAGCCATTCTCCTAAGCAAACTCAGCACCTTTCATTTGGGTTTTTTTTTTCCTTTCTAAGAGCAAAAGTAAGTCTCTGGTGGTGTACTCACCTGCAGTGATGAGTAGCACCTAGCTAAATCATGGTGTTTAGGGCGTAATGATTTGAAAAATGCTTCTAGGCAGCTGAAGGCACCCAAGCAGAGATGCTGTTAAAGTGACAGCTGCTGTCCTGCTTGAAGCTTTAGAAGCTTGGAAGCAGTGGTGACAGACAGGCCGTGTTTCTAGGAGCAACCAGGCTAAAGGTGCATCTCAGAAAGGAATCATGGAGTATCTTCAGTTGGAAGGATCCCATAAGGATCATCAAGCCCAACTCCCTGCTCCTCACAGGGCTGCCTGAAACTAACCTGCATGACTAAGAAAGCTGAGCATCCCAGAGATGAAGGCGAAGAACTCCTTGTTGGAGTGGCAGTCCTTCATGACAAGATTCCTCAAGGATTGAGGGCTCATACATGGGAAAGTCCAAGGCCAGCATTTGCCCCTCCTGCCTGAGCAGGGCCAGTGTTTGCTGATGGGCAGGTCATCAGCTGAAGGGTTGGTTACAGGCAATTTAGAGACAGATCATCATTTCTTTCAGTTTGATTGTCCAGGATTTATTGCACTAAATTAATTCTCCAAACTGCAGGTCCCCAGAGGACAATATTGTCTCAGCAGCTTGTTCCTAAAAGGGCTCAGCTGGGTGATTGTGTTACTGCAGCTTAATGAATTACGGCACGTGAGCTGGGCGGCGGTAATTGCCAGCACGAGCTGCTGGCTGTGAGCACAGAGTGCCTTACACCGCATCCCCTCCACCCAGCTGGGAGATAATTCACCTTACCCCCCATTACCCTTACTCCCCCCCCCCATAGCCCTTACCCCTCCATAGCCCTTACTCCCCTGTTGCCCCAGCGCCTGGCACCAGCAGAAGGGCAGCGAGGTTTCATTGCAATCCAGTGTGATAGTGGTGTGCTGGCACTGGTCATGGGGTCGGTAAGAGAAGATGTGATGGGCCTGGCCAGACCTTCTGGCTTGGTGACTGGAATGGACACCAGGAGAAGGGTGAGCACAGCAGGTAGGCACGTGATGCTGCTTCCCAGCCACGCTCTCCTCTTCGTGATGGTTGGACTCGGTAACCTTGAGGCTCTTTCGCCACCTAAATGATTCTGAGATTCTCCAGGAATTCACTCTTTGAGGATCTGCAGGGCCATGTTTGCCCACTTTTGCATCCCAGAGCACCTGGTGGGTTTTCCTGTCGTGACTTTGGCGATGTGCCTTTTGAACCTGTGTAATCTCACAGTCCTCACATCTCCTTTAACATGACTGCACAGTCGCACTGTGTGTTCCGAGTGAAGAAACACCTCCTCAGCGTTTAAAATGGGTTCTGCCATCCTGAAACTGGACCCCCAACAAAACAGTCCGGCAGTCCCTGCACTGAGGTCACCTGTCACTCCAATCACCTCACCATTATTAGTGTTGTTTTGGTGGCTAGTGATGTAGTGTATTTATTTTTAACCTACCTGGCAGGAAGGCCCTCATCGTGCAGGCAAGCACAGGGTGCTGCTGGGTCAGTCAGCTCTATGAAGAGTCGTCAGGGAGCAGTGGAAGAGCTGTCCCCAGGGAACACAGGTAGAGATGAAACTTCACTGTGGTGCTTTGTGGGTCCATCAACCTCGAAGTACTTTTTGGCAGAGGACTGCTCTCAGCATTCCACCTTTCCCTGCCGGGAAACCAAGGCAGAAAGGAGGGAAAAGCCTGTGTTTGGACCTCTCCCCAACACAGACCTTGCGGTGAACCTGCCCCTGACAGGTTCTCATCTGTGTGAACCAAATCACCCATGAGAGTGTCCTTCAAGGCTACTCTTTTAGTGTCTTGGAGTGCAAAACACAGCAGTCTACGTGATGCTATTTCAGCGAGCCAGAATTGAGGGAAGGAAATATAGCGACAAGTTCCTCTGCACTAGGAAACCGATCTGTTGTTGAAATGGCTTGCTTTCTTGGCGGAGTGTTTCCGGCATGGCTCCTCGACTCTGAAAATGGGTTTATCCATCTACACAATGTTTTCCAGCCTGAGTTCATGGAAGTGTGGTCAGTAGCCACTCACTGGAGTGAATAAAAAGTGAAACAGCTCGTTTCTTTCTCTTGTTTTCGGTCCTTGAATATAAATGCGCACTGCTGGCGATCGCTTGGAATGAGCACCAGGGGCTTCCCACTGCCAGGCTGCTCTCCCAAGTTATCTGAACTGAGAGGTAGGGGTGAGCAGAGGCTGATACTTTCAGTGGGTGAAAAAACCCCATAGGTTTTATGGCATCCCCTGCATCACATGAGGTCTTTCCATGAGACCCAGCCTATTTGAAGCAGCCCGGCAGTGCTTCAGCGGGGTGGCTGCCTGGTTTGGGTGGTGACTTCGGTTTCTGGCCCCGGCAAGCAGCCAGCCTCTCTGCAGGAGAGGCATGTACTACCCGCTCCTTCTCCCTGCAAGCCCAAGTTGGGGACGTTGGCCACGGAGATCTGGGAGGGAGCGATGTGCCGAGGCTCTGCAGGGCCTCCTGGCATGGTTAGTGCGTGAAGGAGTTGCCAGCTCGAGTTGTTTGGGCTCTTGTTGCAGAAACAATATTTCTGTCTGACCCCAGTTAGCAACTGATGTTTGCAAAATAAAGAAGTCAAGGCACTGGAAATACTTTCCATTCCCACTCTTGTCTCAGCCCAAAATATTAGTATTAAAAATATTGCATCTATTATATGCAGCTAATATCTCTGCTGGCACGTAAATCACCCAGGGATTTTTCATCTCCATTTAAAAAAAAAAAAAAAGTTAACTGTGCTCTATTTTTGGGTATTTGTTAACTGTTTTGTTTCCATTTATTCCTGCTGAAGACACAGCAGTCTGTCTCCAAGGGACCATCTGTGGGAAAGAGAGTCCCTAGTTTGATTTGGAAGGTGCCGGGGTCATTAACAGGCATGAAGGCGCTGAGTATCTGCTCTTTCCCTGATAATGTCTTTATTTAGCGTGACAGTCCCCAGGGCATGAGTGGACAACAGGCTGCTTTGTTTTATTTAAACTAACCTTGCTCCATCCATTCCCAGCATTGTGCAGATGCTATGGATCATCCTGATTTCCCGATTAAAGCCAGGGTGTGTGTATGTGCTAGTCCCCAAGCAGCAAGAGGCAGCAGCTAAGTGGAGCTGCAGAAGGTGACCCAGCTCCGTGCCTCTCCCCTGTGCATCTGCCCATCTGAACATGATGAGTGGAAACTCATCCAAGAGAGAAAGAGAGTTTTTGGAGGGGCTCAGACCCTGACAGAGCTCAGCACATCCTTGTGAGTGCTGGAGGGTCTCCTGAGAGGGGAGGTGGGAATGGGGTCAGGAGACAACTCTTCTTCTGGCAGTTGGACAGACTGAGGTAAACACTTTGGGAGCCACTAAGTCAACGTGCAGGTCGGTCTTAGCTCCCAAACCTCTGTGCTGGGTCATTTTTAAAGAGGTTTATTTCATGTGCTTGGTAAAAGGCTTCTGGCACGCAGAAGTCCAAAGCATCTCTGCTCTCCAGGCTGGTGTTGTACCAGAGCCTGGTGTCGGAAGTGATCGCTTTGGGTCAGCTCAAGTGTCCGTGCAGCTGTTAGGAGTTCCTGTCAAATCTTGCCTTAGCTTCTATATGAAAGACATTTATTTCTTCACTAGAAAGCACTGGTATAAATAGGATATGGAAAAAAAAAAACCCACCCAAAACCCCGAGGATGTCTCCTTGCGTGCAGGTCAGAGTCGCAGAGGTCTTAGAGGAAGACAGCTGAATAAAAAGGCAGCAGGTGGGAGGGCTCCTACATACTATTTAGGATGTGTCTTGAGGGACAGGACCTCGGAGGGGTGGTGGTGGGCTGTGTCTGTGCATCTTGGCACGGGTTTGAAGTTTATATCTCCTGGGGGATTACCAGGTCTCGGGATAACCGATCGGCTTCGGTGTATTTTTAAAGGAGGCAGCCTGGAGTCTGTGATACGAGCTCTTCTGCTGCAGAGTGGTAAAAGATGAATCTGTACTCACTCAACTCACATTCTTACCAGGATCTCGCTGTCTTTGTGCTCAGCAGATGCTTGGGAAACATCGTGTCCTGTGGCTGTGTCTTTTAGGCTTAGGCGATTTCAACTGGACTCGGTTCCTTATGACTGTATTTTCCTATGGTCTTCATGTGTTTTTTGGGGCATTTTTTTTTTGCAATCGTGTTTACAGTATGCTAAGAGTCCAAAAAACACAATTCCAAGCAATGCAGTTTGTGAGGAGAACCATTTCCAAGCAATTTCAACACGAAATCGCTGCAGTGATTTCTACACCAGTCTGGGCAGTCAGCCTTGAAGTCCGGGGGGTGTCTTCCTAGCTGGTTGCCCTGTCTGTGCAGCAAGGGCCTCCATCTGGACATCCCTGATGATTTGTGGGAGATACAGCAAAGCATTTAAAGATCTGTTTTGGAGCTATCTCACATGCCATCTGTATTTGGGATGTCTTTCCCAAGCTGGTGTTGCAAAACAGCTACTTAAATTCCTTCTGAAGCTTCATTTCCATGAAGCTTAGAAGGAAATAGCTGACTCAGGCAGCCTGTGAGGCCAAGCATTGCAGCATGCGAGGACTTTCGTTGGACTTCAGCAGTAGAGAAGTCTGTTCTTCAGTGCTTTGCTGTGCCCTCTCTGATGGACTTTGTGTTGTGTCCTTTCGGCCCAGCAGTGCTGTCTCTGCTCCTGTGGCACAGCCTGCAGACTGGGCAATCATCTGGTGGTCATGTGAGTGGGGTGTCCGTCACTGTGATGTGAGAAATTGCGGACACTGGTGGTGTGAAGTGGTCCCACCAGAAGATACAGGAAGAAATGTGGTCTGTTTCTGTGTCTGGAAAGGCCAAATCAGTCAGCATCCTATTGCAGAAGATACTACATCCCGTGAAGAACAGGTCATCCTGTCAATCCTACATCCATTTTTTGGATGCCTTTCTGCCCAGAGCCTTGGCTGTCTCCGTGTGAAGCCTTTCAGTCATAGAATCACATAAGGGTTTGGCTGGAAGGGAACTTCAAAGCTTGTCTAGTCCAACCCATCAGCCATGAGCAGGGATATCATCAACCAGAGCAGGTCGTCCAGAGCCCCGTTCAACCTGACCTGAATTATTTCCAGGGATGGGGCATCTCCCGGCTCTCTGGGCACCCTGTGCCAGGGCCTCACCTCCCTCACAGTGCATAAAAAATCAATGCTGGTGAGTCTAGTCATGCTGTAAAGACACAACAAAATCATCTCTATCAAAGACAGACGTGATAGCCAGGCCCAAGGGAGGGCTGTCTGCAGCAGCTGCACCCCAAGACCAAGGCGATGCTGAGAGGGGGTTGTTCCCAGGTAGGCGGCTCATCTGAATGTTTCATAATGCTTTTCCCAGCAGCCAGATGCTGCAAGCCTCATCAAAAACATCTCATGGTGTTGTTTTTGTTGGCTGTTCTTTTCTTCTAGAGTTCATTTTATGTTTTCAGGGATGCGAACGTGTAAGTCCAAAAGCACGCATTTTATCTCAGCTATTCAAAGATGGTTTTAGAACCTGGATCACCACCGTTTTTGACAGGTGGATTTTCTGTGCTTCAGAAATACCACGTCCATCCAGACATGTGGGACGGGTCTAGGGATCAGGATGGACTTTCATCCTGGTGACAGAAAGGCATAAAAGCGGTGTGAATAATTTCATTTTTTGTTTTCAGGAGTGAACATGACATCTTGTTCCCTTCTCATCTGAGAAAAATGCAAACAAAAATTAAGCTGGGGCCAAGCGAAACCAGTCTGAGAGAGAAAGCCAAAGGGAAAACACACAGAAGTCCTGTGTTCTGCATCCTTGGAGCCTGTGGTTATTGCTTTCCGTGGGGTTTTGAGGTTTTTGATTAAATTGTGTGGAACCGTCAGGCTAATTTGAGTGTTTCCCACTCTAAATCACAGTGAGGAGAGAAAATGGCCGTGGTGGGGCTGTGGTGCCCTCTGCACTGAGTCAACCCTGAGCGGTCATTCTGCATCAGAGGGCCTTTGACAGAGGTAGGCTGAGAAGAATGCTTCTGAGGGACATCTAAAACGGAGGCCTTCAGACCTTCCTCGTCATTACATTAATAACTGTATTTCCACTGAGCTCCCAGGGCAGAACTGGACCTCTGGGACAGGTTTCAGATGCTGTAAAATTCCACCAGTTCCTAACTAGGATCCTTCAGGCCCTCCAGTTCGGACCATAGTGTCCCTTAGGTGCCCAAAGCTAGTGATGATGGGTGTTTTGACCACAGCAGTGCTGCAGTGCCCAAACCCTTCCAGCAGTGTCTGCTCAGGGGTGCCAGCCCAGTTATTTTTGGAGCTGCATCACACAAGGTGAAGCAGCTGGTCTGTCTTCATTATACTTAGTTCAAAAAGGTTGGGCCTTGAGAAAACGTTTTTTTCAGGGGAAGTGATTGGTGATTGTCCCTCTCTGCTCTGCCCTCCTGAGGCCCCAGCTGGAGTCCTGTGTCCAGAGCTGAGGCCCCAACACAAGAAAGATGTGGGACTGTTGGAGAGGGGTCAGAGGAGCCACGGAGATGCTCAGAGGGCTGGAGCAGCTCCCCTACAGAGAGAGGCTGAGGGAGCTGGGCTGGGTCAGCCTGGAGAGGAGAAGGCTGCGGGGGGACCTCATTGCAGCCTGCCAGTCCCTGAAGGGAGCAGAGACACAGGAGGGGAATCAGCTTGTTCCAAGGGCAGAGACTGGCAGGACAAGGGGGCTGGAGTGAAGCTGGAGGAGGGAAGGGGGAGAGGAGATCTTAGGGGGAAGTTCTTTGCAGAGAGAGTGGTGAGGGGCTGGAACAGGCTGCCCAGAGAGGTGGTGGGTGCCCCATCCCTGGGGGTGTTCAAGGCCAGGTTGTCTGGGGCCCTGGGCAACCTTGTGTAGCTCCAGGCCTGGAGGTTAGTGTCCCTGCCTGTGGCAGGGGGTTGGATCTCTGTGATCCTTGGGGTCCCTTCCAACCCAGACCAGTCTGGGATTCTGTGATTCTATGAATTTTCATAGGACTTTTCTTCTTTCAGTCCATTCCCTTTTCAGTATCCTGGGCACCTAGCTAGCGTGGCAGGGAAGAACCCAATTGCTGTGTATCTCTGTGAATTTAACTCTTTCAGTGGTGAGTCTAAGATTAATTTCCTTCTCTGAAATTTTCAAAAAGAAGGTGTGAGAGAGGTGGCCCTTCACCCCACGGAGCCAGCCCCACCAGTCCTCTGTTCACAGGTGCAGTTGCTGTGTGCCCTGGGGTTGCTCCACTCTTCCAGCATTGCAGGGTGCCATGGATGAGTGGGATCTGGGATCCTCATAGGAGCAAAAGGTCCCACAGAGTCCATTTCTGCAGCAGATCTTAATCCATCCTTTATAATGGCATCTGGACACCGCTCCTAATTCTCAACTTCTTGCCCAAGTGCCTGCAAGTCCATCTGGGTTGTTGGTAGCTGGGTGGCCCTGGCCATGCCCACCAGGTATTAGACTTGCATGAAAGTGGTACAAAACCAGCATCCTTCCACTGCAAGGGGCTTCCCAACCCCAGAGGGTTTGTCCCATGGGAAAGTTGCCTGGGATTGAGGGCAAATGTGGCGTCCAGGCAGCTTCTTCAGAGGCAAGAGCCAGGATGTCCAGAGCCCATGGATGGGACCCCACTCCATTTGGCCATACCCTGCTCTGCAGTGCACTGCGGGGTAGACATGGTGAGTGCCACTGGAGATGTGGTTCCTTACCTCTTGGTATTTGTAAGAATCACCTGACTAAATCTCCACACAGCCACCAGCAAATGTAACCCTGTGTTGTCCTCCAGCTCCCCACGTGCCAGACAAGTGGCGGGGGCTCTTGGAGGACTTGTCTCACTCGGAGTGAGGGGGAGTTTATGAGCAGGGTTGACAGGACAGAGCAACTGTGTCTTAGACCACAGCTGTCCACGTGTCTGGAGATATTTTCCCCAGCCCTTTGCCTTCCAGCCCCTTTCCTTGGGAGTAAAATGATGTAGTAAAAACTTGCAGGAATCACATATTTCTGAGCACGTAGGCTGGTAATCACCGAGACAGCTGAAGCCTTAGATGTGTTTGTGTAGGCTCCTCCAACGGAGCAGACATTTGTCAGATCTGAATTCTGTTGAAAGGTATCTCGTTTTGTTAATTAAATATATGAAGAATACAAAAAAAAGGTGGAGAAACGATAGTGTAAGTGATGCTATCCTGTTTCCAGCTTGGCAACCCTCACTGTCTCCCCTTGGGTTTTAGTCCTTCTGCAGTTTCCTTGTGACTCTGAATGTCTCTCTGGTTTCCACATTGACCGATGGCCAAATCCCCCGTCCCACTGAAGCCAGGGAGAGTTTTGAGCTGAATCAGAATTTGGCCTTTGAAGTGAAAATAGCTATTTAAAGTTAAGTGGAGTTGAGAGGTGAGAGACTGTTGTCTGTTCTACTTTTCTGTGTAGCTGCAGTAGGGTGCCCTTCAAGGCACCACGTCCCTACGGCGAAGGATGAGCCAAGAGGGACAGAAGGATTTCCCAGTAACTGAGACATTTTTCTGGGGTGAATTCTTGCTTTTCTTGGAGAACTTGCTCTGTGATTCAAGCTTCAGTCATTCCTCCCTTCAGCACTGCAAACCTAAAAGCCTGGGTTGGGAAGTGCCTTTGGGTTCATGGATGGTCTGGTTGCCTCAGCTTGTCAGGTCACCCCAAGACACCATCTTGGCGTCTACATTCCTGCCCTTTGAGCAACCACAGGGTTGTTTCCAACAACTCAGTCCACAATGGGTGTATATGGTGGGGTGCTGGTGTCCCCATCATGCCCCTTCCTGGGGCTCACTATGTCCCCAGCACCTTGGTCACACCTGAAAGGGAGGATGGGGGTGGGGTTGTCACTTCAAACTCTCAGGCCTTTGTGATTCTCTACAGTCAGAAAAGTTTTAAGATCTGTGCCTCGTTCTCCCTGGCTTTGGCTCTTCCTCACTGCAGAGTCCTATTTCTTCTTGGCTTTTCTTCTTTGGTGGGGTGTTGGGCAGATAAAAGCACACAGCGAGTCTTTGCCTGAATGCTGGATGATCATCTAGACCCCTGCCTGCTGCCAAGTCACGGATGTTGCTTCTTGTTTGCCATTCTCCTTCCTTCTCCTTTTATTTCTTGCATTTATTTTAATTTATTTATTTTTTTCCCCTCCCCTAACTTGTTTAACTCTGGTGTTTTCCGTCCTGCGCTCAGGGACTGCAGAGCTCCGGTTTGTGTTTGCTCTTCCCCGTGCCATGGGGATATTGCCTTTTAGCTGCCCTGTAACAGGCACAGAGCTGCCTGTCCTCTCCCTGTCCTATTGCAAAAGTCCCAAACAGAGCACCCTCACGCATTCCAAGTTGGCTTAAATGGCTCTTTGTAATCTTAAGCCATTTTATTTTATTTTACTTTATTTTATTTTATTTTATTTTATTTTATTTGTTTTATTTGTTTTATTATTTTAATTTTTAAAATTACTTTATTATTTTGCAGCCCTTAAACAGAAATGGTTTTGTTTATAATATCATTATGTCTTTAGAGGGGAAAAAAAAAACCCCACCACCCCTGCTTACATTTCTTGCAGGAATTCATGGCAGAGGTTGGTTCCCAGCTCGTACCCAGGCCTTTTGCCTCACCTCTGCTTAAACTAAAGCTAGTTTTGTGTGCCACTCTTACACTTCCTGTGCAGCATTTGCAATTTAAACACAGGGGCAGCCCGCCTGGCTTATAACCCAAGGCTGAAAGGGCACCCAAACGGTTAAACCCAGATGTTTGAGGGGAGAAAAGAGCAAAGCCACAGGCGGCAAAACACTGAATTATATCAGCAAAACTGTTGCTCGCTTCAGCATGTGAGGGCTTAGCACTAGATAAGGGCTTTAACTAACTTTTATTTTGACATTCTCCTTTTAATAAGCGTTGCCTTTTTTTTTTTTTACAAAGCGGTTTATGTGATTGCGTTACTTAGAGGAAACAAAGAAATGCCAGGAAAACTTGATGTGGAGAATCTGTGCTCATAAAACTCTTGTAAGCTCCAGCAAACAGGAAAGCTTCCCCCATCTCCTTCTTTTTTTTTTTTCTTTATTTATTTTTTTAATTCCCTGCCATTCAGCTTGTGGAAAAAAAAAAAAAAAGAAAAAAAAAAATACACAACAAAAAACCCAACCCAAAACAAAAACAACCCACACTGAATATCCCAGAAAAAAAAGAAAAAACGGATCTGGTGGTCTGAGACTAAACACAGATTCACAGAATCACAGAATTCCTTCCACTGCCACCACGAACAAGGCTCCTCGCCCCGCGTTTGCCAAACACGAGCCCTCACTCTTCATGGTTAAGAGCCAGTTGGCCTTGGAAAATAGGTTTAAACTCCTGGGGATGCCAAGGAATACGGGCTTGATGGGCAGATGGCTTTGGCAGGCGGGGTTGGAGGCTGTGTAGCTGCTGGCCATTGAAATGTATTTGTGAATGGCCCCTTCCTCCTCCTCCCGTGCACCCTCAGCGGTGCAGGGGATGGAAATAAAACCAAGGAGTTTGAAATAAACATGGCTGTTTACCCAAACAGAGGTAGGGGGTTGGGGTGAGGGGTGAGGCAAAGCAGGGGGACTCAGGACTCACAGTTTTGTCCCTTGTTTTGGGGGGAACAAAGCTGTGGAGATGTCCCTTGTGAGCCTCCAGCACTGCGTCCAGCAGCCTCGCAAACAGCAAGGAGTGGAAGCATCCCGTGTGCTCCCACAGCCAATGCTGAGGGTTAAATGTTTGGCAGGCAGGCAGGGAGCTGCTGCTGTGCTTAGAATCATAGAATCACAGACTGGTCTGGGTTGGAAGGGACCCCAAGGGTCATAGAGTTCCAACCCCTGCCACAGGCAGGGCCACCAAACCTGAACCATCCTGGACAAGGGCAGACAGTGCCAGGACTGTCTTAGTCTTAACTGCATCCTTAGTGATGGCATGCCAGCTCTGCCTTCTCCACTGAGGAGAGCCACCCTGCAGCCCATGTGGGAATCTGAAAGCTCCAGGACTGAAAAAGCATTTCTTCCATTCAACCGTTGGGGCTTTTCTTGGTGGGGACCAGCCATCTCAGGTACTGGTTACAGCCAGCAGTGGGGGCTTGCTCATCCCTTCTGGTTGGCTGTAATCCCTTGAGTAAACTTTTTGTGGGCAATTCCTCCTCTTTCTGGCTGTTGAATTTCCATTTCATCTGCTGGAGGCTGGATTCACCCAGTCTCCTCCAGAACCAGTGGTACCAGTCCCAGCTTCCCGTGTTACGTAAGCCAAGCCTTAGTCCTCATCTTCTTCATGCATGCATCCTGTGTAGCAGTGATGTAGGACAGGGATAAAGAAAGACTAAACAAAATGATTTTGTGTGGTCACTTGTTTTACTCTGTAATTACCTTTTTAGCTTTTTCTTTATTTTCCCCTGGTTTTAATTTCCGGTACACTTGAACTGGTGCACTGCAAACCAACACACCAGTGTGGTATGCTGGTACAGCTGAGGTGGCAGGCAAGAGGAACAGGTGATGCTGTCAGGAGCTCCTTAGGTCTTCAGGAAAAATATATCTCCTGATACTTCTTACCTGCCTAATGTGTCACTGTTGAGCTGGGACTAGCCAAGCCTTCCCTGGTGTAGTGTGAAAGAAGGAAAAACCTAGGAGAGATTTTCCTGGGAACCAAAGACGTGTTACCTAACTGCTCATAAAACCTTTCTGCTGAAATATGCCTGCTATTGACAGAGATTTAGAGGCACAAGTTGATAGTAGGTTGTGTTAGATGCCAAGAAATTGGCTCCCCTTTGTGGCAGGGTGACCCACAGGGCCCACCCACCAAGAGGCCTGGCTGTTTGGTGGGATAGAAGATGTCTTGACCTAACAGGACATGGAGAAAAGGTTGTACTGACAACTTCCTTTCACTTTCCAGGAGGCAGCAGAGACTTCCTGGTGGAAACAAGCCTCAGCAGCACACAGATCATCAGCAAGGTGGCACCAAACACAACAGGGACAACCAGAAACTCTTTCAAGGAGGCCAAGCCCCTCACTCCTCAGGCAGGACAGGCCACCACGGCTACAGCCAGAACCGGAGATGGCACCACAACCAGAAGCACTCACCCAATGACAAAGAAACGCACAGAAACACCAAAGAGACTGAGAATTTGAAAATTGAGGACACCTCTGTCTGCACAGTGCATGTTCCTGGGGAGACGAACCGAGGCCCAGAGGCTGTGGAGAAGCAGTCTCAGCAGTACATCCAGGAGTCAGAGACCAAGAGGAAAGACAGTATTCATGAGCGCGTTGGGGAAAGGCCCAAGATCAATTTGCTTCAGTCTTCCAAAGACAGACTGCGGCGGAGACTAAAGGAAAAGGTATTATTTCTTAGGGGAACGTTGAGTTTCCCTTTTCCAAGATTCTATCTGTGGGCCATTGTCCATGGGTGGTTGGGCTCAGGGAACCTTTCCGTGACGACGCCCAACTTTTCTTCATCTCCTAGTACCAGCAGTTCTCTTGAAGTGTCTTTGTGCTTCTTCAGGAGACCTTTTATTGACACAATGCTCTTAGCTTGCCTCCTTGTTTGAGGTTGCTACCAGCTTGTGTCCTCCAGGAAGGCCTGAGAGCTCATCCTCTACCCACACAAAAACCCTCTGGAAGGCTGGTGCATGCATCAGCTCCTTCTCCAGCAGCAGAACCCAACTGACTGCCTCTCAGCCTTCAGAGCTCATCTGCTTTGGGAGGGGGTTGTCTAAAAAAACCCACAATTTGTCTCCACAATTACAGAGCTTTGATTTTTGGGTGCTGAATAGTTGAGTCAGCTGCTCAAAAGCTGATACCCATTTATGTCAGTGATGAAGTGAAACACCCTTATCTTTCCCCCTTCCTCCCAACAACCCAACAATAACAAAACTATTCCATGCAAGTGACGGAGGAGAAATCCTTTTTGGAAACAATGTCCAGGCTCAGATTTCTGAGGAATTTGGAGTTAATATACCCATTCACACTCTGTGAGACTCAGATTCTTTTGTCAGGCTGGAAAATGCACCCGTGGGGTTATATCCAATGAGATTTCCAAAATATGTCCAAAATAACCTGAACACACACAATTCAGTGGGAATGCATGTTGGAAGTGTACACTTATGAATGCATGGAGCATTTACTCTTTATGTATGGGGCAGGAGGGGGAGGAATAGATTTTTTTAGTAGTTTTTCTGTTCTTTAAAGCAAATGGGAGCATGGTAGAAACTTTCACAATACCCACTTTAATGCCCACCCTGTCAACAGTCTTACAAGGAAGACATCACATAAGCATTGGGTCGGTGTAGTCAACACAACTGACTCCCTGAGGGGAGTTTTGGACAACTCCAGCTGCCAGCTGGTGTTGGGAGTTGTTTGAAAACTTGCTTCAGGCTTGTATTGTGTAGAGCATGCTTTAAGACTGAACTAGAGGAGTAGAAAGGAGCAGATCAGAGCAAGCAAGATAGACCTTACACAGAAGGAAAGGGGAAATGTGTAATTCAGTGTTAAAAAGAACCAGTAAATCCTATGGTAAGGATGTGAAGTGAGAAGTCTAACAGTCAAGAGATGGTAATGTTAAGAGTTTTTCTAATGCTTTCAACTTAAACCAGTAAATATCTATTTTAAAATACATTTTATTGTAGAATTGTTATGTCAGCATAACAGTGCACTGCGACATAGAGGCAAAAAAATACCCGTTATCACCAGAAAATGCAGGCACCCCCAGAAACCCATCCAAGATGCTGAAGGCTGTCAGTGCTGGTCAGACTTTGGTGTCCTGGCTCAGGACCCTCCAGCACATCTTTTCCATGAGCCAAGGGGGAGGACTCTGGGATGGAATGCTGTGGTAAATGGGGAAGGAGAACATTTCTGGGGCAGGACTCATTTACTTGTGGTTTTCAATCGTGAGATGAGACTGTTGTGCCTCTAAAAGATGCTTTGATTTTTCTATGCCTGTTTGTATGTCTCCCCATTCCCCTTTCCCCCTTCACTCTGTGGAAGGACAAGGGCTGATAATGTCTGTTTTCTCCTTGTGTAACAGACGCCTTGTCTTTCCCTTTTCACGGACCAGGACGAAGTCACGGTGGAAACCACCAACCCTGAAAAAAACAAAATGGACAAACTAATTGAAATCCTCAACAGCATGAGGAACAACAGCAGTGACGTTGATGCCAAGCTCACCACCTTCATGGAGGAAGCCCAGAACTCTACCAACTCTGAGGAGATGCTGGGGGAGATAGTCAAGACCATCTACCAGAAAGCAGTGACGGACCGCAGCTTTGCTTCCACGGCAGCAAAGCTCTGTGACAAAATGGCTCTCTTCATGGTGGAAGGAACCAAGTTCCGGAGCCTGCTCCTCAACATGTTGCAGGTAATGAGAGAAAATTAATCAGTTAGATGCCAGCAGTGCCACCCCACCTGGTCATTGCCGTGCTTTTGGTCAGGAGCTGAGTTGTTACCGAGTTCCTTTTGAACTCAGTTAATGAGAACAGAAGTGTACCTGCAGTTTTGCCTGTGCACATCTGTAATGGTTACCGCAGATAAGATGTTGCTGAAAGCATTGTCAAGTTGTTCTCCATTCCCTTTCCATGAACTGTACGTGGAATTACAGTATCTCACACCAGGACCTGCCTGTGAAGCAAGTGGGTTGCTTGTGGCAGCATCACCGTGGCGTGAAGAGAAGTTGGAGGGTCTTACAGTGAGGGTCTTTGCTGCTCTTTTGGGCTAAATTCCATCTCAGCACCAGAGATACAAAGTTAAGTCATGGTCCCTGAGTAAGCTGCTGGTTGCATCTCCTGGCTGAAGGGCTCACTCCTGGTTTCTCATTGCAACCCAGAGAGAAGTAATTTGTGTATTTGCTAATTTTTCTAAGTGACTTGTTTACTGGTGTACACAGCACTTGGTTGATTGTTCTGCTCCAAAGCCATCAGCAACAGTAAAGTTATGGGGGTATAAAAACCAGTGCCTCTGAGAACTGGTCCATGATAATGGTGGATGATGGGGAAATAAGGCTGTTGTCAGCTGTCTGTGGTCTGCTGTGGGGAGCGTGATTTACTGTAGTGCCACCATCAAAGTGAGGGGTTGCTGTCTGGGGAGGGTTCACATGGACCTCTGTCTTTCAGCCTCTCTAGAGAAAGGACACATGGAGCTGAAATGGTGAATTTCCATCCTTAATTTGATATGTTTCTATTTGGCAGTTCCCTCACACTCATGTCTTCTGCAGCACCTACAGAACTCCAGTTTCATTTCTCTGGTCTCCATACACAGCATCCCTCCAGTTTCTGACACATTTTCTTGCCCTTCTTGCTCTTGTTGGAGATCGTCCTTTGGATGTTGTGTCTGGCTGCCTGTACCTTGTGCAGGGAAATAAGGAGCAAAACAATAAGATAAAGTAAAATGATATAAAATAAAATAAGTAAAACCAACACTAAATGCTACTTAGGATTACCCATATGAGCAACCCACTTCTCCCATGCCAGGACACCCTTGTGTTGTCTCCCATTTGGTTGAGTGATGGTCAGGAATCCAGTAAAGACCAGGAGTGATGGCCAGGGAGCAGCCGGGTGTTACCCAAAGGTTGAGGATGATGGCAGTCTTGGGTTAGGGATGACTCTTCCAAATTGCTTTCTTCTCTTGCTGCAGCAATTCCACCCCTACCAACAGATCCAGTAGACTGGTTTATAATGCAGTGCCATCTGCTCTAATAACTGGCTTCATATTCAGTTTTTCATGGCATGAATGTAGGATATTGGGAGATGGAGTGTTAGGGAGCAGCCCTGCAGAGAGGGATTTGGGGGTGATGGTAGAAGCTCGACATGAGCCAACAATGCACACTCACAGCCCAGAAGGCCAACTGTGTCCTGGGCTGCATCCAAGGGAGCATGGCAGCAGGTCGAGGGAGGGATTCTGCCCCTCTGCTCCACTCTCATGAGACTCCCCAAGCAGTGCTGTGTCCAGCTCTGGAGTCCCCAACATAAGGAGGACATGGAACTGTTGGAATGGGTCCAGAGGAGGCCACAAAGATGACTGGAGGGCTGGAGCACCCCTCCTGTGAAGACAGGCTGAGAGAGTCGGGCTTGTTCAGCTTGGAGAAGAGAAGGCTCTGGGGAGAACTTACAGCAGACTTTCAGTACCTGAAGAGGCCTACAAGAAAGCTGGGGAGGGACTTTTTAGAAGGGCCTGGAGTGATAGGGTAAGGGGGAAGGGTTTTAAATTGGAAGGGGCTAAATTTAGATTGGATATTAAGAAGAACTGTAACAGTGGTGAGGCCCTGGCACGGGGTGCCCAGGGAGGTGGTGGCTGCCCTCTCCCTGGAGGTGTTCAAGGCTGGGTTGGATGGGGCCTTGAGCAGCCTGGTCTGGTGAGAGGTGTCTCTGCCCATGGCAGGGGGTTGGAGCTTGATGATCTTTCAGGTCCCTTCCAACCCAAACCATTCTATGGTTCTGTGATTCTGTGATATCTCATCTCCAGAGAGTCCTAAAGTGCTCCCCAGGAACATGTAGCCAGTCATAGTATGATGGGAGGATGATGTCCATTGTGGAAAGCTGGAAAGAAATAAAATGTGAGAGGTGTGCAGGGTGTGTGGGTGACAGAGTTCTTGTGCCAGAGCAGAGAAAAAGATGCAAAAGGGGTTTGCTCGGCCCCAAGCTGCACGTCCCTTGAAATTGTCCTGGTAGGGCAAAAGGTGACAGGTGACTACAGATCCAATGCAAAGTGCTATATGAAATGAAATAATCTAACATTTCCTTTCTGATAGTGACGGATTTCGACTTTCTCCAAGCACAGTTTCTTCTTCCAGCCAAAATAATGGGATGCATTCACACAGATTCGTGACATACTCTGGTTGCTAAACCATGACTTTTTGTGATGCTTTCAAGGCTTGATAGCCCTGGCTGGAGACAGACCCAGGTATGGAGCACAAAAGGCTCGTTGGCAGCTACCCTGATGTGAAATAAAGGGGTCGATGGTATTAATTATCTAATATATTACCAAGATATGTAATATATATCAATGATATATTGGATAATACTTGGGTATTGTTGAATAATATGGATGTCCTATGGATATTGTATTGATCATTTTAACATATCAATATGATACATGGTTGGTGATATAACATTGCCCAGCACCGGTCCTGTCCCCTCCACAATCAGACGTCTTCCATCAGTTATTTCTAAATAATTTACCATTCATTTAAAATTTAAAAAAAAACCCACCAAAAACGAACCAAAAACCAAACCCCCAACACCCACTTTAATAAAGCACTTGCTCCAGAGCTGGATTTGTGTCTCTCTAGCACCTTTCAGACTAATCTGATCCCCGGACGTAAGGAGCTCGTCTCGCTGGGCACTGGCGAGCTGGGGAATTATTGTGCCGGGGTGTGATAAATCAGGATCAACGTGATCCCCCCGCAGCGCTGCTGGCGCCTGGGGCTGGATCGCTCTTCCCCCTCCCTCTCCCCACCCCCATCTGCTCCCAGCAGATGCTCCTGTTTTGTAGGGACTTGTTTGTCCCTTTCTCTGGGGGCTGCGATGGCAGCGGCTCAGCCCCATCGGAGGATCTCATAAATTGATGCGTTAACCCATTGAGCCACCCGGACCAGCAGTCTGGACCTTACAGACAGCATCCCTATATCCTGCCGGACCTTAAAGCAAGCAGCAAAGGCTTTCCCTTGGAAGAGGCAATAAACTGAGCAAACTGCCTTTTTAACCTGGCTCCTCCTGGATTTTCAGCTGTTGACAAGGTGCTCATGCTCAGGGGCTGCACATGTTCACAGTTTATCTCGGGGGACTTGTTTTGGTCCCCAAACAGATGCCAGTGCCACAGCACAGGAATGCTGTCATGTCAACCCCCTCTCTGCTCCTCTGCAGAGCATCCCCCAGCTGGCCTTGCACTGTTTCAGGCTCTAAAGTGGTCTGTCACGAAGACACTGGTTTGAATTTATCCCTCACTCCTTGTTTTGGTCCCAAATCTTGGCTGGGTCTTGAGTTTGGGTGGTGCAAACCTTTTGGGATGCTGAAGGGACATGTGGAAAGGGTGAGGCATGGGGTAGGCAGCTGGCCGACCTTGGGGAGATGCTGCCATGTAGAGGCTCAGCACTGGGTCAGGGGTGTCATTTGGGTTAAATCTTCTTACAGCGTTTGGTTTGGTGTTTGGAACAATTTTTGGGCTGTGCAAGCCCTTGAGATGGACCTTGCTTAATTGTTCCCAGGGGGCTTGGGTGGATGCAGGCACATCTTGGTGGACACATGTGTGGTTTCTTCCCCCTCTAGAAACACCACCTTCCTTAATAAATTGAAAATCAGTCCCCCCATGAGACATTTTTGCTCCCATAGCTTCACTCACTGGCATGTCCAGGCCGCAGTGATGCTTCTTTCTCTCTTTTTTTTTTTGGTGTTAAGCAAACCCTTGGTGTGTAACATAAGTTGGAGTATTCCTCCATCGAAACGGCCGTGCTCTTTATAGCAGAGCTGTGTCTGCATCTGAGCTATGCAGCGCCAAGTGTATTATTAGAGTGGGCATCACTGGGGCTGTAACCGTACACTGCTTCCCTTAGCAACCGCAGCCAACAGCACATCAAACAGAAGGCTGATACCTTCTTTTAATATAAAAAAAAAATAAATAAATAACCCACCCCCAAACCCCACCAGCCCACCACATCCTGACACAGAGCAGCAGAGCCTGCTGCCAAGCACACCCCGGCCGGCAGCCGGACTCAGCGCCTGGCACATCCCTGTGCAGGTGGGAGAGGGGCCATTTCTGTGGCATACCCTATCACATACCCCTTTGAATACCCTGGGACATACCCCATAGTATAACCTGTGTCCTACCCTATAGCATATCCTCTGGCATTCCCTATGGCACACCCTGTTCATACCCTGTTGCGTGCCCTGATGGGATACCCTGTTGCACAACCTGATGCACACCCCATGGCATACCCTATGGCCCCTCAGCGTTTCTCTGTGGTCTTATTTTAACCTCTTTGTGGCCCTGAAATGGCCCCATCTTGGTTCAGGGCTCTGTTTGTAGGGACTTGAGTCTAATCCTGTGGTTTCTGGCAGAGGGTTTTGGTAGACTTGGCTGGGTTTTGGTAAACTTGTCTGCGTTTGAGATGGTCGGGATGGCCATTCTGGAGGGGGCTCAACAAGGAAGGTGACCAGAAATGCGTTGTTGGTCAGCCCAGGCAGAGAATGGATGAGGAAAATTGAGGTTGAATGGAAGAATTTAGGTTGAATCCCTTCTTGGGATGTAAATGTTGTGGCATTACTGGAGAACTGATTGACTCCCCTTGGTGAATTAGGGTGCAAAGGGAGCATGAGGATTCGGGAGGAATGAGATGCAATCCCTCCCTTCCCATCAGCTTCCTCTTTATTTGAGCAAACAGCGGCTCAGTGAGAACGACCCTCTCTGCATCGTAGAGGTTGTGAGGATAAAGACACCAAGGAGATGCCACAGCAATCGTGATGTGGAAGTAATACACACGGTTAATGTTGACAGGCAGAATTTTTTCTCCTTTAACATGGTTAAGGTCTGGGTCTTTGGTAAAGAACAGTTTGGGGGGTTGACATAGATGGAGGCAGGAGGACTTCAGCTTGGCTGGAAAGCATCTGACTTGTATGCTGTGTCCAGCATCGACTGCAAAACCCCTCAGCCTTCTTTTTGTGGCTGTTTTTAATTTAGTTTAGTTACGGATAGTCCAGTTCATGCACAGAAAACATGGTGGTACCACTCACGTCAGAAAATAAATTGCCTGGGAGACTTCAGAGAAGTTGCTTCTCTGAAAGGCAGAGCAGGGGTGGGGAGGGAAAGGTCCCAAGGTCTGTGGAACAAACCCTAAAGCCATAAAGCTCTGTGCCCCACATGCTTTGGTGGCAAAGGTCTGCACGCTCAGCTCCACGGAGCAGCACCACATCCATCACTGGTCTGCACAGAGCCCAATGTTGCTGCCTTTGGTTTCTCTCCAGAAACATCTGATGAGCTCTTCCCAAGGTGAGGTGATGATTCAGTGGGGAAAAACCTTCCCCATGCCTTCCCAGCTGCTCCCCACTGCTCTTCTGGGACACCCGCATGTTGGTGTGTCTGTGGGCTCTGCTAACCCCACAGGAGCCCAGCCCAGGCAGAGAAATAACCAGTTAACACTGCCTTTTAACCAGCAGCCTGGCTTGGGGCTTTGCAGCAACTTGCAGGGCTCAGAAACCTTTTTCCTTACATTTCTGTGCTGAAGTTTACAGCGCTGCCCTGGTTTTGTAAACCGCTGTGGGGCTTGCCAGCGAGGGCTGCCTGCTAAATGCAGCCTGACAGAGGGGATTTATCTTCTCTACAACCTGGGAATTCAAAGGCAATTCTGAGTTCAGGCACATGCTTGTGTACGTAGTGTGTGTAACAGGCTCGGAGTTGGACAGGGAGCGAAGCCCCATGGGTGCTCCAAGGAGCATCCCCAGCTGCCTGCATCCTCCCATTCTCAAGCATGGATAAAAGGAGGAAAGGGAAGGAGATGCGTTCCCTCTCGCTCGGCCCCTAGTTGTGTCTCTGAAGATGCTCCTTAATTCTGTAACAGCGTGTGTGTGTGTGTGTGTGTGTGTGTGTGTGTAGTATTATTATTGTTTCATTTTTAATAATTCTATTCTTTTACCATTATACTATTTTTTTTTCTTATTTTATGTAGCCAGACGTAACCCCTGCAAGCACCAGCAGCAGGCAGGAGAGGGAGCCAGGGGAGCGGGCTGGCACCCTGCCTGCACGGGCAGGTGAAGGGCAGAGCCAGGCATCAACCAGAGCTGGCCCCGACGTCCCCGGCAAGTCTGGCCAGGCCATCGCCGCCTGCCTGTAGTAATAACACTCTCCCCACTTCGCTGTGGAGGTTACGGGAGCCGCTGGCAGACAGGCCCCATGCAGGCCCGCCAGTTATTGGAGAGCCCCGGATTAAATGTCGAGCCCCGTGCTTTAAACTTGCCGCTTTTCCCAAGCAGAGAGAGAGCCCTAAGAGCCACCCAGCTGCAGCACAGCTTTTCCATGACATAGGGAACGTGGCAGGGGCAAGGGAGCGCTGGGCTTCGCCTCCTTGGAGGCTAGTGGTGAGATTAGGAGAGGTTTAATGGAGTTCCAGAAGGGCCTTGCAGTCCCTGCAGGGGCCTACAAAGGAAACTGGGGAGAGGCTTTCTAGAAGTGCCTGGAGTGAAAGAACCAGGGGGAATAGTTTTAAATTGGAAGGGGCAGGGTTAGATTGGATATTAAGAAGAAATTCTTCCCTCTGAGGGTGATGAGGCCCTGGCACAGGGTGCCCAGGGGGCTGTCCCCTCCCTGGAGGTGTTCAAGGCTGGGTTGGATGGGGCCTTGAGCAGCCTGGTCTGGTGAGAGGTGTCTCTGCCCATGGCAGAGGGTTGGAACTTGATCTTTAAGGTCCCTCCCAACCCAAACCATTCTATGATTCTATGGCTTTTAAGCCAAGATCCAGAGTTTTAATGGAGTGCAAAATAAAAAAAAGAAAATAAAGGTGCTGTTGGGAAGAAAGGGATGGGCACAGGACCTGTGCCCCACAAGCACTGGGAGCCCTTTGAGCTGGGAACAGTTGAGGAAGACCCCAGTTTATATCAGCTGCAAGGCTGCACTGCACATCAGTCCTCAGCCCATGCCCGGGGGTTGATTTTGGGGCTTGCAGCACCTCAAGGAATTGCCTTGCAGCTGGACATAGCCATAGGGCCACCACTGTACCAGTGGGCATCACGGGGGGCACTAGGGGGTCATCCCTGCTGCCCTGCCTCCCATGCAGCCACTCTCACAGCTCTGTGCAGAGAAGGTGTAGCAGGGCATTGGACAGTTGAGAGATTGATGGGAAGCAGGACTAAGTTTGGAAAAAAAAAACCCAACCACCAAACCTTAGGTGTATTTGGCATATTTGACTGGGATTTGGTGTGCTGGTAAGATTTTTATATTGCAGTGCTCAGGTGTGTTGTGAAAAAGAAATAGCCATCACCTTTACTCCGTAAACAAGCTGTGTGTGGTTTCTCCTGGCTCCTTTTCACCCTGGAGAAGCCAAGCCAGCAAGGCTGGGATCAGCCCCTGCTCCGGCATGTGGTGAGGCCTCAGAGGTGGTACTTGTTCTCCCGTCGTCTCCACTGACCTGTGATGCTCATCCATCTGGAGCGATGTCAGGAGCATCCATGGCAGAGCTTCTGCCTAGCAGTACGGCCAAGCTCAGAGCAGGGGGGCTTTGGGTGGTGGGACCAGCCGTACAGCCTGTGCGAGGGCTGGGCTGCGGGAGCCAACGCGAAGCAGAGGCTCTGCCGGGCTCTAGGTGGAGACTGCAGACTGTGCATCCTGCCCGCATCCTGCCCGCATCCTGCCTGCAGCCCGTCCTGGAGATCTGGGTTGGATCCAGGCAGCAGGTTACCGCTGTGGTGGGCTCCCAGGTGATCCCAGCCATTGCTGGAGGGCGAGAGTGCTGGGGGGCCATGCGGGAACCCCCAGAGGCTTTGGTAGGCTTTGATAGGCAGGAAAAATAGGGAGGGTGAAAGAAAAGAAGTGCCTCAAAATCCCTTGACAGAGAGGTGAGATGTCTGAGGACCCCACCTGCCCACCACACTGGAGCTGGGGCTGGGGCAGAACCACTTTAGCATTGAGAGTCCCACAGACTGGGACCAGCGTAAGCTCCGGCTCTCTGTTTTCACCTGACGGCTCGAACCCAACCCCAGGATGCAGGAACATGTTCCTGCCAGCCCAGCGACTCAGCCGGCCTAAGGCACCCTCCTGCCACACCATCTGCTCCTGCACAAAGCCAGCTCAGGCTGACGCAGCCGCCCCGAGGTGGGGATTTCAGGATGCTGCAGGGTTGGAAGATACCTGCTGCTGGTACCCACAGCTGCCCTGCCATTCCCAGCCCTGCCCTTAGCTGGTTCCTTTCACCTCACCTGGGGACAGGGTTTTCAGGGGCTCGTTGGGCTCCTGTGATGCATGACCCTGCCTGAGACCCATCCAGCAAACCCCCCACGTCCCCCAGTGACTTTGCTAGGGAATGAATCATCTTTATGACAGAGAAGCACACTGGAGAACCAGGTGCCAAGGACGTCACCTCCTGAGCCAAGGCCAGAGCAGACGCAGGCGCCTGCGTCAGCCCAGACCTGGGGTTTGGGTAGAAGGACATTGGAGACGGCAGCACATCTTCTTCTTTCATGGGAAGGGGCTGTTGGGGAGGGGGGAATGGGATGGATTGTCCTTTCCCATCCTTGGCATCCCTCGGCCACATGTGCATAGCATACAGGGATGCACTTGTGCTCTCCAGCAGTAATCCTCTTCTGTTTCAAGGATTTCTATCTGAGCTTCAAGGAATTTCCCCAAATTCCCTTTCTAACCAAGTGGGCTCGTTTGATGTGCTCCAGCACAGGCTGCCCTGAGCAGATTTTGGCTGTTCTTCACAGCCATCCCGCTGCAGTGGCTCCCCAGTGGGACTGGTCCCATGAGACCAGCAGCGTGGGTATGACAGTGTGGGCACCCACAGCATCCCCTAGGCCAGACTTAGGCTCAGTTTTTTTCACTGCTGAATCTTTTTGTGTGTACCTACCCGTCAAGACATGGATTCGGAGGATCAGTGCTGCCGGGGAGTCCACATCCCCTTCTCCTCCCCCGTGGCAGTTCTGCACAGCCTCATCCTTCCCTGCTGCTGGTAGTTAGGCAAACAAAACGGTGGTGGGAAGTGGCTTTGGTGGGACAGGCCCTGGGGAGCAGAGGAACCCAGGGATGTGCAGCAGTTGAGGAGTGAGATGCATGAGAAATTACAGCAGGTCCCTGTCCTGCGCCAGGACAGGGCTGACGCCTGTGCGAAACACAGCGTTGGAGTCTTGGGGACAGGAGTGAATGGCGCGTGGCTGGGTGGTGCCACCCCATCACAGCATGTCCTCAGGTCTCACCAGCAACACTGCCACCCACGGGGTTCCCCACTATGGTGGTTCAGTTTCCTCACTGGGCATCCAAACCCAATGCTTCCTTTGACCTCCCCAGTGATAAATTCATCCACTTTTCTTTATTTTTCTTGTTTGTTTGGTTGGGGTTTTTTTTAATTATTATTGCTCTACATACTACTCTTTAATAAAGAGGGGCCAGGAGGGGCATCTCTAAGCAGCGCTGGGAACCCAAACCCAGTGATACCGCCTCCAGCCCAAGAGTAACAGAAACTGGAAGCAAAGCCAAGAGAAAGGCATGCAACAGCTAAGGAAACAGTGTGATGCTGGAAAACCAAACTCTTTCAATTTCTGCTTTATTAATAAGGTGTGCTTCCTTGATCCTCTTTAATATTCCAGACAGATGATGCTCATGGTTAGCTACTCTGCCAGTATGCTGCAGAAAACAGCCAATGGCATCCTGGCTTGTGTCAGAAATAGTGTGGCCAGTAGGTCTAGGGAAGTGATTGTGCCCCTGGACTCAGCATTAGTGAGGCTGCACCTGGAATGCCTTCTCCCCACCTCCCCTGCCCTGCCAGGAGGGTGCAGAGAGGTGGGCGCTGGTCTGTTCAGCCAGGGGACAGGAGATGGGACAAGGGGCAATGGGCTCAAGCTGCCCCAGGGCAGGGTCAGCTCAGCTGGGAGGGAAAAGTTCTTCCCTGCAAGAGCTGTCAGGGCCTGGCCCAGGCTGCCCAGGGAGGGGGCTGAGTCCCCAGCCCTGGCTGTGTTTAACAGAGGGGGAGATGAGGTGCTCAGGGATCTGGTTTAGCACAGGACAGGAATGGTTGGACTTGATGATCTTAAAGGTCTTTTCCAACCTTGTGATTCCGTGATTCTGTGAAAACGCCATAGCAATCATAAACATCCCCTGAGAGAAAGTTTGGAGGGATCAAGGAGGTCTTGCAGTTTTCTGCCTGTATTCTGCAGCTCTTTTCTGTAATCTCAGCTTTTCTGGCATGGGTGACCAGCTTTGGAGGCATTGTAGGGTGCATGCTTCAGGGGATGAGCAGAAGAGATTCATGCATCTTTTATATTAACGATTCATGCATCTTTTATATTCATTTTTTTATAAAATAGCCAAATACAACATTTGCTGGAGCAGAAGGTCCCGGGCTTCATAGGATTTATAAATATTAGCCTCTGAGAAGGATTTTTTTCTGAGGTCTTTTGCGTGAATAATGCTTTTCTAGCAGGCTGGTACTTCACCTCCAAGACCCAACTTTGGTGGTCACTTGTCCCCCCATCTCAGGGAGCCTGGAGCTGCCTTTCCAGTAAGGAGCTCTGGCACCAGTGCCAGACGCCCCTCGGATGCTTGGCCACGGCGGTGGGAGGGACGGGGTGAAAAGCAGTCGGAGGAGATAAGAGGGTTGTCAGCGCCCTCGCTTTCCAGCATGTTTGCTCAGCAACGTTGAGTGCTGGGCCAGAGCCACCACCTCCCTGCAGACTAAACAGTTGCAATGTTTTCTCCCATGACCAAAAGAATTTAGAAAAGGGTCCCGGTATGAAACTTTACACGAACTCTGGGTGCCACGAATATCTCTGGCTGGGAGTCTGTTAACTCCTCCAGCTCCCTCCTCACCCCTGCAGTTCAATCTCTGGGCAGATGAAGGGAGAAGCCATCCCATGATGAATCTGGCTGGCTGCCTGCAGGACCCCCCGTGCTCTCCCACCCACAGCATTTCCACGCATCCATCTTTCTTCTTTGTGGTGTGTGTGTGTGCTTTCTTTTACAGGAGAAATCCAAGATCTCTTGTCCATAATGGAGCTCTGGAGTACTTAGTTCAGGATAGACGTGGAGATGTTGGTCAAGTTCAGGAACCACAAAGATGCTGAGAGGGCTGGAGGATCTCTCCTGTGACAGCAGCCTGAGAGAGTTAGGCTTCTTCAGGCTGGGGAAGAGAAGGCTCCAGGGAGATCTTATTGCAGCCTTTTGATATTTAAAAGGGGATTATAGGAAAGATGGGACAGACTTTTTTAGTAGGGCCTGTAGTGATGGGACACTTGTGTCAGAAATAGTGTGCTCAGTAGGTCTGGGGAGGGGATTGTGCCCCTGGACTGGGCACTGGTGAGGCTGCACCTCGAGTGCTGGGTCCAGTTCTGGGCTCCTCACCATCAGAAGGACATGGAGGTCCTGGAGCGAGTGCAGAGAAGGGCAACCAGGCTGGGGAAGGGGCTGGAGGGGAAATCCTCTGAGGAGCAGCTGAGGGAGCTGGGGGTGTTGAGCCTGGAGAAGAGGAGGCTGAGGGGAGACCTTCTCCCCACCTCCCCTGCCCTGCCAGGAGGGTGCAGAGAGGTGGGCGCTGGTCTCTTCAGCCAGGGGACAGGAGATGGGACAAGGGGCAATGGGCTCAAGCTGCCCCAGGGCAGGGTCAGCTCAGCTGGGAGGGCAAAGTTCTTCCCTGGCAGAGCTGTCAGGGCCTGGCCCAGGCTGCCCAGGGAGGGGGCTGAGTCCCCACCCCTGGGTGTGTTTAACAGAGGGGAGATGAGGTGCTCAGGGATCTGGGTTAGCACAGGACAGGAACGGTTGGACCTGGCGATCTTCAAGGTCTTTTCCAACCTGCTGATTCTGTGATTCTGTGACAAGAGCAAATGATTTTAAGCTAAAAGGGGAGATTCTGACTAGATATTTTTTATAATGGAGGCAGTGAGACACTGGTACAGGGTGTCCAGGGAGGTGGTGGAGGCCCCATCCCTGAAGACACTTAAGGTCTGATGAAGCTCTGAGCAATGTGCTCTAGTTAAAGGGGTACCTGCTAAATGCAGGGGGTGGGACTAGATGACCTTTAAAGGTCCCTTCTAGCCCAAACCCTTCCATGATTCTATAATGCCCCATGCCTCTTGGACCTCTTTGTAGCCATCTGTGTCCCTTGAGGTCCATCCAAGTGTTGTCTCTTCCCTGCATTACCCAGCTCGGGAAATTCCACTTCAGGGACAGGTTTTGGGGCTAGGGGTAAGCCTCTGGGATTTAATTCATCCATTGGCCCTGCACTGCAGAGAAGCAGAGGCCAAGCATGGGCATCTTGAATTTCACAGCCAGCTCAGCAGATTGATGGTCCCACCCCATGGTGAACCACCACCAAGAGTGTCCTTGCTAGAAAGGTCTTAGCATCCCTCAGGAATGCACCCAGCAGCCAGCTCCAGGGCACCCAGGGAAACCCCTCCTAGGACAGCGGGGATGAAAACCAGAAGTGCCCATGCAGGAAAGCTCCCAGATGGGATTAGCTGCCTGCTTTTCTTCCCTGCCTGGTTTCATTCATCCACAAGCTGTCTGGTGTTTCACTGGGTCCAGCTTCATTTCTAATGCAAGCGGAATTTCTCCAGCCATGGCACCTGGGCAAAGAAAAACCTGCCTCCGTGGCTGCTTTTCCTCCCTTTATATCCCTCTTTGCAAACCTGCCCCGTTGCCATAGACCCACTGGCACATCTGCCTTATAAAGGGGACATAGTGAATGTGTAGAGCTTAAAAAGAAGAGTGCAGCCTGCTGAAAAAAATCCAGCTGGTCCCTGGACTGCAATGGTGGGCTTCTCCAGCTGTGGCGTCTGCAAGCAGGATCCATCCATCAGCCTCCATTGGCATCCCGGTCAGTCATTGCTCTGAGTTCATGTTGCACATGGGGTGGACATGCTTTCAGGCACAGAAGTGACCTCTGAGCAGGTGTCAGGCATGGTGACAGGGCTCTGACCTTGTCCTGATGCAGGGAAAGGCTTGAAAACTGCCCATCAAGCCACCCCCACCCATATCAAACAGCCCCTCTGCACTTGTTTTGGGGAGTCTCTTCAAACCAGTTCCTGAGCTGATGCTTTGGGGAACATGGCACATGGACCAGGAGGTTTATATTAATATTTTCTTTCCATGCAGTGGGGTGCCAGCACTGCTGCAGATGCTGGGATGAGCAGGGGTGATCCATCTCCATGTCACAAGGTGGGGATTACTGACCCAGGGACAGGATGCTCTTAAAGGACGTGGGATGCTTTTCCCTTGTCCCAGGGAGTGGGTGACCAGGAGAGGGCTCGAGGCGTCTCCAAAAGTAACCCAAGGTTTCCCCACACACACACGTTTGCAAAGGCAGAGGGAACACCACACTGCCTCCGGGTTCTCTCGCAGCGCTGGGACTTCGGTGAATATCATGAGGGTCTTCAGGAGAGCAGAGCTCCAGAGCAGCACGCCTGCCGAGCAGGAGCTGCCTCCTGCACGCCTTGCAGCCAAGGGGTGTCTGAAAAAAACAGTCCCAGTAAGGAAATGAACCTGTATTTTCACATGGTCCCATGCCTCCCCTCCAGATCCTCTCCTGCAGGACCTAGCGGTCGGCTGTAAGTCCCCAGGGTGTGTGTCCCTCTGCTCGCTGTAAGCTGGGGCAGGCGGTGACGTTTTTTAGCTGTGTGGTTGTGTCTGGGCAAGTGGGATAACAGGGCTTTGAGGCGGTGACAGACTGCTGTTACCCAGCTGGGCTGACACCCCGGCACGTGCTTGGGAAGCCAGAAAGGTGCTAGGTAGGAAGGGCGGCAATAAAAATGAAGCAACAGGGAAGACAACTCTGTCACCTGGGCACTGCTGGAGGACCTACTGGCAGACATCCTCTGGTGAAGCAACCGGAGCTCCCAGAACATCCCACTCTCTTTTCCAGGATGATTCAGCTCCGTGCATTTCCCCACTTGAAAATTACTTGGAGAAACAGTTCTGCCAGGACATGGTATAAGCCTCAGTAGTTCAGTGGGGGTGTGAACGTGTTCTGGGGAGGATGAGGTTTGGTCCAATTCAGCTGCAAGCTCTGCTGACCTGAGGGACATGGTATCTTCCCAGGATGTGGCCACATCTCATTCTCATGTTTTCCCCTCCAAGGGAGAAAAGGAGGACATAACAGGAGACTGGGGGGATTTCCTTCAGGCTGCCTCTTTCCCTCACTCTGCTTTTTTTGCACTCAGAGAGGTCAGTAAAGGAGGGTTGTTTTTTTTTTACACCAGGACAGAAGGCTGTTTGCTGTCTGTGGTGTGCAGACCATGCTTACTTCATGGCCCTGGTCACCTCAGAGCTTCCACTGAGGCAGTGCTTCAACACCTCTAACAGCTACTGGGTTAATGGCAACACTCTTCTGTTTACCCATCCATCACTGTGTTCCCACATGGGTGACATCACTAATTAACTGCTTGAGCCTCTGCAGCCCCCGAGGACCTCAGGAGCTAGCACTGGCTCAAGCCATGAGACACCCACACTGGGTGGGTAATTGCTATTGATCCCAGATTTGGAGCCAGGTGGAGAGGTCATAGTGAGACACGGGGCGGGCAGGAGGTTCAAGTGACTGCCCACTTGGTCACCTCAGGGTGTTTGGAGACAGGGGTAGTACCCACAGCTCCTCTTGGCTCTTGATTATCAGGTACCCAAACCTGCAGAATTTAAAATCCATAAATGTTCCTAATCCCAGGAGTCTGCTCCACATCTCTTTTATAAGAACCAGGTGGTTTATGACCTTACTTTCCCCTTCCTGCCCAAATCCTTTTGAGATAAATAAGCATGATTTGTGTCTGGCCACAGGACCATCTTGAGCTGCTCCTGAGGAATTGGTCAGTTGGCATTTAATGCAGGTTACACATCATCGTCTGGTGGCTGGCTGATGGGAGATAGGTGCCCATGGTGCGGTGACCACAGTCCTGGTAACCTGCACCTTCACCATGCCATGCCTTTTGGAGACTGCTGTGGTTAGAAGCCGTGTTCAAAGAGCTTGTGGGCATCATGAAACCAAGGCCCACGCTGAAGGCCACTGGTGGGATTTGCTGCTTTTCCCAGAGTGGCCAAAACACCCAGAGAAGAAGCTGGTGCTGGTCCAGCTTGGCGGAAATGATGTGATAAAAGCCCGTGGGAGTGAGATGTCTCATGGCTGGGTGAAGCAGGGACTTTGCAAGGCTGGGCACAGGGTGTCATCTGTAATTTAAAGACTTTATCTCCTTTAAATGTCAATGGTTCCTTTGTTGGAGTAATAGTAATTGCCATGATTTGCATGTCTCCATCACATGCCCCAAAGCACTTTGCAGAGGAAGATGAGTAAATTGTTCCCGTTTGCCTGCTGGAAAGTCAGGGTACAGAGGTGGTGGGAGCCCACAGGACTGGAAATAAATCTCTGTCTCCTGTGCTGTGGTTGCCAGCTCCTGCATGGAAGCTGTTGGCTCAGAGCAAGTTTTCTACCATTGCCCTATTGTGCTTTGTCTTGTTGTCCCTGGGATGGCTGTAGCGTGGGCAGGGAGGGTCTGTAGTGTGGTCTCATTATGGTTTGGTCCTCAGGGAACACCACCAGGGTGCAGGTTGGAGGAAGAGCAGAGCCCATGGAAGAGCCAATGGTCCTGTCTCATGTCCCACCAACTCCAGTGGTCTAGTACAGCACACCACCTTGTGTAGTGGTGTCCATGTGGAGTGAGACCTCCCTGATGGAGCTGTGAGTGAGCTCTTTCTTCAGAGGAGGAGCTCGGTGACACCCTGAGCATCCACAGGAAGGGGTGTTTGATCCATCTCTGGTGCTGCCACAGGCTTCTCCAGCGCCTCCTGAGCTGCTTCTGCACATCAGCGCTGTAAGCTACCCATCTCACTGAGCCAAACCCTGCAGAAAGCAAAGCTACACTCCAGAGCCTACTCCAAGCCTGGACCCAAACACAGGCATTATTTAAATTGCAAACAAGGAATGATGCAGCAAAGTCAAGTGTGCCAAGTGTCATTTATTGGAGCCCTTTCTAGGAGGGTTTGGGGCTGGTGGAGGGTGTCCTCCTCCAGGAGAGCGGCAAGGGACAGATGCTGTCCCAGCCTCCACCCAGCAACTCCCTCCCCCAGTGATTTCATTTGTCTCAGGGCTTTCCCAAAGAGCCATTTAAGGCTCCAACTCTTCATGGCACACTGTCAGTACGACCAAGTATTTCCCACCACCACTCTCTGCTTTTTATATAGCGCCTTGTGCTAATACCTAAGTGTTATACATTTCTTCTTGTGCAGCATTTCTGACTCAGTGTTTCCTGCCTCCTTGACCATGACTGACTAAACAGCAGAGCTGCCAGAGGAAGAGCCCCGTGTTTACTGAGCAGCAAGCCCAAATGTGTCTCTTTTTTTATTTTCCCATCAGAAGGTGGCAGTGCCTAGATAAACCCTCATTTTTATCCCAGACTAAACGTTTGCCGTCTAAACGTCCCACTGGCAGAGTCAGCCATGAGCTGGTGGGCCCAGATCTGGGGCAGAGTTATTTGGAACTCATCTTAAAAAAAAGCAGTGTGGTGAACTCCCAAAGGATGAGTTTTCAGCTGCAGGTGTCTGGGCCAGAGCAAGGGCTTACATCTGATGGCAGAATGCTGCCTCTCGTCCCACTTCACTCTGCTGCGCACTAAAAAATGGTAGAAGAGGAATTTTCTTCCTCTGCTATGGAGGGGGCACATGGACCAGGAGGTTTATATTAATATAAATATCCTCTTGGCTCTTCTAGCCTGGGCCTGGTCTTGGAGGGGTCTCATCTCTGGGCCAAGAAGGGGTAGTGTTGCGTAAGTTGCATCCGCACTGAGTTGAAGAGTGGGCCTTGACTTGGGTGCAGGAGTAGAGAGCCCCAAGACAAAGGCATTTTCTGTTTCCATGGCTGGCAGAAGCTCAGCAGGAGCTTCAGCTCCAGGCTTCCTTGCCAAGCTTAGAAGGAGTCCAGCGGGGGATGTTGGAGGGTGGGGTGAGTCATGGCCCATCCATATCACATATGAGCACAAGCCAGGCCCGAACAACCCAACGCACGTTGTGAGGGCCCATGCGATGGACCTCTTAGCCCCAAACCTGTCCTGTATGAGACCTCTTTACAGGTCCCCTTGGCATCCCTCTGCTCACCACATGGCTACCCAATAAGCTCTTCTCCAAAACCAGGCACAGAAGGGAGGTCAACCCCACTGCCCAGTGTGAATATGTGTTATTTTAAACTTGAGGCGCTGGAGAAAGGTCATCCAGCAAATGCACCCAGATTAGCTACAGGCCAGGGCACCCCCAAATTAGTAATACAATTCACGTTTAAAAATACAGTCAAACTGATGAAAGATAATTTGCTTGCTGCCCTTACATCACCACCTAAGCATGGGGCAAGCCAATCCACGGGTTATTTTTATATAACTCCGTGAGGCATTTCCAGAGCAAATAAAGTTCACTGGGCCGGGCAGCGACCCAGCCATCTGGTTTCAGCGCTCTTCAGCCTCCTCAAGGCTTCTCATCCATGTGGTGGAGGGCTGTGGGTCAGGGCATGGCTCCATCGGATGTGCCCCAGGCACATGGGACGTGGGTTTTGTTCTCTGCTGAGCCTCTCTTTGCTGCCGGGCAGCTCTTCACCTCTCTCACGCTCTTTCTTGGTCTGCCTCATCCGGTTTTGGTTGCAAACCCTTTGGAGGAGTAATAGAGTTGCTCTTTACGTGCTCTGGGCCTGGCTTGATGGGTCACCAGTGCTGCTGGGAGCTCAGCTGACCTGCAGCCAGGTGAATTTCACCTGTAAATCCTCTGACAGAATTACCCAGGTGATGACAGTGGACTCCTCAAACATGGGAACCCCAAGGGATTTGGGACATCTCTGCATGGAACGTGTTCACGTTGGCTTGCCCATCTGTGCATGCTGTGGTCCTGGTCAAACTTGCTGTCTGAAGGGCAGATTTAAGGACAAAGCTCCCTTTGCTACCTTCCGTGACACTGATGTAGCACCAGCACCCAGCAGTGCCAAAGCAGATGAGTATCTCAGAGTACTTCAGAGCCCTGGTGCTGCAAGTCCAAAAACTGTGGAGGTTCAGATAGTGGAAAGCCCAACCCTGTTGGCAGGCATGGCCCAAAAAGTCTAATTCCAACATCTGGCTAGTTGCTTTTCCTACTTTCCTGGAAGGAATAGGTGTGACTCCCTCTCTTGTAGAGTACATGCAGACTGTCTGTTCTGCTCCAGGGAGTTGCTCTGCAGGTACTGGTGAAATTCGTCCCACTCTGAGGCTGCAAACAGCAAAATTATTCCTGCTGTGATACCACATTCTGGGTCAAAATGCTCATGGTGACCTCTGCATCCATCCCGTGTTCCATCCCCTGCTCCTGCCCTTCACTGGGGTCCATCAAAGCCTGCACAAGTTTTTTTGGTGATGTGGTGGGACGGGGCAGGAGGACTCCAGTCCCTTTTCTTTTTCAAGAGTCTTCTTCAAATTTGGGGGCCAGAATATGCATTGGTGTCCCTGTTGGGTGGCATCACCTGCAGGGTGCCATAGGGTGAAAAAAAAAGAGGGTGCTGGGTGGTGGCACCCCTGCTTGCCCAGCTCCCATCCCAGGCTTGGTGAATTCTGCTTGGTGGTTGTTTTAGGGAAACCTTTTGCTAGTTGGTTTGGTGGAAGCTTCATGGTTGGTTTGGTGGATTTTTTCACAGGAAATACATTTTTGTTTCAACAGAAAATACTTAAGTTTCAGTTTTCTCCCTGGTAAGGCTGTGGAGTGGGGCAACATGTTTGAGGCAGGGATGGCAAGGAGGAGAGTTCCCTGCAGTGCTTTTTATTCTTTCCCTGTGATCTGGGACCACAGAGCCCATGCAGTTATCCCAAGCTCCTAGGAATTCCCCATCATGCCCCAGGGATCCCAAAACACAGCTCAGCTCCCCAGTCATATCAGCCTGGACCTTCCCAGGCAGTCCAGGGGGAACATCCTGGGACATCCAGCCTGGGAGAAACGCAATGGCTTGGGTGCTGGAGCCAAGTGGGATGCTGCAGGAGGTGGAAGGGACAACTCAATGGCCACTACCAGGGGATGGAGAGGTTTTAGAGCATCAAGAAAGAGCTCCAGGGTCTGCTCTTAACCCAGGGTGGAGGTGGCTGGTGGGCGGCCCTGTGGGTCAGTGAGGCTGAAGGTCCCTGTTGGTGCAGATGGGGTGTGTGGGATACTCTTGTAGGATGTTTTTAATTGCTAAATAGTCAGGAGGACATTTCAACTTCTTTTTTTTTTTTTTTTTTTAATTAAAATTCAAGCGAAAACTCCAGAATGTGTAATTCAGTAACCCCAGGGTGATAGCCTGAGCGGGCAAATAACTCTCTCCTCCATCACCGCCCTGGGACTGGCTGGGTGATGAAAGGACAAATGCACAAACTCCCCCGGAGAGGCTGAAAGGACCCAACAGGATTTGGCTGCAGGTTGACTTCGGAGTCCCAGACACAGTTGGGCAACTGCCTTATAGAAATGGGTGTAGAGAGGAGTTAGTCATCGCCGTTTGGTTAATAAGTGCATTGGTGGCTTTACAAGACTTTTTCCTGCATATGCAAATCTACTTTATTTATTTATTTATTTATTTATTTATTTATTCTTTTTCCCTTTCATAATGAAACATATAAATAGCTCCTGTCTTGGATCTTCCCTGCTCGTGGTTGTGTCAGGAAAATGCTTGCCACCCTTCTGCCTGGCTTTTCTTTAGTGGCTGCTTCGCTTACCCCCCTTTCAAAACAGACCTCTGGTGGACTGTGCAGGGCATGAGACCCGTCCTTGGTGAGGTATCCTCCCCCTGGCTTTGCAAGGTGCAGATGCAGGTCAGAGCCCTTTTTGTCTCAGGCAGTGGGAATAAACTATAAAATGACAGGACAGGAGGTGCCCGACGCGCGCTTGGGGAACACGGCGCTGGGAACGAACTCATCCCCATTCTTCAGTTTTCCCCGACTTAGTGCCTACTGATTTTTAATGCCAAGGAGAGGTCACTATGGAGACAGACAAGCAAAGTCGCGTGGGGCTCCTTGTAAGAAGCTCTGCAGCGTTGCTGAGAGCCCAGGGAAACCCTCTTGGCTCCGAGCGCGGGGCGCGCTCTCGTGCCGTTCTTTAGAAGGGCTTTTATTTGCTGTTCTGCGTTGCCCCTTGCTCTTTGCCACACAGTCCACACACACACACACACACACACACGTGTCCCCTCTCATATGCTGCTGTCAGGCAAACCTCCTTCATTTCCCTCTCCCCAGCACTGATGGTGGAGCAGCTCCCTCCCCTGCATGCTCCCTCCTGGTGTTGCTCCATAAATCGCGTCATTCAGATAATCCTTGGTCATGGCAACCATCAGCTCAGGAGCAGGGTGACCTTTTAATGCCAAGTGCCCAGGCTGCCCTGATCCGGCTGCCCTGATCTTCTCCTGGCCAGGCAGGGTGCCAGTCTCTGCCATAATTTCATGAGGACACCCCCCCCCGCCCAAAAGGGAGCAGCCAGGCCATTAGGATGCCCCTGGCATGGCACAGGGTCTGCTGGAGACACCGCAACGAAGGGGCTGGGCAGATCCACCTGGAACACTGAGCCTTGGCGTGGCCACCAGCAGCTGTTGCTGTTTAAACCTGTTTGTTGTTTGCTCTTGTTCGATCCTGGCCTGTGTGTGTGGGGAAAAGAGTCCCCGTGTCTGTCTGTCTGTCTGAGGGGGAGGGCCGGGCATGGGGGACACTGCCTCTCGCGCAAGCGGTGACAGTTATTGCAGGGGCTGGTGGTATTTCTACAGTACCTGCTTTCTGGTGGCTTCTCTGTGTCGAAATTCCAGCCACTCCGCAGCCGTTGAGTAATCTCCTCACTGTTACTAAAGAGTCAGTCTGTCTGTCTTCCTCCCTCCCTCCCCTAACCCCTACCCCTGAGTTTCAGTTTCCTCCTAATTCTCTCTCTCTAGACAGCCGTTGCCTCTCCCCATGGTGATGTGGTTTTGCTGATGCAGCCTGTTGTCTCCCTGTCCCTCTTGCAGAAGGATTTCACCATGCGGGAGGAGTTGCAGCAGCGGGATGTGGAGCGCTGGCTGGGGTTCATCACCTTCCTCTGCGAGGTCTTCGGCACCATGAGGAGCAGCACTGGAGAGCCCTTTCGAGTCCTCGTCTGCCCCATCTACACCTGCCTCAGGGAGGTAAATGCCTGGGGAGATTCTCCTTCTCCACCAAGCTCCTTGCGCTGCTGTGGCGAGGTGCCGGCGACCCGTAGATGTTTGCATTATGATTCCTAGAGGTTTGCTTTGCCAGCGCCAACACTTCTCACCCCAAGCAGTGCCTGCGTCTGCAGGGATGCTTGGCTCTTTCTTCCTGCAGGTTGTGTTTCCCCTGATAAAAAAGGGACATGCTCCAAGCAGGACCCCTTTGTCCAAGGGCTTGCAAAGCACAGCTGTGGGGATGCGCAGACGCGGCTGTCGAGTTTGCAGATCCCCACGTTGTAAAAATCCTCACTGAAGGGGCTTAAAAAGCTTCTTAAAGACACCTGAGTAGGTGAGACAGTCTGAGGGGTGGAAAGAGAGAGAGACATGAGGTCCTGTATGTCGTGACTCCACACCTAGTGCAGCACAAGCCCATCCATGCCACCGGGATTGCAGACATTTCAGAGCCTGTTTGCTCCCCATGGTTCAGGGTGGTGGCAGAGACCTTGGTGAGGACAATGGGAAAAGGCGACCCCGGTGTTGGCGTTCAGCAGGACAGGAGAGGGCTTTCCCCCGTCCTGTTTTCCCTCCTGATGCTGTCTGCAGAAGACGTTCTCTGAGAAATCTGCCTCGTTGCTCACAGGGCTGGAGCTGCGAATCTCAAATTGTCAGTGGTGCTTCTGTTGGACCATAAATAACTCGTGGTAAAATAAGTTCTCTGCTAGAGCTTGGGCAAGGGAAGGATAAAGAAACTGCCAGCGACGACTTTTTTACACGCATGGGAAGTTTTCCCTGGATGCAAACACACCATAAACATCTTGTCTTTGCGGAAATGTGGTGGGTAGGGTTCACAGACGGTGACTGTACCAGTGAGAAAGAGCCCAGGCACAGATAGCCAAAGGAGGAGGTGGGAGATGAGTGCTAAGAATAGCCTAACTTCCCCAAAAATCTCTGCCCACAGCAGTATGTGTCACCTCACGGGGACGATCTCGGCGTCTGGCAAAGTCCCGGTTCTCCTCCGCTTCCCATCACAGTCATGACACAGCTCTCTCCTGATTCTGCCAGGATTTGTCCCTGCCCACTCCTGCCTGCCCTCACTGTGCCATCACGGTCCCTTCTTGTCGCCTCCTCGGTTTGTGGGGACGCAGTGGCGATCCAGAGGTGTGTTGAAGGACACGGATTTCACGTATCTGGGATATTTTCTGCTGCAGGACAGCTCCACAAAAAGCCTTTACTAATTATATCAAGACGTCATGCATACATTTGCTGCTTTAAAATGTTCCTTAGCAGGACAGAGCTCTGTCCCCATGGTGTCATTTGTCAGAGAAGGCTCTTAGCTTAGCTGACACTGGTGAGCCTGAGTCCTCCCGCTTTCCTGCCCCAAAACGGCTGGACTGTGGCTGCTTGCTCTGCAGGGTTGTGACCTTGACTCGTGCCATTCCTCTTCCATGGCTCTGGGTTGGGTTTTTTGTCTTGCTCCTGTCAGTTAATCCTGATGCCCAGGGCCAGCCTACAAGAACAGGAACACAGTGATAGATGGCAGGCTCTGAGACAGTTGCCAAAGCCAGACGGGGCTGGGGGTGTTGGTGGTAAGCTCTTCCAATCACCTAGGAGGGGACAGGAACATCTGCACAGCTCCACAAGAAGGTGGAAACATCCTAGTAACACAGGGTGCTCATCCCTTGGTGAGCTTCATGAAGCACAAGCGGTGGGCTGATGTCCCAGGGCAGGAAGGGGCATTCCCATGGCCAAGACAGTTTGGGACCTGCTGGCAACCATGGGGATTTCTTCACTTGCCTTGGAAGGGGTTTGCAAGGAGTAGTAGCACTCACCACGGTTAATTCTCCTTCCAGCCCATCAGCATCTCACCCCCATGAGCGCTCAGTCCCCCACTCGTTGCTCCTTCCTCCTTGAGCATCCCCAGCAGAGCCCCTCAGAGCAGACCCCAGTTGTGCTTAGCTCCCTCTGCCCCATCCACCCAGCCTTTGATGATAAATCATTACCATCTCTCTGCCTCTGCCTGTCCTTTTAGCTCCTCTTTTTAGTTTCTGCCTCTTCTTTTTTTCTTTTTTTTTTTTCCTTTATCCCTTTTCCTTTATAGCTTGTCAGACTCAGCCAAAGGTCAGCAAGGGAGTGAGCAAGAGGAAGGGGAAAGTTGCCTGATGACTGAGGCAGGAATGTGTCTTCCCTTCCCCCTGCAAAGCTTCCTCTCCCCAGCTCCTTTCCTTCCCCTCACCAAAAAAAAAAAAAAAAAAAAGCTTATTAACATCATCATGAGCTGTGGAGCTGGAATGGGCAGGGGGAAGGAAGGATGACAGCAAGGACATCAGTGCTGGGTAGTCTGCTGAGGAGGATCTGGGGACATGGCTGGGGCATCGAGTTGCAGTGCCAGGGCTGTTTATTGAGCCATGTGGATGGGTTGGTTTTGTGGACTGGGGGAAAAAATATTAAATAAGTAATAATAATCAAAAGAGAAGTTCATGTCAGGCAAGGCTGGAGTGGTAAGTGCTGGGGTTTGCTGGTTAATCAAACCAGCGTTCATCACCATCCTCAGGAAAGCAGGGAGATTGCTGTGGGGTGTTTAATTTGGGTCAGAGCTGCCACCTTGCCCTGGCAGTGTTTTGGAGGACACAAGTGTGGTCCATAGTGAGCCCCTGTCCTGGGGACTCTCTGCCACACGTGTCCTCCTCTGTGCCCATCGCCTGAGCTGGTCGCTGGAGAACAGGGTGGGAGGAGGAGGAAGGCTCTGCCATGCCTGGTGTGGTGATTGCCCCTCCCAGGAGCTGGGTGCCCAGGGAGTCGAAGAGTTTTAATTTCCAGAGCCGTTCTGAGGGTTTGAACTAGGTGAGATTTGTGCAAGCATGTCTTCCTAACAAGGTTTGGTGGGGTCAGCCTTGGGATTTTAGGCAGAGGGGTGGTTTTACAGGAGGAGCAGAACCCGAGCCCAGCTCCTGTTAGAAGGGTTTCCACGGGGGACAGTTAGTCTGGGTGGGTATTTGGATCAAAACACATCTTTTCTGCTTGGAGCAGTGCACAGTTTAAGTCAAACAAGGGAAATGGGATAGCCAAGCCCTGCCCACAGATCAGCCCTGAAGATGTTTGGGGGTAAGGAGGGGTTTTTACGGTGTGTGGAGAAGACCCCCTTGGCAGATGAGGACCAGAGGACTGTTGCAGCCATCGGATCTGGGGAGCTTTGGAAAAGAAAACAAAGCAGAGAAGTTACCTAGAAATCAAAGAGCTTTCTTCCTATTGTTCCCTTGGAGCTGTAAGGGGTCGAGGGCAAGCTGGAAGAGGACACCACTCCCTAGGAAAGGCTTTCCCCAGGGGTGGTGGTTCTATAGCCAGGGCATGACGAGCTTGGCCCTTGCCTGCTTCCAACCCTGGCTGTCCTCACATGAGACCAGTGATGGCATCTTCCATGAGAAGGCTTTCAGCTGGTTCAATGAAAACACTTTCAGCAGTTTCAGGAAGCTGCCTTGGCTCCCATTCTTGATGGTCTAGGCAGGAGAGATGTCCCACTGACTCCTCCCAGCCCTACAGCCCGTGGGGTCTCAGCTCTGGCCTCACTTCATTTTGCAAAGCCATGCTAAATTTGTCCTTGTCCATCTTCTGCCCCTCCAGGGTGGTGGTGAGTGAACATGCTGGCATCCTCACTGCCTCAAAGCCTCTGCCCTGTGACCAAACACCAAGGACTGCCTTCAGCCCTAGACCAACAATACTTCTTCATGCCCCCAAAACCAATTGAAACCAGGAGAGCAGCCTAGGGAGTTTGGTTCTTGCAGCCTGGCCATACTCTTTGGCCATACTCCTGGCCATACTCCTGGCCATATTCCTGGCCAGACTCCTGGCCATATTCCTGGCCATAATCTGACCTTCAGCAGAGCCCACAAAATGTAGATGATGGGTTAAAACCAGGGATCAAACCAGGAGGTGCCCTGGGCATGGGAGCAGCCACCTTGCTGACATCCCTAGGCCAGGAGGAGCCGTTGCCAGCCAAGGTTGTGGGTATCAAGTGCTGCTTTGGATGAGTTTGTTTACTTCTGTGACGCCTTTCAGCAGTCAGACCTGGCTTTACAGCCAGGTAACCTGAGCAGTTGCCTACGGCAGCAGAGCAAAGAGGTGGAAAAACTGACTTGCAGGACACAAGGCTCCAGAAGATGCTAGGTGGCAATGTCACTGTGGTCCCCTCAAGGCACCTTGCTGATCAGGGTAGCACAAGGGCAAGCAACACGGGGCTCTGCGCTCTCTCCACCCCCCATAATAACACTGTCCCACCCCTTACCCACCCCCCTGTGCATTCTTGTTGAATGTTTAAGGAGGTTCCTCTTGACTTCTTCCTCCAGCCTTCTGAGATCCCTCTGGACAGCATGTGGAGTGGCCTCCCTACCTCAGTTTCATCCACAAACTTTACAAAAGTGTGCTGCTCACCTCGTCGAAATCAGGGATAAGGATGCTGAACAGGGCAGATCCCAGGACAGACCCCTCAGTGTTCCTCCTCCAGGCATAGCTGGGTTGAAACCCAATAGCTAGAACCCCCCGAGCCCATCCAGCCAACCTTTTGTTTGTTTTATTACCATCTGTTTGTCCCCCCATGATGCCCTAGCTCGGAGACAAGAGGACTGGATTCCAGGGGTGACAGGGAGGAGCTTTGCCACAGCACAGTCCCGCACACAGCACCCACCTGGGCATCAGATGAGGCCACTGTGGTAGGTTGGGAGCCAACCATGGGAAGCAGCTCATCACAGGGAGATTAACTAAACCACAAAAAGCTGTCCTCTGGTTGCAGGATGCATTCACCAAGGCCCTTCCAGCATGAAGGGGTTACTGGTGCTGGGGCTCTGCTCGGGTACCTTGGGGGTCAGCACCCATAAAGGAGGTGCAGGCACTGTCCTGACCCAAGAGAGATGCTTTTTACGGTGCTGTTACCAACCCTGAGGAGTGAGGGCAGCACCCGGAGCGGCAGCCCAGCCCCAGAAGGGCATCAGGGACCAGCCCCAGCAGGCTGTCAGCAGGCAGGACAGCTGCTCCTCTGCGGGAGTCGTCTCCTACCCCCAGTCTGGGTTGGCAGAGACGGTCCCATTTCAGCATCATTTAAAATACTGGCACGCTCCCATGGCTTCCCTGCCTTGGTACACGCTGCTAACTGAAAGCCTTCGGGGTGGTGGTGCAGGGAGGATAAATAACTCCCCGTCTAATTGCCTTTCCCCCACGTCTGAGTCTGCGGTGCAGCAGCATGTAGACGGGCATCCACCCCCCCATCCCCCTCCCTTCTCGTAGTGCCTGTTATCTCCTGGGGCCATGCTGTGTAATTTAGAAAAATATTCTAACACGGTAATTAACGTCTGAACTTCAAGAGGGCACTGCCTTTTCACTGTCTCCTTCAGAGGAAGAGAGAGGAAAGCCTTCCTGGCTGCAGTCAGGCGAGCGAGGAGGGCGGTGCTGTTTGGAAAAGAAAATTGTATCTTTTAACATGTTTGTGTTTTTTGGGGGGGTTTGGTGTTTGGTTTTTTTTTTTAAATCACTCTCACTTTGTCAAAAGCATTGACCTTTGGAGTCCCCAAAAAAAAAAAAAAAGAGGGGTGGGGGGGCCTTTGGCAGGGTAATGAGATGCTAGGAGTTTTAAGATTATGGTCCTAGTCAGAGAAAAGACACAAAATTTCTCCATTATCAAATGAGCAAAGGCTCAAAGAGGAGCAGGTGCCAACCCCCTGCCACCCTTCCACCCAGGTGGGTCCATGAGGCCAGATCTGACCAGGGAAAATAAGTCCTCTATGGAGAGGACTTACTTCCTCATAAAAGTCCCCTTCTGGTCCCCCCACATCTGTTTCTGCAAAAATCAGCAGTTTGGTCTCCAGTATGGTAGAACTGGGATAAACTGGGAGGTGTTTTGTAGAGGGAAAGGATGGAGGAGGGATGTGGGATGCGGGCATGGGAGGGAAGGGGAAGGAGGGAGAAGGGTGACACTGGGCACCGGGTACATGGGAGGAAAGGAGAAATGAGGGAAGGTAAACAAGTGGGGAAGTGTCATGGGACCCCAGAAGAGCAGGACTGAAGACTTGGGAGAAAAGTCTGGGATTTGGAGCAAGTGGAGTACACTGGTGCATGGGGTGATGTGGTCCTTCAGAGCCATGGCAGGAGGTGCATGAGCAGGGGGCTGCGAAGAGGAAGGAAGGGTGTGTGTCTGTAAGGCCACACTCCTGGCAGAGATGGATGTCCCCATGCACCCACAGCTGCCATGCAATAAAGGAATAGCCATGCAGAAAGCCCCTACACCTGCGGGTCCCCTGTAGCTGTGATGCCACACACCCCACACTCCCTCCCACACACACCCCCCAAGTGAACACAGCTTTCATAGGGGGGAAAAAATTCCCCATTAATTGACATAATTTTGGTTGAAGGGCAGTGCTAAGGTGAAGGAGGATCGGGCGGTGGGGAGAGGAGGACAGAGCAGAGGAGGACAGAGCAGAGGAGGACAGAGCAGAGGACAGAGCAGAGGACAGAGCAGAGGACAGAGCAGAGGAGGACAGAGCAGAGGAGGACAGAGCAGAGGACAGAGCAGAGGAGGACAGAGCAGAGGAGGACAGAGCAGAGGACAGAGCAGAGGACAGAGCAGAGGAGGACAGAGCAGAGGACAGGGCAGAGGACAGAGCAGAGGACAGAGCAGAGGAGGACAGAGCAGAGGACAGGGCAGAGGACAGAGCAGAGGACAGGGCAGAGGACAGAGCAGAGGACAGAGCAGAGGAGGACAGAGCAGAGGACAGGGCAGAGGACAGAGCAGAGGAGGACAGAGCAGAGGAGGACAGAGCAGAGGACAGAGCAGAGGACAGAGCAGAGGAGGACAGAGCAGAGGACAGAGCAGAGGAGGACAGAGCAGAGGACAGGGCAGAGGACAGAGCAGAGGAGGACAGAGCAGAGGAGGACAGAGCAGAGGAGGACAGAGCAGAGGAGGACAGAGCAGAGGACAGAGCAGAGGACAGAGCAGAGGAGGACAGAGCAGAGGAGGACAGAGCAGAGGACAGAGCAGAGGACAGAGCAGAGGAGGACAGAGCAGAGGACAGAGCAGAGGAGGACAGAGCAGAGGACAGGGCAGAGGACAGGGCAGAGGACAGAGCAGAGGAGGACAGAGCAGAGGACAGAGCAGAGGACAGAGCAGAGGACAGAGCAGAGGAGGACAGAGCAGAGGACAGAGCAGAGGACAGAGCAGAGGACAGAGCAGAGGAGGACAGAGCAGAGGACAGAGCAGAGGACAGAGCAGAGGACAGAGCAGAGGAGGACAGAGCAGAGGAGGACAGAGCAGAGGAGGACAGCCCCACGGCCCCTGGGAGCCCAGCTGCTCTGATGAGTACTTCTATGCACAGGGACATTCTTGGAAAGCGATGGGACTCGCTTCATCCTCCCAGCATCAGAACCCCGGTGGGGTATTTCAAACAGGGGAGGGGAAATGCCACCCTTGTTTCCCTGGGACCAATGGAGAAGGCGGAGGAAGCAATTAGGGCAGATAAAGAAATGAAACCAGATACCATCTCACAGGATGGTCCCTCCTGCTCGCGTGGCTTTGTTTTCCTCCTTCTGCCCCCGCCGTACCAGGCATTGTTAGTTCCCAAAAGCCCTTTCAATGGGATGTAAACACAACTATTTGCGTCTGCCGCCATGCGCTCCCCCTCGGCAGAGCCAGGAAAGCCGGGAGCGTCCGGCGAGCCAGGGTGGAGCCCGTCGCAATCAAGCGCGATGGTCTCGCCACTGTTTCTTTCCATGCTTTGTGTTTCCCTGGGACCCTTGGGATGAGATCACATCCTCCTCTCCCAGGGTTATTATGTCTTTGGCCAGGCAGGATGAAGCCGGCCGCCTGGGTGGCTGGGTCTCCCCGTGCACGCAGACTGGGTGGCTCTCTGCATCCCTCTCAGCCACCTTCAGGTCCTGAAGGTCCTCCACCTCCAGCCAGGGGATGCGTAACCGCCAGGCTACTGTTGGGCTGCAGTTTCTGGGTTGATGAGTGACCAGATTTTCTTCACCATTGTCTCCAGTAATTGCCTCTTAATGGTTTCCATCTTCGCAGGAATCCCTTCTGCTGCTCCAGATCCGGGCAGAGAGAGTCATGTTTCATGGTTTCCCTTGTCTGCAGTGGAAAGGAGTAGGAGGAGTTTCCCACGACTGGGTACAGGGTTTTGTTCCTCTGGCCTTAATTCAATTTGCTGTTAAGTACCTCCGAGTTCCTCAGGAGCCTGACAAGGAGGAGGACAACCAACATTTTGGTTTACTGGATGCAATAAACAAACTAATCTCTTCTTACCATCCTCCCAGGGAGTCCCGGTTGGGCAATAAGACAGCAGAAGTCTCCTCCTCAGCTCAGAGCAGCACATCACTGTAAAGGGAGTAGGTGCCACAAAACAAATTCCTTCAAGTTGCCCACCTGGAAAGGGGAAAGGGCTTCCTATGGACACAGCTCTCAACCCAGCTGTGCTTGTGCCAGCAGCTCCATCCCAGAGTTCCATTCCCCCCTGTGCCACCTACCCTGAGCAGCTGCTTGCATGGCCGTTTCCTAATGGAGCAGCATTGAGTTGCTGTCTGCATATACTCACCTGGGCTGAGACCAGGCCGCCCAGGTCAGGGAACATGGAGAAAGAACCCCTCCATGAGATGTGTGGGCTGGTGGCACCTTGTGCATCTTCTTCACCACATCCCCAGAGAGGTGTGAGCAGAAGGCTGTGCAGAGAGAAGCTCTGTTGCTAGTGGATGCAGCCGAAGGCGGTCTGCCTCTCACAGCTCAGCTGGGTTCTTAGAGCCCCACAGGTAACATTTTGGAGGATCCCCAGAGTTTGTGCCTCATGCAGAGATCAGGACAGGGAAAGGGTTTCCCCAAAACTTTGTGTTTGGGCAGCTTCAGCATCAAATGGGTGATAAGAGAAGATGCTGCTTACGCCCGTGGGCTTCTAAAGGGCTTTTGTTTGCTCACTTGTTTCTCCTCCAGAAGAAGTTTTCATCTGACTTCCTTACATTCCAGCATATGCCCAAAGAGGGACTCAGGGACCCCTTAGGGAGGGTGGCACTGGCACAGCTCCTCAGTCTCTGCAGGATCATCCCATTTGACCTTCTGATGTCCTGGGTCGAGGAGCTGATAGCTCTAATAGGAGCCTGAAACTGGCCTCACTGGTAGAGCGTTTGGTAATTACTCATCCCCCACACCCTGGTTTGTGCTTTGCATTTTCCCCAGTCCAGGCTGTTTTCACCACCCCATAGTGTCTTGTGACAGTAGGAAAAGCGGAGCTGTAGTAACTTCTCTGTAGCTCAGAGAAGAGCAGAGCAGCTGAGCAGTCCCAGGGATCTTGTCTCAGCCATCTCCCTCAAAGACTTGTGACAGTGGGTGGATAAGTGGGGGCTGGAAAAGCAGAAAATTGCTATCGATGTCTTTCTGTGGAGAGATTGTGGAGCACAACCAGCAGAACTGGCTTGTGCTCCCAGGAGGGCCCATGTAGCAGACCACAAGGCTTCCAGGAGGTTTTTGGGGCAGGAGTTCCCTCACTGTGGTCCATTAGATTACTAAGAGTGCCTGCAGAGCCGTGTCAGCAGGACAGCACAGCCTGTGCCTTAACAGGAGAGGGTTGTCAGGAGTGATCATAGAACCATAGAATCAAGGAATTATTTGGGTTGGAAGGGACTTTCAAGGGTCACTTAGTCCAGCCCCCAGCCATGGGCAAGGAAATCTACAACCAGATCAGGTCGCTCAGACCCCCATCCAACCTGACCTGGAATGTTTCCAGGGATGGGGCATCTACCACCTCTCTGGGCACCCTGTGCTGGTGCCTCACCACCCTCAGCGTAAAAAAATCTCTTCCTTTTATCTAGTCTGACTCTACCCTCTGATTTAAACCCACTGCCCCTCATCCAGTGACTGCAGACCCTGACAAAAAGCCTGTCCTTCTTTCTTTGAAGCCCCCTTAGACAGGGGTCTCTGTGACAATCTCTACTGCAGAACTGCAGCAGATCCATCTTGCTGGGGACAGAGGCCACCATGGCACTTCCAAAGCGCTCCTCTGGTTAACAACCAGACAGGGAAGCACCACCACCTCCTTCACCCTTTCTAGTGTATTCATTCTGCCCCAGGTAGCACAAATACCTGGGTTGGGGTTTTTTTTCCCCTTCTTCCTCACCAAACCGGAGGAGTTTTCACCCAGTTCCTCCACTGACACCACGGATGTGTAAAGGATTCCTCCTTTTACACTTGGATGACGTGCTGGCTCCTCTGCGGTCCGTGGTCCACGCTCCCCAGGGGGGAATACCAGCAGGCACCTCCTCCTGACCCAGGGGTTAGATGAAAAGCATACCTGTGGGCAGGGACCGCAGGGCGGTTGCGAGGCCGGAGCTTCACACCCGAGACTGGAGGGGAGGGGGAGGAGGGGTGGGGGTGTCCGTGCATGTTGCCACTTGGGTGGATGAACCCCAGATGCCCGTGGGGGGGAGCCGGGGCAAGCGGCACGTGGGCTGTGGTCAGCCCGGCTTTCGTCGGGTCTCAAAGGCATCCCGACCTCTCCAGGGCTCTGGGTGGGTATTTCCAGGCTTCATAGAATCTCAGAATCATAGAATTGTAGGGGTTGGAAGGGACCTCGAGAGATCATGGGGTCCAACCCCCTGCCAAAGCAGGGTCCCTAGGACATTTCACTCAGATAGGCGTCCAGACGGGGCTGGAATCTCTCCAGAGGAGGAGACTCCACACCCCCCGGGCAGCCTGTCCCAGGGCTCCCTCACCCTCACTGGGAAGAAGTTCTTCCCCATGTTGGTGCGGAACTCCCTGTGCTCCAACTTGCAGCCATTGCCCCTTGTCCTGTCCCCACAGACACTGAAAAGGGGCTGGCTGATTCCCCCTGCATCCCCTGCTTAAGATAATTATAAACATTAATTAGGTCCCCCCTTAGTCTTCTCTTCTCAAGGCTGAACAGTCCCAATTTTCTCAGCCTTTCCTCACAGGGGAGATGCTTCCTGAGCTTTTGGCCCTGGAGTGGCCGCTGGAGCATCGGAGAACGCTGCACACTAAGACAGGGTTTGTGGGCAGGGTGTCGCGCTGCCAGCAGCACCAGGCACAGTCATCAGCGCCCTGCCTCGCAGGAGGAGCGCCGCTGCAGCTGGTGAGGGTGGCTAACGTACCCGCTGGGCTGCTGCCACTCCAGAACTGCTGGAGAACACAACTGAACCCGCCTGGTTTGGTGATAAGGGATGGTGGGGCAGGTGCTCTGGTCCTTGCTGGCGGCGTGGGCACCCTTCAGAATACACATCAGCACCGCGGCCTCTCAGGAGCCCCCGGCAGTCTGAGAAAGCAGGTAACAAACCCGGGTATTGCTGGGTATGTGAATCCCTCCAGCTCGGCCCTCTGGTTGGCTCTCAGTGGTCTGCATGAGCATCCATCGCTGTCCGGGGGGACCAAGGTGTTTCTCCCCATGGAGAAGCACAGCCATGCTTTTCACAGAGTCCTGGAATTGTTGGGGTTGGCAGGGACCTCCAGAGCCCATGGGGTCCAACCCCCTGCCAAAGCAGGGTCCCTAGGACAGGTCACACAGGTCAGTGTCCAGACGGGGCTGGAATCTCTCCAGAGAAGGAGACTCCACACCCCCTGGGCAGCCTGTCCCAGGGCTCTTTTGGGGGGCTTCTTCCCCCACCTGAACTGCCATTGCATGCCCACCCTTGTGGCTTACAGCACTCGCCTCTGCAGAGATGTAAAGAGCAGGTTTTGGGGCCATGGAGGCCAGGGGAAACTGGTCCCCAGTAACATGCCAGTCACACCAGTTGCTCTCCAGAGCCACCCCTCAAGGCACTGCAGCCCCCCTGCCGCGCCCAGCGCCTCCAGGGGCAGACCCCCCAATTTATTTTGGGCCGCTATGAAAATCTTTAGCACCCAGAGCCCACCCAGGCACGCTGGCCCCGCCGACTGGACTTTGCCCAGCGCTTCACCTCTCAGCAGGACTCAGAAGTTTGGAAGAGGAGACAGATATCTTCCCCCCACGCCCCCACCCCCCACCGCTCCCCCTCCCCTGCCACCCTCCACCCCCCAGCCTGCAGAGCTGCTAGTCCAGCACTAGAAACAAAAGCGAGAAGCCTTTCGCAACCGAGGTTGGGTATTATATGACTGTCCGGGCAGATTCTGGCATGCAGCCTCCTCTCTTAGGAAATCAAGCAGACTCTTTGTCTGCTTTCCAGCAGGAACTGCTGCTCTCATTGCCCGGCTTCGCCCCGGTACGGGGCAGGGGGGTGGGGGGAGGGGGGAAACCAGCTGGAGAGCAAAGAGAGGCTGTTCTCCCAGGCGGCCCCAGCCCCCCCCCAAGGGAGGGGGATGATTTACAGGTTAAACCAAGGAGCGTGTGAGTCTCAGCTCACCTGCCCCATCCTCAACCCCCATCACGCCCCCCTCCTCATCCCTCATCACGCCCCCCCTCCTCACCCCCCATCACAACCCCTCCTCGCCCCTCACTATGCCCCCCTCCTCACCCCTCATCACGCCCCCCTCCTCACCCCTCATCACGCCCCCTCCTCACCCCTCATACCCCCCTCCTCACCCCTCATCACGCCCCCTCCTTACCCCTCATCACGCCCCCTCCTCACCCCTCATCATGCCCCCCTCCTCACCCCTCATTACACTCCCTCCTCACCCCTCATCACACCCCCTCGTCAGCCCCACACTGTGCAGGAGCCTGGCAGAGAGGGGTGGGGATGGTGGCAGGGGTGGGATTTGGGCAGATGCTGGGAGGAAGCAGTTGTAAGTGGTGAAATAAACAGTACCTCCAGTGCAGGGGTGCTGAAGTTAATGGGTACGGCCTGTGGACATTGGAATATTTCGGAGAGAATGCGGGTTGGGTTGTGATGGTGAAGGTGGTTGGTTGGGCTGGGGTGTGGTCGTGCCCCTGGTGGTACTTCAGGACATGATTCCCCCCAGAGGTCTCAAAGGTTCTTGGGGTGACACCGGGGCTGACACAGGGGACGGAGAGCTTTTGGAAATGCTGCATGGGTGCTGGAGAAGCCACCCCACTGCTTTGGGGTGCCTGATGCTGAAGGAACCACCCCACTGCTTTGGGGTGCCTGATGCTGAAGGAACCAGTCCACTGCTTTGGGGTGCCTGGCGCTTGCAGAGGGGGAGCAGCCATAGGTGGGAGGGTGCACATGAAGCACCCTTTGAGAAATACAGGCAAGATGTCCTCAGTGGATGGGGAGGACAATGATGGCAGAACCCCAGGCAGCACAGTCCTTGTAGCTCAGCTCTCGCTGTCCACCTTCAGCAGTTTCTCAGGTGTCTGTGCCATGCTAGGGAGAGAGAACTGGCCTTCATATTCTCCTCCTGTCTCAGCATGCAGAGGTCAGCAGCAGACAGCTGGTGCCTATAGCTTGGGGAAGCTCCAGAGGTCCCCTTCAGTGTTCAAAAAACATAGTTATGACCAGGAACATGTAGAGAAACAGTGACAGCTTTCTGATCCTCCTGGATTCAGACCATTGCTCTGATGCAGGTGGCTCTCAAATACATGTCAGTACAGACTTGGACTCTAGCTCCTGTAGTACCAGCAGATATGCCTGCTGGGCCCTACTCCATTGGGTCTGGTGGATAGGATGTGGGCTTCCATGACCCATCACAGGCAGAGGCTGAACTGTGCTCCTTGGGACTGGTATCTCTTGGTGCCTTGGTGAAGCAATGGAGCACCTAATGGATAAGGTGGAACATAGGGTATCTCACTGGGTGAGGTGTAACACCTGGTGCCTGGATGGACAAGGTGGAGCATGATGTTCTGAACTGGACTAGGTGATCTACAGACATGTCTTCCAACCCCTACTCTTCTGTGACTCTGTGCCCTGATGGACAAGGTGGAGCACATGCATCTCCTTGTTCAGCCAAGTCACATCAGATGAGCTCCAGGAGGGTAGTGTGAAGGTAGAAGGTGCCTCCCCAAGTCTGTGGGTAGGATGTAGTCTCTGCTTTATCATAGGTAGATAGGACTATTCCTCGTTAGCCAAATCTGATCTCTCTTTGACAGTCTTTGACATATTCATCCTCACAAACACCTTTTGGGCTAGTGTCTCAGCTCTGCAGGTGGGAGGCTGGGGCAAGGAAAGCCCAAGTGAAGCTGCAGCCTTTCCCTGACCACATACCCCTTGCAGAGAGCAGGATCATCAAGGAGATGATGGCAGAGGAAGGGCTGGAATCAGGCTAATATAAGTCCTTCCTAACCCACCCTAACTCTGCTTTTCTTGCCTTAATTTCCCCATCAAGTTGTTTACTAAAAGTGGGAAAGTTGGATACAGGTTTAATTTACAGCCTTGTTTCATGCCATGCTCACAAGCTAAATGCTCCAGGAGTGAATTTTGGAACTACTGCCAGTTTATATTTTTGCCCAGTTGATTATTATGGGTTGTTTTTTTCCCCCCACCCCTTCTTCTTGTTGGGTTTGAAATAATCTCGTGTCTCTTCATAAAAATAAAAATCTGTGAACTGTTTGTGAGGACTTCTCTGGGAGCACACAGCTTGGGGCTGAACTAACATTTTTCCAAACAACTCAGCAGAACAGATAAACCTGGGGTGGGGGGAGGTGGGGGGTGGTGGTGTATCTCCAAGTTGGCTAAAGCCAGATAAAAGACAGTGGGCCACATGCTTATCGAGGAGTTGTAAACATCACCTTCAAAGTCACCGCACCGCTGTCTGCTGAGAGCAGAAAGGGATGAAGACAAAACTTGGAGATCAGTGATAATTCCTCAAGGTAGCTCTGCTATTCCTAACTATTTTCCCTTCCTGTCTGTGTGGAGCTGGTAAACAGATAGGTGTTTGTATAGGAAAGGAAACGTGAAAAGACAAAACGAGACTGGGAAGGAGAGATTGCCAAGACCAGGAGTCAGAATTGTGGTTGGGACCAAAGGGCATTCAGTTATATGGAACCATTTTTGTATGTGCAATTTTAATGACTCTAATCACTTTTTCAAAGCCTGCCTTTCCCTGAATGGATTTTGGATACTAACAAACCTGGTTTTCCCAATTTTCCCCCCTCTGTGCTTAGTGCATGTGCTCAGGGATCAGCTCAGCGCCAGCAAGGCTTGTCCAGCCCAAGGTGATGGAGTGGAAGCACCTTCAAGTGCTGCAAGCACAAGTGGTTTTTCCAGCCACCTCATGGTACAGGGCTTTTCACCACACTCCAGCTCACATTTTTGTCTAATTGAGAATCTCAGCACTTTTTATCAGCTTGAAAAACAAGCAGAAAACTCTTGCTTTCTCTTGTGGTTTTAGCCAAAACCCTGAATCGTAGAATCATAGAATCACAGAATCCCAGACTGGTCTGGGTTGGAAGGGACCCCAAGGATCACAGAGCTCCAACCCCCTGCCACAGGCAGGGACACCAACCTCCAGGCCTGGAGCTACATAAGGGTGCCCAGGGCCCCAGACAACCTGGCCTTGAACACCCCCAGGGATGGGGCACCCACCCCCTCCCTGGGCAGCCCCTTCCAGCCCCTCACCACTCTCTCTGAAAAGCCCAGCATCTTTGTGTGTGTGACAAAGTCGTAAAGGTGGAAACTAAGAAGAGCATGTGTCTTTGATTTGGTCTCAAGGGTCCTTGCTGAAACCCTTGGTTTCAAAGCCAGTGGGGTGAGACATGCTGAGCTCCTATACTTTGCCATTGCCAGGCTAAGCTGTTGACCCTCAGTCTGAACTGAGGAGGGGGCGCATCTTCCTTCACCATACCATGCCATGCACAGCCACATATTGGGGTGGGGGGGGATGTCTCTTGTGCCTACAAGCTCCTGTCTGCGCTGCAGACACGCACACAGCACCATAGCTTTGCGGCAACCCACTGCCCTTGCACCACTGTATAATCAGTCTAGAAGGAGCCATATTAATTACAGTCCATTGGATGTAATGCTTTCCCATCAGGTAATTTTGTGGGTGTCAGAAGTGTCCCCACGGGGACAGAGAGGTTCAGTGGTGGGTGGCAGAGCCCTTCCCTTTCCAAACAGCCGCTCCCAGGGCCGTGCTGCTCAGATGTTGTCGCCTGATGGTTGTATCCAGTCGCTGTGTACGTGAAACGAGTCCATTTTCTCACTGCCTGCTGTGGGATAGGGAAAAAGAAAAAGGCAATTTAAGCTAAATACAGTTTATTCTGCAAGGTGTTCATCTGAAGATGATGAAGGGCCTGGAGCATCTCCCTTGTGAGGAAAGGCTGAGTGAGCTGGGGCTGTTCAGCCTGGAGAAGACTAAGGGGGGACCTAATTAATGTGTATAATTATCTTAAGCAGGGGATGCAGGGGGAAATGGCCAGCCCCTTTTCAGTGTCTGTGGGGACAGGACAAAGGGCAATGGCCTCAAGTTGGAGCACAGGGAGTTCCCCACTAATCTGGGGAAGAACTTCTTCCAAGTGAGGGTGAGGGAGCCCTGGGACAGGCTGCCCAGGGGGTGTGGAGTCTCCTCCTCTGGAGAGATTCCAGCCCTGTCTGGACACCGACCTGTGTGACCTGTCCTAGGGACCCTGCTTTGGCAGGGGGTTGGATCTGATGGGCTCTGGAGGTCCCTTCCAACACCTACAATTCTATGATTCTATGATTCTATGATATTCTGCCCCACTTGCTGGCTCTCAGCAGCAGACAGGCTGGTGATAACACTTTGCGCCATGTTTTGTCGCTGTTTATCTTAGTTTTTTTGTTTCAATCATCCCTTCCCTCCCCTCTTCCTAATTTTCTGTCCTTTCCTCCTGGAAAGTGGCAAAAGCCAAGATGGAAGGCGGGTCATAAGAGAGGTGGAGGTCATGCCTTTCTCACCGCCTCTCTCTTCTCTCTTTTGCAGTTGTTGCAATCTCAGGACGTGAAGGAAGACGCTGTGCTCTGCTGCTCCATGGAGGTAGGGAAGCACCTGCACCACCTGCCCCAGTCCTCACTGCTTTCTCCTTGGCTGCACACGTGTCAAGCAGCGGTTGGATAGTTCCAAACCCAGACAGTCACGTTGGCTCTTTGTGTTATAGAATGACTGAAGGGTTTGGGTTGGAAGGGACCTTCTAGTTCTAGGTTTGGCGAGTTCATCCCCTCTGCAACCAGATCAGGTTGCTCAGAGCCCCGTCCAACCTGACCTGGAATGTTTCCAGGGATGGGGCATCTGCCACCTTCCCTGGGCACACTGTGCTTCAACTCCCACATTTCTTCTTCACATCCAGTCTCAATCTACCCTCTTCTTGGTGTAAATCCATTACCTCTTGTCCTATTGCTGCAGGCCCACCACTACAAACTGTGTCCCCATCTTTCATTTAAGCCCCCATTGGAAGGGGGCTTAAAGAGACCTTATTGAGTTTGAAATAATCTTAAGGACTTAGGAAAGGACCTTATTGGAAGGCCCCAGTAAGGTCTCCCCAGAGCCTTCTCTTCTCCAGGCTGAGAACTCCAACTCCAACCCTAACCTTCTCAGCCTGTCTCTAGCTCTCTGATCAATTTTGTGGCTTCCTCTGGACTAGGCTCCACCAGTCCCATGTCTTTCCTGTGATGAGGACTCCAGACCTGGATGCAGAACTCTAGATGGGGTTTCACCAGAGCGGAGTAGATAATAAGGCATCGCCATGAGATGAGAGATGGCCCTTGAGGCTCTCTCACTGGGCTTTTGATGCCTGTAAATGGATGCAAAAACATTTGGTAGTGGGGCTTCCATCACAAATTATATTATTCCAACTTACTTCAACGCTCACCCAACGTTACTTTTTAAACACAAACCCACCTGTGTTGGAGCAGAAACTGCCCTGCGACCCACACAGAGGGGTCAGTTGTGCTCAGCAGCAGCAGCTCTGCAGGGAAACACTGGTACAAATACATCAGTTTCCTCAGCTTCTCCTTTTGGGAAGTGGTTCACCCACGGGGATGCATGCTTTCCTTGCAGAGGTCAGTTGAAATCGAGGCCTGAACGGCTGAAATTCAGAAAAGTCTCAGGTAGATGAGGAGGAGAGTTGGAACTTTTAAGGTTAGGACGCTGGGGAGCTCTGTCTTCAGTGGACTCACTGCTGACCACTTCCACCCGTGCCCCACCTTCTCTGTGGGACCACCTCCGGCTTGAGCTGCTCCATGAGGCTCTCCAAGGAGTAATTATTTTTAAAACAAAAAAAAAACCCTTTGGCTGTCCTCACAGAAGTGGCAGGACAGGTGTAAATGCAGATCTCAGCTGAGGCAGGATTTGTTATGCATGCGGGAGGACTCTGCTCATTCCGATTAATGACTGGGAGTCGCTGACAACTGTGAATCAGCAAGTAAATGACGGGCCAGGTAGAAGGCAGGGATACCACATCACAGCCTGCACTTTGTTTTGACAATAGCATGAGTTTTTAGGTGGGATTTTTTTTTCTTTCTTTCTTTTCTTTTTTTTTTTTTTTCCTTTGGCAAAAGCAATGCAGCCTTGCTGCCTTTGAAGTCCGTAGGAGCTGAACCGTCCGCTCCTGCAGCAGCCCCGGCACATAGGCTTTTGAAAACCTCACCCTTCTTCACATTCAGCTCCTGGAGCCTGCTGCTGGGTGGTTTTGGTTTCCAAAAGCCATGACGCCTTTAACCTTGCCTGCCCGCCCCACTGCATCGAGCAGGGGAGGGCTGGAGAGGGGTGGAGGGCGCCTGCGAAAGCCAGCACTGAGTGTTTTAATATCATAGAATCATCATCTCAAGGAGATCATCAGCTCAGGGAGGGGATTGTGCCCCTGTGCTTGGCATTGGTGAGGCTGCACCTGGAGTGCTGGGTCCAGTTCTGGGCTCCTCACCATCAGAAGGACATTGAGGTCCTGGAGCGAGTGCAGAGAAGGGCAACCAGGCTGGGGAAGGGGCTGGAGGGCAAATCCTCTGAGGAGCAGCTGAGGGAGCTGGGGCTGTTGAGCCTGGAGAAGAGGAGGCTGAGGGGAGACCTTCTCCCCACCTCCCCTGGCCTGCCAGGAGGGTGCAGAGAGGTGGGCGCTGGTCTCTTCAGCCAGGGGACAGGAGCTGGGACAAGGGGCAATGGGCTCAAGCTGCCCCAGGGCAGGGTCAGCTCAGCTGGGAGGGCAAAGTTCTTCCCTGGCAGAGCTGTCAGGGCCTGGCCCAGGCTGCCCAGGGAGGGGGCTGAGTCCCCAGCCCTGGGTGTGTTTAACAGAGGAGAGATGAGGTGCTCAGGGATCTGGGTTAGCACAGGACAGGAACGGTTGGACTTGATGATCTTAAAGGTCTTTTCCAACCTGCTGATTCTGTGATTCTGTGAAGTTGGAAGGGACCCCTCAGGTTCAGTGTGCCATGGTTGACCTCTTCTTCTCCTGACAGCTGCAGAGCACTGGCCGGCTGCTGGAGGAGCAGCTGCCCGAGATGATGACGGAGCTGCTGGCGATCGCACGCGACAAGATGCTGTGTCCCTCCGAGTCCATGCTGACGCGGTCCCTGCTGCTGGAGGTCATCGAGCTGCACGCCAACAACTGGAACCCGCTGACGCCCACCATCACACAGTACTACAACAAGACCATCCAGAAACTGACAGCTTGAGGGGCACGGCAAGGTGGGGTGGGAAGGGACGAGGAGAAGAAGAAAAACATGCGCCTTGAGGGGATTCAGCTTTTCCAATTTAAGCATTACTCCCCCCGCCCCCCTCCCGGCCCCAGCAGACCAAACCCCAGCATGCTCAAGAACACGTTTGTGGGGTGTGTGTGTGGGGGGGGAGTAGGGGGAGAAAGCATGTTTCTTTTTCAGCTGCGTCGCCAAGTGCCACCCCTCTTCCCCACCGCGGTTTTGTTTTTGGGGGTTTCTTTTTTTCTGAACTCATTGCTCAAGCAGCAGCAGCGCATCCCGCCGGGTTATTGTTTGGCTTTGGAAAGAAGAGAGAGAATTTGGAAGGGGGGGGGTGGGGAGGGTTGGGGCGGGATTGGGAGGGCGGGTAAAGGGGGGAAGAAGAGTTGGGGTGGGAGGGGGGGGAACCAACAAAAAAAACCACAACAAAAACACAACAAAACGAGTCCAAGTGGGGGCTAGTATTGTTTCCACGCCGTCCTCCTGCCTTGCCCCAGCCAACTGGCAGGAGACAGCAGGCAGCAGATGTCTCGGGAGGACAAAGCCAGACGCACACCACACCAGACGCTCGTAATTGATGGCTTTTGTCAAGCGGGGGCTTGTTAGGGGTTGGTTTCCCCCCCCACACACACACACCCCCTCCTTTGTCTTCGACTTTGTGTGTCCCCCACCCCGCCACCCCTTCGAAAGCCGATCGGAGAGCGGGGATGACTTTCTTATTTGCACTGGGTTTTCCTGGTTGGTTTTTTTTTCTCTTTCCCTTCTCATTTTTACTGTACTGTTGGGACGGACAGTTGTGAGCAAGCTCGGAGAGGGGGAAAGCAGATGCCTCCCCAAGAGCTGTCTGACAGTTTATGTGAGGATGCTGAAGCAGAAGGGAGCGTTTTAAAGGAGTCCAAAAGCCACTGCAGAAGTAACGTAGCCACTGTTGTCTTGCCAGTAACCTCCTTGATGGATCTGAGAACGTGTCTTCTGAGGTGGGACCTCTAAGGAACAGGGGCTTCTACAGCTCTTGCTGTTAAAGTTGACATTATTCCTTAGCCACTATATCCCCCCAACCCCGTTTTCTTTTTTTTTTTAAATAATTCATTTTATTTTGTTTGTTTCCATTGAAGGAGTGCTTTATTGTAATTACTGTCATGGTTGTAATCATACATTTAAATCCAGGCCTCTTATAGTTGGGTCTGATAATGTACAGAGCAAGGCAGAAATGAAGGTGTGATGTTCTTCTGAGACTGGCAAAGAGAAGACAAGCAATGTATGGCAAGAAGGAGGAAAAAGAGAAAGGGGGGGGATAGGAAAAGCCGAAATATAGAGGTTTTGAGCCTGGCTTCTAACTAGCTGAATTTGCTCTCCAGTGTTTCTAGGCGTGCGATGCGCAGGAGCAGCTCTGTACTGTGGTCAGTCTAAGTGGCACCGTGTTCTTGAGGGACAGGTAATGTGTTCAGAAGGAGTTTGCTCGGGGATCCCTGGGTTGCTCCGTGCCAGAGCATCCTGAGGGAGAGGGCAGCTGTTGGGGGGTGATGAGGAGATGCCTCCTGGGTGAGGAAAATGCCTGGGAGACAAGGGGGGCTGGTGTGGAGGGACTCGCGACGCTGCGACATCGCTCTCCAAATCTCAGAATCGCAGAACTGTAGAGGTTGGAAGTGACTTCAAGAGATCATTGGGTCCAACCCCCGAACCATGAAGAAGGCTTGGTAGTCTCCTTATTTGCTTGTCTAGTGATGCTTTTACCTACTAAATAATTCCCAGCGGTTGTTTCGGTGAAGACTAATGGGGGTGCAAGCTGCCCTGTCCCGTCTGCACAGTGGAAGAGGAGCCAAGAAAGGCACGATGCCAGCAGCCCGTCCTGTTTTCTTCCCATTATTCAATTTATGTCCCTTTCCCTGTGTGATAAGAGGAGAATTTATGCTGCAGCACCGGCACACGCAGACCCTGGGCCAGGCAGACTGAGTCTGAACTCAGCAGCTGAAACCCATTTTGTTTTGTTTTTTTTTTTTACCAAGCAAAGATGTTGAATTCCTGGTGACTTGCAGAGAAGAGAGATTTCACCCCAACCTCTTTGGATGTGCAGTATGTTCTTGGGTGCCTTATGAATGTGTTGGTCTGTCTGTGATGGGGAGGAAGCTTTCGCTGCAGGATTTGGAGGTCACAGGTTACCGGTAGAAAACGCATCGCAGGAGGTGAGAGTCCTGTTGCCACAGTTCCATGTGACTGGAATTTTCATCTGCTGATGCTCGTGGAACACGAGGAGCAAGCTGGGAACAAGAGTTTCAATTTTCCTAGCCCCGGCCAGGGGGCTGGAAGACGGTTGCTGGATGTGCTGGACTTGTCTAGAAAGAGGTGAATTTCTGCACGGTGGATTCGGGCCCGGGGGCCTCACACGGCAACGGTGCCTTGCCTCGGGTCAACTTCGTTAGTGGCGATGGGGTCTGATAGTATTAGTGAGCAGCTGAACTCGATTAGGGCGGCAGAGCCCGTCAGTGTTACAAGGCTCAGGGTTGCACCCGTTGCTCTTGGATTTGCCTGCTCCCTAATTTCTCGGGGACTGGAGGAGAAGGGGATTTAACACCCATCGCAGCATGCCCCAGGCACGGCATCGGTGTTCTGGGAGAAGACCTGAAAATCAACAATGTCTTGATTTTCTTACTTTTTTTGTATTTTAAAGAACTGAAAAGTCCTGTTACAGGGCCACAACCTGATGGGTTGGAGTGCGAGGGATCCAGCTCTGGCCCCGGCAGCTTCTCCTTTCCCTTAGAATTTGCTACTGGGATGTAGTGAAAGAAGGGGAGGGGGAAACCAACCCAAACCCCAGAGAATTGGATATTTTGCTTATAAACATATGAATTTTCACCCATCGGTGCAGCGGGAGGCATTCAAAGGTGAAGTGTAAGCCACGTGGAAGTATGTCTGCTTAAGCATTTCCCTGTCAGCCGTGAGGGTTTATTCAGTTTCCCCAATTGGGATGCAATCCTACAACCCACCCCCTCAACCCTCCACTGGCTGGGCCTGGCCCATGACTTTCCCTTCCAATACCAGGAGTTCTCCAGATCAAATCCGCTGTATTTTAGCCCCCTGCCATTTATCTTCCCTGTTAAAGTAGGTTCATCCACCCCTGAACTGCTTCGGTACGTCAGTTGCCCCGTCGACATGCAAAAACAACGATGTTGACCAAAAATGGGGTGTGTGGGGCGGGTTTCCCCCCAAAGTTACATGCTGCCAACGATATCTTTCTGGAGTCCATCCATAGGAAGCTGGTGGACACGTGGCATCATTAACCACGGTACCATGTTGGGAAGAGAGGTACCACAAGGTCATTTGATGTGGTAGGATGGGGACCCGCGCTGGGAAGTTTTTGGGATTCCTGGTGGGAACACCAAGGGATGTCGTTGAGTATTTTCTTCTCCTTTTTTTTTTTGGCTTCTTTCAGAGATGGTCTCCAAAGACTGTTGTTCTACAGGCTGTGGGTTTGTAGGTGTGAAGCCACCAGCTACGTCTCCCCACATTAGCCATGTTGGATCTTGGCTGCTGGGTAAAAGCATCCATGCGGAGGGTTTAATACAGTTTTTCCCCCATATGGCTACATCAGCAAAGGGGAAAAATAACTTCCTCAGGCCAAATATGTATGGGGCCAAACCTCAGGGTGGTGTAAAGGCAAGTGTCTGAAGGAGGAGCGATGCTCTACACCGACGTGCCATGCCAGTCCCCTCCTCTGACACAGGGCAGGTTCGATGGCTCCCTGCCAGACTCCTCAGCATCTCAACTCACTCAATTCCCAGTGGAATTACTTCCAAACTGAAGGTTCTTGCAATCCCACAAAGTGACTTGGTCAGTTTCCCCGCGAGGGGTTTCACTCCTGTTTGGGGATATCTCATGTAGACAGAGGTGAAACGAAAACGGGGGAAAAGAAAGGAAAAGTAAGCAAATTTGCTAGGTTCTCCTCTTCCCACAAAGGAGATTAATTAGTATCTATTCTTGGCATGATTGATGGCTTTGAAGGAAAACTTGTCAGAATAACTTATGATTTATTTTCATGCTTATTTTTATAACATCCCTCACTTGGAAGTCTCTCAAAAAAAAAAATCTTAAATACAATTATTTTTATTTCCCCGCTGGTTATTTTATGGCTTTACACTAATTTTGCTCTTCTTGGTGTTAGCTATTAGACAGTCCTGGTGATACTTGCAGTATTGTTTTTCATATGAGAAATGACACTAAGGGTTGTGAAGTCCACTGTCGATAGCCAAGGAAGCTGCAGTGCCCTGCAGAACACAGAGTTAACACTAGCAATTCATTTTATTATTATTTTTTTTAAAATGTATTTATTTGCATTTGGAAAAGTGACATTTTTAATTTAATCATATTTGTTAAACTAAGCGCTTTAAAAAAAATAAAAATAAAAAAAAAAAAAAGGAAAAAAAAATGTTTTGGGGAGAATAAAGACTAGATATTCATACTTAGAGGAAACACAAACTCATCACTTTCAGCATTTCAGAGACTGTTAAAACAAGGGAGCTAATAACTCTTTGTGGCAATTCAGTCTTTGTTTATAGAACATCCAGACCCACTGTATGCTATAAAATGCATCATCTGAGTAATAAATGTTTAAAGCTTGACATTTCCCTATCTCTTTGTGGGTACACGCTATCACTTGTGCTGGTCTGGGTGAGATCTTTTTGATTAGGGTGGAAGAAAAGAAAGATGCGGGGGGTGGTTGCAGCGGGGGGCTGGGGGGAGAAGTATCCCTCATGGCATCTGCTGGGAGTTGTAGCAGATGGATGGATTCTTCCCTCTGTGGGGATGGCTCAGCCCACGTTCCCAGCTCCAGGTCAGATCCTGCACAGTGCTGAGCCTCCCGTTGGGGTCAGTCCCTGTCCCTACCGCTTCTCACATGGGTGAGGATGAAGCCCCATGGGAGCAGAGAGAAGGGTTTGGAGGTCTGTGGGGGATGGATTGAGCCTCTTGCCCAGCTCAGCCACCACGGCCATCCCACCCCCTGGCCTCTGTCCCAAGGGAATTTCCCATCTGTTTGCGTCCTACCTGGGGGTGTCTGTTGCAGGACCCCCTGTTGATCATATCCATTTCACCTGAATCTACAGTGTGCAGCAGTGCTGAATCCAGCAAACCACTTCTGCCTTTTACTCCGTTCAACCTGCTTTAAAAAAAAACCCAAAACCTTTAAAAAAAACCCCCATGTTTCCTAAGAAGTCTCCTCATGAAAACCCATCTCTACCTCAAGCCAATAAACTTTCGGCTGACTGAGGCACATGCGTGGGCCCTGGAAGTCACGCGGGTCACTGGAGGTGGGTGGCATGTGTCCCCAATTGTCACCAGGCCCCGGCCAGAAAACAGGGAGGTGGAACAGCTCCCAGTTAGAAGTATTCTTGTGACATGCCATACATGACTGCCTGCCTGCACCCTGAGCTCACTGCAGCGCAGTCGCACTGCAAGATAGGTGTAAAAGAGATGTGGAAGCAAGCAGGGCTTTGGCAGGGGGATCCCTGCTGCTGGCTGGGGGCTCGGCCTGTTCCTCTAACACCACAATTAAACAGACAAGACATTAAAACGAGGTGCAAGCCACTTGCAAGCAGGGGACATCACCCCCGGAATGCCTTGGGAAAGAGCCTTGGGTTTGTTAAATGGTTCAAGGCCTGTGCCATTGGCTTTTGGGATCATGGCCCCTTGCAAGTCCCAGAGGCCAGGTGGGACCTTTATAACCTTTAAGCCCACACAAATTTCCCCTTGGCACCAGTGTTTGGAACCCTGTGGGACACACTAGCCCACAGTACAGGACATCCTCAGATCTGCGGCCTGGCTGGACGGCACAGAGGAAGGAGGGTTTCTCCTCACCTATACAGATCCAAACTACAGGAGAACCGCAGAGCTTCAGGAGATGAAGGCAGGGAGTTTTCGGTGCCGACCAGGAATTCTGCTGGATTTCGTCCAACAGACTGAGTGGCAATGACTGATAGTTTGGCTGTGGTTGATGCATGGGACCTGGAGAACCCCCAGCTCAGCCGATGCCCACCCATGATACAATAGGGCTTGTGCCACTCATGACCCACCCACCTGGTTCCAGCTCCTTCCCTGGGGAGTTGAACATCCTTTGATGTCAGAGCATGGGGCTGCGTGCCAAGAAAGCCCATGCTCCCGCAGAGCTCACTATTGTTTCTCAAAGGTTAAGAGTGAGGTGCCTCGTTCCTCACTGCCATGCTTGGGACAACAGCCAGAAGGAACTCCTCTTTGGTGCATGCATGAATCCAAAGTCGATGTGATCTCTCTCTTGGACTGGGAAGCTTGGGGACCCCACCAGTACATCTGAGAATCCCCCAGGTAAAAAACCCAGGAGCAAGACACAGGACGTGTACCTGGTTCTCCCCATGGAAGTGTGGAAATAGTCTTCATAACCACCCGTTTGGACTTTTCACAGGTCCTAGGTGCCAAGGAGTCTCATGGACCTCTCTCCCCACCTCTCATGAATGCACGCAGACACTCACTGCAGCCCAGCCAGACGCATCACATCTCTACTCATTGCAAAGGCACTGACCTGTTCTCAGGACCCGGTTTCATCTCTCAGCTCCATCAGCAGCACCATCTAGGGCTGTGCAGGTCCCTCTCCCTGCCTGGGCCGCGAGGCAACATGCACATGCTGTGTATTTGGATGTACAAAGAAGGACATGTGTGGGTACAGGTGTTAAATGGCAACACATTTCCCTCTCGTGGGGCTGGGACAAGAAGCAGAGGTGCTGAAGTGGGACCACACAACACATGGTGGAGGTGACTGCTCACATCAGGCCTTCACTGCTCCCTGGCACCACCTTACCAAGGTGGAAACGTTTGACAGGGGAGTTTGATGGGAAGCTACTGGAAAGGTCTGTGCTAATAAAGTCCATACACTTTGCGGGTTGCGATGGCAACATGACACACATTGAAATGAAGTGCTTCATTTGGTGGAAAACATGGGTGATTTAGGGCAGAACAGAAGTTTGAAATCTCAGCATTTCCCTTGACTTTGGATTTTTCCCCATTAACTCTGTAGCATGGCTACAGCTGGTGGGTAATGGTTGGGCGGCGTTGGTCCCGTGCGGGATGAGGCGTCAGCTTAGCATCCAATCCACTGAGGCTTTTTGCTTTGCAGCATTGCTAACCACCCCCACCCCTCCCTCCAAAGGCTGCAGCTCCAAGGGGAGCAGTGCCCTTCAGCAGGGCAGCAGAAGCCAAACCTCCCTAAGAGGGCTCCTGGGATGTCCCATGAACATCCGTCCCTGAGACGCTGCACTCACATTGAACTGCAAGGATAACCAGAGCAATGCTCCACGAGTCAGCGTCTGCATCCTGGAAATGCTTAAATCATTAAATTATAGTCTAAAGATGGATTTTTTGGTTGGTTGGTTGGTTGGGTTTTTTTGTTTTTGGAAGAAATATGGCCCCAGGAATTAATCTGGAGAAGTCCTGGGGTGTGGGATAGACAAAGCTAGGGTCAGTACTCGGGCTTAGGTAGCCACACGGGCTTGATAATGAGTGATCACAGCACAGGATCCAACAGGAAGAGACCATATAGCCCGTGGATCATTGTTTTATTGTCATTGTCCTTGTTGCACCCAGAGCAATAACCATGTAAGCTGCAGTTCAGCTGGCAAACACAGTGACAGCACTCTTAGGGCAGTATTGTTTGGATTATTGGTTGGACTCCATGTTTTTCAGGGTCTTTTCTGACCCAAATGCTTCTGTGATTCTGTAGATTGTGTGAGCCCACATTGTCACTTGGGTAGGGTTTACCTTTGTTACCCATCATTTAAAACCTCCCCTCATCACTCAGTACCTGAAGTGGGGCTGCTGGAAGAGAAGAACTTAAAAGGGTTATCTATAATGGCAAGACAAGGGGGATGGAGTGAAGCTGGAGGAGGGAAGGGTTAGATGAGATCTTAGGGGGAAGTTCTTTACAGAGAGAGTAGTGAGGGGCTGGAAGGGGATGCCCAGAGAGGGGGTGGATGCCCCATCCCTGGGGGTGTTCAAGGCCAGGTTGTCTGGGGCCCTGGGCAACCTTGTGTAGCTCCAGGCCTGGAGGTTGGTGGCCCTGCCTGTGGCAGGGGGTTGGAGCTCTGTGATCCTTGGGGTCCCATCCAACCCAGACCAGTCTGGGATTCTATGATCCCAGCTAGTCGCAGGCTTGCCATGTTTTAGGACAAGCCAAGCAAACCTACTCCGATTCCTGGGGTTACTTTATTTCCTGCTATCTGAGACTTTTGGCAGCCGCCAGGAATTCACAAAAACATTTCTGCATCTGTAAACCTTCAGATCTGCAGCAGCACGCACACATCTGCCCAAGAATCTCATGTTTTCTGCAGGTTATTTTCTCTTCTGCTGTATCTTGGTGGTCACAGGGACCCAGGGACCGTCCCTGATCTTGGCTCAGCTGCAGCCAGCCCAACCCTGGTGTTAATAAATTCTTTCCAAAGCTGTGGATGCTCATAAATCAGGATTTGGTGGAACAGGCCAAACTCTGTCTCCAGCACACTCAAAACACGTCTGGCTGTAGGTCAGGCTGGGTCATGGGGAGGTTTAGGGATGGGTCCTGGGAAGGGGTAGCTTTGGAAGAGAGATTTGGATGGTCTTACCCCTCATTTACCAGCAGTGATTTGTCTCGCTGCAGAACTCCCTCCCACCCAGCTAAGGCAGCAACGGGAATTAGGGGAAGGACCCAGGAGTAACTGGGAAGAACATGACAAAACCAGCACAGCTTTTCTGTGGCAGAAGGCACAAACCAGCTTATGGTTTTCCCCTGTGCCACAGCAAAACAACCTAGAGCAATGTCTGTCAATCGTGGAGGACCAAACAGCAGGCTCAGATGCTTCTAATTTATAGCCCCACACAAACATCCAGGAATGAACCCATCACAGGATGCCTGGGGGATGCAATGGGCAATCTGCCCTCCAATACCAGGGGTTTTACAAGCAGGTTGGACACTCCCCAGGAGCAGACACTCCACCACTTTCCCCCTGGCTGTGTCCAGTTTACCAGTGTGGATGTTGCTTACCATGGCTGAGACCTCAGCTGTGGGTAGAAGGGCAGAAAAGATGCGCAGAGGGGCCCATAGCCCTGGGATGGACCTACCTTGACTCCTGAAGGTCCATCCATCTGGGACACTGAGGTGCTGGAGCATGTCCAAAGAAGGGTAACGGAGCCTTGAAGGGACTGGAGCACAAGTCTGATGGGGAGCAGCTGGGGAACCTGGGTGGGTTCAGCCTGGAGAAGAGAAAGCTGAGGGGAGACCTGGTAGCTCTCACCAGCTCCCTGGAAGGAGGCTGTAGCCAGGTCGGGGTAGGTCTCCTCTCCCAAGTACTGAGCAACAGGACAAGAGGAAACGGCCTCAGGTTGTGCCAGGGGAGGTTTAGGTTGGAGATGAGGAAAAATGTCTTCAGCCAAAGGGCTGTCAAGTGATGGAGCAGGCTGCCCAGGGAGGGGTGGGGTAACCATCACTGGGGGGGCTCAAAAACTGTGCAGACATGGCACTCTGGGACATGGCTTGGTGGGTATGGTGGTGTTGGGTTGACAGTTGGACTTGATCTTAGAGGTCTTTTCCAGCCTTAAAGATTCTGTGATTCTATGATTCCATCCTCTCCAGCAGCAGGCCTAGAGGACCATCATCTTCACACACACCCTCCCCTCCAAACTCTCATGGTAAATCAGAGACCATAGCTGGGATTTGTTCTCCTCCAAAATCCCCCAGCCCAACCCTTGATCCTAAAGAAACCTCCAGGCATTTCTCCTCATCCATCAGCCCGGTGAATAGAGAAGAAACACCATGTCACCCCAGTAGCTAATGTACTCTGGGGCACGAAGACCACCCTCCAAGCTCAGAGATCAGTTTTGAATTGTTTTGTAAATTTTATATATATATATATATATATATAATAATTTATATATATATATAAATTTTATATATATATTAAAAAATATATATTTATTTTAATTCTGGGCACCACAAGAGGTCAAATTCACCTTCCCAAAGCGAGCCTGGAAGATGCCAGATTTGGTAAATCAGCAGCTAGGAGGCACAAGGGTGGGAGCTGAAAAAAAACAAACCCCAACCCCCTGTCAGGAGATGGGTTACCAAAAACCTGTCTGGTGGTAATTACACACGTAGTCTGATGGAAAACTGGTTTGAGGGCAAACGCTGTAAAATACTGCTCTGGGGAGAGAAAGAAGACAAAGGTTGTGAAACCCAGTCGGTGGATTGTTTTACAGCTAAGGTAACTTCTTTCCCCAGGGCTGTGTTTTACAACTCTGGAGAGAAATCCAACCCCAGCTCCACAGGTCTGCGCTGCTCCTCTGTTAAAGCACAAAAATGCAGAGTGGTTGTCAGAAAGCAAGGTTTTGTGCTGATTTCCTAAAGATAAGTGCAGTCCCTTTGGGTTTTTTTCCTGAAGCCTTTGGGAGAGGGGTTGGCCTGGCCTCTGGAGGCTGCAGGTGCCCCCCTGCCTCCTGGTTTTTAACAGTCTTTGCATGCACGGTAAATATTCTTTATATAAAATTGTGTTCTCTGAGCACTTTTGGAAGCAGCACTGTGGGGACTCACGAGGGGCAGGAGGGTGCTAAGCCCAAATAACCCAGCCCTGTTGCTTGCTTTCTGTTTTTCAGCCCAGTTTAACTGTTTTCTCCCCCTCCTCTATCCTGCAATTTAAATCTCTCTTTGCCATCCACTCTGTGTCTGCAGACAGGGCTCCTTCCCCTTTTCAGCTCTGCGCTGTCACGTTTGGCCACCTCAGGAGCCCTTTCCACAGCTGAGGATGTCTTCTCCTTGGGGATGATGAGTTGTCCTTGTGCCAGCCCCTATCTGCCTTCTCTCTTTTTTTTTTTGGGAACAAACCCTGGTCCCTGCATTTCCAGTTCAAACACTGAGCATCTTGTCTAAGGGCTTTCTACCTTTTGTTTTTTAGCAATTCCTGCTGCTGCAAATATCATCCCTGGCTCATGCCAGGTCTCCATCCCAAAACCCCACCAGCAATTTTGGTCCTGCCCATGTGCATGGCTGTCACCCATGAAAATGCTGTGAGGAGGTTACAAGGAGCCTCATGCGTCCCCCCTGTCCCTCCACACACTCCAAATTGCCTCCCAATTCCTCCCCTAACTACCCTCGTCTCCACCTAATTGCCCCTGTGGTGCCAAATCAAAGCACTGCTCCCAAGGGAAGCAGTGGAAAAAACAAACCCAGAGGAGCCCTAAGCAAAGGCAAGTCCTACCACAGGCATCTCATGGAGACATGGCCCGGCCCAGGGTGTCCCTGGCTGGGTGCATCAGGGGACAACTGGCCCCATGGGGTGGTGACATCTCATGGTTATCTCCAGGAGCTGCTCCCATGAGGTGGTTGGGGCACATGGCCTCGTGCTTGCTGTCCCATATGGACGTGGCAGCTGGTGGGGAGGGGGCTTGGGGGACACCCTGAGGTGTGTCCCTGTCAGGTATTCAGGGCTGAGCAGAGCAGGACTGACCAAGCCCTCTCCATGCTGCCCTTAGCTCAGGCCTGGGTCAGTCCCAGCCCAGGATGGGAAGGCAAAAGGCAAAACTGCCACTGCTTTGGTGGGTGCCACATGGTGTGGAAGGACCACCAAAATGATTCCATGGCTCTGCTCTGCAGTGGGGATGCTTCAAGGGCTTTTTGGCAGAGTTTCATCTCATGCCAACTAGCTGGGCCTCCAGGCAATCTTCCAGCATCACCAAGGGACTCATATGGACCTGACAGTACTCCTAATCCTGCCTTTTTTCATGTAGCCACCCCATTGTGGAGCTGAATTCGCTTGCTTGGATGCTCTCCAAGGGACCTGTGAGCTAGAGCTGTGTTCCATGTCCCTGACCCCAGCCCTGTGAGTTGTGCAAGCTGCTGGCTGCTGGTGAAGGTATGTGAGTGTTGCAGGGAGCACGTAACGGGGCTGTGCACCTCACTGAGGGGTGACAGTCCCCTCCGGGATGCAGGAGGTGGTGGGAGCAGCAGCACAAGGACTTGGTCATGGAGGTTTCACATCGAACCCCCAGCCAGAGCTGCGGAGGGATGAACAGCATGGCATCACTCCTGGGCAGGCTGAGTTTCCCAACGAGCCCATCAGCTCTTCCCAGAACAGATGGGAGACTTGTATCGCGTGGTTGTTTCACCTCCCAAATTACTCAAGAGTTAGTAGAAACTTTACCAAAGCGAACCTTCTAATTTTAACAAAGATGCCTCCTAGATCACTGACAAATTTAGAGAATGCACAGAGCAGACTCATTTCCTGGAACGGGAGCTACTGGAGAAAAAGTCCCTCCAGGCTGGCTCCTAACTATGACACATTTGATAGCCATTCAAGGACTACTGGGAAACATGTGTCATTTGTCTCCATGAAGCTTCAGACAGAGTTTCATCATCAAGTCTGACTGCTCAGTGAAATAAAACCAGCTAACATCTACTAGCAGCGAAATAACCTCTGGTATTTACATAGGATGTGTCACGAGGGTGATTTCTATTATTATTATTATTATTATTATTTTAAAGCCAAGGTTTTATATATGGGTGCAAAGTGGCTTTATGGTGATTGCACCTCCTTGTTTTCTTTCCTCCTTGCCGGGTGACCCGCGCTGTCCCACGAAGGGTGGCACAGACTGTGGGTGTGCCTGAGCCCGACAGGACCGTCAATGAACTTTGGCACCTTAAACCGTGGAAAACCCGACATGCCAGAGGGAGGGATAGGTGCCCTGGCGTCCCGGAGATCGGATTGCCCCGGGGGATTTGCTGGGAGTCCCATGACGAGCCTGGAAGGGAGCCCAGACGGCAGGGCACCGACCGCTTTCCACCCAGGGCGTGCAGCCCAGGTCTCCGGAGGACAACCGGTGGCCTCTGTCCCTTACTGTCACCCTTGTGCGTGCAAACCCCAACCCCACACCAGCCCAAGGTCTTGCCTGGGGAGCGTGGGGGGTTGATGCACCACCCTACCACATGGGACCACCCATGCATGGGATGGGGGCAGGTGGCAGTGGGTTGCCCTGCTGCCAGTCCCCCTGCCGCGTTTGCATCGCTGGTCCCGGGGGACCCCATACCTGCCTGCAAGGGGTAGTAAGCACAGCTTGACCTGCATCACTCACCCCACAGGCAGTTACCTGGACCTGCTGCCCTGGGGTGTTTTTTAGGACAAATCTTGATCTCCAGCCATGACCCACTTTCCCTGTGCTGCCTTGGACGCACGAGCCACCCTGCTCACTCCCGGGAGCTGCAGCTCTGGCCGCCAGCTTCGTCCACCCTCCCCAGCCTCGCAGGGTCATCTCAGGTCCTCAGGGTCTCCTGCTGCTTTGTTTCACCTCCAAGGCGTCAGGTAGGACCTCAGCACCAGCTGTTTGGCAGGCAGATGAGGAATCCAGCACTGCAGAGGGGGTTTCTTTTAATCTCACCCATCTCAGCTTTGCTGTCCTTGCGTGCTGTCCTTGCCCCAGAGCTCTGCCTCCAGGAAGTGCTGTTATCAGCCGCCCCCATGGTCCGCTCCATTCCGAGCTCCCCACCTTGCTCCCAGGGCGCCCGGTCCCAATCCGATTTCTACAAGAAGCAGATAAGGCAGAGGACAGAGATAAGGGCCGGCCGGCAGCCTGGTCACCCTGCTGCTGTCCCCTCTGACTCACGGGGGACAGATGCTGGCATGGCAGGGACACAGGGATGGGGTTGGTACTTGCAACTGGGAAGGCATAGCATGGGTAACCCGAGGTCCCCAGCCCTTTGGGGCAGCTGGGTGGCACTGGGACCGAAGGACCTGGGGGGCTGGGGGAAGAGGTTGGGGTGAGGTATTCGGCATCCCTGTGAGTGCACACCCAAAACTGTCGACTTCCAGGGAGAGGGTTCAAGTTCAGCTTGGACCAAGCGGGCTATTCCATCGCTCAGCCTTTCATCCCCCTGCGAGCGCAAGGGTTTCCCTTCCTTTCTTCCCCAAAAGCTCCAGCACATGCTCACACCTCTTCCTTCTCCAAAGAACCCCCTTTGCACCCATCCCCTCCTCTGTAACAGCAAAAATGGCCAAATGTGTGGAAAAACCCTACAAATAGGTGGTTAGGGACCACACATGGCCCCTTGGCTGCTCAGAGACAGCTGACTGGTGAATGCCTCTAATTAAAACTAAATGGTTAATAGGGAGCTGAGCAAAGGTCTCTGCTTGGCTCCTGACCCAGGTGCCAATGGAAATCGTGCCGAGGGCTGCAGTGCTCAGTGTCGTAACAGCCAGCCTCCGCCGTGTCCCTTTGCCAGGCCACTGACATCACTGTGAAATCTTGCTCCCAAATACTGCTGCCCTGGTGCAGATTAACCTATGGCTCTGGGGTGGGACATCCCCCATGGGCATGTCCCACCTGTGGACCCCCTTTCCAATAGGGTCTCTTGTCTTGTACCTGCAGGTTTGGTGGGAAATTGTGTTTTTAGGTCCGGGGGGGGCGACTTATCTTTTGGCTACTGTCTATTTGTGAACCAAAGGGAAAAAAAAATGTGGAAAAAAAGAAGGAATTACCCAATACAGAGCAGTTTCCCAAGGTTGAGAAGCAGGAGGATAGATGTAATAATTAATCGACAGTGTCTGGCAGGAGTTTTGCTCACCTAAAACAATCCGGTCTAAGGGTCACTACACAAAGGAACTTATGAAAGAAAAAATGTTGTCCTGACCTGAGGCAGGGAGAACAAGGGAGAACAGGGAGAACAAAGCCACCAGGATCCCACAGGGAAAGTCATGCCTTCTTCCCAACCCTCTGCTGCTCACAGTCCCCCTCCATTTCCCGGTGCCTGAGCATCTTCTCCCTCACAAGTAATGGGCTCACAGGACACGACGAAGCATCTCAGGTGTCTGAACTCCCCCGGTAGCCACCCTTTCCCAGCGCTGAGCATGTTTGCCCCAGAGAGCCGGGCTCTGGGGGTGATTTACACCCCTGCCCATCATTAGCGGAGGCATGTCGACTCCAGAATGAAGCCCACTCCATGGACGCGTCGCGTCCTTCCACCTCTTTAAGCAAAGGTGGGCTTGAAACAGAGCCTTAGGAAGTTTGGTTTGGGATCCTCACCCTTGATGGATCTGACACCGCCAAAAATGTTAGTGAAGATGCAGTGAAATGTACTTGAAGTGTGTATTTTAGTCTCAAATGGCCTGAATTGAAACCTGCAGAGAACCAAACAGAGCTCTTTGACCAAAACCTCTGTGCCGCCTGCAGACACTGTCACCAAAAAACACACCTTCCAGACAGAGAAAGGAAGGAGTTTTGTCCTTTCAAAGTCCGTCTTTGCATCCAAAACATCCTTAGTGCAGACACAGGGACCTGCTGGTTTATCATACGGACCCAAGGCCAGGTCTTCAGCAGGAGAAAAGTATTTCTGGCCACACATGATGGGGTAGGGCTGGGTGTTTTTATTCTGGTGGGGGGTCTGATGTCCTTCACCTGGAGCGGAAACCCACTGTGCACTAATGGCCATTGCTTATCTCACTGGCAATACTGTTTCTGCAGTCCCAGGGCCCTTATCTTCCTCCAAGTCAACTATGTATTTGGAGCTAATGACAATAAATAACACAAAAATATTTTTTTTCTTATCAAAATGTCACTAGGGGGAAAAGAACATCATTTGGAAATGGGTACGAGGCATCCCCGCTTTGATCTAGCACCTGCCTGGGCTACCCTGCTCCTCCTGGGACTTCACCCTGTTTTTTCACAAGGACCCTACAAGGATTAGTCTGGGGTGTGGGGGTTCCCCAAACCCACTTAGATCTCAGAGGGATTATGAATTTCAAATTTCAGGTGGATGTTTTGCAGTCCCATGGGGTCCTCATGCACCTCCAAAGGCTGGTTGGGAAGCCTGGGGAGCACCGAGTGAGAGCATCTCATTAAACCCCTGTCCCCCCTCTATCCCAAGCCCCTACAGTCCTATTGCAATGTGGTGCTTGACAAGGACTGCTCCTAACACACCCCTCCATCACCTCTGCAAAGCCACGAAGCGGTGGCAGATGGCTGGACAACAGCTTCTACATTCTGTAATAACAAGAAGAATGAAAATATGATACTAAGCAGCATTTACCTGATTAAGTAGCCTCTCATGAATGCCAGATAATGGTTTACTAATACAGGTAGTGAACTAATGATAGAGGGAGTGTGGGGGGAGAGCGCATAAAGTGCTCAGAAAGAGATATCCCAGAAAGAAAGCTTAAGGACCTGGGCTTGTTTGGTCTAGAGAAGGGAAAAAAGCAAAGAGCAAGGAGACGTAGTATATGATAAAATAAAGTTACTGAGAGGAACTCTTCATCATCGCTGAAGAAGGGCTAAGAAGTCATTAAACTGCAGGAAGGAGGAAGCAGCCTGGGTGACGGAGGGTGGTTTGCTGGTAGAGGGAATAATTGTGGCCAGGAAAAATTGCCTGGAATATTAGAAGAGTTGAGATACTGAAGATGGTGTTGGAAAAACACCGGCCATGGCTGGTTTAAGGACAGCTGAATTGCCCGTGGGTTTAGGGGTGGACTAGCTGATTTTTGGTGGTCTCTTCCAGATGCATTTTCCATTATTCAGTGGGGGTTTTTTTCCATCCTTGATTGGGTTGTGTTTTGAAATTTAAAGAAATGTCTTGGTTTAGCATTTTTCTTCCTTGACTGTTGACCAGTCTTCCTGTGTGGAAGACCTCTTCTCCTCCACCAGGGCCAGCAAATCTCCGAAGGACACGCACCCCAAACACACAGAGGAGCCAAAAAAGCTAGAGCAGAGATAACTAAAAACAAACTTCAGGGATTTAGTAGACAGTTATTCCAGATATTTAAGGTCCAATGATGAACAGATGGGAGCTCAGTTCCTAAAATGTCATCTTTCAGAGATGTACACAACCCTGAACATGGGAGATGAAGACATGTTTCCATGACACGTGTTGATAGTGCGGGCTTTCGCATTCCTGGCACAGATAAAGACCTTTTGATATTTCTCGAGCTTAAGCTCCAAGGACAGACCAAATAACAGTGACATGGTGATGAAGAAAAAGCAGACGGTGCTTTACATCTCAGAGCTTTTTACGGAGAAGACATGTGGCATGGAGAACATGCTGAATGAAGCCGGGTCTGGAGAGCCTCAGCTTGGGAAGGTCCCAAAAATGAATAAGGTTTTAAGGAGGGGTTACAAGATGAGGGTGAGCAGGGAGCGGTTAGGAGGAATTTTAATTAACATCAGTGTTAGCACTGTTATTTAATAAGGTCCAAAAAACATCTGAGAACAATGAAAGCTGAAACCGGTGTTTTCGGAGCAAACAGAAGTGTGGGGCTGGGGGAGCACAGTTGGCTTCCTGGGAGATGAGGGGTACCTGAAGAGGTGGAAGAGAAAAGCTCAGAGATGTGGTTTTGGGGATGGAGCAAGGACTGAGCATCCTCAGAGTAGATGCACTCTCTGTGTGTATCTGTGCTGGCTCCTAGGCCTGTGCATGGTGTTGGGGCATCACCAGCCACACAAGGTGGCATTTAGGGAGGTAGGACATCAGCAGTTTCAGAAACGGAGGGTGTTTTTGGGACTCAGACACCCCTACCTGAAGTGCCTGGCAGCATGAAGGTCTGCAATCTCAACTGCCAAAGCAGCTGAACCCCGTATTTGCAAAGGGATGACAAGGCAAGAAATGGAGGAGGCCAGCCTTGGGTGGTGATAAATGGGGGACCAGATTTGTGGGACAAGGGTGGGATGACTGCAGCCGTGGTGCAGGGTGACAGTGGCTACCCACTGTCAGTTCTCCTCCCTAGGACCCTGGCATGTGTTTTGGCCTCACTGAAGAGGACCCCACGGGCCACGGAGGGATTTCAGTAACCCCAACAGCAAGCGCGGGAGACAAGGCCCGGCTGAGCCGCGCACAGCGTGCAGCACACCAGCCTCGACCGTTCAGGCTCTCCCCATGCCCGGACTTGTCGATGGGGTTGTTCAGAGCAATGACATAATTACAGTTTCAATAGCAGATTAATAAGAAGTGGGTTTTTTTTAGCAAACTCTGAGGCATGCCTGAACTGGAAGGGCATTTCACCTCCCCGCTGCCTGGGAGCTGAGGGTGCCATACCTTCTTTGATGTCTCCTGGCATGGAGGTTTTTACAAACACCGGCAGCAGCAGAGGCACTAATGTGCCTGCTGCAATTCCCCTTCCCATGGCGCATTCTCCTTCGTGAAGCCACGCAGCTTTCATCTCCCATACTCAGTTGGGCAACGGGTGTATAAATAGACTGAGGAGAAGCCATCTCCAGCCTCTGAAATAAACAGCTTTGGCTCATAGAGGAAAGTCATTCCAGATGCCATCAAAGGCACAGGGGCTGATAAACTGAGATGAAAGGGAAACTGAGGCAGGAGCAGCTTGCCTGAGGTCGTTCAGAGTGTTTCTGCAATGAGACAAGCTTAGGGGTGCACCTGAAAGGCTGCAGCAGTGGGAGGAACTGGCAGAGCGAGGCTACCATGGACCTCTGCATAACCGTGGGACACAAAGGAACCATCACACCCAGATACCACAAAACAAGCTTAAAGTCCAGCTTTTAGGGTTCTGGGGCAGACCCTGATATAAAACAGCTTAAAGGAAAAACCACAGAGGGACAAAAATTTGTTGCCTCAGGGGATGATGGATATGGACACATGAATGATGGATATGGACACATCCATATCCAGTGTGACTTCTTGCCTCTGTGTAAGGTCCGTATTTTTCCCTTCCCCAATCACTCAGCCCAGCACAGCTCACTTGGACCAGGTGAACCTCTCACATCATTCAGGTTAGGAGGTTTCAGTGCCTGCAGGAGGAGTTTTTGCATATCCCTGGGCATATCCCTCAGCCACTCCCATCAGGAGTCCCACAGCCCAGCCAAGCCCTGCCAACATGACCAGGTAAAAATAAATAAATAAATAAAAGAATTAAAATCACCAGGATCCTCATGCTGACTTATAATTCAGGGTAGCTCCTAATCACCCTTCTATTATCTCCTCCATCCACTCTCTGACTTTTCAACCCCCAGTTTTAGAATGTTTTCTGCAGGTGGAAGACTGAAGAGCTGAGTGTGCCTTCAGCTTTTTCATGACCAGGCAGCTCCTGAAACCTGGAAGATGATTGTGAGCTTCTTGCAGATATCCAGGAGCCACCGAGCACAGACCACGGGTGGGAGCTCTGTGCAGAGCTTAAAAAGCAGCTGAGACCTTGGGGCAGAAAGGTTCAACTGAGATGTACACTCCCCTGTGGTTTCCTGCTCTTCACCTCTGCTACCTGCACTTTCAGGCCCATTTGGGACATTCCTTGAATTCTGCCTTATCATGCTCCTGTCCCCCTTATTGCTTCAGCTGAGGCTGTTTGACTGGACTGTCCATCTCGACTGGAAGGAGGTGAATGTCTTTGAAGCTTCTGAGCTCTGAACACCCAATATCACCCTGCCTCCATCTTCCTGGAGTTTCCCAAGCTAGGAGCAGGTCCATATCTGGAGATCGGTTTCCTGTAACAAAGCAGGTCCCTATCTAGAGATCTATTTCCCTGCAACAAAAATATGCCCCAGGTGAGAAATTTGCCTCCTGAACTCAGGGTGACCTCCAAGAGCTGAAAGGGTTTGGATTAGGAACATCAGGGTTGACTGTGCTGAAAATCAATCCAACCCCCTAGCCGTGCTGCCAAGAGTGATGATGCATGCCCGCAAAAGATGTAAGGAGTCCCAAGAACTGTTGTTTTTATAGGATACCCACCAAAACATCAGTGCCTGCTGATGGTCCAGCCTGACAGGCTCTCTCTTTAGGCCAGGGAATGATCCTGGCTGTGGGTTGAGGCCCCGCTGTCCCGCTCTCCACTGGCAGGAGACGGAGCCAGCAGCACCTCCAACTCACTGCTGCTGCATGGGCTTAACGCCCCACCAACTGCAGCCTCGTGTGTGTGTGTCCCCTCTCTCAACAAAAACACTCTAAAAAAGAGAAAAAAAAAAAAAGGCCTGAAGGGTTAAAGTAACAATGAAAGTTTTACGAGTCCAGGCTCCAGATGTTGCAGGTAGGAAGATGAAAGCAATCCCCTCTGCCTGGTTTAGCAGAAGCACTAAGCCCTTAATAGTGAGTCCTGTGTAGGCGATGCCCGGCCTCCAGCCTCCATCCGTCTCCCTCTCCCCTCTGGAAGCGGTTCGGACCAGGAGAACACAGGCAGCAAGTCACTACACGAGGCCTTTCTGTCCCACTGCTCCCTCTTGATCAATTATTAAAACCAAAGAACTCTCATACCATAAAATTCATCCCAGCTTCCCCATGGCGTGCTGGGCCAGAGAAATCGGACTGCAGGGCCTGTGCTTCCAGGGGAAGAAGCAAATACCACTTCCAGTGGGTGTTTTTCAGGATGCTGGGGCATTTCCAGGGGGTTAATTTTGTTGGCACCTTGACTCTGGTGGCCAACTGTTGCAGTTCTACTGAGAGGGCCAGGTCCGGCAGAAAATGGCTGCTGGAATCTTCTGCAGGCCTGCTTATAGCGCCTCTGGGAATCACACATAGGAGACAAAGACTCCAACCAGAACTTGGAGTGCCAGGAAGACCGCAAAGTTTGGCCCATTAAGGGAATTGTGATGTATATTTGCATGTGAATGTAATCAGTTGACAGACACAAAAGGCCGGGAAGGCTGGGGGAGGAGTAGGCGCGCCCAGGTACCCAGGCGAGTTTGCCCCTGCAGCTCGAGCAGAAGCACCTGGAGTAGCCGGAGGAAAGGACCCATGGAGGAGGCAGAGACCCGACCTGGCCGGTGGAGAGGCTCGGCTCCACGCTGCATGGAGCCGGGGGAGACATAGAGAAGATGCCGTGACTTACGGTGGGATGAGCCCCTGCCAGCACAAGCGACCTACAGAGATGAATGAAACAGGTTTGCTGGAGGAGGCCTATAGCCCCGTGGAGGACTGGGACTGAGAGACACTGTGATTTGTTGCTGCCTGCCAGAGCAGAGATGAAGCCCGGCGGGAAGAGATTTGCCTTGGAGAAAGTTCGTGGAGGACTGGCTCTTGTGGGTGAGATCCTACGGTGCAGCAGGGGGAGGCTGTGTGGAATGGATGCCCCCATCCCGGCCGAGAAGGAAACCATCTTGCAAGGGACTGACTGAAGCCCCCATCTCCTAGTCCCTGCCCCCCTGTCCTGTGCTGCGAGCAGGAGAGGGGAAGAAGGGAGCAAAATCATGGCTGAAAGGGAAGTCTGCTTTAGAATGGAGGGGTGGGGGAAGGTGTTACCGAGACCCCCATTTTCCCCAGTCCCTGCCCCTCCTGGGCTGCGACCGGGAGGGAAGAAGGGAGCAAACTTCTAACTAAAGCCTGCTAAGGAGGGAGTGGGGGGGAAAGTGTTTGCCTGGTTTGCATTTGTTTCAAGATTGTTGGTTGCACTCCTGACTCTGGTTCTTTTTCACTGTTTTCTCTTTAGCGTGGTGTAATAAATTAGATAACTTTTCTCTTCTGCTCTCTATGTTGAGTCTGTTTTGCCCGCGTCATTAACGAGTTTGTCTCTTGAGCCGCCCAGTTATGTTTTTTTTTCCTCCCCTGTCCAACTAAGAAGGGGAGTAACAGACTGATTTTGGTGGGCGTCTGGCCTTTGGCCAGGGCTCAAACCATCACACCAACTCAGACCAGCATCCTGCCCAACCCCTGCTTTGTGGGTCCCACCACCTTCCAAGCCACCCCAGCTCCTGTCAAGGCCAAGAAGGTTGGTTGCCCTTCTCTCGCCTCCATTGGGGTCTAACAAATGCCTTAACCCCTGCTTTCTGCTTTCTTTCACTGGATCTCTTCTACAACAGCTTTGATGGGTGTTTCCCTCCTCTTGGAAGCCCTCAGTTTTGTGCTGATGGGCAGCAAAGCATGTTTCCTGACCTGTTTCCACCGGAGGTTGCCTCTAAACTGACCTAACAAGTTTCGGTAGGTGTGATAGTGAGGGCCAGTTCACTGGCTGAATGACTGGACCCTGGGCTCTCCTACTCCTTTCTTTGCAAGTTGCCTTCTGTAAAGCAGATACCTTCGGAATTAAAATGTGATTATTCATTATTTTAAGTGTATCCATGTTGGCACTCTGACCTGGGCAGTTGTAAGGAACAAAAGGGGACCCCCTCAGCTCTCACACAACTCCCCAGAGGTCTCTGGTGGCCCGGCTCCAGCTGTGGGTACATATATGCCTTGGAATAACTTACATATTTTCTACAGAACAGAGGATATAAATACACCCATGGCGATGCCAGTGCTAAGTATTGCCACTACAGCAAAATTAGTGGTTAGTTCCTTGCAACGTATGGGATTTTTTTTTTCCCTTTTTCCCCCGTGCGTGTTGTAACCCTGGTAACCGACAGCACCCATACCCGTTGCCTGACTTACACTCCTTTGTTCCCTGCCTGATATGAAGAAAGACTGGTAACACTTTGGCAGCTGCTGAGAGCTAGTGAAACCAGACGGATTTTCCTCTCCAGAGATGCTCTGACACCCAGCAGGCTTCAACCTCCCTTTCCTTAGCCCTAACCCAGATGCAAGGCTGCAAGCGATGGAGCCCAGGGCTTTGAGCAGATGCTTACAACATCAGGCTCAACCTCCCCACAGTGCCTACAGACTGAGCTGTTGGGTGGCTTGGTGGGGTGAGGGTGTAAGGGGATCCCCCACTTGTTTCAGCTCAAAGGGGTGTGTGTTTACAGGAGGCATTTCATGGCCTTCCCATCCTCTGCAGCAAATATATCGCTATTTCATCTACAGGAAATAATCACACACCAGGGCTGGGATGGGGACATCAAGATCCCTTTGTACAGAGCGTCTCAGCCACCAGGCTAAAGTGCTGCTTCTGCTTGGTCCTGCTGTTTCTTGTTCACTGATCAGATGAGCATCTCAAGAGCCTGCCCACCAAAGGACCACTTCCCCAAGGTAAAAATGCACCCTTGCTCTCACCATGGAGTCCTTCAAGGAGAACAAGTCATGGTACAGCTCAGCCTGCTTCTGTAGTGGGACAGCTGCTGCTTTCCTTCTTCTCCTTCCACTCAAACTTCTTCATTTCTTAAAGCAGGAAGTGAATTCCCCCTCAGAGTTCCACCAAGTTTTCATTGACATTGTGACAAGGTTCAGGAGCTGTTTGGTGTGTACCTGACAGCCAGACAGATATGTGAGCATTGGAGACTCTTGGGTTTCAGGAACCAGAGTGTTTTAAATAAAAAAGTCGGTCGCATTGATTACCAGAGCATTTGCAGTTTATGAGGCTGGTCCAGCCACTGTGACAAAGAGGAAATGGCCTGGGGTTTTCCACCAAAGCTGATGACAGGGACAGGCTGGTAAACGTGTCACAGTGGTGACTTCCCTGTTAACCACAAGATCTACCTGAGCCTCTCAAGTGTTTTGGTTTTTGTTTCATTTCATCTTCGAGCCACCCAAGAAGTCTCACAATGACTCACTGGAGTGCCCAGAGATGTCCCTCTTGGTTCTCTTGTGCAAACGCATGAAGGCTGGGCAGGGACATGCTCCCCTCGAAGCCTGGTGACACAGTGGGGTCACAGGGGTTAGACTTTTCTCACCGTGGACGGCGGGGTGGGATCTGATCCTGGCCTTGCCGTCACCCCCAGCACAAGGCCTCTCATTGCCACCCACACACATAAGGCTGCTTGGGGCAAGGTCTTTGTAACGCCCAGCCCAAAAATGCTCAGGACCTATGCGAGTCTCTGCTGTTGTACAATCAAATGGCACAGGAGTCACACCATCCACTGCCTCTTGCTGTGAGCATGTTGTCCATTCCCTTGTCCCAGCCCATGTCTGTCTCCTCCTTTAAACAACCAGGGAACTATCTCCACCGTGACATCTTGTCTCCAACTCTGTGCTCAGTAAAACAGGACGTATCTTTAAACATATCTAGACAACACAAAGCAATGTTGGTTTCCAAGTGGGGGATGGGTCATATTAATTCATCTTTAGCCAGTTCTTCACCACTTTGCCTCCAGAAAGCCCTTGCAGACCTGGACGTGCACATAGAGACCCAACTGTGTTACAGGCTGCAGGCTGAGTTATGTTCCACTGAAGCAGCTTCACGCCAGAAAACATTGAGAGCAAAGTACAAAGAGCATAAAGCAAATACTTTTCCAAGGACTCACCCTTTGAATTGTGTGGAGCCACCAAACCATAACCACTACATCACCCTGCATGGACGGGAGGTTCCATTCACCTTGCTTGCTGCAAAACAAGAGCCCACAGATGCCTTGGGGTAGCTGGGTTCCCCCAGTTCTGAGCAGCACCTAGATGAGGCTGTCACGGTGGCTCTGCACCAGGATCCCACTGGAAATCTATTTTCAAATGGTTTTCCCATGCGGAAAACCGCAACCCCCAAGGTAGTGGAGGACCAGCTCCTTCCCTTGCGGTACATGAGCCATTAAAGGCACCATCCTTTATCAGAAGTTGACAGTCTGAGCATATTTCACGTATGATTTAGCAGGAAAATGTAACATTGCTTGACCCTTCTTTGTTGCACGCTTCAATTACCGCTCAGCAAGGCTGGGGAAGAAAGGGCCCGGCCGCCCCGTGATTTACTGCGCCGCAGTATTTCATGACAAGATGGAGCACCGATGGCGCTGGGGCCATGGGCCAAAGCGGGAGTGCAGCTCACTAGAACAGGCTGACTTCAAGCATCCCACATTCCCAGAGAAATCCTTCCATAAGGAAGAGAGGATGGACACACATCCCACTGTCCACAGGGAAATCAGAATCAGAGAATCATAGAATCACAGGCTGCGTTAGGTGGGAAGGGACCTGTAAAGCCCACCCAGTCCTACTCCCTGCAGTGAGCAGGGACATCTTCACTAGAGCAGGGTGCTCAGAGCCCCATCAGGCCTGACCTTGAATGTCTCCAGGGAGGGGGCCTCCACCACCTCTCTGGACAAACAGTGTGAGTGTCTCACCACCCTCAGAGTGAAGACCTTCTTCCTAATGTCTCATCTAAACCTGCCCTGCTCTAGTTTAACACCATCACCCCTCATCCTATCACGCCATGCCCTTACAAACAGTCCTTCCCAGCTTTCCCATAGGTCCCTTCAGAGACTGGAAGGGGCTCTGAGGTCCCCCCCAGTGCCTTCTCTTCCTCAAGCTGAACAAGCCCAACTCTCTCAGCCTTTCTCCACAGGAGAGCTGCTCCAGCCCTTGGATCATTTTTGTGGCCTCCTCTGTATGTGCTCCATCAGGTCCATGTCCTCCTTGTGCTGGGGGCTCCAGAGCTGGACACAATATTCCAGGTGAGGCCTCACCAGGGCAGAGCAGAGGAGCAGGGTCCCCTCTCTTGATCTGCTGGCCAGAACTTCATACTGACTCAACCCGGCAATGCCTGAGCATCTTAAGTGAATGAGATTCCTGTGATTCCCAAAGAGGGAAGAGTGGAAGCCACTGCTCAGCTGCACAGAGCATGATGATAAATGAGGTCCCAGGGCCACCACTGCTCTGTTGGAATATGTCCATGGGGTTGGTGGTGTCTGAATACAGGTGCTGCGAGCATGGAGCATTTTGTTGCTGCCCAGGAGTGACCCGGAGCCTGGACATCACCATTCTTTTTTGGAAGGAGCCATCTCTGCCCATGCCCATAGCTCCTCTATCCAAGGGAAGGTTGAGGCTGTGGTTCTTCCTGCTCCTTAATCGGGGCGTTTCTGGACCATCTAAACTTGACCAGACCAAGAGCAGCCACATAACTGCATTACCTCCAGCACTCACTGTGTTTAAGCCTGGCTTTGTGCCAGAGGCACTCATGTACAGGGAGAAACCTGATTGTACAGTGGGAAGGTTACAATCAGAGGAAACCTCCAGCTGAACAGCAGGACCCCAGCAGGACCACACTGTTCAGCACTTTATGCGGCCACAGCTTTTCCAAGCCCTAAAAATGTATTTATGGTGTTGGCAAACCCCAGCCAAGGAGAAATCTTCCTCACCTTAACCTCCAGCCTCTGTTTTAACCTTCAGAACACTTCCCTCTCTGCACCTACCAACGCTGAAGCTGAACAGGCTCCCAGACGAGCTGGTGCTCAGCATCCTTCTGTCATGTCCTTATAATTTTTTTTTAGGTTTTTTATTTTTTTACATTGGATGAGGGCTAAAATTAGCTCAGCAGGAGGTGAAGACTGGAACATTTTAGCTAAAGCTGTCGCGTTGAAGAGCCATAGTTCTGCTGATTATTTTCCAGCTTTCTTACTGCAAGTGGTATTGCCTGGTCTTTTATTTTGACAGATGAGTGCAGGTCAAGATTCCATAAAATAAAGTGCCCCACGAGGCACTTCAGCTCATTCTCCAGATGAGCCCTGGAATGTTTGACCGAGAAAGCCATCTCCAGCTCAGGGTCCAGCCTTCTCAACATGTGTCCAGCCATGGCCAGGGGTAGTCATGTAGGACAAGGAGCAAAACAGGGTGTGTGGAGGGCACCTCAGGCCCAGCAGACCCTCACTGCACCTTGCAAGTGATAAAACAGCCCACCAGCACTGCACCCCTCATGAGGACACCTCAATAACTTTTGCTCTATCTTTTTTCCTCTCAGCATTATTGTAGACTCATAAAAAGGTTTGGGTTGGAAGGGAACTTTAAAGACCACCTAGTCCAGCCCCCTGCCATGGGCAGGGACATCTGCAACCAGATCAGGCTGCTCAGAGCCCCATCCAACCTGGCCTTGAATGTTTCCAAAAACGGGACATCTACCAGCTCTCTGGGCACCCCGTGCTGGTCCTTCAGCTCCCTCAGCATAGAACTTCCCTTCCTTATCCCCAGTCTAAACCTTCTTTCAGTGTAAAACCCTTACTCCTCATACTGTTACTACAAGCCCTACTAAAAAGTCTGTCCCCACCTTTTGTACAAGCCCTTTTTAAGTATTGAAGGCAACAATAATCTCTCCTGGAGCCTTTTTCTCCAGGCTGGACCCCAGCTCTCTCAGCCTGTCTCCATAGCAGAGGTGCTCCAGCCCTCTGACCATTGGCCAGCCTCTTTTCAGTGTCTGTGGGGACAGGACAAGGGGCGATGGCCTCAAGTTGGAGCACAGGGAGTTCCCCTCCAATGTGGGGAAGAACTTCTTCCCAGTGAGGGTGAGGGAGCCCTGGGACAGGCTGCCCAGGGGGTGTGGAGTCTCCTTCTCTGGAGAGATTCCAGCCCCGTCTGGACACCGCCCTGTGTGCCCTGTCCTAGGGACCCTGCTTTGGCAGGGGGTTGGACCTGATGGGCTCTGGAGGTCCCTTCCAACCCCTACAGCTCTGTGATGCTGTGATTCTTGTAGCTATTACATATGTTGGAAAGCTGCTGTGAAGAGCAATCGTTTAGGAGTGCAGCCATTCCATCCTCTGCTTACAGGTCCCAGGGGGACTGGTGGTTCTCACAAGTGGAGATCCTGAGAAGCAGCGAGGGTAAACAACTTGGTCACGTCTCATGGAACAATGAGTGGGGACCAGAACCTACTCCAACCTTCAGGCCTCTAACCGCCAAGATATGGTATGTATCTCATGGAACAACATGAAAACAACTGCAAAGCATACCTTAAACTCTGGTATGCCCAGGTGACCCATTGCTACTGTGGTGTCACACGAGGGACAAAGCTTTAAAATGCCATGTGTAGCTGCTAGCACAACACCATGGAGTGGGAAGAAGCATGAGTGAGCCCAACTCCTTCCATCCTCTTGTTACTCCAGAGTAAAAGCCACCTTCCAGCCAGCTGACTGTAACCCTGGACGGGCCATTGACTTGATGGTTCCTAAACTTGCAGGGATCCTTCTATCCCCAGATTCCTCCTGCACAGCCCTGCAGATAAATGATTCAAAAGCTCACAAGAGTCAAGTCGGTTTTGTTGTAGTTTCCAGCTTTATCTTTCATCTGCAAGACCCTTGATGCCATGTTCCCCAGACAAGTGTTGAGTACACCAGTAGAAGCACTCTTGAGCTAGCTTGGCTGCCGGGCCACAGAGAAGGTATGGTGTGACTCCCAGGTATTTCAAATCTGCTGGAGCAGGACAGAAATAGACCAAATCTTAGAACAGAGTCCTCACATCTGCCCTTCCAAGTGTCTCTTAGTGCTTATCAACCAACATGGGTGCCTCCATCACCCTCCCACCCTTCCATGCTGACTCCCGCTTGAAGGACAAGACACGAGAGCCTGGAAATTCAAACTCCCATGAAAACCTTGCACGTGATCAAAAGCCATTTTAAAGCTGAGTCACAGGCCCACCAACTTGAATCCAACTGCAGGCACAATTAATTCAGAGCAAAGCGAATGATATGTCCCAATAAATCCCTCTGGACTGGGCACATCTCTGTTGAACAGAAGGGCACAGCACTGAGTTAACCTAGTCCAGATGCTTGCATCCTGATCTAACACTATGGCCAGTGACCATGCGAAGGATGGCAGAGGGTGGAAGTCCTGTTCCTGGAGTTGTGAGGGAGCTTACAAAGCCATCTGGAACTTGCAGCCTCCAGGGTTCTGGTGGAACCTATGCAAGGTCCCGTCTCACAAGAGGTAGGAAGCTGCTGTTAGGGACCCTCTCTCTGGACACATGAAAGCAGGATGTGACACAGAGGCCCGCTGAATGCTTGAGGGCAAGGTTGGAGGGGGCAAAAGGAAAAATCAGTAATGCCCTTGACACTGTTTCCCAGGTCATTCTCCTAGAGAAGCTGGTGGCTCATGGCTTGGATGGGCCCACGCTTCACTGGGTGAAACACTGGCTGGGCGGTTGGGCACAAAGGGTTGTGGTAAATGGAGTTAAACACAACTGGAGGCCGGTCACCAGCAGTGTTCCCCAGGGCTCAGTGCTGGGGCTGGTCCTGTTCAATGTCTTTATCAATGACCTGGACAAGGGAGTTGAGTGTGTCCTCAGTAACTTTGCAGATGATCCCAAGACTGGTAGGAGTGTTGATCTGTCAGCGGGAAGGCAGGCTCCACAGAGGGAGCTGGACGGGCTGGATTGATGGGCCGAGGCCGATTGTATGACATTCAACAAGGCCAAGTGCCATGTCCTGCACTTGGGTCACAACCACCCCATGCAAAGCTCCAGGCTTGGAGAGGAGTGGCTGGAGAGCTGTCTGGAGGAGAGAGACCTGGGGGTGTTGATCAACAGCCAGCTGAGGATGAGCCAGCAGTGTGCCTGGGTGGCCAAGAAGGCCAACGGCATCCTGGCCTGCATCAGGAACAGCGTGGCCAGCAGGACCAGGGACGTGACCACCCCCCTGCACACAGCACTGGTGAGGCCACACCTTGAGTCCTGTGTTTGGGTTTGGGCCCCTCACTACAAGAAGGATATCAAGGTCCTGGAGTGTGTCCAGAGAAGGGCTACAAAGCTGGGGAAGGGTCTGGAGCACAAGTCTGATGGGGAGCGGCTGAGGGAGCTGGGGATATTTAGTCTGGAGGAAAGGAGGCTGAGGGGAGAGCTCATGGCTCTCTGCAGCTCCCTAAAAGGTGGCTGTAGTGAGGTGGGGTCGGTCTCTTCTCCCTGGTAGCCAGTGACAGGACAAGGGGAAATGGCCTGAAGTTGCATCAGGGGAAGTTTAGGTTGGATATCAGGAAAAATGTCTGTACTGAAAGGGCTGTCAGATCCTGGCACAGGCTGCCAGGGAGGGGCTTGAGTCACCATCCCTGGAGGTGTTTAAAAGGAGAGCAGCTGTGGTACTTGGTGACATGGTCTAGTGTTGGACCTAGCAGGGCTGGAGAGATGGTTGGACTCGATCTTGAAGGTCTTTTCCAACCAAAACCATTCTATGGTTCTGTGATCATCAGAAGGCATGGGAGATGACAGGGATGGAAAGAAAACAGCCTAGCTACCCACACCAAGGTGGTCCCACACGGGCCTGGGTTGGGTGTCCCCAACTGCTGATCCCACACACTCTGGCACCTCTCGTGCCTGCTTCACCCCCACCACTGAAGAAGCCACTCGGCACAGCCTGGGATCAAGTGTAGGTTTTTTATTTTTTAATGGAACATAGACTCCTTTAGAAAAGACATTCAACTGGATGGCAACACCCATAGGAAAAAACACCAATCTCGTGTTCTCTTTTTTTTTTTTTAATTTGGCATTTGTTATTTGCATTTATATTAAAGCAAAGTGCATCTTTATTTTTTTCTCGTTTATACACATTGCACAATACATAAATAATGATGCTTATAAAAGTCTTTGTATTTACAAGTAATAATATATTTATATATAACATAAAATACATTTTTTTTCTTTAATAAATCTCAAGGTTCTTTTTTAAGGAGTCCGTTTCTTCGTGTGTGTGTGTGTGTGTTTTATTTTCAAAGCACTACAATGCTAAAGTTTCAATGAGAATGCTCTCTTGTTCATTTAAACCTTTATATTTAGAAAAATAGCTTATGTTAAGGTCTAAACATGCTCATTGAGCTAAGAACAGTGTAAAAGTATCATACTTGTGTATGAATTCAAGAAGAAATGAAAGCACAACTGCATTTCCAGATAGGATGGTACTGGGATAACCTGATCTAAGCAGGTTACGACAGACCAACTATCCTGAACACTATTTATTTTTTTTTACTCCCCATATGTTTTTCATTTGTTTTGTTTTGTTTTGTTTTAGGCTTAGGTTTCTGTCGCTTTGCATCTCAGCACAGATACATAAAGCATGGGCCATGCTTTAACAGAGGTTTCACCACTGTTGTTTTATCCCCTTGCAACGATCTATGACCATAGAAAAAAAAAAAAAAAGTTAACAGTGGGAGGACCACAGTGCTAAAACATGAGCCCAGCGACAAGGAAAATAAAGTGAGAATCCAAAGGGTGGGTTAAAGACCCAGTTGGGAAGGTTCTGCACCATCCTTCAGGCGGCACCCGTGGGTTTAGCACCGCTAAGGAGGAAAGAGTCCTTGGTGTCACCATCACTGGGATGGCTGGCGGTTAAGGGAAAGGCGGTGCGTAAGAAGTACACGTTTCGTCTTCTTTCTTCATCCAAGAGAAGGAGCTGCAGCACGTAGCAAGTGGCTTCTGAATCCCCCATCGCGTAGGATAGATAATCCTTTCAGAGGCGCGAAGTAATTATTCCCGTGCAATCCATGCCCCTCCCAGCCTTCTCTCGCCTCTTCTGGAGTTATTGGTCGTTCACACTCTTAAAAAATAGATGTATTTATCACAATACCCAAGGCAAAAAAAAAATAAAATCATAATCTTTCCATAAGCTATTTCTCAAAAAAATGGGTGGGAGGGGTGCAGGACAAACAAAACAAAACAAAAACAAGAAGTCTGCATGAAAAGCAAGCACTCAGAAGGAAATAATAGCAGCAAAGTAGTATAGATGTCATGAGTCCGCTCTTTCTCGAGTCATCGGTTATTAAAAATAACCTCCAACCAACATGGGCAGCTGCTGATGAACTGTCTCGTGTAGCACTGGCCCCAGCCTTTCACAAAGCTGATCTGAACAGTAAATCCGGTCCACGGCTGCTGCATGAACTCGTGGTCGTTGGGTCTCTGCAAGCTGTACGCCTTCTCGTAGTCAAAAGCCTTGATGGAAAAGCCTGGAAACACTTTGTGAACCAGCAACGTCCTGGAGTCGGGGTTGTCCAGTGTGGCCGACTTGATGAAGATGGGGTAACTGCTGCGGTTGTACACCCACACGCCGTCCACTTCCTTGGTGAGCTGGATGCCATAGCCGATCTTGCTGCGGACCTTCTGCACCAGTTGGCTTTTGTTGTCCGAGTTGAGCTGTCCGAGGCAGAAACCATTCCCCTGAGGTAGATCATAGAAGATATCCAGGGAGGGCTCTTGGACAGAATACAGCCGACCCACACGTGTCTTCTCTTCCCAGTATGCCACCACGCACCAGTGTGACCGATCCCCCGGCTCCTGAGGAACTTGGGAATCTACAGAACACGAGGGGGAAAGGAAGAGAAGGAGAAATTGAGCACAGGTGGGGGTAACACAACCCAAAAGCGACGCGATGCTGGCAGGTCTTTGCCTGCCTGTGCCTTCATGATGCTCTCCATGCATACACCAATGCCCACACAGCACATCCACTGCTCCCAAAACCCGTATGTTAAGGCCACTGTTACACTGCTTCAGGTTTGGGGGATTTTTGTGCTGCTCCAGTGTCTAGCTCTGGATGGAGTCATGGGTCCTAAATCACCAGGTCCACCTTCAGAGGTGGCTTGAGACCCACCAGCAGCACCCATGGTACACCAGTCCCTGCCCCCAGAACATCCCCAGGGAACACCTTTAGTGCCAACAGGAGAGACAAAATGCTCCAGCCAGCTGCATCCAGCAAGACCCAAGCACCCTAAAACCCCTTTATTTGTGCCTGCAAGATGATGGATCCGTTTCCAAAAATAACAATAGGTTACAAAACAGGTGCTGCTAACAAACCAAGCACATTGAAGGCCACCCTATGGGACTGGATGGGACAAAGATGTGCCTGTTCCAGTTCATGGGGCTCTCCCATGCCCACAGGCAAAGCCTGGGTGATGGAGGGGATGGAGATGTAAGGTGAAGCGCTGACCCACGGGAAGTACCATCAGACAGCAGCAGGATGGGGATGTTACCAGTAATCTCATTCTTGGTAACAAAAACAGCTGAAAAAAACCCCAAAATCTATTCTTGTAGCCCTTCTTTCAAACCCCTCTCCTGTAGCTACCCTAGTGAGGATATGATGTGGGAGGTAGAAGCAAAGGGACTTACACCTTGGAAACACAAAAAGCCCGTTTTCCCAACAAAGGATCCCTAGCAGCCCAGCACTGCTCTGTGGGTAATTCCTCCCAGCCTCTGCAAGCATGTTAAGACCTGGGAACTCTTCAACTCTCTAATTGTATTTGAAAAATAATAAAAATAAATAAATAAAAATTGAAAGAAAACATCAGGCTGGGAATGCAAGCTCGCCAGCGCTACCGAAACAACCCCCCAGCTCACACCGGGCACTGGGGATGGAGGGTGAACCAGCAGCCCAAAGCTCTCCCTCCATCACCTTAGCACACCCCCCCCCAAGACAACCCACCACCCCCCCAGCATGGGTGATGACAGCAGCACACTGGCTGCCCTGTTTTCTATGTTTTTTGCTATTAAATAAGCCCGTTTCCCCCATGCAGGCATTTTTCTCCTCTCTCCCAAGCGGCGTTTCAAGCCCTGCATTGTGCTTTAAAAAAAACCCACACAACAAAAAAAACAACAACTTTCCTCCCCCCCCCCTCCCAAAAAAAAAAAAAAAAAAAAAACCCAGCCACACACTTTTAATTTCCTCATTTCTATGCCAGCAAGGAAAATATTTCTCCAGTTGCTGGAGGCAGCTACTAAAAATGGTCCTGACTGCGTGTGCCCCAAAAGAGGGACCCTTGCTCCTGGGTGAAACTGGGGATGGGGGTTCCAGCAGCAAGGAGGGAGTCCCCTGGAAAGCATCTTTGTCCTTCCACCCCTCCTTTTCGGTGCCTTCCAAGACTCTGTTGTGGGTAACGTTTACATCCTACTGAAACCTGGCAGGATGTGAGTGGCGGAGGAGGGACGGGGTGGGCAGCTTGGGTCAGCTCCCCCTAACCAAATGGAGTTCTCCCTACACTAAAGCCAAGAAGCAACCCCAGGATGGTGTTTCCACCACCCACCCACGAGACAGAGGAACTGGGCAGGGGGTGGGAAGGGAAGTCTAGCAGATGGAGGAATCTCTAGGAGATGCTCCAAGATCCAGGGAGAGGGTTGCTCCTGGATCCAGGGGGAAAGATGCTCCTGGATCCATCCCCATGTCAACAGCTAACTGCACCCCTCCACCGCACCATCCCCGCCTTCTGCCTGCCAGCAAGGCTCTGAGCTTGTTGGTTTTTGTTTTACAGCAGTTGAGGGAATTTTTGAGCAACACCCACCAAATCCTGCTGAAATTCCTATAGGTTTTTATTTATTTCAACATAAAAGCATCCCTTTCAGGAGGAGGCGGGGAGGAGGTTGGGGGAGGGGGAAAAGACTTTTTCACCTGATATTTGTGCTTGCATTAGCGAAGACCACTTAACAAGTAGCTCATTGCTGCTTACAAAGAGTTATTTAATTGCCAGGGCATTTAAAAAAAAAAAAAAAAGAAAAAAAGGGGAAAAAAAAAAAAAAGAGAACTGCCTTGGCTATGAATGAACAGACCTTTATGGAGGGCTGGAAGTTCATGAATGAATCCCACTACGTTTTTCAATGACATGGGGTGACTAGACCTCAAGGACAAGTCTTAGGTAATCTGGGATTTATTTTTTTTAACCTTTTTTTTTTTTAGGATCTGATGCCAGCAGGGAGTATAAATATGCCAGAGCCTCTTCCGTTTGTGGGATTCAGCTGTTGACTGCATGTCTAGTCAAAAAGCCATGAGAATACAAGGGCTGAGCTCGGATAAACAGGATCAGGCCTCCCTGCCAGCCACCACCAAAGCTGCTTTTCACGGTTGTTGGGACCCCAGCAGAGCCCTCCCTCCATTCTGGCATCCACCTGGGAAAGTGCTGGGAAAAGCCTGGGCAGCAGAGGCAGGAAGAAAAGTTGGCAAGGGAGGAGAGGAAGAAACGATGTGGAGATGCTTCCTATAGCTATGGAGAACTTTTTTGTCCCGAAAGGTTATTTTGGTGGTGATGACCACCATGATCTGTGCAAATAAAGTAGATGGATCACAGCCCAAAACCCCGCACTGGGGTTCATCCCATGTGACCTTGGTGTGTGGTAGGGACCCGCTGTCCAGCTCCCATCTCTGCCTGCTGCAAACTCACACTAAAACCCAGATCCTGGGAAGCCGGCAGCCACGTCACCCTCAGCATGTCCAGAATCAGCTGAGAAACACTTTGGGATACTTATCTTGAGTTAAAAGCATCACCTTTACAAGCTGCTCGGAGCAAGCACATCCCTTTCTCAATGCCTGGAAAAGCAGAGAACTGGGATCGCTCCCATACCCCAGCAAACAATTACCAACATCCACACCATTATTTCATTATTAAGCATCCCTCCATTTGCCACTATCATTGGCTTGTTGTTCTTTTCCATGGCTTGCATTACAGCCTGCCTCAGGGCTCTAACCAGGCTCCCCTCCGTGCACTCCCCAAGCCTAATGTGGAAAAAAAAAAAAAAAAGACTAACAAAAGAAAACCCCTGAAAAAAAAAACCACCCTGAAAATCAAGTGAGACTGCCCTCAAGAATTTAGAGAATTAGTCATATTGATCACTTATTGTTGGGTCTACAGAGAATGACCATACAGAGCAGAGCACAGCTCTGCAAGACGTGGGAGAATTGGAAGGCAAGAGTTTGATTTTTTTTTTTTTTGGCAGTTTGGTGTGGAGTGATAAAGAGAGCAGTGTCCCAGCAGAACCGTCTTCCTCAACATCATGTTCCCACTGAAAAGCTGAATATTGGGAGGGTTTCCCCCCATTATTTTTCATGTCTTGACTTTTACCCCTGCAATGCTTGGAGGCAGAAGTGCATCGTGCACAAATGCATCATCCCAGCTACTTCCCAACACACTAACCAGCATGAAAGACTGTGAGGCTTCCCACCTTGACCCTCACGAACATCAAGTCCTGCCCAGAACTGCTCAATGGAAGGGCACAGCCAGGATTTCTCTAGCTGCATGGGCTCAGACATCACCTTGCTCTGGGGAGGGATGCTGCAGATAATGCTACATCCCCACAGAAATCCTGACAGAGGGGACATCACAGCACTAAGCCCAGAGAAATAATATGCTGCTGAAACCAGGAAGGTCTGCATGATGGCAGGTATGAAAGATTCATGCCATGGAATCCTCCAAATTTATCAGTAATGGCCCCATGCTTGGTTCTCCCAAACTGCAACAGGACTACCCCATCTCATGGAATCACAGAATCACCAAGGCTGGATCCTCTCAGATCATCAAGTCCAACCATCAACCCAACACCACCATGCCCACTGAACCTTGTTTTGAAGTGCCAGGTCTGCAGGTTTTTTGTACACCTCCAGGGATGGTGACTCCACCACATCCCTGGGCAGCCCATTGCCAGACCACTCAGTAAAAAATCTTGCCTACTATCCCATCTAAACCTCCCCCGTGCAACTTGAGGCTGTTTCTTCTTGTCCTATTGCTTGGTACTTGGGAGAAGAGGCCAACACCACCCACCCATATCTCACACCACTTGGAAGTGGCAGAAAATTTCTGGTGTGGCTTTCCTCCTCGAGACATGAATGCTTTTAAGATGATGAAACCACGTCATCTGCACTACTTCTTTCTGATCTCCGGCAGTTTTATTAGGACTTTGGGAAGAAAAAGTTCTTTCTACATTCAGGAAGAATCAAAACATTTCAGCAAGATGTAAAACAAACAAAAAAACCCAACCAAAAAAACCCAACCCCAAAACACTGCAGATCCTGGCCAGTTTTTGGATCTCAGTGTTGTCCCAGTGCCAAGTTCATGAACATGGAGGGGAGGTACGATGGGGATCTTTTGTTTTGCTTTGCTTTGTTTTGACATAGCTAAAGGTTTTCCTGTAATCAACCGACCTCTAAAGAAAACAGCAAGTTTAGCACACACTGAGCTATCACCTCACCCGCCAGGACTACTCCCATCTGATCCAGGCAAGAGCTATCTAAATTGTCACCAATGATCTGCAGTAATAACAAATGGGAATACAAATATGTCTCTCACTAGGCTTTTAAATTCCAGTAATTGTATGGGATCTCTCCTCAACGACAGCAGGATTAGATGCAAATTAAATCATACAGCTGTAGAAATGTTTCCATTGATGTATTTATATATTTTTGTATTTATATATATACACACACACACACATTTTTTTAAGAGAAGCTCTGATCCAAAGCATGAGAAGATGCTTTGGATCAGAGCATCTCACCATCACATCCCCTTCCTCTCCCTCATTCTTCTGCTAACCCTAGGGATCAACTCCCCACAAAACATCAACCCTGACAAAACACTAACCATGGCATCAACTACCCTTAACTGCTACCGAATGCCTCCTCATGCTCATAGAATCACCGAACAGTTTCGGTTGGAAGGGGCCTTTCAAGCCCATCTAGTCCAACCCCCTGCCATGGGCAGAGACATCTTCACTAGATGAGGTTGTCAGGTTTTGTAGCACCTCAGCCACACAATGTATAACTCAGAACAAACTGAGCAAAGTAATGTAGACATCCACCAAAAAAACACAGCACCAAAAGGAAATTGGTCTTATAGGCCTTCCCTAGAAGCACCGGGACCTAAATGTGAGCTCCTGAGGCATCAAGGGGAGCTGGTGAGATGCCCGGATCCTTCTGTGTCTTCCCAAGAGGCAGCTCTCTGCTGGAAAATGAGCGATGTGGGCATTGCCAATGAGCAGATAAACCTACAGTCCCTTCCTCCTTTATCCGTCAGCACGCGCGGAGGGCATCTGTGCTTAAAAAAAAAATTGGCTGGGCTGGTGTCAGCACAATGTGTCGTCTGGCTGGGGCCTAGGCTGAGACCAAGCTCAGCGTGTCTCGCGCCCGGTAATCTCTCTTGTCTGACCTTAAGTGGCATTTGCAAGCTCAGGGCAAAGCCATGTCCCCCATCTTCTTCTGCTTGTTGAGACGGGAGACAGAAGCCCCAGAGCTTTATCAGCAGGTTCTAACACTCTTCTGGAGGGTCCTCAGGGGCAGGCTGGGGACACCAGCTCCAGTTTTGGCCCTTGTGCTACTGCCTTTGGGAGAAGCAACCCCTGGACCCTTAATCAGGAAGCGAACAGGCCATTGTAATCATCAAGGTGAGGAGAACACTGAGCATGATGTGCAACCGTCAAAGTGAGCACCAAAAAAGTGTGATTTTACTTCCTTTCTAGCCTCTCAGGTAATTTGTAGGCTACTTGGGCAGGGGAACAAACAAACAAGGAAAAAAACCACCCAAGGAAAATCCTCCCAAGCCAGATTTCCAGGTACAACAAAAAAAAAAAAAAAAAAAAGGAAAAAAGTCCAAATTAAAGGATATATCCTGCTGCAGAAAAGGGTCTTTGTGCCTTTAACGGAGCTTGTGGGCAGCCTGGAGACACCACCCACAGCAATGTTTGTCCCGAACCTTTTATATCTCCCTGCACACAAGGCCTAGACAGCTCCAGCTTCCTCACCGCCCCTCCTTCCCCTCCCACTTTTGATGGCTGGGATGATTTTCTGCTAGGTTAATTTAGAGGATGGTCCTGTGTTAAGCTCCTGTTGTTTGCAGAGAAAATAAACCCTTACCTACTGCAGGGATACCAGCACACTCTGCCCCCCCAGGGTGGCCCTTGGGGTCCACTCCACCTTGCCAACACAAGAGCCCCCAAAGAGCTGGGACAGCCAGTCGCGTCAACGCGTACTTAGGGAGCCCTTAATCTGTGGATTATTGACACAATAGACCATAACATCTCTTTAGGAGCCATTACAGCCCATCGTGTCAGTAGGTACTTATGGAGGCCTTAATCCGCGGATTGACAGGCTAGACCATAAATTTGTGTCTATGTCTAATTAGGCAGCTCTTACTACTCAACATATACAGTAGTCACGAAGGCTAAAGAGCCTTAAGATTACTTCTTTTAATTTATTAACAAGTTGCCCACCCGATCACCTAAATGGCTTGTTGCTCCTAGCAAAGTAAGTCAACCTTGCATGAAAATAAACGTCCACCTGAGTCTCCCTCCAAGACTCTGGTTTGCAGAAGTTTTCTAAGGGCTGGTATGCAAAATCATAAGACTCACAGAATCACACACTGGTCTGGGTTGGAAGGGACCCCAAGGATCAGAGAGTTCCAACCCCCTGCCACAGGCCTGGCCTACACAAGATCCAGGCCTGGATCTACATAAGGTTGCCCAGGGCCCCAGCCAACCTAGCCTTGAAGCTGAGGTGTCACCAACAGACATGAAACACTGTGAGCATGATGTCCCACAGAGGATAAAATGTCCCAGAAGCCATCAGGGCAAGGAGCCCGGGATTTCCCAGTGTTTAGTTCAGGCTCACGTCAGCGGCAACCTACGAGCTTTGGAGTGCTTGCTCGCTCCTCTGGTGACCCAACCAAGAACTCTACCACCTTCACTATGGCTTGGAAAAACCTCTTGTGAAATCAGGACAAACACAAGGTCAGGTTAGATGGTGGGTAGAGATGACTGATCCCTTGAGGACATCCCCTAAGTTTCCCATCTCAAATCAGTGGCGCCTTGAGTTAACCCCCTCTCTCAACCTGCAGCCCACCCCTGACATCTGAGGGTTAACTTAGGGATGGGGCACAAAAGCCAGAGAACAAAGCAAGGAAGGGTCCCCACAATGCATACTGTTGCAGGCCTACAAGGCCTCAATAGCGGGCGGATGCCAAGACTGGCCCAGGAAGAATGCCCAAGCTTGAAAAATACAGAACAGTCAATACAGACGTATGAAGGAAGCCCAGTTCCCCAGTGCCCCCCTGCATCGAAGAAGCAAAGAACCTAAAGTGAAACTGCTGAGTTCATGGAGTCTACCAAACCAGAAATTTGATTCATAAACATCCTATTAGTCACTGCTACCGTCTAATTACAGTGATTAATCAATTACCACAGCTAAAAACGACTCGAGAAGAGACGAACCTTTTTTTTTTTTTGGGTGCCCATTTTCTTTAAAAGCCAAGCAAGGCTGCAGCTACAAGGGGGTGGGGGTTGGGGGGGGGGGGGGGGGTGGGGGGCGAATACACAGGCACACACCAAAAATGCCTGTCTGGCTGTCTCCGGCGGTTAAGAGAGGAGCCAGCTGACTCCAGTTTCCTCCGTACCAGGCTTCGGGCCTCATCAGCCATGCAAATTATAGAGTACTGTGCTGTCTGAAGGCCGAATTTCGACTCAGCTCAGAGAAAAGCCTTAGAGGAAGGGTGGGGATGAAGAAGCCAGCCAAATCCATTCATAATATTTACAGTAAATGGGCCTCTTTGCTGTTGTTTAGTATACAGTCAGTCTAATTATTTTTGAAGTTTTAATTTAAAGAACCTTCTTTATCTGCCTCTCCTCCTGCACCCCTCAAAGGTGTGGGAAAACTTTTCCCTTGTTTCAAAAAAGCAGCAGGACGGGAATCCCTTCCCCAAGCTCCAACCCAGCAGTTGGGTGGGACAAAGGGATGCTTCCAGAGGGGAGACCCTTCCCGAGGTGTGCTGCCAACATCCATCGAGGTTTTAAGACACACACCCCCCACTCTGGGACACCTGGATAGGTATAAGGCATGCAGGTCCACATGAAAACCCCCCAAAAAATCCCATTTTTTGCTGTATGTGTCTCCGTTGCTTTTCTCCTGTGCTGGTGGGATGTCCTGGGTAGGACCTACTGGCTTGTGAGGTGTCAGAAGGGGATGCTCCAACAGCCCCATGCTCCCTCCAATCTCCTCCCCTGCCTTGATAGCACCTTGGAATAACCATATTTTAGTGATGAGCAGCCAAGAGGCTCCTCTAGGAAATGCAGGCAGCGCAAGCCAACATTCATGAGATGCTGCTATGCCACCCTCGAGCGACTCAGAGCTGGTAACAGCACTGAGCTCCCAGAGATGAGCAAACACCTCCATGCTTCATCCTCAGCAGCTACCAAGACACACCTCTTTCCCCACCCATAGTCAACCAGAAACCTTCCGAGAAGGAAAAACCAGCACGAAAAGGCTTCCTGACTTGGGACAACGCGAATCAGACCTGAGGATGAACGTGCCAAAAATCTTTCTCCTGGCTTGGGTTGTGCTCCAGGCTCCCGTAAAAGCATCCTGCCCATCACCCTTCCAGGGCAGGGGTAAGCCAGAAGCACATATGCCAAAGCCACCGAAGGGCCATGCTAGCCCTGAAAGGTTCACAGTCCTCCTCAATGTAGCCCCTGAGCTCGGTTTTAGAGGATGAAGACCTTAAAGCACTTTTGCAATTGAAAACAGAGCTCTTCCATAGCAAGGGGTACCCAGAGATGCCTTGCGGAGGGCGGGGATATGGCCCCCAGGAAAGCCACTGCTCCCCACTGCCGACACGCAGCTATGGGGGTCACACATTAAAAACCTTGTAAAGACCTTAATAAAAAGCCAGGCAGAGCAGTCTAGGATTTCCAAACGGATACCCAATACCCAGATGTGTCTTAGAGGACTTTCCCCCCACACCCCAACCCCTCCCCAACTGCATTCCACGCACACATACGGCATTGCTGCCGCTTTCGGTTCAATACGGAAAAAAAAAACCCAACCAACCCAAACCCGCCTCTCCCCAGCAGCACACCGACCTAGAATTCTCCCCAAAGGCTAGAAACAGACGTAAATACGTTCTTCCCCCCCCCTCCAAAAAAAAAAAAAACCCCAAACTACCCCCACAGCCCCCTTTCCCCGAGCAGCATCCCTTGCAGGGATATAACCCCATGGAAAAAGCAGGGCTGGAACAGAAGTCCTTTTCACGCCCATCGTGCCCCGCTCCGTAACAATTATGAAAACTGTTTAGCTGGGCTGGCATTTGGAGCATTTACTGCATTCCTGCCAATAAATTCCAGTCCCGGATCTGATGGAAAAGGCTCCCCCCACCCCCCTCCTCCTTTCCCCTCCCTCCCTTGCCTTCATTCCTCCTGGCTTTCTTTACAACCTAATACCCTGTCGACGCGGGGCCAGGGCCTACTTAGGGGGAAAAAAAACACCCAGCGCCAGACTGGAGACAGCATGCAGACTGAAAAAGTTAATCATTACTTCTGTCTGCCTTCATAATCTAATCACGCCTATTCCTAAGAGCAGGCGGCGAAGCACGCTCGCGTACAGGCAGGGTCACCGCCCAGGGACAGACAGACAGACGGACGGAGAGCATCAGCCCCTACCCAGGTAGGGGTGAGGGACGGACGGAGGACGGCGTTTGGACGAAGTTCACAAGCCTGGCCACGCACACACACCTCCCCTCGCCTCTCACTCTGCTCTGGATTAATAACGCTTAGCAATTACAGAGAATATTACATTCATTAAGTAATTAACCCTCCCAGCGCTCCGGCAGAGTTGGCACCCCCTTTTGCAGACAGAGGCCGGCAGAAGTTTGCCCCGGGCTATAAAATGGGGCAGGTCAGCAGCACCCGGATTAAAAAAAACAAAACAAAACAAAAAAAAAGCAAAAAAAAAAGAAAAAAGCTCTTTGCGCTCATTGCACCCCACTTTTTGTGGCAGTGGCAGAGTCATGTCCTGCGTGGAGACCATGCCACAGCTGGCGTGGGATCACCGAGACCCAGCAGCACCCTCCCAGGGTGGGCAAAGCCCAAGGAAATTTGGCATCAACAAGATGCAGCAGTATCTTCCCAAGGGGACCAAAGCTCAGGGGGTTTGGGCATCACTAAGACCCAGCAGCATCCTCCCAAGGGGGAAAAGCCCGGGGGGTTTGGGCATCACAAACTCAGCAGCATCCTCCCGAGGGGACATAACCCTGGAGGGGGTTGGGGCTTGGCACTGCCACTCGACAAATCCAACACCGTACCAGCCGCTCCACAGAACAACCTTGGTTATAACATCTCAGGTGTGTCAAGACTTCGTGCTCTTTACACGTGGGATATATTTTCCATGCTCGGCTGTGACAAAGAACAGGAAAACTACGGGCCTCTGCATATGAAGATTTATGGGTTTGTTCCTTATAATGAGCTAAGAAGTCTCAGCCTGGCTTCCAAAGAAAATGAATTCATCAGTTCAAACGCACTGATGTAACTTCAGGCTCCCAACTCCTTTTCCAAATAAAACTCCTGTTATTTGATTCCTGCTCGAAGGATGATTTTATGGAGTTATTTACTCTGTCCTCTCTGCCCAGGAAGGTGCCGCCAGAGCCCAGCCCCAGGGTCACCGGCAGCCATCCCGCACAGGTGAGCGACACCCCAGCTCACAGCTTCATTACTCAACTGGCTTGCTCTTCTACTCAAAACCTCACCTTCCACACCAACAAACAGACACACAACTCCCTCTGGCATTATTCTGCATCACCTGCCATGGTGGGGAGCTCCCCCTCAGCAGTGATACCCAGCACTTTTTAACATCTATAAATTCAACCCACCGGTTCCCACCACCAAAAATCAGCAGATCTGTAAGCCAAGTTCACCTGGTGTGTAAGCAAGGGATGCCTGAACTTCCACCACCTCCCCAGCACCCCAGCTTCCCCAATGCAAAGCAGTTTTGGTGGCTCAACGAACCAAGTCTATTCAACCTACATACTCACAGCAGGTAATTTTATACAGAGATATCATATATTCAATATATAATGAGCATATTTAATACATTCAGCCTACATATATAATTTATAAGTAACACATTCAATGTATATATATTTAACCTATAGATGTATCTAGACTAGATACATGGCTTTGTTGAACACACAACCACCCATAGCCTCACTTGTTATGCACACATACTCGTAGGTATTTGCAACAAGGCGTAACAGCCTGAGCAGTTCTGAATTATTCATTCCGTGGAGCAATCTGCCTTTCCACCTGCTCAAGTATGAAGGGAGAAGTCCACGGGAGCCAGGATTTCACCCCGAAGACAGCACCCCACCAGACATCCTACTGCATCCCTGAGGGAGGATTGAGTTGAGGAAGGACCACAGAGCCGGGGCACCCACCACAGAGCATCACTGGCAGCATCTCCTGCAACCATCCTACCAGGCACCTTCCTTCATCCCCGAGGGATGATGAGGAACAACCACAGCGCCCAACACCCACCAAGGCACAGCGAAGAGCATCCCTGAGAGAATCACCAGGACCCTCCTGCAAACCACCCTGTGATGCTTTGGCATTGCTGGTACAACCCAACTGAGGAGCTGAAGGCGGAAGGGATTTTTATGCAGCAAGGTTAAAAGGGTAGAGAAGGGCTGAGCCAGCTCTTACACAGTGGTGGTTGGGGTTTGGTTTTTTTTTTCCTTTTTTTTTCTTTTTTTTTTTTCCCTTGCAAGTTAAAACCAAGATAATGACACTGGGTGGGGACCAATTTGAAGGGCTGAGCAGCCAAACCAAAATTAGTCTCCCAGCCAAGAGCTTCCTAGGCCTCACAGTTTGGGGAAGGAAGCTGAGAAAAGGCATTAAAAAAAAAAAAAAAAAAAGAAAGATTCCTTGGGAAGCTTGAGCGTCATGCTCTCAAGCGAAGGTGACTCTGCTAGTCAAATATTTTTCAAAATAATAATAATAGTAAAAAAATAATCAAGTACTGGAGTAGCCTTCCATGGAAAAGCAAGGCCCATGGGATAAGGTTTTTTTCCTCCTTTTTTCTCCTTTCTACTCCTCCCCCTGCACTTTCTTTCCTTTCACTAATAACTATGTTTTCTTGTATTTTTTTTTCTTGGCTCTTTCCTCATAAAAGACTGATGTAATTTCCTGTCTTGTCCCAATGTTTCCTGTTAATTAACAGGGTGAAAGTTATCATCACATATTTAAATGGCTACCCAAAAGAAGGGAGGGGGAAAAAAGGGGGAAAACAGAAAAGAACAAGGGAAAGGAGCGCTGTCTGTTAGCAAATGCCACATCACATCCCCAACAGCACAATAACTCCTGGAAAAAAGCTTTATGGGCCTGATGGCTTCAGCCCATCAGCAAAGACACCCCCCACCGCCAAGGGTGGCTCCCACAGCAGGTTCATGCACAGGGGATGTGAGCCCTGAATGGGGCTGGAAAATCCCTGCAATGGTTGCCCAGAGAAGCTCGTTTCTTGCAGAGAGAAAGAGAGAGAAAGAGAGAGAAAGAGAGAGAGAAAGAGAGAGAGAAAGAGAGAGAGAAAGAGAGAGAGAAAGAGAGAGAGAAAGAGAGAGAGAAAGAGAGAGAGAAAGAGAGAGAGAAAGAGAGAGAGAAAGAGAGAGAGAAAGAGAGAGAGAAAGAGAGAGAGAAAGAGAGAGAGAAAGAGAGAGAGAAAGAGAGAAAGAGAGAAAGAGAGAAAGAGAGAAAGAGAGAAAGAGAGAAAGAGAGAAAGAGAGAAAGAGAGAGAAAGAGAGAAAGAGAGAAAGAGAGAAAGAGAGAGAGAAAGAGAGAAAGAGAGAAAGAGAGAGAGAAAGAGAGAAAGAGAGAAAGAGAGAAAGAGAAAGAGAAAGAGAAAAAGACAAAAAGAATAAAGGAAAAAAGAAGAGCAGAAGAGAAAAGAGAAGAGAAGAGAAGAGAAGAGAAGAGAAGAGAAGAGAAGAGAAGAGAAGAGAAGAGAAGAGAAGAGAAGAGAAGAGGAGAAGAGAAAAATGAAATTTAAAAAGTAGTAAAATATAAATAAAAATACAGTAAGCTGAGAAAGCTGGCAACATCCAGGAATAAGTTAAAAAATATTTAAAAAAACCCAAACCAAGTGGCTAATCCAAAGCCAGCAGGCGGAAATCCTGCGAGACGCCGAGCTCCTTCCCCTCCCCAGTCCAACCTCAGCCCCGCACAGGATCAGGCCGCTCGCTTCCCCCGTGCCCTCCCGTTCCTCAAGAGCAGCCATGACGCAGCCGGTACCCCGGTGGCAGCGGAGCCAAGCCGGCAGCCTCGGCACGGCGGGGACGCTGACGAGAGGTGAAAACAAAGCGATTTAGGCAAAAAGCGAGGGTGGTTAGAAGAGAGGCTGCGCCTCAGCGGTTAATAATATCTCGGCGCTGAAAATAAACTGGAAAGGAAGCTCCTTTGTGACAGTAGGCAGGCGGCCAGGCTGCAGCGTGGGTCATTCAAGCCGGCCGGGGACGGCGGTGGGGCTGGCACCCACCACGCCTGGCCTCAGCCAGCACCCTCCAGCCAGCCCATCGCCCTCCTAAAGCAACCAGTCAGGGCTGGTGGGAAGGAGGGAGAGGGCTCCATACACAACGTTTTCCCCCTCCCTGTGCGCCCTAAAAATGGGGTGGGTGCCCGGTTTTAACCCAGGTTTACGGTCTTGGCGGCAGTGGTTAGGAGCAGGCATTCCCCCCCCCCCTCTTTTTCTACACCCCCCACCCCATGCCGGCGGCGGGGAAATGCATGTGGTTAATGTTACTGGTTCCTCTAGTGTAAGTGAAACCCGCTGGCAGACAGCGGGGATGGAAACGATGCGGCCCGCATCCCTGCCAGCCCCGAGGCTGCTCCCCTACGAGTGTGTTTTTGTCCCACCGAGTTTTAAATGTCCCCAGCGATCAAGTTGCCGACGATCCCAGGGTCATCTCCCTGGTTGGGTTTTTTTGGGTTTTTTTTTTTGGGGGGGGGAGAGCAGAACGTGGTTTTGAGTTGACGCCCCAGCTGAATCCCAAAATTCACCTTTTTGTCCTCGTTCCTCCCCTTAAAAAAAGAAAACAAAAACAAAAACCAAAAGGTGCTGGGTTGTGGGGTTAAACCCCAGCAGGGCCCCCATCATGGTTTCGTTGCCAAGGGGTCTCAAGGCACCGTTTTGGTAGGGAGAATCCACCCCATGCCCGGAAAGACGGATTTAATGGAGCTGTGCACAGGGATGGATCAAAACACCTGGCCTGTAACAGGGGGAAGCCCCTCTGCCATCTTTACATTTTAAAACCCATCCTAGAAGGCGACCTAGGAGAGGATCAAAAGGCTCTAGAGCACTTAAAGGTAATTATTAAATGGGTCCTACTTGCTCCGGGGGAGGAGGAGGGGGTGGGGGGTGGGGAATTTTAATTAGCTAGGAGCCAGAAGCCGGAAGGAAGATCCCCCAAACAGGAGGAGGATGCCCCCCTGCACCCCCCGGGGCAGCACGGGGCTCCCCTTGGCGAGATCCCCCTTTAAAAAAAACCACCCAAAAAAACAACCCACCCCATGGGGCTGAAGGAGCTGAAGCGGGTGGCCAAGCCAAGAGCCCCGGGGTCGGTGCCAAGCGCCGGCTCCCTCCTCCCCGCCGGCCACGGTCAGATGATGTGCGAGGCGAGCTGGGAGGCTCCTAGTCTGGCAGGCAGCCTGCTTTGCTCCAGAGGCTCCAGTGCTGTCATCCTGGCGTTAACCCCTGATAACCTTGTCCTTTCCAGGACTGGATGGTGTTTTTTAGGTAAGCGGGAGGGGGAGCGGAGCGGGGGCGGGAAGGGGGGGAAGAGGGGGTAGTGAAGGGGTATTCCATGTCTCCAGTGAGGCAGGGAGGGAAAAGGTGCAGCACCCTACGGTGCTCAAAGCACATAATAATAAAAAAATATATATATTAAAAGGAGGTATGCTCAAAAATAAACCAAGAATAAGTGACTTTAAAAAAAAAAATTCCCAAGCAATTGTTTATCCCTGGGACAAATATACAATCCTAGTTCCACAGGAAGATGTCTCAATTTCAGATTATAATAGGATGCCAATTTGTAAATAAAGGCATTTCACAGGAGGTTATAAACTCTGTACAAGAGGGAGGTGGAAAAGGGGGGTGCAGGGAGGAGCAGGGGGGAGATGGGAAAACACAGGCAGGACTCCACTGGACAAACTGCACGGGATCCTGTTTACATGGGAGGGGAGTGATGGGGAGCCACTCCGTGGGGCAAAGAGCTCTGGATTTGGACATGGTGCTGCTTCTTTCCCAGCGAGCAGATACCAGCAGGGCTCACAGGCATAGTGAAACATTCCCGGCCTGCCCGCAATTTTGGAATGAAATGGCACTCAGCCAAGCTGTCCCTTAAACCAGACTAGGTCCCATCACCCTCAGCCACAGCGACGCTGACACTTCTCCAGCCCCCAGAGGTCTTTTCCCATTCTTTTTGGCACAGGGGAGTCAGGAGTAAGAAACTGAGGCTGCCCTCTCTCCTCAAAGAGCCTTGGGGGTCCCCCAGCCTCAAGCTTTGCAGACTCTTGGTCCAGCACCCACCAAGCGTCCTCACTTGATGTCTACCCTGGGCAGTCCCAAAGTAGAGGTAAATGTTTGGTATTTTATCAATAACCCCCCATAAGTTAAAACAAAAGAGTGGGCATGGTGAGGACATCAGCCAGCTCATCCTACATTCCCTCTGTGATGGGCTCCTGGTAGAGCTCTGCCTTGCCAGTAGATCCAAGAGCCACCTTCTTGCCCACCTTGTCCCACACAACCTCCCATCAAACCAAGAGCCAGGAGCGCTGTGCCACACAAGGCTCAAGAGGGAGATGTCTGGGGCTGGGAGACCCAGCACCATCAACCACCACCAGCTCACTCCTGCCCTCCAAGCTGAGCTCCTCCATGGGAATTCAGCTCCCACTGACCAGATGCCACTGGACCTCAGGCCAGCCACCTCCAGGCTCTCCAAACATGGGGTTTGGCTTGTTTCAAAGAGAAGCCGTAACCAAACACATCTGCTGGGAACGAGTCAGCTCAGAATACAGGAAAAACCACCCTCTGCCCCCTATTTACGGAAATTATTACTTCCAATGGGTTATTTTTGCTCTCTTTTCTTTAACTGTGCCGAGGAGACCAAGGATCTGGACCTGAGCACAGCCACCTCAGTGGGAGATACCCTGAGCAGAGCCCTGACATACCCACAGGGTAAATAAAAGATATGAAGAGATCAAAAAAATAAGTACGGCCAAGGATAGGGAAGGGATGTCCCAGTGCCGCTGGGTAAGCATGGGATGCACCAGCCAGGGAATGGGATGATGGCTGGGGAAGAAATGGGAGAGGTGGGATGAGAAGAGGACACCAGCACAGCACGAAGGACTACCCAGGGGTGCATTCCTGGGTCAGGAAGGAGAACGGAAAGCTGAGGGAGGGAAAGAGCAGATCAGGTTGGGTATCACAACACTGCCCATGCATTCCCCCGGCCCAGCTTGGCACTGCTGCCCCTCCCACATCCTCCAGTGCCTCTGGTATCCATCAATGAAACTGCCTTCAGCCTCCAGAAGGAGACTGTGACCCCAGAGGTGGCCAGACTTGAGGCTCTTCATCATCAAAGGGTACTCATGGAGAGCTGCAAGAGCACTCGCTTCCACACCCTTTTTTAATGCTTTCTTGCCATCATCCTCTCCCACACCTTCCCCCCTGCCATGCGGTCTTCCTGCCAGAATGGCTCTGAACCCCAGGCTGGCCCTGTTCCCAAATTCTTGGTGCTGAGAGTGATCTCCCTCACTAAATCCTGTCCTTCCAGCTTCCAGACATTAGGGCAGGTCTCCTGACTCTGAACAGCACTGCTACACCAGCATCCTCTGCCCATCACCAGCTGCCAAGGCCTGCAGGTGCTACAGGAGCCTACCACCACAATCCATCCACGACGTCTTCTCCTCACATTCCCACTCCAGGTTCCAAATCTACCGCAATTCAGGGGTTTGGGTTGGGTTTTTTTTTTTTCCTTAAAGCTGCCCTTCCATCAAGGAACCACAAATCCAACCAGGACAGCCCCAGTCTAGAGGGGAGGAAGGATGCTGCATCCTCAACCCAGCATCACCGATCCTCCATCTGCCCAAACTTAGGTACGGCCAAGCCAAAGCGCTCTCCGTGCATGGTGCTCATTAAGGCCCTCACCAAATACACCCCTCTGCTAGCTGAGATATGGGGGGTGGAGCAGGGGGGTAATGAAGGAGGAGGAGAAAACGAGCTTTGGAGGATTGCTGCAAAGCCAGTTTATTTTCCTTCCACGACTGGGTCTCTCCAGTTGGGAACTCTCAGCGCTGCACTCCTGCGCGCGGAAGGGAGATGCCAGTAAATCAGAGCAAATTCAAAACAAATGCTCTTTCATGTGGAGGCATTCGGCTTTGTTTCAGGGCTTGGGTAGCTAACCGTATCCCTTCATGAGTCAACTCTCCTATCAGCTCCTCATTAAACTAAATGGCTACAATTACATTTGGGGAGGGAAGAAGGAGGGGAGAAAAAAAAAAAAAGAAAAAAAAAAAAGAGGAGAGCGGTTAATGATCATAAAAGGTTCTGTTTGCAGGCTCTGCAGGGATGGGATGGGGGCTTTGGTAAGGAACACAAGAAAATAGGAATCAAATCCAATGAAATAATCAAAAAAAAAAAAAATTGAAAATTGCATTTTCAGTGGGTTAAGGCGCTTTCTTTTGGGGAGGAGGCTCTACTAAGGAACTGGGGCTCCCCTTCCCGCGGCCCTTCTAGAGGCACCGGGAATGAGCCCGTGTTATTTCCTGCAGCCTGAGCCCCCACCTCCCTCCCCGCCTTCCCTTCGGGAGCAGAGCAGCCAGACGAGATGTTATCAATAGGCTGAACCTTACAGAAAGCCCCCTTTTAAAAGCGAGTACTTCCTCTGCTTATTTCATGTGGTATCCTGTGGAACTGAACTCTCTCCTACCCTCCGCCACGGGTGTATTTCAGGAGGAAAAAGGAAAAAAAAAAAAAAAAAGAAAGAAAAAAAAATCTAACAACATCCTTATTGTGTTGTTTTGCTTCTTGTCTTTTTTTCTTTTTAGTCTCTGGGTTGGGTGTTTTTTTCCCCCCTTCCTTAAAGGCTGGAACAGCCTAAAAAGTAAGAGGTGAACCCAAAAGTCTTCTGCATTAAGAGGGAGCGACACCGTTCCCTCCCTCTCCTCTCCTCTCCTCTCCTCTCCCCGTTTGATTAATTCTCATTAGGGCCTTTGAGCAAACAATATGCTCCCCTCTCAAATAACAGACAGGGTATATATTACACCCAAAGAAAAACAAACAAGGCTCACTCAAAGACATGTACACCAAGCGCGATTCCTGGAGAGAGGCAGGGGCAGATGCACACGCGTGCGGCCGCCGCCAACCTGCTTCAGGAAATTCAGGGAGAGGGATGAAGCGTAGGTCAGGGAGACATCCCTGCAAAGGAGAGCACCCCCAGACACCTGGGAGGACATGCAGGAATGTGGTTTCAGGCCCTTTAATCATGGTAGAGACAGCTCCCAGCCACAACATTGGCCAGTCCAGGGTGGGAGATGAGCTGCTTGAGGCATGACACCTTGGAAAAGGTGTTGGGAGTTGGGACTGGATGACCTTTGAAGGTTCCTTCCAGTGCAAAAGGTTCTGGGATTCTAGGAAAAACCCAAGAGGGGTGGGGAAGCAACCCCCTCCCCAAACCCGCATCCCACAAACAGCGCCTGGAGGCTGAAGGAGCTGGCTGAAGGAGCTGGCTGAAGGAAAACAAGGGAGATCATAAAGAGTATTTCAAATTGGACCCGTAATGGTCATCTAGTCGAACTCCTTCTGCAATGTCTTTGGCAAAGAAGCAGGTCACCTTCACTCCCCAGGCACCACAAGCCTCACACATGAGATACAAGACACTGGTTACCCTACCAGGAGCAAAGCCCAAGCACAGCTCCCATCCCAGGGACAAGAGAAGAGGTGTCACCACCAAGTCAAGCAGAGATTGATGCCGAATTCTTCTCCAAGGCACAACCACACCTGCTCTGATAACCCATGCACCGGAATAAACATCACTTCACCCTCCCAAACACACCTCTCCCTGCCTTGGCTCAAAAATGAACAGAGCACAAGGTTGGAATTCAAAGAAAATACGGGCTTTCAGGGATGGAGAACTTTCACCCATGATTTCCAACGCATCCTCTGCATGAGAGGTACAAGGCTGCTACCAGAACGAAGCCCAGCTCCCCCTTCAAGCACATCTTTCTCAACAACTTGCATCCCCAGCATCACTTCGCCTTCCATCAGGACCCTCAGTCAACGCAACCCGCGGCCAAAATGAAGGGCAAGAAGATGTCTTACCTGAAAGCCCCCCAGGGGCTAGACAATTAGTTCCCCCTGTCTCAGTGGAGGAAGGCACAGAGTCTGGACAATCTGCTGGAGTGGAGGGAAAGGGAAAGGAAAAAAAAAAAAAGGAAGAAAATTAGTATATGCAGGCGGCTCTTTGCAGGCTCCCAGCATCGCTGGGAGCAGAACACACATTCCAAAGGGTTTAGCAGGAAGCGATTACTAATTGTCCGCGCGCAGACGGTAGTTCATCAAGAAGCATCCACCCTAACTCGTCTCCTCCTCAATCAAGGCTGCACTGCGCTTCATCACCAGCCAAGGCTGATTACAGACCAGCAGAAATTACAGACTAGCTGCCACCTCTCCGGCCCGAGTCACCGGGTAATGAGACCAAGACTGCTGCCATTCTGATGGAAGTGAGCTCCCAAAAATGCCTGAATCGTGGCTTTACAACCCAATTTAGTCGGCACCTGTTAACTCACGGGAACGGGAACCCAAAGGGAAGTGTCTCATTGCCTCCCTTCTGCAGCCAGCAGCCTGTGTTTGTGTTCCCCGCTCAGTCTCTGCCACCACCAGCTGCTGGCACATCTTCCATCCCGCTGTCCCTTCCTGGGACAACTGCATCAACTCCTCCACACACCACCAAAGGGCAAGGGCAGGGTTAAGAGTGACCCCCCTCTCCCCAAGTAAGAGGTTTCCTCCTGAAGCAAGGAGGTGTTCGAGCTCTAGGTTTGGGCCTTTCCATCCCAAGTTTGCTCCACAACAACAGCCAGTAGCCAACACCGATCCCCTTGGTGCTACAGGTGAACTCCAGGGTACACGTGGAGTCTCAAGAAGACTCCATGCCCAGAAAGTTCACACAAGCTTCTGCTCCTCAGCAGGTTTTCTGGGATTTTAGGTTTCATCACGTTTGGGCTCTCCTGACAGCCGGATCTCAAAGCAAGGCCCACCACCAGAAGGGACAAGGCAATTTTGCCCTCATCAATGAAGTGATTTTCCCCAGATTCCACCCCTGAAAATCCCAGCGAAGAAGAAATCCCCATGTGCACAATCTCATTTTACCAGAGTAAAGGAGAAGCCCTAACAGGAATATACAGTTTAACAGGATATACTTAATCAAACCAAAAACAATAGGGGAGACAGGAAATGGACCTAACTTGTGAAATACTGTATACGATACACTCTCTAAATGCCTTCTTGTGCTTTACATGCTTTAAAGAAATGTACTCCTCTCTGTTTAACCCTTTCTAGGCCAGACCTTGCCCTTCCCCTGAAGTGCCTTCAAGTGCTTGGGCTACAGGTGCTTTCTGAATACAGACTCCAGGAGCCTGCCCCAGGCTCCATCTGCCCCAAGTTAGAGCTCCCTGATGACTCCCCATGGGACAACAGGTATGGGGGTCTCCCCTTCTTGTGTTGCCTCACTCCTGAAATCACACATAGTCAGGCCCTCTCTGGGAGAAAATCCCAACCTGCCTTAAAAACACATAACCCCAGCAACAGGGATGTGATGTGCCTTGGTCACTGCTTTACGGCTGAGAGATCCCACCCTCTGACCTGTCACCCAACAGCCAGCTAGCTCCCTTCATGAATCCACTTCCCTCTGAAGTCTCTTTGGAGGGCACAGAGCTGGTGCACAACCACTGTGGATCAAGCGTGATGGTCAGGGGTGCGATAAGCCCAAAAGCGGGACCCTCCTGAGCAACCCGCACTACACATGGCTTGGTTTCATTCCTGTGCTCTTCCCATCACCCAGAGATCTGCCAAGGGCTCTCAGTAGCAGGGGGTGGGTGCTCAGGCTCACTTTGTTTTCAAGTACCAGCGAGGTTGGAGGATTAGAGGTAGGGTCAAGCCTACTGCCTGAGCATGTCCTCCCAAAACTGACTTAGAGGCACAGTTAGTCCCAGTGGCCACCAGCCCAACCATGAAAGGTGCCGAATTGCTCCTGGATGCTGCCAAACCTCCACCTACCCTAAAAAACAATGCCTCCCAAGGGCATTTGGCTCTGCAGTGGGCTTCCCACACTCTCACACACCAGCCATCCAAGAGCACAACGGACACAGCCACCCATAGCCCCTTGTCCCACTTAATGATGGGTCAGTGTATCTCCCTGAATTATTCGTGTACACACCACGACCTGCCCTGCTTCCAACTGAGTGGCAAGGGGCAGCTCCCGCAGGGATACTGGGGGTGCTGAGCTCCCAACTCAGCTCCAGGATCGCAGGGTGAGCCTGGCCCTGCATGAGCCACTGGCACCTGAAAACACCCTGTCTGAGGAGAAGTCCTCGCACCGATGAAAGAGCAAAGCCAGCCTGGACCTACAGCCTCCCCACTGGTAACCCAGCTGCCAAACACAGATCCTTCTGCCCTATGGCAAGTGCAGCAACACCAGCTCTGCCCTACCACCAGCTCTGCCCTACCAACACTGAGGTGGACATGGCATCACACTGCCTGCCCCAGACCCTCAAGCCCTGTGTTGCTGCAGCCAGAGAGGCAGCCGGTTTCCATCTCCCATCACCTCAGGCCAGGTATCAGGAAATGATTGTTTTACACTGAGAGAGGTGAGGCACTGGCACAGGGTGCCCAGAGAGCTGGTAGATGCCCCATCCCTGGAAACATTCCAGGTCAGGTTGGATGGGGCTCTGAGCAGCCTGATCAGGGTGCAGATGTCCCAGCCCATGGCAGGGGATTGGACTAATGACCCTGAAGAGCACCTGAAGGTCCCTTCCAACCCAAACCAGTATCCAACGGTTCTATGACCATGGGCACTGGCAGCCCAGTAAAAAGGCTTCGAACCTCCCCATGGTCACCTACTGCCCCTCTTGATCTACCATCCAGCCAGCCCACAGCGAGCAATCCTCAACAAACCGCTGGGAAACTGCCACAGGACATGGCACCTCTGCTGGGCTGGGAAACCCTGGTTCCCTCCACAGAGGAAATCCCAAGCTTCCAACCCCCACCTGCAAGAACAAGGCTCCCGAGCTCCACTTGTGCCTGCCCCAGCCCCGTTAGCCAGAGTCTAGCTGCCAAGTGTGTTTTTCTTTTTTTTTTAAAAAAAAAAAAAGGGGGGAGGGGGGGCTGGGGGTGGGAAAGGAGGCCTTTTTTGGTGAGTAACCCAGTTGTTTCTGTGCTTCCGATGGGCAGCGTTAATCACTTCCTATTGGCCGATAGGAATAACTTTTCCTTTCGAAATGGCACATTCATGTTCTGCGGCTTTTCTGTTTACACACATTTTGCTACCTTATGTCAACACTTGCTAATGAATAAATATATCACTGGCTAACTAAAAATGAGGTCCTGGCAGAGGCAGATTGGATGTTTAAGCCCCCGCTAATAGATTTATCCTAACATCTTTACAGGAAACCCGAAGGCAAGCTTTAACCCTTCTTTTCTCCTCTTCCTGCATCAAGGTGCAGCCCACGCCCGGGGATCAGCGTGGAGCAGAAACACGGGCAATAATAAAGGCAGGAACACACAACTTTTTTTGGGGGGGCTGTAGGGATGCAGTCAAAGTGACGCCCCATCCCACCCAAACCCACAGAGCGCTGTGATCCAGCAAACCCTCTTGAGTTTATTAGGGAACACCACTCGTGCATCCCAGCACACGCTCGGGCCCTTGAACGTACTCCTGGTTATCTCTCTCCCTCATTCATGAGCCTTTATCTCCCTTCTTTTTTTTTTTTCCACACTGAAGCAAAATATTTCGTGTTCTGCAAACCAACTGTTTGTTAAACAGCTTCACTCATTTTCCCAAAGCATTAAAAAAAAAAACCAACCCTGCTTACTAGCGTTCCCTAAGAGGAGGGAAAACAACATTCCAGCCTGCAAGGGGGTAGCGGGCAGGGTGGGACCCCACAGGGGTAAGCCCGAGCCTCTGAACCCGTCTCAAGTGAAGTTTGGGGATCCGCTTAGCCCTGGCAGCTTGGGAGAGCAGCATTTTCCCAGGAACTGCTCTTTTGGTAAGAAAACAAAAACAGAAACAAAACAAAATCCCCAAACCAAACAAAAACACACAAACACGGAGATATCAGTCCTCAGGAATACATCTCTGCCTCCCCACATCACTGTGCCCCGCCCCCCCCCCCCCCTCCACTCCCCCCTGCCTCCTGTGAGGAGGGGTCCGCAGAGACCACCGCGCCTCCAGCCAACTCTCCCGACCCCACTAATCCTTAAGGGATCCGGGAGCTGCTCCTCCCCATCGCCACCACCACCCTGCCCCCCTCCCCGTTTCCGATTCTCCCCACCTCTCCCTCCTTCCAGCCCGATTTATCTCACACCCGGGGAGCTCGCTGCCAACCAGGAGTTTACGCAGACAACCGCAAAAGAGCTGGTGCCAGCCTCAAATGGGCTTCTCCCCTGGCACCCTGACATCCAATTACAAGCAACAGGCATGCAGGGCGATGCTGAAAAAAAAGGGAGGAAGGGGGGAACCCCCTCCTTCTCAACCCCCTTCCTAACTTTTTCAAGCTGGCAAGGCAGGATTAGGGTCCTTTAAAACAGAGGGATGCTTCTACCCGGAGTCGTCCCTGTGAAAAAGCCTCACCGGGATTCCCAGCCATCAAGGGAAGACGCCTGGGCTGTGCTGGATCCCAACCCAAATCCCCAGAGTTTCACCCAAGGGGTGCACACAACGGGAGCCCACGGTTTTCCCGGCTTTCCAAAGAAGCTGGAGCAGCGAAAGCCTGGTTCCTTTGCAATCCATCCACCACCTTCCACCCCCCAGCCCCCGCCCCGCCTTGAAGTTTCCTGCCAAAGTTTTAAAATCCTACTTTCTGCAGAGAGCGTCCTGGGCAAATTACACGTTAGCTCTTCCAGGGGTATCAAGATAGCACAGGGGCACGCCAAGCAGCCCAAAAGCCAGACGCATCGCAGCGTGACAAAGGCAGGAGACGTTTCCCCTGAGAAAGGGGAGAGGGGGGGGATGCCTCCCTCACCCCCCCTTTTTAATTAAAATAATCTGGGGGGGGGGGAGGGAGGAAAAGAGCTCACTTACCAGTTGGTTTGAGAAAATCCATCGGATATCTGGAGTAGGGTGGAGGGGGAGACTCTGGAATTAGAAAAGCACGGGGAAAATAAGGGCAGAGCCATGAGAAAGAAAGTTTTAAAAAAATAAAAAAAAAAAAAAGGAAAAAAAAAGATAGGAACTTATGATAACAGTGGCATTCTTTTAGCAAAACTGTTTGTCTTAGCTCTGGGGGTTGGAGGCAGGGCAGCGAGGCGGTGATTGCCTTGATATTTAGCTGTCAGATAAACAAAAGGGGCCGTCTGGCGCCAGTCTCCCTGCTATCTGCCGCTCGGGCTGTCTGATCGGGGCCTCCTTGGCTCGGCGGAGCCGCGGCAGCGCCGGGGCCGGCCGGCCCCTAATCCCCCGGCACCGCGCGCGGACGGCGGGGAGGCAGCGCCGCCCGCCGCGCCGGGGCCCCGGGAGGGGGGCTGGGGGGGGGGATGTGTGTGTGTGTAGGGGGGGAGGATGGAGGCCTCACCCCCTCCCCCCAAATAAAGAGCAAGTATCTCCTGACAGCGGCGTTGGGAAGTTTCTTATGGCGGCGGGGGTGTGGGTTTGGGGGTTTTCGGGGGTTGGGGAAGGGGGCTTGGGGCGGGGGGGGTTGGGGGAGTGGGGAGGTTACGCTCTAAAGAAAGAATAAAGTTGAGAGGTCAGAGCGCGGAGCGGGGCTGCATCCCCCATCATCCCCATGATTCAATGATCCCCCATCCTCGCCCCCGCCGCCTTGCCCCCCAAACACATCTCCCCCTGTCCCCGTCCCCCCCCCCAAATCCCCCCGCCGCCTACCTAGCTCGCAGAGCCGGCTGAGGTGGTGCGGGTTGCAGCAGACGAGCTCGGGGTGAGCCTTGCCGTAGGATTCACAGCAACATAACCGCTTCACTTCGGAGCAGTGGCGGAGGTCGGGCCAGCGGAACACCTTGCAGAGCAGCACCGGCAGCGGGTACCAGTGCTGGCCCAACCGCGAGTCGGCCTTGGCTGGCAGCAGCAGGCAGGGGGTCCGCGCCCCGCCGCGGGACTCCACGGCGTGCAGCAAGCCCTCCAGCTGCCGCTCCTTCAGCCGCTTCAGCACGGCGTGGGTCAGCGCCTTCAGTTCCGCCTCCGCGCCCGCGGACGCCCGGCCGCCGCGGCCCGCCTTGCCCGGGCAGCACCCGCGCCCCCCGCCGCAGACATGCGCCCGGGCCTCGGCCGCCGCCGCCGCGCCGGGTTCGCCCGCCGCCGCCTCCTCCTCCTCCTCGCCGCCGGGCGCACGGCTCCGCCAAAGCCGCCGAACGAGCACCGAGCGTTTGGTCCTGAACATGCGGGACGAGAGGAGGGGCCCCCGGCTACAAAACGGGCATGTCGTCCGCCGCGCATGAAGGGGCCGGGAACCGAGACGCGGCGGCGGCGGCGGGCAGCGGCAGGCGGCGGGCGGCGGGGGGAAGGCGGCGGCGGCGGCAGCAGCGGCGGCGGCGGGGCCGAGGCGGGCTGTGGCATGCGCCAGTCTCCGCGCTGGGGCCGGGGGTCCCGCCGCCTCCCGCGGGGGCTGCGCCGGCCCGCGCCTCTGCCCGCTGCGAAAAACAAAACCGGAGGGGAAAGCAGCCAAAAAAAACCACACCAAAAAAAAAAAAAAAAAAAAAAAAGAAGGGGGGAAGCAAAAAAAAAAAAAGGAGGGGGGGAGAGAAGGGGAGGGAGCCGCCGCTTGCTCCGGCTTTGCCCAAAAAAGAAAAAGAATAAAAAAAAAAAAATTAAAAAAAAAAAGCCCCGTCTAGAGTCTGCGGCGCATCGCGCTGGGGGAGGCGGGCTGAGGCTGCCGGCGCCGCGCCGCCCTGCGCGGCTGCGGAGCGCGGCTGGAGCCGCGGGGGATCCTCGGCCTCCCGGGGGCCGCAGCTCCCATCAACGCGCCAGTGTGGGGAGGAGCGGGGAGGTGGGGGTGTAGAAGGAGGGGAGGACCGGGTGGGCGGAGGGGTGGGGTGCGGGGGGGGGGGAGGCGGGGGGGGGGGAGAAGAGACGGGATTGATGCGACGCAGGGCAGAATCACAAGATAAAAATAATTTGTAAAAGGAAAAAAAAAATTAAAGAGAGCGAGCCGAAACGGTGCCTTTAAAAATAAAAATCAGAAGGAAAAAAAAAAAGCCCCACGGGAAAAAAATTAAAATACCCCAAAAACGCAGCGAAACACCAACCCTAAGGTTTGGACGTCGGAACCGGTTTAAGCATCTGTCACAAGAAAGAGGAGAAGGAGCGCATCCAGAGTGTTGTATCCCTTTTTAAAGCCCAGGCCGTCCCGATGAGGGGTTTGGGATGGTTTGGTTTGGGTTTTTTTTAGGGGGGGGGGGGGGATTTGTTTCGGGTTTTTTGCGGGTTTTGGGGTTTTTTTTTTTTGTCCTTCTTCCCAAAGGTTTTAATCCGCACACACACACCCCCCGGGTCGTGATCCGGCTGCTACGGGAAAAAACACAGAAAGAAAGGAGGGGGGGGGGAAAGAAGGGGAAAAAAAGAGAAGAAAAATAAAAAAAGAAGCCGAGAAGAGTGGGGCTGCGTCCCCTTCTTGATTCCCCCCCCAGCAGCCAGCCTCCGGCGGCGGAGAGCCGCGCCGCCCGCCGCCCGCTCCGCGTCCCTCCGCGCCGGGGCCGCTGTCAGCCGCCGCCGCCGCCGCCGCCTCTCCCCGCCGCCGCTCCCCGGCGGTGCTTACATGGGTGCGGGGGCAGCCCGCCGGCGACCCTCTCCGTGCTGCCGGCGCGTCTGGCTCGGTGGGGGTTTTTTCTCCCTCCTCTCTCCTCCTTCCTGCCTGCCTTCCTTCCCCACCTCCTCCTCCTTCTCCTCCTCCTTCTCCTTTCTTGGGTGTTATTTATTTATTATTTCCCCCCCCCCCTCCCTCCCCACACGCGCGTACACACCCCCCTTTTTCTCTCTCTCTCTCTCTCTCTCTCTCTTCCCCCCTCCCCACCGCCCCGCTTTCCCCACCTCTCCCCTCCCCTTCCCCTCCTCTCCCTGCAAGGACGGTCCCTCCCCGCACCAGCGCCTCCGTCTTTTCTCTCGCTGCGGGGGTAGCCCCGGCGCCAGAACCGGCAGCAGCGCGGTGCCTGCGCGCTCGGCCGCGCCCGCCTCCGTGTCCGTCCCCCGTTTCCCCGTTCCCCCGTGTGTCCCCCCCTCCCACTACCGCCCGCCCCGGCTCCGTCCCTCCTTCCCCTCCCCTCCACACCGCCCCCCTCTCCCCCCCCGCTCCCTCCTCCCCCCCCCCCCCCCCCCCACACCCTCCCCGCCCCGGCGGCGGCTCGCAGTGCGCAGCGGCGCGGCCCCGGCCCGGCCCGGCCCGGCCCCGGCCCCATCACGTGGCCGTCTAGACACCGTGTCGCTCCGGGAAAAAGGAAAAAAAAAAAAAAAAAAAAATATATATATTATTATATTATATTTATCTCCGACCGCCTTGCGCAAGCGAGCGCCGGGTCGGGTTGCTTGGAAGGGCCGCGGGTCTTGCGCTCCCACCGCCACCACCGCGCACCCCCTTCTACACACACACCCACCCGCGGGGGGGACGAGGCGGCAGTGCTGCCCTGTCCCAAACCATGCCCTGGGGAGTGGGGTGAGGTGGGGTGGGGGAGCGAACCCCGCTCCGCGGGTGCGGAGAGGCTGGTTCCCCACAGCACCGCCCTTCGGCGGGTGGTGGGGCGGGGAGGGGAGCACCCGGAGATTGGGTGTGTTGGGGGGGGGGAAGTGCCCGGGTGTGCTGGGGGGAGCCCCTGGAGCCTGGGTGTTCTGTGGGGGAGCCCCCGGAGCCTGGATGTGTTGGGGGGAGTGCCCGGAGCCTGGGTGTGTTGGGGGCAGGGGTAGGGGGAGTGCCCGGAGCCTGGGTGTGTTATGGGGGAAGCACTTGGAGCCTGGGTGTATTGGGGGGAGGGGGGGGGAACACCCAGAGCTTGGGTGTGCTTGTGGGTGGGGGGATTGCCCAGAGCCTGGGAATGCTGGGGGGGTGGGGGCAACACATGGAGCCTGGTGTGCTGGCGGTGGTGGTGGGGGAGCCCCTGGAGCCAGGGTGTGCTGGGGGGATACCCCCTAGAGCCCGGGTGTGCTGGAGAGGGGGGGAGCGCCTGGAGCCTGGGTGTGCTGGGGAGGGGAGTGCCTGGAACCTGGGTGTGCTGGAGGGGATAGTGCCTGGAGCCTGGGTGTGCTGGGGAGGCTGTAGCTTGGCTGTAGGTGCTGAAATACCACACCCGATCTGGGCATAAAAATAAATAATATATATATGTATTTTATATATATATATATATGAATCCAGGCATCAAAAGAGGGCCCGGCGCAGCAGCAATAACGCTAATAATACTTTTATAGCACCTGTCGCCAAAGGAAGGGAAAGTATTTCATAGAGGGTAAGTGCGCCCCGATTCTCACCGACGGAGAGGCAGGAATGAGGAGCACGTAGCACTACGACTATTCCTGTTATGGGTACTACCAGCGGTAATAACTTCTGGCACCCACGGTGCTCCACAGATGCCCCCTTCCAGTCCTGCCGGCGGGAACCTGCTGAGGATGGGGAAACTGAGCCACCAAGAGGCTGCGCGGCCTGTCCGGCCTTGCTGTGTCTGTGGGAGAGATGGGGAGTCCGGAGTAGGCTTCCGAGCGCCGGGGTAGGCCCCGGGGCAGGAGAAGTCCCCGAGGGTCCCCCCATCCCGCACGCACTCCCACAGAGTGGGAGTATAGTAAGTGCGGGCGGGTGAGTTGCTTGAGGTCGCTGGGTAAGCCAGTTATCGCCTGGCAAGCCCGAAGCCAAGAGTCTTAAATCATGGCTTGCTGTAAGCAAATCCAATTCTAAAACAATCGTGCCCAACCCAACATGACATGGGCCGTAAAACACGGGGGGGGGGGAGGGATAAAACAGCATGCCATGCAGGCAGGGTATTCCTGGGGTTGTCAGTCCCGGATGCCTGCCTGCCTTCAGTGCATGGAGACAATTTTAGAGCCCAGCCTGGCAAATATTCGCGTGAGCAGGCACAGGGGAAGACTCCTGCCAGGCCCTGGAATTGCTCACGGCTGTTGGCAGATCTGGGTATGAATTGGTTGGGGGCTAGGTTTTTGGGCCAGCCCTGTTAGTTGTTTGTGGGACTGTACTCACCCAGGCCCAAAAATTGGCTCAAAAATAGTGAATAGTATAAAAAAACCTGAGGAGGGGAAGAACATTATTTGCTGGCATCTTAAAAGAAAAATAAAAAATATAAAGTTTGCTGTGAAACTGGGGTCTGAGGAGAGAGGGAATACCTGCTTCACCTCCGAGTAATTAACAGGCGCGAGTGTAAGCTAATTAAATGGCCCACCAAACTCTGCACTTGCTGATGCTGCAGCCGAGGCCGTTCCAGGGGTTGGGTGAGCAGCTCTGAGCCTAGGGCACAGCCGTTCGGCTGTGGGATGATGGAGGAGGGTACGAATGCAGGACAGCATCCACATCTGGGTCTGCCACACAATCCCATTGCTTTTAAAACGGTCACTTCTCCACCCTGGAAAATGGCAGCGTGATCACGTTTGTAGCGTAACATCTTGTTCACCAGCCTCTGCAGCGGCCCCGTGTACACTGGGGCAGACTTCCTCGTTTCCCTAGGGAACCTCAATCCCTTTTCCACTGTGATTTGTATGGTAAAATGGTAGGGTAAAAAAAAAAAAAAAAAAAAAAGAGAAAGACTTCCATCCCATTCCTGTGTCAGTGGGTGAAAGACACACCAGAGGTGCCCATTTAAGATCTGCTTTATACTTTCTTAAATTTTTCAATCTTTCCAGGCTGTTACAAATGAGATCAATGTCTCCAGGTTTGGGTTTTTTTGTTTCCTGACAACAACTGAAATTACTCTGTTATCACAAGCACAAGAAGCGTAAGGTGGTGTGTGCTGTGGAGGTATGTAGAATAGGAATGGGGCCCAGGAATTAAAAGTAAGTTAAAAATACATCTTTTTTTTTTGGCCCTGGGATATGCTGGGTGACCTTGGGCACATCCCTTTCCCTGTGAGTAGGGACCTGGGCTCTGGCACTTCTGAGTGCCCATCTGTAGGGCTGGACCACCAGCACTTACCTCCCTTTGTCATCTCTGCAGGTGAAAACCACTCCAAAGTGCTAAATATTAAATAATTGGTGAAGAACTACATTCTAATTAACTCCAAAAGCTTGTTTAAACAGACAGGATGTATGCACCCACATGGAAAACACAGGAATAAGCATTAAGGACGCTGATAGGAATGCGCATGGTACCTGGCTTGGGGAGAGGCTTTGCAAGGGGGCTGATGGATGGGCAGCTGAATGCCTGCCTGGACCAGAAACGTGTCCCACAATGTACTGGGGTTGCTGCTAACCCAGGAGAAGGGATAAAATCTGCTTGAATCAGAATCAGAGAACGGCTTTGGTTGGCAGGGACCTTCAAAGGGTCACCTAATCCAGCCCCCAGCCATGGGCAGGGACATCTGCAACCAGATCAGGTCGCTCAGAGCCCCGTCCAACCTGACCTGGAATGTTTCCAGGGACAGGGCATCTACCAGCTCTCTGGGCACCCTGTGCCAGTGCCTCACCACCCTCGCAACGCATAAAAATTACCTTCATTATATCTAGGCTGATCTTGCCTCATTTAATTCAGACCTGTTACCCCCAGTCTGAAAAAGCCTGTAGCGATGGGACAGGGGGGTAACAGCCTTTCCCTTAACCCTCTTTCAGGGACTGGAAGGATTTGTACAGCGTGTGGCATTTCCATCAGGAGTGCCTGGTGCAGAGAGCACCTTCAGTCCTGCACCTAAAAACCCCTCCGGGCCCGCATCCCCCATCCCTCCGTTCTCAGGGAGGGGCCGGGGCCGGGGGTGGGTGTCAGGGGAGGCAGCAGCATTCCCTTGAGGCAGGGAAATCACTCCCCCCGTGTAAGGAGCTCACAGGACAGGGTGAGGATGAAGACAGGGTGCCGACTGTCCGGAGCCAAGCAGAAGGAGGAATAAGACCAATGGAAAAAGGTGTAGAAGGACCCTTCAGCCTATAGCGTCCTGATGTGTTGTTCGGTTAACACTATAAAGAGACTGTGCAGTGGCGAATGAAGAGGCTGGAGCGTTCTAAAGCACATTGGTCGCTGAATGGCGGTGCCGTGTCCGTCTCTACAAGGACAGGTGGGGACACGGCTGCTCCTGTACCCATCTGCCTTTGAAGGGCTCAGGCCGAGTTCATTTGCATTGCAATTCAGCCTTTGACAGACAGTTGGAGCCAAGGCACTGTTCACCTAATTGTTTTGCTAACAGCACCGGGGCGTGAGGCTCACCAAAGGCACCTCCAACAAAGGGGGGTGAAAACCCGGGCTTGGGGGGTAGGGGGAGGAGGAAAGCACCCACACACACACTCCCCCCTTCTCCCCTCCCTCCCCTCTCCTCCCCCTCCAAAGTATCAAAACAAAATACACACAAAAAACCCCTCCCAGCCCTAAAAACAAGCCCTGGAACGCTTGTCCTGACATCATTACCGGGTCCAGACAAACAGAGCTGATCCCTCTTCACACCCTTTTGAGGCAAGGGTCAATAGCAGGCACGGCTTTGCTCTTTTGGGGGTCTGCCTCTCCTTTCATTTTAAGGGCGCTGAAAAGCCATTCAGGGGATGCGGGAGGGAACAAGGCAGGCTGCAGGCAGGGCAGCGGCAGCTCCTGGCACCTCTCCCATCCCTTTGTGCACAGGAGGAATAGCTGCGCCCCTGGCCCTGCTGCTATTTTTTGCGCATTATTTTCAGAGCAGGGCTCTCACGCGATGTTCAAAGTCTGGGCTGCGGTGCCATCCTGGCTGTGCCCGAGGTCTCCTTCCCGCTCCAGCGGCTCACGCTGGCACAAGAGACCTCGGGTCTGGCGAAGAACCCTCTTCCCCCCAGCAGCCTGGCTGTGTGCTGGGCCGCAGGACACAGGGGGACACGGGGAGGATGCTCTTGCCCCCCTCACCTGGCACTTGCAAGCTAATATAGCATCACCATTGCGGCAATGCTCTCAGGTGCTGCCAGCTGCTCCAAGGTTGCATCCCATGGAAAGAAATTCACTGCCAAGGGGGTCAGATAAATGTAAAAAAGGGGAGGGGGTGGGAGAAAGGGCATGCAGTGAGACGGACATCATCAGGCACAGGGAAGAATAATCCTTTCTCCATCCAAATCAGGCAGTGCCTTGCTCCATCAGTAGCTTTGGCAGGGGGTTGGACCCGATGATCTCTTGAAGTCCCTTCCAAACCCTACAATTCTGTGATTCTGTGACAGGCATAGGCTCCTGGGAGCTTGTTGGTTGCAGGATTACTGGGATTCACGGAGGTGCTGGCACATGCCAGATTTCACCTGTATGCTTTGCTAGCTGGAACGCTGATGGCTTCACGGTCCAGACACACAGATGTTTTGCTGCTTCGGTTTTCTGTCTAGAGGGGGTTAATTAAGCACCAGGCAATGTCCTTGCCTGGAATAAAGGAAATTCTCTGTGTAAAAACACATATCGAGCCAGTACCGTCTCTTCCCTCCTTTGCTGCTTTGAGCATACGATGCTGGCCTAAGGACACCCATCCAATCAGGAGTATACATGGTGCAGGTGTCAGCATGGACCCAGTGTGCAGCAGGGAAGAGAGGACTGGATTTGGGCTGGCATCAGGGTGCAAGTGCTGCTGGGGAAGAGGATGCACAGTGCAAGCCGAGGTGGGCAGGAGGAGCAGTGCCTGCCCTTTGTGGCATCTCACGCCCTCACCCACGGTGTCTGTTAATCCACATCACACCTACTTCTTCACCCTCATCACACCACCATGCCCCCCTCAGAAAACCACCAACAGCACTCCTGCATGGGCAGCCGGGCCCGGGTTCAGCCCAGCTCCTGCCAAACCTCACCAGTGGGATTTATGACCGGGAGGTGAGAGGAAAGGGATTTAGGTCAGGCAGTCCGGGAGGGGATGACCTGGGATTGCAGCGCGGGAGAATGTGACTTTGTTGTTCAGGAGCTGTTGGCCAGACAGGAGCCCCTGGTCTGCTGAGGGGGAGATGTAAGGGGAAGGATTGTGGAATATTTGGCTCTATAGATAAAGGAAAGCCTGCAGATCCCTTTTGCTGAGACACTTTATGTGGAGGTAGAGACCAACTTCCTCCTCCGGCAGTCCACCCCAGAGATCCCAATGCTGCTCAGATCTGTGTGTCCAGAGAAGGGCAACCAGGCTAGGGAAGGGGCTGGAGGGCAAATCCTCTGAGGAGCAGCTGAGGGAGCTGGGGGAGTTCAGCCTGGAGAAGAGGAGGCTGAGGGGAGACCTTATCACTGCCTACACTGACCTGCCAGGAGGGTGCAGAGAGGTGGGCGCTGGTCTCTTCAGCCAGGGCACAGGAGATGGGACAAGGGGCAATGGGCTCAAGCTGCCCCAGGGCAGGGTCAGCTCAGCTGGGAGGGAAAAGTTCTTCCCTGCAAGAGCTGTCAGGGCCTGGCCCAGGCTGCCCAGGGAGGGGGCTGAGTCCCCACCCCTGCGTGTGTTTAACAGATGGGAAGATGAGGTGCTCAGGGATCTGGTTTAGCACAGGACAGGAACGGTTGGACTCCATGATCTTGAAGGTCTTTTCCAACCTTGTGATTCTATGACTCTGTGCCTCTGCACGCTGTGGAGCTCCTCAGCATCTTCCAGAGCGGGCAGCTCAGTGTTAACACAAACCACACCACCTTAATGCACCACCAAGCATGCCATGCTTCCTTCATTTCCATTGTCCCTCTGCCTCTGTGTTTCAGATGTCCAAAATAATGAATATATGGGTTTCTTTGTTTGAGGGGGTTTTTTGGGGGAGTGGGTTTTTTGGTTGTTGGGTTTCTTTGGCGGGGGAGGGAGTGTTTTTTTCTATAAGGAAAGAGCTCGGCAGCTTTGATGGGGCATTTTAAAAGTAAGTGCACATGAACAATAAAGCTGGTGCCCCCTTTTCACATTCCAGTTTCATTGGTGCAAAACCAAATCCCCTTTATTTGGAACAGGTACAATTGCCGGATGCACAGGCTGCAGAATTTTATTTGTAGCGACCTATGGCATGGGTGAGGTGGTGGGGTACAGGTAAAGAGCTGGGTCTGGCATGGGTAATTGGAGTCTCTGTTACCCTAAGGATTCCTTCTCCTGAAACCTCTGGAGACCAGAATGGAGATGGAAGCAGGTCCTTGCTTTTTTCAACTGGTGGTCCTCATTTATCCATAGACCTCAGGGTGTGCCTGACCCATGGATGCTCTGCCTCTCCTGTGCTGAACGTGTGGTATACACGACACCACAACACCTATTCCCTGGGGCAGGGGGAGGGCTGGCGTCGGGTGGGGTGTCCATCGTTTTGTCCCAAGGCTATCAAGCTAATCCCTGTTTTCTGATGGGTGTTCTGGAGCTTTAAGGGGATTTATCAGGCCCAGAAGTTGGGTTGCCCAGAAGTTGAGTTGCTCAGATGGCAGCCATGCAGCATCCGTGCTGCCAGGGACCACTGCACATCAGTCTCCAAGCTGAAGGAACCCATGATGCCTCTGTTAAGCTAAAACCAAACTACCAAAACCCTTTTTGGCAGAAGGAGATGGTTATAAAGGGAATGGGAGAGTAAGAGGAAGATCACTAGCTTCTGTATTACCTGCTGCTAGCAGGTAGAGGTGTAATTTCGGAGCTCTTTCCTTTTTAATGGGATAGGTCATAATCTCACCACCATTTATGTGTCTTTCAGTATTTATTGTGGTGGCCTGGCCAGATGCTGCTCCAGAGCTAGTTCCTTTCCCTCAAACATTAGCCATACCCTCACACATGGCACAATACCAGCCATGCTTTTCATGGATTTTTCCTGGGGAAATTCCCCCCAACACTGAAGGGGAATTTTGTCCAGTCAGAGGCTGGGATGGAAAAAATACATAAATAAATAAATACGAATTAAATTGCAGTAAAAAAAAATAATCTTATGTTTATGACGTGTTGTTTGGGATCAGCGCTCCTCGTACTGACCTACAGCTTGACATAAAACACCCAAATAAATAAAGATTCAAACATTGGACATCTGCAGTGCAAGCTCTTAATTAATGCACTGACATTTCATGCCCAGAGTATAGCAGTGACATTGTGCAACAGTCCACCTTAGAAAACAGGTTTTGGATTTCTTGTCCTCAAATCCAACACCGGCTCTCATTTTAAATAACAAATTATTGGATGTGTCTTTTATGTCATGTTTCTGCCTGGCATCATTTTGGGTCACTGTATGATACACCCCTATGAGGTGCTTAAGAGGGAACTGAGAAGACACATGTAAAATATTTAAAGGATGCCCAAAAATCAGGACAATTGCAGACAAATAATGCCTTTTATCCATAAGTTTACAAAGACTTAGTCATAAAATACCTGCTTGGAGGGGTGGGGGGGAAGAAAGTTTTGCTAATGGTTTCTCTCCAAGGATGAGCTGAAAGCTGGATGTTCTGCTAGGAGAACACAGCTGAGAAACGAAGCGTCATTTTTCACCGGTAACGATCCAGGTAGAGTAATTAACCACTGGTTGTGGTGGATGCTCTGTCAATAATAACTTTGCAGTGAGGTTTTGGTGGTGTTTGGGAGATGAGCTCTGGCTGGTTTAAACCTGTACAGGCGCAGGGAGTCTTTCTGGTCTGTGTTACTCAGGTGTGTAGTCTAGACAGTAGGAATAGCCCTTCGTACCTGATAATTTATGAATTAGTAGAGCCAGCGTATTAAAGCAGATAATTGAAAAATCCTCATTTGTCTAAGTGTAGGTTTGGGATTTTTTTTTTTTTTTTTTTAAAGCTTTTTACAAATATTAAACCCAACAGAAATGCCTTTATGACAGTCTTCCACGTGGCTCCATTCCAGGGCAAACAACCTGCTCAGAATTGATTTATTTTTTTTTTCCATTTTAATTATTTTTCTTTCCTCCCCCTCGCACCCAATCCAAGATATCTGAGTGGTAGAAATTCCTCGAGAACTGGAGCGTGGCACCAAATTGAGCCTGGGACCCTCTCTGCTCTGATAGCCGCTGCCCCCAGGATGAGAAATTTCCTTTGAACTTAAAATAAGGGAGTTTCGGGTAAGCAAGAAATATGGGATCGGACAGGAACTGACTACCCCTGATTTCACAACCTAAATTGCACAAACTGAAGGGAAAAAAAAAAAGGTATTAATTAGTAAAGTGCAATTTAAAGATAGGATTTTCAAAAGCATGTTACCCAAACCTGCACACTCATTTCATCTGGAGGGAGGCAGGCATGCCATCTGATACCAACGATTAATCCAAAGGAGGCCCAGACATGTCCTCCTCGTTTAAGAGAAAAAATTACATATTTGTGAGAGGGTAAAAGCAGCCTGACAGGCTGAGGTGCCTGTGGGCCGCTGGATGGGCCTTCTAGGGGCTGCAGAACGTGGCCTACCATGTCTCAAGTGCATTAATACTTGTTTTCTCAAAGGCATAAAAGTAACTTTGGATCCTAAATATCCAAAGGATGCTACAGACACTTGTGTTTTTTTGCATTATGATTTTTTGGGGGTGGTTCTGGCATAGTACAAAGTTGAACCACTCAACAGCCCATATGGAATGGGGAAGAAAAGGGATTGGAAGCAGAAAGGATAAGTACATGGTACCAGATCCAATGCTGACGGTGCCTTCCAACTCAGAGAAAGGCACAGCTTTGAGATCTCAGTGCATCAACTGCAAAGACCACAAATGAAAGGGATTTTAATTTAATTTTTTTTCATTTGATAGCCCAAGTGTTGGTATATACCTGTGAGACTCCCCAACATCTTCTATCCCTTCCCCTCCTACCAAATCACAGGGACTGGGAAGATCACTTTAAAAGCATTAAAGGAGGAGTTCATAGCCATTGTTTAAAGAGGTAATTAACACCGTATTTAAAGCAGAGGTGAGACAGTTGCCACCTCCTGAAGGCTTTAAGAAATCTGAGCTGCAGCCCTCCTGCCAGACCCAGTGATATCACCCACACTGTAAACAGAGGTTTGCAAGAACTGTCCCATTCAGCTCCCAGCAGCTATTGTCCTCACATGATGGGTATTAGTATTATTACTATTACTCCTATTACTCTTTGTTTATGGTGTGACTGCTATGAAGTCTGCAGCTTGAGCTTCTCAAGACCATACCGACTCCTACAGGGAGTAACCCCACCTCCAAATGGAGTGGATGGAGTTCAGAGCTCTCAGGGCTTCCCCACCAGAACTAGGCCCCTCACAAGGCCCTACTTAGGAAAGGGGTTTTGTTAGATGGCAGCACTAATCCTGAGGTAGGGAGATTAAAAGCTCTTTTTTGGAGGTTTCTTTTGATTGTTTTTTTATTTTTCCCTTCACCGTGAATCACAGAATCCCAGCTTGGTCTGGGTTGGAAGGGACCCCAAGAAGCACAGAGCTCCAACCCCCTGCCACAGGCAGGGACACCAACCTCCAGGCCTGGAGCTACACAAGGTTGCCCAGGGTCCCAGCCAACCTGGCCTTGAACACCCCCAAGGATGGGGCATCCACCCCCTCTCTGGGCAGCCCCTTCCAGCCCCTCACCACTCTCTCTGCAAAGAACTTCCCCCTAAGATCTCATCTAACCCTTCCCTCCTCCAGCTTCACTCCAGCCCCCTTGTCCTGCCAGGCTCTGCCCTTGGAACAAGCTCATTCCCCTCCTGTTCCTCTGCTCCCTTCAGGGACTGGAAGGCTGCAATGAGGACCCCCCACAGCCTTCTCTTCTCCAGGCTGAACAAACCCAGCTCCCTCAGCCAAATCCCAACCGAATTTTTTATATTAGCTTTCATCCCACCTTGAGAAACACCACCTAAATCTTCGATTCCACTTTTCAGACTTTCAGAAGCACATGGAAAAGATACAAATTCCAACATGCACATAATTGATAGCACCAGTTAGACAGCCTGATTGCAGGCTTGACCTGTGTATGTCCCAAGCAAATACACAGCTGGACATTTATGTCTGCAAACTCCAGCTTCTCATGTCCCCTTCCAATAACCTAATCCACACATTTCCCTGCAAAACTTGCACAGCAAGAGAAAGTAGGGGACAGCAAGACCTCATCTTCTTGGTTCAAGCTGGAAACACCACGTCGCTTCGTCCTGATACCTCTGGTGAATCTTATGGTGAGTCTAACTGTACCATCCTCACAGACTCACAGAATGACTAGGGTGAAAAAGACCTTTAAGATCCATCGAGATCATCCATGCCAGACCCAGCTCTTTACCTGTACCCCACCACCTCACCCATGCCATAGGTCGCTACAGCCTGTGCATCCGGCAATTGTACCTGTTCCAAATAAAGGGGATTTGGTTTTGCACCAATGAAACTGGAATGTGAAAAGGGGGCACCAGCTTTATTGTTCATGTGCACTTACTTTTAAAATGCCCCATCAAAGCTGCCGAGCTCTTTCCTTATAGAAAAAAACACTCCCTCCCCCGCCAAAGAAACCCAACAACCAAAAAAACCCACTCCCCCAAAAACCCCCTCAAACAAAGAAACCCATATATTCATTATTTTGGACATTTGAAACACAGAGGCAGAGGGACAATGGAAATGAAGGAAGCATGGCATGCTTGGTGGTGCATTAAGGTGGTGTGGTTTGTGTTAACACTGAGCTGCCCGCTCTGGAAGATGCTGAGGAGCTCCACAGCGTGCAGAGGCACAGAGTCATAGAATCACAAGGTTGGAAAAGACCTTCAAGATCATCAAGTCCAACTGTTCCTGTCCTGTGCTAAACCAGATCCCTGAGCACCTCATCTCCCCTCTGTTAAACACACCCAGGGCTGGGGACTCAGCCCCCTCCCTGGGCAGCCTGGGCCAGGCCCTGACAGCTCTTGCAGGGAAGAACTTTTCCCTCCCAGCTGAGCTGACCCTGCCCTGGGGCAGCTTGAGCCCATTGCCCCTTGTCCCATCTCCTGTGCCCTGGCTGAAGAGACCAGCGCCCACCTCTCTGCACCCTCCTGGCAGGTCAGTGTAGGCAGTGATAAGGTCTCCCCTCAGCCTCCTCTTCTCCAGGCTGAACACCCCCAGCTCCCTCAGTCGCTCCTCAGAGGATTTGCCCTCCAATCTCCTGCCATCATGCACTGGCAAGTGCCTCGGTTTGCAGGCCAGCAGGTAAGGTAAATTGGCACCGACCTGAAGATTCGTTTAGTTTGGACTAGTCCACTATTTTGCAACATATTCATTACAGAAAAATGTGGTAAATGAGATTAGGCGAAGCCAGAAAGCCCTCTTAATTGCTCTGACTTACCATGAACACGAGACTACTTGGAGTCTCAGCAGCAAGGATGTGTTTTCTATACATCCAAACTATTTTGAGTGCTACCTCCCTGCACACAAAACTTTGCTGACAACACCCCTTGTCAAGGCTCTGCACAGTGCCAGTTGGGATGCATGGTACTCCCAGTTGCACAAACACTAAATATTTGCTAATACAAATACTACAGAATAAATATACTTACCTGACATGCAATAATACTGTGACCCATGGTGCTTGCCTTGCTCAACCTGGTGCAGGACCCTCACTTGTCTTCGTGCCACTTCAGACACCCACCTGCCCCAGGGGAATCCCCTCTTGGTTGGGACCCTCAGGGACAGCTGGCACCAAGGGTGTGGGGATTCTCCACTGCCTTCCACCACCCTTTGCCCACAGCCAGTCCCACCTGATGCTGCTGCCCTGCCACATCCCACAGCAGCCGGGACTTGGATGTCAGCATAGGGGGATTGTGTTTGTGTATCTCTGTTATGGCATTTAGCAGGGAATATCAGACTTTCTTATGTTCATGGATTTTTCATGTATTCAGAATTCCAAGTACAAGGCCAAGCGCAAGGTTCTGCACCTGCTTTGGGGGAACCTTTGTCATCAAATCAGGCTGGGAGATGATGTGCTAGAGAGCAGCCCTGCAGAGGAGGACTTGGGGGTGCTGGTGAATGAGAAGCTCAACATGAGCTGACAATGTGTGCTCACAGCCCAGAAGGCCAACTGTGTCCTGAGCTGCATCCAAGGGAGCATGGCAGCAGGTCGAGGGAGGGATTCTGCCCCTCTCCTCCACTCTCATGAGACTCCCCCAAGCAGTGCTGTGTCCAGCTCTGGAGTCCCCAACATGAGAAGGACATGGAACAGTTGGAACGGGTTCAGAGGGCCCACAAAGATGACTGGAGGGCTGGAGCACCCCTCCTGTGAAGACAGGCTGAGAGAGTTGGGATTGTTCAGCCTGGAGAAGAGAAGGCTCTGGTGAGATCTTACAGCACCTTAAAGTACCTGAAGGGACCTACAAAGGAAGCTGGGAGGGCCTTTTAGAGGGGCCTGGAGTGACAGGACCAGGGGGAATGGGTTTAAATTGGAAGTGGCAGGATTAGATTGGATATTAGGAAGAAATTCTTCCCTCTGAGGGTGGTGAGGCCCTGGCACAGGGTGCCCAGGGAGGTGGTGGCTGCTCCCTCCCTGGTGGTGTTCAAGGCTGGGTTGGATGGGGTCTTGAGCAGCCTGGTCTGGTGAGAGGTGTCCCTGCTCATGGCAGAGGGTTGGAACTTGATGATCTTTGAGGTCCCTTCCAGCCCAAAGCATTCTGTGATTCTATGAATCCCCATGGAATGGCATCTTCAGACCCTGTTCCATACCATCTCCTGACTCAGTTTACCAGGCTGCAACCTTGCTTAGTAACAGATTTCCCTCTGAGTTACAACTGACAGACAGCTCACTGTCCAGAGATGCACAGTTGCTCCTGGAAGACTCTCAAGATTTGTGTACTTACAAAAGCAGAATATCTTTTTAAATTTACACTTGATGTATGTGTGCAGTGTGCACCTATCTGAAAACTAAAACACGAAATAGCTAAGAGGAAGGAAATCACAGAACAAAGCCAATTTCTCTCTCCCTCCTCCCAAACAAAGAGAAGAAATCTGTCATTAGATGACATGGTTCTAAAGGAATGCTCTAACGTACAGAAATGCCATGCCATTATATGCCCCCCGAGGGCAGCATGTATTTCTGTTCCAGCATCTTCCAAGGCACTTCTCTGTTCTTTAGGCTACATAGGAAAAACCCAACTAACTCCTAGCCTGACACTGATTGCAATAACTAATGTCACTATTGGTGCTTACATTTGTGAGGTGGTGTTCATCTTTCCTAACTTTATCCAGAAGAAAGTTAGATTTCTAGTCTAAACCCACCTAGGCACTTTCCAGGAGAGAGACCCCTTCAGAGGGCAATTCCTCTCCTTTCTCATCAACACCCACAGCAATGTGGATGAGGCAGCCTTGGTGGGATCCTGCTGTCTCTTCACTAATGTCCAGGGAACTCTGTGGTCCATGTGAGGCACAGACAAGCGATACGATGCAGCTCAGAGAGGTTTGATGTGGGGACCATTGCTTTGTACCCTAGTGAACACTTGTATCCCAGGAGCTGGGAGGCAGCAGCACAGGGGAAGCAGCTCTGTCACAACAGGGTTTGTGTTGGAAGAGGTCTTCAAAGACATCTAGTCCAGCCCCCTGCCATGGGCAGGGACATCTGCAACCAGATCAGGCTGCTCAGAGCCCTGTCCAACCTGGCCTTGAATGTTTCCAAGGATGGGGCATCTACCACCTCTCTGGGCAACCTGTGCCCAACTTAAAGAATTTCTTCCTAATATGCAGTCTAATCACCCCTCTTTAATTTAAACCCATTACCCTTTGTCCCATCACTACACTCTCTCCAATTTTCCTGTAGGCCTCTTCTGGTACTGGAAGGTGCTGTAAGGAGAGCCTTCCCTTCTCCAGGCTGAACCAGCCCAACTCTCTCAGCCTGTCTTCACAGGAGAGGTGCTCCAGCTCTTGGATCATCTCCACGGCCTCCTCTGGACTCACTCCAACAGGTCCATGTTTTGTCTTTTAATGGGGACCCCAGAGCTGGACACAGCACTCCAGGTGGGGGTTTCATCAGAGCTGAGTGGAAGTGCAGCCATTTCTCTAAAAAGTGATGGCATGACCCCATTTGATAGGAAGTAAACAATGATATGGCATCTTGCCATGTATTCCTGCTGAGCTCAGAGCCTCTGAACACTGGAGAAGAGGGGATGTCCTCTTGTCAGAGCCTGTGTGTCATTGGTGTCTCCATCCATGTGGCCGCGAGTCCCAGGAATCCTGACTCCAGGTCTCCCTGGCAACTTACTTTCATGCAGTATTGGTAAAAGTCTGTATTTTTCTTCCTTTTTGGTTCACAAGTTATCAGTAGGAATAGGGGGTGGTCATAAGTGTGTGGAGGTTGAAGGGATCAGGCTGTGGAGAAAAGGGGAAGAAGAACATGTGGTAGAAATAAAGCAGTCTGTGCTCAAACCCCAGATGCTCTAAGTGCATCCGTTCACTTCTCTGTGGCAGGGACCTGTTCCCTTCCTTCTCCAGATTTGGGTGCCCTGGTTTCATGCCTGGCAGCAATTCTGTGTGCCCTGCTTTCTGGCATGTCTGCATGTTCCCTCAATACCACCATCTCCGATATTTGTCTGGGAGATAAATCTCTCAGTCAAACTCTGCAGCAAGGCCGGGTGGGTGAGCCATCACAGTGCTGCCCTGGCAGGCATCTGCTCGGGTCACTGGCCACTGGTTTGATCCACAGACTATTTCAGAGGCATTTGAAACACTTTTATTTTCCCCATCCCAATTTCTTCTTCCCTCTTTCCTGCAGTTGAGTTTTTCCCATCCCTTCCCCTTCCCGATTTCTTCTTCCCTCTTCCCTGCAGTTGAGTTTTGCTCATGGAGCTTCCCAAACTGACCCATCCTTGCTACTGAAATTATGGCACTACGGGTAGCAAGCTGTCTCAGTGAGGTGGAGGGGAGGACATGGTGTGGGCAAGAACAAGATGACTCCTGTCACCCAGAGCGCTCAGAGCTTTGGGCTTAGTGCTACAGGTCACTGACAAACACACGAGTGTAGCAAGGATGACACACCTGTGCTGCAGCCCTTCCTTGCCTGGCACAAACTCATGAACTAGCCCCCCTGCCCTGTAGCCTCCTTGGGAAGTAAGACGTGTTGCAGACCGGAATGTAAACGTCCAAGGAAAAGGTTGTGGGTTTTTTTAATGAATGAAGCTTTGGAAACAGAAAGGCGCTGTTCCATCCTGACTATCACTTGATGGCATGCTGAAGAAGGGACACATGTGACTATGAAAAGCTGAAATAAATCCATTTGCTATGCACCTGATAACACTGTAGGGTTACACTTGCACTCAGGTATCACAGAATCATAGAATTTGTGTGAACTCCCCCAGCTCCTTCAGCCACGCCTCATAGGATTTGCCCTCCAGCCCCTTCCCCGGCCTGGCTGCCCTTCTCTGGACTCGCTCCAGGACCTCCGTGTCCTTCTGATGCTGAGGAGCCCAGAACTGGACCCAGCACTTGAGGTGCAGCCTCATGAATGCTGAGTCCAGGGACACAATCCCCTCCCCAGACCTACTGGCCACACTATTTCTGACACAAGCCAGGATGCCGTTGGCCTTTCAATAGCATATTCTTCTATACATATGTACGCATATATATGTATACATATATATGTGTACATACATATGTACACATACACATAAGTGGTGACCCTTCTTTGCAATTTCCCCACGTCTCTTCTTGAGCCAGCATTTGTAAAATGATATTTCTATCTTTACTTAAGCATCTATTTAAAGAGGAATCCCTCATAATTACTCACCACACAGATAGATGACACTGTTTGGCTGTGTTTATTTAGTTTCTATTAGTGACTGCCCCCCTCCCAAAAAAATATCTACTGTGGCTTCAAAGCAGATATAGATGAATGACCCAGTGATCGTAAAATAAAGCATGATGATCTTTTCTAGGACTTGTGAGAAATGGCATGTGGAGGGGACACGTATCACTATCTCCTCCTGTCCCTTTGTGATATGTTATTAAATCCAGTCATACTGGGAAGGCTGGCTTAGGAGAAGATGCCCACGAAGCAACAGCCAACTATGACACCGAGTTATGAGAGGAATGCAAGGGAAGCTGTTGGCTTTAAAATGCGAGCCGATTTGTCACTGCAGGTGACACATCTGTCTCCCAGTCCCCTGGTAGCTACAATGGACAGAATATTCAGACTGCTATGTCAGGATCTCAGATGGCTGGCTGGCTCTTACCTGCTGGCACTGGCATGTGGCTCATCCTCGGTGAACTCATGCACATGCCATCCTTCAGTCAGCTTCCCTCACCCACCACGTGTTCATGGAGTGATGTAGGATGGCAGGGAGAGAGAAGAGCATCTGGACTAGGATCAAAGGACATACAAAAGCGTGCTGGTTGTCATCATGTCTTTCATTACCCTCAGCAGCGTTGGGTACTTGCAGAGTGTCTCATGCCCCCGGTTCCTTTGGCTGTCTGGGCCACCCTTTTTCTGGCTTGGTTGTTGGTGCAGACAGACATCAGGTTTGACTCCAGGTGAATGGTTCTGCCTTTTCAGTAGATTTAGCTCTCTGGTGAGGCCAGGCCAGGCAAGAACTGGTCTTTATACTCAGAGGAGTTAGAAGACACCCCTTGCTCAGGAAATTAATCTCACAGAGACTTCAAAACTCTTCCCGTTGTGTGGCTTAAACTGATCTCCCAAATGGCATGAGCTAGAAGAGCAGGAGGACCTGCCTGTCTGTGTTGATAATCAGAGTTTATGCTACTAGGAGGATATTTTTGCTGAATATACATTAATTCTGCCAGTGAAACCTCAAGCCTTAACAACAGGCCTCTTTCTTTTAATTTCCATGGTGTTGGTTCATGTCCCTCTCTTGACATGCCCTGTCATTCTGGCACTTTTATGGAACAGAAAACACTACCTCTTGAGCATAAGGAAATCCTCCAGGATTGTGATGGTGCTAACATGGACAGATGATGGATAACACCAATTATGAGATGATGAATAACACCAATTATGGTTTTCTTGTGAATTTTCAAAATATCATGGGTGAGATAACACAGAAACAGAAGACTGAGTTACTTCATTCGCATGCTGGAGCCTCATGTCCTGAGGAACGCCAAACAAACCCAGTATGTGCAGTCAAAGCAAGAGCCTGTGGGATTATTCCAAATGAGATGACAAAATAAGCTGAAGAACTTTTAATATTCCTGGAAACAAAGCGTGTTCCCATCGGAGGCAGAGCATGCTCAATTACTGCTGAGATCAGGGAGAGCTGAAAATGTTTACAACTCTTGCTGGGAGGGTAACACCTTTAAAGATAGAATCACAGAATGGTTTCGGTTGGAAAAGACCTTCAAGATCATCAAGTCCAACCATCTCTCCAGCCCTACTAGGTCCAACACTAGACCATGTCACCAAGTACAACTTCTCTTCTTTTAAACCCCTCCAGGGATGGTGACTCAACCCCCTCCCTGGCAGCCTGTGCCAGGATCTGACAGCCCTTCCAGTACAGACATTTTTCCTGATGTCCAACCTAAACTTCCCCTGATGCAACTTCAGGCCATTTCCCCTTGTCCTGTCACTGGCTACCAGGGAGAAGAGACCGACCCCACCTCACTACAGCCACCTTTTAGGGAGCTGCAGAGAGCCATGAGCTCTCCCCTCAGCCTCCTTTCCTCCAGACTAAACAATCCCAGCTCCCTCAGCCGCTCCCCATCAGACTTGTGCTCCAGAGCCTTCCCCAGCTTTGTAGCCCTTCTCTGGACACACTCACAGACCTCGATATCCTTCTTGTAGTGAGGGGCCCAAACCCAAACACAGGACTCAAGGTGTGGCCTCACCAGTGCTGTGTGCAGAGGGATGGTCACGTCCCTGGTCCTGCTGGCCACGCTGTTCCTGATGCAGGCCAGGATGCCGTTGGCCTTCTTGGCCACCCAGGCACACTGCTGGCTCATCCTCAGCTGGCTGTTGATCAACACCCCCAGGTCTCTCTCCTCCAGACAGCTCTCCAGCCACTCCTCTCCAAGCCTGGAGCTTTGCATGGGGTGGTTGTGACCCAAGTGCAGGACATGGCACTTGGCCTTGTTGAATGTCATACAATCGGCCTCGGCCCATCAATCCAGCCCGTCCAGGTCCCTCTGTGGAGCCTGCCTTCCCGCTGACAGATCAACACTCCTACCAGTCTTGGGATCATCTGCAAAGCTACTGAGGACACACTCAACTCCCTTGTCCAGGTCATTGATAAAGACATTGAACAGGACCAGCCCCAGCACTGAGCCCTGGGGAACACTGCTGGTGACCGGCCTCCAGTTGTGTTTAACACCATTTACTAGAACCCTTTGTGCCCAACCGCCCAGCCAGTGTTTCACCCAGTGAAGCGTGGGCCCATCCAAGCCATGAGCCACCAGCTTCTCTAGGAGAATGACCTGGGAAACAGTGTCAAGAGCCTTACTGAGGTCCAAGTAGCAATATCCACAGCCTTTCCCTCATCCACCAGGTGGATCACCTGGTTGTAGGAGGAGATCAGCAGTAAGTTAAGCAGTACCTGTCTTCCCTAAAGCCATGTGGATTGGGCCTGATGACCTGTTTGTCCTGGAACCAGAATAGACCTGTCCCTGGAAAGTTGGGCTTGGTCTGTGTTACACCACCAGAAATGCATGACAGGAGTTGCACAGATCTCGTTTTCCTGATGTTGACCTTACTGGCATAAATGAAGTGAGCAATGAAGGTTGTAGATCCGATGAGGAAGAAGAGAGACATATCTACAGCCCAATTCCCATCCCAAAAGGTTCCCTGCAACCCATCAAACATCTTTGCAGGGAACTACCTGGTTGTATGTGATTGTAGGCTATTTTTAGATTATTATACACGCACAGACACACAGATATATACTGTAATATATATACACTGCTGCCATCCATCATGGTATCTGCTATTCTTCCACTGTACTTATTAACGCAGCACCTTGCAGACCCTGGCTTTGCTGAAGGCAATTCATCTCCATTTTTTTGAACTTAATGACTTCAGGTGGTTAGATGTTGGACAAATCTGATCATTTTTCCTGGCCTTTTGATAACACAGCTGTCTGAAGGTTATCAGTTGCAGTGATTTCATAATCCTTTGGGGTCCCTTTCATATCTTTAAAAGGTAGGAAATGTGGGGTTTTATTGTTGGTTTTTTTTTTTTACCTATTCAAGAGCCACTCATCTGCAGGTAAAGAATCTAACAGCTTGTGAGGGAGCTACTTACTGCAAGCAATGATGCGACTGATCTTTCTTGGCACTGAAAAATCGCTTCTTAGAAGTCACACTGTCAAAGGCAAAAATCAAGGTATTTTCTTTCACGCATCTACCAGGAACACTTAATACATGGAAATAAATACCTGGTACTGAAAGGGGGCCTGTCTGCATCGACTTAATTGTTCTGGTTTTCTGCTTTTCATTATCTTTTAAGGTTTGAGATAGAAAAGTAACAGATTGCTCAAGGATTTTCCATTTTAGATACTTGTGGTAGAAAAAAAATGTTTAAAGTTAATTTTTTTGCTTAATTTTTGTTTTTTTTTTTTTAGGACAGGAGGATTTAAGATCAAACCCCAAATTGCATAGATTGTTGTATGACATAGATATCCAGATGGTTAGGCTGGCTTATCTTTATTCTGGGATTTGTATGTACTGAGCCCCAGTACATGATTTTGGCATGTATCTCGCTATTTTTGGATTCAGGTACCTGATGAGCTCTTGCTTGTGTAAGCACTGATGGCTATTTGCCTTGTGCTTCAGGACCTCCTTTATTTTAAGGCTGTGGTTCCCCTCACGTGCGGTGTTCCCATCTGAGGCACACAAAAACAGGCAGAAGTGGAGTCTCAAAACTAGCTGGAGAGTGCTGATATCTGTGTTTGATCTGATTTGCATAAAGTAACAGGATCTGCACAAAATAAAAGGATCAGTCCAAAAGAGTGAACGCAGCAAAGTAACTGTCTGCACCTTGCCTGAGATGGTCGTGCCTTTGGGCATCGACAGCAAAGCGTTCATCAGGGCACTTCAGTGATGCTCCCAAGGTGTTTTGGATCATCTTGGTTGCACTTAGAATGGTGTTAATGGCTAAAATGAGTTCACCCTGGATTAAATAAATATAATAAAATAACGAGATGAGTGCTACGAAGGGCAGCTTCAGTAACATCATTATTTCACACGCGCTTGCAAATTGTTCAGATGAAACTGTGGCCTCTTTGAGCAGAAACATTGCACAAGAATGCCTCAGTAAGTTTCTCATCTGGGTTTTGGTCTCCCATTGTAGAAGACTTTGGATTCTGGAGTTGATTTTTGTCAACTGGCAAATGAATACTTGATGTCCTGTCTTCCCATGCAACAGGAAAACCAAATAAATACTTCCCATGGGTCAGGAAACTTTTTATGGTGAAGGATGTCTACTTGCCAGATGTAGTTTATGGAATTCCTCTCAAGAGGAGATACATGGAGGTGGGAGTACACTGGGATGGGGGTTTTATCCCAGGGATGGCTTACGCAGAGCTCCCTAGCATGCCGTCCATGAAGAAGAGGGCTGCTGCATCTCTCTCTGCAGCAGGCGATCCTCTCCTGGAACAACACCCTCGCTGACTTCATGAGCTTCTTTCCAGGCCTCATTTTTCATTTAGTTTCCTAAGAGGAAATGAGACTATTATTTTGGTCCGATGCTCTCATCAGCATGAAAATTATAATGTGAAAATATTTGCTAATGATTTTCTTCTAATTAAAACCAAGGAAAAAAAATACTACTTCCCCTCCCCCCCTTTATTTTTTTCCTTCTTCTTGGGACACGCAGTCTGGATTTGCTCCTACTTCCCAATAGCAGTGTCCCAGTAGTGTCCCAGCTGCTGTCAATAGTTCGGATGTGATGCCTGCAACCATGAAATTGCAGCAAAGAACTTCCTCACACAGCTTTTTTCTAACGGTTATCCACCACTGTCTGGTTTATACATCCAAGCTCGGGGATTATCTGTGTGTATAAATGTTTATTTTAGCAAGTATAGCTAGGTGATATTTTTAGTAGCAATAATAGTTAGTAGTAGTTTCATGTGAAAGCCTGTGGTTCATCAGCCTTCGCTGCCACGTATCTTATCTAGGAAATGTAAGCGTCTGCTGGGGAATATTGTGTACACTGCTGCCTTCATCACACAGCACTTAATCTACACACGATTTATTTATTTTAGTAAACAGAGGAAGCAAATAACCTCTCTGTGTCTCTCTTCGAGTAACTTCACTGATGCTGTGGGGTATCGCTCCTTTAGGATGCTTTTTATCCTTCTTAACATAAAAACCCCCACAAACAATAAACACCCAAACAACCCCAAAACAACAACCACAAAAAACCACACCCAAACACAGAAGCGAGCATCTACAGCCCTAGACAAAACAGTCAGTGAGGCTGTCTGGCCTGGCTTGTTGAGGACCAGGCGTGGTGGAGGGCAGTAGAAAAGCTCTTCAGGAAGCAAAAAAAAAGGCCAAAGTCCTTGCTGAAGCATCTTCTTCCTAACCACTGACGCTGCTTGCTTTATATAGTGAAGCTGGAGAGATGTTCCCCACTTAAGTGTTTATTTCTGCTGGCCTAATTAGCCCGGGGTTTTTTTTTTCACTCTTAATAGTGCTTAGTAATGGTTTCCTTTAAAAAACTGTTTTAAGCTGTGCAGATCTTCTTGGCTATGTGTGCACACAATGCCTTGAACTGGTAGGGCTGAGATGTACTGAGACAGTGCTGCTAATTAATTCTTGGCTGCGGAGGTCCTGATAAGAGTAAACAAAGAGTGAAATTAGCTCAGGAGAAGACACAGGAATTCACAGGCAAACCCACATCCTTCCATGATATCATTGGGAATCCACCCGTACTCCACCCATACAGGCCAGCTGAGCCCTGGCTGAAGGCAAGGGAGCTGATTTTTTTGGGAGGGTGAGCTGTAGATCCTACAAGGCCCGGTGTAATTTACAGCCTGTAAGGATTTTATTCTGCTGTGATTAGCTGGGATAGCGAGGTAATTTACATTTACTCTCACGCTGGAGAAGCCAAAGGCCTGAGGCCCCACACCCACAGCAACCATCAGCACACCATCCAGCAAAGCCCCCCTGAAGCGCCTGATCGCGTGAGATGGCTGCAGAGACTCAGGCACCAAATGTTGGTCCCGCAGACCCTGCTCCATTGGAAAGCTCCAGGGGTGCTTGGAGGGGCGGGGGGAGGGAGTATTTTAAGAGCAGGCAGGGAGGTGTTGTCAGACAGAAGCTGCCCCAAGGATGCTGGAAATGGGGCTGGATGGAGGTGGCCCACCCCACCATCCCCCCAAATCCAGGAGACCTGGCAGTGTGGGTAATGCTTCCCCAGGAACTCTGCTCCCAGGAAACCTCAGTACTAAACTGCTGCCAAAAAATGTGGTGGGTTTTTTTTTTGTCCTTCTGAGGGAGGGCTGCAGTGAGGAGATATTGAGAACCTCACAGCGTGTGTTGCCATGACATTGAAGTAATCGCTGTTCCCTCTCTCTCAGCCTTTCAGAATTAAGTGACCAATTTTGCCAACATTCGTCTATGGGAGGAAAGCAATTTTCTGTAATTCAGTAAATAGATACATTATACCTACACCTTCACAACAGCAGCGAAGAAAAGCATTTCTGCTGCTCCTACTGTTTGCTGACATCCCTCGGTTTGCGTTAGAGAATCCTAGTGCTGATGGAAATGCAACCTCAGAATTCTCCCAGGGATTTTAAAAGAGCATGAGATTAGGAAGGTGCGAGGTGGTAACCTGGTGTCTTAGATTGGCTATCTTGAATATCAAACCCAGCTTCCTCTGGGTGGCTGTCTTCATGTTTGACTGGCAGCTCTTTGACTCTGCTGGAAATGCAGATGTTCAGATTGGCTGTTCAGATTTACATTCACCATTGTTTTACAAGTTCTTGACCAGTTCTTGACCACTCTCCTGACAGTGCTGCCTAAATACCAACCTCCATGACCTAGCTCCATTTAGGTGACATCAAAAACTTGTTCTAAATCACAGAATGGTTTGGGTGGAAGGGACCAGACTCCCACATCTTGTCCCATCCCCCTGAGACAGGGGCAGGTACACCCCCCACCAGCCCAGGATGCACCAAGCCCCCTCCAGCCTGGCCTTGAACCCTTCCAGGGATCCAGGGGCAGCCCCAGCTTCTCTGGGCACCCTGTGCCAGGGTCTCCCCCCTCCCCAGGAAGGATTTCTGCCTCCCAGCCCCTCTTCAGCTGCCCTCCTGCAGCTGAAGGCTGTTCCCCTGGGCCTGGTCCTCCTTGCCCTTGGCACCAGCCCTTCTCCAGCTTTTCTGTAAAGCCCACTTAATCCAAGGTAAAAAACAATTAATTAAAAAGCATGCTAGATCAGTAAAAATAGACTAAAAACTAGTAAATGTAGTCTAATAAAAACTAGACTAGATCAGTAAAAGCTATAAACTAATAAGGAGACTGAGTGAGCCCTGACCTAGTGAGCACCAGGAAACCTGATGTGGTTTAATGAGCATCCTGATGTCTGGACATCCATTGCTCCTGTGAGGAATTGGGAGCAACCCACCTGCTTTGGGTTTAGCCCAACATGTCTTCGGTACCTTCTCATTGCTCTTCCTATGCTGCTTCCACCAGCTGTTCCTCTCTCTGCTCTCTCACGAGGTGGTCTAGAGCTTAGTGAGGGGACTTGCTGCAGCCCACTCCTTTCTCCCACAAGTCTTGTGTACTCCATCACCACCCCAGCCACAGCGTTTTGCAGCATGCTTCTGCAGCAAAGCTGGAGTCACAATGTGTGTCTGATTTCCACTCACTGTCCTCTTTGCCATGGGAAGCAGCTCATGGCATCCCTGTGAGAAACCCAGCTAGACCCCGGGTGGTATCAGATGTTTTGGAGCTTCCTTCCTAGGTAGCAGGTTATGAAGATGGAGGACATCTGCCCGGTTCTTCCAGTTTGGAAGGGGTCCTGTTTGGGATTTGGCATTTTTTGTCCATGTTCCTTAGGGAGCAGCTGACATATCTCTTTTCTTGGATCCTCTCTATCTTAAAGGAAATCTCTGTGGTAACACGGGGTACCAGGACTCCTCACCCAGGAACGTTGGCTTTTGCCATGTAACAAACAGCAGCCACACCTCACCTTTCTGTAGGACTTTCTAACCTTTTTTTCAGATTCTTTTTTTTTTGAGTTCTACATTCATTGAAGGGGAGAGGTGAACACATAGTTTTCCTCTCCATCTTGCAGATAGAGAAACTGAGGTTAGAGAGATTTGACTCGCAGCAAGACCACCCAGCCAGCCTGTGGGGGAGCTGGCAGATGAACAAAGCCCTCCTGATTTATTAGCAAGCATCCATCCGAGAAGATGTTGCTCTTTCCTCCAGCGAAGTGGATGGACCTTTAATAGCACAGTTAATTAGCGCCTTGTTTTATTTTCCTTTTAATCAGCTCATATTGCACCCCGAAGACTTTCCATATTATTCCTCCTAGCACCAGTTAGAGGACACTGGAAAAATCTCGTTGGTCTTTGACCGCTCCAGATGCCCAATGGACTCAGCACCGTCCGTGCGGCGTTACTTTGCCTCCGGCACTTCCCACCACGGACGCAGGGCGCAGCCTTCCCATGTGAAACTGAGACTTGTTTTGCTGAGGCATGTTTTACAAAAAAAAAAAAAAAAAAAAAACCCCAAAAAAAAAAAAGAAAGAGGAAGGTTTGGATGTGACCGAATGAGCATCTCAAATGTTTCCTTGAAACCCTTTCACCTCCGAGGCCCCTGAACGACTTTGGAAAGCAACCAGAGCAAACAATCCCCATTCTCTCAGAGCAATGGCAGTCCAGCCTCTCTGCTGGGCGGCATCAGCCCGTTGTGCCTCCACCCTCGTTCTGGACATAAGCCCTTGTCCACTTGCCAAATCCTGAAGCAGACTATTAATTCCATCACTGCATCTCTAGGGCTTGCTCATTTTCCTTGGAACCTCTCCTAGGTGTGTGTATGTGTGCGACCCTGGAATGTCTTTAGATGATGCTCTCTGCAAAGCACGGATGGGAATTGCACCCATTGCGAGAAAATCCCAACTGAGAAAGAGCCTGCTTGAGGAGATCCTGCTCTCCGGGGGGTTGGATGAGATGATCTCCAGGGGTCCGCGCCAACCCTGCTCTGGTCAGTGATTCTATGAATTTGAGACATACAGATCTTTGCACAAGACATACTCATGTGCTCAGAGCCCCTTCCTGAGAGAAAAGCTCAGAGGTGACTTCTCAGCATTTCAGGAATCCCCAAGGAGACTAGAGTTGTTGCTTTGCTGTGCCACAATTAAGGAGAAGATGGGGACTGGTGCCCTGAGGTAAGGACATCTCTGATGTTCAAAGTGCTGGTGTATTGGGTTTGTATGGCAAGTGTTGGTAGCGGTGGGGGTCTGCAGGGGTGGCTTCTGTGAGAGGCTGCTAGAAGCTTCCCCCATGTCTGGCAGAACCAACACCAGCTGGCTGCAAGATGGACCTGCTGCTGGCCCAGGCTGAGCCCATCAGTGACTATGGCAGCACCTCTGGAATAAGAGTTAAGAAGGAAAAAAACCCCTGTGTGACTGCAGCCAGAGAGAGGAGTGAGAAGATGTGAGAGACTCTGCAGACCCCAAGGTCATTGAAGAAGGGGGAGGAGGTGCTCCAGGCACTGGAGGAGAGATTCCCCTGCAGCCCATGGAGAAGACCATGGTGGACCAAGTGTGCCCCCGCAGCCCATGGATAATGACAGGGAGCAGAGACCCCACCTACAGCTTGGGGAGGACCCTATGCCCCCAGGCTGGAGCAGGTGGAGACATATGGAAGTTGCTGTGACCCACACTGGAGCAAGCTCCTGGCAGGACCTGCAGCCTGTGGGGAGAGAGAGAGACCCATGCTGGAGCAGGTTTGCTGGGAAGCTTGTGACCTCCTGGGGGACCAGGCTGGAGCAGTCTGGGCCTGAGGGACTGCACCCCATGGAAGGACCCACGCTGGGGCAGCTGGGGAAGAGCTGAAGCCCTGTGGGAAAGGACTCACTTTGGAGAAGCCCATGGAGGACTGTCTTCTGTGGGTGGGACCCCACGGTGCAGCAGGGGAAGGGGGTGAGGAGTCCTCCCCTGAGGAGGAAGGAGCAGCAGAGACAGTGTGTGATGGATTGACCCAACCCCCATCCCCCTGTGCTGCTCAGGGGGAGGAGGGAGAGAAATGGGGAGTGAAGTTGAGCCCAGGAAGAAGGGAGGGGTGGGGGGAGGTGTTTAAGATGTGGGTTTATTTCTCATCATCCTTCTATGTTTTGATTGGGTAGTACCTTAGATACATTTTATTCCCAGTTGAGCCAGTTCTGCCCATGACAGTCACTGCAGAGTGATCTCTCTGGCCCTTTTCTGAACCCAAAAGCCTTTCCTTTGATCTCCTCTTCCCTGCCCAGCTGAGGAGGACAGTGATCCAACAGCTTTGGCAGTCATCTGGTCCCCAGCCTGGGTCAACCCACCACTACCAGCCTCTGCTTTACCAGATGATAAATTGCAAAGGCATTTTAAAACATGCAGCACAACCTAAGTGTCAGTACACAAGAACAGCAGATGGAGTACCAAAATGGATCTCATAATTAGACACCAAAATATTTCATGCAGCCTCTCCTTTCCTAAGAATGGCTGACAAATAATATTATTTTCTGTGTGTTAATGGTTGTGACTGCAGAGCAAGCACAGAGATCTTCATATTTGTTTCACACTGGAATATCCCAAATGACAATGGGGTCACTGTGGTCAGCACTGATTGCACTATATACCTGAGGGATTAGCATTTTGGCATGAAAAGGGGCAGAAATGATTTACATGTGTGACTAGAGAAGCATCCCTGGTTAGAAACACTGAGCCCAGATCCTTGGGATAACATTTTGGGTACCCAAAAATAACTACCTGATCTCCCCACCCACTCCTTCTTTGGCCTTGGACCCTTGCCTTTGGGGCAGGGATGATTCCAGCCCAGTGTGATGCTGGGCATCCTCACCTCTTGCTGCTCAAGGACCAGTTTATAAAGCCATCTGCATATCAAGGCACTTTTTGTGTGCCCAGAGTTCCAGCAGCCCAAGCTCTTCACCATCAAGGACCTGATGCACAGCGATGCATCCAGGCATGTTGGCTGTCTCTCTGCACCTGAGGAAGGCCAGCACCACCCTGGCCTGCTGTGAAACCATCTGCCATGGAGCACAGAGGGATGCTGCAGTCAAGGTGCATCAAGACACAAGAAGAATGTCCTCCTCTTCCCAGTACAAGGGGCATCTTAAAGAACAAGAGCAACTCCCCAACACCAGTATATGGTTGTACAGAAGCATATATGAGTGTGGATGAGGTACCCAGGACAGTTACAGAACACGGTGGGGCTGTGCCAGAGCTGAGTCCAGGAGAGGTGAATATGCAATTCACTCTTTTCTGTTTCATACAGCAGCTAATTGGTCTCACAAACAGAGTTGGTATTGATTTGGCGCCGGCCTTTACTTTAATGGGTTTCTGAAAAGTTCCTTCTCCCAACTGGTTGTGTTTCGAGTTAATCACTTGCAGAGCCCCAGTCCTCATGGATGCAAGCAGTCTTTACTCAAGCAAGCAGCTCTCTGGACTTTAGGAAGTCCTTGTCTGGGCCAAGGTTCACCATTAGGCTGCATTTGGTACATTAGTGTGTGCTTGTGGGTATGAAAAAGCCGGGCATCAATATCTAATTTATTTTTTTAGGGGTGGAGGAGAAGGCACCTAACCTAAATAGCAAGAGTTTACAGGAACACCCAGTGCATTTCTTCCATGGCTGCTGGGAGACTGGGTTGGGGGAGGTCGGTTGGAGTCCTTTTATGCAGAAGGCTCCAAGAAAATCAGGCAGTGTCTGGTGTAAGGCCTCCAAGCTGATACCCATGGCTGGGTGTGAAGTGAAAAAGAATTGCTTTGCACGGTGCAAAATCACCTCACCTCCCCTGACGTCACAGTCTCTGCTCTCCAAGTTCAAATAAGAAACAGGAAATGCTTTCTAAGCTGAATGCCAGGGAATATGGCATGTGGTAGGGCTTCTTCTAAGGGGAAGTTGACAGGCACAGCCTGTAAAGTAACTTCTACTATTATGACATAACTCCTCCATCTAGCACCCTCTTCCAGCAAGTGAGTGGTTTTGTTGTGCTTCCAAAGAAGACAAGAATGTCCCTATTGTGCACATGCAGCTGGTTGTGGTTAAGCCATGAAGATACAAACCCCTTCAGCTGCTGACTGAGGTCACGTACCATGTATGTCACTTGGCTTCCAGAAATGTCAGTGCATGTCTCTGCTGTTGGCTTGTGTCATTTCCATGTAAAGCAACATCAGTTTAAAGAGTCTGTCAATGTGTTCTTTTTCTTTTCCCTCAACCAGCTGGATTTGTGAAGGTAATACCAGTACACAAAGAGTAATACAACCATGGTATCCCATAGCTGGAACAGCAGACTCTGCCTCTTACCCATCTGCAGAACCCATCTTTCACCTTCTCCTCCCTCCATTGGTCACCACCAAGCTAAGGTCTCAAGTCAGGGTTGCAGCAGAACTTAGCCCTAACAGAATTTACTGATGTGCCAACCACATCAAATGTCTTTGTAGATCTGGCCCATGTCTGTGTCAAGTCTCTGTGTGGCAGAGATGCAGTTCAATCTCATCTTCCCATGCAGACCAAGGGTAAAATGAGCTCAACAGGGTCAGGCAGTGTTTGGAGAACTAGTGTTCTGAAAATGCTGCCTGCTCATTGTTTTTATTTATTTTCCTACTGTCATGGCTAGTAATGCACTTTCTCTTCCCATCTGCTCTGCCTTGGTAGCAATGAATAGTCATTGTTGTTCTCTGCTTCACCCAGGCTGTAGAAGAACATTTCTAGCCAGCATCTGGGGAAAACAGAGCTTTCCCTTGCTGATGGTGGTGGGGATCTTGCAAGAGTTATGGTTCTGCCAGTGCTCAACCACAACCATCTCTGCTCCAGGAGAGTCCTGGTGCAAACCTTCCTTCAGTCGTGGTTTAAATGGCCTGTGGGAAGGTTGACCAGGACGAGGGATGTGCCAGGGTTGGAGTCAGACTTACAAGGAGGTGCTGTATGGGGCCTGATACAGCCACTGAGGAAATGATGGTGGTGTTTTACTGTCGAACCTCCAGCTCTTTGCTTCCAGCCTGCTGCTGGAGGATGCAGGGCTTCATGTAGGATGTCTGAGGAAGGCAGGATGAGCCTGGACTGCTGGACATCACACCAGGAAGTGTGCAGTCCTCCCTCTCTTTCGGGCACCATCTCCCAGTATGAACTTTTAATGAGAGATAGTGCTAATTCCACATGATATGCACATTGGCAGTGGCGATGATGTTGTAGACCACCTCTGGATACCCCAGTGTCCATGGGCTTAGTTACAGTGAACTAGCACTTACTCATTAATGTCTTGTGCCCCTGTTGGTCTCAAACAGGTTGGACTTGATGATCTCAAAAGTCTTTTCCAACCTAGTGATTCTGTGATTCCCTGAAACCTTGCCATGGACAGCAAGACCTTCAGTACCCCATAAAGAGCCTGGTTGCTCTTCAGTCCTTGTTACCTTCAAAGGAAGGATGCAGCAGGAGTAACCCGAGTCCCAGCAGGCAACATCACAGAATCATAGAATGACTAGGTTGGAAAAGACCTTTAAGACCATCAAGTCCAACCATTCCTGTCCTGTGCTAAACCAGATCCCTGAGCACCTCATCTCCCCCTCTGTTAAACACACCCAGGGGTGGGGACTCAGCCCCCTCCCTGGGCAGCCTGGGCCAGGCCCTGACAGCTCTGCCAGGGAAGAACTTTGCCCTCCCAGCTGAGCTGACCCTGCCCTGGGGCAGCTTGAGCCCATTGCCCCTTGTCCCAGCTCCTGTCCCCTGGCTGAAGAGACCAGCGCCCACCTCTCTGCACCCTCCTGGCAGGGCAGTGTAGGCAGTGATAAGGTCTCCCCTCAGCCTCCTCTTCTCCAGGCTCAACACCCCCAGCTCCCTCAGTCACTCCTCATAGGATTTGCCCTCCAGCCCCTTCCCCAGCCTGGTTGCCCTTCTCTGGACTTGCTCCAGGACCTCCATGTCCTTCTGATGCTGAGGAGCCCAGAACTGGACCCAGCACTCAAGGTGCAGCCTCAACAATGCTGAGTCCAGGGGCACAATCCCCTCCCCAGAGCTACTGGCCACACTGTGTCTGACACAAGCCAGGATGCCATTGGCCTTCCTGGCCACCTGGGCACACTGCTGGCTCATGTTCAGCCTGCAGTCACCCAACACCCCCAGGTCCTTCTCTGCCTGACAGCTTTCCAGCCAGTCTCCCCCAGCCTGTAGCACTGCTCAGGGTTGTTATGTCCCATGTGCAGGACTCTGCACTTGGCCTTGTGAAACATCATCCTCCCAGTGCTGGGGAACTGGTATCACAACACGTGCTCCAACCAGAGATCCAAACTACGATGGGAACAGCAACAGAAGGATGCCAACAATGCAGCCTGCTCAATCCCCCAGCAAAACATAAACACCCCTTCACCTGCTGGTGACCTCTCTCAGAGGAACAGCTCCTCTGGTGTGGAAGCAGCTTGTAGACCTTCCAAGCAGAGGCTCTCTCGGGCGCTGCAGTTATCCTTGTTTGCCTGTGAAAGCGCACGGACAGGTGAGGGGGCCAGAGCAGCCCTTTCCCCGTGAGGCTTCAGGCTCCAAGGTGATGTGAGTGCAGCAGCCCCGTTCCCTGAGCAACTGGTTTGAATAAGTTATGGGCTAAAAATCTGGAACATTTGTTCTTGTGCATATTAACGGCGATCCCTGGGTGCTGATGTTTATCTGAGCAGGCCATTTAAATAATTGGAAGGCATCTGTGCGAGCTCAAAGTCACCAGCTAAGCTGCGTCACCTTCTTTGCTCGACCGCGGCCTGCGTGTCAAGCGAGGCAACCTCGGTTGGGCCCTCATCCCGATGGTTTGTGTTTGGGCTTCTTCAAGGACCCTCTGCAGATGGGTGCAAGGAAATGCTCCTGCCCCACAGAAATGAGTGTAAATTGTTTTTTTTACAACCCACTTTCCAGCATACCCCCCCCTTTTTTTCTTTTTTTAAAGAAAATGTAATTGCCATGTTCTTCACAAGCACCAATGGGCCACATGCAGTTCCTGCCTTCCCTTATTTCCTCCCTGCAGGCATGTGGCTGTTGCAGTCACACAGCTCATGCAGACATCTCACACTTCAGGCAGGTTGAAAAAAAAAAAAAGAAGGAAAAAAAGGGAGGAGAGGAGAGGAGAGAAGAGGAGAGGAGAGGAGAGGAGAGGAGAGGAGAGGAGAGGAGAGGAGAGGAGAGGAGAGGAGAGGAGAGGAGAGGAGAGGAGAGGAGAGGAGAGGAGAGGAGAGGAGAGGAGAGGAGAGGAGAGGAGAGGAGAGGAGAGGAGAGGAGAGGAGAGGAGAGGAAAAAGAAAAAGGAAAAAGAAAAGGAAAAGAAAAAAAAAAGAGAAAGAAAAAGAAAAGAAAAGAAAAGAAAAGAAAAGAAAAGAAAAGAAAAGAAAAGAAAAGAAAAGAAAAGAAAAGAAAAGAAAAGAAAAGAAAAGAAAAGAAAAGAAAAGAAAAGAAAAGAAAAGAAAAGAAAAGAAAAGAAAAGAAAAGAGAAAAGAAAAGAAAAGAAAAGAAAAGAAAAGAAAAGAAAAGAAAAGAAAAGAAAAGAAAAGAAAAGAAAAGAAAAGAAAAGAGAAGAGAAGAAAAGAAAAGAAAAGAAAAGAAAAGAAAAGAAAAAGAAAAAAAGAAAAATGTAAAGAAAAAAGGAAAAAAATAAATTAATTGAAACAGTTCAGACGGAGTCTCCTTCGCTCGCTCCTTAGATGCCAGTTTTACAAAGGACATTTGTTTATAAGGCTCAGCTGGGTTTTTCCTAAGAAGTTCCCTAAGCATTTCAGTTGCCATCTGTGCACCTTTGTTGTTCTAGTGCATTAGCAGAACTTCCCCAGTTCAATCTAAATTGATAACTTTATCCAGTCTCCGCTTAATATCACCACAGAGCAGCTGCTCGTGGAGCCGTTTAATCTCCATTAGAGCGCTTTGGTTAAAATCCAAGCTTGCATCCATATGAAAGCATGACACAAGCAAGATGCTCTGCCTTGGCTGGGCTTTGCAGGCCAAGGGTGTCTGAGGCCATTGGGAGCTGGATATTTAATATTTGCTTGAAATCCGGGCTGGCTGCGGGTCTCCCTGGAGACCTTGCGTTGCCTACGGATGTGATCCTCTTCCCTTGGTGTGTTTCTGCACCCCTGGTTTTATTTTTCCCCACCTGAGATTCATTTTGTGAGATGCTGAGATGATGAGGTTCACTGTGGTGGGGTGAAGCAGAGCCGGTGTTTGCTCAAGGAAACACACTCTGTGAAAGCCTTTCTCCCCATCATCCCCAGCGCTTCTGAAGGGGTATATGTTACACCTTGTTTTGTCTGCAGGCGGTGAAACGTGGACGGTTAGGCTTGCTTTAAACTATGTCTGATCGAGAAATGGAATCTAGATTATTTTTAAATCTCCTTATTTTTGTTCCTACATCTTCCCAGGCATTGATCTCAACTGGCAGCTGGCTAAAATGCTTGTTGGAGAAGTTCTCCCCCAAGATTTATTACAGGGAAGAGAGACTGCTTCCTGGGACAGCATTTGCATGCTAGACAAAAAGAAGAGGTACTTTTCCTATTTCTTCCTTGTAATTTTTCACCAAGCACATTGGAACAGGCATGGAGCATCAAACTTCCTCAGCATCAGCGCCTCGGCCCTCTCTCTGAGTGCAGCACTGCTGGGATGGCAGCCAGACATCGCTCCTTTGCGTGCTCCCTGCAGCACAGCTGGGTTTTCCTTTCTGCTCTGGCCCTAACGATGACAACAGCAGTTTCATCATCGAGCTTGGAGGACTCCAGCCCCTGTGCTTCCATCTACGTTACGTTTTGGCTGGGCTGTGCCCTGCAGGCCTTAAATTTAAAAGAACTTAACTTGATTTTGGCCACCCACTGCTACCGTCCTGCCTTGAGAAAGTCCATCCATACTGACCCACGTGTCCCACCAGGAAACGAGAAGAAAGCAGCTCATGGGCTGCAGGATGCTGTCATCCAGACAAAGCCACGAGCAACCCAAATTCCCAGGTGTCTGTGTCCCCTCTGGCCACGGGGAGTGAGGAAGATGGAGCAGCCATCAGGCACCAGCCTCTTCTCTCAGGAGGGCGAGCTGGGATGCAATAAAACATAACCATTTAGGGCCAAAAGTTGCAAATTTTGCCTGGGACTTCCTTCTCCTGCTTTTAGCTGTCTAAAAATTGGCCGCCACCCAGAGTCTCTTCTCCTCTGGCTAACACTTCATTACATCCCCTCCTGGCATGCATGTCACTGCATCCCTCTCGACACCTACCGTGGATGCAGAGAGCCCTGAAACGGCCACTGCACGTGCTGCAGGTGTGGCTGTGCTTTCCTGCCTCCCCCACCTCATCGGCCATGGCTGGGCACAGCTGAAGCCATCACAGAGGGCAGAGGGGATGGGATCAGAGTGTTTTGGTCCATGCTATAATACACCAGCATCCCTCCTGCCACCCTGCCTGGGAGGCAGGTGCCTGCCTTGGTGTGTCCATCAGCACCAGTGTGTTTCTGTCCTTCCTTCATGGAGAAGGTCCTCTGTGTGCCTGAGAGCTTCCACCCATGCAGGGGCTCAATGTTTGCCACCACTGAGTCCATCTGCATCAGTGCTACTCATAGATGAATCACAGGAGGGTTTGGGTTGGAAGGGACATTTAAGGACCATCTAGTCCAACCCCTGCCATGGGCAGGGACACCCTCTACCAGACCAGGCTGCTCAGAGCCCTGTCTGACCTGACCTGGAATGATTCCACGGATGGGGCATCTACCACCTTTTTGGGCACCCTATTACAGTGCCACACCACTCTCAGCACAGAACATTTCTTCCCTATTTCCAGGCTGAATCTCCCCTCCTTCAGTTTAAACCCATCACCCTTTGTTCTGTCCTCCCCCAGCCCTTGTCACCAGCCCCATTCCATCCTTCCTGGATCCCCTTCAGGGATGGAAAGGGACTCGGGAGGTCTCCCCACCGCCTTCTCTTCCCCAGGCTGTGCCAGCCCAGCTCTCCCAGCCTGTCTCCATAGGAGAGGTGCTCCAGCCCTCAGTATTTCCGTGGCCTCTCCTGGACTCACTCCAACATCTCCGTGTCTTCCCTGAACTGAATTATAACTCGTGTCAGCTCGACGGCTCGCTGTAATTAACCAGGACCCAACACTGCGACGGCTGCGAGGGTCCGTCATCACTCTAACCCTGGAGCAACGCAGCAGCCTGATGGAAGGGACCTTCCCCTCTCGCCTCCTCTACGGTTTTGTTGATTTTTTATTAGGTTTTTTCCCCCTTGCAACTGACTTCCTGAGTGCATTACCCACAGTAAGAGGCTCCCCCTGCCCCCAGCAGCCTCCCCCCTCCCCACGCCGAAACCGCACGTATTTCGGCGCCCAGCCCTGCGTCACAGCGCGCCGTGAGAAAGAGCAGGAGCCCGTCGCAGAGCGGGAAGCCATCCATATGCTCCTGCGGGCTGGGCTCCAAGCATTAATGTTATCAAATTACAGCTAAGAGGAGCAGATTGATGCGCAGCGTGCCCCGCGCCGCTGGAGGAAGCACGGTGCCGATCGATGCGGCGCGGAGCGCGATGCCGCAAGGCAGCCCCGGCTCCCCCAGATGCCACAGGCTGGGGCTGCCTGGGGGAGAAAAACATGGATATGGCTGTGGGATCAGTTGGTATGACCCGAGGGCTGCCAGAGAATAGTCAATATGGAGTGTGATGTTTTCCAAGTGCAAGGGATTGGGGTTCTCCCCCTGCACGGGCAAATATAAAGGGAAAAATGTTCCTAAAACCATTTGTTGTCCCACTGCTGGCTTTTCAGCAAGGACTTAGTGTCAGTGTTGCCAACACCCAGCATAGAATCACAGAGTCACAAGGTTGGAAAAGACCTTTAAGATCATGGAGTCCAACCGTTCCTGTCCTGTGCTAAACCAGATCCCTGAGCATCTCATCTCCCCTCTGTTAAACACACCCAGGGGTGGGGACTCAGCCCCCTCCCTGGGCAGCCTGGGCCAGGGCCTGACAGCTCTTCCAGGGAAGAACTTTGCCCTCCCAGCTGAGCTGACCCTGCCCTGGGGCAGCTTGAGCCCATTGCCCCTTGTCCCATCTCCTGTCCCCTGGCTGAAGAGACCAGCACCCACCTCTCTGCACCCTCCTGGCAGGCCAGGGGAGGTGAGGAGAAGGTCTCCCCTCAGCCTCCTCTTCTCCAGGCTCAACACCCCCAGCTCCCTCAGCCGCTCCTGAGAGGATTTTCCCTCCAGCCCCTTCCCCAGCCTGGTTGCCCTTCTCTGGACTCGCTCCAGGCCCTCAATGTCCTTCTGATGCTGAGGAGTCCAGAACTGGACCCAGCACTCGAGGTGGAGCATGAAGGTTGGAACACAGGGAACCAAAGCAGCTCAGCCCAGGTCCCCTTGCAGAATGCTGATGGAGGACCCTGTCCATTGTCTCTCTGCTGGAATGCTGGAGGCTGGGCCTTGCAGGGCAGCAGCTACTGCAGAGGAAGATCGAGGGACAGGCAGGCCTTCGGGCTCCACCATGAGACATTCTGGGGCAACTGAAAAATGTGGCTGCCCAGCAAAAAGCAGCGTCCCCAGCTAGCCCAGGCACCATGGTGGTGGGGTCTCCGTGCAGCGGAGCATGACATCCAATTGTTCAAATATAATGAGAGGACGTTCGCTTCGCTTGCGGTGAGCATTTGTCAGGCTTAAGGGCATTGCTCAAGGGGAGTGTTGACAACAAAAATAAGATTATTCAGCGTTTCTGTGGCATTATGCATTTTCAAGATGCCTTTCAGGCACTAACCAGATATTAAAGATGAGCTAATCTTTTGTTACAGCTCCTCTGCTGCCGTTAGATGGGATTAGGACTCAGCTTGAATCATAGAATCATAGAATCATTGAATGGTCTGGGTTGGAAGAGACCCCAAGGATCACAGAGCTCCAACTCCCCTGCCACAGGCAGGGACACCAACCTCCAGGCCTGGAGGTACACAAGGTTGCCCAGGGCACCAGCCAACCTGGCCTTGAACACCCCCAGCGATGGGGCATCCACCCCCTCTCTGGGCAGCCTGTTCCAGCCCCTCACCACTCTCTCTGCAAAGAACTTCCCCCTAAGATCTCATCTAACCCTTCCCTCCTCCAGCATCACTCCAGCCCCCTTGTCCTGCCAGGCTCTGCCCTTGAAACATGCTGACTTTCCCGACTTAGGTGGATATTGGGGAAAAAGATCAATTACAAATATTCAAGTGCTTGTAATGAATTTAAAAGGGCCAGTTGCATGGACCATGTGGTGTGAAAAATAACAAGCACACACAGTCTCCAATTTGGGCTTGTAAGAACTGCCTGACAACACAACTCAAAACTGGTCAGAGTGACGGCAAGAGCAGGCACATGAAGAGCCCAGTGACCAAAGCCAAATGCCTGCACCTGAGCATCATGTGGCCCCATGCACAACTTGGGACCCGTCTTTGAGGAGGGATGGACTGTGGCCTCTGCTGTCACCCAGGATTGGGTCCCATCAGAAGGCAGTCCAGAGTCTCAGGGGAGGTGGGTGAGGCTCCTGGGCGGTTTGGGATCAATCCCTGACGCCTTGGTTCACCACCTGCAAAACATGGATGAAAGCACTTTCACAGACCATGGGGACTCTGGAAAATGCTCGTCCTGAATGACTCTATGCAGACCCTAGCTAACAAGTGATGAAGCCAACTGCCACCACTTTGGTGGAAGATCACTTTTTGTTGTCTTTAGTGGGTTGTCCTGTAATGGCGTTGAGTAGCTGAGGGGTCAGCAGGACCTGTGGGTGATCCTGGAGGGTGGCCACTCTACAGGGCAGCTTTCCCAGGAGATGGGTTCTGCCCATGGGAATTGCCTGGTTTCAGCCTCTCCCTGGACCATGCTCCAGCCCGGATGAACCCCAAGCATCCCACCCCAGCAGCCCTGGGAAGGTTCTCAGCAGCTTTGGGAAAGCGCTGTTTCCTTCGATGACTAATGGTTCAAGGAACCTTGCTTTTGGGTTCAGTGTTTTCAAAACAGAAGTCAGAGACCATTAGTAACTTCCCCAAGCTGTAGGATGACTCTGCATTGCCACACAACTGACCGCAGAAGGGCTTTATAAGGCAGGAGCCGGCGTCGCTGAGGGTGAAGCAACTCCTCACCCTGGCGCGACACAGGACACCGGCGGTGATGCTTGGAGCTGAATCAGGAGATCTGGGTATGGAGTGTGGTCCCTCAACCACAGTCCTCTCCCTCCTCTGACCCTCCCCCCAGCATGTGAGGGTTGCTCCAGGAAGATGCTCCGGGAAGCAGAGCAGCTACTCCTGCCGACCTTGACCAGAGAAGTGATGGTCAGCACTGACCCCAAGAAGAGCACACACAGTAAGGACATGGCACGGGGCTCCTCAGCACCACGGGGCTGCCCTACGCCCTCGGACCCACAGCAGACCTGGCTCAGGGGTTAGAGCATCCCTTCCAAGCAGGGTATGCTGGCCAGCACGGTCCCCCCACCAGCAGTTAGGCGCATCCCAGCACCACACTACTGGAAGGTGCTGGTCCCCGGGTGCTGGCGGGGAGGCGGATGGAGGGCAGCAGCCGAGCCACACACTGGATAACTCCCAGCCCAGAGGGCTGCCAAGAGGAAATGCACTTCCCATAAAGCAGGCACCGCTACCACGGGTTTGCTGGAATTGCTTGAGTGGTAATTACGCTCCCTTAATATGGACATGTTTTAAATAGTTTCCAAGCCTAATGAGAGTCCTGCCCCTCTCGTCCCTCAGCCCTTCCCCAAATTTCCATGGAGAGCTTTCACTTTGAGCAAGGGGAGGGGCGCGACTCGCCCATGTCCTGTTTGTTGTATGGCACATCCAGATGTTTCTTGCCCGTGTCCCGTTCGTTGTATGGCACATCCAGATGTTTCACCCTCTCATGTGATGTGTTTGGACACACTCAGTGTTTGGCGCTGCGCTGCTCCGTAAAGGCGACGTGGGCACCTGCCATGCAGCAGGGAAGTGCAGCATGTAGTGGAGGTAACACGTCTGTTGTGCTGCCTCACGTGGGAGCCTGCAGGCCCCAACCCCCAGCTCGTGCCTGGATCCCGATGGGGCAGAGCGCTGTGGCACTGGCATCAGTCCCAGAACATTTGCCTGTCATTTTTTATTTATCAGATGACAAATGTCATCATAAATGTGATGCTCTGTCACCAGAGCACGCTCTGTCCCCAAGACGCTCTGTCCCAAGTGCTGCAGCCAAAACAGACCAGTCCCTTCTCATGTTGTTTCATGCATGGGACATTCTCATGATTGCTGCAAAAGGAGAGGGTTTTTTTTGGGGGGGTTTATTCCCCTAGAAAAAGATCTCATGCCAAACATGTGGTAGGAATCTGGGTTACTTAATGCCCTGGTTCCCTCTGTACATGAGATGTCACATGCATGGACTTATCTCAGTGGATGCAGGCCCTGCAAATCCGGTACATTTCCCCACCCTAAAATTTCCTTTTCTTCCATGCTGCACTGCTGCAGTCCTTGGTCCCTCTGAGCATCCATCCAGAGAAACATCCAGGCACGGCTTACACCGACTCCTGCTCTTCCCAGTCTCAGGAGTGGCTTTTGCAATCATCTCCCTGGGTTCTTCCTCTCCACCCCAGGATGGGATGTTTCTGACATCACAAGTGCTGACCCCCCCACCGCCACCCCCACCTCCTCAGAGGTGACCAACCCCTCTTTGCCTTGTTCTGCTCCGTGCCCAGGGTCATGGCACCCATGCAGCCTGGGCTGGGCATCCCATGTGGCAGCTCTGGGAGGGACAGTGGTGGTGGAAAGGAACCTGTCACCCTTCCCACCAGGCAGAACAGAGACAGACACCTTGTAGAGCATCTCCCCTTCTCCAAGAGGCTTCAGCCATGCAGCCATCAGTCCTGACCATGATCCAAGGGCACCTTTCACTTCAGCCAAGCATTGGGGTGACCAGTTTGCCAGGTTGCCCTGGGGCTAAAGGAAAGAAGAGTTTCTCAGCCTTGTTTGGTGGAAGCCAAAACAGGAAAAACTCTCAGGCAGGCCACACAGCACTGCAGCAAAGCTGGCCTGGGAAACCAGCGACTTTCCTGGGAATCTCTATAAAGGATGGAGGAGGGGCGTCTCTTCCTCCTGGGGCTCCGGTTGGGTTGCAGTTGCTTGCACAAAAGGGTGTGGGTGCGCATTTTGGAGGGACGAGGAAGCAAAGGGAAAGCCAGCAAAGTGCCAGGGAGGTACCAGAAAGGGAGCTGGGGAGGCACAAGGCGAAGCAGGGAGGCACGCGGGGTGTGCAGGAGCGGCTCCAGGCAGGCTGGGGCCTGGGCCCAAGGTTGTTGCAGCCTCCTTGGTCCTGGGGTGCTCAGGGAAACGGGACTTCACGTACTTTCCCCGATTAATACACCGAATTGCATCAAAGAAATACCTGACTGTCATCATCAGCGTATCCGCCCAGCGAAAATGGTCTTGGCAAGACCTCGAGCGGGCCCAGCGTCCCAGGCCAACAGCCAGCAAGATGTTCGGTACAAGTTTCTTCACCTCCCTGTCTTTCATCATCTCCCACACTCACCCCACCAACCTGCCATCCCCAGTGTTACTGTCGAGGTAGGAGAAAGCTGGTGAGCAGAGAGACTCCTGAAACCTGCAAGGGCAGAGCTGCGAGGGCATCGCTGAGAACCTGGACCCCCATCCAGCTGTTCCAAGCCCCCACCCTGCACCTGGCCTTCCCCTGGGAGCACAGCACGCCAAATCCTCTGCACGCCAAATCCTCTGCTGAGTCTCTTAACCGAGGGGATCTGCTGAGAAACTTCTGGTCCTTGTGGTGCATCCTGGGGGGAGGAGGGCACTGCTAGGACTGCCTGGCCACATCGCCCAGCTTCTTCATAAGACCCACACCCCAAACCATGGAGAGCTGAGGAAAAAAACCCAGCTCCATCAAATGCTGCCAGCAGATCTCTGTGGGCCTTGATTTTGGATGTTCTCAAATGTTTCAGGATGCTCTCCATCCGACCCTATCATTTTTTTTGTGGAGTAAGGGCCTGCGAGGGCACCAACTGTTGCTGCCTTTGCTGACAGCAGCTGCACACCAGGGAGGTGAAAGTAAAGGCTTCCCAGGCCCAGGTCCTAAATTGTTTTGACCAGAAAATGACTGCCTCAAAGCTTATCAGAGCCAGTCCTGATCTGAAATACCTAAGTTCAGAAAGTGTTTTTGTTCTCTGCTGGCTGTGGAGCAGCCCAAAGTCACTGGACAAGATAGGGGGTTTCAGATGTAGGTTGGAGGGAAGGCTCTGGGACGCTATGCTGAGGCCTGGGGGATAAGCTGCCCCGGCCAGCCCCAGCGCGAGGAGCTGGGAAGGAGAGGATTTCTTCCTTGTTCTTAATTTCAGCAGGAGCAGAGGGTTATACAACAGCGAGGCAGATGGAAATGTCACAACAGCGAGCTTGGCAGCTGCACAAACACAACTAATCTGCCCTCGTTTAATGCTCGTAGCCACAACATAAACATACGCGCCACACAAGGTAATGGATGAGGTAAATCCGTCATCGGCAGCCTCATTACACGGGGCGTGCTGCCTCCCTGCCCGCGGCTCCTGCTCCCCAGCACCCTCCTGCCGCCCTCCCGAACCTCCAGCGTGGCGGCCAGCTCGGCTGGGATGGATGAAACCAGCCTGGGGAGAGCCCAGCACCCCCTCCCCACCCCACCCCGAAGCGGCTGCCTGCAGTCAGGGCTCGCCCAATTGCCTCTTTATAGATGTAGAGTGCAGCAGGGCACCCACCCAATCCCAAACAGAGGTGTGCCTCCACTGCTGTCCCTTCAGCAGGCAAGGTGGTACCGTGAAAGGGACTCACCTTACAGGTAACAGTGAGATAACTGAGTGGTAACGATGCAGCATCTCTGACATCCACGCTGCCTGTCAGGTCTTCCCAGTGAATTTTTTTCTTAATTATTAGAATTTTGGGTCAGGACCAGGGTTACTAGTTTATTCTCCAGCACCACTCTGAAACAGACTCAAAGGACTATCACTTGGCTGTACAGAGGCAGTGACAACAGAAAATGGCTGCTTTTTCCCCAAAGAGTCAAGAAGGACCTCTGCCACCTGCCTCTACCCCTGTGGAGAAGTTGGTACCCTCAAATGTGCCATCAACTCAACTCATCCATCCCTGTGCTCCGGCCTCCCACCTTCTTCCTCGATCTGAGGAGCCATGGGCCACCCTCTGCCCTCCTCTTCCCCAGTAAAGGGTCACTTTTCAGGAGGACATCACCCTCCATCCTCCTGAGGCCACCTTGCTGGCCACAGCGTGCTGGACACGGGCCCCTTGGCTTTACTGCTGATGGATGCTGGCGTGGCTCTGGTGAGGCTGCACGTCCCGCTGTAGCACAGCTAATCGAAGGCAGAAACACAAGCTTCCCCACGAGTGACAGAAGTGCTGCTGGGAAACACCTTCTGGGACTGTGTTAGGGATGGAGCTGCTGCAAATCCACTGCCTGGACAGACCAGCTGCTCCACCAGGAACAGTTTCCAACCCAAACTGGACAGACTCAGAGGGCTGGGAGAACATTTGTTAAACTTTTGTGCAGAACTGCTTTGGTCCTACAATAATGGTTCTCTAAGACATGCAAGTGGCCTCTGAAACTGCTAATGTGTCCTTGGAACCACAGGCTCACAGGCTGCGTTACGTTGGAAGGGACCTGTAAAGTCCATCTTGTCCCTCCCTCAGCAGTGAGCAGGGACACCTTTAACTAGATCAAGCAAGTTGCTCAGAGCCCCGTCAAGCCTGACCTTGAATATCTCCAGAGATGGGGCCTCCACCACCTCCCTGGGCAGCCTGTGACAGTGTCTCACTGCCCTCAGAGTGAAGAACTTCTTCCTAATGTCCATCCAAACCTGCCCTGCTCTAGTTTAACACCATCACCCCTCATCCTGTTGCTCCATGCCCTTCAGGAGACCAAAGCAGGTCGAAAGAAGAAAGATGATGATAGAAAGACCAGAGGCAACCCCGTTTCATGCGATGTTGGTGACACTTGTGTGTCCCCGGGGCTGCTGGGTACATGGGTTTTATGAGCTCACTCCATGCCCCCTTCACCAGAACCTACCACTTTCCCAGTCCAAATGTTCTCTGCCAGGATGGAGAAGCCAAGCAAGGAGATACAGGCGGCCTGAAGTTTATGACTATTGTTTAGGTCAATAATGTATTGATTATGTATTTTGTGGGCTAAAAGGTTGATCTTTTAAAGGGCAGTTGGTGCCTGCAAGATTTGATTTAGGAGAAAGAAAAGAATTTAAATTTAATTTTCACTTTGTACTTCAGTTGGGAGGAACTTGCAAGATTGCAGATGCTGAAGACGCTTTTTCTTGGGGGGAGTGTGAGGATTTTTTCCTTGGAGCCATCACAAAGAGCTTCATTTCAGGGTGAAAATGTCTCTGTTGTTTCTCCTCACCGTTCAGCACTGCAGAGACACACACAAGACACCAGGCACTAAGCAGAATGTTTACTCTGATGCTCAGCATCGTGGTTTAACCCCAATCACTAGCTAAGGACACTCAGCCAAATAAATAAATCCACCATGATTTGGAAGGCCCAGTTTTGTTCCTGGATGGTTTGTTCAGCTGGCTGAATATCAGCCAGCAGTGTGCCTGGGTGGCCAAGAAGGCCAACGGCATCCTGGCCTGCATCAGGAACAGCGTGGCCAGCAGGACCAGGGACGTGACCATCCCCTTGCACACAGCACTGGTGAGGCCACACCTTGAGTCCTGGGTTTGGGTTTGGGCCTCTCACTACAAGAAGGATATCGAGGTCTGGGAGTGTGTCCAGAGAAGGGCTACAAAGCTGGGGAAGGGTCTGGAGCACAAGTCTGATGGGGAGCGGCTGAGGGAGCTGGAATTGTTTAGTCTGGAGGAAAGGAGGCTGAGGGGAGAGCTCATGGCTCTCTGCAGCTCCCTAAAAGGTGGCTGTAGTGAGGTGGGGTCGGTCTCTTCTCCCTGGTAGCCAGTGACAGGACAAGGGGAAATGGCCTGAAGTTGCATCAGGGGAAGTTTAGGTTGGATATCAGGAAAAATGTCTGTACTGGAAGGGCTGTCAGATCCTGGCACAGGCTGCCAGGGAGGGGGTTGAGTCACCATCCCTGCAGGGGTTTAAAAGAAGAGAAGTTGTACTTGGTGACATGGTCTAGTGTTGGACCTAGCAGGGCTGGAGAGATGGTTGGACTCGATCTTGAAGGTCTTTTTCCAAGTGAAAGCATTCTGTTATTCCCCTCATCCTCTGGTTGATGCTGTCCTTCAATAGTGACCACTGGCTCTCACAGGGCTGAGCACCCCAGGTTCCTTGTACCCCCAGCATCTGCCCTGCCTGGGAGCCATGGTGGGGGCACTGCAGGTCAGGATGCAGGAGCTGCACTGGGAAAGGGGACGGACCCTGCCAGTGGCTTCAGGGATGAAAATAGAAGCAGCAGCGTGAGGACAGCTGTTCCTACTTTAAACTGCCAGTTTTTTGTAAGCTGTTTTGCTCTTTGAAAAGCATTTGTTTCAAAGGAGGAGGGGCTGGGACAGCATCATTGGGGATGTCACTGAGCTTGTCACAGCTCTGCCACTCCTCAGACACTCAGAGACCTCCAATTTCCCCCCCCCCGTGCCATCGGATTTAGGGTTTTCAGCAGCACAAAGTGACTGTGAGGAAGACTGAATCCTGCCATTTAGTTTGCCAAGACAGCTGGCAAGACCTTCACGTACAGCTGAACATTTCATCACGTCTGCCAAGTCATATTCATTTTTGGATTAATATTAAGACAGTTTTTAAAGTGATGATGAAGGATTATGTCCCGTGCTTCAGCAGCATTAAAAAAATAAAACAATAATAATAATAACAATAAAATCTCCCTCTTCTTTAAATATCTCATCCAAACTGTCCCAGTTTGGCAGCTCAGCGACGTGTTTGATTTGTGATTTGGAGGGATTCACTGGCAGTGACATTTTCATCTATCTGAGTGCATGTGAGTGCTGGCATGACCCGTGGGTGGTAGGCAGCCTTCAAATATTAAACGTGGCCACTTGAAGCAATTCATTTACAAGAAGGCAGCGCAGCCCCGGCGCATGAAAAGCATCCTTCCAGCAACAGGCTAGTCTCTCTGATTAAAGCTTATGATTAAAGAGCTTACAAGCTCTTTGTGCTGTAATCTCAGCTGAAGCCTTGCAGCTCAGAGTTAACTACTCCCAAAGTATTTACAACACTGTTACTCCAGAGTGGTCCCAGGTCCTCCCAGTGAAGGGATGCCAAAATCCATAGTCAGGGACCTGTGAAGGAGGGATGTAGCTCATGTTGCTGCTTTTGAGACTCCAGCTCGTGTAAAATTCCTTAAAACTTCAAAAATTACCTTAAATCATCCTCCACAGCCCACAGCTCCTCCCTGCCCTGCTCCAAAGGAGTCGTTCTGCATGAAGTCACAGGAGGAAGCACGGCTCCAGTCAACTGGGGCTATAAGAGTTGTCCTTTTGTCTTTGAAGTATCAGTATCTTCTGATTATGCTGTCACCAGCGTAATGAACGATGCAGGTGGTATGTGCCTCCCACACACACACATGAAGGACCATCCCAGAGAACTCCTGCCACATCCCGGTGATGCCACCGCAGCCTGAGCATGTCCTGCCAACAGGGTTTTTTTTTCCTGAAAAAGTTAATAAAACCCCCAAACAAGCTCCCTGCTATCATGATCCTTCCCTGGAACCCTGGTACCACCCATGTGCTGCTGCCCCCAGACCACTGCTGCCACGTCCTGACACCAGGAACGAATGGTGCCAGGGCACCACCGGTGAGCAAAGGATTCCTGGAGTCGATAGCCAGCCTCCTAGCCAAGCCCAGAACAACTGCCAGCCCCGCGCAGAATAAATAACCTTGTGAGACCCAGGACATCCTGCCTCTCAGATTTTTGTCTCAAGGGACATCTGCGCCTCACTGAAAGGCCACAGTCACCATGGCTGCCACTAGTAGATGTCCAGAAGATGCTGCTTCATTATCCAGATGCTCAGAGTGCCCTGAGCGACTTCGCTGCCAAGGACTTTTTGGCAGGAAACCCAACCGGCTGCGCCCAACCAGCTCTTCGTGGTCGAGATGGAGCTGTCTGAGTAGATCCAGCACATGCATCTGGAGGTCATCTCTGGTGGAGCCAAGGAGAACATCCCTCCCATCTAACCAGCTCCCATCGAACTAGCTTGCCAAGCCAGGGGATGGAGATTTTCCCTCCCCTTTGAGTGACATTTGACAGCCAACGACGTCAGAGGTTTTTACGTCCGTGTCATGCTGATGAATACAACCTCAGGGATTGACTGTTGTGTCATTAAAGGGAAGAGAGCCCTCTTGGAAACTTTTGGGTGCCGGTACAAGCTCGATACAGAATTCAGCCCTGTCCTGGGGGAAACCTGAGAGATCAGAAAAACCTTCGTGCAACTTTCAGCCCAAGTGAGAAGCTCCCTGCACTGAACAAGCTGTTGCAAGATCAGTGCCCTGGTCCGGATCTTTGCACCCCAATCTGGGCTTGGGGAGGAGTTGGGGGGGTTGGTGGGGAAGAGAGACCACAACCATGAACAGGAACGTACTGAGTAAACATTTCCTTCCTCCCAGTCTGATACCTCTGCCGGGGCTGTTGTGCTTCGCTATCAGACACGCAGCTGTAAAGGCTGCTGGCTGCGAGTCACTCTGCTGTGATAACAGATAACAATTACTAGAACAACAGCAACCAAGAGAAAAACCCCCTCCCCAAATTCACAACAAACCCAACACAAAAGCACTTGGGACCCCGACTTTCCAGTGCTAAGGGTAGCCAGTTTAAAGCTGGCTGGGCAAGGTGGGTAGGACCCAAAGACTGGGACAGATTTACAGCGGTCAGTGTGGCTCTGCGGAAAACTCCCTTCAAGCCTGGGTTTTCTCAGGCTGAGCCCTGCAGTGGGGAGGGAGCCTGGGGCTAATGATAAGGTGGCACTTGACCTTTCGCTGGCTGGATTTAGACCAGACGTGTGCAAGACCAAAACCAGCAGAAGGGGTTGTGTGAAAAGCTTTAGAGTTTCCAAAGAAGTGAAGGGGTGGGGGGGTTGTTTGCTTCTTCCTTTCCTGTTTAACTGGTAGATCAACAATCTAGCAGGCACGTAGAAAACAGTTTGGGTTTGTTTTTGTTGGGTTTCCACTCCCCCCCCCTTCTTTGTAATTTGTTTAATGCTCTTCTGTTTTAGGCTGAGAAATGCCATGAGATCTGGAAGGGTTTTGGCCTGGACTCACTAGCTTCCAGCCCACCACCTCGTTCTCACAGTGATCTCCCAATTTAAGGCAGGACAACCTTCCCCTCATTAGGGGGACACGTTCATCAGGGGGACACGTGCACCAGGCTTCATGTGCAGAACCTCTGCTTTGCAAACCACTCACACAGCACCTTGGGTTTCCTGCCCGTTCTCCCAAGAGCTTCAGACCCAGGGGGGACTTGTGGAAAGGATGCTCCCCTGAGTTTGGACTGAGCAGGCTTCCCTTCTTCCCTGCAAACCTGGGCATTCCCTCTCTACTACTATTCTGCTACTCCAGCAACACAAGCAGATGGTGTCACGGTGCCACTAGTGATCTGCTCTCAGAGCCAGCAATAAGGGCACTTCAGAGCTAAGGACCTGGTAGAACACCCAACCCCCCAAGCCAGGGAGACACCATCTGCCTAAATGGCGTGGCCAGAACAGGACAGAGCAACTGAGGGTGCAGCAACACATCACGTCTGGTCAGGTGCAAAGGTGACAGTCCTGCCCCTCCTCTGCTCCCCCCTTCCATATGACTGTTCCATGTGCCTCCTCTGGCTTTACCTGCTGTGACCACAGGAGTTAGGTTGGGAAGAGGTCTCCATTGGGTGGGATTCCCTGGGCAATGTCTTAGGGACACTGTTCTGCAGTGGTTTTGGCAGGTTAGGGTGATGGTTGGGCCTCACGACCTGCAAGGTCCCTTCCAACCAAGACAATTCCATGGTTCTGTGGCATTGCAATGTGACACATCCCTTTCTCTCACCCAGCACAGATTTAAACAGCCAACTACTTGATACAACAAATAAAACAATGTTATTTCCATTGCATGTCATGGGGAAGGTTACCGAACCTCACACGGATCAGATCCGCTGGCCCCATGTCATCCCATGTAAAACAAACACAACCACAGCCCATAGGAACTGTTTAGTTTTTATTTTTCTTTATTATGCATAATAAATCTTTCACACAAAGTAATGAAAAGGATCCTTAAGGTGATACTTTACAGATCTGAAGGAAAACAAGAGTATTTGTGACCAGGCCAGACTGCAGACTTCAGGCCACCGTCAGACCAAAGGGCTGACGGGGCTGTCATGGATTTCAGCATCGATCTTGGTCTGGCTCAGCTACCTCAGCCTTGGATCCTGACTCCAGCTGGTCCGAAACAGCTGGGCCCTGGGACCATCACTAATTAAACCCGTTCCTTCTGCACTTTGATTCAATCTCATCACAGGAGGAGGGAGAGAAGCGATTTACTGTGCGATTCAGCAGCTTGGTTTGACCTATCCCCTCAGACTGCTGCTTTATGCACCCTTCTCTTGATAAAAAAAAAAAAAAGCCCTTTTAAAGAAAATTCAGGTTCCCCCAGGCCTGACACCCAGGGGGATAAGCATCTGCCCTGGCTGTCCCCAGGTGCTCCACTTCTGCTGCAGGCAGCGGGGTGGAGGATGCTCACCTCAGGGCAGGTCCAAGTGCTCACCCAGGGTTAAGCCAGACGAAAACTCATCTCAGGAGCTTCAGAATCCAGGGTTTAAAAGTGCATCTCCAGACTGACCTTTCCAAAGGCCGGGCAGCTCTGCCCAGTCACAGATACTCTTTAGCCTTTTCATGAAGACAGAATTAGAAATTGCTACAGTAACCAAGAAGAGTCATTATCCCCATTTGACGTCTGCTCAAAGACAATACAAAGTAAATCCAGAACACCACATCACCTTGCGCGCAGCTCAGTTATGGTTCACTCATTGCTCATGTTTTCCTAAGGGAAAAAAAAAAAACCCACCAAACCTGCATCTCCACACTTCATATTGCCTTTTCTTAAAAGCTTCTGCCATTTTAAAGTCCTAAATGCTCCCAGGCTGGATATGTTGCTGTGCAGCTATATGTAAGTAAATTTGGAAAGCTTTCTTTTAATCTTTTTTAAAATTTTTTTTTTTCTTTTTAAAGCCACCATTTCCATTTGTGTAGGATTCAAATGGACTTCCACTTCTAAACAAGCAAATAAAAAGGAAAGTACAATCCTAGTGCATCCTTCAGGGTTTTTTTTTTTTAGAAAGGGTGTGAGAAATTCTATTTAAAGCCACTCAAAGGACGGTCTGAAAGCAAACGCACCCGCTTCAGGTCAGTAATAGAATAGGCTGGAGCAGACAGTGAGTACAGGGGGTTGTCATGTGTGTTTAGGAGTGAATTCCTTGGTGTTTATGTTTTTGGCATGCCATGCACCGGTGACAGTCCTCCACAGAGCTGCACCTGGGATTGGGAGAGTGTTTGCATGCATGTGCAACAGGCACCGTCGGGAGCCTCCCCAGAGAAGAAAAGACCCTGATTTTGGAAAACAAGGTGCTCTTTCAAAATCAGGTCAAGGCTTTTCTTTTTGTTCTTCCAACTGCAGAAACAGGTACATCAGGAAAGGACACGTTAAAACAAGGTGGAGGGGAAAATAATAATAAAAAAGAGAAGTACTCTACATTCAGATAAATCTATACTTCTGCCATAAAGCCTTTCATAGCAAAGGGGGGATTTTCAACCCAGAACTCTGCCAAGGATCCCCATGACACACTGTCACCATTACGCACATTTTTACAGAACACTGCTCTATTTTACAATCTCATAACTATTTTCTTTGGAGATTCCACCCTTCCCTCCCCACCCTCTGCCCCGTTCAACTTCCAGGAACAACTTTTGCAGAGAAGCCTGTAAAGAACCTGACTTCAAAGTCGGTGTTTCTAGGCTTCTGCAGAGCACCTACCAGTTCGGCAGCAGAGAAAAGGACTTCCTATTGAACTTGGACAGACATTTTGATATCTAAATCAAGCGTTTTGGCTCTGCCTGGGAGCTAATCTGATTAACGTGCTGCTGGCTCGTTCACTCTGATGGCAGTGTAGGCACCAACTGAGTAGCTGCAGCCTTGCCAGCGCCACCAAAACGAAGGGCTGCGAGTGAAAGCAGGGGATTAGGAAGGGAACAACCCACAGCAGAATCCTACAGACCACAGAAAGCTTGACCCAACAAAGCTGCCTCTCTTGAAAGAAAGGAAAACACAAACGCTGCTTCCAAATCAAAGTCCGCGACCTCTTTCCTCATTTACCCCGTTGAGTTAAAAGAACAATCAGGTTTGTGGTTGGTAGTAACATCACACCCCATGTGTAAGGCCTCATTTTCATCAAACAAGCTCTAGGTTATAGGACTATAAACACAAGGTTGCCTACAAGCCATCAGTTCCTCACACCACAGTCTGCTGCCAGCGCGTCGCGTGGCAACCTGCTTCTGGAACATGGATGCTGGACTGTACACTAGCGGCAAGCTTCACTCTCCTTAAGCTTTGGGGTCAGGGGTGCACGCTGGAGAGGGTCACGTATCAACAACACGGTGCGGAGTTTTGTTTCTCTGTCAGAACTCGGGAGTGGAGTTGGCTTGGCCGGGGCACCTCCTTCAGCCAGAGTCCATCGTGAAGAGCTGGATGTCGTGTGGGTTCCAGTACAGGGCCACGGCGGAGTTGTAGACCAAGGACCAGACGTAGGGGATGAAAAACTCCTCAGGCTGCTCCTCCTCCACGTACTTGAACTTCAGCTCAGGGAACTTCTGCAATGAGAAAGCAAAGCCCGCTGAGGGAAGGCTTGCGTGAGGCAAACACGCGGCCCGCGTGGAAACACTGAAGAAGGAGCTCTGGTGAGAAAAATAATGGAAGGAACTGAACCATTAGACCCCAAGGAAAATATTTACAGGATAAAGAGATGGTTTATAATTTCCTCTTTGAACTGTGTGCTACATCAGCGTGTCGTGCTCAGCCCTTTCACCGCTGGTCACACTCGATTTGCCTGTTAACAAAGACGCAATGAGTGCATCACAACCGTGACACAAAGGTCTTAAGGGAAAGTGTCGTTTTAAGCAGCCCCACAAACGCCTCCTCGCTTGTGCCCACACAGACTGGTTCATCCCAGTCTTCCCTAAAAAGCCCTCTGCTAGCAACTGCCCTCAGCTCCTTAATCAGCAGCGTCCTTTGGAAAGGGCAGACACTGCCTGCGACGCGTTTTTCAGGAGCCCAGTGGCTTGGCAAACTGAGTTTTCCCCTCTAATGCTCAAAGAAATGGGGGATGCACAAGTTTTGAGGAGAAAAACGCTCTTCAGCCAGGAAGTATGGTGGGAAGCGTGGCTGGTGTCTGTGGGTGGGCTCCCAGAGGCCACTTCCACTTTTGCCACAGGTTCCTCTGTAGTTTTGGCTTGGTCATGACCTCCGCGCCTTGACTCTCCCGTTGTGGGGGAGCACGCAGAGCGACTCGACACACATGTCTGTGGCAACTGGCAGTACAGAACCCGACAAGCTCCTCACACATCCACCCCACCTCAGCTTTGGAGGCTGCAGCCCCAAGATCTGAGCATGCAGGCCCTGCTGCAGATACCTACCCCCTCCTGGAAACTACAGGGTAGGCAATACTGTTCCCACAAAAGCCCTGTTTGTCAGCACCAGCAAAGTGCTTCCAGAAGATGAGAAGGATCTGGGGGTCCTGGAGGGTGACAGGGTGGCCATGAGCGAGCAGTGTGCCCTGGGGATGAGAGAGACAATGGGATCCTGGGGGGCATCAGGAGGAGCGTGGCCAGCAGGTCACAGGAGGGGATCCTTCCCCTCTGCTCTGCCCTGGTCAGGCCCCACCTGGAGTGTTCTGTCCAGCTCTGGGCTCCCTGGGATAAAAAGACAGGGATCTCCTGGAGAGAGTCCAGAGGAGGCTACGGAGATGATTAAGGGCCTGGAGCATCTCCCCTGTGAGGAAAGGTTGAGGGAGCTGGGACTGTTCAGTCTTGAGAAGAGAAGCCTGAGAGGGGATCTGATCAATGGTTATCAATAGCTGAAGGGTGGGACACAGGGGGACATGGGCAGCCTCTTCTCAGTGTCTGTGGGGACACGACAAGGGGCAATGGCTGCAAGTGGGAGCACAGGGAGTTCCACCCCAATCTGGGGAAGAACTTCCCAGTGAGGGTGAGGGAGCCCTGGGCCAGGCTGCCCAGGGGGGTGTGGAGTCTCCTTCTCTGGAGAGATGCCAGCCCCGTCTGGACACCGACCTGTGTGCCCTGTCCTAGGGACCCTGCTTTGGCAGGGGGTTGGACCCCATGATCTCTGGAGGTCCCTTCCAACCCCTTCAGTTCTGTGATGCTGTGAGTCTGTGAATTAGCAGGCACTGGATGTGCCAGGCCAGCCTGGCCTAACCGGATGGGCACGCTGCATCCTCATGTTCTTCCCCTTCTCCCTCCCAGGAACAGCATGTGCACTGCAACCCCGCCGTGCGTGTAAGCCTGTGTCTTGGGGAAGGGCTGAGCCTGCTTTTGTACCCTGCTCTTCAATGATTTTATCTGCTTCTAGATGTTGCCCGTGTCAAGAGCCTGGCAGAGCCTCAGATAAAAGCCGCATTACAATGATCGCCGGGGTAAGATAAAACATGACCCATTTTATTATTTATAAGGCTGTGGCTACGACTAAGAATAAACTCCGTGGTGTGACACGATCAGAACAAGCACAGCGATGGCTAAGAAGCCTCTCTGTCCATTAATAATGAAGGGACACCCTATTGTCTTCCTTGAGCTTAGCGTCCTGTTCCCTGGCGCTCAGGTACAAGACCCTTCTGGCTGGAACAGTGAAGAGCCACTTCGTGGCCACGCAGCCCTCAGGGTCATTCAGCTTTTATGTATCCACTTTATTTGGATTCTCAGGAGCCAGAAAAGGTGGAAGCTGCTCCAGTCTTGCCTTGCGTGGCTGCCGTTGCTGGAGCAGTTTAGTGCAACTACTGAGGGTACACTTACTCCAAGTCACAACTGTGACACCCACATTATGCTTTAGGAGGAAGGTGTCTCCAAGCACAGGCTCACTCAGACACATACCATCTCCTACACTGGTGAGTATGTCAGTGTCACCTTCCAGTATGTTCCAGCGTTCTGGATTTGCTATGCTTTGGCTTACGCTGGGATCAGGTCCTTCACCACAGCTCCTCTTAGCTAGACACCAGTATTTAGCCTGTGAGGAACCATTCTGGCAGTTGGCCTGACTGCCATTTCGTCCTTGGATGATTTGGGAACATGTGGGTAGCTCATCTTTACACCAGTCAGCGAGGGAGGGGGACAGTACTGTTTCCAGCCCTATTATCTCTGTTTAAGGAACCGAGGCAGCCAGAAGAAAAGGTTGTTAAAGGCACTTCTGCATCTAACTCCTGTTGAGTTCAAAGCCCAGAACCTCAAAGGTGCATCAGCAAGTTTCGTTTCCTGTGCCAGACATGCAGTTTGTGGTAGAGAAGCTCTTCCATAGTCCTTGTATGCCCCCAAATCATTTTCTACCCCCCCAGGTCTGTTTCGACCAACCCGTTTAATCTTCCACGTCATTTTGTTTCCTCCCTCTCAGGTGTCTTGCACCCATACTCACCGCTGTCTCGCACTGTCTCCAAGCCTACTCCCACCCCCATCTCCCTTCCACTGTGTCTTCACGGTCTCTCTTTACTGTATCTTTCTGTTTTGCACTTGCCCAAGCTGTTTTCTCACCAGCCTTGTGAGATTTGTGGAGTCTCCTTCTCTGGGGAGAATTAAAACCTGCCTGGATGTGAGCCTGCTCGAGGTGATCCTGCTTTGGCAGGGGGTGGGTTGGAGAAGACAATCTTCAGAGGTCCCTTGCAGCTCCTACAGCTCCACCATTCTGTGATTCCCCGTTTTCATTAACATCCTCTACCCATTCCACCTCAGCTCCAAGACCTCAAGCTGGATCTTCCCCCTCTGCCATCACATCCCTCCTCTCTGCAGGTTAAGCCTCAACTTTACTCAAGCCCTAAAGCAGATTTTTAAAAATGTATTTATTTATTTTTTTTTAAAAAACACTGATATTCTACTCTGCTTATCCTCCACGTAATCTTCCCCACTTCCCTCCTAAATGCTTCCTGACTTGTGGTCAGTGTAGACAGGAACACGTTCAGTTCAGCATTGCATCAGCAGAATGAATGGTTAAACCTCATGATTAAACCACTGCAACATTTCCTAGCACAGAAAAGCCCTTGCACAGCTGTCACTCTTCACCCCGAGGGTGGCTGCACGCCAGGACTGCAGCCTGTAGTAGTCCTTCTGGGAAGGAAGGGGGAAAAAAAAAAGTGATTAAAGATGCTAATTTGAGTCGAATTAAACACAGATAACTTTTCACACCTTCAGGGTCACCAATTACAGGCTACTGGTTTTGAGAACACTCAAAGCACCAGCCTGGGACTGTTCCGGACTCTCACGTGGTTTAACAAACACCTTCAGCTTTAGAGGAGTAAGCTGTGATAGAGATTTGAGTAGCTGCACCTGAGATGCTCAGCGCTCGCTGCCCCATCATCCCCCAGCTGGAAGGGCAGCGTAAGACAAACCAGGCAGCATTAACAGCCATGCATTGATTTTATTATTCAGCCTGTCTTCAGACTGATCAATGTTGCCATCCATTGCAATCGTGCTGTACCAATTTAATGATCAATTTCAGATTAAGACTGTAGCTTGCTGCAGTCAGCCTGGATCTCCTCACTCCCAACACAGGCCCTGAGCAGCCTGCAGCTTTATCTTGGGCATGCAGGCAAGGATGATGGGGTTCTGAAGGAGAGATGTAGCACACGTTGCTGTTGCAAGCACACAGTTTCACGTCTTTATAAAAACAATGGCAGAAAGGACCTTCTTCCAAAGGGGCCCCTGGACAGCAGGTCCAGGGTGGCTCAAAGCATTGCCAGCAAGACATGAAGAATGCAACTTCCACGTTGGTAACTCACACCCAGCTCCCTGAGGTGACTGTGATGATCTGTGGCTGTGTGATGGCCACATTTTGTCATTCATTAAATAAGAGAAACCCTGGGGGCCCAGCATGGAGAGAGAACTTCTGCACTGGGCTCTGTGGTGCAAGATTTACCACTGTTAAGAGACAAAACTACCCATCCTGCTCCACTACCAGGGTGTTCACTGGCAGCGAAATCCAGTAACATTCAAAATCATCAAATTTAAGTAACTTTAAAATGCTTCTGCCTCATCAGACTGATTTAAAGCAACCTATAGCTGCAAGGGTTGAACGCCACGTACGAAGCTTGACCAGAGCCACAGCGCTTCAAGAGTTTTTGGGCAGGGGGCAGTTCAAGGAATGTGTAAATTCATCCCTCTGCCGGGCGCCTCAGACAAGATGGGAGGTGACACAGAACTCGTGTGCCAGAAGAGCTGTCACACCGGAGTTCACAGGAGCCTCAGGGAACTCCCAGGAAACACCCCAGCCCTATTATCTTCTGCTTTGCTGCTGTCACGCCCAGCTTAATCCTGGGAAGGCGTTTGCTGCCCAGCTGGGGAGACCCAAGCAAACCTGGTATTTAGCACTTTCCACTCCAAGGTGTCTTGAACAGCAGTCTGAAAACCAGAGGAAAAGTCTTGGCATGGGATAGATCATGCCTCCTTTCTCCCTCACAGCCCCATCCCTTCATCTGGTTTGGCATCAAGAGATGTACAAGCAACTTCATTATCCCTTCGTTTCACTATCTGAGTTCTTGAACTCGTTGCCCTGACATAAATGGGTCCAGCAGAGCTTCTATTTGCATTTCCCTTCAGTCATTACCAGAGGGGAGAGAAGCCCTGCTAGCTTAAACCAAACCAACCCGAGGCAGCACTTGAGAACTCGATAGCCGGAGGAAACGCTAGGATTTCAACTGCATGACTTGAAGACAGACACCACTTATCAGCTCTGGTGAATCAAACTACCACAGCACCCTATCTTGTTTTCTTCTGCCAGACAAAGCAGAAGTCAGATTTAGTGGTTGGGACAAGGGTATAAACTAGACAGACCAAGAACTTCGCAGACTGTCTGGGCTGTCAATCATATGATTCGATGAAAAACCACAGGAAGTCCGATGAACAGATGCAGAACTGAACTGCAATAACTCCCCTACCACAAAAGTTCAACAACATTGGGGCTTTTTTTTTTTTTTTTTCTCTTTTTTTTTTTTTCTCTTTTTTTCTTTTTCTTTTTTTTTTTTTTCCCTTCAGTTAACGATTAGGAAGATAGCATCACAGCCAGCCAACTGCTCTTGGCACAGCTCCAGGCAACTCAGTGGCATCTGAGATAGAAGACTTTGAGCCATGCATTAAATAAAAAAAAACCCTTTCCCCTCACAAATGAACCATCAGAACTGCTGTGTGGCTGCCGTGTCATGTGGGTGGGTGATGTCCACCCAGATGGCATAAGCAAGAGCAGATGGAGATGCTTTAAGAGCAACAGAGTGAAGCTCTGTCTCTGCTCATTCAGTGATCTAGGTGCTTTTACTGGATGAAAAGAAATGGAGCAGCAGCTGTGGAAAAGGAAGAAATCAAAGAACTGGATTAATTTACAACTGGAGAATCCTCTTCTCCTTGAGCTTCTGGTTGGGAACACTGGTTTATGAAGGAGCAATCCGATGCAGGCCAGTATTTTCAGGAGTGTTTGAGCAGTTTAGGAGAAAACTACCATTTCCAAAGGTGTCTGAACACTTCTGAGAGTCAAATGCACAGTAACTTCCTATCAGCCTGAACCTTCAAAGCCTTTCTGAAAACAGGATCAGTGTGTGTTCCAAAAGCTTCCAATGAGTCTCCTTTGGTAGCCTAATGACATGCCAGCAAACGTTGCCTCAACTGAATAGAGCAACATTGCCTGGGGAGCATCCGTGGGACTGGACCTTGTTAGACAAATGTATCAAAGGGCAAAGAAAACAAAAACAGGAAAGAAAAGAAAAGCTGGGATTCAGTGCCACACCAAGTCTTCATTACAGGTGTCATAAGGAATGTTTATTCCTGAACTGGCAAGTTTAGTCCTACAACATGCCTTGCACTTAACACACCGACCTGTAAGGAATTTGGGCTGGGGAAGGATGATGATATTGCTCTGCATGATCTACGGTGAAATCTGGCCCCCAAATCCCAATCTGAGGCAAATTAAAGGCCAATGATCTTGAAAATGACTAGGCAGGTCACACCTGCTATGCCATTCATAATGCTGATATACATAAGTAGACATTTATAGATTTTTTTAATATAAATTAAGCATTTAATGAGGGAGCTGGGCTGGGTCAGCCTGGAGAAGAGAAGGCTGCAGGGGGACCTCATTGCAGCCTGCCAGTCCCTGAAGGGAGCAGAGGAACAGGAGGGGAATCAGCTTGTTCCAAGGGCAGAGACTGGCAGGACAAGGGGGCTGGAGTGAAGCTGGAGGAGGGAAGGGGGAGAGGAGATCTTAGGGGGAAGTTCTTTACAGAGAGAGTGGGGAGGGGCTGGAACAACACCAGGTTGGCTGGGGCCCTGGGCAACCTTGTGTAGCTCCAGGCCTGGAGGTTGGTGTCCCTGCCTGTGGCAGGGGGTTGGAGCTCTGTGATCCTTGGGGTCCCTTCCAACCCTGACCAGTCTGGGATTCTATGCTTTAAGTGCTTTGAAAGAGCACCATTTATGGAAGAATTTCCCAGTATCAGTTTTAAGACACCCAGAGACTGATCTTGTTTTTGCAATCACTGCCGTGTTCCAGGGGAGACAATGCCATTTCATCCCCCTCTGCTCCTCTTCGCACTTACACTGCTTCCCTTTGAGACAGCCGCCTGTAGCTTTGGTGAAGGAGCTGTATGGGCCACACCACACCTGCCTGATACCATCTTTGTCTCCTTCTCAGGCTCTAAGCACAGAGCAGCCCAGGCGAAGGTGATGGTGGGGAGATGAAGGAAGCAAACAGGAAATCTGCTAGACTAAGCACCGAGCTGCACATCTCGTTCAAAGATCTGGGTAAGGAATAGGTGCAAATGTAAAGGTGGAGGAGAAAGCAGTGGCTTGGGGTGTGTCAAGTGCTTCTCAAAAAGAAACAGAAAACTCAAGGTGGTAAGAAGAAGTTTCAAAACAATCTATGCATGGGCTAGGTAACAGTTTATGATGGGTTTAAGCAACCACAGGAGCTGTAAGAGAAAACATCTTTCTCAGGGAGTAAAACTCAGTAAGCAACCCCTCTTCACCTGGTGAGACACAATCTTCCTGGTCTAGGAGGGCAGGGGAGCTTATCTTTAGGGACACAACCTTTTTAGCAAGTTAGGATCATTGATAGGTGATCTCTGGTTTTCAGATGGCTCAGGCACAAAGGTTTCCACACCCAGAGCTGCAGGAGCACAAGTGCTCTGGGAGCCAGCTGTGAATCTGCTCTGCAGGATGTGAACTACCCCCAGAGAAGCAGATGTGCCTCTGTTGGGAGAGTTCAGCAATGATCTTTTTTTAATATTTATTTTTTTCTTACAGAGTACTGAGAAGCCAGGTCAGTTTTGGGAAAGTCAACCCAACAGCTGTGCCTAGATGTTTACTGGTGAAGACACAATGATTTAAAGAAATGAGGTATTATTTGCAGTAACCCTGCCAGGGTGCAAAGCTTTGTGGAGCACCACGTGGCTGAGAAGAAAAAGATTGCATTTCTATCTAAGGTAGGTTGGCAAACACTGAGAGTTTAAAAGTCCTAAAGGGTCAGGGATGCACTGAGGTACACGCTCTTTTCCTTACAGCTAGGGTATACTGCTGATAAGCAGCCCCAAATCAGGCCATAGAAATTACTTTTGGTCTATAATCCACAGGAACTCCAAAAGCACTGTAAAAGAAGTATAAATCTGAACCTAGGATGAAGGCAGGCACCCACTTCTGGCTACCCTGAGCCCACCTCCAAAACATCTGACTCTGGGCTCCTTCCAGATAGGGCAGTAAATAAGCTAGACCACTGGTCAGTCAGCAGCTTCTTCATCAAACCTGGATGAAAATGAGCCAGCTCAAGAGCCCACCCCAAGAAAATCCCTTAGACAGTCAGTCTGAGAAAACAGGGTGATCCCTGGCTCAGCGTGACAGATACTGTGTCTACGCAGAGAAGTTCACAAATGGGAAAAAAAGGTTAAGCCCAAAGCAGAAACAGCATACTATGTGCTGCTGAGCATCACCAGCCTCTACATAACACTGTGTGTATCACATGTCACTGGTGGCAGCTCAGGGTTTTACCTTTACTATTTGCTTGCTGTGTCAGTTTTGTCCTGTGTATTATGCTGTCTGGATGGGCATGCATCTTTTCTGAGCATCTCCAGGATGACTCCAGCTAGGAGCCAGACAGAGCTGTGACTTGCTGCCAGACCACAGAGAGACAGGGAACTGCGACAGGAGCATTACAGGGATGTTTGTGACACTGCAGAAAATACAATATATGTTGGCTTTGCCAAATAACCACACAGGACTAGGAACTTAGGTACATAATTCTAAGCTTGTGTATGAGGGCATGATTGAGGTCCTTGAGTGAGTCCAGAGGTGGGGCAGGGGCTGGAGGGCAAATCCTCTGAGGAGCAGCTGAGGGAGCTGGGGGTGTTCAGCCTGGAGAAGAGGAGGCTGAGGGGAGACCTTCTCCCCACCTCCCCTGGCCTGCCAGGAGGGTGCAGAGAGGTGGGCGCTGGTCTCTTCAGCCAGGGGACAGGAGATGGGACAAGGGGCAATGGGCTCAAGCTGCCCCAGGGCAGGGTCAGCTCAGCTGGGAGGGAAAAGTTCTTCCCTGGCAGAGTTGTCAGGGCCTGGCCCAGGCTGCTCAGGGAGGGGGCTGAGTCCCCACCCCTGGGTGTGTTTAACAGAGGGGGAGATGAGGTGCTCAGGGATCTGGTTTAGCACAGGACAGGAATGGTTGGACATGATGATCTTAAAGGTCTTTTCCAACCTTCTGATTCCGTGACTCTGTAGGTGAGGTACCAGACCATTCATCAACTTCAGGGCTTATCCTGAAATGCCAATAATTCTTTGAAAATACAGATGGTTTTTAGAAGAAAGAGAACAGACACAGTACTGGAGCAAAAAGATGAAAAACCCTCAGAATGACAACAGGTAAAAATGAGGTACTGTATCAAAATCAAAGTATGAAGTAACCAAGAAAAGATCTAAACACAGAGACTGAAGAAAGCTACCTTGCCTGACCTCACCTGAGCACTGGCGATGCTGTTACACCCACCCTAATGGCTCAGGTAACAGCACAAAATCCTTTGTGTGTTTTTGAATTTAGGGAATTAAAATCTGAAAACCAGAGTAATCCCTGGGACCCATTTCTGGGTAGGATTATAGGGCACCACACTACACAAATGGGGTGGTGGAGGGGGTTGAACTTAACAACTCTGCAAACTTTTACTGACACAAAGTGGATGTGTGAGTCCTCCTATCATGGGGTGTTCTAGAAACTCAAGTTTCATAGCAGCAGACACCACTTTTACCAGCACTCAGGAAGATGCAGATGAGTTTAAGCCCTGGGTTCCTGCATTTCAGCCCACAACCCTTCTCCAGGATAACGTGTAGAGCTTTACACAGCAGTGGAGGCCAGTGTATACCTGCAGCAAATGTTTTTGCTTCAACTGGAACACATTCAGAAATCACCATTTGCTGACAGCTTTTTACAGGAGATTTGTATCGCTGCTCAGAAACGTTTACAGGATGAGGAGTAGACTCTGGGTGCTTCACTCTGCTCCAGCTCACACCTGAGTCAATGATGCTTTAGTGGTACCCTCAAAGAAGGGCTTGGACATCCAGGAATTAAAAAAGTATCAGGGTTAAACCCTGCAAGCTTATGAAGACCTCCTAACCCCCAAAACACCATTCTCCCCCTGAAACCAAGCAGATCCAAGGCTGAACTATTTCTTAGCAGAATTTTATGAATGAGACAGTTGAAAATCTGCCACTTCTCAAGTATGCTAAATGTAAACTTTAAACAAAGAAATTGGCTTTAATAACTCAGTTGGGAATCTCTCACTTTTACATACTGCATAAATGAAGGGGGGGAAGAGTGGGAATCAGCTATTTGAAGGTCTCAAATTGGGCAAAAAATTTAAGCTGTTCTAAATACATATGTGCACTGCCCAGAGACAGAAAATACTGCGTTTAGCAAGGAAGTGAAGGCAGGGGAAGGTGGGTTATGCGCAGTTGAGGAGCAGATCTGCTAGAAACCAAGGGGCTTGGCCCCTCCAGAGAAAAACTGTGGTGTCTTCAGACCCTGGCATCACTTGGTTTCCATGGGGAAAGCCTTACACAAACCAGAAAAGGCTTTTTATGGTTCAGGACTTGCCAAGGATCCAAAGAACAAACAGTGGAGGGTTTGGAGGAAACAATCCTGGTGGATAATGAATGTACACTAGAGAGAGTAGCTACATACTCAAAAGATGTAGTGAATCTGCTCGACACAAATCTTAGAGCCAGCTATGTATTTTAACTTTCTAGCAGTGAGTAGCACTGTTGAAGTCCCAGCAGCTGTTTTGTCAGCAGACTATTCTAAAATACAAGGAATGTTGTTTACCATGGAAATGCTTTGCACTCCAGATAATATCACCGGATGATTGCTCCACCTAGGCTAACGCAGCATCCCATCGTCCTGAAACAAACCCCAATGCTCTCACTGATGCCTGACCTCTTCTAGTCCCACCAAAAAAAACCCCCAAACCTGAGCAGTTAAGCAAATAAAACCCTTGCTGGTGTGTGCCATGCAATCAGCAACGCCAAACGAGTGTGGGGCCCTTGCTTGCTGCAAGCGTGGTGATGAAGAAAACCACTGAATTTCGGTAAAGTGACCCACATTTTTGTCTCTTGGTGAGGCACAGGAGCAAGCACGCTGCCTCACTGCAAGAGGGACTCATCTCAGGAACCCTGTCTGGACAGTGTACAAATTCTGACCCCGCACTATGCAAATATTACCCTTTTCTCACTTTTTCATTGGTACTGTCATACCCAGGGTCAGGTTTTGCTTCTCCCGCCCTGGGAAAGAAGTTGGGGATTTCACTGCCCCATCTTTACAGGCTCAGTCCCACCTTGTGCTTGACAGTGGAGTTGATGATTGTGTACAAAGCCTCCTGCACTGACCTCCCTGTTCCAAGACAGTTAGAGACTGAAGTACACCAACAGCACAAACAACACTAATTTCCTAGCTAGAAGGCATTTCCTTTGGGAAACTACCTGCATGAGCCCTCTCTGCTACCCTGGTACAGCTGTGGGATTACCCAGCTGAAGGATGCAGGCAGAGGATCGAGATGTCAAAATGCTGTTTCCACCCTCCTGTTTCTTTCAACCAAAATCCAGAGTTACCACAACGTCACAACTGTCTTTTCTCTCCATTTCATGGCATAGAAGATGTTCCCCCCAGCACAGAAGGTGACAGGAGAAGAGCAGAGTGATTCAGCTCACATACTTCTCCAGTGACGAGGTCCCAGGCATGCTTTCACTGGAAACTGGTGCAATGCTGCAGCAGCATCCAGAACCTCCCACCAAGCCAAAAAGAACATTACTGTGGACAACTGGGACCAAGCTCCTCTCCGTTATCACTGTCCAGGGGGTCCAAAACACCACCTGGACCTTGGCTTTGCACATCAACCACGGAAACAAGACCCCTCTTCCCCCTGCCGAGTTGGTAACACCTTCGATTTGCCTGGTGTGGGCTGACATTTACAACACGTTTCCACACAGGGAGGGCTCCCCACGACTCGTTTTACGAGGTTTGACTTTTACATAACAGCAGCCACAAAGACGAACCCCGAGCAGACATCCTCCTCCGGTCCCTCCCACCCGGCACGGCAGCGGGGCGGCACGCCAAGCCCAAACATCCTTCCCCTCCCCGAGTGCCCGCGGAGGAAGACCTCCTTTTGATTCTGTACTTTTTAATCTGAGAGAGCCAGGCTTGTAAATATTACAAAAAAAAAAAAAAAAAAAAGATAACAATGACTTAAGAACAGAGGCAGACTCTCCGTCACCAACTGTTAACTCTCAGATCAGGGCAGCCTAGGAAGTGGACCCTTATCTGCCTGAGGTTCAGGACATGCTGACTAACACCCCTATTGAGTCTGCAGACCTTTGGCTCCCTAATCTCCCCGCACTGGAAAATGCACACCCCGACGGACATACTCCCTTCTGAGGTATTTCAAGCCCCAGCAAACAGAAGAACTGTGCCGTGAGATGAGCAGCGCTGCCCGTTTCAGGCAGGAAATCCAATTTATTCGTCTCGAGGAGCGAGATGTGAAATGACAGTAGAACCTCTCCAGCTGCAGCACGCGGTGCCAGGCTGCAGCCTTGTCTCTGCCGGGCCCTCGAGACCCGAGGAACCGGTGCCAAACGTGGATGTTCACGCTCCTTTATCTAGTGGATGTGGACTTTTTAAAGTTTTATGCCCCCATGCCAAGAGGCAGTGAAGACAGACCTGAGCTGGGGGTGTGGGGTGTGTGTTAAGTTGACCTCGACACACAACAACCCTTTTCTTAAACCTTTTTTTAGGTTGTTCACTCCGCTCTACATCCTATTCCATCCAGGGAGGACATGAAGGTTGTGATAGCAAGTTCTAGTTATCTACTGGGAACACACCTCAGTCAATGACAGAGGAAAGTAGCATGTAGGAAGGGGAAAGGGATGGCCACTAATGAGTATGATGAGGAGGATGACATCTTCATGATGACTATGATGAGGAGGGATGGCTGCTAACGAGTGTGATATTCCATGGAGGACATCTTCACGAGTCGTGAAGCTGGGCAGCTGCATCTCCTTGACTGGCTAAGTACAGGGAGTCAGGAGCGGACTGCATCCAGAAAGCGATCCGCATGCTCAGTGTCCTCCAGAAGCCATCAATCATAAAAAAATAGCAGTTTTCTATGGTGAAAATGCTTTTTTTGCTAATGCAAACAATCCTCTCCATCTGAAAAAAAAAGGGCCTCGAGTGAACTGCTCTTGCAACAGCGCACAAAGATTACTTGTTTTCTTCACTGTGCTTTAGATGTTTGCCTTCACTGACCTTGGCTGTATTGAGACCTCCTGTTCTGCAAAGACCATCTTTAGGGCATGAATCAAACAATTCCAGAGAACTGCCCACCTCAGGCTGGGGAACTTAAAAGTCATTTATTCCTAAATGCTGTTATGTCCCTTTGTTATCGGACGCATCTGCCCCCTTCCTCCCTCCCTGTGCACTCAGGTCAAGATTGTTTAGCCTGGTGACAACAATCTGTCTTCCCTGGTCTGCACAGAGGAGGACAGAGCTTGGCAAAACCTGATGGGACAGATAAGCACAAGGAATTCAAGTGAAGTTCTGCTGCCTGACTCCCAGTTCAGAGCTGCAGGCACCGCTTGAATCTCAGGGCTCTCACATTAAAGGCGAAGGGTAAGTTTAAGGGCCGTGGCTCTTCTCCCACCCAACTCCACAGATCTAAAACTTCCTGCTCGATTTTGAAGCTGCTGGCTGCTCACACCACCCGGCACACCTTCCTTCAGTGAGCTGTGCAATATAAGGCTTCTGGCTTCCCAGCCATGAAAAAGTCTTTGCTGGGGTTTTTGATACTTAACACGCTGCATAAGAGGAAAGGAAATCTTCATCCTGGAGCTTCTGGATGCTGCTGCAGCACTATCAAGCTGGAAAACTCTCACCCCACAGCTATATTGGCTGTCCTCAAGCTGAACCCAGCTCAGGAGCCACAGGTTGACTGCTCTCCCCATAATTTAAACATCTTTTGTGATAAAGGAACTGGTATAAATCACTGATCTGGCACGCAAGGAGTAAATGCAATGTATGTCTTGCAGGACTCCCCTGTCTTTCATCATCTCCTTTCATCATCTCCCCTGCTCTGGTGGCTGCAGCACTTAGATCCTACCTGGAGTGCGAGCATAGTCATCAAGGGCAAGGAGAAAAGCTGGCACCTGGGGTCGAGGTCAGGAGTCTGTGTGGCTGAGAAAAAAGCATTCCTTGATTGCAAGCTCAACAGTTGAGCGCTGCAATCTTAAGAACCATAAAACCCACACGGACCTGAGATTCGGTGCAACCACCTGATGCTACATAACAAACACAGAGAGGGGAAAGGCAGGGTGACCTAAACCAGCCGCCCTGTAAATCCTAACAGCACAGCCCTCAGCCACAAGGCTGACAGACATGAGAAATCCCCTGCCCGTCCAGGAAAAAGCCACCTACATCACTAATCATCCTAAGCAGGAACAAACAGCCTGTAAATCAACCGGAGAGAAGCATCAGCATCAAGAGGTTGTGAGAAAACTAAACTGGGTGAGGGAAGGCAGTCAGAGGCAGCCACCAGCTGACAAGAGTACGCTGCTTCCTCATTCTCACTTCTTGGGGTAGTTGCTGTAAACATTTGAGACATTTCTCTAATTTATGCATTTAATTAAAAGATATCTATAATGCTCACGCTGTTTACGTTTAACCCAACGCTGCAATGAAAGCTGTAATTTGTGCCTGGGATTTATATTCTGCACTCAAAATTTATTTTGATTCCTCAGTTTAAACACACACACACACACACACAGAGAAGCGAAAATGTGTCAAATCATGAAAATGGAAAAGATTATACTCCATTATCTAGTTCATCTGTCAACCAGGACAAAAACGTTCCGGGGGACTGTTTTTCTCAATCTGCCACATGTTATGGAAACTTAATTTAAAGGACTGATTCAGACAAGACAGCTAAACTGTAAGAGTGGAAGGGCAATCGGACTGGCATAATTGGAAGTTGGTTACACGATTTTCCATCTTATATCAAGTTGTGATTTGCCAAATTTTGCACTTTCTGGGATAATGCTGTTGGCCTCTGCCATATTATTATATACTTTTAAAATACAAAAATATGTTAATTAATTTTTTTAAAATCAAGTGAGGAAAAAAAGCATGTATGTGGGTTTTTTTAAGTAATAAATTAATTTTAAAGGCAACTTTTTTTTTCTTTCTTTTCTTCCTTTTCAGTTACCTTGCCTGTACTGAAGGTTTGCAGCAGAAAACCAACACATGGGTTGGAAATAGACTGGAAAAAAAAAAAAGAAGAAAAGAAAAAAAGAGTCAAAGCATTTCAGCATAACTTTGCTTTGAGCAGAGTTGCAAGATATTTGGAAACAACACATCATGCAGATGCAGAGCATTTGGCACTGGACTTTTCAATAGACTCAGAGCGTACGCAGCTTAGCGAGGGGAGGCTGCACGACACGTGGGGAGCAGATTTAGTCAGGGTGAAAAACGTAATGAAAGTATAGTAGGGTGGCTTTCTAGGGTATAGAAGGGGGAGGAGGAGGGAAACTTGGGAAATGTTACTTAGCTCAGGCAAATGTACAGCTCCTAAGTTATGAGGGGATGGGCTCTGGCTCGCAGCCCTCCCATAAGATGTTCTGGATGGGGAGTTATGGGCTGCTCATGAGTGCTGGGGTCCTGCCAAGCAGCTGTGAAGAAGCCAGCAGAGCTCTGCAGCTCCGGGCAGGGAAGCTCCTCTTTGCTCTCTTTCAAAAACCCAGGATCATCCTTAGGAGGTTAACAGAGTTCACATCATGTGGCAGGCGAGCGGAATGGAAGTAGTTTTGGGAAACATCCCCGTGCAAAATGTTGTTTACTTGTGTCAGAGACCTGTTACTAGGGGAGCGACTTGGAAAGTCTCTCACTGCTTTCCCATCCTCTCATTTCTCTCTGCCTTGTATTTTATTCATCTGTCTTGTAGCAGCTTCCTTAAACCAATGAAATCAACCAATTTAAAGTAGCTGGAGACAAACAACCGGATACACAGAGGTAGACTGTTCCATGCTACAAACTGTGTAAAGTTGAGTTCTTCTGCTCAGTCTCTGTATGTGCCCTTCCTTCCTATAAAGCATGAGACTGACCCCGTCTCTGCCACCAGAAGTTTGTATTTAGGGAGTATTTAGTTGTTTTTAAATCACACAGCTAAATGGAATTGGAAGAAACGACTGGCAGCACAGCAGCATCTCAGGAGCTCAGGTGGAAAAATCAGAGTGCTGTTCACTACTCTCACTCCCAGTCTTGGGTACACAGGAGTACCTGATTGATCTCTTTTGGCAGTCCACGCTCCTTTTAGTGACTGGAGTTTGTATGTCATCTCCTGACCCTTCCCTTTCACAGAGTTTGCAGAGCACCTGATGTCAGACACCCCTCACCTCCACCCTCCCCCCATTTATCAGCACCACCAATGCCTCGTGCAAGGATGCTCTGCCATCTGGAGAGCAGCAGGAAGGAAAACATTCCTCATCCTGGGTGAAAAAATGCCACCACCTACCACCTTTTTTTTTTTTTCTGCTCAAAAACAATATTCCTAACAGCGCTGGTTCCTGCTCATCCCTGCCAAGCAGCCTCCTCCTGGCTAAGAACTGGTTGGGGCATCTTTTATCTGACCATGAAATCAGGATGCTGAAGGGCCCCTCTCACACCGACACTGTCACCAGACTCTTCTGATGTGAGGAGGAGAAGATCCTGGCGATGGACTTCCCCTGTGCCTGTTAGAGAAATAATTTTCTGCTCCCTACAGGATACATAAAGAACTACATACTCGTTTCTTCAGATCCATACTGAGGTACCTGGACCTTTTCTACCTGTTCCTCTATTTCATGAGGAAAGGTGAATGTCGGCTGCTAATTAAGAGGTGACAAGCCTCCCGGAGGTTAACACTGCCACTTCTTCCTTACTGTTTGTTAAACTTTCCTTTACTCTCCTCCTAGATTTTATCACCCAGGGCAAAAGGATGCTAACTAAACCCTTAGCTAAAGTTGAAGAGCAAATCCTGCGCTGCTGTCAGGGCTGATCTTTCCCAGGTGACCTGCCAAAAAGCTCTTTCACCCCATTCTTTCTTTCTTTTTTTTTTGTTTGTTTGTTTGTTATGAACATTAATCACAAAGACAAATAAACACCTTTATTACTGCCTGGCCACATGATGCATCTGAAAAACCTGATAACCAACCCTCCACCTCCCCAGTTCTGCCCAGACCCCAGCTAAGCTCCTGTTCAGGTTCAAAGGAATTCTTAACTTTACAACACCGATAGTTTCCTGATGGCCTAATCCTGGGTCAGAAAGGGAAAAAACCCACCCCACAAACCCCTTTAATAACCGTTGTTATAGGACACTGTTCCATCTTCTAAAGCCTCTGCATGTAACTGCATGAATTCTCATCTGTTCCCTTAATGGGAAGCTGTTAATTACGATCCACAGGCTGCCACAGGCAAGGCTGAGACATTAATCAGCTCGGCTGGGTCCAGGGCTGTAGCTGCAGTTACAGCTCTGTGTAGCAGTGAAGGGACTAAACCTGGGTGCCAGCAATGTGGAGGCACCCTGGAGAACAGCCAAACTCTGGCACTGCTGATCACCCTGCCCTTAGAAGGGTTTATTTTCCCTTTTACATTTTTTCTTGGTTTGAAGAATTTTCTCAGAATCACTCATGGTATGTACTACTGCATGGAGGTCGCTGTACTTGCACTTACACAGTTGTTACTATCACCTAGTCCATTTCTCCTGGCTGGGTAAATAGGACCTTAGCATCTGAACATCCCAGTTCATTCTCAAAACCACTTTTTGGATACCCGGGACATTGCCTGGGCTGCCATGGAAGGCTGACCCTGCCCAACAATATTACTGAGCAGTTCTGAAGCAGCTGTGGTATCCCAGAATAAGGCGATTTCATTCCAGTCTAACTGTTCAGCCTCGCGGACAAAGCAATTACTGGGGAATGGAATGACTGAATCCAGAATGCAGCTTCCAGGAGGAAGAGTCCTCAGGGGTGGAGGGAACAGACACTAAGCCTCCATGTAAATATTAGTCTCCATGTGGACAACGGCCTGGGAATAGGAGTGTCCTGTGTTAGCCCACCCTTCGTCTTCATCTTGGCCAACGCACCTCATTCCTGAACTGCGGAATCACTGTTGCTCCAGTCGCTCACCCAAGGCACCACCCTCCCAAGCTACCTTGTCCTGTTGTGCAATGCTCAGCCCTAGCTGCTCTCCTCCATCTCGGGGTGAAATCTGCTCCTCTGGATTCCAGGAAGAGAAACAAAGCCCTGTGTACAGGAGGTATTTTTCCTGGAGAACTGTGATTAAACTACCAGCAGGATGCAAAGGTGACACTCAAAATATAGAAAAAATTGGATTCAGAAAGAAAGTAACTGCCACCATAATCCTGAAGCCAATGAAAGACTCACCTTTCAGGGCTTCTGGAAACCCTACATGTAAGGTTCTCCTACACTATATTTGAACTTAGAAGTCAATTGTTATTGTTACCTATTACTCCAAAATAGTCTATTTTCACCCACTCATTTGTCTTGTAAGTATTAAAGAAAATGAAGATCTTATTCAAGGGTTGAAGAAAGAAAGTGCATTAAACTATTTGGAGTTTCCTCTGGTGTTAGCAATGGTCTTTCTGTGACTATGACAGGTTCACTGATTTTTCAAAGCCTAAAGCAAGTGTGCATTTGAATAAATCACAGACTCACAGAATGATCGGGGCTGGCAGGGACCTCTGGAGATCATCTACTCCAACCCCCCTGCCAGAGCAGGATCACCTCAAGCAGGCTGCACAGGACAGCACCCAGGATCACAGGGTTTGAATGTCTCCAGAGATGGAGGGAGACTCCCCAGCCTCTCTGGGCAGCCTGGCCCAGGGCTCTGCCACCCTCCCAGGAAAGAAGTTCCTCCTCAGGGTTAGGTGGAACTTCCTCTAATCCAGTTTGTGCCCAATGCCTCTTGTCCTCTCCCTGGGCATCACTGAACAAAGACTGACCCATCCTCCTGAGCTCACCCCTCAAGGACTTATCAGCATTGAGAAGATCCCCCTCAGTCTTCCCTCCCCCAGGCTAAAAAGTCCTGATGCCCTCAGCCTCTCTTCATCAGAGAGATGTTCCATGCCCCTCAGCATCTCTGTAGCCCTTTGTTGTCCCCTCTCCAGTAGCTCCCTGTCCTTCCTGACCCTGGGAAACCCAGCACTGCACACAATATTCCCAATGAGGCCTCACCAGTGCAGAGCAGAGGGGGAGGAGAACCTCCCTCGACCTGCTCCTCACACTTCCCTTGATGCACCACAGGATGTCGTTGGCTTTCTTGGGCCCAGGGCACATTGCTGGCTGATGGTCAACCTGTTGTCCACCAACACTCTCAGGTCTAGTGCTGCTTTGGCCTTGACCACCGAATGTCTCTGACGTACAGGAGGGATCTCCGAGTGTGCACAGCCCTTAGTAATCTTCTGCCTTCCTCAGGTCAGAATGGAGAACAACAATGTCCTGAGGTTTGCAGCAGCCTTTATGTTTTTAAGGAAAATCACATTCACACTACTAAACTCTGGGTTGTTTGTTTTTTTTTTTTTAAAAAAGCAAGGGATGCCAGGTCTGTAACATTTTAAAGTTCACTTCAGCTGCAGGCACAGCTCTGAAAGCACCTGTTTTTTACGGGTCTCAGTTACACCAGCAATGAGCCCAAGTCATCTCCTGGTCACCTAAGAGGGCTTGGTCTTGTGGGACACGGTCCCTTGCTGGCGTCAGCCCGGAGCTGCCCGTGCCACGCTGCCCGAGGCTGCCGGAGCGGCTGGTGAGGCTTCCATGGCACGTTGGCAGGCTGCAGGCGAGCTGTTTTCGGCAACTGGTTTGTTTATGGACAAAGGATCCAGAAACGAGCTAAGGGAGCTTGAAATATTTTCATGGTGACCCACTCCTAAGGAAAAGGAGGAAGGGCTCCGACACAGCAGAGCGCAGAAGTTCTGTTTACAGGCTCTTCATATAAGCAGCAGTGAAACTAGGCAAGGCTGCATTACTTGCTACTGCTATCAATTAATACAGCAACCACTTCCAGACGTAATAATTACCACATGTGCACTGTGCTTTACCTCTGGGCTTATTAATTTCATACACAGGAGGTTAAGGCTATTGACTGCATTAAAAGGTATTGACAGGCTACAGCAGGAACGCTCCCATCGTGACGCGTCGCTGCACAAACCAAAACGATTCGAGGGGTACAGAAACAGCCCCGTCCATCAGCGGATGGCTTCTTCAGAGTCATTGCTCTGTCCCCTCCTAAGCGCAGGTTTTGGGACAGAACGACAGCAGTGAGCTCAGCTGCTCAGGGACACAAACTACATGGTCTTTGGGGACAGATGTTGGCTGCTGCATAAACTCAAGAATCACCCAGCAATGCAAAGAAATGAATACAGACAGAATGGCCAGTGGCTCCTTGCATCTCACCGCAGTCTGCCACCCTGAGAACCCGTGCCAACTGCCAACCAGCGCTACCCTGTGAACGCTGGAGCGGGGTGAAGTTTGGTGAGTCTTGGGAAAACACTTTCGCTCATTTTTGGGAATTTTTAGAAGAGCATTTGAGCTCAGAGAGGTCATGAACAAGAATGTCATTCAAATAGCACCTCAAAAAAGCAGTGGCTGTGCTGCCACAAGACAAACGTGCTTCTAAGTACGTGTGAACATGGCAAGGTATTCAGAAACAACTGTGCTCGGTCTGCATATGGGTTTTTGTATTGTCACCCCATCCTCAAAGATATACCGCTACACATGAATTATACAACGCGCCTTAAAATATCCCTAAATAAGGGCTACGACAATGATTTAGAGCCTGGAGCATTTTCCCTGTGAGGAAAGGCTGAGTAAGTTGGGACTGTTCAGCCTTGAGAAGAGAAGACTAAGGGGGGACCTAATTAATGTTTATAATTATCTTAAGCAGGGGATGCAGGGGAATCAGCCAGCCCCTTTTCAGTGTCTGTGGGGACAGGACAAGGGGCAATGGCTGCAAGTTGGAGCACAGGGAGTTCCGCACCAACATGGGGAAAAACTTTTTCACAGTGAGGGTGAGGGAGCCCTGGGACAGGCTGCCCAGGGGGGTGTGGAGTCTCCTTCTCTGGAGAGATTCAAGACCCGTCTGGACGCCTATCTGAGTGGAATGTCCTAGGGACTCTGCTTTGGCAGGGGGTTGGACCCGATGATCTCTCGAGGTCCCTTCCAACCCCTACAATTCTATGATTCTGTGATTCTGTGATCCCTGTAAACAGCAGAGCATTGTTTGTGCTTTTAATAAATCTTACTTTCCTCTCTTTCTACTTTATATATGTTTCAAGGAAGAACGCACCAAGTTCAGCAGGTAAATCTCACGTTAAAAAGTAATCCAACTGCCCTAAAATGACTTTTAGAAAGACATCAGCAACCGTGAGGTGGAGGAACAACTGTGACAGGCCACATTCTCGGGTTTGCTGGAGTGGCAGTACATTCAGGCGATAGCATGTCTCAGCAATGCCCAGAATCCTTTATGAATTAGAAGGAACCTGTTCATTTGGGATTTTTTTTTTTGTTTGTTTGTTTTTTTCCAGCAAAACAGCACAAGAAGCGAGCACCAAGCACAACGGGTTAAATGCCTCCTTCCTCCTTCCGAAAGCAGGAACGAAGCCGGTTTCGTCAGTGGGGTTTGGCAACGTGCGAAATCCTGTAACCAATTTCATTTCCTGATAAACGAACGGTCCGCAGGGGAAAGTCAGCCAGAGGCTTTGGGAACTGTCGAGAGCTCAGACATGACCGAGAGGCTCCTGGAAGGAGCCAGACTGTCTCTTCGCTTATCGCCGCCCAGCCAAACGGCACCATCCGAACGCCGGCGCTGCCGGGCTCCGCTTCGAGCCGGAGCTGCGGCGCAACACGATAGCGCTTCATTGACACGCGGCGTCCCCTGGAAAAATAAACCAGCTCGCCTCTTAGGCTAGGCTTAAAGTGAGCGGGTCGAGGACACGTGGCTGTGTAAAGCAGGCGCTGGGATGTAACTCGTAAGGGTCTGCCTTGCTCGGGTGCTGTTCTGAAGCCAAGTGCCAGGAAGAGACTTTGTATTCCGGCGTTTACAATCTCTCACACGCTTCCAAACAGGGAAGGATAAATCATTCATTACTGGATAGGTTTTGGCATCAGCGAGGCTGCAAAGGAGGCATCTGAAATAGGAGCTATAGGCAGCATCACATGGAAAGCCGAGTGCCTCTCACAGCTTTAAGCTGCACGCCGATGCTTTACAAGCTACCCCTGTAAACGTGACTGCTGGTCTGAACAGTTAAATTAGCAGCAAACACAGTACCCTGCTGCAGAAGGGCAAGCACACCTCGATAGAAGCTCAGCCATCAGTCGCTGATGTATTTACAGGTCAGCCTGTTCATACAGAAGCAACCTGAATGATTGTTTGGCTTTATATTAATGCAAAGGGATTCACAGCTCTAACTCTTTTTTACAGGAAATTCAAGTAGCTTGACACACAGGGATTTGAACTTTTAAAGTCTGAAGTTTGAGCTTGTAAAAAAAAAATAGAATAAAATAAAAAATATATATTGCCAGTCTGATGACCCCTGAAGGGAAGATAAAAAGAAAAAAAAAAAAGCTCAAATAATAACTTCAGGCCCTTCATTACCAAAATCCTGGGTAACTTTTCAAGTGGCTTGCAGGCTTATAATAGCAACAGCGCCTGCAATTGATTAGCTAGCCCAGCACAACCAGATGCCTCAGTGACAGGGAGAAAGTACTGCTGGTTCTAGAGTTTACTGGGAAGTAGAACATAATTTCACAGAAAACCAATGTATCTAAAAGGGAAGCTAAGGAAATATTATGCTTGTTCTCAACTGAAGAGCTTCAATTCAGTTTTATTGCATCGCCTACTTCTCCGGGAAGCCTGGGATGAAGTGCTGTCATGCTCACTTGACTCATTCTGCCCTTTTCTCATACCACCACGACTCATCCCTTTGCTGGGACCTTCGGTGCATTCTGCTCAAGGCTGTGGCAAATACAAGTCGATCATATGCAAGAAGACAGCTCTCTCTGCCAACCATCTACCCAGGTTTGTCAACAGGCCACACTGCCTTGGGGGAATACCAGAGCGTGGCTCCAGGCACAGCAAGGCCTACACTTAGAGCAGACAAACTCCGGGTGCCCCATCCCTGCTGCTCCTTCTGTGAATTGACTCGTGTTATTTAATGCATGTTGTAGACCCTGAACAAGAAAAGCAACGAGAATACATGAAAAGGATGCAAAAAATGATGTTACTCCTTCAGAGCACAGTACTGCTGCCTTCGAAAGTACCCCTGATACTCTTTTGGGCTACTGCTATGCTTTTACCCACTATCGTGATGAATCCATGCACAACATCACAGAGTGACCAAGAAACACTGCAGCAGGAAGACGACTGCTTCTTCTTCTCTCTTCAGGCTGTGACATTAAAACCAAGGAGAATAGTCCAGGGCATGGTATACCACAGACTGGTTGATAAGCACCACTGTGGTATTAGTACTTACATACTACTTCTACAATGGGCACTCAAAACACATCGAAGGGATTTAGACATCCATGTCTTATTTCAATTACACCCTGTATAAGAGAAATTACTCACTGAGTAGCTGACATTTCACCATCCTTTCAACATGAGAGCTTGCAAAAGCTCAGTGGACTTGGTGTAGGCAACCAAAACTCACTGATGAGCTCCTTCAAGCTGATTGTTCACCAGGTACCGGGGCTCTACCTCCACCTTTTCTGCTCCTCAAGCTGCTTCTCTCACTTCAGCCAAGCTGCTTGAACCTCACAAGATCACAGACTCCTTTTTTGCTGCTGTGTTCACACACAGCACAGGAAGAAACACAGAGATTGCATCTTGTGAGATCTTTATCATACTGCTGACCACCCTGGGCACCCTACAGCGACAGGGACAGCCTTGGCAGCCCTTTGAACTACTGCTGATTCAGGTGATGAGGCTGGTCTAAGGTGATGCAATGCAAAGAAACCTGCCAGCCTCTGCTGTTCGTTAAAGCAACACAGGAGAAACAAAGCCAGGACACATCACCTCAATCTTCTGAGCTACTGCTCAACCAAGGGGACTCCAACGAAACAGCAGCCAGAGAAATGAAGACAGAGAAAAGTGAGGCACAGTCTCTCCCATCCTCTCAATTATCACCAATCAGTATGAGACACATACTCGTGACTGTGGGATATGCAAAATCCTAAGGCACCTGCCCGGTGTCCTCCTCACATCACGTAGCATCTCATAGGTGTGAAGATACGGCTTGAAAACGTTATGGCAGCTGAAGCCAGCTGCAGAGGTCTCCAGAGAGAGCAGGACTTTTCCCATGGAAGCACTAGGATACAGTGACCAGCGTTGCAGTGACTGGGAAGAAAACAAGCCTGAAGCTCTCTGTTTATTCTTGACCCATGAAGGAAAGCTTTACACAGTGCTCTCTCCAAGCTGAAACCAAGATGATAATTTTCTGTTCAAAGAGATTTTTGGCTCCTTCACAGTAAGAAACTGATATTACACGAGAAACACTTTAAAGATCAGAGATTCCAGAGTTTGCTAACGCGTATTTTCCTCTGCTGATGCTGCAGTGATGTTTATATTACTCTTCAATGGGGAGGTGTCAGAAAAACATTAATATGTTTTTAACTGTGTGCCAGGCAGACGAGCGAACTAAAATAGCTATTTTTTCCCCCCTCCCCCTTCTTGTTCTAGTCAACAATGCCAAAAGTTATTGTTTATTTTTCTCCACCCCCATGGAAGAATTTATAACCACTGAAGTAAACTCAAGTCAAAAAGCTGTTTTTAATTCCAGAATTGACTGACAGCTGCTACGTAAAAGCAAACCTAATTTGTTTGGGTTCTAAGGAGCAATCGCATTTGAAAAATTAAGTTTCCTGAAGCCATTTGAGGGATGTTTTTTTGGGTTTGGTGGGGGTTTTTTTGCCACTTCCCTTTACTCATAATGCTAAAAAAAAAAAAAAGAAATTAGAAAAAATGGGATAGTGTATGAATTTCACGTTGAGAAGACAACTGAGGAGAGGAGGAGAGCACATCCCCTTTTCAAATAGCTTTGAGAGCGACGTGTAAATACAGTATCAGTTACTGTGTTAGCGAACTCTCTTTGGGAGAGCCAGAGAGAGGTTGCGAATGCCATGGTGCACACTACTGCTGTTAGACCTGGCAATGTCCAAACAGATAATGTACTCAGCTGTAACTAAGACCTTATGTGCAAAAGGACTTGTCTTGTACCACACCAAAGAAAACTAAATCTTGACATGTGTGACATTCAAAATCCAGGCAAACACTTACTGGAACGGTAACTGAAGAGTTCTGGTGGGTTTTTTTTTACTTAAAAATATTAAAGCAAAGTTTGAAAAATAAATAAATATGGTTTATAAGTGACTCACAAAGACTACCAGGCTATGCCAACATTTCAAACGCCTCTAGTTCAGCGCTGTGAAGCTCCGTGGATGGCAAGCTTCAAGTCAAACCACCTTTCAAAGGACTGCAGTATAATTTATTTCACTTTCCCTAAAGCTTTTAAGTTAACCGATTTCTTCTATCTTATGTGAAGGATGCTTCTGAAAATGAAGTGTTGTTAGTATGCAATCCAGCTCATCAACCGTGTTTGCATTATACGCTGCCACAAACAAGTCTGAAATCCACTTCTAACCACGCAGCAAAAGGAGTCACCAAGTTTCAAAGACTTCAAACCCACAGATGCTAAAGCTAATTTACTTTGGCACTTGGCTTCTCCAGTGTTAAAAAATAAAAGAGTAACCAGGAATATAAACACAAGTTTTTGTTAACATGCTATATATTCCAAGTAGCTACTCAAGTCTACCTCCTACCAAGGATGCACTTCTGTGGATGACAAGTCGAATTAATGTTTAAAAGTGATGGTGGCATTTATGTCTGAACAACAGCCCCAAAGTTTCATCTCCCTTCTGGGATGGTGGATTTAAGAGCCTGCTCACTGTGTTGTTATTCTGTAGGTTTTTGAAATGCCCAGTCAAGAGCTCCCATATGATGTGGTATATCAGCAAGAATCTAACTTCATGTACTGTAATAGCCACAATTTTCCTGTATTTTTTCTCCACATACTTTGGATTTAGGTTTAAATAACATAAACTCTTTTTGGACATACTTCTTATAAAGTAGTGTCATCCAGTTCAGTTTCAATGCATTCTCAACAATTTAAGGAGCTGGGCTAATATTAATAGCAGAGCACCTGCATGAGGGTTTGCCCTGGTTCACACAGACAGACAGGCTTATAATCCCACTTTGAGATTAGCCAGAGTCAGCTGAGCACAGGCACTGATTGCCTGCTCAGAGCTTCATGAGGGTAAGTTATTTTCTGTCCATCAAAGCCCAACAAAACTTTCAGGATCGTTTTGGTTTTGGTTGTTGGTTTGGTTTGGGTTTTTTTTCTGGAATTTTGATTACCCAAAATCTTATTTCTCAAGGGATGTGGAGTATATCCTTCTCTGCCTGAGGTCTCTGAGAATCCGACCTCTAAAACAAATGCCTTCAAATGAAAGGTGAATTATCGCTCATCACTTACAGGTCGGCCCACAGAAGCAAGGAAGTTTGGCATGTTAATTGAGGGTATAAATTGTCAGGAGGAAATATACAATCCATAAATATCACTAGTCTTAGCATAAGTTTGGTGCTTTGGAAAGGCCCAAAAAGCATTTTGTTTAGAAGTTTCTCACAGTTCTCCTACTAACCCGATCTTCTTCGGGTTAAGGGTTAACAGCAGTTGAGGGTCAGCAAAGGGAAGTCTGCGTTACAGATGCCAGCCTAGTGTCAGACCTAAGGATGTATTAGACACAATCAGCTTCCACTATAATAGGATCTTTGACCCTTCAGCCAGAAAAACATAAATATCAGGAAGAATTTGATGAATTTATTTTTTAAGGAAGTTTTTTGTCTCTCTTGCTTAGTGATACGCCCTAGAGCTTTGTAAATGAGTTGCTGGTCTGCCTAAGTCCTCTGCCCCTACCTCTCTGCAGGGTCATACAGACTGAATCTGTGCAGCCTTCTACCTAGACCACAGGGCAGTGAGGTACTGTGACAGCAGTGAAACAAATGCAAGAAAGCTGGACATGGCCTAAGACTTACAGATCTGACCCAAGGTTTAATTTAGATCATGGAAGACAACTGATTTGGATTCTGAAGTCACCATCTTGTTGTGGACAAACAACAACCGCTAAGGATTAAGGACATCAGGAGTCTGGGAGAAAACCCAAGCCATCAGCAAGAGCAACTGTAATGGAAGGTGGGGCAATGGATGGTCTCTCAGGATCAGCAGCACGTTAGGTATGTTGCACGCGTATGAAAACACCGCTGATTTCCTTTGCAATCTGGTTGCCCAGAGAAGCTGGGGCTGCCCCTGGATCCCTGGCAGGGCTCAAGGCCAGGTTGGATGGGACTTTGGGCACCCTGGGCTGGTGGGGGGTGTCCCTGCCTGTGGCAGGGGTGCACTGGTGGGGGTTTGAGGTCCCAAGACAGTCTGGGATTCTATGAACAAGATGATGTCTCCTCACTTGGAGGACATCTCCCTTGGAGACACCTGCAGGTATCAGGCAACCTTTCCAGAGAGAGCTCAGTAGCTAAGTCAAGAGGCTGTTTAGACCCCGTCAGTTTGGGGACTCCACGTGTGTTTTCTTTTACAGCTACACCTTCTTTCCAGAGTTGAAAGTACCTGCACTTGACATCCCCCACTGAATTCACCACCACGTCAGTCAACAACCATCTCATTTTAATGACATTTTGGTGTTGATGCTGCTTCCCCAGGAGCAGGGTGATGTGCCAGGGACACGAAGCTGTTCTGGCCCAGCTACCATCACTCCAATGACAATTCACCCTGCGCTCTGGTGCCTCGATGCTTTGGGGCTTTTTCCAACATAGCAAATGGAAGTTGAAGGGGTTGGAAGTGCATCATTAAGAGAAGGGGAAAACCTATGAGAAGTGCTTTTAACACCTAAAGCAAAGCTTGTTCTGTCAAGAGAATGAAGGCTTTTACCTCTGCTCCCCTTACATATTCTGTGAAATTTTAATGCCCGTTGAACTCGAACGCACTTTAATAAATATTAAATCCTGAGCCACACCAAAAAGGTGTGAGTTGATGGCATAATGGCATGTTTGCATAGCACATGAAGGCCGTGTGACAGAATGCACACCGATGACAAAATACCCATTGACACAGGGAGAGAAGGAACAGGAGGAAAAGGAAAGCAGCTCGGAATGTGTTCATGAAAATGAATTCTCTGCTGTAAGTGGCTTAGCTAATGGGAACTTTTCTAAAGCATTAAAGGTGGACTCCCAGGTGTGATCATTCCCTGGACCCAAATGTCAGCTTCCAGTCACTACCTGGCATTCGAAACAAGTTTTCCCACTTACTGTAGAAGAGTGGTTATCTGCTGGCTAACTCCCTCGAAGCCCTGAGATAACTGGCAGACTCCAGACACAGCCCCACTTGTCTAACGCTCCTAATCCTGCAAGTACAGATAGTTCACTGAAAGGAAGAAAGGCAGCCTGAGAAATTTAAAAAATAAATAAAAAAAAAAAAAGAAAAGAAAAGCAGAACAAGGCCAATTTTCACCTATCACTATGATCTCTAAATTGCCTTTAATAAGCTTCTGCAATAAAACAGGGAGCCTGGATTGTGGGCTGCTTGTCTGCAAGGGAGACAGCTCTATCTCCATGCCATGGCTTCTGCCTCCGTTCCGGGCATATTAACTTCATTTATCTCCTCCCACAGACCGTAGGAGAAATAACCAGCTCTTGATTTCAGCACCTGCCCTTTATCTCTCTGTTTACACAGAAGTCTTCTAAAAGGCTAATTACTCAGCTTGGACTTTCCCTGCCTTCCACGGTACATGGCTAAAAGCATACGCTTAAAATAATGCTAATTATATTGTTTGTCTCCAGTCAGATTGCTCCAGGACTGGAAGGAAAATATGAGGTACATCTCCCATTTCCTAATAATTATTTGCTACGAAAACGCAGGATAAGTTTCCTGACACACGTGCTCATGTGTGTGACCCGCTGTTGACACGCACGCCCCGCTCTGCATCCCATGCTGCTTCCCACAGTGGGAGGGAGTAGGAGCGCCAGGGCGTGCTACAAAACCGATAAGCACCATTATGCAGATCAGGATCACTGCTCTAAGTGTTGTTATTTTTAGTTGACGTTTATTCACATCTGAACCAGGGTCTGGGCAACAGACTCCAGATCTGAATACACCTAGCGCCTCCTGAATGCTCACTTCCTCAACGAAGGCCAAGATAAGCAACTTGAAAACACTGACTACATTCATCTGTGCATACATTAGGTACTTACACACAAGGAAAAAAACCACCATTGTCTGAGCTGCAGGCAAGCAAGGAGGAGAAGGGCTGCCTCAGTCCTCCTTTTTCCAAATCAACACCTCTCTGTGTTACAACTGCCTCCCTCAGAGCGCTTCAGCTGAGGATGTCAACTTCGAGGAGGCAGGAGTAGTATCTCTGCAGGGTCTCTTGTACTTGGGAGCACTTCGGTGTGTCATGGCAAAAGGCAAGGATGGCTTGAAAATTAATTACCAATTAACCACAAAGCCATTATAATTCTGATAAATCCTCAGGATCAAACTCCCACAGCTTTGCATGTTGTAATTACACAGAGGTCATGTTAACCCAGATACAACAGACCCATGATCCTTCTACACATTTGTCCACTCTGGCCAGGCACAAGCCAACTCCTATCCAGAAGCCACTTCTCTGAACTGTCTGCGCACAAGCCAGCCTGTGCTACAAGAACGTCCTTTCAGCAGGCTGTATCAGTTGGTTGAGGCAGCTAGACAACTTCCAGCTCGCAGTGAAGTGATGCAAACAGCCACTGAGCCTACCATGCGGGCAAAGAGACTGTGGGTAGGGCTGCTCCCACCCATCCAGACATGCCCAGAGAGTGTCATTAAAGACATGTGGATGAAAGCTTTCTCCTTTATTTAGCTGCTGAAATTCCTCAGACTTGCCAGGGTCATTGCATAACTATCTTTAGTCTGATCTTAGTATGATTTTTGTCAAGCTTCAGAACAGCTTCTCCTGGAAACCTCAGAGACTGAAGTGAGAAGACCTGAGGAACTGTGAGATTCCAAGGAAAGGGGTAGAAGGACAGAGAGCATGAAGACTCACGGGGTCTTTTCCGCAGGATGGAATCGCGTGGTGCTCACCACCCCTCTCAGTCAAGAGTCAAATGCTATGTGCACTTACAAATGAATGCATGACATCACAGATAGTCTGGTCAGTGTCACCAACTTTTCAGGGAGTAATAAGCTGCTCTGGCCAGACTGGTGCTGAGCACAAGGATTTGGGAAAAAAGTGACAAATCCCAGTACATAGAGATGGGAAGCATAAAGAAATTATGTACCAGACTGTCTGTGGGCACTCAGTAACCCTGCCCCCAAACTCAAGTCCTTTGGAGGAGTGGTCAGCTCTCCAAGTCACACTATGAGCGCCCTTAGGATTGGAAGCACTTGACTGGGCAAAGACTTACATTGCTTGGCATTTGTTAAAAAATGCTGACCTGTTGGTTTAAGTGGCAATATAAACATATAATTTTGAACACTGTACATGTAAGTGTCACAGGTTCTCACACTAGAAACAACATATCTTTAAATTGTGACCCAACATACAAGTCAATCTGGCACTCTAAGCAACTGATAAAGTCCTCATCTTGTCCTGAGAATTTATTTAGCAGTAGCTCTATGTCAAGAAGGAATCACTGTAGCCTCTTAACATAAGAGCTTTTAGTTATCTGCATGTAAGAGTAAGTTGTTACAGAAAAAGCAGCCCGTGGAATGGAAGCTGAAAAGCTCCAGTGTTTCTCTGTGGCCTACTTACAGAGGGATATGGGCAGCCTGGGCTGAGGCAAACTGTATGAGGCTCAGCAAGGTTCAGTGCTGGGGGATGCACTTGGGTCATGCCAACCCCTGGCAGCGCTACAGGCCTGGGGCAGGGGAGCTGGTAAGGTGCTTGGTGAAAAAGGGCCTGGAGGTATTGGTCAACAGCTCGCTGAACATGACCCAGCAGTGCGCCCGGGTGGCCAAGAAGGCCAGCAGTGTCCTGGCTGGAGTCAGCAATGGTGTGGCCAGCAGAACCAGGACAGGGATCATCCCCTGTACTGGGCACTGGTGAGGCTGCCCCTCGAGTGCTGGGTTAACAGTTGGACTTGATGATCTTAGAGGTCCTTTCCAACTGAAATGATTCTGTGATTCTAAACCCAGAGTAATCCAGCTGAGATGTTGGTATCATGAATAGGCTTAGAGGACATCTCTGGGTATTCTCCCTTTGCACACACACAAAGGACTGCAGCACATGCCTCTTTCTACCTGCACAGTCAACTACCCATTATTGCTTTCTCAGCACACTCTTCCCATTAATTTCTGTCCAGGGGGTCACCATTTCTGGGGGGATTTAAAGACATGTAGATGTGGTGTTGAGGGACATGGTTTAGTGGTGGGCTTGGCCATGCTGGGTTAAGAGTTGGACTTGATGATCATAAAGGTCTTTTTCCAACCAAACCATTCACAGCATCACAAGGACACAACCTGAAGGGCTGGATTTGGTTCAAACAGCACCTCCAGAGTTACTCTGGCTATTCCTGTACCATGGCTCAGGATTTGGTCTAGACTAATCCCTCCCAACGTAACGCAGCCCGAGTGACTAAACACATGCCATCTCAGGGGTGCATGGAGCTGCAGCAAAGGCATTAGTATGTGCAGCCAGCTAGACAATTCCCACCGGGTGTTTTAAAACTACCAGGGTATAAATAAGTTACCAGCCGCCGCCAATCGCCGCGTGCAGCGAGCGCACGATATCAGATGGTGTTCTCCTAAAGCTATGATAAAAGAAATGGGTCTTGAGAAGACACTCCTGCCCTCTTATCATGGAGCACCAACACAAACGGTTCTGCAGAGAGCAGACAGTATTTAAAGCACACCTGGCATAATGGAGAAGCAAAATTTGTTTGTTTAAAAAAACCCACTCCACGCTCTGGTTTACTTACTCACCTACTCAGGCAGATTTCATTACTGGAGTATTTAAGCATCATGCAGACATTAATGGGCTTTAGCCTTACAAAACCTGTCAAGTTGATAAATCCATCACAAAATAAGATGGTCAAATGAGAATGGAGGGTGCTGCTCAGATTTATGGAGAAAGCTCATGATCATATTAACCAAACTTTCAGATCCTGAACTCATTTTCAGCAGGTTGATGAGTTCTTAACTGCAGGACCAGAAACTTCTCTTTGTAGCACTTTATACAGACCTAGATAAAGGTGCAGAGTACTAGAGAAAGAAGGAAAAGTTAAGGAAAAAAAGAAGGATCAAAGTTTGGCTGCAGCTTATCTGAAGTGTTATTGGAGAGGTGAGACTGCATCTTGAAAGAAGAAAAACTGAGCCTCAGCCCATTTTAATTCCTTCACGTGCTTCAATTTAAGAATTAATTGAGAAAACTCACCCAAACTTTTAGCACGAATTAGGAACTGAAATTAAAACGTAGATGTATGGCAATCCACAGTGTAATCCCTTATCTGCTGCTGCTGATAGGAGAAATGATGTTCTGGCATTATGGATATAAAGGGTGTGTACATAATTGATTGGAACAGCGCACTTTAATTGACAAGGTCTTGAGCACTTACTCTTAGCCTGTCTTTGGGCAGCGCAACAGCTCCTTGCTTGATGATTTCCAGAACTCGCTCCACTGACAGCTCAGCTCCAGCTTGCTCCAGTCGGGAGCTGAAGAAGCTGATCACCTGGAATGAAAAATCAGAGCAGGTAAATAAGAGATCTTTGTATCAATTTACACATGGAGCTGTCACCTTCTTTCCCTGGACCAATGCATCTGTACTTCTCAAAGAATAACCATGTTACTGCCCGTGTCACAGCCAGGGAGATCAGCACAATTACCAGGATTCTCCTGCAGTCCTTTTTAACGAATTCCAACACAGCTGAATTAAATAAATTTACATTTTCAAGTACACTTACATTTTTTTCATGTGCTTATACGTCCATCTGTCAGTACTTCTGCACATCAGGGTTTTTTGAGGCCTTCCAGTCTAGGTTTTATAGTCGGGGTTAGAGATCTACTTTCACTTTCAAACACTGAATGAAATTGTTATAGTTTCAATGACTCCCAAACAGACGGTTTTAAGACTGTTAAATATCCCAACACAAGAGTCCACAGGACTTCCTGGGGGTTCTGAAGCACTTGAAGCGGCAGCAATTGGAGGGGGAAATAAAAAAAACCACCACAAAGCTCCTCTTTTCTCCCAAATTAATCACCTGAAGTGCCCTCCCCATCACTGATTCCAGGCCCAAGGACCTGCACATTGCCCTTTCAAAGCTCACATCCTCCATGCATCTTTCTGGTGAGGCCAAGCTGTCTTTAACCGTTTTTCCCTCACCACCCCCTTTTCTGTGACCCAGCTGGTTTCTGTTAGCTAGAACACAGTTAGGTCAGGCTTTAACTTTTATCCCTCTCCAAGCTCAGTAGGTCACACCAGAAGCAGACACCCCATCAGCAGTTCTCCATGTGGGACATAACAAAACCTCCGTATCTATAGCTCCTTTCATCCAAAAAGAACGCACTTTGCAACTCCCATCCCTTATCCCACATCCCATCGGCCACATAGGGGATTCAAAAACTCAAAACAATGTAAAAAAAAAAAGAAAATAGAGTTATGAGGCAAAATTCCAACAGCTGGAGTCCTCTGGAAGTACCACAAGATGGTCAGAGGCCCTTGGTGGAGCCTGTGCACCCGTGAGCACCAGGCTGGAGCGGAGGGTCTTTGATATCTCAAAGGCTTCACACACACTCTCCTCTGAGAGCTACTGATGCCCACTCCTATCCCAATCCCAACCTCTGGGACATCAAGTAATCTTTGTTAATTCTCCCCAGCAGAAGGAGGGAGGAAAGGAAGGGAGGGGGGAAAGTGTATTATACCACAAAATCTCTGCTGAGCTCTCTTTGTTCTGCAGTGAGACAGAGCTGGAGCCAGAAACCATTACCCTAATTATGCCTCCCAGCTCAGTCGCTGTTAATAAAACAAAGACAGCTGATGGCCTGATTGCTTTGAGATTCAAATTTGTTGTTCCTCTCTTGTGATCCCTGAAACCCTAGCCCGTATTTTGAGCAGGTAGATTTGCTGGATCGCAGGGTAATTCTGTCTAGAAAGTGAAGCACCGAGAGAGTCCTAGGGAGAGATGACAGCTCCTGGAAGTTGCTTTTTGGGGTTGTTGTAGGGTTTTGATGATTTTTAAACAACGAAATCGTGGAAATCAGTCAAGAAAAAAGAATCAGCTTTAACCTTCTGTCCTGTCCTTAGTGATTATCTCCATACTTGAATAGAGGGGAGAATTAAGCTTCCTCTGGCAGATGCAGCAGGTAGGTTTTACATTCTGAGGGGTAAGGACCCGCTGTAGTGCTGTCATCTCCCATCCTTGAAAGAACCAGAAGTAGAAAGATGTTCTGAGCTTGTAAGCAAAGCAGCTAGAGGGAGGAAACAGAAATTGTAGAGGAAAATGGCAAGAAACTGCTTGCACAGAGAGCACGAGGACCTGGTGAGTGAGGCTGGCATGGTTTTGGCATGGAGTCTGGGACAAATTGCTGGTAGAGGATACAGGGCTCAGGGAGGAACGAGAAAGCTGCCACAAACTTCGAAAGGAAAAAAAGAACTCAAAGCATCTTCCTGCATTTCAACACTCCTCTGTCCTCAGTAATCACTGGCAAATACCTCTCCCCGCCCTAAGCAGAGTCCGTCTCACCAGTGCTGCCTTGTTAGCTCAAGTCCTGCTAAACCACAACAAAAGGCAGAATTTAATATTCGGCTTTTAATCAAAAAGGATAAACTACTATCATAATGAGTACGCGTAAAAAACCTGAATGAAGCTCGCAGATACTGCCTGAATTCTGGAGCTTCCTCTTCTGGAAAGTCAGAGCCTCCCATCTTTAACATGTTTTTAAATGGCTGTTATGTTTCTGTGGTGGAGGTACTCATCGCGGTTGCGCCGTATTTCGCAAAGAACAAAAGTGCAGTAGGCTTCCAGTATTTTCAGGCTACGCCAGCACTTCACAGAACTCTGAAGGGCTATTTTTGGTAGGCAGTTGAAGAGTGAAATTAAAAATATCTCCTTAAATAATAAAACTTGTCTCTACGCGTTGATGTGCCTTACTGCTTCAGACGATACAGAACCGGAGTAATTCCCTTCCCAGGCCTGATAGCACAGTACCCCCAGGAGATGACTCGGGTGCCCAGCGAGTACCTAAGTTAAATAAGATGCCCCACACCAGAGGACATCCTAGAAGACATATTTGCTTATCATTACATCAGTAACGAAACCAAAAGCATCCAGCATTACCCACTGCCCACCCTCCCCATCCCTTCTGCAGCAGAAGGTCTAACACTTCACCTACTAATCTGCCTGAATATAAACATATAAAAGCTCAAGGTAATTTTAAGGAAGACTAGCCTTTTCCTGTCGAAGACCTTTAATTGCCTTCCATGCAAAAGTAACAGAGCTACATTTAAAATAATGACGAAAATTAGCAGATTTCAACTCTTTGTCTGCTTACAAAGAAAATAAACCAGAAAAAGTGACCTGGCTGGATAATATTAAATAAGTACCGAGTTTTAGCACATGCTTTAATACCCAAAGCTGAGCATTTCGTTGCCTAGAAAAGAAAGCAGATCTCAGGGCGAAGGAACTAGCCTGAGAGATGAACATACCTTTGGTTTTTTTCTTATGGTGCCCATTTTTTGATATTCTGAAATTTTTTTCCTCACTAATTATTTGGGCAGCTGGTTTAAGAAAACAGAAAATAACTGCAAAGACCACTTAAGAAGAAGAAGAAACTTAATGAGTCACCATGAACTAGTTGTATCCAAGTCATGCCGAAAGGCCCTCTCCATGCGAGGAACATAACCCATTTTAAAAGCTCACTCTCCAGTCTGGCTTCCATATTAAGAGAGATTAAAAGGCACATCTAATCCTGGATTAGACAACCCCTCAGGAGGAGTATCTTATCCACATGCAGCTAAAACTGTATTGATAGCACCTTGCCCTTCGTGGAGACCCTACTTGTGGCTGTGCAAGCTACTGAGCCCTGTGGTGCAATGGGGACGCACTGACATGGCCTGGTCACCCTCAGCTCAGGGACCCCCACACTTTGTGGACATGAACGACCAATGTACACCTGCAGCTCAGAAGGACAAGCACCTCATGGCCTGCATCCCCAGAAGCGTGGCCAGCAGATTGAGAGAGGGGATTCTGCTCCTCTGCTCTGCTCTGGGGAGACCTCACCTGGAATACTGTGTTCAGCTTTGGAGCCCCCAGCACAAGAAGGACATGGACCTGATGGAGCACATACAGAGGAGGCCACAAAAATGATTCAAGGTCTGGAGCAGCTCTCCTATGGAGACAGGCTGAGAGAGTTGGGCTTGTTCAGCCTGGAGAAGAGAAGGGGGACCTTATAGCGGCCTTCCAGTACCTGAAGGGGCTAATGAAAGTTGGGGAAGAACTATTCCCAAGGGCGTGGATGGAGTGACAGGATGAGGGGTGATGGTTTTAAACCAGAAAAGGGGAGATTTAGGTTGGGTATTAGGAAAAAATTATTCAATATGAGGGTGGAGATCATGGGAATAGGTTGCCCAGGGCGGTGGTGGAGGCCCCATCCCTGGAGACATTCAAGGTCAGGCCTGATGGGGCTCTGAGCACCCTGCTCTAGTGAAGATGTCCCTGCTCACTGCAGGGGATGGGACTAGATGGACTTCACAGGTCCCATCCAACCCAATGCATTCTATGGTTCTATGATTTGCATTCATGTACCATTAATGCATGCAAGGTCTCTGAATGAAAAGCTGTTTTCAATTGTGATTTTCAAAATCGGTTTGCATAAAGCTTCCCCATCCAAGAGGTCAATTTTTCCCGAGAGACTCATCTTCAGTCCTTTTGTTTTCTAAACAATAAAGTTACAAAATATCTCAAGAGATTAAAACTGCTACGAGGAAGTAGAATGATTTAAAAGCGACATTTTAGGTTTGGAAGATTTTTTTAAGATTATGAGGGAATAACCACAGTGTCTATTATTTCACCCATCTATTGTTTTCAATAGGGCCGAAAGGCTGACGTAAATAAATAATACTTCTATTTACTACAGCATGCACCAAGCAGCAGAGCTATCAAGGACAAGATGTTTTCCCCACTTGGGTTCTTCCAGTGGGTGCTGAAGTGCTGTGATGTCCCGGCCCATTCCCAGATGGTGCTGCTACCTAACTAACACTACAGCTCCTCGCTTTCTTCTCCAGCTAAAAATAACAGCAGAATTCACTGCTGCCTCCTCTGCCTGCGACTGTGAAGGTTAAATCTGCAAAGGAGGAAAATTTTTAAAAACTAAAGACATTGGCATGAGAAAGTTCTGATTCTGCCATTTATTTATTTGTTTATTTCCCCTCGGAATATGATGCACATTTTGAGATGGGCCGTTATACACTTCCAGCCGCATTCACCACCAGTACAGTAAGATGCTGCATTGGTGGCACAATACAAGGAGAAGAATAGGAGAAAACAAACCTCTTGCTGTAAGGTACCACAGGGTAAGCTCTTCAGTTAAGTACCTCCCTTAGGAAAACATAAATCACAGCTAGGCTCAGTGGCTGACAGTCAGACCCTCCATGCTGGAGCAAAGGTGAAGCAAAGCCAGCTCTTGCTATTTTAAGAAGGGACGAAACAGCTTCAGGTGATTCAATAGCAGGAGAAACACAAGAGGTTTATCAACAAACCTCAAGTACTGAAGTTCTCCAGATTCACCTTGAAACTAGGAGTATGTTCAAAGACTCATGAACTTTTCAAGGTACTCTTCTCATCTTCTCATCTCCCCACTCCTAGTGAGGAACGAGGAAAAAAAAAATTAATAAAATCACTTAGAAGTATTTAGCCAGGCTCTAGTAATCACCAGGATCAAGGTTTTTCTATGGGCATTTTAAGGAAAACCATAAAAGGTTAGTTCTCATGTCTGCTGCAAGTCTGTGTCAGAGCCAAGCCAACTCAACCGATTTTAAAACCTAGCAGGGAAATGTCTTTGGAGAATTTAATTCCTAGTAGGAAATTGCAACAATCAAATCCTTTGCATCACAAAACCATTGCTCCCTGACCTCCTCATTTCTATCAGACTATTTTGCAAACCAAATTCTAGCAGCTCCCAGTCAAGCCAGTCCAACCACGTGGTATCTATCACTGGCTCATAAGAAATAGGAAAGTAATGAAAGCCCATGAGTTCTCACCAAACTCATCTTTCAGAACTGCTAGTGGAGCGTCTCCACCAAATTCCTGACACGTCTGACGTTGCTGACCAAATTATAGACCACCTCTGAAGCGGAGGCATATAGATAGTTCACAGCTGCAACACTTCTGCAGGAGGCCAGAACAGGGACCGCAGCATTCCTCTTTGTTCGCCATCCAGAGGAAGAATATCCCATTTAGCTAAACAAGATGCACAATATCCTATTAAGATGACTTTCTAAAATGAAAAGTAAATTAATAGGAAACAGAAGGTATTTTGATTTCAGTTTCGTCTGTACAGCATTAACTGTTCCCATATGTTCCCAATCAGCTGGCAATGATGATTTTTAGCTTATTTATAAAAACCCAGAGGCAAGTAAGTAGTTTACAGTCAAAGAGTTTTCTAGACACTGATGACCCTTAACATGCACCCATTTTTGCCTCGACAACGAAGCGCACAGAGGTTGCATGTTACGTCCGGAGCAGCTCAAACCCCAAGGCAGAGTCCACAGTTCCTGTGACCAAGGCTGTACCACCGTTAACCTGGGCAACTGCCACTCTGGTCTGAGCAGCTGGTGGAGCTGCAGAGCCATCCTCATCTTCATGGGTTCTGTTTTGTCTCTTGCCCCAGCGTCATCCTGCCAAATGTCTGCTATCCAGCAGTCTCCAATGCTGAAGTCCCTGGAAACCTACCATGGCGCTTCGTTACTGTTAACATTAGAGTCTTTTTTTATGATCTGTGAATCCACAAGGATGTGAGCAAGATTATTCCTCTTCCCTTCATAGCAGTGTTTCATCTAAAAAATATCACATCACCTGTACCCCTCCTTTGGCTGGGGGTATTCAGCCTGGAGAAGAGGAGGCTGAGGGGAGACCTGATTGCTCTCTACAACTACCTGGAAGGAGAGTGTAGCTGGGGGATCTCAGTCTCATCTCCCAAGTACCAAGTGACAGGACAAGAGGAAATGGCCTCAAGTTGTGCCAGGGGAAGTTTAGGTTGGATATTAGGAAAAACTTCTATCTTCAGCCAAAGGGCTGTGAAGTGCTGGAACAGGCTGCCCAGGGCAGTGGTGGGGTCACCATCCCTGGAGGGATTTAAAAGATGTGTAGATGTGGTGCTGAGGGACATGGTTTAGTGGTTGGCAGTGCTGAGTTAATGGTTGGACTTCATGATCTCAGAAGTCCTTCCCAACTCAAACAATTCTGTGATTCTAAACCCAGAGTAATCCAGCCGAGATGTTGGTAGCATGAATAGGCTTAGAGGACATCTCTGGGTATTCTGCCTTTGCACACACACAGGACTGCAGCACATGCCTCTTTCTACCGGCACAGTCAACTACTCATCATTACCTTCTCAGTACATTTTTCCAACTAATTTTCTGTCCCATTTGTAGCATTTTGACCTCTTCCATGCTTCCTATTTGTTTTACGGGAACATTATGTACAAAGCAGTGAAAGCAGCAGGTATTACCATCAATATCCATTTTATACATGCTTGACAAGGCAACCTGGCAACTGTTCTGGTGTCCAAAACGAACTACAGACTGCACATACTCTGTATTTTGGTCAGATTTCTCAAAATAGAGCATTACCATGCTCTCTGTTGACATTTCTGTGTGAAGCACAAATCTGGAGTACACAGCTTAAGGCCAGAGAATCTTACGCCCAAGTTAAGGGGGATTTTGCTGCGGCACAGAGGGATGTCAGAGTGACCCAGCGTGCAATGTGCACACATGTGGACCTCTACGGACATCTGATGATGGGAATTACACTCAAGCTTGCACTGTAGCATGAGATAATCCAAAAGTACTTTGCTGTGCACTGACCAGAGAAAGTACAAATGGAGGGAGTCAGGATATACCACAGTCCCTGTGGATGTACTTTGGGGCTTCAGAAGGGTAACATCTCTTCCCCACCTTCCCATTACCAAAAGCTGCAACACTTAACATATAAACCTATGGTTTTCACACTTGGGGCCACCGCATTACATCAAGTGCAGCAACCTGAAACCCAGCAGAAGTCTCTAGATACAGGGGAAGTCGGTGGATCCATCCTCCTCTGAATAACCAGCCCTGGCCTCACAAAAAACCTGGCCAGCTCCGTTTTCTGTCTCTGAGAGCAGGCTGGGCTCAGTGTTTAAATCAGAACATATCAGTAGGTCAAGAACAGGGAGATCCTATCCGTGAATCTATCCTCCCAGCTTCCAGCAACATACAGTTTAGGAATTAGTTGAGTCAAATCTTTAAAAATTTTCCTTTTTTCCCATGATCTTCTGACTCCTTTTTAAGCACATCTCCATTTCAGATGTTCACTATGTCCCACATGGCTACGAGGACACTGGACATCACTTCAGTGATGGACACACCTCCACCACTGAAAGAAAAGCCTGAGCAATGCTTGGGAGCCAGAAACATATTTTGGTTCTTTTCAGATGCTGCCCACACAGTCCCCAGCATGTGAGTTGTAAAACTAACATGATTTGCCACTTTTTCAAGGAATAGGAACACCAGTTAAAACATTTTGTCTCCAGCACACCAAAGAAAGACTGGTTCTGTCTGGGACAACTGTGCTGCTGATACTGTGTATGAACTGAAGGATGTGTCAGGGTAGAAGAGGAGTCAGCTCAACCTCATATCTTATTCAGACCTGCAAGCCTGACAGCTCTCACCAGTTGCCAGCTGGTGACAGGTACATTATAGAAAAAAAAGTACTCTTTTTTTGACATCTTCACTTCTCTAACAAAGGAGCTATTTAAAAATTCAACATGCTCCCCTGGAAAGCTTTAAATAGTTTCTGAATGTAACTGGCATTATGCTGTAACCTAATATTAAATAGTTTTGGGGAGGAATTGTTTAAATTGTTGAGGAAAACCTACATTTAAGTGTTACAAAGGAAAGGACTTGCTGCTATTTGTGGGAGGCACGTGGCTGTCATGCAGAAGGACATGGCCATGGGGGGTTTTCCTAGATCTGGACAAGTAGCCAGAGAAGGTCCCAACCTCAGTAAGGAATGAAGAACAGAGTTATCCTCTCTTTATGCAACTTGAAGGCATCTCATCCTAATCATCCAGGCAGCATCGTGCTGGGTGTCGCCTGAAGCTGCCAAAAGTTTGGGGAGTTCTGGGTTGCGAATCCTCTGCTCTCCAGCCTCTCGTGTGACCAGAAGATAGGAAGTGACACCAGAAGAGGTAAGGACAGGTACAGAGCCAGTTTTCAGTTTGGTGTTAAAAATTGCTTTCCCCTATGGATCACCAGAAATCTGTCAATTTTCTGTAATGTTTTTCAGTAAAAGTAGATTAAAACAGAGTCTCAGCACATTGTCTTGATCATGCTGTATAAATGTGCTATTCACTGCTGCAAGAAATGTAGCACCCTGTTCAGCCTCCCCTTCAAGTATTCAGCATTCAGTGGTCACAGTGTGACTTCAAGCATCACTCAGCCCTGCAAATACCAGGTAGAACGCAGAGAAATATATATTGCACTTAAAATCTGTTACTTTATAGCAGGAATCATTACTCAGGTTCTCTATATGAACACTAAAGCCACTATCAGATGCAGTGGTAATTGATTAGCAACTGACAGGCTTTCCAAAGTCATACTCCATGGAGAGCCACACAGGTGACAGCTTCTTATCCACAGCTATTTCCTTTCGTGTTCTGCTAAAATCTCTGCTTACTCAAAGGGATTGATGGGGGGCAGAAACTGTTCAGGTGACAGCAACATGCAGACATGGAATAAGGCAGATGAATGCCCACCCTTAACTATTTCAAAAATAGTCCCTGGAAACATTAATAGGCTTGTGATTGGAGCAAGGGAAATGGAAAACATTGGTTGATGACGAAAATCTGCTTTTTCTTCCCCAAAAGACAGGTTTCTAAGAAAGGGCAGTTAAGAGAAGCTGACTGTACTTTCAGGGAAGTGAAAGATGTGCCATAGCTTGGGAATTCCTTACCAGATGCATCACAAATCTCCTTTCACTGACCAGAGTTCTGATTACCCAGAGTAAGTCACAATGGAGTCCCAGAAAACAGGGGAGAGAAACTCAACTTTTTAATAATTTCTAAAATAAACAGATAGAGATGGTGAATATTTTGCCCCTCTCAAATGGATAAAGAGATCGGATAACAACAGAATCACAGGATCAGTAGGTTGGAAAAGACTTTTAGGATCATCAAGTCCAACCGTTCCTGTACTGTGCTAAACCAGATCCCTGAGCACCTCATCTCCCCTCTGTTAAACACACCCAGGGGTGGGGACTCAGCCCCCTCCCTGGGCAGCCTGGGCCAGGCCCTGACAGCTCTGCCAGGGAAGAACTTTTCCCTCCCAGCTGAGCTGACCCTGCCCTGGGGCAGCTTGAGCCCAGTGCCCCTTGTCCCATCTCCTGTCCCCTGCCTGAAGAGACCAGCGCCCACCTCTCTGCACCCTCCTGGCAGGGCAGTGTAGGCAGTGAGAAGGTCTCCCCTCAGCCTCCTCTTCTCCATGCTCAACACCCCCAGCTCCCTCAGCTGCTCCTGATAGGATTTGCCCTCCAGCCCCTTCCCCAGCCTGGTTGCCCTTCTCTGGAGTCGCTCCAGGACCTCCATGTCCTTCTGATGCTGAGGAGCCCAGAACTGGACCCAGCACTCGAGGTGCAGCCTCCCCAGTGCCCAGTCCAGGGGCACAATCACTTCCCTAGACCTACTGGCCACACTATTTTTGATACAGGCCAGGAAGACGCTTACAGTGTGTAAGCATCTTTAAGTAAGGTATCACTCACCAGGTCTATGTTTTGCATTATGTCCTGGAAGGAAGGGTGAGTTCGAAACTGCTCGAACAGATCCCGTTTGTACAGGAGCGCGTACACCAGGTTCGGGTTGTGATGCAGGGAGTTTGTCAGGCAGGAGTTGATGATCTCCAGCATCATCCGGATCACTTCCTCGATCACGTTCAGGTCTTGCGCCTTTAAGAAAGGAATAAAAGGTTACTGTGCCCTTTTCCATTGTAAAACATATTAGGTAATAAAGACAGTGCACAGGTAATTACGACTAATGGAGCTATTAGCCGGTTAACGCCTCCGTGGTGAGCAAATCTGGCATGCCTGTATCTGGAAAGAGATCTGTTTTCTCCTGTAACAACCAAAATCAGAACTGAAACACTCTGCACTCTAGTATCCAGCCTCATAGCTTGATTCTCTCAACAGGACCTATCTTCTCAAGCCAAAAAGTATTACTGTGTTACAATCTGCAAAATTCACTAAGGGTCAAGTGAACCCCAGTCTTTTCAACCCTTCCTATGCTAACTAAAAGCACTGCAGCATGCATTTAACTAAATTTATTTGTTGTTGAGCCTCTGCTTAGGCAGGAGGGATAGGGAGGAGGAGGAGAGAGGGAAAAACCAAAATCAGTAAAAAGTGATTAGTGAAAGAAAAAAGCAAAGGCAAGAGAAGGAAAACTGTCTGGGATCACCATCCACTGCACCCTGAACACCTGCCATTGTTCTCCAGGCTTTGAGCTTGGCTTTTTTTTTGGCATTGAAGAATACTTGTAACAAACGACAAGAGAGATCTCCTTTTGTAGTGCACTAAGCCTCAATGCTCAAGACAAAGTTGTAGAGCTTTTCATCCTGTCAGTGACTTTGACAAACTATTCCTGATGATTCTTGAAAGTCAAACTTTGTAAGCTGCTAGGAGCCTGGATTTCTCTCCTTGGGCTGCACATCGGCAGCTCTTCCAAACCAGAGAGCTGTCTGTCCTCCCCTGGGATAGGGAAAGAAAGGTAAATCTCCTTTGTTGGTATCGTTCAGTCTCTCCACCACATCAAATGCTGGACTGTGAGACTTCACAGGTCCGGCAAGAACATGAACCATGCCAAACCAGGTCAAGTTTTCCAGCCCGGTGTGAGCACTGAAACCACTGACTTCTGCTGACTGCCTACAGACATTTTCTTAGTTATCATCACAAGGCACTTAAATACTTTAAGTCGAGGCTGTACTTGTAACAGCATTTTGTTAGGCTGTCAACCTGTACATAGCTGATTATAATTTATTATATTTTGTTTTATAAAGTCGTGTTGTAGGAACTGCCACATGCCAGATGTACGCTCTTACTGAGGCAGGAGAGAATAAGGGAACCTGGCAGCACTTGGTCAGACTCACATACAGAGCTCATGCCTCTGGATCCTTCTGGAAAGCAAAGCTACATTTCCCAATATAAGGAGGGCATGGAACTGTTGGAATGGGTCCAGAGGAGGCCACAAAAATGATCCAAGGGCTGAAGCACCTCACCTGGAAAAGAGAAGGCTCCAGGAAGACCTTACAGTGGCCTTCCAGTACCTGGAGGGGCCTACAAGAAATCTGGGGAGGGACTTTTTAGAAGGGCCTGGAGTGATAGGACGAGGGGGAATGGTTTTAAATTGGAAGGCTGTACATTTAGATTGGATTTTAGGAAGAAATTCTTCACTATGAGGGTGGTGAGGCCCTGGCACAAGCTGCCCAGGGAGGTGGTGGCTGCCCCATCCCTGGAGGTGTTCAAGGCCGGGTTGGATGGGGCCTTTGAGCAGCCTGGTCTGGTGAGAGGTGTCCCTGCTCATGGCAGGGGGTTGGAACTTGATGATCTTTATGGTCCCTTCCAACCCAAACCATTCTATGATTCTATAATTTCTTCCTGCAAGCATAGATATATCCATGCAGAAGGCAGCATCATTCCCCTAACTGGCTGCTCCACCTCTTCCATGGCCCTGAGGACCATGGAGAAGGGAGTGCCCATGTGTCCTCAACTGCTGGTGACATGCAGCAGCACTCCAATTCAGATATCCACATGGCTTCTCTCTTCTGCAGGTAAAAACTTTCAAATGATGAGATCCTCTTGAAATTCTTGTTTGAAGAACAGTATATGGTGCACACACTCCAGTTAAATTTTCTTCTTTATCAGTGATGTCTGACAGGCTGTGGAGTATACAGATTTTTTTTCCCCTGAACTTGAGGATCTCCCTTGTTTGATAATTTTTTAAAAAGCAGCTTTCCCTTCACCACCTTAATCACCATCTTAGCATAGCTCCTTGGTCTATCAAGGGATGGCATTCTTTTATGTCAGAAGCAACCCTTACATTCAAAGCACAGGCAGCTCCTCTGCCTGTAGCTTCAGTGTGAAACAGCACCCAGTCAGGCACCGTGAAACAGGGATAATATAAGTCAGTAGACAAAACCTGAAATAATCCCATCAGCTGGAATCTGAAGAAAACTCCAGACCTGGCTAACTGATCCGTGGAGTGGTGTGTGCCTATCAACTTGGTTTTAGTTCAGAATAAGGTATATTATTGTGACTTTAAAAAAACGTCTGAGCATCAGGGCAATTCTCTTCCCCGTGCAGCGGAACGACCTAGTGCCTGAGACACTATACTGAAACACAGAATACATTGCTTTTGCAGAAACACTGTGATTTGGGATGAAGAGAGATCTCTGCAGTAAGCAGAAAGGTAACAAGCCATGGAATCTGCCTTAAAACCCAGGCATACAGCTAGTTTAAACAGAAAGCACAGCTTACCACCTCCAAACATGGTATTTCAAGAAAAGGCAGACTGTACTATTGGTCAGATCCAGACAATTAAAATTACCAGAGGTTTTACTCAGTAATTATACAATTTTAAAAAAACCCCAAAACCACAAATCCAAAACCCAAACCAAAAACCTTTATAAAAGTTTTTAGCAGCTGACGGACAGAACGAGCCATTGGTTTTGCAGCTACCATGTTCCAGGTATGGGACCCAAATGAAGAAATCCAGGAGCTATGATAAACTGTGTATGTCACTGGCTATACCAAAAAAACCCACCCCATTTTTAAGAAGAACGAGCTGCATAAAAGATAGAGAAGTGGGATTGAATCCCAGTATTGCATATACGTTATCTGGAGAGCTGCACACTCCTATAATTAGCTATTAAAGCATTTGTAACGGCTTAGAAGTTTTCAAAACAGGAAAAAACAAGCAGAAAGCCAAGGACAGCATTTGGATGAGACAATGGAGAAACACTGTAAGAACTGATAAAATGCCGTGTGCTTTTGTTGCTCTGCATCACCACTATCACTCTACGGCCCCTCTGCACCTAAACACGGCGTCACGAGTGATACAAATAAGGTTACAAAAACATTTTGCAGCTGAAAAGAAGTTTATCACCCCGTGTCTTAACTTCCAGACCAGTTGAACACGTATGGCCGAGGCATGGCTACCACATCACACACGACAACTCTCTAAGACACTTTTTTTTTGGGGGCAACTGAATTGGTTGTTATATGAAAAGAGGAGCCAGATATTGATTTTGGATGGAAAGGCAGACAATTTCAGTCTACTGAAGAGTGCATTTAAATGAGTAGTCAGAAGCAATGGCATTTTTGACAAGTTCAGCAAGCCAGAATTAAAAATTTCTTAACCAAACAGGGCTCAGAATACCCTGCTGACACTGGTGAGTGCCAGTTCTCTTTCTCTCCTTTTTTTTTTTTTTTTTTTTTGTTCACTCCTATAGAAACAAAGATACCCGTTTCACTAGGAGAAAGGTGGAAGCTAAAGACCTGGTGCCAATACTTTGAGGCTCAAATAGTGCCCACAAGAAGGACAGAACTAACATCACTGCGCATAATCTGGGGTGACCACCTCATAGTTCCCTCTCAGGACAGGAATTAAAAGTGCTAGGGTTTTTTTCTTTGGTTAGGCTTTTTTGGTTTGTTTTTTTGTTTGGTTGGTTGCTTGCTTTTTTTAGGGTTTTTTTTTCCAAAGATTTTAATTTTTAAGGCAAAAAGCCCTATGCTTCACCACGTTCAAGCTGCCCAAGGAACAAACCAGGCAGAGACAGCTACAAGAGATCCAAGTACAGTACTGGGTAGCCCAGGTCTCTTTTGTTAGAAGAAAAAGGAACAAACAAATGATAATGCCAGAGAAAAGAGAACGGAAACAAGCGCAGAGGATGCAGAGGAAAACACAACAAGCACAAGAAAGAGAACATTATCTCGAGAAAAATAATTTGTGTTTGATAAAGACTAACAAGGAACACACAAATGTGCAAAGCCAAGGCAAACTACGGGCAGAGCTGGACGTTCTCATCTCTGACCACCCTGGAAGACTGTTGCTTTCATTACTGCAATATAATTAATCATTAGCATGACATCCTCCTGTGCAAAGACTTCCAGAGAATTCAATAGTTATTGCCGGAAAGACACTGATGTGTACAAATAGTTGAAAAAAAAATTATATGGCTTACAAAATACCAGAAAAGTCAAGCAGCTTAAACATCAAACACCGTGGATGTGCTCACAGGTTCCTTATGAGCTTATTTACCCATCAGCAGACAAAACACTTCAGTCACTGTCAGCGGAGGATAGAGGACCTCGGTGTCACCAAAACCCAGCTTCATTTACGGCACTCATCTTCTCGTTCCTGTATGGTAACATTCTGAGTGCTCCATCTTTTAATCTGACATGACATTCAATTTATTTTGATTTTTATAATGATAAAGAACGGGTTTTAAAGTGCTGTTTTGAATGAATGCAAAAATCCAGCCTATAAACGTTAATAATTCTTAGAAGGGAGGTATGCCCACGTGTCCAGCAGGTTAACCACCCCTCGAGGCTTGGACTGTTTAATAAGAACTGGGACAAAATGACTCTGTTTTCTGTTTTCTTTACTCCTGTGCTAGTTTACATGGAAAATAACAGCCATTTGCCTATCGGAATTTCAGTCACTTGCAATGTTTTGAAGGAGACATTCCTTAGCCAGGGTGGACATGGGGCTGTTTATCAAGATGTGATAACCTTAGGATCATGGCTCAGAGAAAGGAAGGTTTTCCTCAGTGGGCTGATGCTCGGCTGCCACATGAAATGCATCCTCATGGCAAAGCTGATTCCAGTGCTGTCTCCGCTCTGGCTCTGAGCTGCACAGAAGCCCCTCACTCAAGCCCAGCTCATCTTTCGACGCTTGGTTCTGGGCACAGGCTATGAACTGAGTGCTGCCCGGCTTCCTGGTGGTACCTGGGGTATTGCAAGCTGCACAGCGATAGTTTTCTTAATGGTATTTGGCATTTTTGATCACCTACCCAGAAAAAGGGCAAGGCACCGGCTACAGCATCTGATCGCGGCCACGCAACCTAACGTAGCTGTTCAACTGTCAGCCAGCAGCTATCAGCAGCCACAGCACAGATAACTCAAGGAAATAATGAAGTCCTGAACTCAGGGGAATGAAATAGTTTTCTTTAGGCTAAACATTTAGACTTTTGATACTTTAAGGAGGCTTATAAAAAAGACAGGGCAGACTTTTCAGTAGGGGCTGCAGTGACGGGGCAAGGGGGAATGGGTTTTAGCTGAAAGAGGGTGGATTCAGACTAGATTTCAGGCAGAAATCCTTCCCAGGGAGGGGGAGGCCCCGTGACAGGGTGTCCAGAGAAGCTGGGGCTGCCCCCGGATCCACTGCAGGGTTCAAGGCCAGGCTGGATGGGGCTTTGGGCACCCTGGGCTGGTGGGGGTGTCCCTGCCCATGGCAGAGGTGGGAATGAGGGGGCTCTGAGGTCCCTTCTTCCCACCCAAATCAGTCTGGGGTTCTATTTATGATGGTAAAAAGCACTAGTGCACAAACCTAACTCTCATACCATGTCCACACGTGATTATATATCTATTTATCATGAGCTAGAATTCACTTAAATGCAACAGTTTGGGGTTTTTTTTTCCCTTTTTACCTGAATTTATAGCAATATGCACTGCCCAGCAACAACTAATTGTAAGCCTAACCAGGTCCACCTTTCAGCTTTTTAAAAAATCACAGATCTAACAAAGAAAACTTTCCTTTGTGGCAAGATCTATATGAATGCCACCACACAGAGACAGCAGTACCTGGACGCTACCAGCTACCAAAAAAGCCCTGCTTCTCACTGCCCTCCCATCTCAGCGACCTTACAGACAACTGATACTTTTCAGCTAAATAACTGCTAGAGGTTTCTGCCTGTTGAAATGGTGTGATGAATGCTATCAAAAGGGCAGTTATACAGTTAGTGCAATCGGAGCAGGAAGGAGCTTATCTGCCCAAAAAAACAGAACCCGCGCAGGGATGGGTAATGCAACGTGCTACAATGGCACAATGTAAATAGAGTGGAAAAGAAACCAACCCAACCCAACAAAAAACCCCAAACCCGTCACTTAAACACAGGAAAGGCACACTGTAGTGAAGTCTTAATCCAAAGAAACCTGATGAAATGAAGTGGGAACGTCACCTACAATAAACAGTGAAAGAAACAGATGATGGAAATGCAGGCTGACAAAGAAGTATGTCCCCACACAGATCTGGCCTTACTGCTTGTGACAGGGAATGGCTTTTAGTGAGTGGTGTCTTGCTGCCAGTAACAGGATGCCCTGACATCTGAATTTTCACAAGTGTGGCTTTCTTTATGTCAAAGCTTGGTGGCTTTAGTTCACCATTCCTAACCCACAGGCCCCCCTCTGGCTGAGCAAGGAGTGCCAAACAGATGCAAAAGCCATAAAGAAGCTACCCAAAAACACTTTGGCTCCTTTAGATCCTTCCCAGCAACTCCACAGTTCCAAGCAGCATCCCACCCCTGACTGTCCACTTTCCCAGCTGGGTCTGACTGCCCTCCTTAAGATCTTTTTCTTCCTTTGCCTCTCTTCTCAAGTCCTCCTCTCCCAGCCAGGGAGCACGGAGGAAGGGTCAAAGGACGGTGCGGCAAGTCACGGGTACAGCTGTGTCACATCTGTGTTGCTGGGGACCGCTGGTCCTCTGACCAGAGGCTGAAGGCTTTCATAAGGATGATGGGATAGACAGATGAATGGTGAGGGTGAAAGTTGCACAGGCGACACAGACAACCTTAACTATGGCTGTTCTTCATTCCAAGCCCTTATCTGTGATGCCTCACCGTATGTACACCGCTGTGCAGTATTTTTTAGTGAGATCCCCACCTCAGAAAATCTAATCTGCAAACACAAAACACAGAAGCTTGCAATTGTAAGCAACTTGGTGACACAGATACAACTTCAATGGTCATTCTGTCAGCCAAGGAAAACAAAGGGATACACAGACCATATATTTAAAACATAGCAAAAAGACTTAAGGATGCCAAATTAACTCCAAACAGACAGCTCCTTGCTTCTTCTTTTCACCAGAAAGGAACAAGGCGGCAAAATTTGGTGGTAAACTGTTCCAGAACCATCAGCTGCACCCACAAAAAGTCCAGAAGAACAGACAGCTTCAGGTCATTTTCCATTATATTTTTTTTTCAGCCGTTTTTATGGATGGTAAGGAATACTTCCAATAATTATGGGTTTGGATATTGAGTAGTTAGCTCTTCCACTGCCTGTAACACAGCTATTGTAAACTCCAGGGTGAGATACTCTGTTGTGTGGAACACACAAGTTGGCACTCCAGGGAATTTCACCTTGATAATATGTTTTAACAGCATCCACAATTATAATGATGTAAACTTCCTTTTCCTCTTCACAGGGAAATGTCTACAGTTAAATAGTTTCAAATCATTTACTTTATTTTTAGTCACTTTAAGAGAAGCATATGTATCTTGTTTGTATTAGCTTTGGAGAACTTCCAAGGGAGCTGTCTGAATTTCCTGCATTTTCAGCAGAAAATAAAACCTTCAACAAAATAAACTTGCTCTGCCAAAGGAGTGGAAGTGCAGAGGGGAAAGAAGGAAGCGCTCGAGAGAGAGCTGCTCTTACATTTAATGCACAAAGCCAAGCCTTTGGTGACAGAAATCTTATCTCCATCTATTTTACTGGCTTGTACTCTCTGGCTGTTGTATGTCAAGCCCAGATAACTTTTGGCTGTAGAGCTGAATTGTGAAAGTAGGTATTAAGTGAAAAATCGCAGGGCTTATGGTGACTGCCACCTCAAAAACTAACCCTGGCATCTCTGATCACTGCTTAGAAACGGGAGAAGGGCTGTCACACTGGGAGCAAAGCTTGCTGCCAGACACTCCTAAATAAAGGCTTGCTGCCAGACGCTCATAAATAAAAATACCATTCTGACACCCACTGTCCTTGACTCCCTAAGTAACCAGGTACGCTGGAAGAGCAGATTTTCAGCACTGCCTCACCATTTTGTCAAGCCAGCCCATGGTAATGTGACATTTCCCAAGAGAAACACAAACTCTCAGCCCATATCATGATGCAAACATCCAGGACAGCCTGTGACAAGGCTACATGAGAGGAAATGCCGTGTTTGTGCATCCCATCCCAGAGAAAATGGCCCGGGAGCAGTCTGCTCCAAGGAAAAACAAGTCAAAAGATGCCTGCGAAGGTCTCTAAACCTAACTGCTTCAATCTTCCAAAGACCCATTTGACTTCAGCAGCCACTGACCAAGAAAACATGAAGCTGTTTCTGAGGACAGGTATGTATTTGAGTGAAGGTGCTGATCTTCTGTTGGCACTTGTCATGGTAATTCATTATTCATTCATTCAATCCACAGCTCATCTCTTGGTGACATCTTTGCCTTCATCTCTTCTTCCATTCACGCCCTGGCTATCTTTGAAATTCCAACCCTAAACCACTTCACATTGAACAACTACAACTTACCCCTATCCCCCTACAAAGTCAGGTTCCCAAATCAATCAAAGCTTTCTAGGCATTTGTCTGAATTCCTGCAGTGCTCTGTGTCTGCTTTTACCTCTTTATTGAGGATTTTACAAATTGGGAAAACTTTTTAGTTCAATTCTTGTACAGCATATCCCTGTGTGAAACTCACAGTGGTGTGGGAAGTTAACTGGCAAAGAGCTTTAGCAGAGTAACTCCTTCACTGCAGGAACAGCGAAGCAGATTCCCTCTTTTCAGAGAGGGTTTCTGCTGGCAGCAGGGCTGTCCTGCAGCAGGAAGGAGAGATGCTAACTTCACCAGGGAGGCATGACCTAAAGGTGTTTCACTTTTATGATGCTACGACTACTAGGCTCTTCTGAAAACAAAGCTCCTCTGCTTCAAAAGGCAAGAATGAGCAGGCATCTGGACCCAAAAGGATGGAGAGAAACCCAAGTGCAGGACAGACTTTGGCATTTTTGTGAGACTGGGATTTCATATTCCGACTGCAGAAGGTGTTCAGTTCCAGAGAAGCAGGGCTTTAGATAGTCATTCTCTTTGGCACTTTAGAAACCACATTCTTGGGAACCTCCAGTCTAGCCCAAGTGCTGAATTCCACCCTGCAAAGCTAAGGGCTGACAAATCTCCTTCAGTAATTTCCTAAGATGGCAAAATGATAAACTGAATCAAATAATTTTGACCACAACTAGCTTAGAAACACTAAGTGACCATGGGAGGTGTTTACTGAAGGTCAAGGTTCAGTGGCTGGTCTAAGCTGATCAAGAAGCTCCAGCACAAGGGGGTCCATCCATCACAAATCTCAAAATACCTGATAGTCACCAGCTAGGGACTTCAAAACTGCCCAAGGCAGAACAAAGTATTTCCAAACTACACTCAACCATGACAACAAAATGCAGCTAGTATCTAGTAGAATGAAATTGGTTGTTTTCTAAGATCCCACCAAACCTGGGAAGCCACTGCTGCTAGGAAAATGACAATGTTCAGGTTGAGAAAATCAAAGTTAAAACTCAGAGTTTCTATTTGGTGATGCCTGAAATAATAATGACATCTTCCTGCTGTTGAAAGGAAATGGGGAGTCCTCCACTTCTCCTTGAAATGAAGCGGTATTCCCTAGAGAGTATGTAAAGACTTCGTTTGGTTTAACTGGTAGAACAGGAAAGGACAAGTTCCACATGCAACCCAAACTCCACCATACAAAGGTACACAGATGATCATGATACAAGCTTCAATTAACATAACCTGTCTATCTTGAGTAGAGTTCAAGGACTTTGAAGACACAACTCAAGTGAAGAAATTTCTGATTCCAGCACTATGCTTTCAGCTTTGCTGTAAAATGTCATCAGCAAAACTGTTTGGAGTTGTTACGCAGTACTTACTGCTACATGAACTGAAACTTTGACACTTCCTAATTAGTTTGGGTTTTTTGGTTGGTTTGGGGGTTTTTTAATTATTTTTTTTTTAATTGCATGGCAGGTCTTGTATAGCACTCAGATAAAATTTCACATTTTTGCATTTAATAAGTAAGTGCTACTTAATGAAATCTCTACACTTAAAGGTATATTCCTTAAAGATGACGTCTGATGAACCTCTTAATCCTTCCTGCCAGAGGCTACAGTTGCTAACATACTCACTGACATTCATGGTATAGGATGTACTTGAGTCCAGACTTCAGAATCTTTATCATTTCTTTAATGCTCATTTGGAATGCAGCCTTTACATTCCATGTGATGTTTAGCTGAAGGATAGAAGGCCCTTATTTCTATCATGAAAAAGAGTAAGATGGAAAAACATTGTATCCTGCAAACAGACAGAAAAAAGACCAACTAGCAATCTAAGCCAAACTTCCCATTTTCCCTTCAAACCTTCCAAACTTTCCTCCATAGAGCAGACCACAGTTACAGGAATACCATTTCTCCACCAGCTCCTTACAGTCCCAGCCACATTTCTTACTACATTATCAGCTATTTTCTTCACCCCAGTATTATGTTTGGCAGAAAGAATGGTGACAGTTGTTGCAGGGTAACTATACATCTAAGAACAGATCTCCAATGAACAAAGTGCTGTCACTCAAGAAACTTGGTGCTACAGATTTTGTAGACCTATCTCCAAGCAATTTTAATTTAGCAAGTATCAATACTAACTGCATAAATGCTGATCTCTCACTAAAGCTGTCAACTTTTCACTCTGAGGGTGGGGAGGCCCTGGCACAGGGTGCCCTGAGAAGCTGGGGATCCCTAGCAGGGTTCAAGGCCAGGATGGATGGGGCTTTGGGCACCCTGGGCTGGTGGGAGGGGTGGTTTCCTATAGCAGAGGGGTTGGAATAATATGATCTCTAAGGTTCCTTCCAACCCAAACCAGTTTGTGATTCTATAAGCCTCTAAGAACTGCACAGATACAGAAACGAGAAATTCTCCACTGGTTCCTCAATGAGGAGATACTGTGCTCCAGTATCTTTGCCTTCACTTTTGAAAACCATCATTACCTTGAAGTATGACTTCTGTTTTCTACTGAAAGTACCACTCTGAGTAATTTTGACCCTAATTAAGAAAAGAAAGACCACAAAGGAGATGATGGAATCCAAGTCCTCAATAATAAGCATGGACTGCATCAAGTTTCCATAATTTCTGTACTACCCAAGCAGAAAATCTTCTGGCCCTGGTGACACACAGGATGTCAGTTGGAAAAATCTGTGATAGTCTCAAGGTCCTTGGCAGCCAAAAAAGTTCTGTATCCTTGCCCTTAGGGTGAAAATTGCTATTGAAATTTCTGTGGGAGGTATAAGAAAGTCAGAATCAGTTTGCAGAGCGGACATTTCCAACATAACAATTTGGAGAATGTCAAGGAGACAAGGGAAGCTGTTACTGCCGAGGCCACCCGGCATTCCTCCCATGGCTTCTCAGTGCTTTGCTCAATCCAGAGTCATCACTGCAAAGGTAACTGAGTTAAATATGGCATTAAAATAACCATAAAATGAAATAAAACTGCATGTGGCCTCCTGGAAATATTAGCCATGCAGAGTAACAGTAACAATAGTAATAAGAACATGTGCTGAGACCAACGAGATGAGGTTTAACAAGGCCAAGTGCAGAGTGCTGCACATGGGACAGAACAACCCCATGCAGAGCTACAGGCTGGGGGAGACTGGCTGGAGAGCTGTCAGGCAGAGAAGGACCTGGGGGTGTTGGGTGACTGCAGGCTGAACATGAGCCAGCAGTGTGCCCAGGTGGCCAAGAAGGCCAATGGCATCCTGGCTTGTGTCAGACACAGTGTGGCCAGTAGGTCTGGGGAGGGGATTGTGCCCCTGGACTGGGCCTCAGTGAGGCTGCACCTGCAGTGCTGGGTCCAGTTCTGGGCTCCTCAGCATCAGAAGGACATGGAGGTCATGGAGCAAGTTCAGAGAAGGGCAACCAGGCTGGGGAAGGGGCTGGAGGGCAAATTCTCTGAGGAGCAGCTGAGGGAGCTGGGGGGTTCAGCCTGGAGAAGAGGAGGCTGAGGGGAGACCTTCTCACTGCCTACACTGCCCTGCCAGGAGGGTGCAGAGAGGTGGGCGCTGGTCTCTTCAGCCAGGGGACAGGAGCTGGGACAAGGGGCAATGGGCTCAAGCTGCCCCAGGGCAGGGTCAGCTCAGCTGGGAGGGAAAAGCTGAGAGAGTTGTCAGGGCCTGGCCCAGGCTGCCCAGGGAGGGGGCTGAGTCCCCACCCCTGGGTGTGTTTAACAGAGGGGAGATGAGGTGCTCAGGGATCTGGGTTAGCACAGGACAGGAACGGTTGGACTTGATGATCTTAAAGGTCTTTTCCAACCTTGTGATTCTGTGAAGAAGTCTATTTAGCTGATTACCATTGATAAAGCAGATGACAGAGTGAACACAGAAAACTGTTGATGGCACAGTGCTATTTGCATGTTGTAGCTTCCTAAATATTAACAGCCTGTGCTAAAAAGGTCCCCAAAAACAGACACTAGATACAGCACAAGGCCCTCGAACTGCTTTACAGCCATCATTTCACTCCAGAGCTGAAGGTAAATCATGCAGAGTGCTTTCACTGCTTCTGATCCATTAAGATCTAGTAGCATGGTTAGAAAATAAATCAGAAATGCATCTCTCTCTGAGATCACCTGGCATACATGCACAACGTTGTATTTTGAAGTTTAAAGGGGATAAACAAAGATATTAAAAGAAAAATGCATTATTGCTCTTTGAAGTGGTTTGCAGACTAAGGATCTGTAGGTAAGCCCTTTTAAAATATAATAAAGTATAAGAGAGTGGTTGTATTTGTCTTCCTCTTACCTTACCACCTCCTCAAAACCAGTCGCTGCCAGTAGTGGCATCATTTATTCTATTAAGATGGGCCTGAAAAACCTCCACAACCCAATTTCAAGACCTGCTCTCTGGTTGAATAAAATGCAGAGGGAGGAGATGAGAAACAGCCTTTAGAGAGCTGATAGCAGGCAAACCAAATAGATGGAGTAACTTTTAAATTAAATATTGGGCTTACTACATTCCATCTTATTTTTCGAGTGCATTTCCCTGGACACTGCATTGATTCTGATAAACACAGAAGCTGATGACCGTGGCTCCGCTTCCTGCTGAATGGTCTGGAAGCAGACAGCAGCCACAGCTCTAAGGCTACAAAATGAACCTTTAAGTGAGGTTTGGCAAACCCAACACTCACAGAAGGTTATTCCAGAAGTCTGTGTACACAGGTACCCGTTTCAAAATGAACTGCAAGCAACAGAGGACATTTTCTCAACTGTTGAAGCATATCACTCTCGACAGGAGTATGCAAAAACTGCATCATCCAATGAAATAATATTTTCCAAAATACTTTTGCAGTCTCATCCATTTTGAGACAAAACTTAATTTTGTGTAGCCTGGCTCAGGAAGTACAGCAGTGGGAGACAGGGACACGATGGGAGTTGCTGTGTTTGAAAGATGGAAGAGCACTTGGGTATGTTGTATGTCTATCCTGGAGTCAGTCAACTGTTCATCACCCAGATCCTGTAAGCAATGATGACTGTTTGCCTACAAACTAAGCTTTCTAATGGATTACAGTGACCACAGTCAACAACAAGGTGATGGCTGATTTATAGAAAAGCAGTTCTATATTTCAGAAGAATTCAGTTGAAGCTTTTTTCCCACAGGAACAAGACGCTTCCTATTGTCTCAGTATCTCAACATCTAAAAGATCAGTGTGGGAATGGGAAAATTGGTCTTTTTTTTGGACCAAGCATCCAATGCCTTTGCAAGTGCCACAGATGAGTTGCTGGTGAGCAGCTTAAAGCCCTGCCTTTAGCAACTGTGACCCTCATTCTCTTTTCAGTTTATCTGGAGGGAAGATTTTGATTCCTACAGCAATGAAGAAAATAAATCTAACCCGTAATGTCACAATCCACCTTGTTTTCTCTAGAATAGGATGGCTGGTTTTTGTTATTAGTAAACAGTTTCTTTAAGGTCAAGTGTTTGTGTGAGCACACACACAAGCGCTGGAGTGGAACAGGCTCCGTACATGCCGTACCAGCTTGGTATCAAGAAAAATGCAGCAGGACACAGTGCCTTTGAAGGAGATGTCATGTACCTCAGTAGCAGGACACTGCTCTCAGCTTGGGCTCAAGCCGAAATATGTACAAGAGCAGGTCTGGAAAGCCTCCACCACATTCCAGTAACATATCTGAAGGGCAATAAAAAACCCCACAACCCAACAACCTTGCTCATCTCAACTTTAGTGTCAGAGCAGTGTAGGCAATCATAGACATCTCCCAACAGCAAACATGGGAGGATTTAAGAACAGTAATATATTAGAGCCTTTTATCTTTATTTAAAAGACGCTTTCCTGAAATGGCGTTGTATTTGGTATGTCACCGGCACAAAGCAGATGCAGAATGTGACTCTCACCTTCTTGTTTGCTTGTTTTTTAAACTCCCTTGAAATCCGATTCCATCACTGTCAACAGAGATGAACAAAATAAAATGCTTTACTCTACCTTTCTTTAATGCCACTTTTCAGACCAGGTGATGAGGAAATCAGTTGTTAGTAAGTGGCTTATTTCGCTCCATGTCATGCTGTTTCTGCACCACAGGAGAGGAATCAGCCCTGGCATGGTATTTTTGAGTTTGAATTTCTGCCTGTATCAATTATTTTCCGTCTCCAAACCTTTTTGCTTTTCACTTCATGCCATTACTCTTTCAATCTCATTTGACTCATCCCCTGTAAAATGTTCTCTTTTCTTTCATCCCATCATTTGTTCCCCTGGTCACCCACACAGCCAATTAAGAGCAGTTGGATGACATTATAGGTAATGTTAACAACAGCCATTAGTGGGAGAATTGCCCTCACTGACACAGTGCAATATGTTGTTCAGGCGGATAACATCTCTCCAAGAAGATAAATTTTAAGCTGATGGGGCCGTGTTTCGGTAACATGGACACAGCTGGAATAAATGTGGCTCTGCAGAAGGTCACAAACAAAGCTGTTTTAACTTCTTTGTGTTCCAGTTCAGATCTGAGCAGCGTTTTGACAGGTGAACAGCTTCACCCATGATTTTACCCACAGTTCGAAGTGCAGTCTTCCTCTTAACAATCTTTTTCAACATCACTAAATCCCGATCTACCTTCATGTCTCTCATTTTCTCTTTCATATTCCAGATCACATAAATTAGCAATGAAGAAATCTCAAGGTCTGCTTTTTTAAATAACTATTTACTACCCTCTGATATAAACTGACTGTTTGCTGGTTTGGTTTTGTTTTTAAACAACTAAAACAGTTCCAAAAGTTTACTGGTTAATCCTTAAGTGCAGCACTTCTCATGAAGAGAAGTAACTGGAAATAGAAGGTGCAACATGAAGAAGTTTCCGTGTTTCACCAGTATCTCACCTAGAAGAAGTAGCGTAAAAAGTTTCCAATTCCAGTTAAGCATTTACTACCAAACAGCCTAAAAGGGTCTGAACAGACTTCCTTGTGCATCCATTTCCTTTACTTTATATGGCTGTGTGTTTAAAGGACGAATTACCGAGATGTTTATAACATATGGTAACACACTTCTGGTTTTTAAGCACTACATTTTTCAATCAAAACCTCGCTTTAAGAACACTAAAAAGTTTGTTTTACTACATTGTTGAAATACACAGCAGCTACAAAAATAAATCCTGCTCTTTGGAGAGCTACTGCATTGGGTTTTTCTGTTTGTCTAACTGGGGTTTGACAAACAGGAACCATCCAGAGCAATCAAGGTCTGAAAAGCTCTAACAGAGGAGGAGGCAGCAGGAAAACTGTCTGAGGACTGTATCAGCAAAGATGCTTCAAAAGATTGGTACTGATACTTTTTTCATCCAAGCACTTCAGAATTTGTCACTAGGCTGAGTTGAGCAAACCCTGGCTTACAAGCCAGGTGATAAACAGTATTTCCAGGGCAGCTTGTGGAGTCCTCCTCTTAATATACCACTCTATATATTCTCTCTACAGCTTATGTTCCTCCGGTGCTTCTAAAATCCTGGTGTTGCGGCAGGCTGACAGCTCTCTCCAGGGCAACACAAGTCAACTCACTGTAGAAAACCAGTTCATAAAATTCTAATATTGGGAGTTCTCTTTAGTTCTGACATAGTGCTCATCCGTCTCTGAAACAAGCTCTTGGAACTTGTTAAGCTTAACAATATTCTCTTTCAAGGACACTTGTTTAAGCAAGCTTCTCAAAAACATGTATTTTAAGTACAAAAATGCAAACAAATGTCATCATTTACCCTTTACTGCACAATAATGACGCCGCTGTAAAACTATGTGGCTATTAAAGGAGGAAAATAAAGGAAGAAACAAGATGCTCATGTTTGGCTTTCTTCACATGTGTGGAATGATCAACATAACGGGCGTTTTAAATGACTTTATTAGGTGTTTGCATTGCTAATGTCAGAAGTTCTTCCCACCAACAAATTTGTTCTGATATCTGATAAAACTGAAGAATGAAAGGGTTTCAGTCAGATGGTCATAAGACCCTACTGCAAAACACTAAATGTTCTTAAAAAAAAAAAAAGAAAGAGTAATTATCATCCTTATTTTCTCAAATACTGAGAATTTCTAAGTGAAATAAGGCTCAACTCAATCTATATAACACAGATACCAGGCACTAATGAGTCTTTTGGAGAATTCCTGAACAAAGAAAGAACAGCATCATCTTCAGTAACATCTTCTTGCTATTCCTCAATATATTTGTCCAAAAAACCTTCAACCACGAGCATATTATTACAGACAAATTAACGCAAAGACCAACTGCAAGTAACTATTAGTAATGTATCGAAGCTTAAAGACTGAACTTCACCAACATCTTTACTGCAGGATTTTGGGACAGTTCTTCTGTCTGAGGATAATTTATGCAGCATTTTTCCCAGGAAAGTTTCCAATTCATTTCAAGGAAAGAACTGATTAAAAATTCAGACAGAACTGCAGAATTTGGCTATCACTCGATACAAAAGCTTGCTTTAGATTTGGGTTAAGTTGGTTATTTCGGTCTATTCTGAAACCGCTATTTTTTGATAACACAAAAATAGGGGGATTAGGTAGGAGTAAAATTCTTTAAACTAAAATATAACTCATCTGAAGGGGAGTATGACTAATATTAAGGAAATTTATTTATAGACCTCTGGCTCGATACTGGAGACAGACATACCCAAGAATAGCCTGATATTGAAAATGTCACTTCTGCTCACAAGCCGTCAGATCAGAGTAATCAAAAAGAAGGTAATTTAGTTGAAAACAAGGCAATTCTATTAAATGCAACTTGAGCTGGTAGAATCCATGTACCATGCAAAAACATTAAGATACAGTATTGGTTTACCATATACTGCCTTCAGGAAGCAGCCTAAAAAAGTATTTTCTTCTACAATCACAATTTTTAACAGTAGACAACAAAAGGGCTTAAAAAGTCACGCACAGAAATTAAGTTTTTCAGAGTATTAGCAATGCATGGCCCATGTGATCAAAAACCCCGAGTTCCTTAGTCACATACAGACCCAGCAGCAAACACAGACAAAAATGTAGAAAACACAGACAAAAACAGTATTGAAGAGACCCAGGCAGAGCTTTTGGTGAAAAGTAGTTGGCTTCTGAGTTTTGAAGAAACTTTATGACAAAATAAACTAACTTAGCAACACCCCTCCCCCCAATATGGACTTATCCCAATTAGGAGTCTTGATTTAATTTACTAAAAAATTTACCATTCTGCCAAGGGCATGTTCGATCCTACAGCTGAACAACTCCTACACGCTTTGTGTGCTCACAGCAGTTACCACTAAGCAGTATTTTTACAGACTACCAGCTAAACAACGCTAATCGCATCACTCTAACTCTATTATGGCCAACCAGTTTATTTGGAAGTGGATTTAATTTCATTTCTGCATCATTACTAAAGTCATCAGATGATCAGAGGGAAGACTTCCTATTTCTTCACGACAGCACGCATCTATAGGAAAACACTTATGTCTGGTGGCAGAGATCTGCATTAAACCAGTCCTTTATATAATTAAAAAAAAAAAAGATATCAGAGCTGGAGAACAGTTAATGTAACATTGGCTACATAAGCACCCAGCACATGACAGGACTCGAAACACTTATTTACAGTTTAAATATTGTTCACATTGATAGAAAATTAGTAAATGAGTAAATACTTGTTTTCTATGTGCTGGATAGGCTAGAATCATTAACCTATTTGCAAGGCATAGAATCACAGAATCAAAGAATGGGCTGGGTTGGAAGGGACCCCAAGGATCAGAGAGCTCCAATCCCCTGCCACAGGCAGGGAGCATCCTTTGCATAAATACGTCTTGAGCAGAAGATCCCATAACTTTAACTGAAATACCAAACTATGACCTGAAAAAAAACCAACCCAGATAGTGCTGTGAAAGGGACAGAAAAGGATTTATAGGACAATACAACAGAAGACAAGTACTGTGGATAAAAGACTGTTGTCCACAGCTTGTAACATTACGTATTCCTAGAACATTACTTTTGCTTTAGTTGTGTAGTAAGGCTGCAACTAAACCACACAGCCTGAAAATAAAGCTGACCTCGGTCTTCTGAATCTGTGGTCCTATCACCTTTCACCCACTGTGGTGTAACTGAATCCAGAAAATTTATAGATTTTAGATTTGTTTCATTAAGTTTGAAAGAGAGCTAACACTGCAGCTGATAGACCCTTTTTTACCTACTCTTTAGCAATTCCAAGTTTCTAAGGTAAATATGGAGCCCTTACTTATAAAAGACAATCTCTTCCTAGGGAGTAAACGAAACAGGAGAAGCTTTTAACCTCTACCCATGTAGAGGAGGGAGATTAGGTTGGTTCCCTGTTGGAGAAACACAAACGAAGGGCTATTTATGAAGTACTTGCAGCTCTGAACACGATCAACTGTAACAAGAAGATACAAGTTACAGAAAAAATTCTTTTTGCTGAAACCACTTTTGTAATACTGCTTTTTAATAACCCTCATAATGGCCGAATTAGAAGGACCCCAACTGAAGTCATTCATCCCACATAAAACAAACATTGCTTTTTCTTCTTAGCTTTGTTTTACAAGCTACATTATTTCCAGATGACGCTTGAGGGGCCTAGGAGTTTCAAGAATTAGATGTTTAAATAGACAGCTGCTTTCTATTTACCATATAAATCAAGGCTAAATCAAAGAAGAATCTAAATATTGGACTTCATTTAGCCCATTATGGAGGACAAACTAAGGAGGAGAAGATAAAGAAATACAGAAATCTCATCACGTAAATACAAAGTTTAATTCTTGTTATTGAGATGAGAGGAAAAAACTTGATGCTAGCAGAATTCCAGGGCTCCATGTAACATCAGCTCTGCACAGCAGGTAGATTTAACTGGATTGGTGAGAAGCCAGGAAGAGAGTTGGATCTGATTGGGAACTCTCCCTCTACCACCAGGTTATTATATACATGTGTACATATATATATATACACACACACAGAGAGCTCACTGCATTCATATTCTTTACATTTTTCCCTCTGGATTGCCAATAAGCATTTATTTCTATCCCGTAACTACCACAGAAACAGCAGAATTTGGACAGGGGGTTAAAGGATAGCTCTTTGTGTACTCACAGGAGTACAGATGTAAATATGAAAAGTCTAACACTGCACTACATTGTTTCTATCATGGATAAAACTCTTCTGCCATCAAAATTCAGTGACAACCCTATATATGAAATAATTTAAGACAGGGGATTATTTTTAATTTATATTTTTCCTAATAACTTTAAGCTTCTCCTACATAGAACAATGCCATTCTTTGAACAGCCAAAATGTAGAAAGTTTTTTTAAAAAATAAAGTGAAATTTAGAATTTTTCCTTGGTAGATAGTGACCATCTTACCTACACTATTTTCTGTGAATATTATTCCACTAAAGCAACTGAAGGCTGTCAGTAAAATCCCCAAGGATGGTGGAGGGAAGAGCTCCCAGCAGATCACAGCGTGGCGTGCTCAGGACTGTGACCCCCACCCTGGGTGTGGAGCGGTTCTCAAAACACGCTCCAAGGAGTTTGCACTTAACTGCTAAGCCCATCACCAGTAAACAAAAGTTTGGGCTCCCACTGATAGAAAATCCCTCATCCCTGTGTTGCATTAGATGCTGCTGAAGCAAATTTAGAAACCAAATCAAAAGCTATGCCTCTGAATACAGCCCCAAGTGATGATGAATGCCAAACTATTTGAATCTGAAAAGATTCCTACATTTGATTTTTATTTTCCGCATTTTTTAAAATTGCATCAGTGAGAGAATTCTCAACCACTGACAGAAGCTTGCCAAAATTCAAAATTCTGTCTCTCCTTCACCATCCCCTCCCTCCCTAGAAATAGTTAAGGAGAATTCCTCATTACCAGCAGCTGTATAACAGGGGCTGAGTCCTTGTAAAATCACAGACAGTGCTATGAAAGGCTTAAAAAGCAACTGCTTGGGTAGATGGTAGCTCCAACAACAGGTCAGACATCCCCCTTTCCAAGGGAAGTTAGCATGCCTCCACTTAGGCTGTTAAGTATCTATGATTTAACAAATTACACTAGATTGTAACACAGTTACAAAGAAAATAATTGATATGTTTTACTTCAGTAATTTGTCTTGATTTGAACCCAAAGAAGCAAAACTCTTGAGTTGTTTTATTTCTGCTTTGCTAAAAACTTTGCAAAACATGCTTCCACTGAGTGCAAGAAAGCAATAAAACAAAAACTAGCTGGATTTTTCCCATTTCATCAAGCCCGGAAATACTTGTGGACAAGGACAGCTTGACCAAAGTGTCGTATTTCAAAGCATGTTACTACCACCATGAAAATAATGCTTCATAATAAATCTTACAAAGCAACTAGTACACAAAGTAGCACAGGAACTGGTCTAACCATGGATCGTGTCTCTGGGGTGATAGCTTGGTGACTTGGAGGTTCTTTTCCCTGCAGGCTTCTTCATCCTGCTCAGGAATCCCATCACATTGCCAACAGTTTTTCAGGAAAGGACCAGGAAACTGATCTAGTCTTTAATAAACAAAGCAATTTGCTTTCTTCTTCTTCAAAGCCCAGAAAACCTCAACAGAAACACTATAAAAGCCAATTGTGTCAGCTCCTTGCTCTAGTTCAGAGCAAAATACCCATGACTCTGTTGGTACACTGGAAAGCTGACAGCAGCCTGCAGCAGATACTCACAAAAAGACCATTAAAATACACAGTGAAGGAGGGATCACTGTATATATTCCCTCTACCATCAATGACCAGCAGCTTAGGGACTGTGTACGAGGGCAAGACCATGGGTTTCTACAGTAATGAAAACAAAGTAGAGACAGAACTGCTGCTCCAGTGCTCAGAAATTAGGAGATGCCCATCTCCTCTAGTCTCCATTTACTCCTGGGTGTACTGTGTACTGCACCTCTGCATCTGACAATGACCCCAAGGGACAGGGCTTAATTCAAGATCACTGCTGCTGCCTTCACCCTTCCATATCCTCCCTGTCCCTACGAAGGAGCATGCAGTATTTACTGTAATTTGCTTCATGAAGTGAAGTGGAGTAGAAAAGCTCAAGACAAGACCACAAGCAGTGGCTAGTATAATTTAATGTAGCACTGTAACTCTTGGGAACCAGGCACCATGAAAATTCACTTCTGGTTCACACAACAGCATAAGAAAAAATTAAATTAAATAAATTAAGGCCAAATAAAATTAATTAGAATGACATTTTTAAAAGACATGTTTGACTGATCTGAATGAAACCTATGAAGAAAATAGTCTACTAATCAATCCTCTTCCTCTCTAGGTATAAATCTGAGCAGAGGAGGCAAGCTCAGTGCTGTCCCTTTCTGTACCTCCACACTGGGATGCAGCAGTAGAACGGGCTGCAGGACATCAGACACTTTGAAGTTACCTCAGTTCCCAGATCCTTCCCTCTTCTTACAGAAGACAACATAAACATGGGCTTTCAGAGGCAGAATATGCTGAAGCAAATGAGATCTGGCCTCAGCTTTCATTTGTCAACTGCTGTGCCTCAGACTGAGCTGGAAAATGTGCAATTCAGAGGAAAAAAATTAATTGCTTCGTGTTAAAATAATACACTCTTCTTTCACTATACAGGCAATGGATGTCAGTGATTACTAGTCTCCCTACAGAAATCTTTCCAAGTGCTGTCCTCCTCTCCCTCTCCCCCTCCGTCATACTGACAATAGAAGGGAAGAAATTCAGTGAAGTATCTAAGTCTCTGGGCTACACTCCAGAGCTCCTCACCAGCACTGCTGCTCCACGACCTGCATTTCTCAGCTGTCTCCGTCTCTAAGGGGATAGCTTTGTACAGAGCACCTTGGGTCTTTGCTGCAGTATTGGTTGTATCCAGTAAGTTAAAGCCCCAAATTCTTATGCCACCCCCCCAATATATACACGTATCTATCTTCACATACATGTAAATATATGCCTATGTGTGCATGCACGCATATATTTATGTGCCTGCACAAACACAGCTGTGTATCACATGGTTTTCTTCCCTCTGAACAGTGGGGATGGGAATTTGTTTGTCTAGGGAAGTACATGGGTTTCTCTTCATAAAAATCAGTATTCTCCTCCTGACAACAGCCCACATACAGCTACAGGCCCTGCATTAGGGATATGAACTAGTACTAAAAATTCAGCCCACTCCATGCATCTGCACATGACTGGCAGTTGTTTAACCTCACAACGTCTCAGAGCTGCTTTGAAAATACGCAGCCTGTAGCAGCAGTTCCAGCTTATGGAGCCCCTGTGCCCACAGACCATGTCCCAAGTGCTCACTCCAACCCCTCTCTGCTTGTTTTGCAGGACTAACTCATGATATGAGATATGGCATGATGTATCTCGGGTATGAAAAGGCATTGTGGTACCGTGTCCAACTCCAGAGCCCTCAGCACAAGGAGGATGTGGACCTCTTGAAGCCAGGATGACTAGAGGGCTGGAGTACCCACCTCTCCTACGGAGACAGGCTGAGAGAGTTAGGCTTGTTCAGTCTGGAGAAGAGAAGGCTCCAAGGGGACCTCAGAGCCCCTTCAGGAAAGATAGGAGGTACTATTTGTAAGGACATGGGGAGATGGTTTTAAACCAGAGCAGGGCAGGGTTAGATGAGACCTGAGGAAGAAGTTCTTCACTCTGAGGGTGGTGAGACACTGGCACTGATTGTCCAGAAAGGTGGTGGAGACATTCAATGTCAGGCCTGATGGGGCTCTGAGCAACCTGCTCTAGTGAAGGTGTCCCTGCTCACTGCAGGGGGAGGGACTGGATGGGCTTTACAGGTCCCTTCCCACCTAACACAGCCTGTGATTCTATGATCACCATCACCAAAGCAGCTTCTCTCTACTCTGGAAGTCAACTGAAGCACCAAGGCTCTCCACAACAGCTCTATAAGGAGCCACAAGACCACAGGAGGGATTTGAACGCAGAGTAGTATAATTGCTTAAGCTGGAACCGGGCATGACAGCAGGGTTAATCACCTCTGAGAAAGAGACAGCTCCAAGAGCGTTATCAATCAATCACAACGCTCACCAACAGACCAAGATCCAAAACACCACAGTCCTCACAACCATGGGAACCCCTACACCATGAGACCCTATGGCTTGAGAAGCATGGGAAAGGGCCACCGAACCCTCTCCAAGGTGTCTAGAATCGTGGGGGCTTTCAGTTGTTCATGCCCAGGCAGATGAAAGAGCTTTACCCAGTGTGTGCACCTCCTTACCAGGCAAAGAGAAGCAGGATTTACTGCTCTTCAACCACAAGCTGACGTGAGGGAGTTCTTGCTGACATGTTTCAAGTTCCAAAAATTAAAGGTCAGATAGTAACTTCTGGGAGAGACATCAGGGGCCCGAAAACCACAGGTGTTGTAAGGAGATTCACATGAATTAGGGCACAGGACAGTGGCAGGAACACACAGGAAAAACCTGCCAACTATTCCTTGGCTCTATAAACCACACGTCTCTGCATAACAAAATGCCTCTAGTTTGTACAGTCTGTGTCAGTAACAATAACTAAAAGATGCAGGTTAGGAAACGTGGTTAGTTAAATTAAATTTAAGTCATTAAACTTTTATATTGAATTATCTTTTTAGGTACTTTTACACTTAATGTCACAGTAATTTGATAGTTAAGTCTCAGGCAGGCATGTCCTGGAACATGTGTGAACACTGAAAATAAATCAGTTGTTACATTTTCATCCTGAAAAATCCAAAGCAACTGATAAATCAATGTTTGTTGGGTTTCTGTGGTTTTGGGGTTTTGTTTTTTTTGTTGTTGTTTTGCTGATTTATCTTCTTTTTTTAACACAGTGTTGCAGCGAGGGTTCAAACGAGTACAAACCAAAGATACTTCAGAAGCACAAAGATATTATTCAAGTCCCAGGAAGATTGCTTCCTCCTTGTACCGAAACTAGAGATTTTTCCAACGAGCCTTGCAATTAAATTACAAAATTGTTGCCTATTTGTGGGTATTGGCTCAGCAAACTGAAGAGGACTGTATGTACCCACGTGTTCAGAACGTACCGGTTTAGCCCCGGGACTGCACTACCCCCCCCCCCCCCCAAAAACGCTCCCTGGGAACTGCTTCAATCCTTTGTGATTTGTAGGAAGTTTAAGGTACCATGGATGCCAAAGCCCTGTCCTTAAAAAATAGTGGTTTTTAACTCTATGTTTTAAACACCCTTGAAAAACGAACAGCTTGAGAACCCCAGGCTGACAGGGGACAGTCAGTCTCCAGGCTACAAACGGCTGCGGTTTTGTGTTGCCGTTTTGTAAGTGCAGTTTTTTTTGCATTTATTTTTCTTTACAGGCATTTCAGACATGACATCATTTCATACAGGTTCCTGTATTTTGGTGTCGGTGGCTGCTCAGCTGTCACAGGTTTCGACAGCCCCTCTCAGATTTAGGGATGTGGCACTTCTATTCTGCAGCACCTACGAAGACATTAAGTCCGATACTCACATAATCAGGAAGCGGAGAGTCATTTGAACCCAGGGAACCTCTTAACGACTGCGTGGCTTGCTCCAGCACCTTGTTGTGTTTTTTGGATAGCAAAGAAAATAAACTGGAAAGGGGGAGGGGAGAGGGGGAGAAAGGGGACAAAATTAAAATAAATTCACATTAACGCTCTGAAGTAGACACAGTCAGAACAGATGTTTCATTATTTACACAATCTTGAATAAGGAAATTTTTAAAATGCCATGTGCAACAGTTAAGGGAGTTTATTTATTTATTTATTAGCATCTGGGCTTAGCGACAGCAGAATTTGAATTAGAAATATTCTGTGCCATGAACGACATTTAAGAACGCGGTGTGTTCACGGTTAAGCTCGTGGAAGTCAACCCATAGCAGAAGGGATGGCATACATGCAATTTTAGTTCACCACCAGCATGTGTTTGCTAAAATGCATTCTTTTAAGTGCAGCACCTCATGCAATATGTCCTTGGGCACCTTGTGTATTATTCATTTCAGTAACCTATTTGCTTAGTACAGGAAGAATCCAAGCATGACAGAAGCTTGGGGCATTTGGAAGATGAGTTCTTGCATTTTACAAGTTTTTTTCTTTTAAAATCTATTTTATCTTAAGGAATAAAGCGTTACCATCACGTTATGAACAACCCGTGAAACCAGAGGTTCATGCAGCATACAGAGAAATAAACACTTTTTTTCAGCCATTTGAAAAAGAAAGGATGGCAATGAGACTCAGAGGATGGAATAATCTGATATATAAGGAGAAGGTAATTTGACTGCAAAGGTAAAGGAGAGATGAGAAGTAAGCAGAAGCAGTGGACAAAGGCAACTAATTAGTGCTCCACAGCTTCAAGGAAACAGTTTAGGTATCTCAAACTTGCCTTTCAAGTCACAGATTACCCACTTCCCACCACTCTGGTGTAGGTTATGTGTATTAAGGATTTCTCTATTTCAAAAACATTCTTTTGGGGGCTTTCTGGAGTACTCCTATGACACTTTTCCAATAAGACTGTGTTGGTCCTTCGAGGGTGGCCTTGACAAATAAAATCAACAAAATTCACTAACACATCAGCATGTTGCTCTTGGAGTGGGTTACACGTGGGTCAAGGAGGAATGGCAGATGCCTTGTTCACTAAATATAGTTACAAAATACTGAAGCCAGTTTTGTAATTTTAAAAAGTGGCAGAATACTGCCTCACTGTTATATTCTAGATAGCCTCCATTTCTTGGAACTGAAGTATCTTCAGTGCTCTGACACATGTGCTTGGAAAGCTTTTTTGCCTCAAGAAATGATTCTTAGCATTTGAAGAAGTCCTCCAAATTTTTTTTTAACTTAAAATATATCATTGATACCACATCCACCACAAGCAGCAGGAGTAGATTCCTTGTGGTATCACTGCTTGTCCTCTCATTGCTAGTCAAGAGCCTCAGGAAAGGGCTTTTCTAACACTTACTACCACCACAAGGGATTAGTTATGCTTCCCTAGTCCAAATCTTACCTCTTGAGAGCCAACTCAATACATTCCACGATTTCCCAACACCTCTTCAGTTAGATGTTTCTTAGAACAAATTAACACCTTCCCTTTAAGGACAACCTTCATCACACCTAAGACATCTAATTAACGCGCAGGAGAGACCTTGAGTAGGTTGTACCATTCTCAAGGTTCAGCCAGTGTCTGGCAGCATGAGGAACAGCTTCAAGACAGCATGGCTCAGACCAGGCTGGGCACCGTGTCTGCCTGACTTCAGGCTCCACCAGGACACACTGGAAGGGGGTGATATGGCTGGGCTGGTAACAGCCAGGACATCAGATGAGATTGCCACCTCCAGAGTTGTTATGAGGGTAGAGAACATTTGGTGTTTCCAGGATAACACGATATATTTGATGTCATCAAAAGTGCAATCTTATTTTTTTCTCTTCACGCTATCCAACACAGCCTCGACAAGATGTGTCATTCCTGGGACCAAATGCCAACCTCCCACTAATTCACAGCTATTACTCAAAACCACTAGAACACTCCCTGTTAAAAAGGAAAGGAGCAACATGGAAATAAGATGTATCAGTAGGCTTCCCAACTTCTTCCCCTCCCATAATCTGCTCTCATATTCACAGGCTGAATTTTTTTGTTCAGATCAAAATTTGGATTTGCAAACTGGTCCTTGGCCTGAAACAGCAGCAGAACTTTTCAATTCGCTGGTATTTCTGAAGGCTCAGGTTTCAGAGATACTGTCATCAGCACCATCTAGTGCTGTGGAGACAGAATAATCGGTTAGAGCTAACCTATGTTTTTGAGGGTGATGCAGCAAGAACAGGTAAGATCTGGTGTCTGCCTGCTTCAGGAGATACAGATAACTTCGCAAAGAGGAAGAATTTGGAGGAAAAGGGATTTCCAACACGTAGATTCTTCTCCAAAATACATAGAGCATTTTGGCTATTGAAGAAATGTAAATATAATCAAGTAAGTGGGATTTGGATATTGAAAAGTGCATTTATTGGATATAGATGAAGAGGAAAATGCACAAACATTGATATTCTGCAGGGAACTGCAATAGCAAAGAGCTCATCTAGGTGATCCTGCTCTGGCAGGGGGTTGGACTAGGTGATCTTTCGAGGTCCCTTCCAGCCCCTAACGTTCTGGGATTCTGTGATTTATTTTCTCTGGTAGAAGGGAGAGAAGCTTTGAAAAAAGGAGGGGAAAGGAAAAAGAGGAAAAGATGATTTCTTTATATTTGCACCTGCATTGAGGCACTTCTCTGTGGGACCACTGCCCAGAAAACTCATACTCAGGTTAAAAAAACACCAAAGCCAATGCAATTCTCTTCTTCATAAACCAGCTGTCCTTCTCAAAGGAACCCTCTCTTAGAGGAGCATGAGGGTAAAGATGTGTAGGCAGGAATTTTTCATACTGAGAGTAAGAACCGTTCACAGAAGCAGACCCAGAGAAAAATAAAATATTATAACCAACCAGAAAATAAAATTAAGGCCAGATCATTGTGATTAACTACCAAATCTGGAGCCCCAAAGGAAGTAACAACGTGTCTCCTGAAATGGGGAAAAACTACTGCCAAGTAACTCACTTGTCCCTCTAACTCTGAAAACCACCTTGACAAATACCACCTTCAGTTTTAAATTATCAGAACTTACTTAGTTATGATCCTCAAAAGGCATGTGCATGAAATTTAGCTCATAAAAATCTTTCACCACTGAGGACCAGTGCCTTCTAAAGGAGATGCTTGATATGTAGCAGTCACATCTTCAGTGACTATAAGGTTTTGAGTTATATTTTGGTGTTTAGGGCATGGAACGTTGCACTTAGGAACAGCAACACGGCTGTTCCACAAAGTACAAGAGGCAAGTGCCAATCAATTCAGAGGTGGAAATGAAGGCTGTCTCACAAATTTTCTCCACGTGTCTTAGCCACACTTCTATTTTTGCTGCACTAGAAATCAAGTTGAGATCAAATTGAAAAATATAAACACTATATGGTAGCCTGCACAGGTTTACAAGGATCCAGAACTTCATATCAGAGTAATTTCCCTCTTTCTTCTGTTCTTCTCCATCAGCTGTCAAACAGGCTGGAAAGCTCAACAACCCTTTGATCTCACCCATTAAAGACACTTCATAATAGTCACACATTATGTTTGGAACAATGGAAGTGTGTTAAAATCTCAACCCCTCTTGTGCTCACAGAAGTACTTATGCACCAATATTGACCAAGCGAAATAATAAGCTGGAATAACAGCAAGATGAAATAACAGCCGGTATCTACTATGGATTGTCAACCCATGGATGAGCTCAACCACCGAGGAAGACTCAAGTTTCAAGCTCTCACATATCTGGTTTTATAGGAATTATGAAAACATTGGTTTCTTAACTCCCTCTACACAGGCAAAGCATTTCTTTTTAATTTAACACAAGGCTGAACACCGATCAATAAAGAAATGATTACAGACTAAACAGTAATGGTTGCTTAAATGCAAGTGATTTGATTAAGTGTTACTTGCACACACAATAAAATTCAAACCAGTAGTATATGAACTTAAAGCTTTCAAAAAGCCAATTCCATAAAGCCTGTAGATCCAAGAGCTGGGGGGGGGGGAAGCACCAATAATGGGAACTCATTTAACAACTTCCTTTTCAGTTCACCCAAAAAATCACAAGCCAGCAATCATGAAAAGAAAAAGAAGCTTCTGCAAGTTCTGCAGAAAGTCTAATTTATAGCAGGCTGGAAGAGCTTACAGAATATACTTCTCACATGCAAAACATGAATGTACGAAATGGAATTTTTACAACTAAGGAACTAGAAAAAAGAGAAGAGCATTAAAATTAGAAGTTGAACATAAATCCAAAGTTTGAATTTGCTGTAACCTGAAGCTTTCTGGAAGCTCTGGTCAGTGAGCAGGTAAGGTGACAGCCTACCTCATTTTAAGGCAGTAAATAGGATGACCCAAGACAATGATATGCTAGTTATTTCTGAGCATATTCTGTCAATACCAACGGAGCACTGATTGTGAGACTCCCTCAAAGGAGGGTAACTGACTGCAGAGAAAAACAGACTTTGTCAAGAACACTCAATTTTTTTTCAATGAGACTGGAAGTAAGGTAAAGCATGAGAGTACTGCTGCTGTAACAGGCTTCTACACATTGTTTGTATGACCTTATTCCACCTGGGATGATTTCTTTAGAAACCTGAATTTAAAAAAGCATCATAGGAACTGAAAAATCAGACATCCAAACAGTTTGAGAAAATCTTCAGATCCGAATCCTGAAATAAGTTTTCTCAATAGGGTCAAGCAGGAAAATGTTCTTGGCTCTTCTAAATGCCAGTAGCTATTTATCATTTGCTACAGCTACCAAAATACTTCCAGCCTTACAGAGATGATATATAAGATGACGCCTATCACCATACCCCACCAACGAAATACTATGATTAAACTTGGCAAAGGACACCTTCGTTACAGGAATGTTAAATAAAGAGAAAAGGGCATTGTTATTAAAGTTTTCTTTACCTTTCAAGTTGTTGCACACAAAGTAAACTTGGGATTTAACCCAGCCAAAGTCAAAGGCATAAATTTACCAGCAAAGAAACCAAGTTGCTCCGTTAAGTGTGAAACATCTCGCCCTGGGAGCAGCAACTGATTGACCACCAGACCAGCAAAAAGCTGCCCAAAACTCAATAAAGCTGCTAAAACAGTAACTGACTGTCTTACTAACAAAAATACCCAGCAAAGTTTTGCTCTCCAGTACCTGCCACCGGCATCTTGTGTGCAGATTCCACGACAGTGGTTTGAAAATGCAAAGGTTCAGAGAAGAATCAGGACATTAATTATTAAACCAGAAAACACACCTCTCCAGGAAACGCTCAAGAAGATCAATTATTTAATGGATTTGAAGAAAGACGAAAGGGCGAGTTGACCAAAATACTAAAACATGTGTGTGAGGTTTGTTTACAGAGGGTCCTTCAAGCTACCAGGAGAGGAAAAGAAAAAGTAATTGAAACTAAATACTGGTTGCACAGGCACAGCTTTGTTTTGCAGAAGTGGCTGAAACCAGGCTTGAGGTGCAATAAATTCTTATCTATACTGTCACAGCAATTGGAGAGAGGAAAATCTGGGAGGAAAGAAGAGAATCTCAATGCCAAGCGTATGACTTGAGCTTAGACTGATGCTGTGTGGCCACAGAAGAGATGAAGTCTGAAAGAAAGGGGCACTGTCAGAGAGACAAACCAAGCACAGTAGTGGAGGAGGGTCAGATTGACTTGTAAGACAGAAAAAGAAGTAAGGATTGGACTTCTCCCAATCCAAATCACCAGTAAGCTTCTCAAGCAGAAAAATGTTCGATCATTTAGAAAGTATTCCATATGCTATTAGTGAAGAGTTACTTGAGGACTAGAGCGCTGCTAAGCGTTACTTGAAGCTTGGAAATTCAGAAGTTGTGAGTCGTTTCTCCTCGCTCTCCTAGTTCAGAAGGATCCTGCAAACAAACCAAGCAGCACACAAACACAAAACACCATCTCGTGATGGAAAAAAAAAAACCCAGTTCCACGGATCAAAAAATTTGATGCTGAATGTTCTCAAACAATCCAGCAACACTCCGTGCTGTTCCTTCTCCCCGCTCTCATATACATGCCAAATGTACTATTGTTCTCAATTTTAAAGAATATAAGCCCTAAACACCGAAACCATGTTATGCAAATACTCCTTAAACAATAGGATTTTACAATGCCTGCATGAACACCACAATCATATGACACAAAAAACCCTCCCTCCTTCATACAGCAAGCTCTAAAAATACCTTCTTTCTAAAACCTGACTTCTAAAAGTTAAAACCATACCTTAAAACTCCTGTATCTGTAAGGAACCCTTCACGGCTTTGACCTATTTTTTTTAATGGATCACAGCAAAAAAAAAGATCTATGGCACGAGAACTCTCCACATATACTGGAGAAGATGCCCGTGCAGACGCTTCCAAGCAGGGGAGGCGATTCACTCATCTGGCTCGAGTAATGGCTCCTGTATTGTCACACGAGAGGTCACATCAAAAAAACAAAAGCACCACACTGCTTCCCATGAAATAAAACAAATGCACTGTCCTGTCGTGCTACGTGGTGGGGAGACACGACTGGTTGCACGCAAGTAAGGGCAGTTGAGCAGCCTTTCTGCGGGCAATGGAGAAGTGATCTGTAAGCACTTAAGGAACCAGGCCTTGGGAAAAATCCATTTAGCATGAATAAGTGCAGAAAAATCACTAAGTTCCTAAATGCCCATGTCTAGTGAAGAGCCCTTGAGGCATTTTGCATTTGACTTATCCAAGCTGTAATAGCACATAAATAGAAATAATGAGAGAGAGAATAGCCGTGGAGAACTCCAAGGGCTATCCGGGGCTGCTGCCTCCATGGAGGGACACTGCTCTTGTTTACTCGAGCCCAACTCTAATGCCTGGGAGACATTTAGGATCCCAGGAAAGAGAAGCTAAGCAATTAAGACCTCAAATTGTTATGGAGAAAATAAGAACATACTTTATATCTTTCTTTCTAATCTTGCAAAGTGAAGCGTGACTAACTCCTGCTGAATAAAGCGTTGCTGCACTCTCTACTGGGTCCATCCGGCTCGTGGAGATGATGTGGAACCTACAGACGTGGGGTGTGCAGCAACCCCAGAGGTCACCTCTGCACCTAAAATGGTTTGTTCGGGCACCACTGGTAGACTTGCTCACCCAAGAGTGTTTAAAAGGACTGGGGAATGAAAACAGTCCCCCCAAGGTAGCAAAAGGACCACGTGAGGCTAGCATCGCCACGTTCTGACTTCGCCAGTCGGTGACCAGACCTTTTGCTTTTTTAAACTTCTCTTGTCTAGCGCCTTCTCAAAATATAAGTTTGTGTCCCCTTGGAAACAGGCTGTTCGCCTTGGCTGCCTACTACTTCACAGCAAATCCCAAAGCACCACAAATTATTTTGATGCAGACTGAGTAAACAAATTATTTCTACCCAATCCTCCTGTGCTAAGCAGCAAGCACTGAAGACTATTCCTTTCATCCTAAATAGCCCTGAACCTGACCATAATAAATGAAGTACTTCAAGATCTCTTTAGTTCATCTGTTGAGTTCATCATCTCATTAATTTTAAAGCGTATTCACTGCTTACATATGATCAGAGATCTAAAAGTCATGTGCTATAAAGACCTTTCAAATTCTGCCTCCTGAAGAAATTTTCTTATTAAGAGAAGTAGAAAAACATGTAGTGATCACTTTTTGCCACACTTGTGGCAAAAAAAAAACCAAACCATAAGCAAATTCAAGAGCAACTTAGAACAATTAATGGAGGCTCTGCATTAACCAACAGGATTTCCTGTTAAAATGGCATCGAAAAGGGACTACAAAAAAACATGGAAGCAAGATATTTGATGTGGTGAGAAGCAAGTCAATATTTACAGAAGTAAGCCTGGAGTTTAATTTGCAGAGAGAGGGAAACATTTTTCAAAAGCAGGCATAAATTGTTCGGCAGGTCATGGCCAGTTTCCAACCACGGTTGGGAAACTGATGGTCTGATCTCTAGAGAAGTAAAAGGAACAGAAAGTAGTGAGATTCTTCCCCCGTGTCTTGGTACAGACAGTCTTGTTCCACTTTTGTCCGCCATGCCAAGTAACATCCTCTTAATTCCACTTCAAGGACAGAGTCAGGCCAGGCTGAGGAGAACCACCTAGAAACATTATCTTCCTAACTCCACGCTATATTAAAAAGTAGCAAGACCAAGATCCACCACAGACTGAACTACTCCTATGCAAATCCTATAGCATAGTTCTGAGAGGGGACGTAGCTGAGCGATGTATCTGCTGTATTTTTCTGTGACCGGGAACAGTGACGACTGGCAAAGCGAATGAAGGAAGGCTGAAAGCTATGGGGGGAAATCTATGCATTCCAGGGTAAAGAGAACACATGCTTGTAAAGCTCAGCCTAATTGTAAGGTTTATTCTGAGCTAAACATCGGTCAATCCGCCTTTGGTGTCTCAAGGCACGGGTGTAACCCCGTTCGACGTTCCCCATGTTTGCCCTGTTAATATTTTATAAGAAAAGTGAATGGGGATCAGAGAGGGTCCACGGTATTTCCATTTCATCCACTTGCTCTTAATTCAATAGGCTAAGTGTTTCATAGCTGTTGAGAGAAGACATTTGTCTTGAATTAGGGTAGAACTCTGTGGGTGAGAATCTGAGCAAATTGCTGGAGAAAGCAGCCTGAGCAAAACTCCCACCCAAAAGCCCAAAGACAGACTCCGAACAATGAAACAACAACAAGAAAATTAAAAAGGCATCACTGCCGTACAACCTACGGCCCAAATTCTTAATTCTTTGAGCAGCTTTTATTTGGCTTGGCTTTGCCTGTACACACAGGGCGTGCGTGTACAGATGCACGTATAGGCATCGGGGCCATTGCTGATCTTAGGAAGAAAACTGCCTCCCTGTACTCTGGCAGGAACAGATCTGGATCCACAGTGGGACTTAAGAGACTCATTCCACACGCAGAAGATCACGGGGTACACGCATTACTAACAGGCCTCTTTAGGCTAAGGTTTAAGCAAAACATCAGTCTTGAGCCACACTTCTGTCACCAAGAGTCCTTGTGGCAGCCTGGCTTGGTGCAGGCCTGGCTTCTCCAGTGCCTCAGCATCTCAGAATCGTAGGGGTTGGAAGGGACCTCGAGAGATCATGGGGTCCAACCCCCTGTCAAAGCAGCTCCCCAGGACAGGTCACACAGGTCGGTGTCCAGACAGGGCTGGAATCTCTCCAGAGAAGGAGACTCCACACCCCCTGGGCAGCCTGGCCCAGGGCTCCCTCACCCTCACTGGGAAGAAGTTCTTCCCCATGTTGCTGTGGAACTTCCTGTGCTCCAACTTGAGCCCATCGCCCCTTGTCCTGTCCCCACAGACACTGAGAAGACGCTGCCCATGTCCCCCTGTGTCCCACCCTTCAGCTATTGATAACCATTGATCAGATCCCCTCTCAGTCTTCTTTTCTGCAGGCTGAACAGCCCCAGGTCCCTCAGCCTTTCCTCACAGGGGAGATGCTCCAGGCCCTTAATCCTCTTCGTAGCCTCTGCTGGACTCTCTCCAGGAGATCCCTGTCTTTTTTATACCAGGGAGCCCAGAACTGGACACAATGAAGAAAATGGATATTGTTAATGCAAATTGTACTCTGCATTCTCCTTTGAACCATGGACATAATATCACAGCTTTGACCTGCTGAGTTTCAACACTGAGGCAGCGCAAGAAACAAGCTACTAGGAGGACACATTGCTGTGCTGTAGACAGGGAACAGTTTTCACCTTTGTGCCTTTGTTTCCTTTCCCTGATGCTCTCTCTTCTCCTTCAAAGCCCTTTCCTGAGGGCCCCTCTGCCATTCTTGCTCCATGGGAATGAGTTTTGTTGTCGTCTTCAGACAATGACCTTCTCTTCAGTCAAGTGTCCCCCTTCCTCCACGGTGACCCCAGCAGTGTCCCACTAATGGTCACAGAAAGCACCCACATGCTCCTCCCTCATTACTGCAGTTAGTCTAATTACTCTAAACTGACATAAATGTTCAAATTTTAGTAAACTGGAAGCATTTTTTTAGGAAATAAAATAAGTTGGGCCTATCAGGACTCTTCAGTAAAGCTATTGCTACAGTCCTTACAGGAATGCCCAAAAATTCAAACCAGACATCGGTTTCACTGATAAGACATGCTCCCAAACATACTCTCAGATGCAAGGACTGTCTCATGCATAATGAGGTAATTTCTAGACTTCTAAAACCCCATAAGGAAAGAAAATTTTACAGATTAAGTATTTGTGTCTGTAGGTAACTTGCCTAACTGTTCATAAGGGACAGCAATCTTTTTCCAAACCCAAATCCATAAATATTTTCTATTTTCTTTGTATTTGGGAACCACTGAGAAACGGCTATAAGTACCACAGGATCTAAAGAGTCGCTAATTAAGGAAATGAAATATTTCTTGTCTTCCAGACAGAGTTTAGACAGCATGTCTTCAGTGCGCCCTGAGGCCACACAGGGAATAAAGACAATGTTTAAGAAAAAAAAAAAAAAAAAAAAGCAGCAAATAATACTACATTCAGAACAAAAAAACAATGCATAATCACTTAATTCAAGATTGTGGCTTTGCTTTTGAAACAAACATACTGAAATAAAAATCCACATAGAACCTTAATCTACTTTTTCCTAAACTTTGAGTGAAATATCAATGTTGATCAAGGCAATTTTTGGTTTTTTTAATGCAGCAAAAGTTTGTAAAACATAATCTATTGACTTGAGCATAGTATAACCTTCTTCAGAAGAGTTCCTCCACTCATGCTGCTAACCGATTTTGGTTGTAAAAAGCTAGCTTTATCTCTATTTCCAGGGCACAAAACCCACTTATTATTTCACGTCCAACATGAAACTCATGAAAAGGAATCGAGAACAGAGCTTTCTATTAAAAATGTGTGGTACTTTGACATGAACTCAAAATTCACACCACAGCATCTGGTACTGCACAAACACACGTACATACGTACCAGATACACACAAGTTCCTCTGAGAGGAATATTTGTTGGGAATACTACTACTGACTGCAAACAACACTGACACAAGGGTATAGATACCTTGACAGAGATGGTTATGCTTAAAAATTTTCAGAAGGTACTGCTGGCTGAAGAAAGGAAAAGAAAAAACCTATGAAAAATGCAAGGTAAAGTCAAATAATGTAATGTATGAAATACTTCTCAATACCAAGATTAGGTTTAATCTGTATTCCTAAACATTTCCTGTAAGAGCAAAACAACACTGTACTTCAAAAATAAATATCACAAGTAAAAATTGTCTACATCCTTCACTGTAATGTCAACATCAATCCCTTTGTTGAATTTCTGTGGATTTATGTACCTAGACACAAACCTGCAAAATGTAGCCAGCCATAAATAAACCTCTTTCCAGAGGAAAATTCATGTCAAAATAGATAGGAAATAAAAAATAGGTCTATTCATCCTGAAAAATATCCACGTCATCGAACGAAAACATTTATCAGGAACAGTTTTTCTTTCTTTTTTTTTTTTTTTCTTTTTTTAAGGGACATTAACATCCAGTCAGAATCCAGCAGCAGCGGATGCTGAACAAAACAAGGGGATAATGAAGCAATTTCGTAAGAGCTCAAATCACTGCGGAAAAAACTAGTTAATGATCCAGACGGAGGTTAATTTGGCCTTAGGAAGCTCCAGCCTGTCCCGGCCCAGTTCAGAACCGGTGCTGTGCCAACGTCCTGGGATGAGAGCCCACAGCATTTTCTTAATTCCTGTTATTCATCTTTTTTTCTTTCTTTCTTTCTTTTTTCTTTCTTCTTGGAGCCTCTCAACAGCACCAGTGGCCTTTCCTACGTATGTGTCAGAAATAAATCTGGGGCCTTTTCAACTGCTTCATCTCTCCTGCATCTTTATTAGGAATTGTAAAACTACCTTTCCTAAAACTGCATCCTAAATTCGGAGAATTCAGCAACTGTTTTTTCTCCCTCCTGTGTTCTATGGCTCTTACCCAACCCAAACCAAAAAAGGTTAAAAGGAAAAGCAACCCATGCAAAAACAGAGCAAGGACCTGTAATGCTTACACACACGACTGAGCAGGGCATCTATCATGAGGATTAACATGGTTTTCAGCATCTACAGAGGATTTTAAGAAATATGTTACAGACAGTTTAAACTACTTGTCATTGCAAGAAGATGGCAGTTTTGGAAGGGATCATCTGGAAGCCTTTAAAGAAGGGAAAATGTTTGGAGTACTAATTCGCCCAGCTTTTGTCTCCATCACCAGCACTGCTCTCCCACATGACAAATGCATGCGATCAAAATCACCGCGGCTCACAGCAGGACAGGGCTTGTCAGCATCCTGAAGGAGCTCAGTCTTTCACTGCCCCTCCATCTTTTACAAAAATACTTTCCCTATTTGACAAAAAAACCCACATCTTACCCTTGTTTCATAATCCAGCCTCAACAGACATAAAATGCTAATCACGTTTCTTCACTGTAGCCTGCCTGTCAGGATATTTAATTTTTTTTTTTTCTTCAGTTAAAAAAAGGTGTTAAGAGACGTTAGTGGTGAAGATTTAGAAACATTACATGGGCACCAAGAGCCCTTACGCAAGAGAAAGCAGACTTTATTTTAGGTAACACTGCAAAAAGTTCTTGTTCGTTACTTTTTCAGTGGGAAAAAAGTTATTTCCCACATACGTTGACATCCTAGACTACCTCGTTCCCTACCAACTTGTCATTCTAATGAGAGATTATTCCACTGCCTTCAAACACACACGAGCCTCAGGATTGGTGGGAAAATGGGTACAGATTTGATTTAATGATTCCTTTCAGCGTGCTTGCAGTTGTGCAATATTTTTCCATCTTCAAAACCAACACGATGCTTGGTTTTTTTGTTGGTTTGTTTTTTTTTTTAACTCCCAGTCCCACAAGTTGCACATTAATTAAATTTACATTGTCTTCAATTTATTTGGAAATTAACCTCATTCCCAGGGAGAAAAGGTTGTGCGTTTGCGTTTTACCTCCCACTCAGTTTTATACATCTTATTCCCCTGTGCAATTCTCTCGGCCTCTATCAATTCAAAAATCCTCCCAAATTCCTGAAAAAAAAAAAAAAAAAAAAGAAAGAAGCAACCAGCCCTCCCCAAAATGTACTTTTCAAAAGACAAAATTCTGTGATGTTCCAGGTCATTCTGTGCTTTTCCCAAAGAAAACATTTCCAAAACCAGAATCAGCATGACGATAAAGCAAACGCCAAGAGTTTTCTGTCCTATTCTGTACAAAAAGTACAAGCCCCATGGGACAGGATGTGAATTCCCCTCCACCTTGGGTTGGGGCTGGACTTGGGAGTGTGGGACCAGATAGAAATCTGCTACAGTGGGATGGAAAGACACAGCATAGCTCTTTAAGCATAGACAAGTATCTTTCTGAATTTAAATTTATCCAGGTGACAAACAAAGGCAGGCAAAGATTAGTTTTGTCAATCAGGATTAATCTGCAGCCAAAACTATCCTGGGTACTACAGAAATTTCCAAATCTGATCAACTGCACACGCGGCATAAGGGTGCTCAAGAAACACCCCGGGGCCAAGAGCATCACAGCTGTTAAACTGAGTCAAGTTGTGATAAGGTGATGAGGCTCAGTAAGGAGAGAGGGAAGTGAACAGAAAACTGGCTGAGTGGATGGTCTCAAAGCTATGGTCAGCTGCATAAAGTCCAGCTGGAGGCCTGTCACAAGTGGTGTGTCCCATCTGTTGATTCACAGTATCACAGAATCACAGAATCAGCAGGTTGGAAAAGACCTTTAAGATCATGGAGTCCAACCGTTCCTGTCCTGTGCTAAACCAGATCCCTGAGCACCTCATCTCCCCTCTGTTAAACACACCCAGGGGTGGGGACTCAGCCCCCTCCCTGGGCAGCCTGGGCCAGGCCCTGACAGCTCTGCCAGGGAAGAACTTTGCCCTCCCAGCTGAGCTGACCCTGCCCTGGGGCAGCTTGAACCCATTGCCCCTTGTCCCATCTCCTGTCCCCTGGCTGAAGAGACCAGCGCCCACCTCTCTGCACCCTCCTGGCAGGCCAGGGGAGGTGGGGAGAAGGTCTCCCCTCAGCCTCCTCTTCTCCAGGCTCAACAGCCCCAGCTCCCTCAGCTGCTCCTCAGAGGATTTGCCCTCCAGCCCCTTCCCCAGCCTGGTTGCCCTTCTCTGGACTCGCTCCAGTACCTCAATGTCCTTCTGATGGTGAGGAGCCCAGAACTGGACCCAGCACTCCAGCTGCAGCCTCACCAGTGCAGAGTACAGGATCCATACTGTCTCACATCTTCATGAACAACTGGGCTGGTGGGGCAGAGCACCCCCTCAGCCAGTTTGCGGGTGATGCAGAACTGAGAGGAGAGGCTGATGCACCAGACAGTTGTGCTGCTATTCAGAGTGACCTTAACAGGCTGAAGCTACTGATCAAGAGAAACCTCACAAAGCTGAACAGTGGTAAAGATGAGATCCTGCATGCTGATGCCTGACCAGACAGAAAACTTTGCAGAAGAGGGTCCTGGTGGACACAAGTTGATCACGACGCCGGCGATGCATCCTCACGGCAAAGAAAGCCAACAGCACCATGGGTTGCATGAGACGCAGAGCAGCACCAGATGTTGTGGTTTGACCCACCCAGCAGCTAAACACCACACAGCTATTCGCTCACTCCCCCACAGTGGGATGGGGAGAGAATCAGCAGAGGAAAAAAACTGGTAAAATTGGTGGGTTGAGATAAAGACATTTTAATGGGACAGTAAAGAGAAAATAATAAAAATAATTATAATAGAAGAATATACAAAACAGGTGATGCACAATGTGTGCTGACCATGTACTGACAACTGCCCAGCCCATTCCCAAGCAGCAATACTCCACCCAGCCAACATCCCCCCACCCCGGCCCCAGTTATATGTTGAGCATGTTGTCATATGGTGCATAAAACCCCTCTGGTCAATTTGGGTCAGCTGTTCTGGCTGTGTCCTCTCCCAGCTTCTTCTGCATCTCCACCCAGGAGAAGCAGCAAAGCTCCTGACTTAGTGTAAACACTACTTAGCAATTACTAAAACTTCAGTGTGTTATCAACATTATTCTCCAGTTGATTCCAACACACGGCCCTGCACCAACTACCAGATTGAAAATTAACCCCATCCCTCCTGAAACCAGAACACCAGCCCATGAAGGGAGGTGATCCTTCCCTCTCTGCTCAGCACAGGGATGTCTCCTCTGGAGTGCTAGACTCCCCTGTAGTAGAGACATGCATAGACTGGATCACATCCAGCAAAGAGCCGCAAAGATAATTATGTGACTGGAGGATTTGACACACAAAGAGAGTCTGAGAGTCCTAGGACTGATTTTAGTCCAAAGAATAAAAGGCTTGAGGGGATCTCAGTGCATACAACTATCTGATGGAAGTCTGTAAAGATGACAAAGCCAGACTCAGTGGTGCCCAGAGAAAGGACAAGAGGAAATAGGCACAAATGAAAATATGGGAAATTGCATTTAAACAGAAGGAAAAAACCCAAACCAAATAAGCTACTCACAGAGTCCATGAAGTCACTATCCTTGGAGATATTAAAAATCAAGGTAGACACAGAACTGGGTGATGGGCTTTATAATCTTGGGAGATCCTTTCTAACCTCAGCTATTCGGTGACATGCTGGAATCTCCACGAGCACAGCTGAACATTTATCACAGTTGCAACAAGTAACAAAATGCAAAATGCTAAAAACAAAATGCAAGTTCAACCCCGTGCTGGAAATTAACAAATCTATGCACAAAATTTGGCAAAGCCACAACTTTGCTTTGGGAAGTGCTTTGGGAAATACAGGAAATGTATTTGGGGTAAAAAATTATAGTAACAAGAGGGTGGCTAGGTGATTAATTAGAAGAATGCAGCATCAGGAAGAGATTGTTTTATTTATTTATTTCTAAGGGGCGGTGACTTAAGATCAGTTTTTAATTTCTGCTGGGTGAATACCACCCTGAAAACAAGAACTTGCATCTCTGCACTGTGGAGAAAACACATAATGAATACATGGAACTATCTTAAAACTCTTCTGCAAATCTGAATTCACAGCTGCAATTGCAGCGGAATTCACAGCAAAACTCCAGTTCAAGAAAGCACAGCTCCCCGTAGGACTGCGCACTGCTGGAGAAAACCCAAGAGCTTTAGTGGTGTCTTAGCAGTCAGCAGGGTTGCCTTCAGCAGGGTAGAAGTTCCTCCAAGGCTCGCTTCCCAGAGGAAGAGTACTAAGCTGGACTGCACTTCAAAACATCCAAGTTTACGAAATTTCAGGGTGGAATTTTCACAGGAAGACAAGAGAACCTATCACACTGTTCCTTACAGGTCGCTTCCCTTTGAGACACCTGGCCATATGCTACCTGCAGAACTGGATTTTAGACTTTCATAAAATGTCCTGATAACAAATAAGGATCACTGATGAGCTGGGGGATAGGCTGAGTGAGCTGGGGCTGTTCAGCCTGCAGAAAAGAAGACTGAGAGGGGATCTGATCAATGGGGATCAATAGCTGAAGGGTGGGACACAGGGGGAAATGGCTAGCCTCTTCTCAGTGTCTGTGGGGACAGGACAAGGGGTGATGGCCTCAAGTTGGAGCACAGGGAGTTCCCCACCAATCTGGGGAAGAACTTCTTCTCAGTGAGGGTGAGGGAGCCCTGGGCCAGGCTGCCCAGGGGGTGTGGAGTCTCCTTCTCTGGAGAGATTCCAGCCCCGTCTGGACACCAACCTGTGTGCCCTGTCCTAGGGACCCTGCTTTGGTAGGGGGTTGGACCCCATGGGCTCTGGAGCTCCCTTCCATCCCCATGATTCTGTGATTACGCACCTACAAGCATTCCAAGTAAAGAGGTACGTGGGGCAGGAACATTAGATGGAAACTTTTAAAATCTTTCATTAGTGTACACGTATTGGACTAGTTTTCAGCTAGAGAATTTTTCCAGCATTTAGAAGACAAGCCAAACGCTCATCACTGTCCTGGAGGTTACACTGGGGCTGCAGGATTAGTCATCTTTGGAAACCAGTTGCGGTTGTTCTTATTTTCCTCTCCCACTGCTTTTTCTGATCCGCGGCTGGTGCAGTGGGAGCATTCTCATCAATGTTTTCTCACAAATTCAGCTTACAAATACGAAAGAACAAAAACACTTTAAGAATAGCTCACAGCTCTCAACCCCTACATCCTGCTGCAGAGCAGGGATCCAAAACCTCCTTGTACAACTAAAATCAATCCTTTGGAGGATTAGAATAAAAAGCTGACTAATTCCCCAACCCTCCTTTCTTTGTTTTGTTTTGGGTTTTTTTCTCTTTTCACCTCTGCCTTTCTTGGTCAAATAGGCTGTGGTGATACCAAAACATGAGAAGCAATGACAGTTCTTGTAGTCTGATGTTCCCATTAGAAGCTGGAAATGGAAAGAACAGAAGAAATAGTTCTTAGAGTGTCATTAATTCTGCAAAGCTGGGACATTTTTGATAACTGAGGTCAGGATGAATGGGAGTGGATGCTAGTTTCCAAGTCTTTAGCAGCTACACCTCAGGTAAGCAAGTCAGAAACGTTCCCTGTTCCTTCCATCCAACTTCTCCCCAGTTTCCTGCTAGGGACTATGCAGACCCAAAGGAGCCAGGACAGGCCTACAGCACTCAGCAGCTCAGGAAATGAAACACAAGGATGACACTTCTAATCATTTATACTCTTAATCAAATATTAAATTAAGATTTTTTTTCCTTCTTGAAACTTTTCCATGCGCATGCTACTTGGAGCAGTAATTAATTAGGAAAATGAAATCTCTCACAACATATGCTTTGAGACAGTTTCCTGAAAAAAAAAATAATTAAAAAATCTGTATTTTACTCTATATTTTCTCTCTTAGGCCCATCACTTTTAAACTAATGTGCTATTAAGTACCCTGAAGTCAGCCGGTATGTGTATACCAACTAGGTGTGCCTGGACAGTTAGTCCAAAATCAGAGGACTCCTCAGCCACCTCTTATGCATAATATCCCATTAACCAAATTACATTTCAAGCGAAAGTCACCTATGATGGCAAGAGCATGTTGTGAAGTTTTCTTTCTTTTTTTTTTTTTTTTTTCTAAACCACACTATTGATCTGGGGGTTTATTGATTGAAAATTACTGCTGGACTAAAATATATATATTTTAGGGAGTGGGATGCTTTGCATCCAACCTCAAAAGCCAGTATCTTATCTCCTACATAAATCTCTTATTGCTTCTGCTCTTCAGAGTCCTTTGCCACAACTTCATTCACCAGCACTGTTCAAGCACACGATCTGAACCCCTGGATCAATCACCTGCATCTCTGTCTCTGACAGACATCTGCAAAGTTACTTGCTCCACCATTCCTCTGGAGTACTTAGGAATCGTTCGTCACTCGAGGTTTGCAAAGGTCCAGTACTTAAAGCACCACCCAGATCTCTGTCTAGACATCAATATGTATGGATTTAAGATTTAGTTCTCGATTCATCCAAAGATGTAGACACTCCTCACTATGTAAAAGGAAGAATTAAAAAAAAAAAAAAAAAAAAGAGAAATACATACTCTGATGCTTAACTTCAGGCTCTGTGGTTGGAACATTTTAATTGCAATTATCAGCTTTGATAATTCTATCTGCAGTCAGTACTCGCCACCAGTTTCATCCGCACTTAATGAGTGCTGGAATCACAGCTACAGTCTGTTGTTTTGTAACGAGAGCTCATGATGAAAAGGACTCCTGCGTAAGCCAAAATGTAGCTTTGGTGAGAATCTGTGCTTTAATTTGACAAATTGGAACATGTTTTGAATCAGTAACATATGTTTGTTATTTTCCAAGTGAATAATTTTCTATATTTAGGCAATAATTACACATTTTAGTAAGTGGCCTTCACTAGCAAAAGTTCATGCAGTGCTGTCTGGGAAACTGAACTGGCTAATGGTTCTTCACCTGGGTGGACAAAACAAGGATCAGCCACGCTCCTGTGGCGACGATGTGGGAGCTGCTGGGGAGGTGATGTTCTGCACCCAAGAGGTGATGTTCTGCACCCAAGAGGTGACGATCTGCACCCCAGGAGAGTCAGCAGATGCTACCAAGGAGCTGAACCTCAGCAAGGCTTTCTGGTCTAAGCAGAAGTTTGGCTTACATGAGCACAAATCCTTCCTACATTCAGCTATAAACTATTCAACTGTATTCAGTCTGACATTCATTTTATTAGCATTCTCCTGAACTCTTCAGGCAAGCTATGGAATATTTCTCTTTTTAGTCTCCAAACAATGGCTTATTTACATATTTATAAAAGAATAAGCCACCCTCCCCAATCCTGATTAATTGCCAGACATTACATACGAACGCAAAACCCCCAGTCTCTGAACATACTGCTACAATGGAAATGTGTGAAAGTAATTTTGTTCCAATTCCATCTCATGGGAACGTGGGCTCATAAGCATCCAATTAAAAATAATTCTGTCTGATCAAGATGTGTTTTAGTTTCACATGCTAATGTGGTAGAATATGTCTAGATCATGTCTGTGAATTTTTTACCAGAGTGGAAGGAATAATGATTATCATATAGAGAGAATATAGCTCTTGCAATTTTCCATTTTATTTTATTTTATTTTATTTTATTTTACTTTATTTTATTTAATTTACTTTATGCATAATAATGCATTGTTTTGGTAACCTGTGCTGTTTTGTAGTATTTGGGTCGGATGACCTGGGGGATAGTACCTGGAAAGATAACAACCGTAAAGGAAAATTCTGAATTATAATACAGGCTTTTAAAGAAATCTTTAAGACAAACAAAGCAAAAAAAAAAATCCTGCTTGGAAATCTGCCTGTAACTCTCATTTTTAATGCCAAAAGAAGCCCCTTTGATCAGCTCATCTGACACAAGCCATAGGAATTCCCTCGGCTACTTCCTCCTCTAAGGCCAATAGCTGTGGCTGGACTTGGGCACATCTTTTAGGAAAAAACCCCACAATTTCATTTAAAAATTCCAATCTTGGGAAATCCAGAGCCCTTGTTAAACTATTCCAGTGAATCATCCACCATGTAAAAAAGTACGAACCAGTCTCAGTTGGTTCTGCTTCCCTTTCCAGCTACTGAAGCACTGCACTTTCATACACCAAAGGGGCTCTGATTAAAGAATTTATTTTAGGGGAATCAACTTTTTAAAAGGGTAAACAATGGCAGGACAAGGGGGAATAGATTAAAGCTAAAGGAAGGAAGGTTTAAACTGGATATTAGGGGGAAGTTTTTTACAGAGAGAGTGGTGAGGGGCTGGAACAGGCTGCCCAGAGAGGGGATGAGTGCCCCATCCAGGCTGGTGTTGAAGGCCAGGTTGTCTGGGTCCCTGGGCAACCTTGTGTAGCTCCAGGCCTGGAGGTTGGTGTCCCTGCCTGTGGCAAGGGGGTTGGAGCTCTGTGATCCTTGGGGTCCCTTCCAACCCAGACCAGGCTGTGATTCTATGATTTACCCTTAATCTTCCAAATAATTTCAGAGTAAACTAATAAAACCGCCCTAGAATACCTACAAGTCCCTCCAAATTCAATGCTACCAGGACCTCTTATCCCCAAAAGCATGACCTACATGTAGGAAACTCTACCAGCTCCATGAAAATACACTTTGCTTATGTCAGGCTTAGATGGTTACTCTGGGTATCAGTAATCTTTCCTCTTCATTGATTGCTGCTTCCATAGAAAAACCCTACTCTTGATGTATTATTTTAAGTCGGGTAGGAGTCAATGGACCAACCCATAAGGGTTTGCACTAGACAGGCACCCACACTTGACAAGCATCCAGTTAAACTGCCTTTTGAGACCTACAAGCTACGCAACTTGTCATCCACCAGATACCCACAGCATTGATTTTATATCTCAACGGTTTCTTGATTGATACGCTGCACAGCACAAAGACAAATAACACTTAGTAGAATTATTTATGAACAATTTCCCCCTGCCAAGTCACTTGATGTTGAGTGCAAAGTGATCCTTCCATAATAAAAAAATCTTCAATAAAATTATCAGCAGCTGACTAAAAAGTCACAATTGAAAAGCAATAAAAAATTATATTCAACAGCCAGTTGACTGATTTTTTTTTCTTTTTAAATTACTATTATTTTTTCCTCCACAAAGCAAAGGGATTAAATGAGCTGAGTATGAGAGAAACATTCCACACCACCACAGCAGCCAAAGAAAAAGCCTCATCTCCTGACCTGTAATCCCAGATGGGGAACTGAGTCCACACAAAACATCTTGAGGCCTCTCTGTAGAAATCCCAGCATACTGGTATTATCAAACCAACTTGCATACTCAAAGAAATATTCATGTACCTCAAGACTATCCTTTTTCCTTTGCCCGTTTTTACTTATTCTTGGTTTAGTTTATTTCTTAAGCGAGTTTAGTTTTGTCAGCTGCTCTGTGTCCTACCCAGGACTGAAGTTTAAAATGCACACAGCGTAACCACTGAAATAAATGATTATCACAGCAACCCACAGCACCAGACTTGAAAATAAAATAATAAAAGCAATGAATGTTAAAGCCATTAGGGAACAGACCGAGTCTTTAGGTTGAACAGTCACTAATTCCAGCAGCTGGAATGCAGGTGATTGCATTAAGATAAAAAATAAATTACTAATCATCTCAAAAATGTGCCATCTCCACCTTCTACATTAAAAGCTGGATGAATAATGTTGTATGACGCCATAACATGAAAAAGTTCCCAAGCAACCCATAATTACACTGTCTGATAATGCAGTAATATTGCAGGCCCTCAGTGGGGACCAGTTCTGTTCTCATCAGCCTTTCGGCTTGGCAGGGTGCACATGGAATAGTGTTTGTGGGAGCAGAAAGGGAAAAGGGAAGGAAAAGCACCTGCAGACGTTCAGTAAGATGCCAGTTTTAGAAGCAAGGCACAGATCCTTAACAAAATGTTCTTCAGGGGAAAAAAGGTTTTATCGATATTGTAAAAAAAATGGTATCGTTATTTTACACGATTCCTTCAACCTACCAAGACTTTGAGACCTTTTCACTGGAGGGGTTTTTTTGGGGAGGGAAGGAATAAAATTCTAAACTACATTATCTGCCATTCCAAAAATAAGTTTTCTTTAGTGATAAATGAAATGAAGCTGTTTCTCACCCGTGACAGGACCAGACTCTGCCATTTTCAATACTCTGCTTCTAATCCTATGATGTGAGCTTATTTATAACAGGTGAAAAAAGCAAGCTGTTGTTCAAAACTTACAAAGACCTAAAAAGCCTTTTTGATGAGGTCTGATGGCCACATCACAAACTGTTTCCCTTTTCAGAGTACTGCCAAGGTATTTATCAGTAATGGTTTCCAACAGGTCCTATGTCTGGGTACCCTTAAGAGATAAGACTCCTGCATCATTCTCCTGCAGAAATCATCTTGTTCTCAACCAATTTCATCTACCTACACCAACTTACAACAGCATTTTCCTTTTCACACACCACTCTGGATGGAAACCTGCCTGCACTGACTTCACTCTCCTTGAGAGACTTCTTTGCTTACCCAAGGTGTGATACCAAAGAGAGACGTTCCTATCTAAATGACCATTAAAGTCAAAATAATATTGCTCATCTTGTTGATTGCTGAGCCTTTATATTGTCCCACCTACTAGATGCTTATAGTATCACTTACTATTTCTCATTAATGCTTTGATCCTCTTTACACTGCATATTAACTTAAAAACTGAATGTGGACAAATGCTCAAGATGAGCAAGAGAATCAAGGAATTTCACACCAGCCAAAACCCATTTCAGTGAATACTAATTGTTGTACTTCTCAGTATTGCATTAATCCACAGAAAACCATTTAAAGTTTAATAATAAACAGATCTGCTTTGTGTTCCTCCCCACAGACCAAACCCAAAGAAAACCTGCCAGACTTGAAGTGTTTCAGCTGTTTCCAAGGATGATATTCTGACACCTTTCCTGTATCTACTGAAGGATGGGCCTGTAATCCATATAACGACCCAGGGCTGCCTATAACCTGCTGGGATCCGGCCCCGTTGCCGCAGCACTGCTCACACTCAAAGGAGAAAAGGAGCTGGCACCTGTATAATGAATACAAGCTGGCCTTATGCAGTACTTTGCCATAACTTCTGTTAATTAGCAGCATTTTTAAAGCTAACCTCCAAGGCCCTGATCCTGAAAAAACTGCTCATTTATAAATTAGTGTGACTGCACAGTTCCATCGACTCTGATGGCACAGGAGGAGCACGGTTGCAAAGTTTATCCTCTACCAGGCTTGGGACAGTGTGCCAGAACACTGCTGAGAAGGACTACTAAAATCTTATTACATAGGCTGTTTTTTCTTTAAAAGCAAATCTAGCATTAAGTAATAGAAACTATGCAACATGGGGCAACTGTCTGAGTTTGACATCACATTGCTTGGCCTTTTTTCCCCGGGAAAAAAACCCAAACTCAAATCAAATGAACCCACATGATTTTTCCTTTTACTTTACTACTTCACCAACACATTTACTCAATTTACAAGGCTCAGCAAAACCCTGTTTCCTGCTTACACACACACACACAGAGCATCAAGCTAGCTATGAAAATAAAAATGTCCTTAATTTGCTCAGCTTCCCAAAACACATCGCTGCTTGTTAGCTGCCTTTTGCCAGCGCATGCGCTAAGCCAATGCAGCTGAGGGAGCTGGGGGTGTTCAGCCTGGAGAAGAGGAGGCTGAGGGGAGACCTTCTCCCCACCTCCCCTGCCCTGCCAGGAGGGTGCAGAGAGGTGGGCGCTGGTCTCTTCAGCCAGGGGACAGGAGATGGGACAAGGGGCAGTGGGCTCAAGCTGCCCCAGGGCAGGGTCAGCTCAGCTGGGAGGGAAAAGTTCTTCCCTGGCAGAGCTGTCAGGGCCTGGCCCAGGCTGCCCAGGGAGGGGGCTGAGTCCCCACCCCTGGGTGTGTTTAACAGAGGGGAGATGAGGTGCTCAGGGATCTGGGTTAGCACAGGACAGGAACGGTTGGACTTGATGATCTTAAAGGTCTTTTCCAACCTGCTGATTCTGTGATTCTGTGAATTTCATTTTCAAAAACCATCTTCCTGAGACTGACTGCAACCCAAAGGGCTTGAAAACAGAAAGGGAACACACACACACACAGACACACAGACACACAGACACACAGACACATGAGCATTAAGACATCACACGATGAACATGCGATCCAAAAGGAAACCACAGGGGTTAGGAGTGGGAGAAGGTCTCTCACATCACGAAGCAGTTATGGCGATAATCAGTGAACAGCACAGCCACCACGGAGTTACTAGACAGCAGCAACGACAGGTTACAAGGCTAGGCTTACTATTTATGCCATGCTAATGCACTGCATCACAGAACAGGTATTGTGTCTCCTGTTTTTCTCAGCTAGAAAAGGCACTGAAAGCCACGCTGGCACCAGATCCCAACTAAAGCTGCCCACAGAGCTGGTGCTGCGGGACGGGGACCACACACACCGTGCCTCCCCTGCTCCCCCAGTGCTGGTCAGTGAGCGTGGGCCGCGCCGCGCCAGTACGATGTGACACGTCACCACTGGTGTCTTACACAAATCCACAGCAGCCTGGAAACCTGAGCGTTGACCAGCAACCACCATAAATGCACTTTTATAAATGCTTTAATGGAAAACAGTGGTTATTAACTCAAAGTAATTTGTCAGTGGCATCACTCCAAAGCTGCTTGCATCTTTTCTCCTTTGTTTTGCTTTTACTAATTCCAAGTTAAAGGCACAAATGTTCACGCCCTTATTCACCTTTGCACATAAAACATACCAAAAATACTAATAAAACCTTTAATTCTGTGGGACATCTGAAGAGAGGTGTCATCACCTGGGGTTGTCAGGGCAGCATTAGACACCAGCCATCACTGGGGGCTGAGTCTTACACTCCCTGCAAAGAGGTCTGGGTGGGAGGGTTGTGACTTACAAATTGCCATAATTAATTATCCTCTGTCTTTAGCAATTTATCTGTTCCACCTCTTCTCGAAGCAGGCTGTTCACAGGTAAAACACTGCAGTACTTAATTCAGGATGGATGCACAGACTCACACAAAAAACCCCACTTTGTTTGACATCTCCATTTATGCCACTGAATTTTATGCTATTTACAGATTTATGCAGGCAAGAACCCTGAGCACACGCTTTTCCAATCACTTATTACCAGAACAACAGGGAATTAGCAACTAAAACCTGCTACCTGTGTATTTTTCAAGGAGCAATTTCTGTTTCAAATACTCTGTCCTCTTCCTATCTCATAAAGGGATAACCTGTAATGGAAAACTTCGATTCTGCAATCCCCCAGGCTGGTATATTCTAATGTATCTCAACTGATGCATAACCCCCATCACAGAAAGTAACACCAGTAAATTATTTCTCCATCAGTTTCAGCATGGAGACAAACTTTTGCCTCTAAAAACTTATCACTCCTTATTTTCACCCGTAAAGCCACCTGAAAGATGCAGCATCCACGGACCACTACTTAATCTTCCAAGTTTGATTTTGCCAACTTATCAGTGAAGCCTTGTCATTGCACAGAAATTACCAAAATTCCACTGAAAGAAGCCATTTCTTTTATGATTTCAGGGCATCATTCCCACACTCCCATCTTAAAACAGGATTTTGGTGTGGACTGCCCTCATTATTCACTTTTGAATGATGCCTTTGAAATCTTAGGATTTTGCCTACTTTAATACCATGCCCCTGCTCCAAATTTCTCTGGAGAATGCCCCTGAGACAGCTAGATTCTCGTCCCCCGTTGAGATCCTTCAGTGTAACTCTCCATCATTATGTACTACCATAAAATTCCTTTTGTAAAAAAAAAAAAAAGTGATTCCAGCTCACATGCTATATTTACTTCCCTTGACAATCAAGATGGTTTTACTTATGTTTACTGTGTGGTCTATTGCTATTGTGTGTCAGATTAGCTGGGAAGCTGCATTTCCACCCTGGATGCTTTCCATGTCCTGATAAATTTTGTCATGCAATTTTTTTCCTTGTTTTCATAAAGCTCCTAGCACCTTTGCTAATGCATTTTTTAATTATCCACAGCACTGACAGTGAAATATTAAATCTTAATTTTTACTTGGATTAAGCCTCTTAGGGAAAATATCTGGGTGTGGCAAGTACAATTTATTTTAAATCTCCCCACTATTTTACAGTTTCTCCAGAGCATCCTCATCATGAAGAAGGATTTTATGTTGTCATTTCGGGCTGATGGATTCTCACCATTCTTATTCTGTGTAATCCAAACTGATTTGGCATATAAAAAAAGGCAGCTCTTTGCTAATTGATTAAGTGCCATGTCAATTTACTGAACTCAAGGGAGAAGTTCCATCATACCCATTCTTGAAAACCAAGTTATACAGACAATGTCACTGAAATAATGGGCGTCAGGGAAGCATCAGACACTTACACAGAAGACAACTTATATCTCTGCACTAATTCCAAACAAACTATGCAACTGTACAGAAGTTTTGGGAATCACAATGTACATTGTCATGCCATAGCTTTGGATAAGGATTAAAATACTTTAACATAAAAAGCATTTCAAACTTCCAAAGGCCACACACTAATTCCAGAACTTATATTCTGAAGTAAGAAAAACAAAAAGCAAAGAAGAAGCAAACAAACAAAAAAAAGCCCCAAACCACCCCAAACCAAAAGCCCAACAACAATTAAAACACCCAAACCACTATTAGACTCCCATGCCTACCACACTTTTCAGGACACACACCAAGGATGCCATGAAGACACAAACCACCCCCAGAGCCATTATAAATGTTACCCATCAGATCACTGAAAACATGCACAGAGCAGTCACAGAGCATGCAGCATGCAGTAAATGGAGAGCAGAGGTTAATAACCTGGAAGCATAGGATCTGAGAATGTGAGAACAAGTTAAAGACAAGAGTTCCTCTCCATTGTCACTGAGGGTCGAGAAGCAATGCTGCAGCGTAGAGCAGTGAGAGTGGGGGAAATACAGTTTGTCCAAGACATATACATATCTCCGCAAGTGGCGGCAGGTATAACTGAAAGACAAGGGTAAAAAGGGAGAAAAAACAGAAAAAAGAGGTATTTTCCTTTAAGAAAGCTAATTCATGGTTTAATGTCCTTGGTTTTATTTTTTTGTGTGTGTGCCAAGAGTCAATGGAAGATGCCAAGTAAGCAAGTGGAGCAGTTTGACATCAAACAGCAGGTTTCAAGACAGACAGACCCGTTAGCCTGCGCCCACGCTACTGCAAAGGGAACTCGCCAGGTCTCACGTGTTAGAGATGCAAGAAATTCCACTTCTTTCACCCCACCCTTTCTTTCTTTCTTTTTTGAAGGGGTTACATGTGTGGGATAATGCATTAAGCAAAGATTTCACCTCTCTCTGTCTGCCCTGAAAATATAAATGCACGAGGTTGGCAAATTTTACAAAGTTTTCATGAAAAATACACAATGCCTTCCACAAAATAAGCAAACAGCAATCACTAAAACATTTAGTATTCATACCAACCAGCTCTGGACACTCCTGAGTAAGAGATACTGCCTAGGCCTGTTCAAGGGATGTGCTCCCTCCTCACAAAATGGGAAGGATAATAAACCAGAGCAGCTCACCTGCACCAAACTGGATCACCAGTAACGATGAAGCACTGCAGGATATAACCTCAAACACCCATTTCTACAGGTTTTGCATAGAAAATACTTCACTGTGTAATGTGACAGCCCAGCTGGCCGGGGAGCTCTGCCTGGGGTGCAGAGCATGGCATGTCCTCCAGAATGTACCTCAAGCAGCCTAATATGCTACTAGATAAATATCACAGCTGTTCATAACTCTGGGATGCAACCTCCTTATCACATAATTTCATAGCTTCATAGGCTGAAAGCTGGCCAATGGGTTATCTACCCAACTGTCTGCATGCCACAGGCATCTCTCTGCAATCCCTGTATCAGTCATGTGTGGCTAAAACACGCAATCAGGAGACTGAAGCCTTTGTGTGTCTCGGGGAAGGAACAGGACAGAAAGGAGTGCCACCAATGGATGATCTTTTGGTGCAATCAGTGGGGCTCCAAGCCCAAGGCTTGATAGAAACCAGTGTCTCCAACTCTAGTTTTAACAGCATTCACTACTGACCTAAAGTAAGCCACCTACCTTTGTTCTGCAAGCTGAGGAACACACGATCCCTTTTGGCTCTTCACTTGCAGATATACTAGTTTTCAGGAGAGGAAGCGGCTGCAAAGATGCAATTTCTTAAGCCATCATGTTTTGGGGTTTTTTTGACAGCATATTTTGAGCAACACAGGCTACTCTCTTCCCTCCACAGGCAAGGGATGAAGAAGACTAAAGAATGGTATTGACAAGATTCCATATTGAGGGGAATCCTCAACACATGAAGATGCCCTTCCAGCTACTCAGAGAGGCCACGGATTTTTTCTTCTAGGTTTAAGAGCATCTTTTAGAATGCCTTAAATGGTCCTGAGTCCACTACTCCCATTTAATGTGCTGCACCAGCCCTGCGACTAGAGAACTGTACATTATTTCAAGTCTGTATAGGTCTCATTCCCACCACTTGATCTTGTTTGACTTCTGCTGAGAAATTGAGAAGGCCTGCTGCTATCACTTAATCTTTGACCCATCACTGCTCTCCACAGGCAGGAAGAACTAGATTTGATTCCTGAAGTGACACGACCGCATTTACGCTGAACTGACCAGCTGGATGGGAGCACAGCCTGTGATGGGAGGAGAAGTTTCCCAAAAACTTTATCCAGAGGTTTCATGCCCTGTTGAGACAGACACTGAGACAAGTGTTACTCTACGGAGAAACAACCTTCAGGTGTCACCAGCCCTCCTGAGTGTTTATACAATATGGCCAGTGCAGTTTTGTAACACATCTCATGTAACAACTTCAAGGCCATTCCTATTTTTGAACTGGTTTACTGATTTTAAACCAAGAGCAATGCAGTCCCCAAGTTTTTTTCACTCATGTTATTACCGCCACTACCACCAGCACAGCTCACATCATGGCAAAGACTAAGCATCCCCATTGTTAAATCCTCTACACCTAACCAAATAAAATCAAGACTGAGATGCCAGAGGGGATGTGACAGGTAGGCTCAGATATATACCTTAAGGAAAGTTTACATCCAGTGTTCACTGACTAATCATGGATACTGAGTTTGAAGCCAGACTTACTTGACTGACCAGAAAAGTTTTCTACAGCTACACGTTACCATAATTATTGTTTCCTGTTGTATGGGACATATTACTTTTACTTTACACCAAAAGGCAATCTTGACCTACAATAGGGTACTGGAAAATTTGAAAAAGCATTCCTGCAGAGAATAGAGAACAGTATTTTTGATTGATGGTATGTGTGTGTGTGTGTATTATTCATGCATTCTGTTTACCCCCTAGACAAAACCGTGTCTCACACTGAGCTAAAATTCCACTCCACGAGATGATTATAATTCCCTCTTGCAAAAAGTAAAAGCCACCTGATCAACATTTTTAACTCTGATAACCAAACACTGGTGTCAACATCTAATAACTAAAGAGTAGAGTATCTAGTTACCTACATCTGGGAAAAAAGGATGGACTTGAGTTATCCAAGATGAGAAGAATACATAAATTCTTATGTAACAGTAAATTTACCTGAGTGAAGATGCTCAAAAATGACAGGCATCGAGTCAAAGCACCAGATTCAACACTTTTGAAGTCAGAAAGTGACATTTAGATGCCTCCAAAGTTTATTCTCACTGGTGCTTTTTTGTGGCTTCCTTGTTTGTTTTTCCATGTCATTACACATTGCAGGTGGGGAAGGGAGAGAAACCAATATTGAACACACCACCAAAAACAACACAGCAAAGGCTCACTTGCTAACCAAGAACAAGGCATGTTTTTGAATAAAAATATACCTAAAACAATCTGACACCATAAAAGACAACACAGAGAATATGACATTTGTGAAGAGGCGTGCAAACTACCTGCTACTTGAGAATTTTTACTACTTTTGTTTCTGGCACCTGTGATTACGTTTTCTTGTTTTCTTCCCTGATCCTGGCACTGTCTGACCTTGTCCAGCAGCAGACATAAAGAGAGAAGGCAGGAAGAAACCTTCAGCACTGACTGAGCAAATGAGACTGAAAAAGGGAAAACAACAAGCAACCCAAAACACCAAACCACAAAACCCCAACAGAAAAAGTTTTAGTTTTACAAAAGGAAAAAAATGTGAATTTGCTCAAGCAGGAAATTGCTTATCCTTATAACTCTTCCCAGCTTCTAGAATTGCCCTTCCTTCTGCCACCCTACAAGGGTAGCCTGTCCTAGTAAGTCTTCAGATGTGAACGCCTACGCTTGACTCCCGTGAGGATACTTTCACCTGCTTACAACAACCTCCTGTAATCCTGGAGCTCGGGTCCTCTCTTCCTGAGAGCATTTCAGACTTGTCTGTTAAATATAGTAGGTAAAATGAACTCTTTCATCATCTCTCTGACCCCAGACTGGGCAGAGACCCTTCCTAAAGACGCTCTTCACTGCCTGCCACTCAGGCACATGTAGGGGAAATACACTATTTTTTATATATGTACCAAAATTAGCACAATATAGCTATGCTTATTGGCACTTTAGTCCAGATTTGATGAAGGCAAAGAAGAGTTTCGTTTATATAGAGCCTGGATAACACCAATCAGCAAAGGTATTCTGATGACAGCAGTTAAACATCAAAGAAACACTTTAAAATCAATGGGAATTTGATGCCAGGAGCTGCTGGGGAGAAGGAGGAGGAGTAGGTTAGCTCTGAGCCAAACTCCTGCTCGCGTGATGGCAGAGCCGCATCCCACACAAATGGATGCTGCGGCTTCCTGCAGCTTTACTCCATCTCCCCCATCATCTGGAAGCCCTCTGAGATAACCAAAAGATAATCAACACCAACAAACAAATACGACTTTGTGAAGGATTCTTCCAAACCTACTGTTTCTGATGTCTGAAGAAAATTCAGTGTCCTGAAACGGTCACTGTGATTGTTTTGGTTTAGGTCACATCGCTTGAAGTTGATGTAATTTGAGGCGTACACAAGACTACAACCAGGAGTAAGAGTTAAACAATAACAAAGCGCTGAAATACATCATACACTCACATTAATTTTTTCCATCCAGAATTTCAAGGAGACACTTGAACAAGACAACAGCACTAGGAAAAACATGCAAAGCCACTTACAGCCTTATTTATTTAAACCAGAAAGTTGGCGTTTTCTCTACTGAAGCAAACTGCAGTTTTAAAGTCAATGTATCAAGGAGAGTAACATAAACAGCACCCACCCAGCATCTTTTTAACAACACAGAAACCAAGAAAATTGGGGAGCATATAGAAAAAGCGGTATAAAACCAGTATTCACCAACCCCTCTGTAAAAACAACCTAGTCTGAAACAGCTTATACAGGATTCAAAGCTAAAAATTCCCAGTGCTGATGTTGAAGTAATTGTAATTGGTAATCTTCTCAGTGCATGCCAGATTTTATGAAGTCCATAAATCTTGAACGTTATTGAGGAAAAGTAAGGTCTTGAAGACATACATGCCACATGTATTAGCTCAGAGAAACTGAAGTAATATGCAGCAATAGAAAAAAAAAAAGCAAAAAAGCCAATTCTGCTAAGCCTGATTAAATATTTAGGTCATATTGTTTCTGTGGCAGAATCTGAAAAATGCACAGCAAATAACCCGTTTTGCTGAGTCTGAAGACTTTTAATCTCTATACTTTTGAAAGGGGGGTATGCTACAACGTGACCCTGTGGGAAAGCCAATACAAAAACCTCTAAACCCCTCCCCAACACCAAATGAAAGTATAAGCAAATTAATCTAGCACGCATTAGTCAGCACCCTGAACTGTCTGCAAACACGTGGGCAGAATGTTGTGACGCACCGAGAAGGTTTTACTACCCCTCACGTTACACAACTCACGTCCTAGGACGTCCCATTAGTCACTTCTCTGATGTTCCCAAAGACAAACCCAACCAAAACACATTCTATTCTCAATTACTACACTGATGATGACAATTTACTACATCATCCACTCTGTGAGAATGGTTAATTTATTCTCTGCCTAAAATATCACCTGTTAATGTTATTTCATACAGTATAGACAGCAGAAAGGCAAACAGCCAAGAGCCTATCTGTCTTCTTCCCAGCAGTAAAATAGATCATTTGAAGAACAAGAATTTAGGGCGAAAGTTTTTATTTCTGTTTACTGCTCTGTCTCTGATGGCACAAACTATGATACTGATGACCCACAGTAGAAAGAATATTGTGTGTTTGGGTTTTAGTACCAAGACAATTATGAGATTAACACGTGTATGTCCCCAGAAGGGTGGTTTGGGCTCTTGGGGTGGGTTTCTGCCATTGTGATGTAAGCAGAGTTAAGTTGCTTAAGGTAAAGTAGAAGCCAGGGGGATGCAGGAGATCTCACTGGCCTTTACCATACTGCAAGACTTAAAACAGTTCCTCCTTTTTCAGCCAGCACCAGTATTATTATTTTATTATTCTTATTTAAGAGTCATAATTGAGGTTGAACAGGACCTTAAGAGGTCTCCAACCCAACCTCCTGCTCAAAGCAGGGTTAACACTGAATCCAGACCAGGGTTCTGTCCAGTTGTGTCTTGAAAGTCTTCAGGGACAGAGACTCTACAACTTCTCTGGACTGCTGTGCCAACAGCTGCCTGACCATGGAAAATTGTCTTCTTCCATTGGGCTGCAGCCTCCCAACTTCAGTTGATGACCATTCTCTTTCATCTTCCTGCAACACACTTGCACGAAGAGCCTGTCTCCTTCTTCCCAGCAACCTCCTCCTCTGTGTGGGAATGCTGCCAACCCTTTCTCAAAGCTCCTCCCACTGCCTTACCCTGATGTCTTCTCCAGGCTAAACAAGCCCAGTTCCCTCAGACCATCTTCCTAGACCAAGTCCTCCAGCCCCCACCTATCATGGCAGCCCTCCACTGAACTTGGTCCAGTTTAGCAACTCTTTCCCTATGACCAGGGGCCCAGAAGCTGGATGCAGTTCTCCAGGTGTGATCCAACAGACAGTGGTCTTCCAAGGGCACGAGTCAACTCTCAGCATTCTCAGATGCATTTCACCAGGTCCCACAGACACTTACGTGCGTGTCAGTTCTCAAGTAATCCCTGATTTGATCTTTTTTCACTACTGGAACTTTCCTTCCTCCTTGATCCCTGACAAAATTCCTAATCTAAGCAACAGGGTGACTTCTCCTAGCTTTCTAAAAATACTTCCTTCTTGCAGGCCTACTTCTCAGATACAAGTATCACTAAATTTACATCCTGTAGCACAGAGTGATGACAGGATTTTAAATTACACTATTGCCAAACAGCAGTTTGAGGGCAAGGGGTCTTTATAGGGTTAAAGGTGCCATCACAACACAGAAGAGAAAAGCAGGAAAATTATTTAAATGCTTAAGAAGTGATTATTTGTGATCGTGTGTCACAGACATTAAGTTCCCATGCCCCGAAGCAGCACTCTCTCACAGTACTGGGCAAATGTACACAACAGGCTTAGGAGAGGAGTATTATCATTATTCATGAAAGTATTTGCAGTGAAGGAGGATAAGGAAATGAAAACCAAGTGACTTCTGGGGATGTCTGACAGACTGAAAATTCAGAGGCTAAATATATGAGACTCTTCTACAAAAAGGCCAAATTACCTCTGTACAGATGAGATTCTATCCAAAAGAACACAGGGGTTTGTATGTCAGAAGTGGACACAAGGAGCTGACGGGCATCAGGAAAAAAAAGCCAAAAAGATATGAGAGAGCCAGGAGGAAACATCTCTTCAGTACTGATGCTTCAGACAAAGAGCAAAGGCTTTAATCACCCAGATACTTCGGTTACTCAGAAGCCACATATCGCCGGCAGCTTAAGAGATGCTACTATGGCAATGTTGCTCTTGAAACCTCTTGCGCTTTTATCCCTTGGCTAGACACTTGTGATAATTCACAGGCTCTGCACAGGATTAAGGGAGATGCCTACAACACCTGCATTAACAGGGGTGTTCGCATCTCAGTCTGCCTGAACCCGAAAACCCTCCGTGGGGAGAGAGCAGCTGTGGGCAGCGCCTGTCTGAGCCCTCTGCCCATTTCCAGCAGGATTCGTCCCATCTGAGCCCACGTAAATTGCCCTGTTTGGAGAAAAGACTTAACAGTGTGGACCCAAGAGCACAATTAGTGAGTTAGAGAAACATGTCTCTACACAACTTTACAGCAAATTCATTTATTCATTGCAGAACTAAGTGTATTTACCTTACCTAAAAGCCTGTTCTTTCCTAAACTTGCTGAAGGCCATTACCATTAAAAAGGTTGAGTCATTCAACAGCTATAAAGACCCGATGCACATTAAAGTTGTTAAATCCTGATTCTTTCTTCTGTACCTATAGTTTCACCTTCCATTTACAACTGCCAGGTGCTTTAAATTGCAATATTCTCTTTGTGAGCCATGCAAATCACAGTGGAAGTATATGGCAACAGGAAATACCTTGGCTCAAGTACTTAAGAGACTCAGAAATTTCATAAACTGTTATCTCATATTCCAAAAATCAGTTAGAAAACCTGTTTGAAAATCCTCTCTGAAGGTGGGGACTCAAACTTTCCATGTCTGGTGGAAAGGAAGGTTTCCAGGAGGAATTTAGAAGGCACTGACACAGTTCAGATGGTTGTTGCCAGTAACTGCTCTACTCCCCTTTTTGCAGCCACTCATACTTATCTCTTGTACCTACTGGAGAGAGTAATTAGTTCCCTGAACTGGAAAGGTGGAAAAAACCCATCAGACATACATAATGACATCAGTTAAAACATGAAACAGGCAGCACCTTGACAAGAAAAAAATTAAATTTGTAACCAATGCCACATGCTTTGTTCATACTTATGCTTACTTACACTCATAAAACAATTTCAGTTTGTCAGAGACATCCTTTTAAGTTCATTAGTCATTCATCTCTTAGAACATAGTCCACAGTTTTGTTCCAAAGTGAGTATTTCTAAAAAGGAAAGGGTACATGTTGTATCTGAATTCAGTGGCTGATGAGCCTGATGGACTGCAACTAAAGATAGAAGACAGGTTCTAGCAAGCCATTATCTTGAGTCACCTCTGTTTCTGTTAAGGAACGCTGCCTTACAAATATGTCCCATTCAAAATAACCTGAGAAGACAAGGCTGCAGTTCCCAGGACTGTACTACAATAGGAAATAATAGTTTCTAAAAGAAGATCAGAATTCCCTTGGAGTTTTTTGGGATTTTTGTTCATGGGCCGTAATTGAAGATGGGACAACAGGACCATCTACCTCCAAGCCACAGCTCACCACTGCATGCAGGAATGTGTAACACTCTGGATTCCCTGAAGCAGGTATCTGAACTTCAATAAACTTTAGTTCCATGTTCAAGATTCCATGCTAATTTGCACCACGTTCATTTAATCACACATCCTGCCAAGCAATGACTTCCAGCCTGTAGGACACTGAATCACACACCATTTCCAGGATGGCAGAAGATTAATGACTTGTTGCAATGGCTTCCCCCTTCCAGAAAATGAGACAATGCCAGAATTGCCATGACGGGTCTGCTTTTACGAGCAGAGACACACAAAGGGGTCAAGGGAAGAGAGAACTGTCGTGTCTGAAGTTGAGCATGCACAGTGGTGTATATTTAGGTATCAAAAAACCTTTTAGAGCCAGGTCAGCAATCAGCAACAGGATTTTTAAGGAGCCCCGTGCTGTGACACACGAAGAGGAGGATAACAGTGCGACCGCTCTGCTTTACGCGAGAAGATGCTGAGACGGAGTGAAGCAACGGTTTCTCCAAGACCCCTCTGTGGTTCACACTGATCCAATCTCCCTCAAAACAAAGCCCTGAGTCTGTCCATCTGGGAGATCTCCATAACCCTTGAGCTTGGTACTGCAGGGCTTCAGGCATTCTGATGGCACGCAGGGCACTCAACTGCTCATGCCAGATGGGGGACGAGGGTATTACCGTCCCATCAGGTGCCCACTCAGAATCCCCAGCAGGTTCGGCCAGGCTTAAACCAAGTTCAATGATAGTTCCATGTTGGAAACAGCTGATATCAGCCTAAAACCTCACCTCCATATGTTACACACAGGAAAAACCAGGCGAGCCCACATGGAGCACTCCACTTTCTGTATTTTAATTCTGCACTTTAATACCTTAGACCACAACGACACTCAACACACAGTAACAAACTGCACTTAATTCCTTTTAAAAATTAGCTTGGTTACATTTACATTGCTAAGTCACACCAGCAAGAGGACATTTCCTACTAATATTATTTTTCCCGTTATCTGAACAATTATCTTCCGTTTTGTCACAGCCTTTCCTACTAATTGCAGTGACGCCTCCCAATTTTGGAATAGCTGATCAGCTTATAAGCTTCCCCACAGCTAATCTAGGTCAACAAGCTACTAATAAGGCCAGCATATGTTTCTTTTATTTAACACTATTGAGATCTTTATAAATTGCTTCTGTCTCCCAACAAAAACCACTCCAGAGAGTCGGGAACCTCTGTATATATGCACGTAGCAGCAGCGTGGAGGATGAGGAGCATAAAAACACCCGCAAACAGCCCAGTGTGTCCGTGTCTGTGACTGACGAAGAGCAAGGCAACGCTACCCAAGGTTGACTAGTTGACACCAAACTCTCTCCAGCTATCCTGCTGGGAACACAAGTTCTACTACTGACAGTCCACAGATGGAAAGCACAGTTCAAGACCCAGTGCTTGGAGCTGTCTGATCGTCCACTCCCACACTGTCCCCTTTCAAACATGGCTTGAAGATGAGACAATCATGAAGGTCCTTCTCTGAGAAGCTCTTAGTTTTCACATCTAATAAAAATTCTTTTATCACTTTTGTAACATACTACACCCCATGGGGGGGTATGAAAATCTCATTATATAGCATTTTTTCCCTAGGTAATATATCATTTCATATCCAGGTTAAATAATAAAAGTTTTGCTTTCTAAACTAAAATGTTACCAAACTCTTTAGAAGTTGAGAACTAAAGCTTCAGGTTTTTAAAATTCTTACTTTTGAGGTAACCTCATCCAGCCAGTTATGTGGATTTCCATACTGACAAGAACTTATTGGTAAAACCTCAGTTTACCTACAGCACAAGGTAAATGCCACCAAAGCAAAGGATGGGCGGTGGGGGGAGGGGGAATCAATACCAGTCTCTGAAACTAATGAATTCATCAGGCCGAGTGCTATTTGGCAATGTAAGTTGGCTGGAATGAGCAGTTTGTTTGCTTCTGTGAACACAGAAAAAACAAACATGCTGGTTGAATTGCAGATAAGTCACCTGAAACTGAATCCATGGAAAAATGCTTCCTCCCTGTTTACTTCAGTGATGTGACGTCTGCATGAAAATATTCAGAGGCACAAGTGCTGAAAGCCACTGTTTGTACCAAGAGGTGCCCCCCAAAAGCAGGGGATCAAGTCCAGGGCTGCAGGGCACCCTGCACCCTCTCAGCTGCACCATGAGCACAGCCAGGCAAGTCCAACACAAGCCCAGTGTTTAAAAAATCCCCTGTTAAACAGTGATACTGTTGCAACGGGTTTCATTCAGGCAACTGTCATCCAGCTCAACTACAACCCATGTGTGACAGATGTGAGTAAAGAAAATTACCTATGATTCTTGACCAACTCAAACCAAAGATATCTATGTTTCACTATCAGAAACCAGGGATCTGTGATGATGCTCCTCCTGATACCCGCAGAGTTTACACAGTGCTATATATTTTACTATGTATGATTTTAGTGAAGCTGTTCATTACTTGCAAATCCTTTTTCTTTTCTTTTTGCTCATAAAAAAGTAAAGGAAAGCTGATGCTCAGAGAGCTCACAATTTAACAGCTCTAGCCACAGGACATTAATTCCAAAACCCCTTTCAGAGCCTGATCTTTTATTATCACATAATTTGACTTGTGAAGTACCTTGATGTACACTGGCGTGAAAGCAGAGGCTGCCTTTTTTTCTCTAGGGTTTCCTATTATGAATGCTTCTCTATTATGATTAAAAGACAGTAAACAGATTTAATTTAATGGTCCAATTACAATTTGAACCCAGAATATAAGACTCTGTCTATTGATCGCTCTTTTGGTGGCATTAAAACACTGCTTACCAAAAGCCAGGCTCCCTGTGTGCAGGGTGTGATGCAAACCCTCATGTTTCAAAGCACCCTCGGAGTCACACACCTCTACACAACAGAAATCCTGTGTTACAACAGTAACTCTTTTTTATACTGTGTGTTAATAAAGGTATGGGTTGTTAGTTGTGCTGTAACTCTTACCACTGACACCTGAATTGTGTTGCTCTTTGATTTCTGAAAAATGAAGGCTGACTTTTCTGAAATCAGACATCTTCCACTCCTAAACTCAGAATTATTTTAGGAAATTTCCTATTAGAAAAAAAGGCTCCAAATTAAGTTGTTCCCTCACTATAATAAGCAAACCAGAAAGATGAGTTTAATAGAAGTATTGCATAGCCTATTCACAAAATAGAATCATAGAATCATGAAGTGCTTTGGGTTGGAAGTGACCTCAAAGCCCATCTAGTTCCAACCCCCTGCTAGTGAGGACACCCTCACTACACCAGGGTGCCCAAAGCCCCATCCAACCTGGAACCCTGCCAGGGATGCTGGGGCTCCCACAGCCTCTCTGGGCACCCTGTGCCACGGCCTCACCACCCTCAGAGTGAAGAATTTCTTCCTAATGTCTCACCTAACCCTGCCCTCTTCCAGCTTGAAGCCATCACCCTGTGTCCTGTCCCTGCACTCCCTGGTGAGCAGCCCCTCTCCCACCTTCCTGTAGGACCCCTGGAAGTGTTGGGAGGCTGCAATTAGGTGTCCCCTCAGCCTTCTCTTCTCCATGCTGAACCACCCCAACTCTCCCAGCCTGTCTTCATAACAGAGGTGCTCCAGCCCCCGATCATCTTCATGGCCTCCTCTGGACTCACTCCAACAGCTCTGTGCCTTTCCTGCACTGGGGACTCCAGAGCTGGACCCAGCGCTGCAGGGGGGTCTCAGCAGAGCAGAGGGGCAGAATCCCCTCCCTCGACCTGCTGGCCACGCTGGTCTTGACACAGCCCAGGACACGTTTGGCCTTCTGAGCTGCCAGCTCACACTGACAGCTCGTGTTGAGCTGGTCACCGATCAGCGTGCTGAAGCCCTTGTCCTCAGGGCTGCTCTCCATCCATTCTCCACCCAGCCTGTCGCTGTGCTTGGGATTGCCCCAACCCACATGCAGGACCTTGCCCTTGGCCTTGCTGAACTTGATGCAGTTCACACAGTCCCACCTCTCCAGCCTGTCCAGGTCCCTCTGGATGGCATCCCTTCCCTCCAGCATCTTGACCTCAACACACAGACTGGTGTTGTCAGAAAACTTCCTGAGGGTGCCCTCAATCCCACTGTCCATGTCACGGTCCCAGTGCTGACCCCTGGGGAACACCACTCGTGACCACACACCTCCATATGTTCATTGAGCCACTGACAACTCTTTGAGTGCCCTCCAGCCAGTTCTTTATCCACTGGTCCATCTGTTGAATCCATGTCTCTCCAATTTAGAGACAAGACTGTCACGCTGGACCGTACTGAATGCCTTGCACAAGTCCAGGAAGATGATGTCCATCATTCTTCCCATGTCCACCACCTCCGTTACTCCATCACAGAAGGCCACCAGATTTGTCAGGCATGATTTGCCCTTAGTGAAGCCATGTTGGATGTCACCAATCACCTCCTTATTCTCCACGTACCTAAGCACAGTCTCCAGGAGGATCTGCTCCATGATCCTGCCAGGCAGAGGTCAGCCTGTAGTTCCCTGGGTTCTTCCTTTTTCCTCTTTTTAAAATGGGGGTTACGTTTCCCATTTTCCTGTCAGTAAAACCCTTTTGCTCAATTCACATATCTCCTTCAAAAGTTTGAAAAGCTTACTATGCAAAAATTTGACCATTTAAAACTCATGGTTTCTGTATGAGAAGCATCTCTTCTGCTCCTACACTTGTTTTCAAATGAGAACACAATTAGAAACCAAACAGCTTTGAAGCATTCACACTGCAGCCTAGATATTTTTCTTCTTTTTTTTGCTTCCCTAAGTTTTTTTTCCTTAAGAACTGCCTTTGATTTGGGTACCTCAATTCCACCAGTTTTCTGCAAGCTGTCCCAGTGCTGTTTTCTCCAATGAAAGAGTAAGAAGCTGTATGTAAAAGAGCTTCCCAAAAGCACCGTGGACATCAAAGAAGAAAAAAGGCAGGAAAACCAGAACGCTCACAGAGAGTAAGGACACGTGGGAGAGAGATTTGTTTATCTTCCTATGTGAGCAGTCTAATGAGTTTCGAGGCAGCAATTTCACCCCATTATTGTCCCTGTTAAAAAGTGTTATTAAGGAATCGGTAAATTTTAATTTCACCACATTCACACACTAACAATTTCACACTTTTCAGCTCAACACAGCCCCTAATAAGCAGGTCAGACCACACTTCTTGCTGCAGAAACCTTTTTCTTTTTTGCTGAGCACATACTGGATTGTTTGAATAAGCAAACAGCCTGGTCAACTCAAAATGCCTTCTGCTCTAGACACAGAGATCCTCGCTGAAGAAAGTTTAGGTTGAAAAACACTTCATCAGTACATATAAATTTTCAGTTAATAATCATAGGCCAGGGAAAAAAGGTCACAGTAGCAGAGGTAATTAACATGCATTATCATTCTGCCTAACACAGCAACATGTAATCTGAGCCACGAAACACGACCCAGCACTGTGAGCTGGCAGCCCCAAAAGCCCCCCGTGTCCTGGGCTGCATCCCCAGCAGCAGGACTGGCAGGGCTGGGAAAGGGAGATTCTGCCCCTCTGCTCCCCTCTGGGACACACACCCCCCGGCAGTGCTGCCTCCAGCTCGGGGGTCCCCAGGACAAGGAGGACAGGGAGCTGTGGGAGTGAGTCCTGAGGAGGCCACAGAGATGATGGGAGGGCTGGAGCCCCTCTGCTCTGGAGTCAGGCTGGGAGAGCTGGGCTGGCTCAGCCTGGAGAAGAGAAGGCTGCTTCTGGGGAGAGCTCTGAGCCCCTTCCCATCCCTCGAGGGGCTCCAGGAGAGCTGAAGAGGGGCTGGTGCCCAGGGCAGGGAGGGCCAGGCAATGCAGTCACCCTTTACAAGCATGGATATTTAAGAGTGCTACTTGTGACTATTAAAAAACAGCCAAAACCAACTTTTAGCTACCACAGCAGCCAGCATCCTGCTCCAGAACATGCAACAGCACCCAGCAGCAGCAGCTTCGAGGCTGGCTCAGCACTGAGAAGTAGGTTTGCTATCTCTGCGTCTTCCGCGCAGTGAGTTGGTACAGCCAGCCACAGCTACCCCGCTCTGCTCACCTAACAGGTACAGCAGAGCTACAAGGACACTCTACAACGTACTGCACCACACAGCACACTGAAGTGAAACTCTCTGATCTGCATCCCCTTTAAGCACACCCTTTCACATAATTCCACCCAACTTCTCTGCGCATCTAGAGGATGACAGAGACCCCTTTGTACCATTCCCTGGACCCCATGGAACTCTCTACAATACCCAAAGAAATAAAGAAAAATGTGACATTTCAACCTGGAGGAGAGAAGGTTTCAGGGACATCTTATAGCTGCCTGCCAGTACCTGATGGAGCCTACAAGAAAGCTGGGGAGGGACTTTTTAGAAGGGCCTGGAGTGATAGGATGAGAGGGAATGGTTTTAAATTTTAAGGGAGTAATTTAGATTGGATATTAGGAAGAAATTCTTCCCTCTGAGGGTGGTGAGGCCCTGGCACAGGGTGCCCAGGGAGGTGGTGGCTGCCTCCTCCCTGGCAATGCACGAGGCCGGGTTGGATGGGGCCTTGAGCAGCCTGGCCTGGTGAGAGGTGTCCCTGCCCATGGCAGGGGGTTGGGACTCAATCTTGGAGGTCCCTCCCAAACCTAACTATTCTATGATTCTATGATATAACGAAGTGCCATCTTTTGATACTTAAGTTCCTTAAGTCATCCCTTCCTTATCAAGGAGAAGCACAATGGATAAAAGTGAGGTGCTGGAGTGTGTCCAGAGAAGGGCAGCAGACTGGGGAAGGGGCTGGGGCACAAGTTGGATGGCGAGCGGATGAGGGACCTGGGGGTGTTGAGCCTGGAGAAGAGGAGGCTGAGAGGAGACCTGAAGTTGCTCTCTCCAACTGCCTGGAAGGAGGGTGTGGTGAGGGGGAGTCAGTCTCCTCTCCCAAGTACTGAGTGACAGGACAAGAGGAAACAGCCTCAGGTTGTGCCAGGGGAGGTTTAGGTTGGAGATGAGGAAAAATGTCTCCAGCCAAAGGGCTGTGAAGTGCTGGAACAGGCTGCCCAGGGCAGTGGTGGGGTCATCATCCCTGGGAGGATTTAAAGGATGTGTAGATGTGGTGCCTGGAGACATGGTTTAGCAGTGGGCTTGGCCGTGCTTGATGATCTTTTCCAACCTATTCTGTGATTCTCTGTGTCTCCCACAGCCCTGCATGTGAACAGCTGCAGTGATAGTGTAGGGGGGAAAAAAAGGAAAACTGGATAGTGCTTCTAACCCCTTAAGTCATTTAATGTTAAGTGTGTGTGTCTAATTAGCGAGGTGTATGGCAGCCTCTAGTGGTACGGGCCTACTCTGAGCAGCAGACACTCCACTACAGGAAGCCATAGGAGAAGCATTTGCCTTAAGTAATCAGTCATCTCTCTGCTGCTAATTTTATTAGAACGACATGGGGATGAGATGCCAGAATACAGCTGCTCAGAGGATGACTCTCCTCTCCACTTCCAAGCCCGGCTCGCATACAAGAGCGGGCGGACTAGCTGCAGACACCCCGACTATCACCAAAGCAGTCTGCAAGGACATGAAAGGAACTAATACCAACTGACTCCAGTTTGAAGTGCCAAACTGAATGCCTGCATTAATATGTCAGTTGGGAGCGTGGCCTTACTTCTGGCTGTGGCACTTGTAGAAGAGAAATCAAGGAAAGACAAAAAAAGCATCCTCACTGCAGGTAAGTAAAGCTCCTCCTTGTTGTTGTTTGTTGTTTAGAGACTACACAGCCACCTCTGGTAGTCATCTGTGACAGTAATGACATCAACACACATTACATTTCACTTTTCCTATAATACTCTACCAATATGATTTAAAGATACTAAAAAGGTCAGCACTATGCAAGAGAGACACAGTGCAGTGGAGGCTCGCCCTTGGCACCACGCTGAGCAAACAGCTCTGTGTGTTTAGCAACAAGCCAGTGGCAGCAGCAGACAGACGAGGGGAGGATCTCAAACTTAGGGCAATCTACAATAGAGGACATCCAATGTTAAGTGAATACTGCCCTGGATCTTATTATAAAGCATCTATTATATCTATTTTTACTTCCAGCAGCTGTTTGTGATAGATTTATACTAATCTGTCAATTTTCATGCTTGCTGGAATGTGATACAAATTGCCCAACATTAAGAAGTTGTGTTTTACTGAGCTCTTAAGTACACTACGTTGATATTCCCAGCTAATTCTCTCATAGAAAATAGTCTTCAGAATTTCAAACAATTGGCAGTCTCTGCTCAGAACAGGATTAGGAAAAAGCCTGCATGGAAATGGAATTACTTCTCACATTAAGGAAGGAATCATTAGAGCATCTGGTGAGGCTTAAACAATGACTGTCTATTCAGTCGTTTGGCTAAGCAGATTTTAAGTTAAGTGTTTCACAGCTACTTAATTCAACAACCTATACCCTAAAATACATAATGTCAAGTACCATCTTCTTTCCAGGCTTTTCCCTCACAGAAAACATTTTTCATTACGGATCCTGTGGTTGCCTCTCACAGAGACACTTGCACTCTGATGGTAGAACTAGAACAGCAATTTAAATACAAATATTCTGCTTTGGCATCATAGAGCAAGCTGGGTCCATCAGTGCTGGCTACATTTAATGACAGTGGCAAACAGACTTCATAAGGTAAGAATGTATGCCTCAAAACATCAATCTCTTATAAAACATTTGTGTTGGTAAGTGCTTCTATTGCTTTTCTTGATGAGTGAAACTTTGTAAGAAAACTGTGTATCTTGAGAGGAAATCAGGTTAAAATACTTCCTTTATGACACTTAAGCCTCCCAGGGAACCCAAGGTTGTAAAGCTCCTGAGAAGACAGTGCTAGTGCTATCATATTGGTAACAGAGTCTCTCAGGTGACAGGCTTCCAGCCTGACTGTGCCCCAGCTCTATGGGGACATTTTATGATAAATTTTGCAGGGTCTTTTGATGTGTAAGAAATCAGGATCATAGTGAGAAATTAAATGCCAACTCGGTGGCCATTTTTGCCTGTTGTCCAGATGTAGCTTTCTAATGGTCAAGTAAGATCATAGAATCACAGCCTGGTCTGGGTTGGAAGGGACCCCAAGGATCACAGAGCTCCAATCCCCTGCCACAGACAGGGACACCAACCTCCAGGCCTGGAGCTACACAAGATTGCCCAGGGCCCCAGCCAACCTGGCCTTCAACACCCCCAGGGATGGGGCACCCACCCCCTCTCTGGGCAGCCCCTTCCAGCCCCTCACCACTCTCTCTGCAAAGAACTGCCCCCTAAGATCTCCTCTCCCCCTCCCCTCCTCCAGCTTCACTCCAGCCCCCTTGTCCTGCCAGGCTCTGCCCTTTGAACAAGCTGATTCCCCTCCTGTTCCTCTGCTCCCTTCAGGGACTGGCAGGCTGCAATGAGGTCCCCCTGCAGCCTTCTCTTCTCCAGGCTGAACCAGCCCAGCTCCCTCAGCCTCTCTCTGTAGGGGAGCTGCTCCAGCCCTCTGATATCTTCATGGCTCCTCTGACCCCTCTCCAACAGTCCCACATCTTTCCTGTATTGGGGCCCCAGCTCTGGACAGAGGACTCCAGCTGGGGCCTCAGGAGGGCAGAGCAGAGAGGGACAATCCCCTCCCTGTCCCTGCTGCCACCCCTCTGCTGATGGAGCCCAGGATCCCATTGCCCTTCTGAGCTGCAAGAGTCACTCACTCCTGGCTTATGTTAAGTTTCATGTTAGGTCTACCAGAACACCCAGGTCCTTCTCAGCAGGGCTGCTCTCCAGGAGCTCTTCTCCCAGCCTGTCTCTGTGCCTGGGATCCCTCAGCCCAAGTGCAACACCTGACACTTGGCAGTGTTGAACCTCATCAGGTTCACCCAGTTCCACCTTTCCAGCCTGTCAGGATCCCTCTGGATGGCTCCTGTCCTTCTATGGTGCCACCCACACCACTCAGCTTGGTGTCATCAGCAGACTTGCTGAGGGTGCACTCAATCCCATCATCCATGTCACTGATAAAGATGTTAAAGAGCACCGGTCCCAAGACAGACCCCTGGGGGACACTGCTTGTCACCAGCCTCCACCTGGACATAGAGCCACTGACTGCCACCCTTTGTCTGCATACTTTAATCTTCTCCTCCTAACCCTCCTCTTGTTTTTCTAAGTTCTGTCTCAAATGTAAAGTAATCTCCTTTATCACAGTTTCCAGTACAGAGCAGTGTGGAGTGTCGAGCTACAACAAAGCAGCAGCTTAGAAATAACTCACGGAGAATCTTTGGGCTACACAGGAGTATCACATTGTATGTATGTTATCATGTAGGTCATAGTGCCTTTTTGTTTTGCTTCTTCAGTTCATGAGCATGTCCATTTTCTCCATCAATCCTTAACATTATTTCAAACCAAAAAACCCACCGTTCCAACCCTGCTGGCACTGAACACTTAGGATAACCAACATCCTTCTCAGACTGCTCTCCTCCCACACCACAGCTGGCTGGATATTCTTTGGTTATTATTTGTAATACTGCCCAGCTCAGATCTCATGTGAAGGCTCTCTGTGAGAAGCCATAATGAAACCAAACAGCACTAGCTAAGAGCTAGTGGAAGAGCTAAGAGCTTTGAATAAGCCAGGAGGATGTGTTTGCTCCAATGTCTATTTGACACAGTTTGAGTTTGATTTTCTTAATCCTTCCATAACAGAAGATAATTTGATGGACAATTTTAACAAAAAAAAAAATCCTCCCTCACCCCCATTTTTTCCCATTTGCCCCTATTACCTCCTTTCTACACCCATGGATGTTAAGCAACAGCAGAAGTTCACCTGCCTTCAGTAAGAATATCAGCATGATCATTTCACAGCTAAAGTCAAGCAGCAATGTTGAAGTCTCACTGTAACTATGGATGTCTAAAGACATGATGAGTTAGGCATCAACATCACAACAGACTGTTGAAACGTTGCATGCAAGGAATGCAAGAGAATTTCTGGGTGCTGCACATCCTTCCTTGGGTCTGGAGATGGTCTTGATTCCTTAATTTCCATCAGGGAATCAGCTGCCTCAAAGATGCCACTACAGATGGTGAAAACTACAAGTAGAAAGGCTAGAAGAGGCTTGGGAAGAGCCTCACAGCATATAAAGGCTCCGTTTATGTTTCTGCTTTGCAAGGTTGAGGCAAGACGTGTGTAGAGGTACTGAGGCTACTGCTGCTCTACTGATGGGTGACACATCTCCTGATAAACCAGCAGACCACACGCTTAACCATTTCATAATCCACTTAAATCAAAATAACCCAGCTGAGCTTGCTCTGAACTCTGAGTTTAAGTTCTGAGCAGTAGATGTCCATAAACTCAGAGCATTTTGACAAAAGCCAAGCCAAACAGAAATACACAGAGTTAATTAGGTGACTGTGAGATTACTGAGCAGTCACAACAGGCAGCTGTAATGAACTAGCAAGATAAACTCTCCCCAGCCCAAACATAACTAGAGGAACACACCTCACACTGGGTCTGTGGAGAAAGTAGTAGGATAAAACGGGATGAAACCAGAAACTGGGAGTATAGGAAAAAGTTCTGGAGTGGAAAACAAAGTTTCCCAATAAAAAACAGACCAAGTTTTTGAGCATCAAGGTAGTATAACTCACACCACACAAGTATCTGTGGCTTCAGAGGCCAACATTTGCAGACACTGTCAAAACTCAAGACTCTATGTCTCTGATTTGAGAAATGAAGGCAGCAGGTATTGAATACCATGTCCATGATATGTAACAGGAAAATAGCTTCAATTCAAATTCTAAGTGATCATTATCAGTGCCAAGGTATGAAAACAGGGCGAGTGTCAAGCAGGGAAAAGGTAATTTCTATCCATTTCCAAAGGAGAAGAGACTCTGAGAGCATTAAATCCTAAAGAGCACTGATTTAAGAAGAGGTGTATCTCTGGCTAACCCAGTCCTTTACAAAGTGTACAGGCATGCAATTACCATTTACTTATTTCTGGCACACTGTCTTTACTTGACAAGCACTTCTAACAATTTATTCCAGATCACACTAACAAGGACCTTCCCAGTTACCCTTGGAGCAGGGCTGGCTGCCAAGACAAGAGGGATGCCTCAACGTATGACTACCTGCCTTCACACAGTGCCCTGCCACACAGATACAATATAGGAAGGACCAGCTTTGATTTCTACTACTTTAAAGTTACAGCCCTGTTTTAGAACCAAAGCAGGTATCGACTACTGATTTCTACACAGGCTAATTAGCTTTATCACTTGAAAAGGACATCATCATCCTAGGGTGTATCGCCTGTATTCGTGGGGCCCCATCACAAAATGATCGTTAGGTCCTGTCTGATTTAACAAGTAAATCTTCTGACAAATATGCAGGAGGAAGTAAAAGCAAGCTGAAAATCCAGCTCACATAGTACTTAAGCAGCACCACTCAGTGTGTTTTTGTGACACACAGCCTAGAAAAGCACAGTTCACAGGAGTTCACAGAACTCCCTGAACTTCTTCCAGTTTAAAAGCCGCTGCTGAGCTCTTCTTTTGAGGCAACCAGAAGTCCTGTGTTTTCCAGATAGGGAAACTATTATTTTTTGTGTGCATTCAGAACAGATCCACCTAGAAACCAAATAGGATTTATTGTGGGATTATTTAGTTATTAAATTATAAGTTCAGCTACTTAAATAACCAGTATCCATTATGGCATATAACATTCCTCTACTCCCGAGTTCCATCAGACTTTCAAGAGAGGTTTATTTCTGAAGCTTTATATTTACCTGATGATCCTCTGAGCTGCATACTGATGAAGCGAGCGGAACTGTGCTGACATATTTGCTAAGGCTGCCAGACAATTTGTGTGAAGGTATTTGTCCTGTCAGAAAGAGGAGGGAAAAAAGAACACCACATCGAACCGTCCTTCAGATATACACTGACACCTACTGCAGAAATCACTCAAAAGACCATTTAGTACATGTTGCTTTAAAAGATAAGGTCTAAAGCAAAGCGCAGAACTGCAAGCTGTGCATTCTTGGTGATGATTTAAATGTGTTTTCTTAAAATGCAAGGCTTATGAAATAGTGATTGTTCTGTAGAGGTTTCAGAGTGCAGAGGTATGTCTACATATCTTTAGCAATGCTGATTTGTAATGACATCATAGGTGTAACAAATACTCAAAGACATTCTCCTCTGTTCCCTTTACCTCTCTCTCACACCTTTCTATAGAATTATCTGCTTCACGGCTCATCACCCTATTACCTCTTTCAAAGCATTCTATATAACCCACAACCATACCTATACAATACCTCAGAGGTCTGTTCCCCATCTCAATAAAGTTAAGGGTTTTCACAGATTCAAACTTGTCCTCTTAGCTGATCCAAAAGGGAATTATTTTTCCCTATTTAAATTTAAAGCATGCATTTACATAGCATAAAAGAACCCACATCCTACAGATACATGTCAAGAGCACCCTCATTTCTTCTAATCCTTTGGATCATACAAGTGAAATCCTCAAGTTTTCCAATCAAAAATATACTTAAGTAATTTTTTTTTGCTACTTTCTATGTAAAAGCTTCTGTGCCTTTAATTACAGGCTATGAAGGTGAAGCAGTTTTGCTGTCCTGGAGTTCAAAAAGGTTTTATAGCTAGGTCACTGTCCTACTTCATAAAAGCCCTGACAATAAATAGAGCTGAAACTCCCAAAGAGGCAAACAACCTATGACAAATAATTTGATCCAAAAGTAAGGAACTTTTTATTCTCTTCAGCAGGTGAGGAGAGTGCTGCCTGATTTAATGGCCATAAGAGAATCCTACTCAGTAAACCAGCTGGTAATAGAGAAACTGTGTTACAAGTTCCAAACCACTTAACTTTGTGCTTAGCTAATACAGGTGATCTTCCCATTTCCTGTAAATTCAGATGCCAGCTAGTTGCAACAGAGAAAAGAAAAACCCCACACGCCCTGTTTGAAACAGAATCTGTGCTGTTGAAATGAGGACCTGACATGTAACTCTTACCCTTGTCCGTGTCATGTTGTATTGGATGGTTCTTATCACGACTAGTATCAGGAGACTCCCAAGTGAGATCTCTGTTAAGACACGCTCAGCATACCAAGTGATGTTTTTCAGTATCTGAAAAAGAATAAAAAAAGAAGAGAACCAAGTTCTTCAGCACCTGGGTCGGAGTAAGAGCTCAGAAAGGTGTCTGGACTCTCGCATTCCTTAAGATGCATAAATCAGCTTCCAGCCTCAAATGTGACAAAACTGAATGTATTCTAAAGCAAGAATAAAAAAAAGAAAAAAAGAAAAAAGAAAAAAAGAAAAAAGAAAATAAGAAAAAAGAAAAAAGGTAAAAAAAGACAGACCTCTGCAGTATTATCACCCAATAGATTTCATCAACTTTACTATGACATGTGTAGAAAGATAATAAAATTTGGCATTGCCCTGATTTCCACGTCTTATGCCATCACACTGCTATATTCTTTTTGATCTTACAAAAGTCTCCAGTTCCAACCAGACACATGAATAACATTGTCAATTCCTTCCCATTTTCCCTCACAAGTTGGGCAAGAGGCAGCACATACAAGCTCCAACAGATGGGCATGAGCACACATGCTGGAGGACACGGGGCAGATCAACAGGTTAAGCTGAAGCTTTTCTCTTGCCAGGCTTGATGTCTCTTCCCTGAAAAGGTTAGAGAGAGTCACCAGCTCAATTAAGAGCTTCAGATCTTTAACTGGAATATTGTGTCCAGCTCTAGGCTCCCTGGGATAAAAAAGACAGGGATCTCCTGGAGAGAGTCCAGAGGAGGCTACGGAGATGATGAAGGGCCTGGAGCATCTCCCCTGTGAGGAAAAGCTGAGTGAGCTGGGGCTGTTCAGCCTGCAGAAAAGAAGCCTGAGAGGGGATCTGATCAATGGTTATCAGTATCTGAAGTGTGGGACACAGGGGGACATGGCCAGCTTCTTCTCAGTGTCTGTGGGGACAGGACAAGGGGCAACGGCTGCAAGTTGGAGCACAGGGAGTTCCCCCTATCTGGGGAAGAACTTCTTCCCAGTGAGGGTGAGGGAGCCCTGGGACAGGCTGCCCAGGGGGTGTGGAGTCTCCTTCTCTGGAGAGATTCCAGCCCCATCTGGACACCGCCCTGTGTGCCCTGTCCTAGGGACCCTGCTTTGGCAGGGGGTTGCACCCGATGATCTCTGGAGGTCCCTTCCAACCTCTACAGTTCTGTGATCTTTTAGTGCTCCCCACTATGAGGCCGGGTGAAACTGATGACCATTTCTGAGGCTGCTGCAGAAGGAGAATCAATCTTCTCTTTCCTCACAGAATACGCAGCCCATCAACCCAGAGCACTACAGCAAACAAAAGCACAACCCCCCCACTGCTTTAAAGGACTTGTAAAAGTGCATCAACAGAAGCTTCCCTAGAAACATGGAGAGGATACTCTGAGAACTGGGGGTTATTCTGCATCAAAACAAAAATTTGCTTATCAAGGATTACTGCATCTATCTGAAACTATCACCCTGTCTACCTTCATCTTTGATATTTTAAGCATGTTTCATTGAAACTTTGAAAATAGCAGATGTCTTAAAAAATCCAACCCCTGCTAACCCCAACTATCAACTTTATTAATAAACCTCTTCCTGTGAAAAGTTATGTGAAAATCCTTCTGGGGATATATCCCTTCTTCCCACCTCTCCTTCAGATGACTGAAAGATGAAGCACTGTCACCTTTCATTTTACATAATTTATGCTTTTAGAATTCCCTCTTTCTCTCACTAACAAGCTCACTCGAAAAATCCTTCTGTAAGGGAGAGGATGGAGAAGTAGCAACTGATTTCGTGTAAGGAGCATCATCCCTTGGTTTGTTAGTGCACTACAACTCAACATTGACAGAGTAATGATTCCCCTCCTCCAGACAGCTCTCCAGCCACTCCTCTCCAAGCCTGTAGCTTCACACGGGGCTGCTGATCAACAGCTGGCTGATCACGAGCCAGCAGTGTGCCCAGGTGGCCAAGAAGGCAAATGGCATCTTGGCTACATGAGGAACAGCGTGGCCAGCAGAACCAGGCAGGTGACCATCCTTCCCCTGCACTCAGTGCTGGTGAGGCTGAACCTGAGTGCTGGGTTCAGGTTTGGGCCCCTCACTACAAGAAGAACATTGAGATGCTGGAGTGTGTCCAGAGAAGAGCAACAAAGCTGGTGAGGAAAGGGTTTATGATTCTGTGAATCTATGACTCTTATTTGGCTTGGGCAACAGTGGTCTGTTGGCTGATGATACAGGTGATATTTCAAATCCAACTATGGGGACAATTCACTGCTAAAATGGATTGATGGAAGAGGAGGTCAGGAAGATAATTAGAAAGGGCAAGTAAGAACTTCCTAGCTAAGTGGGGGTTTTAATACAATTTTTATTTTTGTCTCCAAAGAATCATGCTCCATAAACAATTTGTCATCCACAATGATGTGGATGTGCTGTTTGATGTTCTTACAGGACTCTGGTATGACCTCCTCATTCCACTGTATGAAAACTATCACCTATTACATATTTTAAAAATTAACAGCTTTGCCATGGGCATAATTGGATTTGCAATCTTTGAGTGAAGATAGTTAGCAACTAAGTTCATTAGCATCTGGGTTTGATTTGACTGCTTTTTTTTTAAAGGAGAAACTGGTTATAATTATGAGCTTAGGCATGAGATCTTTAGTGTACTTTTGGACACAGTTACATTAACTAAAATGCTTCAGTTAATGAGTCAATTAGTCTCTTAGCTTCTGATAAAGACACAGATTGTAAATGCAACTGCTTCAGAGAAAGTTGTAAAGCAGGGGAAATCCCTGTTAAATGAGTTCTTCTGGTAATTCTGAGTTTTGATTACAAGAGAATAAAAATTAAGCAAAGAGTAAGGTTCCCAAGGGTTGTTAGGTGCAGCAGATTAGGCTTCAGCTATGTTCTGCTGCTTGTTCAAGAGCTTGCTCATTGATATGCAGAGAGATGCCCGTGAATTGAGTCTGTCTAGCGATTTTTGGTGGTGATTCAGGAGTCGGTACAATTTTGATCTCTATAGATAGAGACATGAGGATATTCAGGGCAGGTCATTATTTTGACTACAGCTGCAGCATTTGAGTTGTAGAAGGCTTTGATTCGCCACCTGGAAAAACTGAAAAGAAACAAACAAAAAAAAAGAAACATTTTGTTGAATGGTGACCCAAAATGACAATAAATGGAAGGATATGATCCAGCTAGCAGATGTAAATCTTAAGGGAGTGGAAGTGCTAATGATGGTCAAGTGTGGTATCACAAATAGTAGCAGATTTATATTGGCAATTATGGTAAACTAAAAACCAGGTGGAAAAATATTGAGATCTGTGACCTCTGGAACAACCTGCCTAGTGAAAGGGTGGTTGTTTGAGTCATATAAAACAGGGCTGAACAAAGATATTTTTATTTTATTTTTTCTTTTTCTCATTCTAGGCTCTAAAGACCAATGCTGTTTAGCAGTAGGATGGGATAACTCACTTCTTTCCAATTCCAATACAATTCTGTGATTCATAATTTCCATAAAAGTTATAAAACCAACTACATTGGTTTTTAAGTGTGCCCAGTGTGTGCAACACTGCAAGGAAACAAAAAACAGCTTTTATGACTGATGATTTCAAAGTTATTACAGTATTTTCTGCTTGTAAACTCCAGCATGCCCTCTCTTCATCTCAGCTGTAGAACACCTTTGCCTTTGTTTCTGTTCCTTCTCAGAAGACAGTAACCTGCCAACATGCAAATCACATGTAAAAGTAATTCAGAAAGCTTTTCACAGACCCAGGCTCTGGGCTGGATGGAGGAAGATATGTTAGTAAAATAGCACTTGGTCTACCATTTCTTCCTCAAATTCAGTGCCTAACACACTGCCTTTGAGCTGCATGGTGTGTGTGACCATAAGTAGTAACCTCCTCAAATACAGAACATACAGAATTTCAAGTGACAAATTTACAACTGCAAAAATAAAAATTAGGTGAGACTTTTTTGGATCCCAGTACTGGGCTCTTTTCATGCTTAGCAACCAAGTGACCACACCATTTCAGAACATCACATACAGTTGTTTGTAAAGTAAATGTCTGATTATCAGAGAAACAATGTAACCCTTTGCCATTACCATTAATTCACAGAATCATAGGGGTCAGAAGGGACCTCCAGAGATCATTGGATCCAACCCCCTGCCAAAGCAGGGTCCCTAGGACAGGTCACACAGGTACAGTGAGACAAGGTGGTATTTTGCACCTTTAACAAATAATGAGATATAAATTCCTATGTGCTGACTGTCCATTGCTCCAGGTTACTAGAACAGGTGAGTACAGCTGATGGATGTTTTTACTTTCAGCTGTGGAATCACAGAATGGTTTCAATTGGAAAGATCAAGTCCAACCATCTCTCCAGCCCTACTAGGTCCAACACTAGACCATGTCACCAAGTACAACATCTGTTCTCTTAAACCCCTCCAGGGATGGTGACTCAACCCCCTCCCTGGCAGCCTGTGCCAGGATCTGACAGCCCTTCCAGTACAGACATTTTTCCTGATATCCAACCTAAACTTCCCCTGATGCAACTTCAGGCCATTTCCCCTTGTCCTGTCACTGGCTACCAGGGAGAAGAGACCGACCCCACCTCACTACAGCCACCTTTTAGGGAGCTGCAGAGAGCCATGAGCTCTCCCCTCAGCCTCCTTTCCTCCAGACTAAACAATCCCAGCTCCCTCAGCTGCTCCCCATCAGACTTGTGCTCCAGAGCCTTCCCCAGCTTTGTAGCCCTTCTCTGGACACACTCAAGCATCTTGAACTTGCAAGTTGCATCCTGATAGTTTGATATATTTTACAGCACACTTCCTGATGCACACACCGGGTATGTGCCCTGCACAAAGCTCCATAAACCAAGCAAATGATTGATATTACTATCTGCAATGCCTCAGAGACTATGCTGTTTAGAAGATCCAACAGTCAAGTTATAACACAAGTTGTATTAGTGTTAGGAATGGAGAGGTTAGGCTGCAATTGTTTCATGTCACCTACTGAGATAGATATGCAAAACCCCTTTATTCCACATAAAATTCTGTTTCTTTTTATCTATCAACATCTGCCCTTAAATCCCAAACATGTATGCTACATCTACTTTCTGCTTTAAGAGTTTGTCCAGTCTCAGTTGGAATCAAATCCTCCCTCCCCTTCCACACCATACTCCCACTTTTATCACCTCAACACCCAAAGCGAAGTAAGACCTATACGATGAAACAGAGAGTTATGACTTTGGGCTTGGTGCTGGGGCCGGTCCTGTTTAACATCTTCATTAATGATCTGGATAAGGGGATTGAGGGCACCCTCAGTAAGTTTGCAGGTGACACCAAATTGTGTGGGAGTGTGGATCTGCTGGAAGGCAGGATGGCTCTGCAGAGGAACCTGCACAGGCCGGAGCCATGGGCAGAGGCCAACTGCACAGGGTTCAACAGGGCCGAGTGCCGGGGCCTGCACTTTGGTCACAACAACCCCAGGCAGCGCTACAGGCCTGGGGCAGAGCGGCTGGAGAGCTGCTGGGGAGAAGGACCTGGGGCTGTGGGTGGGCAGGCGGCTGGGCATGAGCCAGCAGTGTGCCCTGGGGCTGAGAGAGCCCAGTGGCATCCTGGCCTGTGTCAGGAACGGTGTGAGCAGCGGGAGCAGGGCAGGGAGAGTTCTGTTGCGCTCAGCTCTGCTGAGGCCGCACCTCGAGTGCTGGGTCCAGTTCTGGGCCCCTCACTGCAGGAAGGACGTTGAGATGCTGGAGCGTGTCCAGAGGAGGGAGAGGAAGCTGGTGAAGGGTCTGGAGCACAAGTGCTGTGAGGAGTGGCTGAGGGAGCTGGGGATGTTTAGTCTGGAGAGAAGGAGGCTGAGGGGAGATCTCATCGCTCTCTGCAGCTCCCTGCAAGGTGGGTGCAGAGATCTCAGGGTCAGTCTCTTCTCTCAGGTGACAAGCTGTGACAAGCGACAGGGCAGAGGAAATGGCTTAAAATTGCCCCAGGGGAGATTTAGGTCAGAGATCAGAAGAATTTCTGTACTGAAAGGGCTGTCAGGGGTTGGAACAGGCTGCCCAGGGAGGTGGTGGGGTCACTGTCCCTGGAGGTATTGAAAAGACCTGTAGATGAAGTGCTTAAAGGACATGATCTAGAGATGGATTAGTCAGGGTTAGACTGTGGTTGGGCTCCATGACCTTAAAGGTGCCTTCCAACCCAGGTGGTTCTGTGATTCCATGACAGCAGAAACCTTTTGAGAAACAAATCCAGCAGTCCCACTCGCAACAAACCTCGTGCTCATGACAGAACTGCATGTGGTGAAGCCCAAACATTCACGCTACCCAAATTAAAAGGTAAAAATAAAAACCAAACCCAAACTTTTACAAGGAAGCATTCTCACAGGGGGGCAGAAGAGCATCCACAACCCCCATATAACTGATACTTCTCAGCTACACCCAACCTGCTGCTCACACTCTAAGTGCCTGGCTGCTCAGGACACCCATCAAGGCATTTGTTTTCTGACTACACAACTGCAGAGCTCTGCAACAGGTACTGTGGCTTCTCCCAGCATTTGTAATACCAGTACTGCTGGAAAAAATCAGGGTATTATTTAACACAAGGTGCTGGGGGATATTATATTTCCCTTAGTATTGCGTAGGATCCTACTGTAAGTAATACTTAACAGTCAAGGTGTAATTACATGTACATTTTATCAGAACTCCTGAGTCAATAGATTCTGAGACTTCCCAAGTGGAAGGAAAAAAAAAGAAGCATCCTCTGGAGCTTGTTCTAGACAAGGATAAGAACTATCTTTAAAATGCCTTTTTTGATTATTCCTAAAAAAACATTTTTAATCTTCCAGGTTGTGCAAATTCCACAGGCACATATGTTTCTCATTTACTTCCCAACCTCAATCTCACCTTAAATCTATGTCTCTTGAAGCGCTTTCAAAGTGCAAAAGACACTTCAAACAGCATCTTAATTGGGATTCATCAAATCCTCTCCTCCCTCACTTCATTCCTAGCATACCTGAAAGCAGCAGCTCTGTCATGAAGTATTCCAGGGAGGGCTGCATTCCCTCAAATAACCATGTTCTGCATCCATTCATGCGGAAAAATTTTGGTGGGTTTTTTGATAAACCTAAAAAGGAGACCCCTCCTGAATTACTGAATTATCCATGTGATGTATTTATGGTATGTGCAACCTTGGCTGCACACCCAGCCTGGGGGATGACAGGCTAGAGGCCAGCAGTGCTGAGAGGGGCTTGGGGGTCTTGGTCACCATCCAGTGACCCCTGAGGCAGCAGCGTGCCCAGGCAGCCAGGAGGGACAACTGCATCCTGGGGGCACCCAGCATGGCACAGCCAGTCCAGGGAGGGGATTGTCCTGCTCTGCCCTGCGCTGGGGCAGCCTCACCTCCAGTCCTGGGGGCAGGTTTGGGTGTCACAGGACAAGAGGGACACAAAACCATTGGAGAGTGTCCAGAGGAGGGCAGTGAAGACAGGGAAGGGTCTGGAGCTTACAAGGAGAGGCTGAAGGCCCTGGGGTTGTTCAGCCTGGAGAAGAGGAGGCTGAGACCTCATGGGGGTCTGTGGCTTCCAGATGAGGGGCAGTGAAGGGTCAGGTGCTGATCTCTCTCCTCTCTTTGGGGACCAGAGATAGAACCTGAGGGAATGGTGTGAAGCTGCAGCAGGGCAGGTTCAGGCTGGGTGTCAGGAAGAGGTTCTGTCCTGAGAGGGGGGTCAGGAGCTGGCACAGGCTCCCCAGGGAAGGGGTCACAGCCCTGAGCTGGGCTGAGGGCAAGAAGTGTCTGGACGATGCTCTCAGTGCCATCTCTGACTGGGCTGGGCCTGTGTGGAGCCAGGGGTTGGGCTCAGTGATCCTGATGGGTCCCTTCCAGCTCAGGAGACCCTGGGATTCTATGATTCTTTGAAAATCAAGCTCACAAAGGCCTGTGCAAGAAGAGGTGCATCCCAAATATCCTTACAGGTGAGATGTTCTAAAACAGAAAATTACGCAGCCACTGAAGACTCCTTTGGCAGGGTCAGGAAACTCACACCAGCAGGTTACACTGATGCAGTCTGAGATGCAGAAATCATTCCCCTACCAGATATGAAGAGATAAAAGTTCAGATGATTAAAATAAAATAACAATTTTTAAAGTATCATCATTATCACACGCTACCTACTACCTGGCTTTTTGTCAGCATCATGCTGTTTCTCACAGGGAGCTAAAGTGAAGCCAACAAGATGGTATAAAATGAAACTAAGTCATCCAAGGAGTTTCAGTAAACGAGGACAACTAGTCCTGCTGGACAACCAGGACAATTAACAGGAATATCCTCACAGACAAAGAAAAACTAATGAATATTGTCACAAAAATTAAGAGTTAAAAAAGCTGTTAATTGTGTAATTAGCAGATTACACATACAAACTTCACTACAAGAAGATACTCTGCCGGAGAACTTGATTATCCTGAGGCTGCCAAGCATAAACCTACAACCAGGTACAGTCAGTGGGTTACTGTGGTCACGACTCTGAAATGCTAAAGTAAGAGTAGAGAGTGGCTTTGGTTGCAATTAATTTTTTGTGATTTAAAAACAGCTTATCTGAGGCTACATAAATAGGTCTGTTTACACAGGAAGATTTTATATAAAGAAAGAAGTTAACTGCTTTGACAACAATAAATATCCCAAGCTGAGCACTTGGACCTTCCAGAAGAGAAATATACTGTTATTTGAAGAACTGTGTATGATCATTAAGTAATGGTTACATTCTGGAATATGTAAATATGACAGGGATCAACTGTGGTTGCACATTTCACTTCCTGGCTCCTGAAAGGTTAGAATACTGAAAATTTAACATCCTCTTCAAAAATACAAGTATGAAAATGGGTAGTATAAAACAGTATTTGTTTTGACATGTAAATTGAAACCAGTAGCACACGGAGATACACATTTCCAGGGTGGCAGTCAGTGGCTCTAAGTCCAGGTGGAGGCCGGTGACAAGCAGTGTCCCCCAGGGGTCTGTCTTGGGACCGGTGCTCTTTAACATCTTTATCAGTGACATGGATGATGGGATTGAGTGCAGCCTCAGCAAGTCTGCTGATGACACCAAGCTGAGTGGTGTGGGTGGCACCATAGAAGGACAGGAGCCATCCAGAGGGATCCTGACAGGCTGGAAAGGTGGAACTGGGTGAACCTGATGAGGTTCAACACTGCCAAGTGTCAGGTGTTGCACTTGGGCTGAGGGATCCCAGACACAGACACAGGCTGGGAGAAGAGCTCCTGGAGAGCAGCCCTGCTGAGAAGGACCTGGGGACCATGGGTGATGAGGAGCTTCCCAGGAGCCAACAGTGGCTCTTGCAGCTGGGAAGGGCAATGGGATCCTGGGCTCCATCAGCAGAGGGGTGGCAGCAGGGACAGGGAGGGGATTGTCCCTCTCTGCTCTGCCCTCCTGAGGCCCCAGCTGGAGTCCTGTGTCCAGAGCTGGGGCCCCAGGACAAGAGAGATGTGGGGCTGTTGGAGAGGGGTCAGAGGAGCAGCTCCCCTATGGAGACAGGCTGAGGGAGCTGGACTGGGTCAGCCTGGAGAAGAGAAGGCTGTGGGGGGACCTCATTGCAGCCTGCCAGTCCCTGAAGGGAGCAGAGGAACAGGAGGGGAATCAAGTTTAGAAGGGTAGAAAATGAATGGACAAGGGGGAATAGACTAAAACTAAACCAAGGAAGGTTCAGATAAGATCTTAGGGGGAAGTTTTTGCAGAGAAAGTGGGGAGGGTCTGGAAGGGGCTGCCCGGAGAGGGGGTGGGTGCCCCATCCCTGGGGGTGTTCAAGGCCAGGTTGGCTGGGGCCCTGGGCAACCTTGTGTAGCTCCAGGCCTGGAGGTTGGTGTCCCTGCCTGTGGCAGGGGGTTGGAGCTCTGTGATCCTTGGGGTCCCTTCCAACCCATGCCATTCTATGGTTCTATGATTCTATGCTAACTGAAAAGAGATTTTACTCAGTTTGTGCTAAAATGATGCCCAAGAGTTGTATTTTTTCCTCCCCTGAGATAAAATACACTTACCCTAGCAAAAAAAGATCAACTTACTGAATAAATCTCAACAGATACATGATCCCTGGACAGGGCAGGATGCATACAGCCCAGTTGGTTCTGGGACTGCAAAACAAGACTACATTATGATCATGGACATCAGGCCACCTCCAGCTACCTATTTGCTTTTCAGATGGAACTGTTCCCCTTCACCCAGAGGTTTATAATTTGGTCAAATTTAGTCAGATCATTATCAGCAGAACCCTAACACAAAAACTACCTGCCAGATTTCAAATTCCTAATGCAAAACATGAAGGTCCTGGAGCTGGACAAAGAACATGCTGGCATTTGTAACCATGGACAAGAGGTGTTCACACCCTATTCTCACTCCAGAGATCACCACTGCTTCTCACTGAAACTTTAAAAACACCAACCCTGGAAAATGGCAATCACTGATACACCTATGCCTTGGAAATATTCACTGATACATCTGTGCCTTTTTCACTGGAAGAATTGCAGGGCTGTGGCCCAGGCTGCCCAGGGAGGGGGCTGAGTCCCCAGCCCTGGGTGTGTTTAACAGAGGGGAGATGAGGTGCTCAGGGATCTGGTTTAGCACAGGACAGGAACGGTTGGACTCCATGATCTTAAAGGTCTTTCCCAACCTAGTGATCCTTTGAACAGCCCACCATTCTCAAAAACAACAAACACTAATTAAGTTAAGAAGTACATACCAGTCCCTGTTCCCCCTACTCTCCTCCACACTGAAGAAAGAAACCATAGCAGGTAGGCAAGGAAATGCCTACTTAAAATACAACAGCAGCAGCCACCAGAATTGCTTCACAAGGTTTTGGTTTTCAGAAACATGGAACATGCAAGCACCTTAAATTTCAAAATCAGTGCCAGAGTTTGAACCACCTCACTGGTTTGCAGATCATGTTAAAGAAAGCACAAAAGAAAAAGGAAAAAAAAAGCACTCAGATCTAGGGTGGCCATACAAGAATCAATTTTTTAAAAATAGAAAGGTATTTTGATAAGCTAGTTGGTTTTTAAACACCAGGGTCCTGGGCACCTGCAAGTCAGGATGCAAGAACTGCAGATGCAATAAACACCTCAGTTCTCTGTTCACTGAGCACTGAGATTCCAAGTCCTACAGCTCTGCCTGTGGGATACATCTTAACCCAACAGTAAACTCAGTAGGTAGTGATTTACATCCTATCACTGTTCCCTACAGCGTAAGTACTACAGTAGCACTGTAGGTTACTGCTACATCAAGGACTGTATGATGCCATTTTGACATCCAATGCTATTTCAGTTACAGTTTCATAAATCAGAGAAGGAAAATAAAAAACCATCAATACTTGTCCCCTTTAGGAAGGAAATTCTTGCATCCACTCATTTAGTGTGTTGTTGTTATTGTTAGTGAAAGAAATTGAGCTCTCAGGGGTTACCAGGAGCTACCTGCATTAAGCCAGCTGCAGGAACAGGACCTATGGTTTTGATCATATTTTCCAGGCAGTTAAGACCACATTAGTTTTAAACAAAAAGAAAGAAAAAGGCTCAGCAGTCAAAAAACTTTCTGTGGTTTCCTGAACTCTTAACCAGTCAGTATAATCACAAGATTTATAAAACTGTGCTTGCTAAAATTAATCTTAAAAATCAATAAATAAGTGTGGGTTAACTACCACAAAGGAAAATAGCCCATAAATGGAGCATATGGTCATGCTTCTTGTGAGGACAGTACACAGGATACACAGCAGCAGACAGCAAAACAGGTTGACCTAAAATATGTCAAATACCTTTTTTCTTTCTACTTCACCTAAGTGAAGGGGGAGAGGGGGAACAGATCATCCTGCTGCAATTGCCAGGATTTGATAAATATTTGCAGAAGCAGTTTCACTGTAACTGTGTATATGATGCTAGATGTTCATGTTTTACTGAAATACCTACACAGCTTTCTTGACTCCATTCATTTTTTTTGCCCAGTAATACCCTCTGACCCTTTAGGAGATGTGGAATTCATATTTAATAAAGTTAAATTTAATTCTTTCTTACTTATTCTTCTTATTAAGAAACTAACTTAATTATTTCTTACTTTATACTGTTGGGTTTTTTAAAATAACTTATTGTTCATACCTGGCAACCTCCATCTAAATCATTCAAGACAGTGGGCGAAGGGAGATGATCTATCAGCATAATTTTGAAATCTTTTTCCACAAAGTGGGGTGCTAACTACACTGATTCCCCATCACAGGGCCTGTAGGGACCCACTACCTATATATTAACTCCCCAACAGCTCAGGAGGTGTAATGCAGTGCAATGCTCATACTTGTATGTGGATATCCACATCGCTTTCTGAAGTTTAGGAATGTCATAGATCAAGTAGATATAGAAGGTGACTTTGTTATTTACTTTTAAAGTATAACAGAATATTTTTTCCTGTAAGAAATCCTTTCTATAAAGAATACTTAAGCCTTGGTCTTCGTGTCATCAACTCTCTTGTCTATATAATTTTTTTTAAGGTCTCTTTTTGGAGTCCACAGTTCTAGCTTCGAACAAAAGAAGTCCTCTTTCTCCTTCACTGCATCTGACCCATCCATGTGACATCAAGACTAAAAGCAGGGGGCAAAAAAAGCCTTCAAATGCAGTAAGGAAAGCACTGGAAGGATAGGAAAGCAACCTGCTTTGCCTCTGTGTTTAGTCTCTCCTTCAAAATGAAACATGCCCCATCCATCAGGGAATGGAGAAAAGGGTAGAAGAATAGTGAGGAACAGAGGAGCAGAGGAGGAGGAACTAAGATTGCTCCACATCACCCCCTGCATAGCAGTCTTTTGATGGTGAAAGTTTCCATTTCCACAGCATTTTTTTTTGCAGTGGAGCCTGTGGACTGAGCACTTCACAGCCACTTCTCAGTGTCCAGGTAAAACCTGAACCTTGCAAAACTCTGGCCACACAACATGATCAAGACATGGATGTTCCACACCAGGCAGTATGGAGCAGGGGAAACACAGCCAGGGAGTAAAAGGAGGAAGCAGTTAGTAAAAGTCTGAATTAAAAACCAAAGATTAAATGGGGAAGAAGCAAAGGCAGGGCTGAGAAAATCAGGGTAAAAGGAACTACGTGGGCTTTGGGTTTGCTTTTATCAGAATGGAAGAGGTAAACTAACATCCACACTACAGCTGTATGGGCAGGGTGAGCTGCAAAGCCAGGAATAAACTGGACAATAAACTTGGTTTATGTTTTCATTCCACGGCTGGATCCTCATTAAGAGTTTTAGGGAAATCTTCCACTTTCACTTCCCCAGTAAGGAATTCACTGACAGACCATGTATGAAGCCTTTAAAATGAATGAAGAATGACAGGGGGAGAGACTGAGGCAGGACTCAAACCTTGCCTCCTGTGCTCTAACTCTCGACGAGCTCAAGTTATGAGAGGAGTTAAATGACTCAGTGATAAGGAACCCCCAATTACACGTCACACACACATGGTACATACGAATAGGTTCCAGGCATATGAAGGGGAGGCAGAAGAAAGTTTCAGAAAAATGTTTTTCCAGTCATCTGCATGGCTGTGAAGAGTTGCCATGTCCCACCAGTCCAAAAACTAACTAAAATCAGTGCAGATACCTTCGCATTATGTAGCTGTAGAAGCTAGGAAACTAGAATGCAGTTACCCAAGGTATTCTCCAGCACAGAGGGTCAAGGCTCATCAAAGCTAGTCAAAATTTGGGTTATATTATATGGACAACATAAAACTGATATTAATGTAGCAGAAAGATGGAAAAAGAAATGCCAAGTAATGAAGCAACATTCAGTCTGAAAAAGAAAAGCTCTTCTCAGCTGCATCAAACTGGCTAAGCAAAGCTTTCCAAAGAAATAAGAAAAGGTTTTCTGGTTTGCCCTCTCTTCTGACCCCTCCACTTTCATGGCAAACTCTCAGCACCTTTGAGGAAGCCTGCCTGGCTATTACCGTGTTAATCTGCAACAGGAAACACCAAAAAAAGAGAGAAAAAGGTACATGCAGCATGTCCCCTACAAGAGGGAGCACGCTCGTTCACTTCACTCAGGGAAGTTCTGAAATGAGCCTCGTCATTTTGAGTTCCTACTCCTTGCAAAAGAAACAGGCATGTACTCTCACACTGGGATGAGCACAGCCTTTGCCAAGGAGACAGACCTAGAGATGCATCTTTATGGAAATAAACAGTTAAGCCATTTTTAGAGCTGAGGAGTTACTGACCAAAACAGCGACTCACCACTTCGTGAATGGATCGGTTGAAGCCATCATCCTCCGTAAGGATCAGCAGAATGATAAGAGCCATGTAGACATGGTGTGAATTCCTGTCCTCAACGTGATACAGGATTTCCAGAATGGGCAGGACCTTTAGGGAGAGAAAAACGTGCGCATTAGTCGTCCAAAAACCTCAGACAATAAAGAGAGGAGACTCTCAACCTCCTGTGTATCACCCTGCCCTTAACAACAGCAATTTCTCCCTCTTGAAGAAGAAAAACCCACCCCTAAGTAGTGACGTCCAAGTGTTCAAACACCTTCCATCTGTTTGATTCTGTCTCCACATGAGAGTCTAAACAAGTTCTTTCTTGTGGTCAGGCACGGAATTTAAATTCCTAATAAATGAGCTTTCCAGCCATACCAGTTACCATAGGCTCTGGAGGCTTTAGTTTCCCTCTAGACTATGGGAAAATAAAACAGATAAACAGGATTTTCACACGTTCAAGCAGGAAAACAACTGTTTCTAACAGGCAAAAGCCTGCTCTGAAAGGGCTTCCTTCATCAGCTATAGCCAGGCATACTGCAGTCAAGGTGCACAGAGGCACTTTAAAAGGGTAGACAACGGCAGGACAAGGGGGAATGGATTAAAGCTGAAGGAAGGAAGGTTTAAATTAGATCTTAGGGGGAAGTTCTTTGCAGAGGGAGTGGGGAGGGGCTGGAAGGGGCTGCCCAGAGAGGGGGTGGGTGCCCCATCCCTGGGGGTGTTGAAGGCCAGGTTGGCTGGGGCCCTGGGCAACCTTGTGTAGCTCCAGGCCTGGAGGTTGGTGTACCTGCCTGTGGCAGGGGGTTGGAGCTCTGTGATCCTTGGGGTCCCTTCCAACCCAGACCAGTCTGGGATTCTGTGATTTTGAGACCTGAAACTCAAATCACATTTTGGTGTGTGGAGACAATCCCAGAAAAGAACCAGTTTGGGTTGAGCTAAGGCTAGAAAAGGCCTGTTTTTCTAATTCTAGATAGCATGCAGCCAAAGAGAACTGACATTACGGTGAGAGTTCAGCCCAAGGTCTTGCAACATTTCCACCAGGATGAGCAGCTCTGAGCCAAAGTCTTGCAATAATAACGAAAATGAGATTTCATTGCAACAGCAAGCATACCTGAATGCTAATCCAAAGTTAATCCAGATGAAAACGCTGTCTCTCTACCAACTGAAAATTAGCTTTCCACTGGCCCAGTATGACATGACTTCCCTGGGCTGCAGAAATAGGCCTAAATCACAAATACCCTGGAAAAAGGAACTGGAGAAAGCTCCCATTTCCAAGATAGCGGATGAGACACAGAATTTGTTCCAAGAAGCTTCCAGACACCTAAAGACTTGTTGTTTTTCCAAACAGGCCAAGTGCAGTAGGATGAATCATGTGAAGCCTACTCTGGTGAGCGGCCAGGATGCTGGGTGCTTCACAAGCCTCTGGAATGTTCTCTTACCATCCACCAGTCCCAAAACAGTTGGAAGACGTTAAAAACACACAGCAGTTTCTACTAAAACAAATGAGATTGATCTAAATGCTACAGGACATACAACCTTTTGACGGGTTCTTTGGCCAGAGTCAAGACTCCATCAGCAGAGCAGGGGGAAATAAACACATATTTACACACTGCAAGCATCCTTCCTTCATCATTTCTAAGGATCCTTCACAAAAATCTCAGCTAAAACTGGAGCTGATACCACTGTGTTTTGAGACACCACGTCTTGAGAGCAAAGTTCTCCTAGAATATCTACTTAGCACACAGCAAAAAACATTAGTCTTTTTCCTTGGATGGGGGAAAAGAGAGACAAACATCTCTGCATTAATCCACTGTTCAAATGATTTCCATCTCCAATGTTTATCACAGAATCACAGAGCTGTAGGGGTTGGAAGGCACCTCCAGAGATCATCTGGTCCAACCCCCTGCCAAAGCAGGGTTCCTAGGACAGGGCACACAGGTTGGTGTCCAGACGGGGCTGGAATCTCTCCAGAGAAGGAGACTCCACACCCCCTGGGCAGCCTGGCCCAGGGCTCCCTCACCCTCACTGGGGAAAAGTTCTTCCCCATGTTGGTGTGGAACTCCCTGGGCTCCAACTTGCACCCATTGCCCCTTGTCCTGTCACTAAATACATATATATATATTTATACTGCACGCAGCATCACACTGCTTAAGCTCAAAGTCATTTCCAAGCCCAAGCTTTATGATAAACTGCATCTATCAGAAAGCAATATAAAACTACTGCAAGAACTGCATTTCCAACTCGATTTTGCAGGGGGAAAGAAACTCTTTCTGAAGATGATCAGAGGAACAGCTTCCAAGTTCAGACAGCTCCTAAGGACTCAAGTATTCCTTTGGAAGAGCACACCATACCTTCTCTGCCCATGCACACAAGCTATAGCCAAAAAAGGTGCACTCATGTTCCTCAAGTGCTTCAAGTCCCAGGAGTGTGCTGCTACCAACTACGTGAGAGAACAGTGATCTGAGGCATTATAGACATTTCTGCATGAGCAGATGTGTGACAGTGCTCTCACTGAAATCATACAAGCATCACACAAGTACTGATCCAGAGCTGGGAGGAGTGGGGGACACACAGGACACTGAGCTGCCATCCAGAGACACCTGGACAGGCTGGAGAGCTGGGCAGGGAGAAACCGGATGAAGTTCAACAAAAGCAAGTGGAGAGTCTGGCACCTGGGAAGGAAGAACCACTTGGATCAGGACAGGCTGGGGGTGACCTGCTGGAGAGGAGCTCTGAGGAGAAGGACCTGGGGGTCCTGGTGGGTGACAGGGTGGCCATGAGCCAGCAGTGTGCCCTGGGGCTGAGAGAGACAATGGGATCCTGGGGGGCATCAGGAGGAGTGTGGGCAGCAGGTCACAGGAGGGGATCCTCCCCCTCTGCTCTGCCCTGCTCAGGCCCCACCTGGAGTGTTGTGTCCAGTGCTGGGCTCCCTGGGATAAAACAGCCAGGGATCTCCTGGAGAGAGTCCAGAGGAGGCTATGGAGATGCTGAAGGGCCTGGAGCATCTCCCCTATGAGGAAAAGCTGAGGGAGCTGGGGCTGTTCAGTCTTGAGAAGAGAAGACTAAGGGGGGACCTAATTAATGTTTATAAATATCTTAAACATGGGATGCAGGGGGAATTGGCCAGCCCCTTTTCAGTGTCTGTGGGGACAGGACAAGGGGCAATGGCCTCAAGTTGGAGCACAGGAAGTTCCCCCCCAATGTGGGGAAGAACTTCTTCCCAGTGAGGGTGAGGGAGCCCTGGGCCAGGCTGCCCAGGGGGTGTGGAGTCTCCTTCTCTGGAGAGATTCCAGCCCCATCTGGATGTCTCCCTGTGTGCCCTGTCCTAGGGACCCTGCTTTGGCAGGGGGTTGGACCCCATGGGCTCTGGAGCTCCCTTCCAACCCCTATGATTCTGTGATGCTGTGAAATCACTCTCACTGCAAATTGTCTCTCCTGATTTGCTACAATGTCTTCCAGCCCCAAACACACCTTGAAAGCTTTTGAAACCTCTCCCTCCCACCTTTTTCCCCGGGGAAGCACTTCCCTTTCCACTCCTCTTTCAGACTTCTCTCCAGTGACATAGCAGGCCAAAGTCAAGGAGGGAAATGCTGTTCAACTCTACCTGCCATTTCCAGATGAAAATGGAATCATTTCACACAGTTTCTACAGCCCCTCCTCCTTCCAACATTTCCTCCTTTGGATACCCATTGCTGACGTACACTGAATTTTAGATGTCTGAATTATTACTGTTCTCAGAACAGAAACTGTTTGACAAGCCACTGGTTAAATAAAAGGCTGAAGATGGTTAAATAAAAAGATAGAAAATCAAATTATTATTAAAAAATGGTTTAAAAACAAGCATATAAGATCAAGTTAAAATGCTAATTATATATTATATTGGGGTCCCTCATCTCACAAAGAGTGCCCCTGCCCATGGCAGGGGGCTGGACTAGATGATCTTCAAAGATCCCTTCCAACCCAAGCCAGTCTGTGATTAAGATTTATCTAGAATTGTAATCAAAATGTGTTTCCACACTCATGTTGCTCACGTGCATTAAAGCTTTTATACCTATGTTCTTATGCAGCAGCACTGCCCAGCCATGTACTGAGAAGATAATCACAGAATCACAGAATGGGCTGGAAGGGACCTCAAAGAACAACAAATGTCCAACCCCTCTGCCATGGGCAGGGACACCCTCACTACACCAGGTTGCCCAAAGCCCTATCCAACCTGGCCTGGAACCCTGCCAGGGATCCAGGGGCTCCCACAGCCTCTCTGGGCACCCTGTGCCAGGGCCTCACCACCCTCAGCGAAGATTTGCTTCCTAACCTCTGATCTAACCCTGCCCTCTTCCAGCCTGAAGCCATCACCCCGTGTCCTGTCCCTGCACTCCCTGGTGAGCAGCCCCTCTCCCACCTTCCTGTAGGACCCCTGGAAGTGTTGGGAGGCTGCTTCTTTTTATATTGCTCTTTTATTCACAGTCACTATAGGACTTGTACACACACTCCTCCATCAGGACTAGCTTTTAACTGTCAAGACACAGCCAGCATTAAAAAGTTACTTTTAATCCCCAAAACAAGGGGCAGGTAAAAACGTGACACTGAAAACTGCAGGTGCTATGTTCAGTCCAAGGTCAGGAATAGTTTCTCCAGAGAAAAGTTGAGCACCAATAAAATCTACAGCATAGAGCACCAAGCTCAGTAAAGCACATACATTCAGTAGAAGCAGCTGGGTGCTGACAGGCAGGTGCCTTGCTGGCATTTCCACCTGCAATACGGGCGTTGCAAAGAGAAGAAGGCTCAGCGTTCTCCCATCTGCAAACCACAACGCCATGAGCTTATGAAAGCATCTCCTACCTGCTCCCATTCCACAGAATCACAGAGCTGTAGGGGTTGGAAGGGACCTCCAGAGCCCATCGGGTCCAACCCCCTGCCAAAGCAGGGTCCCTAGGACAGGGCACACAGGGAGACATCCAGATGGGGCTGGAATCTCTCCAGAGAAGGAGACTCCACACCCCCCTGGGCAGCCTGTCCCAGGGCTCCCTCACCCTCACTGGGAAGAAGTTCTTCCCCACATTGAGGGGGAACTCCCTGTGCTCCAACTTGAGGCCATCGCCCCTTGTCCTGTCTCCACAGACACTGAGAAGAGGCTGCCCATGTCCCCCTGTGTCCCACCCTTCAGCTATTGATGAACATTGATCAGATCCCCTCTCAGGCTTCTTCTCTCCAGGCTGAACAGCCCCAACTCCCTCAGCCTTTCCTCACAGGGCAGATGCTCCAGGCCCTTCAGCATCTCCCTGTCCCTCCTCTGGACTCTCTCCAGGAGATCCCTGGCTGGTTGATCCCAGGGAGCCCAGCACTGGACACAACACTCCAGGTGGGGCCTGAACAGGGCAGAGCAGAGGGGGAGGATCCCCTCCTGTGACCTGCTGCCCACACTCTTCCTGATGCCCCCCAGGATCCCATTGTCTCTCTCAGCCCCAGGGCACACTGCTGGCTCATGGCCACCCTGTCACCCACCAGCACCCCCAAGTCCTTCTCCTCAGAGCTCCTCTCCAGCAGGTCACCCCCAGCCTGTCCTGATCCAAGTGGTTCTTCCTTCCCAGGTGCCAGACTCTCCACTTGCTTTTATTAAACCTCATTTCCCATGTCCCACCACATCCTGGAGAATCCCTGCAAGTCCTTTCAAGAAGATAGCTGAATTTCAGATGTGATCATCCCTGACAGCATCAGATAATTAAGCCAGTTATTTAATCAGTTAATCAGTTATTTAATTAAATACCAGGTGACATGCTACGAACTGTGGAAGACAGACAAACACCCTAGTCATTCCACCAAACTGACTTAAGAGCATAAAAGACACAAATTATTACACATATATATAATTATTACAAATGCTAAAGCATTGCAAAGCACAACAGAAAGTGAAGGTATTTTCTGTGTCAGTGACAGAGGTGGGTTCACACACAAAGGCAGAAGCAAGCTGAGACACTATCTGTTACAGCAGTTAACAAAAACACACTGAATCAATTTACAAATTAAGCTGAGGTTGCAAAAGAGCAAAGACACATTTCAATACCCACCCCCCACCCCCCCCCAAGGAAATGTCACAGAACATCTGCTAGTGATGTGCTAGTGATGCTTCCTGGGCACTAAACCCGAGAAGGATTAGAACAGGAGAAAGCACAGCAAGCACGATGCACTGAGTGCAGTGAAACAGGAACTACTCGCAAACCCCCCACAAGTTTAAGGTGAGAACTCAGCTGACTCCAGTAGCACAGACCCTTATACTCCACCCAACTGCATGGTGAGGCCACTAACTTATGCCACAGCACCCCAAAAAGTCATCCACCCTCAATGATATCCCTAGAGAGCACTTTTTTGGCCAGCATTTTCTCAACTGGCCTCAACAGTTTTACTCCTACATCTCTTAAGATGTGGAATTCAGCCTCCAGGCTTTTGCTCTTATCACACCTCTCTGCAAGCCCAGGCTCCTTTCTGTTCAAGACTGTCCCCTTGGGAAGGCACAGACACATCCTGATGCTTCTCAAGCTCTTTTCTGACCAAGTGGGCTGACTTAGCTTCCTAACCCTCTCACGGTTTTGCTGTTAATTTTAAAGCAAAAGAAAAACAAAAAAACCCCAGTTTTTTTCCACACTCTCTCCATTTCTCAGCAGTCTGTAGATATTTGATGGAGTATGGTAGCACACCACCACAACAGTATGCAGCATCTTGCCATATAGGGGAAGAATAACCAGCTGTTATTCCCGTCCCTTCGCCTCATTTCCAAGCTCAAGATAGAACTAGCCTTACTCACCACAGGGCTGTAATTAGGAGATCGTGATTTTTTTGTCCAGTACCTCTCCCACACACCCAAGCCTTTCTGAGCCTGGCTCAGCCTGTGTTACTAAGCTGGGAGGAAGTATTGAGGGTAGGGAGGCTATTCAAAGAGACCTGAACAGGCTGGAGCCATGGGCTGAGACCAATGGGATGAGGTTTAACAAGGCCAAGTGCAGAGTGCTGCACATGGGACAGAACAACCCTGAGCAGAGCTACAGGCTGGGGGAGACTGGCTGGAGAGCTGTCAGGTGGAGAAGGACCTGGGGGTGTTGGGTGACTGCAGGATGAACATGAGCCAGCAGTGTGCCCAGGTGGCCAGGAAGGCCAATGGCATCCTGGCTTGTGTCAGACATAGTGTGGCCAGTAGGTCTGGGGAGGGGATTGTGCCCCTGGACTGGGCACTGGGGAGGCTGCACCTCGAGTGCTGGGTCCAGTTCTGGGCTCCTCAGCATCAGAAGGCCATGGAGGTCCTGGAGCGAGTCCAGAGAAGGGCAACCAGTCTGGGGAAGGGGCTGGAGGGCAAATCCTCTGAGGAGCAGCTGAGGGAGCTGGGGGGTTCAGCCTGGAGAAGAGGAGGCTGAGGGGAGACCTTCTCCCCACCTCCCCTGGCCTGCCAGGAGGGTGCAGAGAGGTGGGCGCTGGTCTCTTCAGCCAGGGGACAGGAGCTGGGACAAGGGGCAATGGGCTCAAGCTGCCCCAGGGCAGGGTCAGCTCAGCTGGGAGGGCAAAGTTCTTCCCTGGCAGAGCTGTCAGGGCCTGGCCCAGGCTGCCCAGGGAGGGGGCTGAGTCCCCACCCCTGGCTGTGTTTAACAGAGGGGGAGATGAGGTGCTCAGGGATCTGGTTTAGCACAGGACAGGAATGGTTGGACTCCAGGAGCTTAAAGGTCTTTTCCAACCTGGTGATTCTGCGAGTCTGTAACTAACACTGCCCTTCTCAGTTGGTTGCTGCTCATCCTTACCTGCCAGCCCAGAGAAAACAACATCACTGGACAAAGATGTCAGTTAATGTGTCAGCAGTTACAAGCAATGTTACACATGAAGAGTTAAAATAAAAGCAGAGTTTCAAATTTTGGTACATATTTAAAAAAAAATCAAACCAAACGTGCTAATGACTTTTCAGCAATGCTTTTCTCATTTTTCTCAGCTTTTCCTACAAAGTGTTGCTGTTTATTTCTGGGAATTTTAGGGGGTGGTCAGGTTTTTTTGGGGGGGCAGGTGGTGGTGCTTGTTTCTTATTGCTTTCCTTTTTGTTTTTTTGAGGGGGAGGAAACAGGTGAAAATACATGAAAAAAATCCACATTACAGAGCATCTGAGTACCCACATCTGGATTTGTTTTGATCCAATCACCTCATGCTTCTTCCTGGAAGCTTTACAACATATCATAATTAGAAAACGATGGAAACACATAACCTTTATTTCACTGAGGATAGAAGTAAGTTGATATGGTTATAAGCCGTGAAACACGTCACATCACAGAACAACAACAGCCCAGGCAATTAAATATGACCATTTCTTCACAGGGTTCATGCAGAATGACTCAGCCCTCACCTAGACAATCTGCAGCAGGCTACACAGGAGTTCAGTCTTTAACCAATTCATTATCAACCATCTCACCCGAGCTGCCCAACAGTTGTGTCTATCAGCTCCAGCTTTAGCAATGCATCTGCCAGAACCTGGACAGAGACCAAACTCATTCCTTATCTGCCATCAAACAGGCGAGGGATCTACTTATCTGGCAAGGTTTCAAATATTAAAATGGAAAGCGCTCTCTATTTCTTTACTGATCCCCCCAGACAGCCATTATCTTGTTAAAGGAATGCTTTTTAATAAGTAAGATTTGTTGAAGTGGTTTGTGACATTACTAAATGCAGTGGGGAGCGTAAGCTAATTTATAACCTACAAAAACCATACCAGGTCTGTCTGCTACGTTGGCCATTAACCACAATCCTATTTAAAGCAGCTAAAAAGTCACTACAATTGCATTTCTATACAATCTGCTGGCTGCTCCTTGAGGAGTTTCAGCCTCAGGTCAAGCCTCCAATGCATCTGGGATCTTAGTGAAGTTACAGCTGATTTTGTTAACTCTTCTCCCTGCATGCACACAGCGAACTCGTGCAACTTTTTTTGCTGAATGCATGAAAAAGAATTACAGAATCTGCTGTGGCAGGGTGGTTGGACCCGATCATCTCTCAAGGTCCCTTCCAACCCCTGTGATTCTGTGAAAAAGAAAATAAAGAATAGGATGGCATCTGCTAACAGTTTCTTTGAGCCATCCCCAGAGGTCAGCAGGTTTGACCTGGATCAGACCAGTCAAAGACAACATCATGGGTGCTATCTTCTCCTGCAGTGACATAGCATCATACTCCGGAGACAACGAAATAAAAATGAGTAAGGGGGCTAGAAGTGATGAATGAGCCAGGACTTAATGCCCCCACCACGGTCCTGGGAACACTGGCAGCTGCTGAGCACCATCTACCAGGACCAGCTCCTCACCCTGTGCTGAGTAGGATGTGGAAAGCAGAGCAGTACTCACGAGGTTCTCGATGTCAGTTCGTGCCAACACGTAGGTGCGCACGTTGCTGTTCTGGTGCAGAAGCATGTAGAGGAGGAGAGTGGCTTGATCAGATTTCTGCTGCTCACACAAAGCTGTGTACAGGCTGTTAAAATTAATCTGGAAAGCGTGGGGATTCGATGATGACAAAGCAGTGCTGTCTGAAATAAAGAAATAGTGGGGGAAAAAACCTTTAACAAATACATTTACCACACAGCTACTCATTAACCTTGTAAAAACCTCTCAGTGAAGTCTCTCATCCAGCCATAAGCTGCTGCAAGTAGGACTGCTACAGTGTCTTCTCACGTGCAACCAAAACTTCCAGGTTTAGGTCACTGGCATCGGGGTGGAGTTATCTCCTCTTGGCACCAAGGGAGATGCCCACAGGTCAAAACTGTCAGTGTATTTTCAGTGATGTTGTCAGGAGTTAAGGGATGTGTGCATAGTGGGGAGTTTAGTGGGTTAAACTGGTTTAGAACACTACAGTAGATAGTCTAACACCCCTCAGAGTAACAGCAGTCTGCTCGTGTTCACGGCATTCTCTGTGCCAGAGCTGGAAGTGAGAATAAAACAGACTTCTGTTCACAAAACCTTTTCACAAGGAGCTTTACCAGCTCCAACAAAAAACGCCCATCACCACAAATCTCAAACCTCTAGGAATTTCCAGTGAAAATGGAAAAAGTAGATGTGACAGCTGGTGAATTCTCATGTCAGAAAGCCTGGTCTGTGTCCTTATGCAGCCTCCAGACCCCCCGACTCAGAGAATTTTCCTCTTCTTTCCTCACAAAAAAACCCTCAAATCCAACCACCTTCGAGAGCACAAGGCTCTGTGCAGAACAGGTACGTTTCTCAGCTCAAAAAGCTTCACAAAAACCTGTATAGAACTTCTTCCTGTCCAGCTCCATTCAAAACCATCCAACAAAAACATGCACCGCCTGTGGTGATACACGGAACAGGCAGAGCCTGCCTTCTTCAGCTGATTTATTTCAGCAACTGAATGCAAAGACTATCTTTTCTGAGCACACAAACAAGCTATGCCATGGAAAAATTACAGCAATTTCATGGCAAGAGGATATTCTGGGAACAGCAGCAGTTTGGATCCTCAGATATACTAAAGATCTGGACTTAAAAATTTCCGCGTTACTGTAAACACAACGCTCAAAAGTTGAAGCATTTAACTGAAATGCCTTTATTGCCCCCAAAATAACAGACTTCAGGTTTCCAAATCGTTTCTTATTTATTAAAAATCCATTAACTTAGCTAAGCTCTGCTGCACAAAACCGTGTGATGATGCTGCTACTCCTGGACAGTGGTTGCTGGATAGATGGGATTATTAAGGAGAGGAAGAAAAGACTCAGAAGAATCAAGGAAAAAACAGTAACAAAAAAAGCTAATTTTAAAAAACCCTGCATTTTTACAATTCAGTGGTATTATGATAGCCAGCATTCTAGGCAGCAACCACTGCACTTCACCCAAATCTTCCTTTTTTCCTCAAATCCTGAAAGATTTCTCAGGTATTACAGGCTGCACCACCACAGAAGATGGTGAGAGCAGTGTCATGGTGCACTTGCCTGCAGGCAGCATGCGTGAGCCAACACAAATTTGGCTTTTAAATGAGTTCTCCCGTGGTTTCCTACCAAACTTTTCCATTATTCTGGAGAAATCTCTGTCCTGGTAGGGACTGATCACACAAACACTCCCTACACCCACTGAGACAGGCATGTCTCACTCTCCCCTTTCCCCTTAGCCTGTATTCCTAGCAGAGTTTCTGAGCAGCTTTCAGTGTGGAAGAATGCAGTAGCTGTCACTTATTTTGAACAACGTTTCCATGCTCTTTGGATGGAATTAGTGCTTGGAAGACCTGCAGGAGCCCCACAGCAGCCTTGGCTCCCACCGGGTCTCTGGGGGCTGGGCAGAGACGTTGTGCCAGGGAGCTGCTGCTTCTCTTGGCCCGGGTGAGAGGCACCAGCTCCAGCCATTGAGATGAACTCAGCAGGAGGCACTGGAGGAAGCGCTTCTTCATGCAGGAGCACATGCACAGGGGCAAGACACAGCCCAGCAGCAACAGGATCACAGACTGGCAGGCCTTGACAGGGACCTCTGGCGATCATCTGGCCAGCTGCCTTCCAGAGCAGGGTCACCTCTAAAGCAGGCTGCACAGGACAGTGCCCAGGGTCACAGGGTTGGAATGTCTCCAGAGAAGGAGACTCCACAACCCCCCTGCACAGCCTGGCCCAGGGCTCTGACACCCTCAGAATGAAAAAGTTTTTCCTCATGTTAAGAAGGAACTTCCTGTATTCAGGTTTGTGCCCATCGCCTCTTGTCCTGTCACTGGGCACCACTGAGAAGAGTCTGTCCCATTCTTCTTGGTAAGTACTGATCAGATCCCATCTCAGTCTTCTCCAGGCTGCACAGCCCCAGCTCACTCAGCCTTTCCTCTTAGGAGAGATGCTCCAGTTCCCTGATCATCCTTGTAGGCCTCCAATGGACTCTCTCCAGTAGCTCCCCATCTTTCTTGGCCTGAGGAGCTCAGAACTGGACACAGCACTCCAGGTGTGGCCTCACCAGGGCAGAGGAGAAGGGGAGAGAACCTCCCTCAACCTGCTGGCCATGCTGCTGTCCACCAGGTCTCCCAGGTCCTTCTCCACAGAGCTGCTTCCCAGCAGGCGAGACCCTAACCTGTCCTGGTGCTTGGGGATATTCCTGCTCAGGTGCAGGACCCTTGAGTGTATTTGGCTCCTCTCCACCTTATTCTGCAGCCTGTCCAGGTCTCACTGAATGGCAGCACGCTGGTCTGGTGTGTGGTCACCACTCCCAGTTTGGTTTCATCAGCAAATTGCTGAGGGCACACTCTGTACCCCTGTCCAGGTCACTGATGAATGTGCTGAACAAGACCAGGTCCAGCGCTGAGACCTGAGACACACCACTGGCCACAGACCCCCAACCAGCCCACGCTGCTTATCACAGCCCTCTGGGCTCTGCTGCTCAGCCAGTTCTCACCCCACCTCCCTGCCCCTCACCCAGCCCACGCTGCCCACGAGGATGTTATGAGAGATGGTGTCAGAAGCCTTGCTGAAGTCAAGGTAGACAACACCCAGCCAGACACACCATTACAGGGGGCTATCAGACTGGTCAGGCATGAGCTGCCCCTGGTGAATCCATGCTGACCACCCCTGATAACCTTCTCCTCCACATGCTTACTGATGATGCCCAGAATGAGCCGTTCCATCACCTTCCCAGGGATGGAGCCAAGGCTGGCTGGCCTGTAGCTTTCCTCCTTCTTGCCCTTTTTGAAAGCCAGAGTGACACTGGCTTTCTTCCCATCCTCAGGCACCTCTCCTGTTCTCTGTGACCTTTCAGAGATGATTGGGAGCAGCCCTGCAATAACATCTGCCAGCTCCCTGAGCACCTCTGGGTGCATCCCATCAGGGCCCGTGGATCTGTGGGTGTCAAGGTTGCGTAGGTGTTCTGTAGCCTGATCCTCCTCAACCAATGGAGGGTCTGCCTTCTCAATCTTCTCTCTCTTCTATCTTCAGGGTTTCAGTTTCCCAAGGGCTGGTGTAAGCAGTAAACCTTGATGACACCTTTGTTTCATTAACTCTGCCTTCTTTGTATCCTCCATCACCTGGGCACCCACCTCATTCTGCAGCAGGCCCACATTTTTCCCAGTCTTGCTTTTGCTGCTCATGGACATGTAGAAGCCCTTCTTGTCCTTGCCATCCCTTGCCAGATCAAATTCCAAGTGGGCCTTAGCCTTCCCTGTTGGACCCCTGCATTCTCTCACTTACATCCCTATATTCCTCCCAAATGGTCAGTCACAGGGAAACCTTACCTCTCCCCAAAATGACGTATCAACAGGCTGAGGAGAGATGAAAACTTGTGCTTTCTGAGCCAACATTTCTGCCCCTGACACTACTTCAACTGCTGGTCATGATTATGGACCAATTGTTTTAAAAACACCCTGCTTCAGGTGAGTATTTCTCTTTGCTAGGGGATGTCTGGATGTAGAAAGCAAAATCAGATCAATTCAGTGTGCTCTGTTAAGTGGTAACATGACACAGTTCATTAGCTGTGGAGTGTCCACTGACTTTCAGGCTTCACTTCTGCAGGCGCTTAAACCATGCCATTTCTATGTACAGCACTTCAATACTGATTTTATTGAGTGTTATTTTAAAAAACGTAAAAAATAAATCTAAACAGTATTAAAGAATCCTGTCAGGACCATCATTATATCCTCTATTATTCTACAGAACATTAAACTGACTGTGGTGGTTTGGCCCTGGCTGGAGGCCAGACACCCACCAAAGCCGCTCTGTCACTGCCCTTTTCAGCTGGACAGGGGAGAAAATAACTACTGAGAGGCTCAGGAGTGGAGATAAGGACAGGGAGAGATCATTCCACAATCAGTGTCATGGGCAGAACAGACTCAGCATGGAATAAAGGAAAGAAACTCTCTAATTGATGGCCCTGCCCTGCACCCCCAGTGACACCAGAGTCGGGGGGTGGGAAGTGTGATCAGAGCTTAAAGCACCTCTCCCACCCCTCCCTTCTTCACAGACTGAACTTTACCCAGGATTTCACTCCCTTCTTCCCCCATTGTGGCACAGGGAGGGATGGGAACTGGGGGAATGGGGGTTTGGGTCAGTTCCTCACAAGCTGTTTTCCTTCTTAGCCAGGCAGGATAGGGGGCCATTCCTCACCCCCTTCCCCTGCTGCACCGTGGGGTCCCACCCACAGCAGACAGTCCTCCACCAACTTCTCCAATGTGAGTCCTTTCCCACGGGGCTTCAGCTCTTCCCCAGCTGCCCCAGCGTGGGTCCTTCCATGGGGTGCAGTCCCTCAGGCCCAGACTGCTCCAGCCTGGTACCCCACGGGGTCACAAGCTCCCCCAGCAAACCTGCTCCAGCATGGCTATCTCTCTCTCCCCACAGGCTGCAGGTCCTGCCAGCAGCTTGCTCCATGCAGGTCACAGCATCTCCTGCAGGCCTCCCCCTGCTCCAGCCTGGGGCCTCTCCACAGGCCGCAGGTGGGGTCTGGGCCTTTCCCATGGGCTGTGGGGACACACCCGCTCCACCATGGGTTTCTCCAGGGGCTCAGGGGCATCTTTCTCTGCCCCCTTCCCTGCCCTTGGTGCTGCACAGTCTCTCACCCCTTCTCACTCCCTTCTCTGGGGCACAAAGCGGCCGCTTGCCGTTGTTTCTCCTCAGGGGGATTCCCAGAGGCGCTGTGACCGGCGCTGATGGGCTCGGCCTTGGTCAGCAGCGACTGCGGCCTTGAGCCGGCTGGGGTTTGCTCTGTGGGGCCTGGGGGCAGCTTCTGGCTGCTCCTTGCAGAAGCTGCCCCTGCAGCCCCCTCCTCTGCCAGAACCCAGCCACACAAAACTACAACAATGACCAAAAGAACAATTAAGCTATTCTTGACCACGTAGACTCAAGAAAACTATCCTAAATTTGAGAAGTTCTACTTAAATTAAATTAAATAAATTAGTTCAACAAAAAAGCCAGTCTTCCTATTATGACATACTATCATGTGATCATCATGACCATAAACAGCCTTTCTTTGTCATATCAATTTCCTTTTACCAGACTCTCCCAACCTTCACAGGAATCAAATTTAAGCTCAGTTACATATCACCAGTGGAAACAAGTGTGTGAGAAACAGTCAGGCATTTTATAAATGTACAAATCTAGAAAAAAATGGCTTTTCATGTTACTTTTGACATAGAATGTGTTCTTTTAAAATTTTATGATGCATGTATGACAGTTTTCAAGCTGCAATAAGGCATTACTGTGTCTCAGCAGGGCAGTCTGAGTCAATACAGCATCCATCACACCCACAGTTACCTCATCTATGGACTGGAATCAGTCTTTTCAAAGACCAGGCCCGTACTGAAACACCTCTGAAACTTTCTCAATATATAAGTCATATAAAGTGTTCACATCAACCAGCTTTTCCTCATGTTTGCAGCACAAGAATACAGTTGGAAAATCAATCCACTTTCACAAAGCAATTGCTTCTCTCAGCTTTAGGAAGATGATTTCAGCTAAACTGAGAACTTTCCCATGCGATATAAAGTTTTAGGGGACACTCTCGGACAACTGACTTCTATCTACTTATAGGTCAGTTTATATTCTCTGAAATGATGAAACTTTGTAAAGCTTCTTAATTTTGAAAGAAGTCATATCCTTCTCCCTCCACCCCTCCCCATTATATCCCAGCAACTCCACCTCAGAACTGCCAGAAAAAATCTACTATTAATGCTCTTCCATGAACTAGCTGGAGGGGAGGGGGGCAAAATATAGAAGGAGAACCTTGAAGTAGTCACAGCAACTAAAAACTTCATGTTCATCAGCTCAGGCTTAGAAGTAAGGGCAGATACAAACCTTGTGTGTTCTTGAAGGACATGATAGCTTGCCTGTAGGGATTCGGTGTATCTGGAGCATCAGTCAGATTGGCCAAGACCAGCAGAAGCAGTAGGCTCTGGTTAGCAAGAGGGGAGCACTGCTCCAGCTGTGTTGTTGCTTTGCTCCCCACTCCGCCCAGAGTGAAGACTGTCCACAGGCCAGCTAGAGAGGAAAGGAAAATAAAACCATTACCTGTGTTCATGTGTTAAGGAGCAGAGCTTCTTTAGGCAAAGCACAGCTTAAGCGAGAACATCCAGGCTAAGAGTCCTGCAGTGAACATCATCGTCGCTTGTTATTGTGGGTAGACAACATAATAGCAACTAATAAACCTCTTGGAAAAGAAGCAGTAATTTAAATTTAAATTTTAAAGTATCATTAAATACAGCCTTGTTTTTTGCAGTCCCACAGAATATGAAACAACTTGGACATGCACTCCCATTGGAAATACTTACTCTGCCCTGAAATTCTTTTCTAAGGATTGCACATAAGATGTAAAGGAAGTACAAACTGGTTACAACAATTTGAAGTTAAAAAAAATCTAAGAGATACTAAGTTTGAAGCGACAAATCACTAGTGATGCTGCCAAAAAACCCAGACCGATTGATTCCTTTCGGGTGAGACAGTCTGTGCCGTCTCAGCTGCCTCAAAAATCACACGCAGCAAAGAGCCAAAGCTTCATTCATTCAAGACCCACAACAATTTATTAGGCATAAAAATGTAGAGAGCTCATCATTCCACATCAACCCTCAGCTCTTCACTGAATACAGTAAGAAAACACGTCAGAATACCCTCCCCTTTATGTAGGTGTGTGTGTATGGTGTGCGTACATCTCCAGTGTTAAGGCTGCAGCTGAAGGCTGCCCGTTAAAACCCACAGCACCGTCCTGGTTAAACTGTGGCATTTGGGCCTGATGTGCAGAGTCATTTTCATACCTCACAGCATGAAATAAATGAAGAAAGTTTAGTTTTTAGTCTCCAGTCTGCCAGACTCAAGGTGCGCAGGATGAAAACCTGAAAGCCCCCTGAATGCATGATTAAAAGGATTTAAAGCACTCCTAGCCCTACAAGACTTCAACTCAGCCAAGGAGTGTTTTTCCTCAAATCCCATTCCACAGTCAGATTTCGTAACAAACCCACACTGTCTTCACCAACACAACTGCAAGGCAATTACTGCCATGTCAAGGGCAAGGGAACTAATGCCATTTGGTGTTAAGCAGCTTGGAGTTCTTGTAATAAAAACCACCATAATTAGTGCCTCCTTAGCAAAAATTTCATGCTACATTAATAATCCTTTATCACTGTGGGTTTATTCCACTGTCCTGAAACCAGAGCGAAGCTGAATAAAAACACTGACCATGAAGTTGGCTATTAAACTTACAGGAGTTACCCAGGTAGGTCACACACAAGTGAATTATTTTAAAGAAAAAAACAACACCCAAACCTGAAATTACCATCTATTTGTCATCACTCATTAAATGAATTAAAACCTGGTGCATTTCCTCTCAAAGTTTAGCAGAGTTTTCAGCTAAACCAGCATTTTAAAATTCCTACCACCCCACCCTTCCGTGGCTGGCATCTGCCACTACTACACCTCTCCTCACTGGGTTGGCAAAGAGTGATACGGACAAGACTCTGGTAAGTTGCATCTCCCACCAGGGAGAACGAGGGAATTATGTCCAGGAGAAACCTGCACCTTGATATACAACCCAAGTAACCTCCTGAAGTTGTGCCTCTTGCTGGTAAATGTGTTTCTCCAGAAAAGCAATCCTACGCTGTTCCTTTCACTTCTAAAATGCAATGTCAAATTACGTATTGCTCCCAACCTACTCAAGAGACATTTTAAAGGAAAATATTCCTTCTGACAATTAATGGCACATTAAAGTGCCAAATAAAGAGCCTAGGATGAGAGAGGGATAAATAATCAGTGTTTCTAGTTACGTGCTATATATTCACAATATTTGGAGTGTCCCTTTGCTACACCTTGTTTTACATTTATGTAGATTTCAAAATTATTAAGCTACATTTAAGTCTTTCAGCAAATGAAACAAAACTGAAGTCACTCTGCAGCCCCCTCCAGAAGCAATCCTCACCATCATCTTTTCAGGTATGAAGTGAGGGTTAAGAGAAAACTAAAGATACGATGAATATACACCGATACAGAAAAACTGCTCAGAAACAACTTTTCAGATTCTGCTTCATCAGAACATCACAGGAAGAAAGGAATAAAAGGGGGAAATCCCATGTTTAAAACTGTTTCAGCCATCAGCATTGGCATAGGTAGCTGCTACCACCCGAGAGCTGCCTTGCACAGAATCACAGAACCAGAGAATCACCTGGGCTGGAAAAGACCCTTTAGATCACCAAGTCCAACCACAGCCTAACCCTGCCTAACCCACCTCTAAATCACGTCCTTAAGCACTTCATCTACAAGCCTATTAAACACCCCCAAGGGATGGCAACCCAAGGCCTGACAGTTCTTTCAGTACCAAAATTCTTCTGACATCTGACCTAGATCTCCCCTGGGGCAATTTCAAGCCATTTCCTCTCACAGAATCAGCAGGTTGGAAAAGACCTTTAAGATCATTAAGTCAAACCATTCCTGTCCTGTGCTAAACCAGATCCCTGAGCACCTCATCTCCCCTCTGTTAAAAACCCCCAGGGGTGGGGACTCAGCCCCCTCCCTGGGCAGCCTGGGCCAGGCCCTGACAGCTCTGCCAGGGAAGAACTTTGCCCTCCCAGCTGAGCTGACCCTGCCCTGGGGCAGCTTGAGCCCACTGCCCCTTGTCCCATCTCCTGTCCCCTGGCTGAAGAGACCAGCGCCCACCTCTCTGCACCCTCCTGGCAGGGCAGGGCAGGTGGGGAGAAGGTCTCCCCTCAGCCTCCTCTGCTCCAGGCTCAACACCCCCAGCTCCCTCAGCTGCTCCTCACAGGACTTGTGCTTGAAATCCTTCAACTGGTTCACCACCCTCCTTCGCCACATCATCAAAAGCACAGAATAAAATCTGCCTGCACACTTCACCACAGAGTGCTTGCCTTTCTTTCACCTTTAAATTTCGCTTAAAATTCCATTTACTCCTGTTCTCCCAGTATTTTAGCATATAACCAGGTGAGATACAAATTAGAGTCATTTTCTTAAAGCTTTCTGTATCTCTGGGCAGTGGAAAATATGAGCTGCAATTCTCCTATGGAAGGGATGAAGGGGGTGGAGTGCCAGCGACAGCCAAGCGCACCAAAGTGCTTCTGAAGCAGCCCTGTATTACCATGTACTACCCTTCTGATGCTAATTATTAGTAATGCAATGAACAATCCTCAACCCCAAACCCATCTCTTGAACGTTTCTGTATTTGGATCACATATTCCATCTGGAGAATGTACTGTTTTCTACTAAAAAATGAACTATTTTTAATTGAAGTTCTTTATTTCTTGACTCAATTCCAGGCAGAACCACACTACTAGAATTTCTGTCAATTAGAGAAACATTAAAACTTTCCCAATTATTCTAGCAAACACAAATACCTTGAGAATGAACAGACTGCTTTTACCTTTAAAACAGGACCAGATCATCAATTTTTTTCTTACTCTTCCACAAAACTACCCATCACAAATTTCAAATGTCCTTCCCCCCATTTATATAACTCCATGTAAGGCACAGCAAGGAAAGCAGGTCTTCCTTAAGAGTAAGGGGTTATTTTGCTGTAGAAAATATGAGGTCTTTTGTAAATGGCTAGAAATACAGTTCATAACCATTAAAAAACAACCAAAAGAAACAAGAACACACCCCCCCCCAAAACAATTAAAAAAAAAGCCACCAAGCAACCAAAAAAACATCACAAAAACCCCAAGTCCAACTTATCTAGCTTGACAGTCTGTGGAATAACGTGGGCAAAATGAAGTTATAACACTTTTATCAAAAAGTTCAATAGATTGCAGAACTTTTTTTTAATGTAAAGAAAAAAACCTCCTCTGAGCACTCTTCTCTCCCTGACACAATAGAAACAAACAAGGTTCATGTATGTACCTACTCAGGGAACTGTTTAAATACACCTACTTACTTTCATGTGATTGAGCAGGATTTTAAAAGCTTGACTTTTAAAGACACTTTAAATCCAAAACACAGGTAAGAATACAGAAGGTAATTCAAAAACATACATAAAGCATTGAAATTTACAGCTCATGGAGCTTCTATCACTGTATATACCATTATTTCAAGTTCTATTATCAAACTGAGCTGTAACTGGCTTATCATAATTATTTATATTTATAATAAGCATAAATTATTTGTATTAAGCATCTTGGGATGCTTATTAAACTGGTTGCAATTCTTTTACAGAACACATCTAATTCACCTCCCAACTTGCAGTGTAAGAGCTTGGAACATAAACCTGCTGAGATCTCTTCCTTGAAACAGCGTTAATTTAGCACAGAGCAAACTGGTGTTACTTATTTCAAAGTACCTTTCTGGGGAAAGGAGAAAACTTAATTTTTTATTTAATAGCAGCTGCAATATGGAGCCATGTTAGTAACTAAACTTCATCAAGTCTTTCCTTGAACAACCTATCCATTCAAAGTTGAATTGTAGGCACTGAATTTCAATTCTTTGAGTATGCTCATTCCTCTCATCACTGGGGCTTGGTAAGAGCAGACACCCCCTTCGTGCCCCCACAAACACAACCCAAGAGCTATCACACATCACCAGTACCCTGTCAGTGAGTTTTATGGCTTTCAGAACTATCTTGCAGTGAGACAGACTGAGGTCTGGCTTTTGAGACTGAAAAGGAAGAAGTGAGAGTGTTGGCTGAAGATCTTCAAAAGTATCTTCTGGATTCCTTCCTGCCACCTTAATGTTTCCAAAATGATAACCATGCTTCCTTGCAAAGAAATGGAAAGAAGACAAATAGACAAGCTAGAGAATGTTGGTTAAAAAAAAAAAAAAGATAAAAAAGTTAAATATCAGAAGGCCCAACTACAACCCCCCCAAAACAGATCTAACCCACATTTCAGCATCTCCTCAAATCAGTCCCTGCTCCACACCCAGCTTTCCTATTGATGAAGCTTCCAGCACAGACAAAGGTTCAATGCTGCAATAACACCTGAGGCAGCAGTAAATACAGGTTATGAGGAATTAAAGCAAAAGTGATTTCCACTGCATCTAATTGATACCATCACCTACTTCCTCCACCAAACCCTGTGAATACCATATTATTCAAAACTCTTACAATCACTCTTTCATTTTTATTACATTCAAGCAACAGCCTTGGGAACTTGAGGGTGGGTTTTTTAGGTTTTTTTTGATTTAATGCTTATTATGCATGTCACATTTCTTAAGTCAATTCAACAGTTCTCACATTGTGGTCTGATGAACACTTTCTGGTGGCCCACAGAGAGCTGGCAGTTCATGTTGTGCTGGCTCTTGTCCTTGTTTCCAGCTGCTACATTGTGTTAGAAGAAAGGTAAAAATACATGAATACTTTCTTAGGTTTACTTTTCCATGTAAGCAGTTCCTCAAGTTGCCAGGGGGATGCTATATGATCATGAACGGGAGAAGAAGACGTGGTCCATGGAATGATGAACAGTAGAGGCTCGATCAGAGAGGTATCAAGATGCAGCTCATGATGCCTCAAGACAAAGCCATTTTATTCTTTACAAGCACATCCTTAATGCCTCAGGTCTTTATTTAAGAACTTAAAACTGCTGATTGTAAGGAGCACCAGGTATACTTCCTTAAAAGACTATAAAAACAGGACCAATGTTAGTTTTAGGAAAGTCTTATCACAAATTTTTGGAAGATTGATTACAGCAACAAAGGAGGAAATAAGGAATAATTTTACTGTGGTCAATGAACCTGCACTTTAAGTAATAATGCTTGAGGATGGAATAAACTCACAAGGAGCAGAAACACACTGATGTATACACCAACTACAACTTCTGACTGAAAAAGCAGATCTGAGTACAGTGCAGGAGTTTTTAGGCAGGGACTTTATAAATCATAGATTCATAGAATCACAGAGCTGTAGGGGTTGGAAGGCACCTCCAGAGATCACCGGGTCCAACCCCCTGCCAAAGCAGGGTCCCTAGGACAGGGCACACAGGTCGGTGTCCAGACGGGGCTGGAATCTCTCCAGAGAAGGAGACTCCACACCCCCTGGGCAGCCTGTCCCAGGGCTCCCTCACCCTCACTGGGAAGAAGTTCTTCCCCACATTGGGGGGAACTCCCTGTGCTCCAACTTGAGGCCATCGCCCCTTGTCCTGTCCCCACAGACACTGAAAAGGGGCTGGCCAATTCCCCCTGCATCCCATGTTTAAGATATTTATAAACATTAATTAGGTCCCCCCTTAGTCTTCTCTTCTCAAGACTGAACAGCCCCAGGTCCCTCAGCCTTTCCTCACAGGAGAGATGCTCCAGGCCCTTCATCACCTCCATAGCCTCCTCTGGACTCTCTCCAGGAGATCCCTGGCTGGTTGATCCCAGGGAGCCCAGCACTGGACACAACACTCCAGGTGGGGCCTGAGCAGGGCAGAGCAGAGGGGAGGATCCCCTCCTGTGACCTGCTGCCCACACTCCTCCTGATGCTCCCCAGGATCCCATTGACTCTCTCAGCCCCAGGGCACACTGCTGGCTCATAAACTCAGAAATAGTTTCTCCTAAATATTGCATGGACTTTTTGTTTGCAGCAACCTCTTCAACTGACTGAAGTTCTTCTAAAATATAGATTTTTGCAACTTTATACCTGACGTGGCAATACAGATGACAAAAGTAACTAATTTTTAATTTTCAACAATGTTTTTCATGTTCTCCACTGTCTGGCATTAGATTTAGACAATTAACCCAAGCCAGCTTGGGAAATAGAAGGAAAGATGTTTTAAAAATTGCTACAAATGAATAGTTTCTGGGCAACACACAGTCTAGCAAAATAGATTCACATTTTGGTACACAAGTGGTTTCTAAGCCATCAGCAGGCTGCAGCAAGAATTCACACCTGGGAGGTACTAAATTTAAAAGCCTGTGAGCAGCACTGTCAGCATTTTCAGACAACAGCTAGGTACCAGTCCATCTTGGCTCCACATACTGCTTGGAGCACAGAACAGTAAAGGATGAGTAATATGTATCAGAATAAATGTGTGATCAGTGGAAACCACGTATCTAGGGCTGAAACCCTGTCAAGTACCACCTGAGTCAGCAGTGCAAGGCGCTGTGCAAGGTCAGAGTCACAAGTGTCTCATCAATTTACATGTTGGATTGCCACAGGCATTATTTCAGGTGCTTACTGTTATTATGATTTCCAGTATTTACTTCATAAATGCTACAGAAAAGTGGCTGCAATGTTATAGAAAGATTAAGAGCATGCTTTAGATGACTCCCTTAGATGTTTTTAAACATTGTAAGGAATGTGTTTTAAAATAGGTTGTCTGGAGGAGGGGATCGAGTGCACCCTCAGTAACCTCACAGATGATGCTAAGTCAGGCAAGGAGTGTTGATCCAGCCCTACAGAGTGGTCCAGGCAGGCTGGATGGATGGGCCAAGGCCAATGGCACGAGGTTCAACAAAGCCAAGTGCAGGGTCTTGAATTTGAGTCCTAATAACCCCAAGCAGCACTTACAGGCTTGGGGCAGAGTGGCTGGGAAGCTGCCTGGCAGAGAGGTAAGGACATGGGGGTAATGATTGACACCCAGCTGAACATGAGCCAGCAGTGTGCCCAGGTGGCCAAGAAGGCCAACAGCATCCTGGCTTGCATTAAGAACAGTGTGGTGAGCAGGACTTGGGAAGCCATTGTCCCCCTGCCCTAAGCGCTGGTGAGGCCCCACCTTGAGTCCTGTGTTCAGGTTTGGGCCCCTCACTACCACTGAGGCGCTGGGGAGTGTCCAGAGAAGGGGAGCGAGGCTGGTGAGGGGACTGGAGAGAGAATGCTATGAGGAGCATAAGGCTGAGGGACCTGGGGGTGTTTAGTCTGGAGAAGGGGAACCTGAGATCTAATGGCTCTCTACAGCTACCTGAAAGGAGGTTGTGGAGAGGTGGGAGCTGACCTTTTCTCCTTAGGGACATGTGATAGGACAAGAGAAAATGGCACCAAGTTACACCAGGGGAGGATATTAGGAAAAACTTCCCAGACAGAGAGGGTTGTCAGGAGTCAGTACAAGCTGCCCAGGGAAGTGGTGGAGTCTCCATCCCTGGAGGTATTTAAAAGATGGCTAGATGTGGTGCTGAGGGACATGGTTTAGTGGTGAGTGGCAGGTTAGGGTGATGGTTGGACTTGATGATCTAAAGGGTCCCTTCCAAACAAGACATTTTGATGATTCTATGATTTCTTTCTCATCAACACAGTGCAACAGAATCCCTAGGACTGGCTCACCACTGAGTAAGACTTAATCATTTGAGATTTTTCACACCTAATAACACAACAAAGACGAGCATTTCATCCCACTTGCCAAGAGAAGCAGAAGGTAGTCATTTCTGTGGAGCCAAGCTCTGCAACACAAAACCTGCTGCCTGCCTGATCACAGCCTCTCCAGGAACAGCTCAGTTCATGTGCTGTGTTCTTAAAATCCATCCCAGGCACATGCTTTTTTTTTGCCCCTCTCCATTCCTCCCAGCAGCACTGCAGCAGAGTGGGAAAGCAAAGGACTGAGCTCTATGAGACACTGGAAAATAAAAAAGAAGATGACAGCCCAGCAAATCTCCAAATAAACACCAAAGAAACACCAACATGCTCAAGGAGGCCGGGGCCATGATGTCATTAGCACATTCTGGAAGCAGTTTTACAGGAAATGAATCATGGAAGCAAGTGAAATACGAAGACCTATTAGGTAACTGCGTTCCATCCCCTACCCGTGCAACAGTGTTCCCTCCAGTACATTCTGTTATTCTATCCAGTCTAATTTTAAGGGACTAGTAATGGAGCCTGAACCACATCCTTTGGGAAGAGTGTTCCATAATCTAATAAACCTCCATGTTCAGATTTTTTCCCTCTAATACTCAGACTAAGCATTACTTTGTTTAACTTCATCTACTTTCTCCTGTAAGTGGTTCTATGTAACATCACAAACCGTTTCTCCCCCAGTCCAGTGTTTACAGCCTTTAAATACAAGGCACAGCCATGTCTCCTTTGTTGCCCAGCCAAGTTATATACACAGATTTTTCTTTCCTTTCTTTGAAAGTCTTTTCCACTTCGCTTCCTGCAATTAATTCCAGCTCCAACACTTTGCATGACCTCCCAAGCCTCACTGCACCAGAACGAGCACAAACACCAAGCTGCATAGACTTAATACAATAAACAAGGAAATTCCTCAACCCACAGTAAAAGTAGCGTTTATTTAATTTAGAACTAGTTATCCCCTTTTTTTTATTGCTGGATCTGTGCAGTTCCTACTGTGACATCTAAAATGATATAGGCTTAATTTAGAGCAGGACCCTCACCTATGGCATTAGATTGCCTGACCCCCTTGTTTCAAACATCAAAACAGGGGGAGCACCACCTTCTCCAAAGTTCTTGAAGTTCAGCTGCAGACTTGCCTTCCCACCAAAGCTTCTGACACCATGGCTGTATCAGAAACCTATAAAGACCCCACAAAAACCATACTTTGTCTGAAAAACTACAGAAAAAAAGCCAACACATTTCCAGATGGAGTCTACTTCTGTTACTTCCACAGAGATGCTGAAGAACAGGCTTGCTTCCTTATCTGGAAACTTCTGAAGCCATTTTTTACATTTGTAACACAGATCTGAGCAGGAGACATACATGGTGACAGACACTTTGAAGAATTAAGCACGTTCCTGGATCAAAAGGCTATGATAAGGCTCAAACCAGTTCTAATAAACCATTAATTTGCTTTAAGTAGTACACTCAAAAAACCTATAAAAAGGGAGTATCTTAAACAGGGAGAGGAATTTTTGCATTCTTTATTAGCTCCACTCCTGCCCCATTGCTGGAAGTGCCTATCTCAACTCCTCTGGACCACCTATTTCAACTCCAACTCCAGATCTGAGATGGAAGCATATTTCTGCTGGGCATCTTGAAGACTATCCAGTATAACTGAAGCTGCAAATGTGGACACAATATTTTAAAAAAATAAACAAAAGTTTTATGGTATTATATAAAACCACAATACAACAGTATTATGACTATTTGAAACCTGGAAAACTAGGAGCAAGCTAAAGAAGGAGGGGGTGAGAGGGAGGAAAAAGTATGAGAAATGTGGGAAAACCAGCAATCCGCCCAGTGTTGGATTCAATTTTACAACTGTCCGATTCAATCGGCAATCGCCCTCGGAACAGGAAACCTCCAGCCAACAACAAACTCAGAGTGAGGCATTAAAAAGGAGTTGTTGGCTGTTTAGGTTTTTTGTGCTTTTTTTTTTTTGTTTGGGGGGGATACTTTGGGTTGGGTTTTGGCAATTTTGGGGGGAGCCACTTGTGTGTGTGTGTGGATTGTTGTTGTGGGGTTTTTTGTTTCCTTGTTTGGTTTAGTTTTTTCCTTTTTTTTTTTTTTATTTTTTTAAAGCAGAAACCTCCTTTGGCTGTTGCCCAAGGCACTGTCCTGGTGCTTTGTTATTGTGGTTGGAGTGGGAGGGAGCAGAGTGGATGTGTATAAACGCACTGGTGGTGGGATTTCCAGTAATACTGTTGTACTGGGGACAGAAGCAAACACAGAAACATGTTCAAAAACTACCCTGGCCAAGTGAGAGCAACATTTATTTGCAGCATTGATTTTGACAACAAAATGATCAAGTTAGTGCACTGAAGAAAAACACTACCAGGACCAAAAAGACAGCTCAAAGAAACCAGATGAAGAGGATGGAAAAAGACAGAGAAGTTTTAAAAGCTGAGTAGAAAGGAAGAAACAGTTTCTCAGAGTATAAAATCACAGGATAATTCAGACTGGAAGGGATCTCAGGAGGTCCTTTACTCAGGTTCTGTACTGAGAAGGGGGTCAGGCGCTGGCACAGGCTCCCCAGGGAAGGGGTCACAGCCCCGAGCTGGGCTGAGGGCAAGAAGTGTCTGGACGATGCCCTCAGTGCCATCTCTGATGGGGCTGGGCCTGTGTGGAGCCAGGGGTTGGGCTCGGTGGTCCTGATGGGTCCCTTCCAGCTCAGGAGATCCTGGGATTCTAGGTCTTTGGCCCAAGCTCCTGCTCAAAGCAGAGGCAGCTATGGGGTCACACTAGGTTGCTTACGGCTTCATCCAGCTGAGTCTTGGAAACTTCCACGGATGCAGACGGCACGACCTTCTTGGGCAGTTTGCTCTAGTGCTTGACTGTCCTCACAAGTTAGTTCCATAAGATACAAGAATCCCTTGTTTTCTTTTCAATCTAATTCTTCATGTAGAAAATGTTAAAAAAAATCCCTTTCCAATCCTAAAACGCACGAGAAGAACAATTATCTGGTTTATGAGTTTATAAGGGAAATAGTGAACCCTGAAAGGCAGGGAACAAAAAGAAGACAATCCCCTATACTATACTATATAATGATTAAGGAACTTATAGAGTAATCCATCAAAATGAATTTATGACACCAGTCCTGGATAGATTGAATATTTTAGCATAGGCAGTAGCCAAAGCAACATGTGTTTTTTTCCTGGGGGAAAAAAATATCCACACCAATCATGCTCACGTTAATAATGCTCACACAATAATGCCTACACAGCCACCTCAACTGTGGGCAGAGAAACAGCATCCTAGGAGAAGTGATCAGTGGTGTGGGGTTGGAGGTGGCGTAAGGGTACAATATTCAGTCTAGAAGATGAAAAGTGAGAGTTCTTTCAAAGGTTAGGTGCCTGAAAGTGCTCCATCCACCTCATGCAGACATTTCTAGGAGAAACTACCTCCCTTTACACACTACAGAAGGGGTTTTAGATCTTGAACATAAAGTATGAGCCGTAGGAACAAGTGGAGCTGCTGTCTGCCACACATTTCTGGACGTCTGATCACTATTTACTGGAGGGCTGCGGCCAGAAGTTTTTAAATAGCTCCGAGCATACTGCAGAACACGCTCTGGATTTACCCTGATAACCTTGACCTCAAATGACTCTTGGTTTGCTGGGCATTCAGAAAACTGTGAGCACTTGTCACAAAATGTGCACACCTTGATTAGCCTCCCTTTCCAAGAGAAGGAAGGAAACCTTTTAAAACCCACTTAACAGGGCTGCCAGCATGAGTTCTCCTCCAGAGCGAAGAGGCCACATGTTGGGGGACAGGGGTGGTGGTGCTGGGTAGATATATTGTGTTTTACACATGCATACAGAAATATAAAATATTATAATAAACTTATGATATATTATAAATAAAAGTCTATTTATATAAATTATTAATTGTATTATATATCAATTACCAAAACACTCATGGGCATCCATTTTTTCTAAGCCTTAGATGACCCTGTCATGAATGAGGATACTCAAACTTTTCCTGGAGTCCTTCTACGACAGTGACTACATCAGGGGACAAGGGTAGAGGTACAGATGTCATCTATCTGGACTTCTGTAAGGCCTTTGGCACAGCCCCCAACAACATCCTCTAAACTGGAGAGATACAGATTTGACATACAGACTGTTCAGTGGGTGAGGAGTTTGCTGAATGGTATCCAGAGGGTGCTGGTCAATTGTTCAATGTCCAGATGGAGACCAGTGGTGCCCCCCAGGGACCTGTACTGGAACCAGCACTGCTTAATACATCCATCAGTGAGACAGACAGTGGGACTGCATGCACCCTCAGCAACTCTGCAGGTGACACCAAGCTGAGTGGTGTGACTGACATGCCTGAGGGACGAGATGCAATCCAGAGGGACCTGACAAGATCAAGAGGTGGGTCTGAGTGAACAACGTGATGTTCAACAGTGCCAAGTGCAGTGTCCTGCACCTGGGTTGGGACAACCGCCAGCGTCACTGGAGTCTGGGCAAATGAAGGGCCTGAGAGCAGCCCTGCAGAGGAGGGCTTGGCAGTGCTGGTGGATGAAAACCTGGACATGAGCACTGGCAGCAAAGAAAGCCAACCACATGCTGAGCTGAGCCAGCAGGTCAAGGGAGGTGATTCTACCTGCACCTCTGCTTTTGTGAGACAACCCACCCCCAGAATGCTGTGTCCAGCTTGGGGGTCCCCAGGACAAGACAGACATGGACTTGTTGGAGCAAGTCAAGAGGAGGCCATGAGGATGATCTGAGGGCTGGAGCACCTCTCCTGTGAAGCCAGGCTGGGAGAGTTGGGGTGGTTCATCCTGGAGAAGAGAAGGCTCAGGGGAGATGTCAGAGCCCCTTCCAGTATCTGAAGGGGCTTTATAAGAAAGGTGGGAACAAGCTTTTTAACAGGGCCTGAAGTGATGTTTTAAACTGAAGGGAGATTCAGACTGGATGTAAAGAAGAAATTCTTTATGCTGAGGGTGGTGAAGCACTGGCACAGGCTGCCCAGAGAGGGACACATTCAAGGTCAAGTTGGATGGGGCTCTGAGCAACCTGATCTGGATGCAGATGTCCCTGTCCATGGCTGGGGGTTGGACTAGATGTCCTTTAAAGGTCCCTTCCAACCCAAAACATTCTATGATTCTATCATAGCCAGACTGATAACAGACCTGACAGAGCTGGCTCTGCAAGGATGTCTCCTCCTAGTCCTACTTTTCCTTATTCCCTCCATCCCATCACTGAATTACATCTCAGCAGCTAAACTGCAGCACCTTTCCCAGCCTCCTCATGACCTTCCTCCTACTGAAATAAATCCTGATTGGTCCTTTCCATAACCTGCTGCACACATGCCAGATGCAGTTGCCCTTCTGTTTCTTCTCCCAAACAAATAACCAAGACTAGCTAGCATAGCCAGGTCATCACAGATCTGCTGCTTCCCTGCTAGGCCTCAGTCTTACTCCTCCAAACTGGTGAAGCACCTGAGCATTGGTACCTGCAGCAGTTCCAATCCCCAGCTTCTCTATCTAACACTTAAGGAGAGAATTTAAAAGCAGCTAAGTGGAACTCTAAATATAAGTAGTTGGAAAACTCAACACTAGGTAGTTTGGGAGTGCTCTGGCTGCCACCCCAATTTCTGAGACTTGCTCACACTCCTCAGAGCACAGCACCTCTCCCCAGTGCACACATGCAATCTGCACATTGCCTTTTAATCCCTTCCAGCCTGCCCCTGTCCTAGCTCTAAGCTGCAGCATTTCGTAATGCAGTGAGAGAACTTCCTCCTCTACCCCACCTGCTCTGCCCAAGGAAGGCAAAGTCCCTGAGTGTTAATTCTCTTCACTGAAGCCTGTGACACCAGATGAAGCAACTGCCAGGAACGTCCCCTCACTGTATCCTGGAACGGGCTCACAGACTGCACCAGGGGTGCACCCCAAGCCTCGCTGGCGTGACGCTTCGTAGGACACACTGCATGAAAACTCAGCATTCAGACAATTTTGCTGCCAGTCTATCAACAAGTTTCTGCTCAACATACGCAAACAGAAAGTTTCAGGACCTTGTAACTTGGCCAGGTTTAGTAAACTGTAAGAGGGATTGCTAATGGCACATCTCTGTCCGCAGCTTCACTCCCCTGAGCCCCTCTCCCAAATCTCCAGAGCCTGTTCCAAGGCATGAAGGCTCTAAAACTCCTCAATAAAACAGATGTAAGAATTCAGCATTGGTTAAATAACATTTTTCCCTAACCTCATTCTCAGAAACAGAAGAACTGTTTTCAGTTAAAGCAGTGCCAACACAAAACAACAGCAACAAAAAACATTAAAAAGAAATCAGCCTAAGGAAGATTCTCATCATGAAAAGTTTCATCACGAACAACTGAAGCTTGAAAAAATAAAAACAACAGCAATAAAAACCGGGTTTCACTACAGCAAACAGTATGCAGCCTTTTCTACAGGTATCCACACCAACTCCAGCCATCTGAACATGGTTAAAACGGTACTTTTCATGATAAAGCACTGAGAAAAATGGCAGCCCTGAACAGTGAAGTCCTGTCCCTAGAACAGGAGTTCCACAGGCAAACCAGGGCAACACTCTTCATTATCCTGACTAGCGGAAAATGCCGCCTCAGCTGAGAGAATCCGGTCTCCTTGCTCGCTCTTCAGAACAGGACATACGTTACTGCCAATGTTGATGAGCTGTTTTATGTTAGCACCTGCCCTTTGGCTTTGGTCTCTTGAGCTGAAATCGATCCAGAGGCATCAGACAGTAACAAGGTTTTGTCACCAGACACCAGGGCTGGATCCAAACCAGTAAAATGGAGCTGCAATGCACGGTATCCCATTTTAAGTCCTTTTTACACACCTAGTACCTATTAAGTTTCTTGTCTTTTGGGTAGATGGCCAGCGTGGTGGGAAAGGCGCTGGGGAAGGTTTTGGTGTATCAAATTTGCTGACTACAAGACTACAACACTAGGGAGGGACAAAAAGGCTGACTAAGTACCACTAACTCTGCCTGCCTACACACACTCTTTCATAGAGAGATTTCCTTCCCCAACAGAAATGGAGAGTTACCATTGGCATTACACACAAACATGTGCTACCACTCATCAACTTTAATAGTAAAGACTAAAATTACACAGAATGTATTAAGAAACTTTTGTTTCCAAACACTGGTTTGCCATTGGTTATTAACCTACCTTATGGCACAAATTACATAGAGATTTGCATTTATCCCACTATGAGAAGTAGCATTTAGAGGCGCCTCGTTTCATCTCTTGCACGCACATCCTGTTCCAAAAGAGGTTTCATCTTAAGTACCCAAAAATGTTTTACCACAGGGCAAAAAGGGATTCCTTTGGGCTTTTCCTGCTCATCAGGATTTTGCAGTAGTGCCAAGCCATACAAAGTAAAGCATCTGCTCTCTGGGAGTGCGACTGGGAAATACTAACAACTGTCCCTGGCTGCCTTTTCTCTCACACACTATCGACCCCAGCCCACACTCCTGAGAAAGAGAGGTTAATACAACTTCTTATGATAACCCATAATGTAAGTCTCACTCTGCAGAGGGCAAACCCAAGTGTTACAAATGTCAATTTGACAAGAGGGCTGCCCTTGAGGGTGACAGCCCGTCCTCCACTGCCTCCAGTCCCTTCTGAAGAGTAACTGAGAAGAGAGAGCTCTTTGGATAATCAGTTGAAACTGTTTGGCAAACCTGACCCCAGCATGCAGCACCCAGCCCAACCATTCTACATTGTGCAGAAGCTCTGCATGCCTCTAGCACTTGCACACAGAATCACCAGGTTGGCAAAGACCTTTAAGATCATCAAGTCCAACCGTTCCTGCCCTGTGCTAAACCAGATCCCTGAGCACCTCATCTCCCCTCTGTTAAACACACCCAGGGCTGGGGACTCAGCCCCCTCCCTGGTGCAAAGCAATCCTTTCCAGGTTACTTACTTTTGAGTAGTTAACTGCAATGTTGTAATATTTTTTGTACAAGTATTTCTGCTACCCCCAACTCTCTATCTGCACAACCATTACCCAGCTAAATGTACACAGATTGATTTATTTTTCCCCCTCCTGTGGATCTGCAGGGGGTTGGAAAGGGCTTCTGGAGATCATCTCATCCAACCCCTCAGCTAAAGCAGGATCACCTCGAGCAGGTTGCACAGGACAGCATCCAGGCAGGTTTGAATGCTGCCAAGCTGTTTGGTATATATATTACCTTCCAAGCCACAGCACGGAGAGCTGCCAGCAGGACCCTGCCCAGGGCTGGCACCAGCGAGGCTGACCTCCAGCCTCTGGAGGCCTGGGCACTCCAGTGTCCTGACTGGCTGGACACCAAGCTGAGCTCCCCTTCCCGCATGATTCCTCTCTCACTTCCCATAATCATCCTTCTTGAGGCTGGTTGATGATACCATGGCTTGAAGTACACTATATCAAGCTCTGTGAACTTAAATACTCATATACTAAAATATTCAGTGGTATCTGTATCCATCAAAATCACAGTTGATCTGATCGTGTTTCACACTAATTACACTATTACTGGTGTTCTTCAGGAATACTGGCAGCACACTTCCTCAGAAGGGAAAAATGGATATTGATTGCTGACGTCCTGAGGTCCACTCAGCAAACCAAAGAATTACCATTAGGAAGACCAGACAAAGAGAGACATAAACACTGGACATACATCTTAAAAAGTAACCTGAAATTGTTATTAGAAGTGGGAATCTTACACAGGTTATCACATGCAAACAGCATGTTTTATTAACCTTGAAGCAAGGCCTAGCAGTCCAATCATGAGGATAAAGATCAGGACACTGGAATTTTACTCCTGGCTGTAATGTCAACTCGCTGTGTAATTTGGGTCAAGCTGCGAGCATGTTATTTCCTGTATTTCCCCTATCTGTAAAAATGAGAATTTTCAACTCAATAAGGGCATTTACCTCTCAATGCCCTTGGCCTGAACACACGCTGTTTGGTTTTAAGGCACTGGGCAATGTTCATTCATCATGTCCCCTGAGACCCCAGCTCTTGAGCCGGGATCCAGCTTGAGCACTGCCTTTACCAGAACCCTCTTCATTACAGCTTCCTATGGAGACAGGGAGTGAAATAACATTTCTGGAAACAACCCTTAGCTTTATAAGCTGCTCCTGAATCTGGACCAAAGAACGATTATCAACAAGTAGGAAGCTACCCAGCTTCCCAATTACTGTTTTGGGAAAGGGAATCAATGTTGGGCTGGTGCAAGACAGGTAGGGGACTGGCGACCACCACTGGAGGGAGCATCCCAATTGCCCAAGAGCTCTCTGAAGCACTGAGAGTCAGAGTAGTTTATCTACACATTGAAACTGGTTATATATTCATTGTGTGTATATATATGTAGACATATATAGAATCACAGAATCCCAGACTGGTCTGGGTTGGAAGGGACCCCAAGGGTCACAGAGCTCCAACCCCCTGCCACAGGCAGGGACACCAACCTCCAGGCCTGGAGCTACACAAGGTTGCCCAGGGCCCCAGCCAACCTGGCCTTCAACACCCCCAGGGATGGGGCACCCACCCCCTCTCTGGGCAGTCCCTTCCAGCCCCTCCCCACTCTCTCTGCAAAGAACTTCCTCCCAAGATCTAATTTAAACCTAATATCTAATTTAAACCTTTTATACAAACACAGTTCTATAAATACATCCATATCACACACTAATGTACAGAAGGATGGATTGTTTGTTGGCAGATGTTTGGAGAATGCCAGTTGCTGAGAAGCAGCTCCATACCTACAAACTCAATTCAACAGTCAGCAGTGAGAGAACGTCCATAAACCCGACGCCAAAACTGAAGTTCTGCAAGCTAAAGCAGTCACACCTAGCAATTTTTATGCTTTTATATCACCTGTTTTACTTATCTATATTTAAATATATTTACACATATCTTAATGACAACCGTTAAAGACCATCTTTAGAGTTATGTAGCAAATTATTGTGATTTAAATTTATGCCTATTTTTATTTATACAAGGTATTTTGATACCTACAAGGTATTTATAATATTATATATACACACTAAATATAAATACATACAGTATACTAGGTCATATTTTTTATATTATAAAAATGTGGGTTTATTTTATATATATATAGCTACAATGTTTTATTTTTTTTTTCCTATGACATAACACAAAACTAATAGCTATCAAATAACCATCAGTTGCTGTGGTGCTAGCAAGTATCTCCCAATCGTGGTAGAATTAGACCCAGATTTTCCTCTCAGACAAGAGTAAACTCCACAGAGTTCTAGTTTCTCTTCTTCTTCACACAAGGAAAAATCTTTGCTTGAGGCCATGTTCTAATTTTCTTTCCTGAGACCAACTTCCCACACATCTATTTTTCCACAAGTATTTTGAACTGAATTCCATCAACTATAAAACATTCAGAGGATTCTTCCCAAGTATCTTATCAAAATTGAATTAATTTTGCTGGTCAGCAAGGTCAGCGTTGGCACAGCATTCACCCAAAAGGTTAAAGAAACAGGTATGAAAACAGACCTGGCTCATGAATTACTTTTAGATGGCAGTAAAAGAACTTAGATTCTTGCATTAAGGGCTCAGAGAGGATGGAGATCAGGTATTAGAGGCTCTGAACAGAACAAAAAGCTGCTGTGACTCAACTGCAGAGGATGAAGACTATTACATGTAAAAAGATTAAGTCTTTTCCAAATCAGAAGAGAAAAAGGTACATAAACTTTGGCAAGTTCAGTGCTAAACCATTTCAAGTCAAGCCAAAAATAACTTGGGGGAAGTTTGCTAAGGTATAAAAATTAACAGTAAAAGCATTTTTAAATAACCTGAGGCAGGTAACTCCTCAAAGAGGCCAAAAAGTGATGGAGGCACTAAGGGAGCACTCCAAGAAGGCTGGGTGTGAGCTAAATGTAATACACTGGGTGCATCTTCCAACTCACTCTGGATACACCATCATCATAAATTGCTGTGGTGTCCCCATGCAGACTCTTGCAGCAACAGGCCACCTTCAGTTGGATTAGGACTTGAGAGGAGGCTGCTTCTTTGGAGAAACAGCCTTAAAGTGAAGGGGTCAGGGCAAGATTTAGGACAAAATTCAGGGCAGCCACAAATGAAGAAGATCAGAGTGCTCACACAGCAGTGCTAACTAAGGGAGCACTACTATCAAATTGTCCAGAGCAGGAGTCTGTTACAAGAGACACACGAGCTGGTGACCACAACATCCATCTGTGGAAAGCTCCTTTGGATGCAGGACAGGACTTCTCCATCCCTTCACCGTGTGCTGCGCAAAAGCAGAGTGGTGACTACAGCCAGAGACGCATGGATGAATTATGGGTTTTTACAGAAGATTCAAACCAAGCTCTTACAGAGGTAAGTCATATCTGACACTTCCATGTTTATCTGTATGTTTATATCACACATTCAAAAATTTTGGGAGGAATTAAAGGTGAATAAAAGCAATCAAGCTGATACAGAGCACACGTCAGCGGGGTTGTTAACAGGGTTTCCTTCAAAACCAGCAGCTCCTGCTTTTCAAACATTTATTCCAACTGTCTGTACCTTTCTAAAAAGCAGAACAAACCAAACCAAACAAAAAAACCCCAACCAACCAAAAGAACCACTCAGCAAAGAACCCCACAACACATTTGTGTAGCCACACAGAAAAATTCATTTAGCCAAGCTGAGGGTAAGGACAGATTCCAGCTAGCTCAGTCCTCTGACATCTCACCACATGGCCACACAAACACAAGGGAAACATGGAAAGGCAGAAGCAGAAGCATGTGGTTTGGAGCTGCTTTCAGCAGCAGCTCATGCTTCCATTGGATTGAAAGCTAATGTGGAATTGCACCCACTACAACGGGATTCATAAGAGATTTTATGTTTTTAAAGAAAACAAACTTCTGAAAGGATGAGAAAAGCATCCCTGAGATTCAGCAGGGACTAAATGAAAGAATCAGTTTGCATAATATAAGAAGATTATTAGTAGACTACCTTGCATCTAGCTGGAGTACTAACACCTCTGACCTTCCACACCTGTCTTAGAAACCAACAAAGCACTCAGGTCAAAGTCTGAAGCTGCAAAAGCCTAATCCAGATTATCAAATCTAGAGTTACCAAGTCACAGGATAACCTGATGGAATGCCAGCTAGCCAGCAGGGTGATACATGCCAGGTAGGACATACATACACATAGAGGGGTAAGAAATCCAAGCTACATGTCATAGCAGAAGCTGTATTAACTATTTCCTTTCAAGAAAATCTCAGAACCATTATGGAGAATCCCCACAAAGTATCAGCTCAAAATTCATCAGTCAACCAAAAGGCAAAGTGATTGACCTTCAGATCTGGAGTACAACATTCCTTTCCTCCATGCCTTTCATCTGAGTCTGGCCAAAGTGAACACCCTGGAAGATGCTTAGAAGGAATCACAGAACCGTTACCCAGCACTGCCAAGCCCCCCACTAAACCATGTCCCTCAGCAGCACATCTACACATCCTTTGAATCCCTCCAGGGATGGTGACCCCACCACTGCCCTGGGCAGCCTGTTCCAGCACTTGACAGCCCTTTGGCTGGAGACATTTTTCCTAATCTCCAACCTAAACCTCCCCTGGCACAACCTGAGGCTGTTTCCTCTTGTCCTGTCGATCAGTACTTGGGAGAGGAGACTGACTCCCCCTCACCACACCCTCCTTCCAGGGAGCTGTAGAGAGTGACTTCAGGTCTCCTCTCAGTCTCCTCTTCTCCAGGCTCAACACCCCCAGGTCCCTCAGCCACTCCCCATCAGCCTTGTGCCCCAGCCCCTTCCCCAGTCTGCTGCCCTTCTCTGGACTCACTCCAGCACCTCAGTGTCCTGGCACTGTGGAGCCCAAACCTGAACCCAGCACTCAAGGGGCAGCCTCACCAGTGCCCAGCACAGGGGCACAATCCCTGCCCTGGTCCTGCTGGCCACACCACTGCTGATACAAGCCAGGATGCTCTTGGCCACCTGGGCACACTGCTGGCTCCTGTTCAGCCAGCTGTCCACTAACACCCCCAGGTCCTTTTCCTCTGTGCAGCTTTCTGATAGTGGGAGACAGAAACAGAGTGGCAGAGCAGGGACAAACTACCACCCTTTGAAGTGTCTCACCACCCAGCCCACCCATCTAGAGCACACCACCTGAGCCAAAGACACTAAGAGAGACTGTCAAAGCCTTAGCAAAGCCAGTCAGGCAACTTCAGCCACACTTCCCCCATCTACAAGCTTTTTCCTTTTACCATCATAAGGCAAATCAAGTTGGCCAGGCACAATTTACCTTTGCTCAAGCCATCTGGCTGCTGTCCCTAACCCAGTGCCACTCCTGCAGCCGCCTAGCACTGCTGCAATAGCACCCCAGACTAAATCACCTCATTTTTAAGACATTCAGGATTTTTAGGTTGCCCCTCAAGACTCAATACCCAGAGAGTGCTGATCCTCAGCGTTTGCCTGTACCTGACCACAGATCTGTGTAACCAAAGTGGTGCCCATCTCTACTTCTTCCTTCTTGTAGTAACTTGACGACCAGCAATCCTCTCTGTAGATACAATTAGAGCCAGACCAAGCCTCTCTTGCCAGAGTGTAGGCATTTAAGAAAGGCACAAGCAGCCCCTGAGCCACCTGCCTCTGCAGGAAGGAATGCCCTGACATAGTTATTGCAGTAAAAGCCTCAGCCCTGACTCAAAGACCTAAAATCAGCATGAAGTTGCATAAACATGCCTTAGATACTCCAGCAGAGCCTACGTATCTCATTAAATACTTCTTCATCACCATTTGGTGCAAGCCAAAAAGAGAATAACTAAACAAACACAGTGCTGCCTAATTAATATCCCTTTGTGCAAACAGAGGGCTAATTTCTTTGAGGAAGATGTGAAAGGACTCCAGAATACACCCTGAACACATTTTTAAAATAAACTGTACAATACCCCAACTATTACATCCCCAACTCTTGCTGCCTCCCACACTTCTCACAGAGACACAAGAGTTTAATGATAAGACACCCACACGCAGGCACAGTCATCATTTATGGATAGTGGACCACATTCAGTTCCAGTTAGGAGCTGCTGGCATCCTAGCAGATGATAAAATCCCTTCCTACGCTTGAGGAAGGATACAATGACGACTTCCTTAGCAGACACCACACTCCATAACGAATTATGTCTAGCGTGACACCCACGCTACCCAGGCAGGACTATAAATTCTAATTTATACAGTCACCGTTCCTTTTCATAGCCTGCCTCCCAAGGAGGGGTGCAGTGACAAGGGAAACGTCAGCTCTAGCCCAACAAAGGGATTAATCTGTACATAAGGTGCAATAATTGCAAGCGTCTCAGGTTTCCTCCTTGGGAAGCTGCCTTGTGCTTATTTCAAGCATGTGCCAAACCAGAGTGGAAGTTTAATTTGAAGTTAATTAACTGGAGGGCTCTAAATATAGGCCGAAGCAAACTTTTACACAGCTTATGTGTGTTATGAAGTGAGTACTGCAATTTGCAAATATGCTAGTGCTTGGCATATTGATAAAGATGCTGAAATGAGTTTTTTAAAAAGTGACTTAAAGTACCAGGGCATGCCCTGTAAATGGAAAGCATGGGGTGGGGTGGTGAGGGAGGAAGATGCTGTTAACAAGACAGGAAGACAAACACCGTGGCAGTGATTGAGAACACGTTATTTTCCAACACACACACTCTCTAACAACACAAGTTGGGTTTCTTCCTTCTTCCAGTGAAAATACTAATAAATCAAACATCAGACATAAACATTTTCTGTTGAGCAAGAGCAGAGCTTCCACAGGTAGCTACAAGCAATGTGACAAATCATTAACTTGATTAGTCAAGCTAAGTGGGACGACATTAAAACATTTTAGTTGAATGATCTGGAAATAAATTCTTAGGTTTTATTCTCCCTATAAAGTTCAAAGTAAGTTTACCTAAACCTACGTTTCAGAGAGACTTTTTCAAGTAGACAAAATGCACCAAGGGAACAGAAAAACAGCAGAGGAAGAGACAAGACTCCTACTTGCCTACTAGTTGTTCTCTTCCTACCACTTGATGCACTCATTTAGTAAACTTACGCAGCCCCAAGGGAGCCCCCATTAAGCATAATGTATTTTTAATTCATGAAACAGCACTGACACAAGTGGCAAACGCACTCAGACCAGCCACACTCAATAGTTCCCCTGCATCTGTTCATTTTAATGCTGCAATTAAATCACTCAGTGGCACTGAACGCTGTCACCAGGATTTTGTTCTGTGACTGCTACAGCAGCTTAAAATTGTTTTGCTTGGGAAACATCACAACTTTGGAGTGTTTCAGCACTTGGAACAGGGGAAGTAACTAGATCTTAAAAAGAGGAAAATTTATAGGAATCTTCACTAATAAGCAATTCTAACCAATACAACAAATAGAAAAAAAAAATATGTAGTGACAGCCACCATTGCAAGCCTGAAGTTTGCAGAAAAATTAAGAGAGAAGGTTGGGAAAGAAGAAGAACGTGGCTAACAAGCACTTTTTCCATTTATGCTCCACTTCAGGACAACTCATCTGCAGAAATGTGACATGCCAACCTTCCAATCGCATGAAGCCTTCACACAATCAGCAGTTCTCTAACCTAGATCGCATCTGCTTCCTGCCCAAGAATAAACATTACAAGAATCAGAGTCTCTACAGCTTCTGCCCATCTCCCAGGCTTCTCTGACCTCCAAGCAACCAGCCACACACACCTGTGTTGGGCAGCAAATACCTAGTTTAACTTTTAATACCAGTGGCAGCACACTCAACCCCAAAACTGAAAAAGAAGAGTGAGTCAAGGAGGAATTAAAAAAATGATAATAAAATGCCAGAAATCTGGAAAGATTTCCTCATAACAAAGTGAGATTAAGTGTGCTGGCAAACTCCACTCAGTGATCTCCAGACTATCAATGAGATCAGTTGAATGAGCAGGCCTACTTCTAGAAGCTGCAGTTAGATTTGATTTTGGGAGCACAGGGACCTTAGAAGATCAACGCTTCTTCTGTCAATGGAAGAACACTTTGCCTCCTCCCCCTTCCTGGTCACAAGTAAGATCACTTAAAGAAGCTGAACTAAAGTCCTCTCCCTAACTAACTGATTCACCCCACCAAACGTTCAGCAACAGGAAAACCCATGAATAACCACAAGCAAGGTCAGACTTTGTACCAATGGAGTCTCCTACTGATGCAAGACTGGGAATGTGTCTGCTTGGAGTAGTGCCTAGGCTTGCTGTTATTCTCATAACCAATCTCTTTGGTTGGGTGTTTTTTAATTCCAAAAAAACTACCCCAGATTTGTTTTCTTAAGGCTGAGTAACTGGATCACTGAGGAAACTCACAGATAACTTACTGTACTGCACAGAGGCACACGTTTAAACCAAGTCCTAACAGGGACAATGCCTCACCACCAACAGCACCCATCCTGTTTCTGCTCCCAGAAGTTTATCACATTTTGAGGACAGAGTTTATTCCAAGATCTGTGCTTTCTACTGAACTCAGTTTCCTCAGCAATGGTGCAATGTTAGGATACGTCTGGCCAAGTGCCCTGAGCAGCTCTCCAGTCAGTCACCAGCATGTTTGGGTGAAGTGCCATCTCTCTATGCACCAACTTTCCAACCTGGAATGGAAAAGCAGCACTGGCTTCTGTGGGATCAGGAGTGGTTATCCTTTCACTCCCACCACCAAAAGAACAGCTTGGTCTAGACAAGCCTACACAATTCCAGCCAAGGATTAATTTCAAGAATTCCAAAATCACCACCACTCAAAACACTTGGTAGCTCAAATTATCTGACTGTGTAAGCACAGTCCAACTAGCTGGCTGTCTTCACTGGATTATTAGGCGGAGGAGTTTTTATTTTTACTTTCACCCCCCCAAGACTCCAGGTGACAGAACAGCAAGCAGCCAGGTCACTTCCTCTGCTCAGCACTTTGAAAAGTGTGCTTGGGATCAATCCCACCTGCTAGAATTTAGTGTATATTCCCTACCAGGACACACCTCTTCCTGGCAAATCCTCTGTATAAAAAGAATACATGTGCTTTTAGCAGTATGCTTTTAGATTTACAAATACTTTTTCTCCAAGAAGACACTTGCCAACCCAAAGGGGCCTTTATCCCATCACGCAGTGAGGGTGGTGTTTCTGATTAGGTAACATGCAGTGGTACAAGTCAGTTTTGGGGTTATCACCAGGTCTCAGCACTCTGTGTTCTGCTGTTCAGAGCTGTCACAGGCGTTCAGCTGCTCTGCCCCACCGCCACCTCCTGTGAGATCATCAACAGTTCACTCCTGTATGTTAGCCAGTACCTCTTAACCAAGTTGTTAAACTCATCACATTTCAAACATTGCCTACTGCTATTTTATTCTCCAGACACATCTTTATAGCAGTTGTTACATTTTAATCCCTCTGAAATTCTCAGAACTAGTTCCCTGTACAGGTAATTTGTCACGCACATCATCACACATCTCTCTTGACCCTGCACTACAATAATCCAGGGAGTTCCCAACACTGTACTTGGAAATAGAATAGTTATGTCCTCTCTTCAGTAGAGCTGCTTTCTTTAGACTTATTCTGTTCCATTTTCCACTCTTCTCTGTAAGAAGCAGCACTCAGCACAACAGGCTGAAGCGCACGCGGCTGACCACAGAAATAAGACTTCTTCGTTCCAAGTACCTAAATATGAAGAAATTCTGAAAATTGCTTAAGCTTTAAGCTTTTTCATCTGAAAGAGATCACATACAGTTTCAGTACCGAAGGTGGGTGGAGGCATTTCATCACAGTGTTCCCACCAGACATCAGGGAGCTCCACATGTGTTGTATCATGAGATACCTGCTCTGTAACTGGAAGGCTGCATCACCTTCCTTCTTCAAATACATTAATATCATGACTTAACCTTTCTGCTTATTGTAGTTTAAAAAAAGCCCCCCAAATATAATTTACCTGGTATACTAGGGGAAAAAAAAAACCCTCCTAAGTTTCCTCCATCACCATACATCACAGAGCATCATCAAGGTGTCCCTTCCTCCCTGCAGGCACCCATCACCCTTGAGAAGCCACAGAGCTGAAAGGCTCTCATCTCACAGGTCTTCCACTAAAGCTACTGGGACACTGCAGGAGCACACCCCAGAATTAGCAACCTGCCCAGCTTTAAAGCCATAAATACACCTCCTTTGCTGTGTTGAGGGATAGGAAGGGTTCCTGACCACACATCCTAAAACCTGCCATCGTCATCTATGTTTAATGGCAATCCTGAGGGTCTGCTCTCTTTTGAGCAAAGAGCTGCATAGCTTCTGATGTTTACACAAAAAAACTTCAAAAGCAAAGTACTCAGAGTAATGTAAGAACAGCTTATGCAGCTGGAAAAGAGACACGGCTTTGGGCACACCGCCTCCAGCTAAATTTCTGTCTGAAGAAATGACATGTTCCTTTGCCAGTCCAAAATAAAAGTTTGTAAGCCTGATAACTATAATACAAGATTTTTCTTGAGAACACAGAGGAAAAAATAGCTAAGATTGTTGTCAGCAAATTATTCACTTCTCATTTATTCTAGTGGCTAATCCTCCCCATTTTGAGTTTCACTTCACAAAGCAATGTATTCACACAGACATGACTGGTACAGTAGGAACCAGTTGGCAAAGACTGGTTTCTTTCCCCTGCAAAGTCCTAATTGATTTAAGCCCTAATTCAAATCTGGAGAAAAAACTAGCTTGTTCTAAAGGCTCAATAGAGTTTATACATCAACCTTTCCCCAGTATTCAAACCCAGCTAATGACAGACATATCAGGGCTTCTAATGGCTAAACTTCGCTCATGAATAACTAGGGCTTACGTGCTGACAATGAACCCCAATGGCAGGCAGAGCAGATTTTGTTCTTCAGATGGAGCAGCAGAGGCTCCTGGCAGCCCCCCAGGCAGCACCTACTGATCCTCAGCAACAGGAGGAAGGATGGGCACACACCTGCATTGTGCAAGAGAAGTTATAATAGGATTCACAGAATCAGCAGGTTGGAAAAGACCTTGAAGATCATGGAGTCCAACCGTTCCTGTCCTGTGCTAAACCAGATCCCTGAGCACCTCATCTCCCCTCTGTTAAACACACCCAGGGGTGGGGACTCAGCCCCCTCCCTGGGCAGCCTGGGCCAGGCCCTGACAGCTCTGCCAGGGAAGAACTTTTCCCTCCCAGCTGAGCTGACCCTGCCCTGGGGCAGCTTGAGCCCATTGCCCCTTGTCCCAGCTCCTGGCCGAAGAGACCAGCACCCACCTCTCTGCACCCTCCTGGCAGGGCAGTGGAGGTGGGGAGAAGGTCTCCCCTCAGCCTCCTCTGCTCCAGCCTCAACACCCCCAGCTCCCTCAGCTGCTCCTCAGAGGATTTGCCCTCCAGCCCCTTCCCCAGCCTGGTTGCCCTTCTCTGGACTTGCTCCAGGACCTCCATGTCCTTCTGATGCTGAGGAGCCCAGAACTGGACCCAGCACTCCAGCTGCAGCCTCACCAGTGCCCAGTCCAGGGGCACAGTCCCCTCCCCAGACCTACTGGCCACACTGTGTCTGACTGTATGAGAAGAATGAGTTTTTCATAGAGCAAAAGGAAACACAGTATTTGGATGGGGCTTTGAGCAACTCGTGTTGGTGGAGGCTGTCCCTGGCCCTGGCAGGGGTTTGGGACTAGGTGGGCTTTGAAAGGTCCCTTCCAACCCAAACCAGTCTGGGATTCTACAATTTCCTACTCCCCAATTCTCTAAAACAGGAGAAAGGAGGAACAGAAAATAAACCTCAAAGAAAATTAAAAGCAAACTCAAGCAGCATGGCTGCTGCCCCTTCCTAAAACCCTTTGGCCACAGCACTAGCTGTAAGCACCCACCACAACATCCCCCTTGCACAGACTCTGCCCAGATAGACAGAAACTACAGGGACAGTGATCAGAGGTCTCATGGTGGAAAAAAGATAACCTGATACAGAACATGCTCTTGACAGCCCCGTGCATCCTGCTGCAATCACTGCATGCTCTAGCAACTGGGTTTCTGAGGAAGGCCTGCACATTTTAGGTACATTCTATAGAGAATGTGAAGTGCAAAATATATCTGGGAAGCCAACCTTAGGTACCTCACAGAAGGGTCAGCTGAAGCTGGCCTGAGGAAGCCAGTCAAGCACCCTAAAGACTTGTACACTGCCCCAGACACGTGTCTAAACTTGCAGCCCTACAACAACTGTTTAATATGGGATTAAGACTCATGTATATGAAATAAATGTATTTTCAATGTTATCTGTGGCATAAAACCACCTCACTTAGCATGAGGCTTGTGTGGTCTAGGACACAGAAAGTAAAAGTTTTCAGTGCAGTCAGACAGATTTAAGATCTGTATGTTGACCAGCTACAGATTCTCCTCAAGCTTAGAAAACCCCCAAATTATTACAGCAAGAATGCCAAGAAATTTAGACTTCTAATAGTTACAAGGAATTATTCCACAGTCAGGCTCATTCTGAAATTTTTGATTTAGACAGAAAACCTTGTCCTTTTCCTGACCACAATTCTCTTATGAAACCTAGCTTCAAGCTTATTACCTACACTATTCAGCAGAAGAGTGACAAGGTCTCAACTCTGTCATTATTAATATCCACAGTGGGAAGACAAGATTTGGGTCTCAGCCAAGGCAAATCTGTCCATTGAATTGCAACGGTTCCACAACAACAGTCTACCTCAAACCTCCCAAAATGCTCCAAAATGATTGGGAAAGAGGGCAATGCTTGGCACAAGGGAAGAAACACTGACCAAAGACCTACCTAGGAAGGCCAAACACAAAAGCATTAGCTCCACAAGCTCAATAACAACAACATGCAAGAGCTTGTCAGACCAACACGCTCTCCATGAGCAAGCCCCAGCAAAGTGTGTTTGCTATTGACTTCTTTGTGTAAACATTCACATGAGGCATGAGTTTATGTCCACAACACTAATTTACACATAGGCAAGAACACTCATGTCAGACAGCCAAATCAGGACCAAGTCAGAGATTTTGGGGAGTCATCACCTTCCCCATACCTACTCCAACCTCCTGGCTCCACACCTTCCCCATTCTTTCCATCTTCCAGGGCAGAGACTGAAGACAGAAAGGATCAGAAGATAATACAGGAAACCTGTGTGATAAGGGATTTGCCCCTGCACCCTCCTCTCCAGCCTCTCATCTCTTTAAAGTCCTTCCCTTACATTCCAGAGATACAGCAGTGAAGTTTATAATTCTTAGATTCATTAAACTCAAGTATTTGTTGAGGAAAGGTTAAATGAATAAAGCTCTATTCCAGCTATGATCCTGGTAACAGAACTTAGTATTCCAGGATCCCAGTACTGTGACCAGTAAAATGATCAGCAAAATCTTCCTTTGGCTGCCAATGTCTTTAAGCCCTCTCCTAAGGTTAAACTCTTGGAAGCTGTAACATCTGAAGATGGTTTGGGTAGTGCACATGTGGTTTCACACCACACACATCCCTGCATTACTCCAACTGCAGTAACTGGCTTAATGAAATACATTGCCTCTGTCTGCAAACCTCCCTTTCACAGTTCACCAAAGACTAAAAGCCCATCACAACTTTACAGCTATTCCTTCAAGACTCAACACCTTCTCCTGCAGGCACCTTCAGGAACAGCACGTACCACGCTGACTGGAACCACCACACAGTGGGATTCCTCCCACTTGCTCCAGCCCCATGAGTGGTACGGATGGGGCAGGACTGTAATGTAAGGCTGGATGGAGAATGGATGGAGAGCAGCCCTGAGGACAAGGGCTTCAGCACGCTGATCGGTGACCAGCTCAACACGAGCTGTCAGTGTGAGCTGGCAGCTCAGAAGGCCAACTGTGTCCTGGGCTGTGTCAAGACCAGCGTGGCCAGCAGGTCGAGGGAGGGGATTCTGTCCCTCTGCTCTGCTCTGGTGAGACCCCCCTGCAGCACTGGGTCCAGCTCTGGGGTCCCCAGTGCAGAAGAGACATGGAGCTCCCCAAGAGGCCATGAAGATGATCAGGGACTGCAGCAGCTCTCCTATGAGGACAGGCTGGGAGAGTTGGGGTGGTTCAGCCTGGAGAAGAGAAGGCTCCAGGGACACCTAATTGCAGCCTCCCAACACTTCCAGGGGTCCTACAGGAAGGTGGGAGAGGGGCTGCTCACCAGGGAGTGCAGGGACAGGACACGGGGTGATGGCTTCAAGCTGGAAGAGGGCAGGGTTAGGTGAGACATTAGGAAGAAATTCTTTACTGAGAGGGTGGTGAGGCCGTGGCACAGGGTGTCCAGAGAGGCTGTGGGAGCCCCTGCATCCCTGGCAGGGTTCAAGGCCAGGTTGGATGTGGCTTTGGGCACCCTGGTCTAGTGAGGGTGTCCCTGCCCATGGCAGAGGGGTTGAAACTAGATGATCTCTGAGGTCCCTTCCAATCCAAACCATTCTATGATTCTGTGAACCATCAAGGGTGAACCTCCATTGTCACACCCAACCTCATGCAGCTGCACCCTCCCAAGCAGCAGCTGAGCATGCAGAAAAGCACCGTGTCACTCTGGTCTGAGCCCTGTCCCTCACCTCTCTGACAGTTACAGCCAGCCACCAGACATCAATTGACACAGTCTGGCAGCAACACAGCTCTGGATTTGGTGCAAATTCAATATCCAAATGGAAAAAAAAAAAAAACAAAACAACCAACAAAACAAACCACCACAAATTGCTGAGGAGCAAGCAAAAATTCACACTTTCCTTTAAGGATAATAATTGAATTTCCATGTAATGCAGAAATTTATTTTTCAATAATGGAAATCCATTCTTTTCACCAGGATGTCTACTCCTAGGTGCCACATTCTTTTCTTGTTAATAGTATTTTTCTTTCCCCAAAGTGAGTCACTCTGGAAAATGCCACTCATTTTAAAGAGAAAAAAAATAAATAAATTGACAAACAAACCCAACTGTCATTAAAATGAATGTTCACTGCTCTATACTGCAACTACCACATACCAATAACTTAAAACTTCAATCAAGAAAGAAAAGTTCCAAATTACTCAACAACAGTAGCTGGCTTCAGGACAAGGAAATAAAATTTGAAGTCTGCAACTGCTAAAATAGTTTCTACTAATACGCTGCTGAGCACATGATCTGTCTGGCTGTGCTCTAATTTGGCTGGGAAGTCTTTCACAGAAAGAAGGAAAATGTTTTTGATGGCATGTTCAAAAGGAAAAATAGTCATTTTTCAGGTTATGTAAAAATCTCGTTCTTGTGTTGGAAACTACAGTTTGGCAGAACACATTTAATTACCCCTGGCTTTTCTAGAACATTAAGTAAAAAGTAACTGTATTATAATCGTATTAGGGGGTTTGTCTTTGCTGGTTTTAGACAAAGATTTTAGTCAAAGGCCTCATTAAATCTTAGATCATTCTCTGCAGAGCTTAGCTCCTCCATGGGTCTACAAAAACAAGGAAATAGAGCTATGATCCATAGAAATAAAAGAAAGATGGAAAGACTTCCAAAGCTTCCAAGCTTTCTTATGCTGAAAAGTAGAGAGGAATATTTTCCCCTCTCCAGTAAAAATCGTTCATCAGAAACAAAAGCTGTTGAAAAGAAATTATTCATTAAATCCACCCTCAAAAGTCAGAGTGAAATGTTTCAGGCTGTAAGTATGTGCTTTTACCTACAAACCCTGCAAGGCTCAGGAGAAAACACACCCAGATGGAGCGTGGCTCCAGCGAGGTCGTAGGACTTCAGAACTGCAAAATCCACCAGAGCCAAGATCCCTCACAGCACGTCCACTAACGCTCCGAAATACCACACTCCCCAAATCCAGTGTACCCTTTGCAGGCTGACAGCCAGGAGAAAAATGTGTTTCACAACTGAACAACAAAGGAAAAAAAAATCCCCAACCCATGTAGCACAGGGAAATAAAAATTATGTAATGATGATCTGAGGTCGAGGCTGAAAGTTGCTGTGTGAATCTGCAAGGTTAAACTTTGAGATACAGATGTTCTAACACACGTGGGTATTTTCACTGATCCGACCCAAGGTTCACCAGATTTGGAGCTCTGGCACCAGTGGAAGTTCTGTTCTTGTAATACACTTCACATTTTGCTTCACTGCCCTTAGAGCCCCTCCAAAACCTGCCTCAGTCATCATATCCTGCGAGCACAGGATTCCTCTGCCCCGCAAATGAGGCCAGAATGACGTCTTTCTACTTGCACTGGAGACTTCATTAACAAAGCAGCTAATTACCAGCCTCCTTCTGGGCAGGTTCAAGACAAGTACCACTTTCTGCAAGGAACATTCCTGTCTCCTGAATACTGCTATTAAACAAACTGAAGTTAATCTGCAAACTCCTTGTGCAAGCTATTCTTTGCACTTAAGCCTTGCAGCGGAGTACACTGACATCCCAGATTAAGGCTATATTCACAACAATTCTCATCTGTTAGGCAATTAAAATATCTGCTGCTAACTGGAAATCTGTAGGATGGACACTCAGGAAGTTTTGTTGCATTACTAGAAGGGTTTAATTGAAGGACTTAATGAAATTAACAGGTAAGCAAACTCACTGCTTCTCCTGTCCACATAAGTAACAGACACTGCCCTCATCTCCCTGCCAAGCACAGCTATGTCCCTAACTGAGAAAACATACCCTTTAGCTTTATTTTTAAATTCTGCTCCCTTTCCAAGGCAAAGCCTGTTTGAATTTACTTCTAGCTTTGAAGTAATTTCTCCTCTCCCCTGACAGAAGTATTGGTATGGCAAACAGAGCTGTTTCAGAACTCAAACTAACTTGATCATGACACAAGCATTCTGCAACTGACTGCTGCTGCTCCTATCAGTAGTTCATCCAAAATAATAGACCTCATATGAACGGACTTATCTTCTTTAACCTTGTACATGTTAAAAAGCCTATCAGACTTCAGGAGTTATTTAGGAGGGGATAAAAATACAGATTTTTTTCATTGCAGTAAAAAAACCCCACATATAGTAAAAAAAAACCAACAACCCCACATTCCCACCCAAAAGGCAGTACAGACATCTGGCAGAACAAAAAGGAAAACAATTAACACATAATTTAATATCAAATGCACCTCTGATTAATTTAATCCATTAGAAGACCTGAAAACCAAACTTTGACACAGAGCAATAAGAAAAAATAATTTGCTGCCCTTTATCATTATCCTTTTTCCTGAACTACTGAGCTGTTTCCATCAGAAAAACGTGCAGAAGAACACATCCTGAGTGGTTCCTGCAAGTATTTTAAAAATTATGAAGAATAAATGCCTCTGAGTCACAGGTGTCACTTCAGTATCCCCTGTTAGGGTCAGACAACCTCAGTCCTGTCACGGATCAACCCTACTTCAGAAGGATCACAGAATCACAAGGTTGGAAAAGACCTTTGAGATCATTGAGTCCAACCATTCCTGACCTCAAAAAGTTTAAGGTCTGTTGATAATTTATAAGAACAACCTTGGAAGAGGATGCTGAACCTGAAGACTTTAATTCCCCATTCGTTGTCCATTTCTTAGAGGGTGTGGGTCAACCCTTTCTGTCATGTTCAAAAATGAAGTGGAAATAGTAAGTGTTTACAATGTTCTTGAAGCATTTTCACATTGGCTGCTAAAAATGCTATGTAGGGAATGAACAGGCTTGTTGACACTGAATGGATTGTAAAGCAAAGACCTGTGGGATTTTGTGTCGTCCTGAAATCTGTAGGAATTTAAGAAAAGCTCAAATATAACTTTTTTTTTAAAATAGCTGATTACTGAAGGCTTTTTATATTATAGTTACCTCAGTTTCAATTTATGTCATTCTCAACAGACAAGAAGAACTGGAACAGCATGAAATGCCTCCTTTTCACCCATATAAAATTCCTTTCTCCTAGCCCTAGTCCTTGCAAGATACCAAGTTATAAAACTTTTGTTGTTACAATACATCAGCTTGATTCTTAAGTTTCTTTTAATATCCCCCAAAGAATTAAAGAAGAAAAATCATTTTTGAGCCAATAGTGGTTGGGTTTGTTTTGGGTTTTTTGGTTGGTTTGGGTGTGGAGTTTCTGTTTTTTTGGTTGGGTGGGTTTTTTTTTTTTTTTTTTTAAATGGTCTATTTGAAGTTGCTCAGGTTTTGGAATATCAGGATAAATGTCAGGAAGATAAATCACTAACACACCTCGTGAAACTCGCTGCAGCACTCTCAGTAAACAAGCTGGAACATATGGTTACAATTAGGATTTGTATGACCACAGAAATCAGAAGCTCTGGTCAAGAACCACAGCCTGACTATGTCATGTACTGTACATACTCAGAGAGCCTCCCTACCCTATGTAACTTACAGCCTACACGTAGGGCAAGAGACAGAAAGGAAGGGACAGTACTAGCAGAGCTCCCAGCACACCACCAACCTTGATGGTGTCAGGTAGGTACCACAGAGAAGCCGCTTACAGAAGACTTATAAACAGGTAAGCCTTGAGAATGTTGAGCATGAAGCTTTGTCATTGCCTTGAGGTGGCAGCCAAGGGTCCCCAGGGGCCCTCTGAAGGAAAGTAGAAGACACCACCACTTGCTCCCTCAAATGTGTAACTCTCACACCAGTCAACCTGCAAGCCCAGGACCTCACAACATAAGCTGTTCTTCTGGAAAAGGCTGTTCTGCTATCATTGCCATCAGCACCTGTGGAAAGAGCAGGAGTCCCACAGCAAATGGCACCACCACCTGTCCAGCTGGGTCAAAATCACTGGTGCTTTGCTATCACAATACACTGGTGAAGCTGACCAGTAAGGTAAAAAATTTCTTAACAAATTATAGCTCTTCTAGTTAGGAGATCCTTGTGATGGAATGCACTAAGAGTTTGTTGGACCTGGTGTCTAGGCATGCTACAAGAAGTGCTACTGCTGTAGGACCTTTCTACACCCTTCCATCATTCAAAACAAAGATAAATTAGATTGCAAGAAAACCAAGAAACAACCTAACACAGCACATGTCAGGGGAAAGAGCTTGATACCTCTACCCTGCTGAGATTTACACCAGAGACAGCATTCCTGGGTGCTACAGCAATTAAGACAGAAGATGAGGTTTTTATCTCCTGGAAAAACACATTAAGAATCTCAAAGGAGACTCAGAATAGACTCCTAGAACCAGGCTTCAGAACAGCTCCTGTGGCCCTCGTAGCCCCCAAGCACAGACTTCAGTCAGGATGAAGCTGAAGGTTGTAGAATGTATCTCACCACAGCAACAATAACTACTAACACTCAACTACTTAGTCCCAAAGAACACATGCCTGAGCTGCTGCCACAGGTTTTGCTCCAGGTAAGTCACATCTTTAGAGGAACTAAGTGAAAAGTTGAAAGCATCTGGTCACTATCTAAATTTTCACATTCATGCAGGTCACAGCACCACGACCACAGTGACAGGAGGACGACACTGACAGACTAAGCAAGAGGGAAGATCACCAGACAGAAACAGGAGCAAAGCCTCAGACCTACGTTTTCATTAGGGTGAGCACCAACAGGCAATGAAACACTGACTAAGAACAAGGGAGACAGACCAGGCTGTAGTTACATGGTAGATCATACACCAGATCTGTGATACATCATGAAGAGGTGCTGGAAGGTGGCAACAACTGGCTTGAAATATCTGTAGTGGGGAAAAAGCTTGGTGGAATTGTGAGGGGTAACAGGCACATTTGTTAAAGCAGCTGTTTGTGCCTCTGAGCTTTGACAAGTTTTGAGTTAGGCGTTACAAATCACAGACCCACAGAACAGTGGGGGTTGGCGGGGACCTCTGAAGATCACGTAGTCCAAGCTCCCTCCTACAGCAGGATCACCTAGAGCAGGCTGTGCAGGACAGTGTTCAGGCAGGTCCTGGAATATCTCCAGAGAAGGCAACTCCACACCTCTCTGGGCAGCCTGTCCCAGGGCTCTGTCCCCATCAAAGTGAAGAAGGTTTGTTTCATGTTGAGGTGGAAGCTCCTGTGTTCCCAACCAGACTACATGATAATCTTCCTCTTCATTTTCAGCATAAAACACTAAATATGAATAATTGTTCTTCTGCTAAAGTCAAAGATAACCGTGCAAGTGCTCCTATTAACCATAATGTAGCACCAAAAAGGAGCAGCAGCCATGGCACACAAGTCAGGCACAAAACACAGGTCATCAGGAGCCCTTGAGTGCACTAATGCTGAATGGCAAAAAGCAGAGTGGAGTACACACTTACAGGACAGAGTCATTAACTGTCTTGTTCCAGCCAAAGGGTACAGACAGGAGAAAAGGAGCCATTACTGACCACTGTATGCTGAATTCTGCAATTTATATTAATGGCACAACAGTACATTTGTGGGTCAGATTAGTTATGATGATTGCTTAAGTGATTAATGAAGATAAATTTGGCTACTGCCTTTTCATTAGTTTCTTACAGGTACAACACTCTGCCCATTACATCTGTAATCATCTAAACAGCACAGACTAACTCACATCTTAGCGTTGCAGCAACTCCTAAGTACAGCAAGATGCATTAAAGTGGGTTTTTTTAACAGCAAAGTATGAAACAGATAGACTATTTCAAATGAAACTATTTAAATTGCCTTATTTTGCAATAGTCCTGAGCAGCACTAACATTTTCCTGTCTGAGCACAGCATCTGTTTGGCAGTTCCTTACCGTAACATGAAGTTTATTTTGCAATAAATAAAATGACTAATTAAAAAATTATGCTCGTATACAAAAAGTTCTCTTCAGCTTGGGTAACTGTGGATCATGAATTGGCAGATGCTAGTAATGCTCAAAAAGAGGAGAAGACTTTAAAGCCAACAAATATTTCTGAAGGTAGGTTGGTTCAATGGACCTTGTGAGCCAAGAGAACAATTCTGATGTCTAATAGATAAGGTCTAATCTCTCTACTGCCATGCACAGTGACATCATTCAGGAGTTGGACTTGATTGTCCTTATGTGGGTCCCTTCCAACTCAGTACATTCCATGACTCTGTGATTTGTACCTTCACAACCCTCGGGTCTTGCAGCACTTTACAGTTATTTTGCACATCTCCAAAGAGGCTGCAAAGAGAAAGCAAAGCTGCCTGGGTAGAGTAGAACGTCCCTAGTGAAGTTACAAAATGAAAATGTCATTATTTCCCCTCCCTCCTTTCCAAACCCACAATTGTTTATTTAATTACTGCGACATGATTGGCAATTCAACTCTAATCAAGGATGGAGAAAGGTAGAAAACCTGCAAGCAGCCAGAGGCCAAAGCAGGGAGAAGTAATTGGTGTGAGGATGTTGGCTGTACAGTGTCAGGGTTAAGGAGGCTCAGGAGAGGAAAAACACAGGCTATCAAGGATGAGAAGCAGGAGAAGGTTAACTGTGGGAAAGGGCAAACTTCTGCCAGTGTCATGTATAATCATCACTTGGGCTGAATCACAAGGAAGGAAAGGGGGGCGTGGGTTTAAAATAGGGTGCCTGGAGTTTGTTGCTGTGTAAGTGACACCAAAACATGCATAATGTAATACGTGCTGGCGTAGCTGGCTGTGGTATTAAGTAATTTCAAATTAACAAGTACAGTAATTATTTCAGGCCTCAAAATTTCCTATTAAAAATTAATTGTTTTTAAAAGCAGGGTTCTATCTCCTTTCATCCTAAGAGATTGCATTTGGACTGCTTCAGCAAACTTATTTTAAGCATTATTTGGTATTTAAGAGCAACATAAGCAAATTTTCAATTCCTCCCTTTTTCTTTCAACTCTAATCATTTTAAAGATGAGAAAAGGCACAGAATCAACACAATACAAAAGTCACATCTAAGTTTTCCATAGCTCTTCATTGCTTAAAACTCACTTCTCTTCCATAACAGACTACCAACCTACACTGCTGTCTCCTAGTCTGTCTGTCCCTCTACCATGAGCCTGATGCTACATCAAAATCAAGGATTTAAATTTCTTGGTATCTTAATTCTAAGATACTACAGATGGGACATCAGCATGAAGAAGAGAAGGCTGCAGGGGGACCTCATTGCAGCCTTCCAGTCCCTGAAGGGAGCAGAGGAACAGGAGGGGAATCAGCTTGTTCAAAGGGCAGAGACTGGCAGGACAAGGGGGATGGAGTGAAGCTGGAGGAGGGAAGGGGGAGAGGAGATCTTAGGGGGAAGTTCTTTGCAGAGAGAGTGGTGAGGGGCTGGAAGGGGCTGCCCAGAGAGGGGGTGGATGCCCCATCCCTGGGGGTGTTCAAGGCCAGGTTGGCTGGGTCCCTGGGCAACCTTGTGTAGCTCCAGGCCTGGAGGTTGGTGTCCCTGCCTGTGGCAGGGGGTTGGAGCTCTGTGCTCCTTGGGGTCCCTTCCAACCCAGACCAGTCTCTGATTTTGTAGTGATGGGTAAATACACCGATCCTGTTGTGCCTGAGTATCATCTATGGTCCAACATCTTATACAGGCAAAAAAAAAATCAGACATAAAACCACATTAACCAATGTTTGTGCACAAATAGAAAAAAAAATTCAATTTTCTAACAGGATGTGGTACTCCCCCCTCCAACCTTTTGCAGCCAGGTCATTAGAAAGCTCTTTATAAAGGCTCTTTTACTTAAAGCTTTAAATGAAGATACTTAATTCACTGGAAGAAGAGATGGTGCTTCAGGTACTCACGAAAGAGGCAAGAGAAAAAGCGTAGGAGGAGTATGCCAAGGGAGTTAAGAGAATGGGTGGAATTGTAGGAAGAGACAGGAACAGACATAGGCTGAATCCTTAAGAGTTTGCATTAAGGAATTTTCACATTTCTTAGTGCAAATGCAATGTACAAGAAAAAAAAAAAAAAGAGTCCCAGGGGGATACAATAGAGGAGCTGCAGAGGAAGGCAGGAGTGGTGGTAATCTGGATGGACTTTACAAATCCATCAAGCAACCAGAGGAGGAGAAAATAAAGCTCTTTCTCCTGTAGCAGCATGAAGGCAGACAGACACTCAGGCACGACCAAGACAAATAAAACACCAGGTAAGCAGAAGAATCAAAACACACAATGAGAGCTGCTCTTCAGTCACAAGCCCAAGTACAAACCTCATGTTGAAAACTGCCTGGGAAAACATTTCAAGAGCAATTTTCTCTAGCAATTGGAAGAGAAGGAAGAGAATGTACCTGTTGGGACTCTTGAATAGAAAAAAAGGTTGTAAGGAACAATTTAATTATTTTCTCCTCCCTGTTTAAATCAGCTGCAAGAACAAGCAAGGGATTTTTTTTGACTGAGTTACATTGGGGCTGCAACCCAACCGTGGCAGCTGGGAAAGAGAAGGTATCCTGGGAGCACACCCGAGCTGTGTGCAGCCTCAGAGGCAGCGATGTGTCAGAGAGACGTGCTCTTCTGCTGCCTCCGTGAGGAGAGCCGTGAGCACTGTCACGGGCAGTAAAATGCGTTCTGGCAGAGGGCTCTGCGGCCTGAACTTTAATATCCCCTGGGGACGCCGCCTGTGAATGGGTTTCACAAGAGAGCAAAGTAAATAGTATAGGTCTTAACAGTGACTGACTTGCAGAGTGTCACTTGGTTTATTGGGAAGGGGGTGGAGGGGAATAAAAAGGAAAAAAGCCTTCATTGTCAGCAGTATATTGTATTTTCCTCTTGTCACATGGAAAAGAAAAATCTTTAGGAAGAATTTTTTGTATGTAAAACACACCTGCCTATAAAATACAGATGGTGTGAAGGTAAGAGCAGTCACCAACTGAAACACAGTACATAGTATAACAGGCTTGAGAAACCTCTTTCCTAACAAGAAATGGCATCAAATCTTCCATACTGTGCAGGTGGTCTCTCTCTACAGTGTACAGTCCACCCACAAAAGGGCAGGATCTGGTCACACCACTCAGGTAAAATCATTAGTTGACCTACTGAGAAAGGAACACACTGTGGTAAGTTACAGAAAGTCTAGGCTAGGCCCCTCTGCTACACCACAGAATCCTTGAGACTGGAAGAGACCTCTCCAGATAACCCAACCCAGGCAGAGCCATAGAGCAGGTCACTGTATCCACTGAGTAACCATAAAGAATAAAATAAACACATAGTATTTCTTATATTTTAGCTAATTTAAAGCATTATCTCACAGAACACTGACTCCTTTGCTTTGTTTGTTGGTTAGTATATCCATAAAAGGAAGGGGAAAATAAGGATTAAGTGCTACTTCTCTTGTGTGCTGTCCTGCAGAGAAGGTAATCCCCACAGTGCCTGCAGATGCAACACTTCAGATTCTCACCCACCTCAAGACAGTGTCTCAGATCACCATCCAAGCAGGCCTGTGGGTAGCTTTTCCAGGCTGAGCACACACGCTGGCGTTGCTTGTTGAAAAAGGAATGGGCTACAGGCAACATTTCATCAGCCTTGAAGTACAGTTTATAGAAAGTAAGACTCACTTGCCACCCCAGATGCAATTCCATACAGCAGTCCTCCTCCGTCTGTCTGCTGCTGAAAGACGTGGGTCCCGGGAGGAGGGCTCCTCTCTTGTCTAATGAAATTATACAGCAAAGTTTTCACAAGTCTGCTGGTGTATGGGAGACTGGAAAGAAAGAGAAAACGGCTTCAGCTGACTCACAGCTTGCAAAATCTGGCACGACAAGGCAGGGTGCAAAGGCTGGTGTTTGGCATTAAACACAGGCAGTAACTCTCCCGGTCTCCAGCAGACTGAGAAGGGAAAGAATGCCATGGTCTTGCCCGTGCAAAGCTGCACTGACTTCAGCCAGGCACCTTCAACACAAGGAAACTGATTTCTAGGGTTCTCTTTTTTTCAACACTGTGTTCAGTTCCATCAGCTAAGTTGTGGAATTGTTGTGTTCTGCTGCCTCAAAGACACAACTGGAGAAATATTGATGCAAAGGAAAGAAACATCGTGTTTGTGTAGTTTTCCCCCTCTGCTTTGGTTACCCAGAGCAGGTAAAAACAGGGTTTCTCCACACACACACACCAGTACTTTACAGCTGTGTGTGGCTGGGGGTCAACTTGCAAAAACCAATGAAACATCTGACCTCACGTCACTGATTGTGACAAATGCATGTAAAATCCATCAGATTTAATTAAAAGCCTATGTTATTTCCATAAACCTAAAAGGATCTCCACCAAACCAAACAGTTGGTTCCCATTTCCTTATGATTCGGAGGTGAACAGACAGGGCTCAAATTTCTTCTAACTCTCTCAGCCTAAAGGCCCTCTGCTCTGGAGCCAGGCTGGGAGAGCTGGGCTGGCTCAGCCTGGAGAAGAGAAGGCTGCTTCTGGGCAATGCTCCCAGCCCCTTCCTGCCCCTCGAGGGGCTCCAGGGGAGCTGGAGAGGGGCTGGTGCCCAGGGCAGGGAGGGCCAGGCCCAGGAGAACGGCCTTCAGCTGCAGGAGGGGGATGGAGAGGGGCTGGGAGGCAGAAATCCTTCACAGGGAGAGGGGAGGTCCTGTAGCAGGGTGCTCAGAGAAGCTGGGGCTGCCCCTGAATCCCTGGCAGGGTTCAAGGCCGGGTTGGATGGGGCTTGGGGTACCCTGGGCTGGTGGGGTGTGTCCTTGCTTATGGGTGAGCTCTGAGGTCCCTTCTCACTCACACCACTCCATGACATTAACCAGCACCCATCCATCTCTTCACGTTGCCCTAGATTCCCAGCTACCACATTCCCACCCTTCCCTCCAGAAGCCAGGTACCTGCTACTCCCAACTTGGACCTCCTAGAGCACATTCCACCTCTTCTACCTCAAACCCTGAATTCCTTTGGCCCAGAGATGTAAGTACCACCAAACCCCACACAGACTGAGGCTCTGCCTGTAACTTGCTGCTGTCTTCAGCCCTCCCTCTGCCTGCAGCCAGGCTGAGCCTCCCTCCTCTCCCCACGTGCCACTCTGGAGCAGTACCTCTAACAACTAGCAGAGATTTCAGTAGAAACGTCCCAAAAGTCTGTCCACAGGGAATTTAAGGTTGAAAGAGGATGAACAGTAGCCTAAAATGTGCAAAAGCACCATGACAAAGCCTTCAAGCCAAACCACCAACGCGCCAGAACAAGTGATGTTACTCACACAACCAAGTTGACACCTGCCAAATTCTACTACTGCAGCTGAACACTCAGTGCAGCACACACATGTGCAATCTTTTGAGGGGCTGCTGTTTAATTGTACTGTAAGAAGGCTCATGAGCATTTCTGTGGTACACAGGTTCCCTCAACTGTGATGCTACAGGAAAAGAACCTCAGGCTGGTCTGGGTGGGAAGGGACCTCAGAGCCCACCCAGTCCCACCCCGGCCATGGGCAGGGACACCCTCCACCAGCCCAGGGTGCCCAAAGCACCATCCAGAGCATCCCTGACCCATAGCCAAATAAAATAAATATTTTTAAAAAAAAATCCTGAAAGAGAAAGCTGCTTTAAGTAATGAAATTACCCTGAAAAAAAGAAAACAGTTCCCAAAAGAGTTTTAGTGAAGTCTGGGCTGTGAGAGTTACACCCAAAATCTTGCAAAGGCCTTTAGAGAAGTTTGCTTGTGTACTCCCTTTCCTTTTGAGCAGAACAAGTTCTCTATAAAAATGTGTTTCACTGCCTGTTGTGTCCAACTACAAGCAGTCCAAACAAGCCACCAGAAGCATCTGCTCTGCCCTCAGGTGCCAGCCCAGACCGCAACGTACCATCGGCCCCGCATCAGGTACTTGTGAACCATGCTCTCTCTCAGGATTTCTTTGTGGAATAACTGGCACGAGAGGAAGACGATGAGAGTTGTCACAGCTTCCAAGGAAATGCTGTATGTGATATCTCTGCAGAGGGGAAATAAAACAGGGAAAAACAGGGATTAATCCACTGGGCTTGTTCACAAACTAGCATCCAGTAACACACAGTCGCTTCACCTGAGGTTACACGCTGTTTAGCACAGCGAGTTTCAATTGGGAGCATGGAAACAACAAATGAAAAACAGCCAGAATCCCTTCATACCAACAGCAGTTTGTTTTTCTTAAAGATAAGCATTGAGATAATCATAAGATATGACATAAGATATGACAATAGACAAGACCATCTAAAAATATTCATGTGTTTCCCCAAAGTTTCCAGGTGCAATTTTCAGGCTAGGCTTCACTCTGAAAATAATAGATCTATCCCTAAAAGTGTGTCCTGTGTCCTGTTAAATGATATGGTCACACAACCATCGCTCTAACTCAGGGGAACATCCAGGTAGCCAAACACAGCTCCACCTGCCAGGAAAACTGGATCCCAAAGAAAGGAATATACTTAAACTATTATTTGTGTATTGTAAGAAATGCACAGAGTATCGAGATGCCACATACAGCTGTTCCATTGTAAATGGCATTTTTGAGCTAACAGTGAAGTATAAAGTTGCAAGACCTTAGAGCAAATCCCAAAGAACATGCTGTAATGACTAAATCATAGAATGTGTAAGGTTGGAGTGGACCTAGTCCAACCCCCTGCAGTGAGCAGGGACATCTTCACTCGATCAGGTTGCTCAGAGCCCCATCAAGCTTGACCACGAATGAGACTCTCCAGGGATGGGGCCTCCACCACTCCCCTGGGCAACCTGTGCCAGTGTCTCACCACCCTCAGAGTGAAGAGCTTCTTCCTAATACCCAACCTAAATCTCCCCTTTTCTAGTTTAAACCCATCACCCCTTGTCCTATCACTCCATGCCCTCGGGAACAGTTCTTTCCCACCTTTCAGGTACTGGAAGGCCACAAAGTCCTCCCCTCGGCCTTCTCTTCTCCAGGCTGAACAACCCCAACTCCCTCAGCCTGTCTTCACAGGAGAGGTGTTCCAGCCCTTGGATCATTTTTGTGGCCTCCTCTGGACCCACTGCAAGTGCTCCATGTCCTTCTTGTGCTATGGGCTCCAGAGCTGGACACAGTATTCCAGGTGAAGTCTCCGCAGAGCGGAGGGGCAGAATCCCTGCACTGGGTCCCAACCCAGGTGCAGGACCCTGCATTTGGCTTTCCTGAACCTCATTAATCATAGAACCATAGAACCACCCAGGTTGGAATAGACCCATTAGATCAAGTCCAACCACAGCCTAACCCTGCCTAGCCCTCCTGTAGATCATGTCCTTAAGCACGACATCTATACACCTTTTAAATCCTTCCAGGGACAGTGACCCCACCACCTCCCTGGGCAGCCTGTCCCAACCCCTGATAGCTCTTTCAGTACAGAAATTCTTCTGATCTCTGACCTCAGTCTCCTCTGGGGCAATTTTAAGCCATGTCCTCTCACCCTGTCGCTTGTCACCTGAGAGAAGAGACCAACCCTGACATCTCTGCAACTACCTGTCTTGCAGGGAGCTGCAGACAGCAATGAGATCTCCCCTCAGCCTCCTTCTCTCCAGACTAAACATCCCCAGCTCCCTCAGCCACTCCTCACAGCACTTGTGCTCCAGACCCTTCACCAGCTTCCTCTCCCTCCTCTGGACACGCTCCAGCATCTCAACGTCCTTCCTGCAGTGAGGGGCCCAGAACTGGACCCAGCACTCGAGGTGCGGCCTCAGCAGAGCTGAGCGCAACAGAACTCTCCCTGCCCTGCTCCTGCTGCTCACACCATTCCTGACACAGGCCAGGATGCCACTGGGCTCACAGGGCACACTGCTGGCTCATGCCCAGCCGCCTGCCCACCCACAGCCCCAGGCCCTTCTCCCCCAGCAGCTCTCCAGCCGCTCTGCCCCAGGCCTGCAGCGCTGCCTGGGGTTACTGTGACCAAAGTGCAGGACCCAGCACTCGGCCTTGTTGAACCCTGTGCAGTTGGCCTCTGCCCATGGCTCCGGCCTGTGCAGGTTCCTCTGCAGAGCCATCCTGCCTTCCAGCAGATCCACACTCCCACACAATTTGGTGTCACCTGCAAACTTACTGAGGGTGCACTCAATCCCCTTGTCCAGATCATTAATGAAGATGTTAAACAGGACCGGCCCCAGCACAAGCCCTGAGGAACACTTGTGACCGGCCTCCAGCTGGGTTTAGCTCCATTCACCACAGCTCTCTGGGCCCAGCCAGTTTTATCCCAGCTAAAAGCATACCCATAAGGTTCACCTGATCCCACTTCTCCAGCCTGCCCAGGTCCCTGGCTAAGTCGGCAAAAATTTATTACAAAATTAAATATTAATTTAGCAACGTTCATTAAGGACAACTAGGAAAGGCTGTGCAGCAAAATGGGTGAGAGATGCACTATTTGGGATGTCCTGTGTTCTCCCTTCCTGCTTCTGCCTATAATGACCTTATTACATATGTTTAAAAGAGGGAGAACAGCAGCATTTGCCTCAAACAGTAATAAATTTCAGACTATATGAAGCCTTTAAAACACAATGAAATCTACTCATACTTCTAAAATTCAAAGATTTTATAGTAACTATTTTTAGAAATCAGCATCACTGTGTTTTTAAGTGGTGATGCTAAGTTTTTGTTATAGCTCATTTAAAAAAAAAATCATATTCTTAAAGTAAGTATAAACACAAAACTAAGCACTCTTTCAAATAATGACAACTTTAAAACTACGTTGCTGTTGTCTCTTGGGAAAAAAACAAAACAAAACCCAAACAGAAAAGACTCAGCAGAGTAAAACTCTTCAATTTAGTTTCAGGATCAGAACTGGTGTGGTGCTTACCAAAACGAACAGGATTTCATTTATGAAAAGCCAATCTGATTTTTAGCACCCTCAAAGACTTTAACAGTCTCAAACGTGGCGATAGAAATGCTTCAAGTAATGTGTTACTGTAAAGCACACAGGAGAAGAATTTTACGGACAGTGTAAGTTAAGCTCTTCTGCAGTAGCCCTAGGACAGAGTTTTGGAGCAAAGAACGTGACAGTTACTAGCTCCAAGTCAAGAGCAAACTGGAATCACAGCTTCCCGCACATGACCACTCTGCCTCCAATACAGAAATGTTTCTGGAAGTCAAGGCTGTGCAAACTCCCTGTTTCTTTTTATTATCTTGCCTGATTTAAGCATTTGAAACAAGCAGCATTTTAACTGTTACCTCAGGAAGAGGCGTACTGGTTAAATCACATTCTTCCTTAAAATCTGCGAGAACATTGTAATGGCTTTTAATTTTGGGGAGTTACCTGACTTTTTGCCCACTGCTGAGGAAGTTAGCCAGTGTAAATGCTGATAATTAGATCAGGCCAGAGGTTATGCTGTGATCTGGTTCCATGGCAAAGTCATAGCAGCCAGAAGCAAGGCTGAGCTAGGAACGGATCCCACTCCCACACAGCTGCTACCCACCTTCCTCCCAAGCACAGCAAGGATTTATATAGACCAGTTGCCACAGGTTTAACCACCAGCAAAAAAAAAAAACCCAAACCAACCAAAACCAAAAACAAGTTTTCATTAAGAAAGGGCATTTTTCTCCCCAAAACAGCATCTCAGAGGAAAAAACAGAGCAAAACCAAACCCTCACTTTTTAGCTATAGAAAAGAATAAATCAGAGGCTTCTTGTTACCAGCAGAATAACGTCTCCCACCCTGTTGATGAATGAAAAGGATTGCTTCATGAGACACTACAACATCCACTGGGTCACTCTGCTGCGAAGAAAACAAATTTTAAGAGTCTACTGTATTTTTTTTTCCTCCATTTCAATCATTTGTTTATTTTTCTGACAAACCATACAAGTGGAACAGCGAATCTGAGGAGACCTTACAAAATTATTTTCCATTTTTGTAAGATTCAGTGTAAAGACATAAACAAAGAGGTTACTGTAATGTCTTAAGCAATGTATCTTTTTTTTTTCTGGAAATAAAGAAAATCTGCCTACAGTGTCCTTTTATAGCTCTAAAAGAAGAAAAAAGAGAGCTAAATTCCCACAGCATGAATGAGTTACTCTAATTTTCTTGCTCTTCAAAACCCAGGTAAGGCACATTTAGCTGCAGAAACATACCACTCGACCTGCAGAATCAGTCCAAATTAAATCTGCTGTGACATAAACCCATTCAGAGTGCTGATATCTGGGGTAACCCCTCAGCTACAGCCTCCCCTTTATTTATAAGCACAAGAATACAACTTCAGAGCAAATTCTTTTTCTCCACCACAGGTCAAATGTACAGTTTTCTGAAACTCAAGCATTTCTGAAGGGTCACCAGAACTACCAGGAACCCCTTTCAACTTCAAAGAAAACGCTGTTTATTTACACTGAGTGGCTATAGAATAAGGGGTTAGTTTTTCTGGGGTTTTTTTTGTTTTGTTTTAATTCAAAGCTATTGGTCATATAGAATGACTTTACATGGAATTTATGCTGATCTCCAACTTGCTCTAAAAACTGTTTGCTTGCAGATAAGGAGGAAACTAGAAATAATGAACTCATGTATCAATTACATGTCAAAATTATTTCACTAGTTATTTCAGAAAGCCAGAACTGCATGATCTTTTGAGTTTCCCTGGTGGTGTGTTTTTTTCTTTCCCACATGTCTTTTAAAAAAAAAAAAATCCACATTACTCAGATAAAGTCCCAAGTAAACTGACTTAATAGAGCAACATACCAAAGCATAAACAGGTTGTTGCTTCCCCCCACTTCTCTTTTGGAAATGTAAGAGTTATTTTCACTTTTTTCTCCCACATTTTCCTCCCCACTGGAGGACCTATTCCAGTAGCAGCCAGACAAGCTAACAGATGCTATTCTTTTATCCCTCTTAAGACACAATTCTTTCATGAGGGCATAGCCTGGCATAGACCAAGCTCTAGAAATCACTGCAATTGTTTTCCTCCTGTCTCTGGGTTCTTCCCCTCTTACAAGTAGCACCACACCACTCCTCAGCAACACAAACCCAGCGCCCATTTCTTCAAGCCTGATGGAACAGGTCCAGGGTCTTCCACGTGACACCCAAGTTAAAACTGGTTTCTGGCGTCAAACCTTGTAGTCTTCAAAGCAAAGACACATCTTATATACCTGTGATTAGGTTAAACGTTGAATTCTTCTCGGAAAGATGACTTCAGCTCCAAACTGCAAGATTTCTAGACACTAGCACAACATGCTTCAGTACCTACATTTCACTATACAGCAACTGATACATCAATGGATGCTTCCAAAAGCAATGATACAATGCAAGAAACACTTTTAATTTAAGCAACCAGGTACAACCTGTAGCATAGTAATCTTTAGACGTCTCATTAACATCAAAAGACAAAAATTCTAGCTCATCAGCAACACTTTCCACCTTAATCCCTTGTGTCAGGTAGAGAGCAGAGACACTGTGGTCCTCAGACACCAGTGGCCCTGGGAGTACTGCCACATAAAGTGGCACTGCATTTATATGTCAATAAACTGGCAGAGAAACTAATGCTTCCAGGATACTAACTAGAAAGGATATCACTTCTCCTCTGGTATTCCATCACAAATATATATATTTTTTTATTGATCAACTGTATTTATTAATTGCAGTGGCAGACCTGTAACTTCCATCAGAGCTACCAACCCTGAGGCATCTGGGGCTGGAGAAATATGCCAGATCATCCATCATCACATCACATCCTTACAGAAGTTCTCTCTGCTTGAACTGGATGAAGATTTCACCTTGCCCTTTTACAGTTAATTTTAAGTTTACCATAAAGCTGACACTGCACTTAGAAAGTTCCACTCATCCAAAAAAGAGAGGTCTGAGGTCAAAACAATAATCTTGCACAAAGAAGAGCTTTTACCTGTAGCAGAAACAGGAAAAGAGCACACACAAGCAGGCAGTTCAAGCAACCTGCCTCAGCAGTAACTCTTCCAGCTGCAGTAGCTGCAACACCTGCCACTTCTTGCTCACACACAGGACAAGCGCTCGCTCGCCCTACGTTGTACCACCTGACAAACGTGTCACACCAGGGCACAGTGCTGGCGTTTGGAGAAGATTTCATCTGGGCTACAAAGAAAACACTGGAGTCTGAAGCAGAGCAAAACATGCAAATGATAATAGGAAGGTCACCTGTCAGTCGCTGCCTGTGGGGAAATACAAAAGCCCAACTACTCTTGTCTGCTCCTGCAGAACCCAGTGGAGGCAACAGGAGTAGCTTGCAGGAGTTTGATGTTACTAGCAGCTCACATGCCTAAGTTGGCTCATGGAGGGCAAATCCTCTGAGGAGCAGCTGAGGGAGCTGGGGGTGTTGAGCCTGGAGAAGAGGAGGCTGAGGGGAGACCTTATCACTGCCTACACTGACCTGCCAGGAGGGTGCAGAGAGGTGGACGCTGGTCTCTTCAGCCAGGGGACAGGAGATGGGACAAGGGGCAATGGGCTCAAGCTGCCCCAGGGCAGGGTCAGCTCAGCTGGGAGGGCAAAGTTCTTCCCTGGCAGAGCTGTCAGGGCCTGGCCCAGGCTGCCCAGGGAGGGGGCTGAGTCCCCACCCCTGGGTGTGTTTAACAGAGGGTAGATGAGGTGCTCAGGGATCTGGTTTAGCACAGGACAGGAACGGTTGGACTTGATGATCTTAAAGGGCTTTTCCAACCTGCTGATTCTGTGAACAGCCCACCACACAACCAACCCAAATGAAGATAAAAAGTACATGCCAGCCCCTGTTCCCCCTACTCTCCTCCACACTGAAGAAAGAAACCATAGCAGGTAGGCAAGGAAATGCCTACTTAAAATACAACAGCAGCAGCCACCAGAATTGCTTCACAAGGTTTTGGTTTTCAGAAACCTGTTTCTGTGATTCTGTAAGTTGCTAAGGGGAGTGGTATTAGTGTCAATGCCATTTCCAAACGATGCAACTGCTCCCCACAGAACCAGAACTACATCCCTGTTAAAACCTCAGCTCCTCAGTGTCCTGGTATCTGCTTTTTCCATTCAACACCATATGAATGACCCTCTGTCAGCATCATCTACACAGAACTTCCAACAATCTACCTATGTGTCACCATCCTGCTGCTGGCTTCTCTCCAGTGACCAACACCGCTCGCAATTTCATTCTGTGCTTACCACATCATCCAGCTCTGCTCTCTGCCTTGGAGAGAGAGATCTGTGAAAGAACCACCAAAAAGAAGCAAGCACCAAGATATAGGAAAACCTCAGCTGGGGACTCCAGTTACCAGGCTGAAGGAACATGCTGTTGTAAATGCTTTAATTACTCTATGAAATGCAGTTATTTCTATCCCTTCATGAACAGAGGCTGGGAGCTCATAAACGATTTCACACCTACAGAGCAAACAGGCTGAACAGTCAGAAACGACACCAAATTTCAACTCACACCTTTAAATGAAACCCCCTTAAAATAATAAAATATTCAAATATTTTCCTGAACTTTCACCCAGCCAGAGCTGTCTACTCCGAGTATTAAGAGGTTAAAAGGTAACTCATTTTCTAATTCAGGAAAGTTGCCAAAAGGGCTGATTCATACAAAAACTCAAATCATACAGGAACCAGGTTTCATTTCCCTGCTTCCTGAGGGCCCACCAGAAAGGTGAAAGAGGAGTCAGAGACCAGCATCAGTTTGGAAAACTGAAAAGCAAGTTGAGTGTTTAGTTATCAGTCTCAGGATAAAAGCTCAGCAGCTCCAAGGGAACATAATCTTTCCTCTTGGAATCGCTCCTAATTTTACACTCGCTGATGGCAAACACACACTGTGGCAGCCAGCAACATGCTACACTCATTACAGCTGGCAGCCAACATTTGGGAGATGTCCCAAAGGGGCACTCAGGAAACACCAACTGGAAGCAGAGAGCATCTCTGACATTTCCTACTGCCTCCCCGCCACACTCGGCATTCCTGACTGGGGGACAGAAGGGGAGGGAGAAAACTACCAGGGATGGAGATACTCTTAAGAGGAGCATCTAGAGGACTGCAGTGACATAAACCACCCAAGCCAGCCATGGCTCTCTCCATTCTCACCTCAATAGCATTCAGTTCTTCCCTCTATGGACTATAAACAGTAGAAATAGTCTTTTGGCAGATATATCTACATTCTTCTGCAGGTACCTTGCACATACCAAGTCTTTTAAGTACCATCTCCTAAATCTAAGTGAAAGGCCTTACCCTTTGAAGAACAGCAGACAGGAGAGCAGTCCAAATACCCACAAAAATGGACAGCTTATGAATTTCCTTTCCTTAATGATGGGGCTTGTGTGGCTTTCAAACCCCAGGGAAAAGGCAGCCGCTGAGAAGACAACCCGAGTGCTCAAGAAGCTACTGTAGAACATTGCTGAGATCTGGGCAGAGCCAGACCTCAGGAATCACATGTTCTTTTGCTCTGGACCTTCAGACACTTAAAAGGCCACATATTTTCTTCATCCATGTCACTCTTCTGATGGCAAACCTCCAAGTAAGCATTTATTTGATGCACCACCAAATTAAACTCCCTTTATGCCATCAGATGCCTCCAACAAAGAGCACCACAGTCTTCAGCTTTGAGGACCTTCAGAGTGAAGCAACACCAATCCCCTCCACTTTGATATTTTTTCAACCTAAGTTTCAGCAGATGGAAGCTTCTCTGTGATGATGAGACAAAACTGCCAAAAATGCTGAAGTCAAATAGCTCTTCAAATAGCAGACCTACTACAATCTTGGTAACAGTTCCTTGAATGGTCCTTTTTTAAAAAGCATTAGTCTTGACCTATTGTTTGGAAAGTAACAAGTAAAATATGACACTCCTGAAACAGGAGAGAAAGCAGTTCTTAACCTTTTTGCTGCTCGCAATTGCCAAGGGAAATAAAAGCCTAAACATTTCTCATCATGACAGAGCATCAGTCCTATATGGCAATGACTTCTAGAGCTTTACCAATCTTTCCCAATTCTTGCCTTTTAAGCTCTCAGGATATGTAGAGCATCCTTAAATGAGTCAAAACATTACACTGTTAACACTGAAATTTGGAAGTAACCAAGATCTAAAACAACCTAAAACAACCATGACTACAAAAAAAAAATAATGGAATAATAGAAATATCAACTAACTTCTAACTGGCACCACAGGGTGCTACTTAACAGTGATGTAATTAGATCACAACATTTAATTTTTCCTCCAAATGCATTTATAGTTTTTAACAAAGTGAAAATGTACTGATAACAACCAGATGTTCAGTTAGGAACACCACCTCTTAACAAGCTGCTGAAAAAAGCCTTTGTAATTTAAAGTTTTGGGAGCTCTATCTCACAACAAAATTTTCAGCAGTAGTTTCTACATTGAAGTCATACAACTGAACACTGAGGCTGCAGCTTTTTGCTGACTGTGCAGGTTTTAATCATGAAAATACACTCTAATAATGTGCTAACATTAACAAAAGCAAAGAAAAAGCAGGGTATCCTAACGTACCCATGGGAGCCATAAATCAAACATCAACTTACTGTAGCACAAGTGTTACGAGGGACTGCATGAGTTTAATTCTTAAAAATAATAATGCAGTATTATATATATATATTTAAATTAAATGGTAATATGTAAAACCTTTTTCCTTAGCATTTTATACAAAGAAAAAACACACAAACCTGGGAGGGGTGGCTGACACCCCATGAGGCTGTGCTGCCATCCAGTGAGACTTAAGACAGGCTGGAGAGGTGGGAAGGGAGAATTTTAATAAGGTTGAACAAGGGCAGTGCAGGATCTGGCATCTGTTGAAGAACAACCCCAGGTACCAGTATAGGTTGGGAACTGGCCTGTTGGAGAGCAGTGTAGGGGAAAGGGACATGGGGGACAACAGGATGACCATGAGCCAGCAATATGTGCTCGTGGCTAAGGCGGCCAACGGCATCCTGGGGTGTGTTAGAAGGGGGTGGTTGCGTGATGAGTAGGTCAAGGGAGGTCCTTCTCGTCCTCTACTCTGCCCTGCTGGGTGCAGTTCTGGGCCCCTCAGCTCAAGAAGGACATAGAACTCTTTGAAAGAGCCCAGCACAGGGGCACCAAGGTGATGGAGGGAGTGGAACCCCTTCCTCATGAGGAGAGGCCGAGGGAGCTGGGCCTCTTTAGCCTGGAGAAGAGGAGACTGAGGGGTGACCTCATTAATGTTTATAAAGATGCAAAGGGTGAGAGTCAGGAGGCTGGAGCCAGGCTCTGCTCAGGGGTGGCAGCGACAGGACAAGGGGCAGCGGGTGCAGCTGGAGCAGAGGAGGTTCCATGGGAATGTCAGGAGGAACTTTTTCCCTGGGAGGGTGGCAGAGCCCTGGGACAGGCTGCCCAGAGAGGCTGTGGAGTCTCCTTCTCTGGAGACATTCCAACCCACCTGGATGTGTTGCTGTGGGATTTAGTCTGGGTGCTCCTGCTCTGGCAGGGGGATTGGACTGGATGATCTTTCAAGGTCCCTTCCAACCCCTAATGTTCTGTGAAAGCAGCAGAGAGCGTTTTTCCAAAGGGTAATTCAAGACCTTCTACTAACTTCCTGGTGGAGCCAGAACACTGCAGAGACTTGTTAGTTCTACTACAACCTGTTTTAACTGTGCTGAGCATAACTGCTTTAAAGCACCTATACCTTTCCCAACACACACTGACTTTGAGAAATGGCTTCTTAAACTCATCACAGATAATTCTGAGATGCCCTTAAATGTGCCTTGTTGTCTATCTCCACAGAGTTTCCCAATTTAACTCAACACATTTTGGCTCTTCAGTTGTATGTCATAGTAAGGGACATGGTGAGGTACTTACAGACTTAACATTTGTCATCTGCCCCTTCTCACACATTTTGCTTATTAATTTTGAGCTAGACTGCCCAGCTGCATTTTCCAAGCAGGTCTGCAGGTTATTTTGTAGGTTAGACATGAGCTCATTCTGCCAAAACTTCTAGTAGAGGACGCTCTGCCCATGCTTGGGAAAGACTCAAACCTCCATGAACTCAGTTCCCTGGCCAAGCCCAACCCCTCATACTGATTTTAGTCCTGGGTTAAGTTTATGTACCTGTCTGCAAATACCACACAGGTATCATAGCCTAAGCTCTCCTCCCAACAGTACCTGTTGCATATACAGCTTCACAACATGGTACTCAACTGTGAAGAACAATGTGACCTTCCTATGTTACAGTCATAAATTTCTCACTATTCCATAACAGAATCTACTCAGCTTTGTCCAGCAACGCTGACCACTCTTCAGGAAAACATTTGCAGAAACAAGCAAAAACCCCCAAACCAGTATTAAAAATGGCCCTTCTGAAAACCATAAAGAGGTGGGAAAAATCACAGTACCTCTGAAGTGTACTAGGTTCTACCAGAATAGGCACCAGATGTGACATTTAGAACAATTTCAAAAGGCAAAGTGTGGGGACTGTTGCACAGCTACCTCTGCTCTGGAACTTGGGACGTGGAGATGGTCTTCCACCCTTTGAAGCAAACCTCAGCATTTCAGTGAAGGAGAGGAGAGGGGGGCAGAGAAGCAACACACGCAGACAGCAGCTGCCAGCTGTACCCACTCTATCACCAAATTGCATCTACATAACCTCAGGGACACACTAGTTGTGACAATCCTCAGGTAAAGCTATCAAATGGTCCTGACAAAACCTTCACTGCTCTGAGTCGCTTTGAAGGCAGGCTCAGCATGGAGATTTTAACCCTCTGTCACAACAACAATTCCCCTTTAGCAGCAGCTTTACAGGCAGACACTGTGAGCTGTGCTGCTGGAAGCTGCCAAAGCAGCCCATCCTCTGGCAAGCGACCCTCAGTCCTGCTACAGAAATCATCACAAGTTTAAGGGTGTCAAGTGTTCCACTCAGACAATCCATTCCTTCCCAAAATTCACCTACTGGCTTGTAATTAACTTGATTTATTCCAGCTAAATACAGAAATTACCTTCCCCCTTGGTACAAAGTAGAGAAGGAACTTGGAATAAGTCTGAACAGGGAGAGTGAGGGAAGTAAAAGGTTAAATCACCTCTAAAATAATCATGATCGAGTGAAAACTTCTCACCCTTCTAGTGTCTTTATGAAGAACAGGGTTGGATTTGGTTATCAGCAAAAGCAAGGTTTTCCACATCTCCTTTCCCCTACCTCAATTCACCTTCAATGATGTGAGTTATGGAATAATTAGTTATGGCATTATCACACTGTTAAATATATTAAACTGACAACAAGAAAACAATGCACACTTTTGTCAGGGCTGGGAACTAACTGAGAATGCAGTAGCACGCTACTTCAGGAAAAACTTAGCTAAGACAAACTTGCTTGACAAAACACCCCACAAAACCAAATTTTCCACGTCTCTCATGAAAAGTATTTTTTCTATATGGCTCAACGTTAAAGATTATAAAAAGCTTTCATGCCTTTTTTTGTAATAAGCCATTATTATCACTATATTATATACTAGACTGGAGCTTTCAACAGCTACTTCCATTCCCAGCAAGCTGAGAGATGCTGACAGGTTCAAGTGCTGAAAAGGGTTAAGAACAATCATGCCTGTAAAACTTCTTTCTACCAGACAAACAGAACAAATGATACTGGACTCCACACACACACACACACACACACACTCTCCCCTTGGGATTTCCAAGAAAGAAAAACAAAGCCCTGCAGGATTTACAGACTTGTCTGTGTATCAGAGTCCTTTCACCCCTCTGTGCTTCCTCTAATCTGTTCCAAACAAAAAGTGAATCTGCCCCAGGAAGTCCTGACAAGCTCTGCAGAATGACTCTCTAAATCACACTGCTAATTCATTACACATTACCTGCCCAAGCCCTCATTTAACGTTGACAGAGTTGTGTTTAATGAGAGCAGTGTTTCAAAAACCATTGCACCTCTGTCAGCTTTCTAACCAAAAGAACAGCCTGAAGTGCAAAACTTGAGTCATCACTACAAACCACACCAGAAGGGATAACCTGAAACTCTTTCAGAGCTGTGATGCTTTAACTGGGGCACTGCATTTTAGGCACAGACCACAATGCAGTGTAACACAGAAGATCATGCTGACAGTGTCTTCGACAAAGCTCATCTTGGGACAAAAAAGGGAGTTAAAACTTCTAACAAGTGTGGGAAAGGACTTTTATTTCCGAAGTAAGTTCTCCCACATGTAATCCTGAAGGACCTAATGGCTTGTGGAGCCAGCACAACTCAGAGCAGATACATGAAAAAAGCCACAGAAACAAATCCGGGGATCTGCAGAAATATTCCACTTGGTCATTTCTCTCTTCAGACATCAGTTTGCTGGTATTTCAGAAATTAGTATTAAATGATGACTGAACACACATGCAGCTCAAAGACCCACACAACTGCAAGAGAGGAAACTTCTTTGGCACCTGCTGCAGCCCCCTGAGATGAAGCGACTCCCTCCCTCCCCTGTACACTTCCCCACACCCAATTTCTAGCCAAAATTTACCCAAAACACACATCAAAGATCTTACAACAGGGTAATTTCTGTTAATGGCTTGGGCTGGGTGTGAGATGCTCATCATGCACTTCTGACAGCACAATCAGGGCTGCTACTGGCAGCAGTTTATCACTATCAGTGCTGCACTATCATGTGAAGCACTCAAATACAAGTGTTTACACATTTTATCTCCATCACTCTAAATTTTATATTCTCTCCAGCACTTGGTTTGTACAAAGAGCCTGAAAAAAAAAAAAGGAAAAACAAAGAAAAAGGCCAACTTACAAGAGGGGAATTTCAACGATGAGCTGGATGAGGCAACACAGCAACTCTTCTATGAGGTCTTCACACTCTGTTCCTGAAAAGAAGCATACCAAAAGCTTTCTGGATTTTCAAATACCAAAAGAAAGCAAAGATTTAAACACATAGATCCTGATGATCACTATTTTAATTGAGGTACAAACACCAGAAATTCTACCTGTTTAAGAAGATGGCATTCCATCTATCCTGAAACAGAAAGCTCTTGAGAACACTACCAGAGAAAACAGTGATACTGAGACTTTGTAAGCCACAACTGGATAAATTGAGATACTGGTGTTACATAGGTATGCTACTATTAAATCAATCAAACCTTACTTCACTACTTAAGTTCATATTAAATGATGTTACTACTAACAGTTGAACTAGTCACTAGTAACTTCTCACTGCTCCACAATTCAAGTCTCCTCTCAACACTCCCTGCACTCTGCCTGTTTCCCCAGCCCTTTTTAAATCCCAAGTGAAGAATAAGCAGACACGGTATCATCTGCCTAACAGGCAGAACACTGTTCTCAGCTGTGATCTCTCAGATGAACACAGCCTACAACACACATCACTGATGCTCCTGGCAATAAAATCCACACTATTTTTCCACCAATACACGCTGATTTAAGAGGTTTTACCTATTTCAATGACAAGGAGTCATGAATTCCCAGAGTCCTTTTCAAGGGAGCAGAAATTACTCCCCACTCACACACAATGTGGCAAAGTCCATGGGGTGATTAAGTTACCTTTTAAAACTGCAACTATTCTAAGCAATGAAAGTGGTGGTATTTCACATTAGCACTGCCATTTTTAAAAGTATCTGTAACACAAGACTTGCTGAGGAAAAAGCTTATTAAACTATCTGAAGTTCTCACATAATACTAAAAGAGAGAGCTGAGAAATCTCTTCGCTCATTAGGATTTTTGCTGCTTTCAAAATAAAATTATGAAGGAGAAGCCAACAACACAAGCAGCATCTTAGAACGCTGAATGGCTCAAGAGCGGGCACAGTTTTCCCCTCTGCATCACCCAACTGGCATTACAGCACCACGATTGCCAAAATGCTTCTTTATTTTGTATTTTCAAACAAATAATTCCTGCAATAAACACGTTACAGCCAGGAAACGGCGGTGTCACTCTGTTCAACCTGGTTTTTAAATCCAGAACTCACTTTCCAGAAGCACACCAGAGGGAATATGCACAATAAAGCAGAAGTATTTCTTTCCACAACTGGTTTATTAAAAACACAGTAAGAATTGTCACCTAGTGAACTGCAGGCTCTAAAGGAAATCAGGTTTGTTTTCTATCACAAAAAAAATAGTTTCCTTTATATAGAATCCCCCATGAGTAACACAATGCAGCTCCTGTGAGTGAAAACAGAGGACTGCTAGGAGTATTTAACCCAATACAGAAACCACCACGAATAATGAAGCCCAGGTAATACATTATAAAATAACATGAATGTGACAGTTTCTTAAAGACTGCTTTTTTTTTTTATTCTAGAAAATACTTGACAGCAAGACTGCTATTAGTTTCCAAAAGGTACCTTATTTTTTTCCCTGTTGACAACTGAGGAAAGTGAGGAAGTGAGAGGAGAAAGGATGAAAAGAGCAAACACATTTTAAGAATCTTCTTTCCTTCCACCACACAATATACACAACCCACCTGAAGAGAGACTGATGCTATCTGAATATGAAAGAGGGCTTCCCCCACACTATCTTCAGAATAAAGCAAGGTAACGGTGGGTTTGCACAGAGAATGGAAGATGTAAGTCTCCCCTGCTCTATTCTCAAACTATTTTTTTTCCTTCTCCTTTAAAAAATAAAAACACAACTTAATTGCTGTAATCAATGTCATTCAGCTACAGTAATTAATGTATCCTTTTCCCCCACTGGGCTACATGCATTCATGTTCAGTTCTTGCCTTGCCCAGACAATGAGGGGGTGCATGCCAAATCTATAACGTGAGAGTGAGCTATGAACAGGGAATGCTGTGTGTTTTCATAAACAATGTCTTTCTTTCAATAGCAGGATAAAGACAACACACACACAGAGTACTCAGCCACGTTAATAGAGCACATATTTGGATCAAAGACAGGTGTAAAGCTTTGGGGCAAAAGAGTCAAGGGTGCTGTCTGGATAAGATGAGAGCAGAGAGAGGAATCATCTTGGGAATTCTTGCCAAAGTCCCTGCAAACACACACAGCTTGTGCACTGTCCACTTAACACTGAGGTATCACCTTCCACCAGCTGTATCAGACTCCTCAAACACATGGTTCACTTGTATTGTGGGTTTTTAGGCTTTTTAGGGAGTTTGTTCCTGGGTTTTGGGGGTTTTTTTACATAAATAGTATTTTCTTAAATGATAATCTAGTCTGTAAAGCTATTAGACACAAGCCAAACGGCCTAGCCAGAGAGAAATATATACGCAGGGAGACTTCACTTGCAGTAAAACGAGGCCAGCTCCATCCTCAGTCATGATCCAGGGTCTAACAATGGCTGAAACACAGTCTTTCTTGACAGGAACCTAACCTCTGTGTTGTCAAGACCTGACCTGTTGTCACAGAAGGATGTGCCTGGTGTCAGTAAGATATTCAGGCACAACGGGTAGCTTCACCTCAGATGCTACTCCTTCTTCTATCCTATCGCTCCTACGTATAGGACAGAACCTGGACACCAGTAAGGGAATTCTGACTTGAAAATCAGCACCTAAAGCTTCATCCATTCAATTCAACCAGCAGACTTAAAGCTTCTTTGGGTTTTGTGGATTGATCTTCAGCAGTGAGGACTCTCCAAATCTCTCTACTTGCCCTGAAAAGTGTTAACAATGAGTACATAAACTAATTTCCATTTCTCATTTCCTTTATGTGATAGCTGAACACTCATGAAATCATTTAAGGGCTGCAGTAAACAGTTATGTATTGCCTCCTCTACGTCCTCTTATTTGCTGTAGCTTACCAAACACAGTCCTCAGCAGCATGTGATAAAACCTTCTCTAGAGAGAATGAATAAAGGTTCTGACGACAGGCCAGGGAAGAGGGTGAATGAATTGATGGTTTGATTTAAAACACACAGCATGGGCCCATCTCTCTTACACCTCTGGATCACAGCTAACCTAAAGAAATTATAGGATGCAAACAGTGACAGGCTCACTGAAAGATAGATGACTTGTGTTAGAAAGATGAACTCCAGCATCACATCAGGATATAATGATAAACTGGAAAAATCCAGCTTAGGATTTATTAGTATCAGGATTGTTTAGTTGAATCTTAAGGAATACAGTTTAAGTCTCTGTAAGGACTTCCCTACAATCAAAACTCTGCCATGTCCTCTCAAGCTAAAGGTAAATTCCCAGCTATGGATGGAGAGGCAAAGGTTGCACTTCCCAGGCTAAGGAACCACCTGACAAGTGCCAGAAGGAAGAAACTTCAACTCATGGGTCAGCTATTTGGGAAGGAACCCCTGATGAGTGCTGTTAGCTGAGAACTGAGCCTGTGCCACTTACTCATTATAACTTTCTCACGGTATCACAGACTCACAGATCATTAGGGGTTGGAAGGCACCTCCAGAGATCATCGGGTCCAACCCCCTGCCAAAGCAGGGTCCCTAGGACAGGGCACACAGGTTGGTGTCCAGATGGGGCTGGAATCTCCCCAGAGAAGGAGACTCCACACCCCCTGGGCAGCCTGTCCCAGGGCTCCCTCACCCTCACTGGGAAGAAGTTCTTCCCCACATTGGGGGGAACTCCCTGTGCTCCAACTTGAGGCCATCGCCCCTTGTCCTGTCCCCACAGACCACTGAAAAGAAGCTGGCCATTTCCCCCCCTTCAGCTATTGATCCCCATTGATCAGATCCCCTCTCAGGCTTCTTTTCTCCAGGCTGAACAGCCCCAGCTCACTCAGCCTTTCCTCACAGGGGAGATGCTCCAGGCCCTTCCTCATCTCCGTACCCTCCTCCGGACTCTCTCCAGGAGATCCCTGTCTTTTTTATCCCAGGGAGCCCAGAACTGGCCACAACACTCCAGGTGGGGCCTGAGCAGGGCAGAGCAGAGGGGAGGATCCCCTCCTGTGACCTGCTGGCCCCGCTCCTTTTGATGCCCCCCAGGATCCCATTGTCTCTCTCATCCCCAGGGCACACTGCTGGCTCATGGCCACCCTGACACCCACCAGCACCCCCAGGTATTGGATGCTACAACATATCCACATGCTCCAACATTTACCAAACAAAAAACCTCAGTAATCACATTTTTTGACACAAAGCACAATCACACAGCTTTCACCTGAGCTTAAAGCACAGTCTGGCAGGGAAAAGCACAAACTGGGCATTCAACACAGAAAGTGCAACATTCTTCCAGACAGGACAGTGATAAAACCCACTAAATAAACAACAGTGGCTATGTCATGTATAACCTGTCAAAAATACATGTTAAGTTGCTGAGTAGCCAGTGATGAGGGTGTTTTCCATTCATCATGACTTCCACATCACTATCACACTACGCATTTCTGCCTGACACACCACGTATCACACTACAGCGTCAGCAGCCTGACGTGTTGACACTGGAGTTCACGTGCCTCTGAGCTTCAAGATGCTGTATTTAAACTCAAAGAACACAGTATGGGGATATACTCTCTGACCAGGAGGAAATAAAAAGAGAGGCTGGAAAACAAGCACCACCATGCAGAGATTTCCAACAGTTACAAAATAATCCTGGATGGAACAGTAGCCTTTTAGGTTGGGTCAGGCATACACCAGCGGATCACACCAGAAAGAGGTGGTTGGTGTTGTTGCTTGTACTGCTCTTTACGGTAACTACTCAGCAGCTCTGTTCTATGAAAAGAAAACTACCCTTCAACACTGAGACACCATTATCTGTATGCACATTTTATTTGCATTATATAGTCAATATAATAATGCTTAAGGCTCGTTTTATCCTGCTTGCAATTAGAAATAGTGAACTACCAAGCTTTGGGAAACAAAGAGAAAGCAAGGACAACTAAGAACTTGATTTTTTAAGAAGCATGCTCACTGCAGACAGTGTCAAGCATGTACAACTTCAGTAGAAGTACTAATAAACTGGTGTAAACTTCACAGTAACAAGGCATGCTATCGTTTTCAAAGAATAAAAAATAACTTAAAGAAAGATACACTTTATTATGAAAACACATTAAAAAATTAATATATTTCTGCTCATTTTAACAGGCTGTAACACAACAGCACTTTATTATACGCTGTTAATGAGCCGCCGCTTGCTTTTCTTATAGCTAAGTATATAAGCTGTAGGGAGAAATTCACTGTATTACCATACACACACTCTCTCTATATATATATTAAAATCTATGGGAAGATTCAGAACCAAAAATTATGGCTATATAAGCACAGCACATCACAAACCTCAATGCCTTGAAGAAGGTCACAAGAACCATCTTCAACTGGAAAGCCAAGTCAAAAGCAGCAGCAGGCTCGAGCCGCGGCAGAGCCAAGGAGGAACTCGTTTCCTGCCTCCATCCCCTGCTCTCACCAGCAGACCACACACAATTACCCTCCTAATCAAGAACATCCAGCAAACAATCTGCTCAAAGATAATTGCTAAGTACATTTGCCATCAATACGCACAAAATTACCGCTCATAAATGTCACTGTGAATTACGGCCAAGGGCTACTAGACATGGCATAAACATGGATCTACCCCACTGACAAGAGCCACTTTTCATACCATGCTGCGAGGAGCTCCCAGCTTAAGGAGTAAAGATTGCAGAGGCTCAAGCTTGCAAAAACATCTCAGCTTTTCTATCCATTTTATTGTGCTGCACTCTACCACTGAAGGAGGAGGTGGGCAGTCTTTTTAAACCGAGTATAAATCCACAGGCATCTTGCACTGATAGCTTCTTACAAGCAGGTAGTACTTTCCAATGCATGTTAGCTGACTTCACTCTTGGAGATTACTCATCACAGCTTAAATACATTAAACCATTTCAACATGTAGCACTTAATCTTTTGGCACCACCAGTCTGATTTCCCAGGAGCGACAGCAGACACCAAGGAGTTAAACAGATTTTAATGAAGAGTTTTCATTACTCAACGAGCAAGCAGCTATTTGGCAGTCCCAACACGTGCCCTTGCTGGACTGACTGCTGAAGGAAGTCCACACTGCCATCACTTTTGGTTCCTCCTTCCACAAGGCACTCGCAGTCTACCAGCATTCTGATACCAGGCTTTTCTGCCAGACCGTTTTTGGCTCCATGCAATAATTACAGACACAACTGTATCTGTACAGCAAAGCAAAGGGGATCAAGGCTCCTGTGCCACCCGTCAGGTTCTATGACAGCATCTCAACACAGCACTACACAAACATTTGTGGTGGAGTTACAGCTTTGTTTTTGTTGTAATCAAACTGATTTTGAACATGTTCCCATTCAAAAAGGAGGACTCGACAGCAGAAAGAACAGCCAGATTATCTGAGCATCTTCCCTAATATCTTCCACCTTGTGCAGTATACACCCCTTTTCCTGGAGATGCGCTTATTTGTAAACATTCTACCTAAATTCTTTAACTTTTCTTGTGCTCTCGTGTATTTTAGCAGTTGCTTTCCCAATGGATCGGTTCTAACAAGGGTTCTACAAGGGCTACAGAGATGCTGAAGGGCCTGGAGCATCTACCCTGTGAGGAAAGGCTGAGGGACCTGGGGCTGTTCAGCCTGGAGAGAAGAAGCCTGAGAGGGGATCTGATCAATAGTTATCAATAGCTGAAGGGTGGGACACAGGGGGACATGGGCAGCCTCTTCTCAGTGTCTGTGGGGACAGGACAAGGGGCGATGGCTGCAAGTTGGAGCACAGGGAGTTCCCCACCAATCTGGGGAAGAACTTCTCCCCAGTGAGGGTGAGGGAGCCCTGGGCCAGGCTGCCCAGGGGGTGTGGAGTCTCCTTCTCTGGAGAGATTCTAGCCCCATCTGGACACCAACCTGTGTGCCCTGTCCCAGGGACCCTGCTTTGGCAGGGGGTTGGACCCAATGGGCTCTGAAGGTCCCTTCCAACCCCTATGATTCTGTGATTCTATTATCTTCCCTCACTGGATTTATGAAACTTGCATTAATTCCTATTCCTGGCTGATTTATGAAACACACATGAAAAGAAACACTAAACAACTGCAGCATCACCATGCCTGCAGTAGTACAGAGTCACCTCCATCCCAATTCCAAGCTGTTCTTCTGAAGAGGACTGTTACAGCCTTTCAAACCACAGGAAGATGACCAAAGCTAAGGTAACACTGCTTCTGAGTGGCTGTTTAAAAACATCCCAGATTAAGATTGTAAATAAATGACCATGTCAAATTTAAGACAAGCCTTTAAAGAAAACATAAACCAAACAGCTCTGTAAGAGGTCTCTTTCGCTTTATGAATCTGTCATGTGACAACAGCTTATTAATAAACATTTGACTCTGGAAGTAAAGGAGTCAATATGTTACTGAAAGCTCTCATCACCTTCTGAAGTTGGTCTCTTTCACATGTGTGATTCAAAGTAGTATAGATCTCACCAAATCACTTCAGACTTCAAAAGTCAGTCAGTTTTACTACTGAGTACATACTTTCAGCCTCCCTGGTTGTCCCAAACAGTGAACAAGTTGCATGTAACCTCACTGACAGAACATTTCTGATATTAAAGCCACTTTTAGGATTCTTAGTTCTAAACAAAACATAAGAATTCTGGAATTATTTAGGTTGGAAGAGACCCCTAACTTCACTGCCAAGTTCACCATGAAACCACATCCCCAAGTGCCATGTCTACAAACATCAGAACTTAGATATTTCACAGGCTATTACTTTCACTAGCACTAGTTTGACCCACCGTATGAGCCTGGTGTCTTCTCTTCATAAGTAAAATGAAGCTGCAGCTCCTCTTCTGACATTTGACTGATGAAGACTTTCAGCAAACAGCAAATGATAAACAGTGCATTGTGAGCCTGCCAGATAAAGAGGTGACTAGAAAAGAAGCAGAAGCAAAGAACAATCAGTAACGTTTCACCTGTGAGCAGGCATCAAAAACCTCAAGAAAATATACACCAGAGTAGATTAAGGGATTCCTTCAGCTGAGGCAAGGAAAAGCTATCGTGCTCAAACTGGGAATCTTCAGTTTCAGCAACAATCTGGAAGTGTATGTAAAAAGTACTTTTTTCTTCCCCCAAGAGAATACACTCTTATTCCAAACTATGTTATTATTGTTAAACACACCACAGCTGCCAGAAATACCACTCCTGGAAGAACTCACCAGTTGGCTCAGCATGCTTCTGAAGGTTTCTGGTCACTATGGACTCGAGCCACCCAGACACCTGAACATTTCCAGCAGCTTCAATATGAAAGCTATTCAGACTCCCTGAACCTTAGCACTTCTCCCAGTGAAATGGCCTTCACGTGGCTTCTTCAGCCTGGAGAAGAGAAGGCTCCAGGGACACCTAATTGCAGCCTACCAATACTTAAAGGGGTCCTACAGGAAGGTGGGAGAGGGGCTGCTCACCAGGGAGTGCAGGGACAGGACACGGGGTGATGGCTTCAAGCTGGAAGAGGGCAGGGGCAGGTCAGAGGTTAGGAAGAAATTCTTCACTCTGAGGGTGGTGAGGCCCTGGCACAGGGTGCCCAGAGAGGCTGTGGGAGCCCCTGGATCCCTGGCAGGGTTCCAGGCCAGGTTGGATGGGGCTTTGGGCACCCTGGTCTAGTGAGGGTGTCCCTGCCCATGGTGGGGGTTGGAACTAGATGAGCTTTGAGGTCCCTTCCAGCCCAACCCATTCTACCACCATAGGGCATTTATGGACTTCAGGAGGACAACAGAGCAAGACATGCCTATGCAACACACAGATAATCATGCAAGGGGGAGTACAGCTTGATTACATTTCCTTGAGTAACCAACTGCTGGAAAGCCCATACAACAGCATACAGTCAAGCTTTTTTTAAGCTGTATTTTCAAAGTTATTTGGGAGTTAAAGCAACAGGAGCTATCCAGGCAGGAACAGCTTTCAACAGATATAAGCAAAAAAGGCTGAGAGTAGTCCTGAAAGCATTAAAAAGAAAGCCTTCTTTTTTGAAGCACTGGATCTGGAGAGAGTTGGACATTTGTCTATGGGTGTAAGGGAACAACTGCAGAAAGCTTCCTGGGAAAACCATGCAGTGCTGCACATGTAACCCCTTGGAGTTCTTTCCTGCTGCTGAAAGGGGCAAGAGAAGCCAGTGACAGTTGCATGATATGATCGGAAGGAAATACCTTTATACAGAAGTTTATGTTCCAATCCAATTTAAAGTATTTCCAAGGTGAAATACTGGGTTTTAAACAGCTCTAAGGCAGCAGTAACCAAGAGTTACACCCTTTGTACACAAGTGTGCTCATGTAACACACAGGATGAACACACACCTTACTCCAGCAATCTATTTACTTATTACATTTCATTTTCTGTGTCTGGAAAAGTACTAGATGCTCGTTGGTTCGAAACAATGATGTAAGAGACTTCTAAGTTTTGGTCTGTGATTATGTTAACTAGCAAAGTAAAAACTCCAGAGCTAGCAGCAAAAGGAACATTTAAAGAGTGAAATGGCACACAGAGCTTTTTTTTTTCTCTGGCTACTTACTTCTGACATTCTGCTGAAATTTTTAACTCTTTGGTTCTAGAAAGAAAGACTTTAATCAACGACCCAAGGTTTCCTGTTCGAGGATTCTTCTCAACTAGAGAGGAAAAAGAAGGCATGACTATATAGCTTGTGTAATTTGACACTTTTTAGTTCAAACAATATACAGAATGAAACCAAACTTCACTGTCTTATCTATTCCTACATAAAGCACAGCATGCTTTTCTATAGAGCTATTGTTCTTTTCAGATTCTCCAGGTCAGGCTTTATTACTCCATAATTGTTTTCTAAACACACCTTTCACCCTGGATTTAAAATATCCCAAATGTGGAGCTCACACTGCTTCCTTTCCAGGGCTTGCCTACAGCAAGCACTGCTTCCTGTCAGAAAACTGGGCAAGTCTACACAGCTAGTTTTTACCTTCTTCAAAATTCACTGATCACACTGCTATTATCTGTCCCTTTCATCCTCTTTCCCCTTACTGATCAGCTAAGAGAGCAGAGGGGAAAAAAGGTGGTAGGGATGGAGTTACTTGACTAAAATGCTTAAAATATTTCAGGTTCCACACTGTTCACACTAATCTTACTGATGGAACACATACAAGTAAGGTATCCTAAAGACATGGATGTGTAGACGAACACTCTTAATTTTCCTGATGAAGCATGTGGAAAAAGATGTCACAGCTTCTCACCTAAAGACTTGCAGACTGAGATTGTGGCTTCTTCCAAAAGCTTCAGGTCAGCACTAGGGAAGGGGGAAAAGAAAATAAAAGTGGTTACACAAGGAATTGGGTTCCTCTACTTGGGGTGAACATTCATTACAAAACATTAGTAAAATCCATTATCTAGTTGACACTGATAACACAAAAGCAGATAATGGTAAAGGTGACATGGGACAGCTGAGGGCATCCTGTCCAACCTCTCTGCTCAAGCAGGGCCAGCTGGAGCCAGTTGCCCAGCCCCACATCCAGAAGGCTTTTGAGTATCTCTAAGGAGAAACACTCCACAACCTCTCTGGACAGCCCATTCCAGGGCTGTCACCCTAGTATCAGGCAGGACAACAGGCATTTGAAGTACAACGACCATAAAACAGGAAACTAGTATTGAGAAGCGAATTATTCAAAGTGAAATGCTGTCACTACATTGTTTGTTTTATTGCTACCTTTGTGGCATCAATGCTGACACACTCAGCTTGACATCACAAAAATACACACAGAAGGGCAGCCTACAGAAAGAAGTTTACAAGAACTTGATTGCAAGATCTAACATATGTAGTAACATCTTTAAAAGCACAAATTAAAGAATCCTTAACCTGAAATTCAGCCTCAAGCCACGCATCCCTTTCCTTCAACTGATTCCTGTGGGAATTGCACATAAGAGGTTAAAACCACAGGTTTCTGCTTATCTCTTACACAAAGGTTGAGGTAGTAAACTTTCAAACAGTTTCAGCTCTGTGGGATTGTCTCAGTGAAAGTCCTATGGGGGCTCCAACAGGCAACCACTGACTGTGGTATGTAGCTGTATATAACACCCTTCAGACAAACTGTCGACTGAGCCTGAGAAGACTGGTCCTACCCACACCTCAATTCCTCTGAGAAGTTTAGAAACCGAGGGGATGCTTTCTGAACATCCTGACTCAACAGGAGGGACTCCCCCCGACACTCAGCCAAACTTCAGGCTCACACTCTTTACTCCACACTTACTACATTAATGCAACAATCACATCAACAATAAAACCAGATCCCTGAGCACCTCATCTCCCCTCTGTTAAACACACCCAGGGGTGGGGACTCAGCCCCCTCCCTGGGCAGCCTGGGCCAGGCCCTGACAGCTCTGCCAGGGAAGAACTTTGCCCTCCCAGCTGAGCTGACCCTGCCCTGGGGCAGCTTGAGCCCATTGCCCCTTGTCCCAGCTCCTGTCCCCTGGCTGAAGAGACCAGCGCCCACCTCTCTGCACCCTCCTGGCAGGCCAGGGGAGGTGGGGAGAAGGTCTCCCCTCAGCCTCCTCTTCTCCAGGCTCAGCCCCTCCAGCTCCCTCAGCTGCTCCTCAGAGGATTTGCCCTCCAGCCCCTTCCCCAGCCTGGTTACCCTTCTCTGGACTCTCTCCAGGACCTCCATGTCCTTCTGATGCTGAGGAGCCCAGAACTGGACCCAGCTCTCCAAGTGCAGCCTCAAGAATGCTGAGTACAGGGGAACAATCACCTGTGCTATAAGGCACTAAGCAGAAGCTGCTAACACATAAAGTGACATTTATATGCTTCTACAACTACAAACCTACCAGTACCAAGTAACTGATCCCTGAAAACAAACCAGAGGAATGCATGGGAATTAGACTTTTCCTTAACAGACAGGGGAAAAAACCTCAGCAAATAATAATCAGGTATCATGTCCCATACTTAAGTAACATTAGGGTGTCCCAACATTAAGACCTAAAGAACAACTTGTTCCAGTGTTTCACCATCTCCAGCATACAAAATTTTCTTCCTTATATCTAGTCTGATCTATCCCATTTTAATTTAAAACAATCACCCTTTGTCCTGTCACTACAGGCCCTGCGGCTCAGGACAGCAGAGATCATACAGTTTCTGCACTAACAGGCAGCCTGACCTAAGGGAATGTCAGTCCTTCTGAAGTTCCCCAGATTAAGTCAAAACCAAGCCCAGATCAACGCTTGCAGACCCAGCGCGGTGTGTAACGTAGGCAGAACAGTTTCAGAGCTCAATGCAAGCTACATCCTTGTAGTTAAAGGCAGGAAAACCACCACCCATAGAATAAATAGGGAAGTAACTTACCTTTCTGTTACACATGTCATAACTGCACTGGCAAAGTAGCTGCTGCCCCCCAAGAGTTACTTTCTCTGAGTAACTTCTGATTATATAAACACCTGGAGACTGAAGAGGACATGGTACCACATGTACTCTTCTCTGTCCCACCTGCTTTACCCCATCTCAGCAACCACCTACAGCTTTGCCAGCAACCATCTAAAATTCAGTGGTGGAGGAAACAGTCCCCCCTTTTTAAAAAAAAAAAGTTTAGCTGGTAATCCAGTTTATAGCTCAGTCCTGTTGGATCAACTTGAGGTGCTGCATGGGACACACCTAAACCAGGTCCACTGCTGAAAACCCACGTGGAGCCAGGCTCTTGGAAGCTCCTGAGGCTGCTCAAACTGCGTCCAAATTCCTGAGGACTGGAAGTATCAGTAAGGATACTGATAGAAACAGCAGGCAAAGGAATTACTGCAAAACTTTTCAATAGGAAATGCACGAAACATCATGCGATGTGGTGGCCAGCATTTTCAAAGTCCTTTACAAAAGCAAGAACTTACTTCATCTGCTTTTTGAGGTATAGGGTAAGCCCACAGACTGTAATTAGCAGTAGTGAAGCTTGCTCCTGACAGCACAAGACTCCTTCAAAGAAAAGGGTTTCACCTTGGTTTATTTTAAAGGTATCAAAACACAAGAGGTTTTGCAGTGGCAGCAATTATGGTCACGTAACATCTCAACACAGCAAGCAGCAAGAGTATTTCACAAACGATTTTTCACCACAAGCCCACCTACCCAGAAGAAGCATCTGTGTGACAGCAGGTATCACACATCAGTGGCAGAAGGAAAGACTAAGGAAGGGTAACCCCGTTCTGTAGGGAAGAAAACGGCATGACCACTACACACAGGACATGTAAAGGTTCCTTACGATAAAGGGAAGGGAAGAAATCAAAACTAAGTTCAAATTTGCAAGCTCAAACACTGGTCCTCCAAGAGGTCACACATCCTTTTCCCAACATACACCCTCACATAAATGCCATTTGGGAATTCGATACACATATCCCCACTCAAACTCGGGGGAATACTAACACAAGCCAAAAACACCCCTTCAGGTATCACCAGGAAGAGTGAAAGTTTTGAGTCACATGTATAAGCAGCAACTGTTGATCAAGTTAAACACAATTCTGAGACAGTTTTTCAGCAATACAAGTTCTGTTTTGCCTTGCTGAATTTGCTCTTCTATTATTTCACAGTTGATCTTATATCAAGGGGGTTTTGTAAATGATTTGTAAAATCAGTTTTAGTTACTGATATTGCAAGTAAACATTTTTTTCAGTAGAAATGGGAAAAATGGTAAATTAAGCAGTCTATTGCTAAAAAATAATAATAAAAAAATCATAGTTTTCATTGACTACAGGTTTTTATTTCTGGCTTCATGCTACCAGAAAGCCAGATTCTGTGCTCAGCTATTCTGGCATGTATTGTAAAAAAAAAAGAAAAAATTAGTTCCAAAAAAAGAAAAGGGAAAAAAGAAAAATAAGGGGGGAAAAAAAAAAAATCAGTGGAGTTATTTTAGAGCAGTCAAATTAATTTTCTTTGCCTTGCTTTAAATTTACTAACAGTCCCAGAAACTTCAGCAAAACCATAATTACTAAAAGACAGTGAAAGTTGCTTCCTAGGAGCAGTCCTCTCTGAAGAATGTGGTTTTATCTGCTTTTAAGATGTTTCAAAGTGGCAACAACTACTGTTAAAATATCTCACAAAAGCAAGATGAAGTATTCTGCGTACAAACTGTAAATCTATATAAACCCATACCATGGCATTGACTTATAAAAGTCAGACCCAAACCATAGCAGACAGCTACCCCCTTTAAAAGAGGAGGACAAAAAAAAACATGGAATGGGTTTCCTGAGGGTTTCTCCCCCCTCCACTTGAGTAAAGCTTTTTTTTCTTTGCCATTGAATACAACAGGGAACAATCAGCCCCTTCAGTAAATTCACACTGTGGGAATCCTGACTTTATGGGCTAGTTGGAGGAAAGATGTCAAAGAATAAGAAGCTGTCTATAATTTACCATACCAATTTTAAAACATACCATATTAAGGCACCATAAAAGCTGCTCATTTTTATGTCTTTTCATTAAAGGCTCATGCACACTACTCCTGAGCTAGTGACTCGTTAAAAACTCCAGGGAAGGAACAAAGCAGAACAGTAAATGTGAAGCTCATGATTCCCAGCAAGTTCTGTGCTAGTTAACTCTGGTTTAAGTTTTCCATCAGGAAAGAACTGTAACTAATCCCACTGCATTCTTGGTAGCAACTTGTAGGAGAGCCAGACAAACACTACGGTCTGCCTAAACTGAGAGCTGAGGCTCCAAAGTAAACCTCACAGCTATTGCTCGTAACAGTAATTAGAAAAAAAAGTCATCCAGAAAAGCTGTATTTTATTTTCCCAATACCCAAATATTATTCAGATTGATCAGTCAGCCACTTGAAATGTAGGAAGTGGCAGGCTTAAGAGGTTTTATATGATTTTTATTCAGCTCCCACAAGTCTGTTCTGTGCAATAAATAAAGATCCACAAATAAAAAAAGAACGACATGCAGGGGTGTGAATTCAGAAGACCAAGCACTTCCTACTGGCTGAACACAGATGTTTCTCAGCAGACACTTGTACAGCCCAAGGGATTTTGCCTGCTCAGCATCTACAATGTGCTTTACAGAAGAGGAGACCATGAGATCTCCTTTGCTGTGAAAAAAACATAAAGCAACCCAAAACTAAACTGCTGGTACCTTTTCCTTTTACTATCACTTCAGCATCTATTACTCATCTCCTACCACTCCTACATTGTGTAAGGCTCCAGTGGCTTCACCTGCCAAACACCCAAGACTGGCTCTGGCTGCTACTATCACTCAAGCCAGGGGAGTCCCGGGCAGCGAGCAGGGACTCTGTCAGCTCACTGCTGGTTACTAACGGCTGAGTCATACTCAGGGCTTGTGGATGCACAGACCAGAACTACTCCCACTTAATATTCCCACTTAATATTTCTTGAACTGTTGGGAAAATTCAACATTAAGAGAGGAGGAACAAACAGCCCAGAAAAAGCAGGATGCTATGCTCCCAGCAGCCAGCCCTGCTCTGACCACATTAGTTTCTGGATGGGATGGCACACCAGGTTGTGGCAATCCCACCTTTTAGTCCAACGGTCTGCTGCGCCCCAAAAAAATCAATTCCACACTGTGCCAGAGCAGTTCTGTGGTGCCACGCTATGAATCACTTCAGGGAATTAACTTGACTGAACAAAACAAACATCTCTTTTTGCTGTGCTGTTTTTCAGACAGATTAGATCCCAATTAAACCCACAGCAGACCCAAACAAACACTGGAAGGGATAGTGAAAGGGCAAGAGTATCTTGCATCAGTACTGTGGGCAGAGACACAGCAACCTTGCAGTCAGTAGCACCAATATGTGGTAAAACTTGTTCCCCTCCTCTCTGTACACTGCCTTGATTTCTTCACAGAAACAGATATAAAAGTTTGATGTACTGAAAAAATAAGCTGAGTGAAGAAGGCATGACTGAGTGAGCAATGCTAACGGGCTATACACAGAACCACCCGCAGAGAGATTAACGGGCACGGTGGGGCTGGGATGGAAAGAACCAGAAGATGAGAAAAGAATGAAAAGAGGAAGGTATCACCCAAACTGAAAGGGGAAAGGGAGAAAAACAAAACAGAGTATTGAGTATGGAGAAAAGCAAGGTGTAGGCAGTCAGCAGAGCAAAGAAAGCAGTGCCACGACAAGATCAGATACCGTATCACACCTTCCCCTTTCTCAGATTACAGAGCCAGTAATTCACCAGCTCCCAAGCCAAGGCCCTGGGCTTCTGATTTTGGGAATTAAGAGACTATTGTTTCTCAGAGGAGCCAACTCCGTTTGGCAGCCCAAAAGAACTTCCCTTGGCAGTTCTGGGTCAGCAGTACCAGGACTATTCAGAACTGCTTCTGCAAAGCAAAGCACTAGTCACACCTTCCTCACCAGAAAGGAAACATACGCAGGAAAGCTGTAAAAAACCCCAAAAACTTACACACATTGAATCAGATTCCCCTTAATTCACCCCAGGCCCACCACTGGTTTTTGTTTGGGTTTGGTGGTGGTGGTTGGTCTTCCACACTTCCTATGACCATGCATTTTCCTACCACTTTACCTTCTCATGTTTTTCTTCTCCCCTTTCCCTATAGTACTGACATACATACAACACAAGTATGCCCAGAGCAGCATCCAGTGACTACAACCCCCTTCTCCCTGGGGATCCTCAGTCCCATCTTTGCAAAATTGAAGGAAGTAGGGAAGATCTTCTACTCAATTACCTCCATGAAAATACAGTACTATCACCTCCTATAAACGCACTACTCTTGCAACACACATTGCAAAGTGTAATTTGAAAAGAGAAGAAAACCTTTCGTTGTGTCTTGTTGGACAGGTGAAAACTGGCTCCTTTCCACAAGTCAAAATCTAGCATCTTTCTCCTGTCAAAAGTACTCAAGCCTCATTAAAACAATACAGAGTTCACTGATACTTCACAAGCTTTCAATCTCAGAAATGAACAATGACCTCTATTGTTCTGTCCCTGCAGGCAAGGTTATCCCATTTAAACAATGTCTAAGGCTGCTGTGCAACCAACATCATCTGATGTAATTTGTCAAGTGCTGCTCTCAGGTAGATGGGACTTAACGGGAAATTTCTGTTTCCTCACCATCATCAAGCTGCACAAAAGATGCCTCTAAAAATACTTCTCTTCTAGCTGCCAGGCAAGAGCACCATCTTGTGTTCACCTAATTAAACTTCCAACCTGCTGTGGGACTGGGTGTCTGTTTCCTTGGTTTGTTTAATTCTCTTTCTTTGGTTGGCTTTTCACTTTGTTTTTTTTTGGTTTGTTAAGCAAACTTACTCTGTGCTTTATCTCACTCTGTGAGAAAGCTGAAAAGTCAGTCATGAGCAGCTCCTTCCCTTCAGTGGGAGTGAGGAGCAGTAAAACCATTGGTAGGGCACTATATATAACCATTTCCACCTTAAAAAAGCAGCATTAAATGACTACTTGTAACATCAACCAACTTGTTAGTCATGGGTAGGCTGTATGTATTTCTTGCATCTTCAGGGATCTCAGAGATACAACGATTGCTCCTTCACCTTCTGCCAACTGCAAATCACCTTTTACAACCCTTCACAACACTGGAATTTCTCACTAACCTCCGGATAGTCCCTCCATTCAGAGGGCAAAAACCTCCCTCCTCCCCACTCTTTAAAAAAGAATAACACCCAGTAAATGCCAACCAGTTGGTTGACTTAACTGATTTTGAGTCCTCTGAACTTTCACTCACAGGCACACAGTAGTAGAAGACAGATTATCTAGCTGACCGGCTCCTAAGTGTTTGAGTCATGCAATCCTTCTGGTTGAAAAGGACCTTTGTAAGATCATCCAGTCTAGCCATTAAACCATCACAGCCAAGCCCCCCACTAAACCATGTCAGCACCACATCTACACATCCTTTAAATCCGCCCAGGGATGGTGACCCCACCACTGCCCTGGGCAGCCTGTTCCAGCACTTGACAGCCCTTTGGCTGAAGACATTTTTTTCTTATTTTGAATCTAAACCTCCCCTGGCACAACCTGAGGCTATTTCCTCTTGTCCTGTTGCTCAGTACTTGGGAGAGGAGATGGATGCCCACCTGGCATCAGCCTCCTTCCAGGGAGCTGTAGAGAGCTACCAGGTCTGCCTCAGCCTTCTCCAGGCTGAACAACCCCAGCTCCCTCAGCCACTCCTCATCAGACTTGTGCTCCAGACCCTTCACCTGCCAATCCACTCCCCTTCTCTAGATACACTCCAGCACCTCAGTGTCCTTCTGGCATGTGTGGGGCCCAAACCTGAACCCAGCACTCAAGGTGCAGCCTCACTAATGCCCAGTCCACGGGCACAATCCCCTCCCCAGACCTACTGGCCACACTGTGTCTGACACAAGCCAGGATGCCATTTGCCTTCCTGGCCACCTGAGCACACTGCTGGCTCATGTTCAGTGTGGAGCCACTCAACACCCCCAGGTCCTTCTCTGCCTGACAGTTCTCCAGCCAGTCTCCCCCAGCCTGTAGCGCTGCTCAGGGTTGTTATGTCCCATGTGCAGGACTCTGCCCTTGGCCTTGTTGAACTTCACCCTCTGGTCTCACCCATAGATCAGCCTGTCCAGATCCCTCTGAAGAGCCTCAGGCAGATGGACACTTCATCCCAGCTTAGCGTCATCCACAAACTTGCTGAGGGAACATTCAACCCCACTGATAGAGATATTGAACAGTTTTGGACCCAGAACCAAGACCTGGGGAACACCACTTGTGACTGGTCTGCAGCTGGATCTGGCTCCATTAACCACCACCCTTTGGGCCCGTCCATCCAGCCAGTTTTTAACCCAGCAGAGGCCAGGCCTGGCCAGGCCAGTGGCAGCCATTTTCTCAAGCAGAGGGTTATGAGGAGAAATGGCAGAACGCTGCGAGGAGAAACGGTACCTCCTGAAGTAATTACATCTGACTACCATTCATTTCAACAGGAGCGGTTTTAACAAAAATAAATTAAAAGATGGGAATAAAATTGGCCAGAACAGCTCTCAAACCCATTTCCAATTTATTAAAGACCAGAAGTGTTCCCAGTTTCAGCAGTAACACGTTGTGGCCTGTTTAAATGTGTTACACAAGTGTTTAGATGTAGCCTGTTACGACCCTTTATAAAAAACCTAGGTCCCTTGTAAGGCAATACTGCTAATAAGGGGGGTAAATAAGACATTCACCTGACTCTAACATATCAGGTCACACTATAAACTATAAAAACCGTTTAAGTAATACTTAAAGGCATTAAGTAATACCAGACTCTTCTTGTAAGACTGATAATCAACAGAGGCCAATGAATTTAGCAACAGACTCAGGTTAAGTGAAGTCACAAGGGTTTATGTCCTGTGTTTCTAGAGACATGCTATGGATCCTCTCAAAATATCAATCCTGTTTATATCTATACCACTTGCTAGAGTGAAAGACATGCAAAACTTGAATTTTAGATAGATATTTAGAAAATGTTTTTAAGAGACAGCACGCTAAGCTTCTTTACATGTGAAAAGGGAAAGGAAAATAGCCATACAGACTAAAAAACTCAGCAGCTAACCCTACAATTAAATTACAGAAGCTGCACAATTGACTAAGTTTGGTGGAAACTTTGTGCATTGGAGGCTTCAGCAATTCCAAAAAAGCTAGCAGCTACCTAAAAAAACCCCAAAGGCAAAAAAAAAAAAAAGCTGTCCTTTAACGCTACAGACATTATTTTGCAAAGAGCTTCCAAAATTAGAAATAACAGAATCCACTCTGCATAGCTGCTTATTCCTCTGCTACCCAAAACAGGAACAAAAAGAAACCCCACTCATACTCTCAGTCTTGTTACTCTTAAAAATGCACTACCAAGGGTTAGCTCTTTGGCAAGCACCCTCTTACCTGTTTGTTGGAGTGGTGAAGCTGAAAGACAGCAGCTGATTCCAGAACGGGTCATTCTCGGAGATGGGCTCTGCACCTGATAATTTCTTCAAATACTCATTTTCTGGAAGCTCACTGATGCTGCTGCTATTCGCTCCCATCTTCTTTACTTGGCAAATCCTTTCCTAGATTTTCATTTCTTCCAGGAAAAACAAAACAAAACATTTTAAGTCTTTTGTACAAAGGAAGAATATACAGATCCTAGACAAGCTATCAATAACTAGTTCACTACTGAACTAAAGAGTTACTGAAATGTAAAATGAGGCACATAAGGAAGGTATTACAAAGTTTTGCTTTTAAAAAAATCTTAGAAAAATAACATTTTCATCCAAGGAAATTAGTTACTGTGCTATATACACTTCAGTCATGGTGCCATTTGGCTTTTCATACATTACACTTGGCAAGAACACAGTATCACAGCTCTGTGCATATCAATCAGTGCCACAGGTGAGGAAAACTGCAGGGCATTCACAATTAAACCAGGTTATTAAGCTGACAAGCTCTTAAAAATGTATTTTCCAACTGGCTATGCACACACACAACAAATGACCCCAGCTAATTCCTGCGTGCCACTGGTGACCACCCCTACCTCGCCCGAGTAAGCCCAACTGTTCCTGCTGCAGCAGACATAGCCTGCATCAGGTGAAAGAAGGTACTGACCATACATCAACCTCCTGGGCTTTGTAAAATAACCTGGTTGGTTTCACTCAACTGCTTCAAGGGGAGGGGGAAGCTAGAAAAATTAACACACCAGAATCATAACTGCTTTTTGAAGAGGTCAGAGACACACTGCATATCCTCTCTTCGCTACTAGCTGCACTACACCCCATCTGCATCGTAATTCATCTGTCTGAAATATCAGAGTATTTCAGATCTGCATGCTGCTTATCAGCACTTCTCACCCTTATAAACAATTACAGAAAAAAACCCACCATGATGCTATTAGCTATGGGCTAGTGATACTCCTAGGCATCTTATGTCTTCCAGGACACCAGCTTCAATAATCTTCCATCTTTTGAGAAGGAATAACTGTGACTGACAGCTTTAAAAGTTTATTTTTTAACAAGCACCACCGTCAAAATAAAAGTGCTGCGCAATGTATTACTGTGTAACCTAAATACTGACTCCTGAGCTGGCAGATGACATCAGAACAGGAACAGCTAGCTATATTAGAACACATAAGCTACCACTCAGCAGCAACTCTCCCCTTGGTCTCGACAAGATGTAGGATCTGTTTTAAGAATCAGCACTCTCCATCTTTGCAGAAGCAGCTATTTCCAGAAAAGGCCTTTCTAGTAGCAGTTAATAATAGAGAACAGTATAAAAATGAGGTAAACTTGCTAAAAGGAAATTAAGTGGTGCACTGAAAAGCTGCAACATTTGCAGCCACCATGGAGGAGCTTGTATTTGAGATTTAAAGCAAACACGCAGTATTTCAGAAACCACAAAATGCCAGCACAGGCAGAACAGCAGACTACAAGAAGCAATAAAGAGGTCTTTAAAAGGTGAGACACTATGGAAAAAAAATGTGGAAATGTTTATTATTTTCTAGATCCTGCTTGTAGGGGACATTGCAGGCTGGGAAAACACCACTCTACACCCTTGCCCTCCATTCTAGTGCTCCATCCTCCACCATCACTGCTAACCGCTCCGCAAGACAGACTCTGCTCTTCAAACAACCACCCCACCACAGCTCTGCCCCCAGTCAGTGAGCTCTATTTTTATGAGGCAGGTTTCTAGCACCTCCTTTAATATCTGACCAAAGAAGAGGAAAACAGAATAACCTTACAGCTTCCTCTGTGTCTCATTTGGCCAAAGGCTCTGAAGACACTTTCATCATGGCAAGCACCAGTATGAAAAGATAATTAGAAGTGGCCTAGGAGTGAGAATGTGAGTTTGTATCAGGGAATCCTGTGGCAAAACATTAAAGGATTATAAAATTTCATTAGCCTAAGAGGATTTCCAGAGTTTTGGTTGTTTACTCACAGGACTGAATGACTGCATCTCACTTGAACGCAAACTGTGCTGCTTCACAGACTCATACATTACCTCTGAAATAAAGCCAAATATAGAGAATACAGCAGAAAAGAAGCCAGTCTGCATAATACACAGGAATACTGGGTTCCACTTAGAAATGGAGGAAACAAGGTTCAGCCCATATGTGGACGTCTCAGCTCTGAAGTCCCTGGTTTGCACATGCCCAGCTACTGCAGAAGCCAAGAATTCTGCCGGCCCTGGAACCGTATTTTGGCTCAAGTCTCTTCCCTGCACCTCTGAATGACTTAAAGGTCATGCATTTAAACCTTTATTTCTTGGAGTACAGACAGTTCCAAGTCCATGACTGCTTCAAGTTCCCATTCTCCACTTGTGCTTTCCAGCTCACGTTAAAACAACTCCCTTGCTCCAAGATGAACACCAAGGAAGAAGATAACAAGGGGCTGCTGGAGCCCTACCTCCAAATTCCTCCACCTTCACCTACAACTTGAGTTCCCCATGCCAGTGCTCTGACCCTGCCCTAAATCCTCAGCCCACCCTCCTAAGGCTGTATGCTTTGTTTCACAAGCTGTCCTCCCACCTTGCAGCAGCCAGCTCCCAAAACTGCCTCCTCACAGTGATAGAAAAGTAAGTAATTAGTTGGTGGTTTTTCTTTTTTAAAAAAATAAAATAAATATCAAGCCATTGAGATCTGTCAAAATAATCCCACTGCTAGCTAAATACTTCTACAAGTAGGTAACAGATAAGTGACTTTGAGAGCTTTGCCCTCTACTCTCATTTGAGTAACACATCTCAGAGCACCAAAATAAATATATGGATTTCTCCTGTTGTATTGGAAAAGGTGCTTTTTTTTTTCCTTATCCTAAAACATTTTATTTACTATTGTTCCCTAAAGTAAACATCTCAGCAAGCTCTACTGATGCTTCCTTCGATGACCATACTTAGAAACAAGATACAATAGGTGGAACAGAGCTAACACCTTCCATCAGAAAACTTGCTGAACTGCTCCGTACCGATTTTGTGATGCAGACTGGGCACCTTCAGCTCCTACAACCTAAACAGCCATAGCCCCAGCTTCAAACAGGACATTTCTGAGGAACTCCAGCCATCAGGTAACAGAGGAAACCAGTCTTTCCTCCTGAGTTCATGAATACCCCATAGAAATATGTCCAAAAAATTATTTTTTTAAATTAATCAAGATTATTTTTGTTGTCCATCACATTTCTAAGACAGAGCCTCACCACCTTAAATCATTTTCAAACATGCTATTAACAGTAGATTTGTTTCTTTTAAAAACAGCTGCCTTTAGCTGAAAAAGATTGCTCAAATAAAACAAGCAACCATTTAAATTTGCAAACTGTTTTTGATTAAGAGGCACCACTGCTGCGCCTCTTACACCATGTGCTGCTTGAGGCAGCAGAGGTTCAAGTTTCTGGATGATATAAAAGGTTGGTCAGTATTTGGAACATAATCACCACAATATTTTTAAAATAGCACCAAATCCTCACTTATCCATTAATTTTCCTTAAAAAATCCAGGAGATCTCAGAGTCACTCCTGAACATAACGTTCAACAGATTCTGCTTCCTCACATGCTGAAGCTGGGTAGCCACAAGAAAGAAATGTCAAGTAATAGGAAATACCTTTTCACTCCAGAAATCTCATTTTTTTCTCCAAGCACACTAAATTTAAAAAGTTGTCTTCCCTCAAAAACCATTTAATCTAATTATTTGCTCAAGAAAAACCCAAACAAAACAGACACAATTTATTAGCAAGTAATTTAGTTTAATCCAGTATTATTACTGCTACCAACAACTCTTTTTTTTTTTTTTAAATACCCTTCTAAATAAGCAGGAAACATCCCCAAAGAATCACAGCCTGGTCTACAAGTGTCATGCTTTATTAAACTCAACATCTGTTTAGTCCCTGAACTTGGCTCCACAACACAGATGCTTCAGAGCAAACACATGGGAGTTTGTTTTGCACATCAGGACTCGTTCCAACCTCAAATAGCTAAAGGCAGATATAAATCCTGGGTTTACTGTCCCTTCTGAAAGATTTTAGTATTAATTATTAACAATGTTTACAAGAATAGCATTTTTCCCCCCTCTTCAAGTTTAAAGTGGTTCAACAATATATACATGCTGTGTCTGAACTCCTAGGTGTAACTCAAGGTACAGTGTGTGAACTGCTGAACTTGGGAAAAAAAACTTGTCAGGCTCTCTGTAAAAACCCTACTTGAATAGTTTTAGACAAGTAATCGTAGTTCCACTAAGTATTAAATCTCCTACTGGTCTCACAACCTAATTTCCAGTGCTGACATTCTGCTAAACCATCCAGTGTAGCCACTTCCAAAACTACCCTTGCCGGGTCTGTCTGGCTGAGTCTGCAGACAATCTGAATAATATTATAAACCTCTTTTTTTTTTAATGAGTACTTTTGTAAGTCCCTAAGACAATCATGCAGATGTTTTTTTCCATACCATCTGAGATCTAGTCTCTAAGTTGGGTCTTTACTGCAACTGCATAAAAATAAATTAAGAAATGATACTATCACATATCTGAAAAGCTACCAAAACTTGCTTTCTCCACAGCAGCCCTTAGGTTACCTTTACAGTTTGCTGCTGTTTGAACTAACCTAAATGGGCATCGTTCCCCATTTCAAGCAAAGCAGCTGCTATCACCATTGAGATAAGAACTCAGGAGATGTTATTTAAGTATTAGCAAACCTGCTGCGATGAGGTTTTTGTCCAATTCCTATTTGTACCCAGGAACTGTATATTTCAGACCATTTTTCACCTGTGAGACATTAAAACATCCCACAAAAATCTTAAAACGAAACTTCCCACACAGTCATGAGACTGCTGCAATGTATCTGTGATTCTCCATGTAACAGAAGACACATTAACTGTGGTTAGTATTCAGCTCCCAACTGTTTAATTTCAGTGTCCACGCAATGTACTTTACCTCTGTCTACTCACCCACACTGCAATACTATTTGTACCTAAGGATCAGATGCTTCGTGGATTAAGTATCACACACAACACTTAACTGCACATCTTATGCACACATCAGAAACAGTCTAGGAAAAAAACCCCGCATTACATCTTAGAAATGTACATCCCTGTGCAGGATCAGAGCTACTGCTGTAAAGCAGCAGCGCAGCCCAGAAGCTTGCCATGGGCAATGTGTTTCCTCCCACTTTTCTAGAGCAGAGAAAGCTGCAGGCAACCAGAAACCCTGCTTCTTTTGCAGGATCTTACTCAGATCCTCAACTTTCTGCTCCCAGCAGATCAGCTCTCTGTCACAGCCTCAATGCCCTGCCCTCCTAAACAAGACACGTCCCTGTTTTCCACCCAACACACAGCATCTCAGCGCATCTCCAGGCTCTCTGAAAGGGAGGTAGTCAAGCCAAAGGCAGGAGATGGTGTCCTGCTTTAATCCTCAGTCCCCAGCACCTTGGCTTCACTAAGCCTTTGCCACGTTTCATCACACCCTGAAGACTGCAAGCGCTTTGTGACCTGAGAGATGTTATTTCTGTCGATGAGTAAACAAGCACACAGCACTTTGGGAGATGAGAGACACGTTCCAAATCGAAGCAGAGGACTAAAGAAACCACGTCACCCAGTTCTCCAGTGTATCTAAAAATTGGGATCTTTGTATTGATTAACTAATTGCTGCTAGAAATTCCTGTAGTGTCTATAAAGAGGCATGTTCCCAAAGGAAAGTGAACTGGATACCACACATACCCAGCGGTACCAGGAAAGGACTAACAGATCTTAAATGTGTAAGTGGAAAACTGATGCTCTAAAAACCCAGCAGCTTTGATTTCAGCAGCCAAGCTACTTCTCTACATATCCTCTGGCTGGTTTCTGCCCACTTCCAGCAAAGAAGCCAACAGCAAGCAGACCTTGCAGCTCAAATCAGTGGTTATTTCTCAGAGGCACGCACTCAGATATCGGAAGTGGCAAAGCTCCCTTAAACAAGCTCAGCTTTGCAGTTCCCCTGGCACATGAAGTGTTTATTAAACCACACTGCTTGGGGAACTGTTTTGGGGACATTTTGGTGCTGATTAGTGAGGCTGGGAAAAAAAAAAACCAACACATAACAACCCAACACAACAAATCAAGAAATGCTATTTGATCTTTCTTCAGAGATAAAAAGAATTATACAAATATTTCACTCACACCAAGAGAGTATTCCTTAGAATTCAGGCATATTTTGTAATGAGGTGCAAAAGCATTAAGAATTTTGGGTTTACAAATTAAATTGGTAAAATTTCACTAAAAAAAAATCCTAATGATGCAGAAATATATGGCAGTAAGGATTCACGCCTTTAACAGGGTGCTTTAGGGGCAAAAAAATGTCTTGACAATCCTCTGAATTTAGGCATTCTTGCCATTTTTATTGAGAGAAGAGCACTGAAATTGTTTTTAAAGCATGTTAAACGGGTGAAAATATTTCAGCCCTAAGTTAATGCCTGTCAATCATCAGTGCAATCAAACCACTACTCCCAGACACCAGTCACTCATAACCCAGGGGCCAGGGAGATTTCAGCACAGGAGAAATCCATCCTTCATGACTACAAATTAAAAGTGTTTCCTACTGGGTTTAAGTTAATGAGTCAGGCAGGAAGGAACTCCTGCAAATTTTACCTTTTACTGGACAGATTTGTAGTTTTCCTTCCCTTTTCTACTGCAGGTTTTGTGACCACCCCGTCTCCCCTTCCCTTTACCTACACCTCTTAGTTTTCCATACTGGAAGTGTTCAGACACATACGAGCACCAAACATCACCCCCCCGTCCCCTCAAAAAAGGGGGTTGTGCAAAGTAGGGGAAGACAGGGAAGCTGTTGTTCTGCTTTGAGAATCAGAGTCATGTAGGTTGGAAGAGAACTTTAAGATCAAGTCCAACCACAGCCCAACCCTGCCTAGTCCACCTCTAGACCATGTCCCCAAGCAAACCACCTTTTAAATACCTCCATGGATGGTGACTCCACCACCTCCCTGGACAGCCTGTTCCAATACTTGACTAAGTTCAGGATCTCTAGAGACCCTGGATGAGTCTGTGGTGTGCACCACCTATGCACCCTTGGGGCAAAAACCATCATTCACGGCTTTGGCGAGACTGGTCAAATTATTTCTCAACTACCTACTCAGACTCTAACGAGTTTGATGCCTCTACTGAGGGTCGTAAAAGTCTGTTTGTTGTATCTACAGTACCTTAGAAGACTGGTTTGGGTGGAAAGGTCCCTCAGAGCCCCCCAGTGCCACCAATGCCACTGGCAGGGACAGCCTCCCACCAGCCCGGGGTGCCCAAAACCCTATCCAGCCTGGCTTTCAGCCCTGTCAAGGATTTAGGGGCAGCCACAGATTCTCTGGGCACCCTGTGCCAGGGCCTCTCCCCTCCCCAGGAAGGATTTCTTATTTGTGTGTGTATATATATATGCAGGCACTTTAGGACAGCCATATTTTTGAATGGCAGTAAGAAATGCCACACTGTCCCAAAGTGGTCCACACAATGCTTAAATAGAAGACAACATCACCTTTTGAAGTCTTTAGGTAGCTCTAAAGATAACTCAAGCAGACTCCTGCTCTGTGCATGCTGCAGCCTGAGCAAACAGCAATTTGTCCTCGTGCTTCGCTCTTCTGTAGGAAGAGGCAGAACTGCTGTGACATTATGGGTCCTTAAAGGTTCCACTGAAGCCTGAAGAGTCTTGCACGCAGCAGAAGTGACTAATCTTGACAGATCTACTGCAGGCAAAGGCAGCCCCCTCATCAGGAAGGCAAACAGCAGCTGGAAAAGCTGATGATGATGACTGCTCCAGATCCTCTTCCATGTACATTTTATGTGGGAGTCAGTTGTCAATAAAAGCCTAATTCTGAAGAGCACAGTCTGCTTGCTTCACATCCCACCTACAGCACAGTTGTTCCACTCCCAGCTGAAAAAAGGATTTTTTTTTCAAGACCATTGTGGTTAGGTAGAGTGTTTCAAGCAGAGGAAATCAGACCTGGGTGACCCCAGACATTGTGGCCGTTGACCAAACTGCCTAATGAGAGATGCTACTGATCACCTTTGCTGCTTTGCCCTGTGGTCATCCCACAGTTTGATGATTTTTAATAAAGTGTTCCAAAAAGGAGGTGACAGGAAAACACAAATTCTACCAGCGAGCCTGAGATGTGCAGCTGATGTATTTTCTCAGTGTCATCTCATGCACCCAGCAGGTATTTATAGCCACGTACCATCACTAACCAACAGGTTACTGCTGTGAGGAGAGGCTGAGGCAGCTGTGCCTCTTCAGCCTAGAGAAGAGGAGACTGAGGGGTGACCTCATCAATGCCTGTAAACATGGGAAGGGTGTGCATCAGTAGGACGGAGCCAGGCTCTTCTCAGTGATGGCCTAGGACAGGACAAGGGTCAATAGCTGCAAGCATAGGAGGTTCCAGGTGAACATAAGGAAAAACTTTTTCCCTGTGAGGGTGACAGAGCCCTGGGCAGGCTGCCCAGAGAGGCTGTGGAGTCTCCTTCTCCTGAGGTACTCAAACCCACCTGAATGCTTTCCTGTGTGACCTAATCTAGGTGATCCTGCCCTGGCAGGGGGTTGGACTAGATGATCTTTCCAGGTCCCTTCCAACCCAAACCATTCTGTGATTCTGTGATCAAATCAACTAATTTTGGTCACTAAGGACCAAACCTGTTTACTAACCACAGAACAGCTTGTTTGAGACCAACTACTCATCAACCTTCAGAAGTCATCTTCACAGCCTTGTCCTCAACTGGACTTACTCATCAGAAGTAAAAGAGCCCACAACCTTCCTCAATCTGCCTTCCTCTAAAGTCACCCAAGATCCAAACAAACCTCAACATAAAAATGCCATTCCTCCTGACTGTCCCAGCCTGTGGCCTCAGAACAAAAACATGATACAGAGTGCTCTGAAAAACAAGAAGATGTTGCACTGTGGTGCTGGACACCAATGACAAAAATAAATATACACTTGTGGCAAAGATGATCTTGTTCTGAAGACCTAAACCCCAAATCTATCACACTTCAGTACACCAGGTCCCGGCCCTTACATTAGCACATACCCACTAAGTGGGTTAAGAAACTCGTTCAGCAGCACATCTAATTTACATTAAGCTCATTTGTCCTCTCTCCCCTCAGCTGTTTTGTCAGAGGCAAGACAGCAGGTATGTTTTAAGCCTCTTGAAGGAGCTTTTGCTGATGGGATGTGACTCCCACAAACACCTTTCTGCTAAGAGGTTGATGTTACTCTATGAGCTTCCATTTCACTTTTAGAGGCAAATAATCATTTACCATTTAAGTACTTCTTTGCCTGACCTACACACACGTAACAGAACATGTCTCTGGCCCATCAGTGTAAAATTCCACAAGATCTGACCATTTTTAATGCTGATGTTTACACTAAAAAGTCCACTCTTGCAGCCAAATCTCCCAAAAGGCTCAAAAGCCTCTAAAATTTCCCAGGAACTAGGAACACTTAAAGCTACAAAAACTGTTAAAGGTATTTTTTCTGACCTCCCACATCATTTCAGTCGCAACATTTTAATAAATAATTGCCACACCAAGCCTGCCAATTTGAGGGTGGAATGTCAGCATCAGATTCAGAAATACATCCCAGCTTAGCAGGGAGGGGAGGTGGTGTGGCAGAAACTTAAAAAGGTTAAAAAAAAATTACCTCTACCTTTATTCTTACATTCCCACATCCCAAGTGAAATACAGAATCCAGCAGGTGTTTTCTGGAATACATGCAGAAATAATTTCTTTTAATCTCATCAGCCAAACACCATTATAAGGAAGGAGGGCTGGGTCGAGATCTCTGTGTTGAAGGCTCAACTTTTCTCCACCTGTTAAAAAAGATGGCACAGAACCTGATCTTCAAACCTTTCAAGTGGAAATTGAAATGCTCACTCTGCTCTGTGCAATGGGCAGATAGTTCTTTATAGGCTTTGTCTGCCCTCAGCAGTGAGATTCCTGTTGCTTGTAGGACAGCTGTACTGGGACTATATAGTGAGGAAAACAAACTGAACTTTAAAGAAGAATATCAATGGAATACAGACCTTAAAAAAAAAACCTAATCAAGCATATGCACAACCCATACTGAGACCTGACTTTACACAGTAAGAATATGATCAGTTTGACCACATCTTCCACTAGCCAAAAAGAGGCTTTTACTACCACAAATACAGCAACAGCTTCCAAAACCACATTACACAGTGTGTAAAACTGCAACACACAGACCTCCTGATAATCCACAACAGGTTACAGAGTTGGAAGCTTTGTTAGATATTAAAACATCATGAGTATTGACAAATTTGTCCCTTTTTTTGATACGTACTCAGTATACCTACCTAAAGGTCAATTTATACTCATTCATTCAGTTACTACCATAATTAAGATGGGTCACTGTGTTGGATATGACCCCAGTCATGCTACACCTCGTGCAATGTAGTGATCCAAGTAGCTACTAGCATGGTACAGTTACCTCTTTGTGGAAGGGATGTTAGGATTACTGTTAAACTTAATCAACATTTTTCCTCCCTGTTTTACTCAGACTTAAGTAAAACTCATCTGATAGCCAAAGTGATGTTTCAAAAAGAAAAATCCAACCACCTTTTTTAAGCTTCAGAAAGACACTTAGATGCTTGTTAAAAGATCTGCATTTTTTAGATATCACAACATTTTGCTGTATTCCAAAGGTTATTTAATTGTTTTGGCATTTGTGCTCTTCCCATGTTCTTTTACAACAAAGCCATTGTCTCTGCTTTAAATGTTTCCCACAGATAGAAATCTAACTACACCATAAAAAGCCCACATGCTATACCAAAGGGCAAATCTTGTTCCTATGTATGCCTAATTTTATACCACACCACAATTCATGCCACCTAGCTCCAGAGTCTGCTGCAAATGGAATTATACTTGCCAAAGTGTGCAAGTGCTACCAAGTGCAATAGGCTTTTCACTCCAGAGAATACACTTTGAAGAAACATCATTATCTACTCCAGCCACCCACTTTGTCAACAGCTCATCAGCCACCAAACAGGATTTCTTACTCCCCATATCTCCTGTAATAAACATGTTAAGAACAACCTGATATCTTTCTATTCATTTTAAAAAAATCAGTGGAAGCACCAGAGTGGTCTAAGATTAGTATTTACTGGTTACAAATACTTTCCTATGGATGTTATCCTGAGCAGCAGATGCTGAGCTATTAGAGCATCAGCACAGGGCAGGAAGAGAGGGTGCTGATGGCTGCTTCAGCTGGGTGACAGCCAGCAGGGTACAACATCCCCAGGGCCATCCACAGGCTTCCGATGCAGCAGCAATGTCCAAAAGGGAGAGAGGCAGAGCAAGGCCTCCCCTGAGCTCCCTGCGACCTCAGGGGGCAGTGACAATTCACCCCAACTGGGGCAGCTTCAACGGTTTGTACTTGGGAATCCACAAAAGGGGGAGGGGGCGGGATTGAAGAATTACACAACCCTTCACCCTGCATTGGGAAACTGGACCCAGCCACCCTGGGAGGTTCTTTCCCCTTCCCCGCACGGAGAGAGGGCTCAGTGCAGGAGATGTTAGCAGCCTCATTCGACAGAGGCCTCAGACAGCCGTGACCGCGGCCCAGCGCCTCGTCCCTCGGCTCACACAGCGCAAGGCGTCAGATCACAGCCCCTCAAACTCACCACGAGAGATTAAAAACACCTCACAAAACCCCAAAACAAAGCAGCGTTCGGAGCACCCAAGTGAAAACCTGACATCAGCCAAGACACGCGTCCTCCTTCAGATCCAGGGATTTCCCGCTCCGGCTAAACACCATGCCCCGGGATGCGCGAAGGCAGGCCGGACAGGGGCCGAGCAGACCCGTTATGCTGCGAGAACCATCCCCGAGCACCACAAAGAGCACCTGTCTTGCCAAGAGCTGCTCCACACGCGGTTCTACAGACTGCCGGCTAAAAACAAGCGTCCCCCGGGGTGCCCGCCACGAACCGCAGGTCCGAGCCGCTCTCAGGCCGCCGGTGACCGGGGAGGAAGGGAGGGCGGGAGCAGCCCGCGCCCTGCCGGGTTCCCCCCTTCGGGGGGAGGGCTGCCCGGCCCGGGGCAGCAGAGACCCGTCAGAGGCGGCAACCCCCGGGAACTCTCCGCGGCGACGGTGCTGAGAGGAACCGCGCAAATGCGGCGCTCTATCGCGATACAGGGCCGAGACACGAGATAACCGGTGGGCGTCGGGACAAGGGGACAACCGGGACGGCTCCGGGCGGGCGGCAACTATCAGCGCCCCCGCCCAGCGCTGAAGGCGGACGGGACGGGGCAGAGCCCCCGGGGCCCGCCCGCCGCCGGCCGCTACCCACCGCCCCCCGCCACGGGGGAGGCACCGCCACGGCCCCGCTTACCCCGTCACCGAAGCCCGTCAGCTCGCACCGCGGCGCTCTAGGGCAGGAGGCGGCCACCAGCGCAGCCCCGGCACCCCGGCGGGCCCGACCCGCCGCCGAGACGGCTCCCGCGGGCCCCGACAGCCAGCCAGCCGGTCCCCCCCGCTCCGCTCGCCTCACGGGCCGCCTCCGCCCCGCCACCCGCCCGCTCCCACCCGCGCGCCGCGGGGGCGCTGCCCGACGGCCCCAGCCCGGCGCAGGCGCGGACCCACCGTTGCCGCCCGCCTCCATCCTTCCACGTCGCCAACGCCTCCCGCCGCGCATGCGCGCGGACCACCGGCCGTGCCCCTCGCAGGCAACCCCCCCCCCGCCGCGGGGCACGCCGGGAAGCGCAGTCCGGCGCCGAGAGGCTCCGCCCGCGCCGCGCTTCGTGGGGGACCGGCCTCGCTCCTCCGGCATAGGCAGGAGCTGCTCGGGCTAGCCCACGGGGCAACGGGCTGGCCGGCGCCGCCTCCGGTCCTTACGCCGCCCGCCTTTTCAGCCAGCGGGAGCCCAGGTAACCGGAGGCGGCGGGAGCGGAGGGCTCGAACGCAGCCGGCAGCGCGCCCGGGAGAGCCGGCGGCACCCGGGCTGGTGTCAGCAGCGCTGGAGCCGGGGCAGGGGCCGCCCCTGGAGCGCTGGGGCAAGTCTGGGGCCCTGGCGAGAGGCGTCGGCTGAGGCGGGGAGCGCTGCGGGGCGCAGAGCACGGTGGGGTGGAGCGGCGTGGCCGGGATGCAGCGCGGCCCTGGAAGATGGCATTGGCAGTACGGAGGGAGGGGAAGGCAAACCGAGCCAAGCCAGCCGGAGCGATGCTGGCCAGCGTGAGGGGTAGGCACGGATGAGCCCAGTGAGGGTCAGTGGTTGGGCCGGAGCAATGCCAGGCATAGATACAGGACGGGACAGGAGCTCCTGGAGAGCAGCCCTGCTGAGAAGGACCTGGGGACCATGGGGGATGAGGAACTTCCCAGGAGCCAGCAGTGACTCTAGCAGCTGGGAAGGGTGATGGGATCCTGGGCTCCATCAGCAGAGGGGTGTCAGCAGGGACAGGGAGGGGATTGTCCCTCTCTGCTCTGCCCTCCTGAGGCCCCAGCTGGAGTCCTGTGTCCAGAGCTGGGGCCCCAGGACAAGAGAGATGTGGGGCTGTTGGAGAGGGGTCAGAGGAGCCATGGAGATGCTCAGAGGGCTGGAGCAGCTCCCCTACAGAGAGAGGCTGAGGGAGCTGGGCTGGGTCAGCCTGGAGAAGAGAAGGCTGTGGGGGGACCTCATTGCAGCCTGCCAGTCCCTGAAGGGAGCAGAGGAACAGGAGGGGAATCAGCTTGTTCCAAGGGCAGAGCCTGGCAGGACAAGGGGGCTGGAGTGAAGCTGGAGGAGGGAAGGGGGAGAGGAGATCTGAGGGGGAAGTTCTTTGCAGAGAGAGTGGTGAGGGGCTGGAAGGGGCTGCCCAGAGAGGGGGTGGGTGCCCCATCCCTGGGGGTGTTCAAGGCCAGGTTGGCTGGGGCCCTGGGCAACCTTGTGTAGCTGCAGGCCTGGAGGTTGGTGTCCCTGCCTGTGGCAGGGGGGTTGGAGCTCTGTGATCCTTGGGGTCCCTTCCAACCCAGCCCACTCTGTGATTCTATGGTACCTTTGAGGAACAAAAGTAAGTGGAGATACTGATCCAATAAATATGTCGAATAAGACCTTATCCTTGGAGACAACAGGAGCAGGACCAGAATAAACTGGGCACAATTGGGAAAGGCAGCCCAGAGGTCATATGGGCATGCATGAATACTGAGTTCAACCAGTGGACATGGTGAGGAAGACTATGGATAACTGCCAGAGGACCCCTCAAGACCAGCACTCAACAGGAATGCACATGCAGGAAAGGACATCTATGCATATTTGCAAGTTCCAGGAGAAAAAAATTAATATGCGAGTTACTTTCCAGAAAATGATTGAATATGTACCACTTTGCTTATATATATGAGTCACCTCTTGCTATTTTGGGCACGCTCACCTTTGCAAAGCTATTCATGTTTATACCCAGTTCTGCAATAAAAGAATGCCTTGTTTTCTCATTCCTACAAATTGGTCTTAGACAGTTATTCCTCAAATATTTCAGTAATACAGGAAGGACACTGGAGCTTGTCCGGAGAAGGGTAACAGAGCAGGGAAGGGTCTGGAGCACAAATCTGATGAGGAGCGGCTGAGGGACCTGGGTGGGTTCAGCCTGGAGAAGAGGAAGCTGAGGGGAGACCTGGTAGCTCTCACCAGCTCCCTGGAAGGAGGCTGTAGCCAGGTCGGGGTCGGTCTCCTCTCCCAAGTACTGAGCAACAGGACAAGAGGAAACGGCCTCAGGTTGTGCCAGGGGAGGTTTAGGTTGGAGATGAGGAAAAATGTGTTCAGCCAAAGGGCTGTCAAGTGCTGGAGCAGGCTGCCCAGGGAGGGGGTTGAGTCACCATCACTGGTAGGATTTAAAGAATGTGTAGATGTGGTGCTGAGGGACATGGTTTAGTGGTTGGCAGTGCTGGGTTAACAGTTGGACGATATATCTTGAAGGTCTTTTCCAACTGAAACAATTCTCTGGTTCTGTCATTTCCCTACCAAGCCAGTCCTGCACTCCCATGCTGCTTTAATTCATGTCTTCTGCCTCTTTCCTCCATCTCTGAGGAATTTTCTAGTGCCATCTGTAGCTGTTTCTATAAGTACCTGATAACTCCTTCAAAAGGAAAACCCTTCCCAAGACAAATACCCCCGAGCATAATCCCATTATCACAGTGCCTGACGCTAAGTGTACAAGTACCTGCAAAAAGGGTGTGCAAGCAAACAGCCTGTAGACAAACAGCACAAAGTTGGGGTGTAACCACTCCACAGAACATGGTGACATAAAAGCAAAAGCCTTGGCAATGGGTCTGGGCCTCACGTGTGTGCGTACAACAATAGAGGGTGCAAGGTCAGCAGTCAGGGTGGCTGTCAAAGAGGCAGGGCTGAGAGCACAAAAAGGGGATTGAAAAGGAACCCTCCTGCAAAATACAGGTAAATAAACCTGCTCACCTCGTGTCACATAGTTGGTGTTTCCAGTCCAGCCCAGCCCTGACAGAAGGATGCAGCTCTGCAGTGTAAAAATACCCTGTCTCTAAAGCAAGAGAATGGCAAACACGGTCTCCTGGGATGTTTACACTGAACTGCCCCAGTCAGGTTTACTGAAGAGCAAAAATAACATCAAAATACAATTTGGTTCATCGAGCAAGTTCTGGCAATCAGAAAACTGCACCAGGGCAATAATCCCTCCTTTCATGTCTCAGGCAGTTTAATCACAGAAAAAAGTGTCTCCACTGCTAAGCTGTTTGCTAACAAGCACAAGTGAATTAACAAACCAGTGTTAGTTGAAGTAAAATAAAACACTTGAAATCATCGTCAAAATAGTGGAGAGCAGTTACAAGAATGCAAACATTATTAGGTTTGATATCTCTGGAAGTTAGAATATTCACTCATCCACTCCTCATTTCCCTGACTCCCTGAACAACAGGATCAACCCTTTTGGACTTGCACAACGGTGCTTTTCATAGAAATGCAGCTTTTCTTTAGCATGACAGTGAAATATGATTTTCAGCACTTCTTAGAAAAGTGACAATACCGCTTCAAAGAGTTAAAAATGAAATTGCTAAAGCTGGAATTTGTGGCAGACAAACGTTCTAGTGTCATGTCCTCCTGATCTCCTTTATTCATGACATGTGAATGCAGCTCTGTATATAAAAATCATAAATATATAATATATAAATATATTAAAATATAGTACATATATAAAAATATAGACATGTTTAATGAGAAAATTAGTTCTCACTGAGGACAGATTTAGTTCATCAAAGTGTAAATTAAATTCATGTTCATTTCCTTTACTTGCAGACTCTGAAAAGACAGTTCTCAGAGCAGTAATGCCCTGCCTCGTACAGGGACCAGAACGGAACAACCTCAGCAGCTGCCTGAAAGCTGGGGCACGATTGCTGGCTGTGTTTGGGGAGTCACAGCAATTTGTGTTACTGTCATTATATCACTCTGTGGAGAGAATTTAACCATGTTCCATCGACACAGCTGGGTCAGGGTGCATTTGCACAGAATTCCTTGCTAGATCATCCTTAGGGGCTGATCATCTCCCATTTCATTTCACAGAATTTCCTTTGCTCACAGAATTTGCCCAAAGAAATAACTGGCAGGACAAAACCTTTTCTTTAAGGCTTTATTTTATTTTTTTTTCCACATACTTGCATTATTTTAAAGGTGTATGTTGATAAAGTTTGTTTTAAATCACAGAAAGGTTAGGATTGGAAGCGATACCTCTCACCAGACCTGGCTGCTCAAGGCCTCATCCAACCCGGCCTTGAACCCTGCCAGGGATCCAGGGGCAGCCACCACCTACCTGGGCACCCTGTGCCAGGGCCTCACCACTCTCAGAGTGAAGAATTTCTTCCTAATGTCCAATATAACTCTCCCCCTTCCAATTTAAAACCCTTCCCCCTCGTTCTATCACTCCAGACCCTTCTAAAAAGTCTCTCCCAGCTCTCTTGTAGGCCTCTTCAGGTACTGGAAGGCTGCTATAAGACTCAGAGCCTTCTCTCCAGGCTGAACAAGCCCGACTCTCTCAGCCTGTCTTCACAGGAGGGGTGCTCCAGCCCTCCAGTCATCTTTGTGGCCTCCTCTGGACCCGTTCCACAGTTTCATGTCCTCCCTATACTGGGGACTCCAGAGCTGGACACAGCACTGCTTGGGGGAGTCTCATGAGAGTGGAGCAGAGGGGCAGAATCCCTCCCTCGACCTGCTGCCATGCTCCCTTGGATGCAGCTCAGGACACAGTTGGCCTTCTGGGCTGTGAGCACACATTGTTGGCTCATAGAATCATAGGGGTTGGAAGGGACCTCCAGAGCTCATTGGGTCCAACCCCCTGCCAAAACAGGGTCCCTAGGACAGGGCACACAGGGCAGTGTCCAGATGGGGCTGGAATCTCTCCAGAGAAGGAGACTCCACACACCCCTGGGCAGCCTGGCCCAGGGCTCCCTCACCCTCACTGGGAAGAAGTTCTTCCCCAGATTGGTGCGGAACTTCCTGTGCTCCAACTTGCAGTCATCACCCCTTGTCCTGTCCCCACAGACACTGAAAAGGGGCTGGCCATGTTCCCCTGCCTCCCATACTTAAGATATTTATAAACATTAATAAAGTCCCCCCTTAGTCTTCTTTTCTGCAGGCTGAACAGCCCCAGCTCACTCAGCCTTTCCTCACAGGGGAGATGCTCCAGGCCCTTCCTCATCTCTGTGTCCCTCCTCTGGACTCTCTCCAGGAGATCCCTGGCTGGTTGATCCCAGGGAGCCCAGCACTGGACACAACACTCCAGGTGGGGCCTGAGCAGAGCAGAGCAGAGGGGGAGGATCCCCTCCTGTGACCTGCTGGCCAGGCTCCTTTTGATGCCCCCCAGGATCCCATTGTCTCTCTCAGCCCCAGGGCACACTGCTGGCCCATGGCCACCCTGTCACCCACCAGCACCCCCAGGTCCTTCTCCTCAGAGCTCCTCTCCAGCAGGTCACCCCCAGCCTGTCCTGATCCAAGTGGTTCTTCCTTCCCAGGTGCCAGACTCTCCACTTGCTGTTGTTGAACCTCATCTGGTTTTTCCCTGCCCAGCTCTCCAGCCTGTCCAGGTGTCTCTGGATGGCAGCTCAGTGTCCTGTGTGTCCCCCACTCCTCCCAGCTCTGGATCATCAGCACTTGCTGAGGGTGGATGCTGTTCCCTCAGCAAGGTCTCAATGAAGATGTTAAACAGGACTAGACCCAATCCTGATCCCTGGGGAACACTACTAGTCACAGGCCTCCAGCCAGACTCTGCTCCATTGATCAGCACCCTCTGAGCTCAGTCTGACAGCCAGTTCTCACCCCACCTCACTGTCCTCTCATCCATCCCATCCTCTCTCAGCTTTGCTCTCAGGATGTCATGGGAGACAGTACCAAAAGCCTTGCTGAAGTCAAGGTAGATGCCATCCACTGCTCTTCCTCCATCCACCCAGCTGGTGATGACATCACAGAAGGCTAGGAGATCAGTCAAGCACGATCTCCCCTTGGTGAATCCATGCTGACTACTCCTCATGACCTTCTTCTCTTCCCATTGCTTGGAGATGGCATCCAGAACAAGCTGGTCCATCAGCTTTCCAGGGACAGAAGTGAGGCTGACTGGCCTATAGTTGCTTGGACCGTCCTTCTTGCCCTTTTGAAGACTGGAGTGACATTGGCTATTCTCCAGTCTTCAGGCACTTCTCCTGTTCTCCAAGACCATCAGCATCATGTCGAGCTTCTCATCCACCAGCACCCCCAAGTCCTTCTCTGCAGGGCTGCTCTCTAGCACATCATCTCCCAGCCTCGATGGATGATGAGGATTTCCCCAACCCAAGTGCAAGACCTTGTGCTTGTTCTTGTTGAATCTCATGAGGTTCAAATGGTCCCACTTCTCCAGCTTGTCCAGGTCCCTCTGGATGACATCCCCTTGCCACCACCCAGCTATATGTGCAAACCAACACATGGGAGGTATCATATCACATACAGACCTTCCCATAAAGAAAAGATAGTTGAAATTCACTGATTTTACTGTTGGATTTTTTTCAAATACTTTCAAAGACTGTTTGATTTCCTGATCCTTCCTCAGTAGCATTTAAACAGAACCAGGCAGCTTTAATGCTGGAGACCTGAGGACTAGACTTGCAGGGGTACTCTGGTCCCTAAAGATGCTGAATATGCAATTTTCTAAAAGTCCTCAGTGTAAACGAAGCTGCTCCTTGCTCTAGTAAATTTTGGTAGCTGTCTGCCTGATGCCATCAGGTGCCAGAGCCTGGGTGTAAATCCTGCTTCTGGTGAGTAGCAGACACACGTGGATTTTCCCAGTTAAATTGAATGTACTTGATACGTATTGTTCACTCCCGTGAGGATTTCCTTAATTTCTGGCTACTTATTCCTCCTGAAGCTCTGTGCATCTCTTTGCATCCCAGCAGATGATGTCCTGTACCTCTGCCCTGGCTCAAGAGTCCGTTTCTTCCCCCCAAATTTCAAGTTACCATTTCACTTACCTGTTGACAGCACAGCCCCGTTCAGCCAGCAGCCTGATTTCCTGCACCATTTATTGTCCATGTCCATGTCCATGTTCAATGCACTTTCCTTCTACAACAACAGCCTAAATAAAACAATTATGGACACTTTCTAAACACCCAGCTCATCTCTGCATCTTACTTCTCATGACATTCACGGTTCTGGCAGGTGACTCTATTACTCCAAAGCATCCTCCCTATCAGATGCCCAACGTTTTAAGACAGAAGCTGAGGTTACCTGCCCCTGGCCAGGGGCACAGCAGAAGGGCCCACCTTGTCAGCAATGCTTGCAGTGTAAGAACACACAGACACGTTCTGCCACGCACCTGCAACAACTCTTTTTCTAACATCTTTGAACCATCACCGAATCACAGGAGCTCCTGAGTTGGAAGGGACCCATAAGGGTCATCGAGTCCAACTCCTGGCTCCATGCAGGGCCAGCCAAAGATATCCAGCCCTCAGTGTCTTTGCCATGAGGAATGTGGGGGCAAAGGGACGACAATACCAGTTTAATAACAAGAGCCACCGATGGACTTCCCAGTGATGGTCTCTGGGGTCACTGAAAGCAGACCTGTTCCATTCCCATGGCATACAGGAACCCAGCTGAAGGATGGCAGGGCTGAGTTTATGCTCACACCTGACTGCTCTCTGTTCCCCAGGATTCATTCACCCTTCTGAACATCATCTGCCCAGCCCCATGTATCACAAGTCAGTGTTTACTGTTTTATCATGGGGAATGAGGCGGTTCCAGCTTGGACGGCAGCCTGACTATCCCTTCAGCTGATCTAATTCTGCACTGGAAAAGCAAAGCTGCTTTGTTTCTTTTCTTGCTTTTCAGCTGGCCTGTCCCTTGACTCACAGCCCCGGAGCACGTGTGTGTATTTAGCTCTCACAGCAGCACAGCTGGGAACCCAGACCCAGGAAAGCAGACCCTTACAACCCTGGTGCAGCCTGCAGCCATTCCCCCTCATCCTGTCCCTGGTTATCTGTGAGAAGAGGCTGAGCCCCAGCTCCCCACAACCTCCTGTCAGGGAGTTGGGGAGAGTGATAAGGTCTCCCCTGAGCCCCCTCTTCTCCAGGTTGAACAGTCCCAGTTCCCTTAGCTTCTCCCCATCAGACTTGTGTCCCAGACCCTTCACAGCTCCATTGCCCTTCTCTGGACACACTCCAGGGCCTTGATGTCTGTCCTGGAGTGAGGGGCCCAAACCTGAACCCAGCACTCGAGGTGGGGGCCTCACCAGAGCTGAGCACAGGGGATTATCACCTCCCCAGACTAGTGGCCACTCTATTCCTGATCCAAGCCAGGATGCCATTGGCCTTCCTGGCCACCCAGGCACACTGCTGGCTGGCATTCAGGTGAGTGTCAACCCACACGCCCAGGTCCTTTTCCTCTGTGCAGCTCTCCAGCCACCCTGCCCCAGGCCTGTAGCGCTGCCTGGGGTTGTTATGCCCCAGGTGCAGGACCCAGCACTTCACTGTGTTGAACTTACCCCACTGGCCTCTGCCCATCGATCCAGCCTGCCCAGGTCCCTCTGCAGAGCCTTCCTACCCTCAAGCAGATCAACACTTCTGCCCAACTTGGTGTCATCTGCAAACTTCCTGAGGGTGCATTCAATTCCCTCATCCCACTAATCAATAAAGGAGCTAAAGAGGATGGGCCCCAGCACCGACCCCTGGGGAACACCACTTGTGACTGGCTTCCAGCTGGATATAGCTCCATTCACCACCACTCTCTGGGCCTGACTGACCAGACCATTTTTAGCCCAGGGAAGGGTTACCTGCCCAAGCCATGGGCTGCCAGCTTCTCCAGGAGAATACTGCTTGGGGAACTGTCTTTGCTGAAGTCAAGGTAGACTACACCAACTACCTTTCCCTCATCTACCAAGCAGGTCACCTGGTCACAGGAGATGAGGTTGGCCAGGTAGGCCCTGCCTTTCATGAGACCGTGCTGGCTGGGCCCGGTCTCCAGGCTGTCTCATCCTTGCTCTGTGATTGTCTGCAGGATGACTTGCTCCATAATCTTCCCCCCAGCACTGAGGTCAGGCTAACAAACAGGCCTGTGGTCCCCTAGATCTTCCTCAGGACCTTCCTTATCGATGAGCGTCGTGTTAGCAAGGCTCCAGGCATCTGGTACCTCTCCAACTGCTGATAGATGATAGAGAGGGGCTCGGCAATTACATCTGCCTGCTCCCTCAGCACACTGGGGTGGATCCCATCTGGCCCCACAGACTTGGGACAGCCCAGGTGGATCAGTAGGTCTCTAACTGATGTTTTGACATCAGCTTTTCTCTGCTCCCTGTCCCAGGCCTCCAGGTCAGGAGGCTGAGTACTCCAAGAATAACCAGTTTGACCCCGAGAATAACCAGTCTGACTACCAAAGACAGACTTAGAGGTGGCATTGGGAGTCTCCACCTTTCCCTGTCTGTCAGGCAACCCACAATATAGTATCTGTGAGCACAGTTACTACTGCTAGCTGTTCCTGTAGGATTACACCACATGCAGCATAACAAACCCCGCTTCTGATATCACAAAGGGCTGGTGCTCTACCAGCTCAGGAGAAAGCTGCATCTGTGCCATGCTGATCTGAGGGGTGATGGTTATGGTCCAAAAATGACTGAACAGTAACACCAAATCCACTTCCTAACAGACCAGCTCACGAAGGGGAAAGCAAACAACATGAGGGAACATCTTCCTCTGAGTTCTCAGTGATTCAGCTCTCTGTAGAAGTACTGGCCATGGTGAGGGGGGCTTGATATCCCGACCTGACAAAACTGGGTGGTGGTAGGAAGGGATACGCCTCTCCAGAGGCATCTGACAGGCATCAGGCACATCTGGAATAATTAGTATCAGGTAGGAGAAAACACAGGTGTAAAAACAAGGCTGGACCTCTGACTGCATATGTAGAAAGGTATTTTGGAAACGTGATAAATCCTGAATACCCATCCAAAAATATACCTGGAATCACCTTGTTTTGCATCTTTGTAAGAGCTTGGCAGAGAGGACAAAGCCGGAGGTAACACTTCTATCCTGCACCAAGCCACGGGGACATCTAAAGTGCTTCACAGTTGCAATACCACCTGGGGATGCCAGCCAGTTTCAGAGCACATCTTCCCAGGAGGCGGCAAAGCTGCAGCTCCCTTTATCCAGTCAGTAGTTCAGAACCTCCTCCTGCCTGGCTACAGGTTTTCCAAGATTTTATTAACTCCTTAGATACTCGTAGCTCAGAAACCTACATGAAGCAACATCTCTTTCAGTAAAATCCTGGTTTATTATAATTCAAATTACACAAGCATGGTAAAGAGGTTTTAGCTGGAATTATTATTATTTTTATATATATACTTTTTTTTTATTTTTTAAAGACAGAACTGCATTTTAAACCACCACAACAGAATATAAAGCAACAATTCTCTTGCATCATGCCCCTGCTGCTCCTCTCCAGGAAAGAAAGGCACAACGTTTCAAAGGAAAAAAAAAAAAACAACCCCCAAACATTAACAGAAGTACCAAATCAAGACTTTGTTTTTCAGTAGGCCAAGCAGATCCTGCACATAGCATTAATTCCTTTAGCTCACCCACAGATTTGACAAGAAAGATCCATATTCCTTGTCATTTAACTATGATGCCACAATGCAATTCATGGCTGTCTAGCAAGGTCAGCCAGTAGAACAAGGTCTAGCAAGTAGTACAGCTACAGCTTTTAAGGGGAAAGCCCAAAGAATTGCACTAGCAGCTAGGGAAACTAAGATGCTGAGGCGCATTTACTGCCCAAAGCTGGACTTACCCATAAGTTATTTAACCTAGACTCTAATCGCAGCTGATGGGTTGTAAATAGAAAGTGGTTCCACTGAGGGAAACAAAGAACTTCAGTTTTCCAACATTTTAAATTAAGAAATGTGCTAGCTGCCATTTCAGCAGCAGGGGAGATCAGTGGTGGGGGAAAAGGGGGATTATTCAGCTAACGTGTGCAAAGAAAGAAGTCTCCAAGTAAGAGAAGTATCCCCAGTTTATATTGGACTCAAGGGAACAAGATCCTTATGAACAAATTCCTCTAATCCACCTTCTTGTCAGGAACTCCCGTGGATCTCTTCGCAGCGATCCCATTCGCCACACCGTTGCTTTCCAGCTGCAGACAGAAGACAGTGTGTCAGAACGTTATTACAAACCCAAACAGGGACCACTTGTGATGAAAAGGGGCTTTTAAGGAGCAAGGGCAGTGAGGATGCACGAAGAAACCCGCAGCAGGGACCAAAGTGGGGTGTCTCTTTAGAGCCACACCCCATCACTGCTTTGGTGGCAGGAGTGGAGGGAATGAGGGCAGGGGCAACACAACAATCTTTGAGTTTCCTTCAAGGAGCTAAGCAGTAAACACATGATTTAACACACACTTGAGTGTTTTGCCCCACTATGAGTGGTAGGGCTAGCTGAAGAGAGCTGTTTTGTTGTTGTGTTCAGGTTGTTTTAGTCCTGCTTCACAGATCTGGCGTGACACACTGATTATTTGACTTCTTCCTTCTCTGAAAGAATTAAAAATCTCTTAAAAAACCAAAAAAAAACCAACCCCAACCTAAACCTGCTTCAGGGAACAGGTGCGACCCCAATCCCTCCAAGATCTACAAGGAGCTCTCTTGGAGCAACTCTCTCACCGGCTCAGCACCAGCAACTCCCTTTTGTAGGAAAACAACCACAAAGTCCCAAAATAACCACGAAAGGGTCTGCAAAAGCACCCATTTGTGAACTGTTTTTGCGGGGCCCACTGTGAACTACTGCTGGGTGCTCTACCTGGAGCTCCCCTCATCAGCTGCACCGTTTAATCTTACTTTGTAAATTCCAGGCTCATCCTCCTGATCTCCTTCCGTGCCCGAGGGTGCCCCTGGATTCCCAGCGCTGCCCCCTGGGCCTTGTTTTGTGGCTGCGGGTTCCTGCACGGCTCTCTTGGGCCACACGCGCTTGATGAAGGGCGCGATGATGGGGTAGATGTACGGCTCCAGGAACTTCTTGTAGACCCAGAGGAGAACGGGGATGACAATGCAGGGAATGCACACCATGGCTTCCTCTTCTCCCGTGACAAAGCTGGGGAGGGGGGGCAGAAAAAGCCTGCAGCTTAGTGACAATTATACCATGTGCTAAGGAAGACATCTTAAATAAGGATTGTGGCTTGTAATTAAACAGAAAAGATTCTTTGGTAACAGAGCAAAAGCTTCAAAAAATGCCAAGTCTTCAACAACCATCAGGGAAACATTCTCAATGTTTAAAAGGAGGAAAGGTAGGTGCAGAGTTTGCATTAAGTCATTAAAGTCATCGTCCCACAGCGGGAGCTCAGAGAAGCACGGTCAGAAAGTTAAAGGTTTTTGCTTTTCAGCAAAGTTGCTGACACTATTCCAATTCTTATTGTGCTGCAGCAGGGAGGGGAAAAGGTTTGGATTTCTCTTTCCTGGTGAAGGGCCTGGAGCACAAGTGCTGTGAGGAGTGGCTGAGGGAGCTGGGGATGTTTAGTCTGGGGAGAAGGAGGCTGAGAGGAGATCTCATCACTCTCTGCAGCTCCCTGCAAGGTGGGTGCACAGATGCCAGGTTGGTCTCTTCTCTCAGGTGACAAGTGACAGGGTGAAAGGAAATGGCTTAAAATTGCCCCAGGGGAGGTTGAGGTCAGAGATCAGAAGAATTTCTGTACTGAAAGGGCTGTCAGGGGTTGGAACAGGCTGCCCAGGGAGGTGGTGGGGTCACTGTCCCTGGAGGGATTTAAAAAGCATGTGGATGTGGTGCTTGGGGACATGGCCTGGAGAGGGGCGACACAGAGTTTGGCTGCGGTTGGACTCGATGATCTGAAGGGTCTCCTCCAAGTCTGTGATTCCCTTCCCATGCAAGGTGACGTTAAGCGGCAGGACCCGAATCCAGCTCCAGGCTTGCTACCGCCGAGGGACAGGTCAGAGAGCAGAGGGAACAGAATCCTCATCAGGAGAATGTGGGGGGTTAATTCCAACCACCTCAGACCGCACCCTGCCCCCGGTGCCGTGCAAGCAGCCAAACCTCCCGACGGTCACCCCCTTCCTCCCCGAAGGCGGGGGCAGCAGCCCGGGTGGGCAGGCACGGCTGGGAGAGCCGATGGGGCTCAGGCGCCTCGCTGGGCGCATCACGCTCGGCTGCGCGGCACAAACGGCCCCCGCACACCGACCACATCGCTCCCACCGGCTCCGCCAGGACCCACAAACCCCGGGACCGGCCCGCGGGCAGCAGCCTGCGCGCTTCTCCGCGGCGCGGGGTTCTGCTCCCGAGCCTGCGCACGCCGGGCTGGTCCCGCGGGCAGCCCGGCCTCACGCAGAAGGCGGCAGCTCCCCCGCAACCCGCTGCCGCCCTGGGCTCCCGCCCGCGCTGGGCCGGAGGAGCCGCGGAGGGACGCGTCGTGCCCGGGGCGGGGGGCGCCGGGGTGACTCCCGGGAGCGGAGCGGGGTCAGCGCGCCCCGCACTCACCTCAGCCGGGCTCAAGCCTCCGCCGCTACCGGCTACCGCAGCCCCCGCCGCCGCACAGGAAATGACCCAAGCGCTTCCTGCTACCGCGCAGCACCACGGCTGAAAGGCGGGGTGAACATCACCCGGCCCACGCCCCGCCTACCCCCGGATCACCCGGCCCCGAGCGGAAGCACCGCCCCTGCATCACCGGGGGAACCACGTCACAGCGCCCAACAACGTCACACACATCCCCCCCCGCCCCCGCATCGACGCAGCAGACCCGCAGAGAGCACACAATACACCTCAACTGGTTTATTTATGTACAGCGTCTGCGCTACTCCCGAGCCATCAGCTTCTGCTTCTTCAGTTTCTTCTGGGAGATCTGGGGGAGAGAACAGGGGAGCGTGTCAGCCATGGCAGCTTCCAAAAGGGGAGGCATCTGCTCTGGAGGAAGCACTGGGATCGGTGGGAGTGCCACCACCCACCCACAGGGTGCTCTGCCACCACTACCCGAGCTAACTACAGGGAAAGGCATCACACCCTCAGGCGGGGGACCAGGATGCTGTCACCGCTCAGGGGGTGGGGGAGGCAAGAAGTCGTCCCTGGGGGAGAAGCCCTGGCCAGTGTTCTCAGACACTTCCCACCACTAAATAATCAAGGTTGCTCAGAAATAACTCTTTTTTTTTCATGGATACTCCAAAGGTGTCCTAAGAGATGTCATCACAGCAACCACCAGGCCCCCAAAAATCTCAAGAGTACCACCACACGCACCTCTTGACAGGGACACTAGAGAGAGAGCTGGGGGCAGGGCAAGCAGTACCTTTTTCTTCTGAGCAACTTCCTCCTCGGGCTTGGGAACGATCTGCTCCTTCTCGGTGAGGATCATCTCAATGTGGCAGGGGGAGCTCATGTAGGGGTTGATCCTGCCGTGCGCTCTGTAGGTGCGCCAGCGCATTTTGGGGGCCTTGTTGACCTGGATGTGCTCGATGACCAGAGAATCCACGTCAAGACCCTGGGGCGGGAGGGGGAAAAGAGTAGTGTCGTAATTTTTTTCCTTTACAACTAATTTCTGCAGAGAAAACATAACTCACCAGCCCCCCAACACGTGTCACTGCTGGGAAACAAGATGGCTTTGCCCGGCGGCACCACGAAGCCCAGCATTCCACAAGCACCAGCCCAAGTCAGACCCCACCAACCGCCCCTCAGTGTCACACGATGCTGATGGCTCAGAAAGTTAAGAGTGATTTCACGGTTACTCCAAAGGTGTCCTAAGATCGTCATCACTGCCATCGAGGTCACCAAGTGCATGGCCAACACACAGAGAGAGGAACCCATGTGTTCTGCGTTGCTCCGTGCATTTGAAGGGCCAAAACCAGGGGCTTGGTGCACGGCCCCTACCCTGAGCTTGGGGTGCAGGGCCCCTTACCCTGAGCTCTGCACACGGCCTAACCTGAGCTCGGGGCACAGAGCCTACCTTGAGCTCAGCGCACGGCCTACCTTGAGCTCAGCGCACGGCCTACCTTGAGCTCAGCGCACGGCCTACCTTGAGCTCGGCATTGCTCTCTGCGTTCTTCAGCATGTGCAGCAGGAACTCAGCGCTTTTCTTCGGCCAGCGTCCCTGCGTCCAGCCCCACTGCTTGGCCTGGAACAGGGAGAAGAGTTGTTTTTATCCTGGTACAATGTTAACCTCCCTCCACATGCCACCAGTGCGTGGTTATGAGCCCTTTTGTTAAGGCTGCTCAACACAGTGAGTAAATCTGACCACCTATTACATGACTGTGGTGGAATGAAAGTAACTCTTTCCTCACTCGTAAGATGTTGGTTAGTGTGGCCAGCAGGACCAGGGAGGTGACCATACCCCTGGACTCACCTCTGGTGAGGCTGCACCTCAAATACTGGGTTCAGGTTTGGGCCCCTCACTCCAAGACAGACATTGAGGCCCTGGAGTGTGTCCAGAGAAGGGCAACAAAGCTGGTGAAAGTTGGGGAAGGGGCCGGGACACAAGTCTGATGGGGAGAAGCTAAGGGAACTGGGACTGTTCAACCTGGAGAAGAGGCTCAGGGGAGACCTTATCACTCTCCCCAACTCCCTGACAGGAGGTTGTGGGGAGCTGGGGCTCAGCCTCTCAGGGTTATCTCACAGATAACCAGGGACAGGATGAGGGGGAATGGCTGCAGGCTGCACCAGAGGAGGTTCAGGTTGGGAACGAGGAGAAATTTCCTCTCAAAAAGAGGGGTTGGGCATTGGGAGGTGGTGGGGTCACCATCCCTCAGGGGTGTTCAAGGGAAGGTTGCACGAGGTCCTTAGGGACATGAGTTAGTGAGTAACAGAGGTGGTAGGGGGATGGTTGGACTAGATAATCTTGGAGGTCTTTCCATCCTTCATGATTCTGTGATTACGCAAGACACCACCCTCCACACAGCCTCAACACCACCTCTTCCTTCTCCCTTGACCATCCAAAGCGTCCCTCTCCCGTTTCCCCCCCAGCCTCACCTGGGCACATCTCCCCACTCCCCCGTTGTAGCGGCGGAAGGGGACGCACTGCTTCTTCAGGGTGACGTCCTTCAGGTACTTGGTGGCCTTGCGGATGTGCATGCCCTTGATGGCCTGCGCCGTCTCACGCGTGTTCTAGCGACATAAGAGCACAGCAAAGCCCCTCTTAACACATCTCACCCAGCCACACTGGGAGCAAAAGCGCTCCTCTCTCTTTCCCAGCCTCTAGCAAGCTCACTTTAGTAGAAGCATCCACACACAGCCACCAAAAAAAATGATTACAAAGGCTCTTTTTGTGGGTTTTTTTCCTGCTTTTCTAACCCTTGCTATCACTTTCATCACTAAAAACGCGGCACATCTTTGGGTTTGTTTTGTTTTACGTCGTGGCTAACATTTTTCCAAGCAGCAAGTTCCAATTTAAGTCTTTATACACTTCATGTTGCCTGTCTGCCCACTAACTCCAAAAAAGAAAAAAAAAGAAGAGACAAATCAAGGATAAAGTCTCTGTACTTACTGCAAACTAAACACAGAAATCAGAGTAACCATAATCCTGCCTGATCCCGGTAAAATAGCGAGCCAGAGCTAGCGAAGTTTCATCTCATCTGCATTAAATGGCACGCAGGAGTGAAGCTACCCGTGTAGCTTTGGCTCTGTGATAAACTCAGACCCAGTCCCCAACTCCCCGCCCTCCCCTCAAGGCTTTCCAGAGGAAGCTATGCCTGCGTGCCTCCCCTGCCACGCTTGCGGCCGGCAGTGGGATCAGACCAACCCCACACCAGAAAAAAAGAGGCACCTTGAAACAACCAACCCAAAAGGAATCAAATCCCTGATCCGGCGCCAGCGCCATCCCTCCGGGACTGGCTGCAGCCGCCTCCAGGCCGCGTGGTGAGACCTGCGTGCTGAGCCCTGTCCCCAACACACCCACCCCCCCACTACGCGGGCGCAGAGTAAGAGAAGAGACGCTGCTTGCTTCCTTCCTACCTTGAAATGCACCCGCAGGTTGGATCCCCGTGACTTGCATGCTGCGGAGAGAGGAGAGGAGATCCCGTTTTAGGACTAGGACAGACAGACGCACGCACCCCATCCCCCCGGCCTCGGCGACACCCTGCGCCGGGGGAAACAAGACTCACATTTCGTGGGGTTCTCCGGGTCCAGGGAGTAGCGCACCATTTCCGGGCGTTAGCTGCAAGGAGGATGGATAACGAGAGGAATAAGCGTGTGGCGGAGGCGGGCGGGCCCCGGGGTGCGAGCGGAGGCCGTGGGGTCTCGCAGCCGAACCCCAAGGCGGCCTGAGGGAGCCATCGCGGTGCCCGAGGCAGCCATCGCGGCCTCCCGTCGGGGCCCGCTCCCCCGCCAACCCCCCTCCTCCTCCTCCCCCGGCGCCATCCCCGCAAATACCGAGGGCGCCCGACGGCGCGAACCAACCCCCCGCCCCATCATCGCCCCCCTGGGCTCCCCGGGCGGGATGGGGCCGGATTGCGACGGCAGCGCGGCCGGCACGTCCTGCCTCACCTCAGGGCGGCGGCGGGAAGAGGAAGAGCGAAGGACGCCGGGTGCCGCGAGGCCCGCCCACTCTCGCGAGAGCGGGGCGGCTCCCGGGGAGCGTCGCGGAGTTACGTCGCCGGCAGCGGGGCGAAAGGCGCCGGAGGGACCGTCGGCAAAGGAGCGGTGCCAAGCGGGGCCCCCGAGCCCGAGCGGCCCCAACGCGTGCGAACGGCAGCCTGCACCGCGTGCCTGCGCAGCCGTGCGCGGATCCCCCCGCGGCTCACCCGGCCAGCGCTGAGGGTGGAACCTCGCGGTCCGCGCTGCCCCGGAGAGCGCCGCTCGTATTCGGGGAGGGCCGAGCCGCGGTTTTACTACCCGCTCCCTGGGCTCATGGCCGGAGCCGTGCGGGACCGGAGCGGGGAGCCCGCGGCCGGGGGCAGCCAAGGCTGGGGATGAGGCGCAGGCAGCGGCCGCTCAGGCCGCAGGGACCCGGCCCCGAGGATGCGGCTGGCCCCCGCCGCGCCGCGATGAACAATAAAGTAAAATATAAAATAAACATTAAAATACTTAAAAGTAAAATAAAAATAATAATAAAATTAAAATAATAGAACATATACAATAAATACCATTTCAAAATAAAATAATAAATATTAAAATCAAATATTAACAAGAAAAATTAAAATCAAAATAATAAAAACGTTAAAAAGGAAAATAAAAAGAAAAATTTAAAATTAAAATAATAGAAATTAATATAAAAATAAAATTTTAAAATAAAATATAATTAAAAAATATAAATATAATAAAAATACATAAAGTAAAATAAATCCCTGTTGAAGTAAAGTATATTTATTTTTCTCCCCCATCAGGCTCTGTGAGCAGCGAGCAGCGTTCTGCGAGCCAGCGGCCCCACGCCACTGACGTGTCCCCCAAAGGTGGAACTGGGAGGCAGCAGAAGGGCCTTGGAGGAGAAGTGGTTTGGCAAGAGTGGGAGAAGGAAGAGGGACACCTTCGTGAGGGGCTTTCATGAGAGGCCTTGCTGAGATGCCTTTGTGAGCAGCCGGCATGCGGGCAGCACCTTGCCCCATGAGCAACCAGGTCCGGTGCCACGTTTAGAACTTGCAGCCCGTGCAGCCGCTCTGCCCGTGGGTCTGGGCTCACAGCTCTTGTTTAGTGCTAAAAACCCCCAGAGCTCTGAAGCTGGGATCTCACCTGGACGGAAAGGGGAAAACACTTGATCTGCTGCAAATACTCACAGGTCTGGAAGCCATGGAGCTCTAATTCTGAGTGCAGATCACTGCTCACCTGCATTCAAAGGTGCCTTGTGCTTTGTTGTCAAGGAGAAGCTTTCTGCAGAGTCTCAGAGTGCCTTTCTGGTCCTGGTCTCAGACCAGGGAGGGCTGCTGAGATGCCAGCAGACATTAACTCCCCTTCTGTACAAGGTTCCCCTGGAAAAACACAATAGTTTGGAGCCCTTGCTCAGGAAAGTAGGCGCTGGCTTCCTGTCACAGGTCACTGAGGTAACTCGAGTTCCGTTTTTGCCAATCACAGGATCAGAAGCCGCTCCTCCGTGTCCTGGTACACGCAGCCATCTTGGAACATGGCGACGGGAAGGAGGATCGGCACCCTCTCAAACCACCCGTTGCAGGCCTTCCAAAGCTGAGTGAGACAAGAGGAAAGCATCAGGAAAAGCGTCCCCAGAAACGTTAAATACGTAAAAAGAGATCTCAGCAATGACTTCCAACACTGCATTTCCGAGGGTGCCAAGTTTCCAGCCGCAGTCAGTCAAAACTAGCCAAAGCCACGGTCTTCAGACACTTCCCTGGCCTTCCCCACCCTACCGCTGGCATCTCTTCTCGCCGCCCACGTGAACACAATGCCAGCCCGCCATTTCTGCCCTCCTCACCACACGCGTGTAGGAAACCCATGCCGGTGGAGGAAAACAGCATTCCCATGGGAAGCACTTCTACATGAAGCTGCTGCAGATGCAAGGGGACTCTGATCTGCCTGAGGGTAGGGAGGGTCTTCAAAGGGATCTGAACAGACTTGGAGCCATGGGCTGAGACCACAGGGTGAAGTTCAACAAGGCCAAGTGTAGAGTGCTGCACACGGGACATAACAACCCCGTGCAGTGCTACAGGCTTGGGGGAGACTGGCTGGAGAGCTGTCAGGCAGAGAAAGACTGCTGGGTGACTGCAGGCTGAACATGAGCCAGCAGTGTGCCCAGGTGGCCAAGAAGGCCAATGGCATCCTGGCTTGTGTCAGAAATAGTGTGGCCAGTAGCTCTGGGGAGGGGATTGTGCCCCTGGACTGGGCCTCAGTGAGGCTGCAGCTGGAGTGCTGGGTCCAGTTCTGGGCTCCTCAGCATCAGAAGGACATTGAGGTCCTGGAGAGAGTCCAGAGAAGGGCAACCAGGCTGGGGAAGGAGCTGGAGGGCAAATCCTCTGAGGAGCAGCTGAGGGAGCTGGGGGGTTCAGCCTGGAGAAGAGGAGGCTGAGAGGAGACCTTCTCCCCACCTCCCCTGCCCTGCCAGGAGGGTGCAGAGAGGTGGGCGCTGGTCTCTTCAGCCAGGGGACAGGAGCTGGGACAAGGGGCAATGGGCTCAAGCTGCCCCAGGGCAGGGTCAGCTCAGCTGGGAGGGCAAAGTTCTTCCCTGGCAGAGCTGTCAGGGCCTGGCCCAGGCTGCCCAGGGAGGGGCTGAGTCCCCACCCCTGGGTGTATTTAACAGAGGGGAGATGAGGTGCTCAGGGATCTGGGTTAGCACAGGACAGGAACGGTTGGACTTGATGATCTTCAAGGTCTTTTCCAACCTGCTGATTCTGTGATTCTGTGATTCTGTGACTCGGGAAGTTGGAAAGGGGAGGTGAAACTTCAGTGGGAATTATCACACAGGAATTGTGTTTATCAACTGAATCCAAAACAAGCTGGGCATGTTTTCTGGTACTTACATCCTCACGTGGAGCTGTTTATAGTCTGAGGCCTTGCAGCAGTGGAACTGTAGAGGTGGGAGCTTCTGCAGGTGGTGTCAGGAAATAAGATCTGAGTTCTCCTCTCTGCTGGAAAGATAACAACGCTCTGGGAGGCAGCCTCGCACTCAGCCGGGGCCGAGGCAGCTGGGCATGTGCCCTCATTGGGATTTACCCAGGTTATTCCCCCAGTGCACCAGCTGCTGGGGATACGTAGCTCGCTTGAGCTGACTTGAAAAGAGCTTTTGCATCCAGAGGAGAAAACGGAGGCACCTAAGTCCAAAATCATGCTCACGAAAACTCCTGTGTAGGAGGCAGCTGCCTCCTAATCCCACTGGAATCTCCCATCGGACATTACCTTAAACTCCACCAGTGCCACGCCTCAGCCCCCTCTCCATACCCCCCTTCCTCCCAGAGGCTTTCTGCTGGTGGTGCACTGGCTTCACACCTCTCCCTTGGACATGCTGGAAGGGGGCCGTGCCCCTTAGCCTGCTGTGAATGAGTCCAGTGGGCAGTGGGGAGTGTAGGGGCACAGAAATGGTACACCAGGCAGTCCTTTCCTGGATTTAGCTGTGAATAAACGAGCAGCCTTACCAGTCCTACTGGAATTGCCAAGCCAAACATCATCCTAAGCAACAATCAGTCAACACTCCTGATAGCTAGAGAGGTGAGCTTCCAGGCTGGCTGGGGCTGTCAGTTCGCAGGAGGGCTGAAGCCAAAGTCACAGCTGCTGGGTGCCAAAAAGACAGCTTTCAACCCCAGGACCCCCTTGCTAACCTCTCAGCAGCTCTGCCTGTCCTCAGCCAGGCAGTTCAGAGGCCAAGGCGTGACTTCTAGCCCCCACTTTCTTGCAGCTCGAGTGTCTGACTGCCTGCTCAGGCCTCTGCTGCCTTGGTGTGGGAGCTGCAATTTCTAAGAGGGGGCTGGTAGAGCAACAGGAGGGTCTGTACTGGAACCCTCATGACAGATGGATCCATTGGGGATGGATGGCCAAGCTTAACTCTGTCAGGCTGCAACACACCACGATTCCATCCTGCTATAGGAGGCTGGGGTGGTTCCTGACCTGTTCTTTGCACAGGAACAGGAGCCAATTCCCACTTCTTCAAACTTGGTTGTTTTGTTTTGGGTTTTTTTTTTAAGATTTCTTGGCATTTATTTTACAGACCCAGATTTTGGTGTCCAGGGTTATGTGGGGATAATAGCCGTCATTCACAAAGCTGCCTACGAATGGCGTACTTGTCCCAGCGGTGAAGTGGAGACTCGCAGGGAACAAGCCACCCCATACTCAGTCTAAATTGAAAACAGCTTGAACACACAGGAGCTTTCCAGCCTTTGGACAGCTGCCACAGCTTCGATCCCTGAACACCTCTCTGACCCCCCCACAGCCCTCCTCCCAAACACAAGGCTTCTCCAGGGACAGCTCTCACTCCTGATTTTCTTTGCCTGTTCCTCCCATCGCCAGGTGCAGGTGAGCTCTCCAGCTAAGCCTCTCTCCACAGCTGTGTCCTAAAATCTCTCGGCCCTGGCAGTGAGCTCCCAAGTATGTCACAGAATCACAGAGCTGTAGGGGTTGGGAGGGACCTCCAGAGCCCATCGGGTCCAACCCCCTGCCAAAGCAGGGTCCCTAGGACAGGTCACACAGGTCGGTGTCCAGACAGGGCTGGAATCTCTCCAGAGAAGGAGACTCCACACCCCCCTGGGCAGCCTGTCCCAAGGCTCCCTCACCCTCACTGGGAAGAAGTTCTTCCCAGATTGGTGTGGAACTCCCTGTGCTCCAGCTTGAGGCCATTGCCTCTTGTCCTGTCCCCACAGACACTGAAAAGGGGCTGGCCATGTCCCCCTGCGTCCCACCCTTCAGCTATTGATAACCATTGATCAGATGATCTCTCAGGCTTCTTTTCTCCAGCCTGAACAGTCCCAGCTCACTCAGCCTTTCCGCACAGGGGAGATGCTCCAGGCCCTTAATCATCTCTGTAGCCTCTGCTGGACTCTCTCCAGGAGATCCCTGTCTTTTTTATCCCAGGGAGCCCAGCACTGGCCACAACACTCCAGGTGGGGCCTGACCAGGACAGAGCAGAGGGAGAGGATCACCTCCTGTGACCTGCTGGCCACGCTCCTTTTATCCCCAGGACACACTGCTGGCTCATGGCCACCCTGTCATCTGCCCAGTATCACCTAAGACACGAACAACTGGACTGATTCCCCGTGAGTCCTCAAAACAGGGGCAGTTCTTCACAAGAAGAGGGCAGCCACGCAGTCTGACTGAACATTTCTGTCGCGTATGTGCTGTCCCCAGTCCAGGAGGGGAGGAAACAGCCGAGGGGGCTCGGCGTCATGACAGCGGAGTATCTGCCCCTATCGTCACCGCAGCCGAAGCCTGACGCCACCTTCTCACGCTGCTGGGGATGGGCCAGCCACGAGCCTGGCCAAAACACCACCGCGCCGCTATCAGTGATGCTGCCTTAAAGCCTCAGCGTTTCTGGCACACCATCCTACAGCAACGGGTCCTATCCACCCCCTGCACGCCCAGCTGGGAGGGAATCACCGGTAAAATAAACCTCCCGTGTGATCAAATAACCTTGCAGCTGAGGTGTGTGTTTGCTCAGCGTGTTTCTTGCCAGGGAGCCACTTACGCAGGTTGCCCCCGGGGTCTGTGATTGCTCCTTTGTGGTGCATAATTGCCAGACAGGGACCGGCCAATCGCCTTGATGGGTAAGGCAGTCAGTAAGGACATGGTGTGAGTGCCTGACTGTAAACACTGTGTGGGATAAATTAAATCCTGGGCTTACGTCTGCTCCAGCCTGTCTGGCTTGTTAACTGAGGAGTGCTGCTTCAGTCGTGCTGGGGGTTAACGGAACCAGAAATGCCCCCCCCCTCCGGAATCAGGGACGTTGCCCAAGGTTTGCATCCACAATTTCGACGCAGATTTAAACACAGGAAATTAAGCTTTAAACATAAAGCTTATTTATTTATTTAGTTTATTTTTGGGGGACTGTGAGGACAGTTGAACCTCGCGGCACAGGTGACCCAGAGAGACTGTGGAGCCTCTGTCCTTGGGAGTATTGAAAATCAACTGGACGATACGCTGGGTAACCAGTTCTGTCTGACCCCGCTTTGGTCTGCAGGGTGGTTGCTGTAGGCAATCTCTGCTCACCCTTTCCAACCTCAGCTTTCCTAGACCCATGAATCCTGTCAACTTCTATAGAGCTAAGCGTGTCCTCTGCAATGAAACACAGACTCAAACTCCATCCCTTGGCTGTGCTGTATCTCCTAAGCAAAACGGACCAGAGAGCCTCTTCTCCTCTGTTACTGCCTGCTGTGTCTTTCCCTGGCTGCCCTGGCCAAGAGTTCCTCAGGATCAGTAGATCAGGGGAGTGGTGGGTGCCCCATCCCTGGAGGTGTTCAAGGCCAGGTTGGTTGGGCCCTGGGCAGCCTTGTGTAGCTCCAGGCCTGGAGGCTGGTGGCCCTGCCTGTGGCAGGGTGGTTGGAACTCTATGATCCTTGGGGTCCCTTCCAACACAGACCATTATATGATTATATATGATTATATGATTATAAACCACAATCAAACCTGTTCTTCTCTTCCAGGGGCTTTCACACCTCCACCTCCCAGCTGACAGACTCCACACGGAGGGACCTGAGGCAGGACTGGTCTCCTTGCAGGTGGGTCACTCCCACAGCCCCCTCTCTTCTGAACCAGAGCAGAGATCCTCTCAGGCCCCAACACATGAGGTTGGATGATGCCTGTCGACAGAATCCATGCAAAAGCTGCAGCCAGCAGATGGGTTTCTGTTTAGGGGGCAGCAAGAAGATACAGCACTGAACAGCTGCTCCCTTCCGAACTCTATGTCCCTAGCAACCCTTCCAGCATTGTCATTTATCATCCCAGGGCAGTTCCTGTCTTCATTCCTTCCTATCATTGTCAGAGACACACATACACACCCCCCATGTTTCTGTTCTCTCCTGCTCGGATGTTACAGCGTCTTCTGCTCCACAAGATGCTGACTCCCACGCTTCTATCCCAAGCTATCTCCTCTGAGGTCATCCGTCCCCCCTGGCTTCCTCCTTCCCTCCCTCTTCCAACCACCGGCTACCTCCCTACTTCGCTATTGCAACAACTCTGACACGACCACCCCCCACCCCTCACCCCCCACATTTCCAAGCTTTCCCTATCTGTCCACACTTACTAATCCTCTCTCACTGAGCTGCCCTCCCCCTCTCCAAGCTCTCCTCTCCGCTCTGTCTTTTCCAGCGGGCACGGCCCAGTCACATGCCAGCGCTTGGGAAGGTCATATGATGGTAGGGACCGCCAGGCCAGGCTGTATCAGGCATCCTCCGGACACGGGGCCCCATTGGGCAGCACACCTCCAGCTCCCACCCCATCCCATGGCCGCTGGTCACCCCGTGACTCAGTCAGGTGCTGGACCCACAGCGTGCAGGGCCTCGGAATCAGGCTGTAAATGCCAGGAAGGAAGTGTTACACGTGGGGAGTGGGGGGTCCTGCACCCGCAGCCCAGACCAGGCAGGACTGTGAACAGTGCTCCCAGCTCCCACATCGTGCTCTGCCTAGAGAACAACCACCCTTGCTCTGCAGAGCATAAAAACAACCCACACAGAAGAGTCTTCTTGTTTTTCCCGTGCCCTGACCTCACTCTGTCTGCCTGTCTGTCCTTGGACGGGGAGTTCCTGGGACAGATTTCGGCAGTGTCTGTACATCACAGGCAGGAATGTGAGTACAAAGTAGTAAGAAATGCCCCAAGCTTTTCTTAATTAACTACAGAGCCACTGACACTTCCTAATAAGATCCACATCCTCAAACGAGCACAATAAATGGGGGAAGTTAGGCAACTGGGAATAAACTGCCAAGGGGTGAAGCAGAGCCCAGTGGGGGTACCAGCATCCTCGGGGACATCTCCCCCTTCCCCACCTTCATATTGCAAGCGCTGTAGCCACATCTCCTTTTCCTGGAGGCACCCAGGAATCTGACTGGATTCAGGGACGGGATTACTGGTGAGATCTCAAAGTAAAATGTGCAGGCCGATGGAAAATGAAATGAATAATATGGTGTAAGTAAAGCCGACATCTGAGGAGAGGCTCTGTGTACCCCCAAGGATGGCCCGAGGCTTTCCCCTCTCTCAGGCAGGTACCAGTGCTATGCCCTGTTCAGATCTGAGAGGGCAAAAATTTCAGAGGACAAACAATACCGACCTTAGCGACACACAGCACCTTCTTGTGCCGCTTATTTCTGTGCCCTGAATTGTCTGTCCCACTTTCCCTGAGAAACAGAAGCTACCACGTAAAGTCTGTATTTGTGGTTTAAAATACCCTTCCCCTTCAATGTGGAGCATGGTAAAATGCTGCCAAAGGATCTCCTGAACTCCTAAATCTGCAACGGGGGCCAGTGAGGAGCTGCCTGACCCAGTGAAGCCCAGGAAGGAAGAACTACCTGGGGTTTTCAAGTGTAGAGCTTGGGTGCCGGTGAGCACTAATGGAAAGAGCTATCATCATATGTTTTTATAGGGCTTTGCTAAAGCAATAACAAACTAATTGCTTTTAACAAGTCACTCTTTCTTTCCATGTAGGTGCAGGGAAGCTGAGTGGCATGCTCCATCCAGATTTACAGGATCAGTTTTGAAAGCACTGAGATAGATGTTGAATGGGCTTAGGAGTGCTGAAAATCAAGCTCTAGATGGCTGGGCTGGGAAGTTTTAGGAGAAGGAAATGTCAGCTTTCTAATTATTCTGCCAAAATCTTCTAGCTGCTAATTGGGGATGAGCCCAAACCCAGAGCCCTTCAAGCAGCTGTGAGAGTCACTGATGGCTCTGCCAGTTCTGGTCTCCTCTCCAGCTGTGGTCCAACCGAGTGCTGAGAACCTCTCTCTGACAGTGCTTCAACATCCGCTCTGGACCTGGGCCAAGCATCCCTGCAGATGTGAAGAAAAAACACCTGCATAAGGATATGCAGTCAAAAGCAATCCCCAAACCAAACAGCCATCCCCCAAACTCCTCTCTGGACTCTCTAGCAGCTCCATGCTCCGCTTACAAAAACAGCAGGGGAGCAGTATTAGTAATTTATTACTTTTTAAAGCTTTTTCTGCTTGCTGGATGCAGGAGAGTCAAGGCAGAAGCGCTGCTGGGGGTTCACCTTCCACCATCTGAAGGGTCAAGCAATCACAAACTTCTGGGATGCTTCTCCAGTCCTTCACCAAAATAGGACCTCTAAGAGGAGCAGAATCAAGCATCCCCCCTCCCTGGCCACCCACGAGACCTCTGCACTGCCAGTGGGCTCAGCTCCAAGCCCATGTGCAAACCCAAACACGCTCGGCATTCATAGAGCTTGGATGGAAAAGCATGGGCTTTGAGTAAAGGCAAAAGGAGGGAGAAAACATACGTCATTCTTCGGCACAGACCTCAAGGTATCCTTGTCTGAAGAGTGGATGGAGCAGGCCCACCACCCACCACTGGGTCTTCTGTCCAACACAAAGCAGCCAAGCGGTCTGGATCCATCTCACATACCACGGGACGTGCTGGGAATGACAAGCTGCTGAATTACACTTGTCCCCTCGGACACAGGGAAGAGGTGTCAGGACAGACCGAGCTCTTGCTGGCTTTCGGCCTGCACTCCTGTGCCTGAGGTTCTCTGCAAGAACAACATGTCCAGTCCAAGCAGCCTGGGGACTGAGGCAAGGCATGGGCAGGAGTGGCAAGAGAAATAAAAAACATCCTAAAAATTCACTTTACTGTTGCTCAGGGGCATCGGGGACAATAGCAGGAGAAGAAGTTTGTCTGTGGTGAAGGGTGGTCCAGGAGCAGGGACCCACTGTGGGGAGGGGGCGGCCGGCGGGGATGGAAACCTCCCCAGGGATGGCGATGCCTGGAGGCAGGTACAAACCCCTAACATTCCTCCCTGTGCCACACCGTTCACAAGAATTAGCATTTCGCAGGAATGTGGGGATTTGTTCTTCAAGGCCTGGCCATATCCGCCAGCGCTGCAGCCCAAACACTGCACCAACAGAGCATGTGCTTGATAAGAACCCGGGAACAGATGCCAGCGGATTTAATGTGGGACAGGAGGCCCATTGCAGGTTTGCAGACTGCTGGCAGGGTCAGCTGTAAATATTCCCTCACAATCAAAGGCATTCATCTAAGGATTACATGCTGGGGGCTTTGTGGTAAAGTAAATTTGCAACTAACGGGACCATTAATAGTCAGACAGTTTAGTTGGCTCGCTGGCTGCCATTTATTTCCCCCCTCCTCCAGTCATTTTTACTACATCTAAATACCATGGGGATGTGGGACTTGAATGATGTGGCCTAAGAAATCAGCTTAGGAGAAGGAGAAGGGGTTACCTCCAACAAAGAGAGCTCAACGGGGATCGAACTGGGATATCAATAGTGGGTAATGCCGCTGGAGCATGTGAGCTGATTTCATAACCCGATGGAGATTAGCCTCTTCTGTAAGCAGGCAAACCTGCCGAGGGATACAGAGTGCTGGGCCTGGAAAGCACGTTCGGAGAGGGGCCATGTTTGAAAGGCTGAGGGGGTGGAGGTGGGGGTGGAGAGACTCTGTGGGGTCTGCAAAACAAAGACACCGCGGCCTGTTTTCACCCCTGTTCGATGCTCCCGACAAAACCAAAAATACCCAGGGCATAAATTGTGCCACATAAGCAGCACCTCTCCCCAAAAATACCCAGGGCAGAAACTCTGCCACATAAGCAGTGCCTCTCCCCCCTGCATGAAGTGCCAAGTGTAAGTTAATTGCTGGTGTGATGGGACATGACGAATCAAGAGGTGCAGGCATGGGGAGTTGCAGGCATTAACAACCCAAGATGCTATTTCGCTGAAGACCCTCTGGGTTGCAGTTGTCTCCCAACGTGGGGGTCCTCCCACGGCCTTCGCCCCAGCTTCATGAGCCCTGGGGTTGGTTGCTCCCATCCAAGCAGCCTCCTCCTCTCTCAGTTTGTGTTTCAGCCCTGTCTCTACCCTTCCTCCCCCATCACCTCAGAAACAAATTAGGCAGGAGGAACAAAGAGGAAAGCTAATACCAATCCCGTTACATTGTACTGCCTAGGCTGTGTTTTATAATTGAATAGAAAAACTGTTTTGTAACTTCAATTTAAAAAAAACCAACACAACACCCAAACCCAAAGAGAACAATCCCTCTCTCCCCTCCTGCAAATCCTGCTCCCTCTTCATTGGAAAGAAGGAATGAAAATAAGGGAAAAAAACAGGCAGGAAGAATGGAGGGTGTGTAGGACACTCTCAAGTTTCTGTACGTGGAATTAAACTCAGAATAGCATTAATAAGTCCCTGACACCAAATAGCTGACCTGAAGCAGTGAATTCAATCTTTGGCTCATGCAAATGAGCAACCCTCAACAGGAACGTAACTTTGACTCTTGCTGAGCCGTTCCTTTCAGTGATGAGCAGCCCACAGACCCAAAAGCCACAATTTTTCCCCAATCAGGAGAGCTCACTTGAGCCAAGTGATCCCTTTACACCTTCCGACCTACGTGAATGCGATGGGATGCAGTCTTACTATGGGAGTACCGTGCAGATCCCTGCTAGAGCTGCTCACTGAGGTGGTGGTACCCTGCCCTGAGCAGCAAAATACTCTCTGCTGCTTTTCCCACAGCCGGTCACTCCAGGGAGAACGTGGGATGTGATGTCAGCGGCACCGTGATGCATTTATTTTCTGTGTGATCTCCAGAGCTGCTCACACTGGGATTACAGTACCTCCTCAGGTATATAAAGAGGCAGTGTGATGCTGGAGAATTTTTCCTTAACGCTCATTTCTCTGAGGCTGCGGTTCTTTCATGCTTCTTGCTGCCATTTCTGCAAGAAAAGGAGGCATCAGTGTGCTTATTTTAAAGACAGGGAGATCACAGAATCACAGAATCGGTAGGCTGGACAAGACCTTTAAGACCATCAAGTTCAACCATTCCTGTCCTGTGCTAAACCAGATTCCTGAGCACCTCATCTACCCTCTGTTAAACACACCCAGGGGTGGGGACTCAGCCCCCTCCCTGGGCAGCCTGGGCCAGGCCCTGACAGCTCTGCCAGGGAAGAACTTTGCCCTCCCAGCTGAGCTGACCCTGCCCTGGGGCAGCTTGAGCCCATTGCCCCTTGTCCCAGCTCCTGTCCCCTGGCTGAAGAGACCAGCGCCCACCTCTCTGCACCCTCCTGGCAGGGCAGGGGAGATGGGGAGAAGGTCTCCCCTCAGCCTCCTCTTCTCCAGGCTCAACACCCCCAGCTCCCTCAGCTGCTCCTCAGAGGATTTGCCCTCCTGCCCCTTCCCCAGCCTGGTTACCCTTCTCTGGACTCTCTCCAGGACCTCCATGTCCTTCTGATGCTGAGGAGCCCAGAACTGGACCCAGCACTCCAGCTGCAGCCTCACTGAGGCCCAGTCCAGGGGCACAATCCCCTCCCCAGAGCTACTGGCCACACTGTGTCTGACACAAGCCAGGATGCCGTTGGCCTTCTTGGCCACCTGGGCACACTGCTGGCTCATGTTCAGCCTGCAGTCACCCAACACCCCCAGGTCCTTCTCTTCCTGACAGCTCTCCAGTGGCTCTGCCCCCAGCCTGTAGCGCTGCAAGTGGAAGCCTTAAAGACAAATACTTTGCAAAAAGCTCCTGGCTTCACCTTCCCTGCATGGGATGGTGACAGGCCCTTTCTGTCAGAGACATGGAGCTCCTGCAGAAGACACTGACCATAACCTGGGGTCTGAGGTGCTCTGCTCAAACAGAAATGGCACTGAAAGGGTCTCATCACCAGGTGCACGGACACGGAAGCCTGTCCAACTGAACCCCACTGTTGAGAAACCTGACTAATCCTTCCTCAAGATCACTAGCAGGCTCCAGGCCTTTAAGCATTTTGCCCTATTAATTTACATGTCGTACTAATTTTAGCTTTCTTGCTACTGAGAAAGAAGCTTAACTCCTCTCTCAGCCTCCCTGCCTCCACATCTCAGGGCTCTGCTGTCCCACTGCTCTTGGTGCTGAGGAAAAGACCAGCCTCTGCCACCCAGCTCGCACCTGCCCGCGACTACGGCTGAGCGAGGCGTTGTTCTTCCATTTCTTACAGAAACACTCATCATTTAAAGGAAAAACTCCTGTTCTGCCCTTGGACCGAACTGAGATCTTTAGGAAATCACAGCGGACACAGAGTTAGGGAGAGATCTGGAGAGGCAGGTGGATGCCTCTGGGAACAGCCCCTCTCTCCCCGGGCACTGCCCACACTGGCCTCTGGACAAAGCCTCCAAAATCACTACTCATGATGTAAATATCAAGCTTCCAGCTCTTTTGTGGTGGATTATCATCCATTTTACCCTGGTTCATTATTTATCACTTATTATTACAATATCCAGAAGTTCCTCCTGGGAGCCATGAAATCTTTCCCAGTGAAAAACTAATCAAAACTAGGAATTTCTCCTTAAAAACTTTTGGGCTTAATGAACTGTTATTTTCCAAGTGCCTCTGGGTGGGACCCTTCTTTCCCCTCACCAGCCCCCCTCACCCTCTCCCCGAGGCCATTAGGGTTACAGAAAGGTCATCAGTGCAGCCTCTGCATGGATACGATGCCCATCACAATCCCTGAGCATCCATATCCCTAGACAGCTGACACCTTTTGGCTGAATCAACCAGGAATTATTCTGATGCACTTCTTCCTTGCTGTTGCTAAGCTCTTCTCACTGCCACTGTCGCTTTTGGAAGCCAGAGGCAAAGAGCGGGATGTGCACACACACAAACACACACACACACACATACACCCTCCCCCAATTCCACCCCTCCCCTCCCAGAGCCTGGCACTGCACAGACAAAAGGAGGATACATCCCCACCCGCCACAGCATTACAATGGCAAGAGGCAACAGCTGAATGCAAAGGCAGGGCAGTAAGAATGAGAGTAAGACGTTGCAGGGGCCGGTGGTCTGGCAGGGTCTTGCTGGCACCGGGAATTACTTAAAATGATGAAGCGTTTGGTGATGAGGCTGAGGTGATTCATTTCTTGAGGGAATTGAGCCTAGTTTCGGGCCAGAAAAATGAGGAATCTCCGTCCATTCTCTTTTAGGCCACTGCTGTCAAGATGCTGCTCCTCTGGAGGGAACACACAGCTGCGGGAGAGGCTGTGCGTCCCTGGGACACCCTGCTCAAACCCACGCTCCCTGGAGAAGCGGTTGGCGTCATCTCCTGAAACAGAAAATGCTCGAATGTCCCCCAGACCATGTGTTAGAAACAAAGAGGTGCCGGGAGCGATCCCCGAAGGGAGCAAAGCTGTAGCCCCCAGGCACAAGGTGCTGCGTGTACAAGAGCTGTGAGAAGACCTCTCAGACCAGGACAGAGAACTTCAGCTGGGAAGCAGTTATGACCATCACCAGGTCTAATTCAGGTTCATTCTCTCCATCCGTGTCTACTTGCCAGGGCTGGAGCAATGCCCGCACCTGATCGCTCCCTGTTCCCCTTGCTGCTAGCCACTTTTATATCTCCAGGCCTCCACCTTTTCCTCTTCACCCCTGCCTCCTCCTCCTCCTCTCTGCCCCGAGTTTGGAGGAAAAGGGAAAGGAGCTGTGGATGGATGGGGAAGGAAAAGGGACCAGGAAAGCCACGTGTGTCACAGCATCACCACTTCTCCACACACCACATGTGGCGAGGCAGCGGCTGCAGCGCGAAATGAAATCTCTCCCTGGGGACCAGTAACTGCTGAAAAACAGGAGGAGATTAAAAATCAGGGATAGAGGAGTTATGTTTTCACACTGGAGGGTCCGAAACTATTCACAGGGTCGCTGATGTTGTGGGCTTCAGGCCGGGCAATGCCCTTTGGGATGTGTTGTGTCCCTGTGAGGCCCAGAGCAGAGCTGACACCCACTGACCCCATACTGCCATCCAGCCCACCCAGCCCTTGGCTGTGCCCAGGCCACTGCTCGGGGTCCTGCTGGGCTCCCACCCTGGGCTGGGCCGTGCCATGCCATTGCCATGCCATGCTGGGCCATGTCAGGCTGGGCCATGCCAGGCAGGGCTGGACTATGCCATGCTGGGCTGGGCCGGGCCATGCCATACTGGGCCATGCTGGGCTGTGCTATGCCAGGCCATGCCATGCTGGGCCACACCATGCCAGGCTGTGCCAGGCCATGCTGTGCCATGCCATGCCGTGCCATGCTGTGCCATGCCATGCTGTGCTGTGCCATGCCGTGCTGTACTGTGCCAGACATGCTGTGCTATGCCGTGCCGGGCCGTGCCATGCTGGACCATGGCCATGCCGGGCCGGACCATGCTGCACCGTACCGTGCCGTTTCGGACTGGGCCATGCCATGCTATGCCGGGCCATGCTGGGCTGTGCCGTGCCGCGCCGTGCTGTGCCGGGCCATGCTGTGCTATGCCATGCCGTGCGGGGCCGGGCCATGCCGTGCCCGCCGCGGGGCTCCCCCCTGCCTTCCCCTCCCCTTCCCTCCCCCGCGGAGCGTGTCCCGCGAGCCGCCCCCCGCGCGTGAGCGCCCCTGCCCCGCCTCCTCCTGGCCCCTTTCATTGAGAAGCCGGCGACGTCAGGGAGGGCGTGACCAATGAGAGCGGCCCCCGCCGCCCTCCTCGAGGGCCGGCCCCATCGGGCCACGAGCGCCCTTAAAGCGCCCGCCCGCGGGGCCCCGCCGCCCGCCCGCCGGTCAGTCAGACGGTCCGCCCGCCCGCCCGAGCGATGAGCGCGCTCCTCTTCCTGCTGTGCACCGGCGTGACCTGCTGCATCGCGGCGGGAAGCGCGCCGAGGGCCGCGGAGGCTGCGCTACTGGCACGAGGTGAGTGAGCGCACGTCCCGCGCGGGGCGGAGTGGGGTGGTTTTGGGGAGGGAGGGGGTAGGAAGGTGGGTGGGTTGAAGCAGCGGGGGGGGGATGCGCGGCCGCTCCGGTCCTGCGGTTTCCCCCCGCGCCCAGGTGAGGCTACGGCTCCGGGGACGCTCTGCCGAGCCTTCCTCCATCCGCAGATGCCGCCGCGGTCGCGGAGCTGCTGGAGGACCGGCAGCAGCGTGCGCCGGCACCGAAGCCGAAGGTGAAGTTCCATCTCCGCTCGTCGTCGGACGCCGAAGAGGACGGCTGCCCGCTCGCCGTGGGGCAGCGCGAGTGTTTGGAGGAGTGCAAGTTCAACCTGACAGCTAAAACTTTCCTCATCATTCACGGCTGGACGGTGAGTATGGAGGATGCGGCACGGCGCTCGGCGATGCTCGGTGTTCGGTCTGTCCCCGGAGGGAGAGAAAACTGCCCCGTGAGCCGCCTGGAATACGTGGGGTTGGGGGCAACTTCTCGTGAGGGCTGCTGCAGCCCCTTTGTAGCTGCACGGGGAGTGTGTGTGGGGGGGGGATGTCTCTGGAGCAGAGCGATGCGGGTCGTACTGATGAACCCCGCGGAACCACCCGACTCGTTCACAGCTGCCGCAGGTCACACCTGCGCGATGTGAAGGCGGTGAAGGGAGCTAGAGACTTTCCCTAAGATCCGACCGACTGACGCCGGTGGAAGGCAGCACGGAGCTCACACACCTGCAGACGCTCGGTGTGGCTAGCTGTGGGTCCGCGGTCGTCTTCCCCGGGGTCTCCCTGATAAAGGAACGGAGGGGCAGGCAGGCTGTATCAAGGTTTCGTCTTCGGCACTCGATGTGGCCGAGTGCGTGGCGCTACGGGACTTATCAACTCGACCAGGGCTTATGCAAACAGCGGTGCCAGGGCTGGGAAATCACTCTGCCGTCTGTCAGAACTTCTGAGATGCTTGGGGAAAAGCGAGAAGGTGGCACGCACGAAAGGCGAGGTGACTAATTACATCCAGAGCCTCTCAGAACCTGTTTTTCTCACACCGTGAGCGCGGTGCTGAGAAGTCCTGGGACTTGCAGAGGAGCAGAGCACACGCAAATGATACAGGAGTAACTGTCCGTGTATCATCTGGGTCCTGCCGGCTGCAAACCACCACCTGCCTCTCTTTCTAGATGAGTGGCATGTTCGAAACCTGGCTGGGTGACTTGGTATCCGCTCTCCAGGAGCGGGAGAAGGATGCTAACGTGGTCGTGGTGGATTGGCTCTCGCTTGCCCACCAGCTCTACACCGACGCGGTGAACAACACGCAGGTCGTGGGGAAAAGCATCGCCAGGCTGCTCGACTGGTTGCAGGTAACACACGCTAGGAAGGCTCTCTCTGTTGTAATGCTCCGTTGAGGGACTGTTGCACAAGGGAACGGGGGCATGCACCAGCTCCGGCGCTCTCGAGACGGGGAAGGCTCTGGTGTAATCCAAACCCCAAGGCTTGGCAGGGCGATGGCTCACAGCTGAGGTGCTGTGCTCAGCTCCGGTGCTTTCCCTGGGAGATGCTGCCTTGTAGCGCGCTGGGATCGGTGGTGCTGGAGTGGGATTCGAATTTAGGAGTCCTGCCTTCTGTCTGAGCAACGTGAACTCAGCTGGGCGTTCAAAGTCAAGCAGTGGCTTGGCAAGAGGGTGGAAAAGGAGAAGGAAAAAAGCCCGCGGTCCTATACTTGGCACTTGAGCCCATGGCCAGTACTGGGGACCACTGGCAGCTCCCTGGGGAAAGCTGGTCAGACAAAGAATATGATAATTGGGGGGTGGAAGCTGGGCACTGTGGTTGGGGCACACCACAAGTGCCGTCCAGAACTATTCAACTTGTACTTGTCTTGATGAAATAAAAGAGCAAAGCCTGCTTCTCTGCCCCCTCCCTCCAGCCTATTCTTGGCAGTGGACTTAAGAGTCCTGCAGATAGGAGCAGTGCCAGGTTTCCTGAAAGACAGGGGCACGAACTATGATTTTATTTCATTTCTTTTTTTTTTTTTTGTTTTTTTTTCCCCTTCCCCTTGCAGGAGAACCCTCTCTTCCAGCTTGAGAACGTCCACCTGATCGGGTACAGCCTGGGTGCCCACGTCGCTGGCTTTGCTGGTAACCACGTCCATGGGACGATAGGCAGGATCACAGGCAAGTGGCTTTTTAAGGAGTCTCATACCTTTCCTTAGAAGCAGAGTTTCCCTGGAGAGTCTCACTGCCTGCCTTGCTGCAATGTCAGTTTGGGCTTGCTCAATCAGAAATGACCTGTGGCAGCGGTGCAGGACATGGGTCTCTTCCCATGGGAAAGAATCTTAATTTTGAACCCAACTGTAGGGCAAGTTCAATGGAAAAAAACCCAAAACCTTTCAAAGGCCAACCTGATCTTGAGTCTATTTGCAGTTAAATGTGGGCTCAAAACAAGTCCAGCTCAAGCTCTTACTGTCCAAACCCTAAGTCTCTGAGTGATGCTGTTTCTGTAATTATAGCTCATAAGCTAAGGGTAGTGAGAGCTATCGGGTGCAGTTTGTCCTGTGAGATATTTGGTAAAATAAAAACCAAAGCCCAAAAAAACCCCAGCCCCTCATTCTGAAAATGTCTGGAAGGGGAGTGCTGCTGAGCCTGGGAGAAAGCTGGTTGCAACACGTGAGAACCTAGGGCATGGTACAAGGTGTTGCATTAAGCGTTTAAATGCGACACTGGCAGTGAGAATTCCTCAGAGCCTTGCAATAAATAACCTGTATTTGGTTAGGGGGTGTGTGTGGGAGAATTAAAAATCACCTGGCAGACAAACTGGGGAATGGGTCAGGAGCACAGCTTCAGTTTGGGGGTGAAGCTCCAAGGTTAACAGAAAGTCCCAAACCCCAAGGTGGGATATCAGATGCAGGAATTGTCTGGCTGCTGCTTAAACTCACATTAGTGCCTCTGTAAGCCTAGCCTGGAAACAGACTAAACAGAGCCAAGGCAGCTTTAGCTACCAATGGTCTCTGTGGGGTGCTAGACCTCTTCTGATGTACAGTCATCTGCTGTCTCTTGATGCATCTCATCACCACGGCCTCAAAAAGACCGATTGCTTCCAACAGCCAATCTGCAGAGCAAACTGGTGCTACTATGGGGTTGTGTTGCACCCAGGGTGGCGTGGCACATCTTCATTTGTTCTGTCAATAAGCCTGTGATGAAGATGCCCCATCCCTGGAGATGTTCAAGGCCAGGTTGGATGGGACCTTGGGTAGCTCCAGGCCTGGAGGTTGGTGTCCCTGTCTGTGGCAGGGGGTTGGAGCTCTGTGATCCTTGGGGTCCCTTCCAACCCAGACCAGTCTGGGATTCTATGAAGAGATCTTGGGGGATGGTATCCTTGGTGAGGCAGGGACGATCTGTGTTGCACCTGGTTAGGAGGGCTGCTAGCAGCAGGCTCCTGGCTGTATTCTGTGGGAAAGAACCCAATTTCTTACCTGGCACCTTGCATACTGTCTCTATGCCAGGCTTGGATCCAGCGGGCCCTATGTTTGAAGGAGTGGACCCTAGCAAGCGCCTCTCCCCTGATGATGCTAACTTTGTGGATGTCCTTCACACCTACACACGGGAAACGCTAGGCGTTAGCATTGGGATCCAGATGCCTGTAGGCCATGTTGACATCTACCCCAATGGAGGAGACTTCCAGCCTGGTTGTGGATTAAGTGATGTCTTGGGAGCAATTGCCTATGGGAGTAAGTTCTTGTTACTTATTTTACCTCTGGTCAGCACAGACTCCTTACAAATAGATGTGGGTTGATGCTGGGGGTGAGGGAGGTGTGTGATCTGATTTGCAAAAGCTGAAAAGAATTAATTTTTTGTGTGCTTTTTCCTTCTAAAGTGCCTGCACTACTTGAGATAGTTGCTAGAAAGTAGACCTGCTCTTAACTCTGAAGTAGCGTGTTCTCACTCCTAACACCTCATCATAAACTATGGTCAGATTGTGCTAGGTCTAGGACACTCTTTCAGTCACATAGACTCTAAATGGCAAGTCCTCTTCAAAAGTGTCTAACATCTTGAATTGAAAAATGTTCCAGCTTGGCCACACTCAGCTCATGTCAGGCTTTGGAGTGGTGTAGCTCGCTGTATCTCAGCAGCTGCTGGGGGTGGTGGATGCTAAAGCAACACGTCTCCCTCACAACTCTCCTCCTCTAGCCATCGGTGAAGTTGTCAAATGCGAACACGAGCGCTCTGTGCACCTCTTTGTGGACTCCCTGGTCAACCAAGACAAGCAGAGCTTCGCCTTTCAGTGCACCGACTCCAGTCGCTTCAAGAAGGGCATCTGCCTGAGCTGCCGGAAGAACCGCTGCAATGGAATTGGCTACAACGCCAGGAAAACAAGGAACAAAAGGAACAGCAAGATGTACTTAAAGACAAGAGCTGACATGCCGTTCAAAGGTACACTTTCCTTCTGAAAACCAGGGTGACCCCATCTCTAGGGTTGGGCTCCCTGAGGTCAGCGCTGGGAAGGTTGGAAGACCGGCATCACCTCAGAGCAGCGCAGCGCCAGGCATTGGTCTTTTGCCATCACCTTTCTGTCTGGTTGTGTTACTCTGACCCTTCCTCCAGGTCAAATCAGCAGTCCACGAGGGCCTGTCAGAGCAGGGCTGCAGCTGACACGTGTCATGCTTGCAAGACCACCTGAACCTTAGAGCAGTGTAAGGCTTGGGGAGCCCTGCCCTGGAGTGGACCTGCTGTTGTTGTCATGTAAATGTTAAGTTTGTAGTTAGGAAGGGCGGGAGGAGGGGATCAGTGGAGGGGATCAATGGAGGGGATCAATGATATCTCCATGAACACAGCGTCTGGCCTTTGCCAGCCCACAGTATTTCAAAAAAGACAGTGCTGAGAAATCCTGTCTCTCAACCACGTCGTTTCCATCTGTGCTCTCCTTGTTTCTCTCCAGTGTACCATTACCAGATGAAAATGCACGTCTTCAGCTACAAGAGCTTGGGAGAGGCTGACCCCACTTTCTCTGTCACCCTTCACGGCACCAATGGAGACTCTGAGCCTCTCCCTTTAGAAATGTAAGTACGAGAAGGGTGCTGGGACTAGACAAGGTGGCATCGTTCTTTCTTCCTCTGGTAACCCTAGTATTACACCCAAGCCCAACAGCCTCACTTCATCACTATTCAAACCAACTTTCCATAAAGTAGCTTGATTATAACGTATTACTGAGGAAAGCAATTTGATGTGCCCAGTCCTCTGCATACTTCATGGCTGAAGGGCTTTGTTTTCCTTTTCCTCCCAACCACCTGGATGCAGTCTGAATGCACTCATATCTCTGGAGGCACTGCTGACCTCCTCTAGCCTGCTTCCAGAAGAAACACACGGCATGAAATTCACCCCTAAAGTGTAAAAGGATGACTGAGCTGAAGACATGAACCAGCTCTGAACCGGCTACCCAAGCCCGCTTTCTTCAGTGTGATCAGTAATTAACCAGGGGCAGTCAGACATGGAGCCCTTGATAATCACAGCACCACTGAGGCTGGAAAAGACACCTCCAAAGTCATCTGGGCCAACTGTCAAATAGGCTGCAAAGGGCTCTGTTTCACTTCTTGAATGGAATGGACGAGCAACTGGCATGCTTCCCTAAGGAAGCAATACTGAGTTGACTCTCTCTCTCTTTCAGGCTCGATCAAATTGGACTAAATGCTACTAACACCTTCCTGGTCTATACTGAGGAGGACATGGGTGAACTGCTAAAAATAAAGCTCACCTGGGAGGGAACATCTCAGTCGTGGTATGATCTGTGGAAAGAGCTGAGGAGCTACTGGTATCGGTCTGCGAAGTCTTCCCAGGAGCTGCACATCAGGCGCATACGCGTGAAATCCGGGGAGACGCAACAGAGGTAAACAGTCGTGTGAGACCACACGTGGGATGACTTGAAACTTCAACCAAAGGGGGAAATATCCAGAATCTAGGAAGGAAAGCTGGGGATTTGAACTTAGCTGATATCTTGAGCTGCCTGTCATCTTCAGCAATGATCTTTTAGGACCAGCTAATGCTCCCTTGTGGTGCAGGAGAGTGTTACGTGCCAGCTTGGAGTTGAAAACTAGGCTTTAAGCAAAGCTAGTCACCTCAGGTCAGGTCTGAGATGTTCTTTTGCTTTATTTGGATTCTCTGACACTGTCTTGCCTGCCCGTGAGGACTAAATTAGCTGACTTCAAGACGGCTTAGGTCATACCTGAGGGGTTAAAATCCTGATGGCACCAAAAAAGCCAAAAGACAGATGGACATGGCTGTTATTTACATGCATAATGTGCTGATTTGACAGAAGGAGCTAGACAGAATCACAGATTTGTAGGGGTTGGAAGGGAGCTCCAGAGCCCATCAGGTCCAACCCCCTGCCAAAGCTGGGTCCCTAGGACAGGGCACACAGGTTGGTGTCCAGACAGGGCTGGAATCTCTCCAGAGAAGGAGACTCCACACCCCCTGAGCAGGGGGGACTAGAGGCAAAGATCCCCACATAAAATATTTAAGTGGGAAGTGAAGCAGCCATTCAACACACCGATGGAGTACCAAGGGGCTCCATGGGAAGGATGACAAATCAAACGACTTCTAGAATCAGCTGCAACCTGTGTTACATGTTATTTGTCAGTCACGGAGATAATGGGTACCTTCTCTGGACTTGTGGTTACTCCTCTAGGTTTGCTTTCTGTGTGGAAGATTCCCAGCTGACCCGTATAACTCCTGGCAAAGAGCTCTGGTTTGTGAAGTGCACAGAGGAATGGCAAAAAGGTAGGGAGAACCAGTTAGGAGGAGTCCTGTCTGATGCATGTGGATGTGCTGGGATGAGTGGAGGAGTTTTTGTCTCTGTGTGTAGACTCCTGGAACCTCTTCTTTTCAAAAAAGTCCCCGGTGAAAGCCAGTAAATCTAGCTCAGGATTCCCAGTTACTTAATTTTCACATGCGCCTCAACTCTCACTAATTAGGTGATACTATCCCTGCTTCTGATCTCAGTGGTCATCTTTACATGCTTACTACTAGATCTGTATAACATGATTCCTGGGCCTAAGAAACCTGGCTGCCTGCTATTGTGGTAAATGCTAAAAATGAGGTGCTGCCAATGCCCTTTATCCTTGCATTCAGTGTAATCAGGGGCATCTATTAAGTGCCCCATAAAATACAGGAAAACTGGGAATGCAGCAGATTGCCCCAGAGATTGCTTTGGCTGGAACATCTTAAGCTGCCAAGAAATTTCTTGATCAAGTTTCGGCTTAACTACATGATCAACACAGGGCTGAGGTCTTGCCAGGGACCCAGCTTGTAGTGCTTTACCTCCAGCGATGCTAAATGCTGGTTGCTTCTGGTTCAGGAGAGGGCAAATTCTCTCCGTATCCAGAGCATCTCAGCCCTGCCTAACCCCTGGGGGGACTTTCCAGACACCTAGGGCTAGTCCTCAGAGTATGACCAGTTAGTCTGGTCCCAGCAGCGACAGCTTGATTGCTTCAGGCTGCATCTAGCCATCTTCTGAATGAATCCCTGTTTGCTGGGCTCAAGGATTGTCTCCCTTGGATGACGCCCAGCCTTTCGGCCTCTCTCAAATTTCAGTTTTATAAACTTGGAGGTTCGTTGCTTCTGATCCAGAGATGAAGTGCTTCTTAGGGCTAGCAAAACCCCACAGAAGTCGTGCTTCACACGGCCTTCTTGTGCGGCAGAGCTCAGCTCTGAAATGCGAGCTGGTGCCGCTCCAGGTCTGGCAGAAAGGAGCACACTGCGCTGTGTACAGTAGCAGGCAGCTCTGTGAATGAAAACCCTGTGCAAAAGCCCTGTTGCCTTGCCATGAGCCCTGAAAGATCAAGTAAATATTCCTGCAGGTACAATAAAAAGGCTGTTTTGATACGTGGCTCAGTAACCCCCATAAAACAGAATTGCTGGCAGATGTGCCCTTCCTGCTTTACCCGTGGTGGTGTGGCTCTTGCACAAGGCAGCGGAGCCCATCCGAGCTCCAAAAGCACTTGTGGATTCGAGGAAAGAAACATCCTCCCTCACAGAGATCACGGGCGGTTCCTTACCGTTCAGCCCTCCGTGCCTGCCAAGTCGCTGGAGGATTGTAGTTCCCTACTTGGAGATGGAGTGTGCAAACATCTGTCTGCCCTGAGTGGATCTGGGCAGGCGGAGTCTGGCGTCCTGACCTGTAATTTCTGCTTGCAGCCTGCTTGTGCACATAATGCCTGCTCCAGGCTCTCCTCCAGCAGTTACGGGGCAAAGTGCTGCTTTGACAGAATAAAACACCAGCCTGTACTGTCTAAACCTGTTCTTGGCGTCCTGGGGTTTTATCAGGAATTATTTATTGCTCCTCCTGACTTTTATGTTTAACCAAGCTTTTCCTTCTCTGCTTTTCCCAGATCCGTCTCGAATTTGCTCTGAAGACTTTGCTGAAGACACAACTGAGCAACCTAGGAGCATGAAGACCACATAGGTGGATAGATGCTCTGGTAGAAAAAAAGGAAGAAAAAAAAAAAAGAAAAAAAAAAAGAGAGGGAAAAAAAAAGGCATAGTAGCACTTAAAGAAAGTAGCTCTTCGGGACAAAACGTCTCCGATCAGATGCAAGAAACTGAGGAGCTCTTGATGGAGGGTGGTCCTAGACCTAGAGTAACTAAAACTGCCTTCTCCCTTCCCTGAGAAGCCTGGTTAGCACGTTTAGCCTTACCTTGCCGTGTGTGTCCCAGGCTGCACTTCCCACCTGCCCCACGAAACCAGGACTGCGGATGAGCCATTCGCAGATGGAGAGCTCAGCAATGATCTTCTGGTCTGCCTGCCAGTGGAGTTGAGAAGATGACCACGCTGACTGCCCACCCGTGACACAGCGCCCAAGGGCAGATTAGCATCTGGCGTTGGAGTCACCGTGGGTCCAGCAGCACTATGGGCTGTGGGAAGATGAGGCCAGCGCTGGTCGAGCCTGTGGGGTTGTTCAGGGTAGGGGTGGGGAACAAGCACAATGCCACTTACTCTTCAAGTTGTCCTTCGCTCAACTTAAAGACGGTAATCCCGTCTGTGTCCAGCTGATACTGACACCTCTCTAAATTACCTGACTAGAAGGTGGCACTCCGTCTCTCTGTGCTGGGGGCAGAACATGGTGGCAGGTGGTGATGTTGGCAGCTCTTTGCTCTGCGCCTGAGGCAAGACCACCTTGTCTCAGGCGTTGGTCTCTTTGCAAACGGCAGCTGACAGCATGGGAGGAGCAAGGTAAGGAGCTGCGCTGCCCCAGGAGAGCTTTGCACCTGTCCATTTAACTACTGAGAATGGTGTTTGCCTCTGTCCAGATGCTGTAGCAGCACCAGTGTGTAACTAACTTAGACTTTACTTTGTGCAAGGCGTTGACTGAGCTGGACAGACGATGTCCTGCCACAGCATCCCTGGCACTTGGCTTTGCCCTGGGTTTGAGAACAGGCTCCGCAGCTGCCCTGTTCACTATGGCAGAGCAGACCCCACTGGAGGCAAGCTGGAGGTACACTTTTTTTGCTCCTCTTTTTTAAATTTTGGAGGGAGACTTGGTGTAACAGCGCGTGAGCCTTCAGCACGCAGAAGGGCAGTCTCAACAAACAGCGTTGCCGGGTGATGTCCTGGGGAGTCCTGAAGACTTAGCAAGTCCTTCTGAGGCTTGCAGTTCTCTGAGTTCTCGTAGAGCTTCAATCCAACCAAAGCAAGCATATTTGGGGATATTTTCTGTTTCTTTTCTTCTTCTTTCTTTTTGGTTTTTTCCCAGGGTTTTATGCAGAGGCTTCCATAACTGAAGCCTTTGGTGTCTGTGACTTGTCACCATGCCACACAGAGAGTGGTTTCAAAACCCTATGTGTATATTGTGGTTTTTGTATGACTTCAAACATAATTTATTTCTCATGCTGTACATATGTAAAGTTTTAAACGTTTTTGGTTGTAACAGTTTTTATAAGCCTTGAGACAGAAATAAAAGGCTTTCTGAAAATCAGTGAAGTCTTTGTGTTGATCTACCACAAGCTTTGCTGTGCCTTGCCAGAACAACAGTGTCTGGCTACCTTGTCCCTCTCCTCTTTCCACTGGTCTTGGGGTGATGAGCAGGACATGAAGACAGAGCAGGTGCCCCTGTCCATCCTTCCAGCTCCCCCTTCCATGTCCTCTCCAGCTGTGTTGCCCAAGGAAGGCTTGTTCTCCCAAGGTCCCTCTATGTCTGCTTGCATGTTGCATCTCACCATACATCAACACAGGTTCACTTCTACAGCCTACCAGTGAGGCCATGATCTCAACAGTCACCAAAGAAAGATATAGATATATATATAATTTTACTTTACATTACTTTATAAATTTTAAAATTTTTATTTTATATTTCATTTTATATTTTATTTTTTCCAGCAGAGTAAATATTACAAAATACAAGTGCACGCCTGGGCAGCAGACGAGGGGTTTTTCTGCCTGCCCCTTCCCCACCCTGGCTATAAGACACACTCAAGCAGGGGGAGCTCCCAAGAACATTAACCTTTCCTTCCCACCCTGTTTTCTTGCATCCACAGCAATACCATTACGGCTTTTGGCCAGGGAAAGGGAAACTGAGATTTTTGTGTTTCTCTTTCTCTGTGGCTATTGCAGAGAATGTACTGGACTCAGGGGAAGACCATTGCTGCTGTGCCAGGATTACCAGGACAAATTAGGACAAATTCCCTCTTCCCTATTGATTTCCTACATTAATGGGTTGGTTTTTTTTTTTTCTATTTTCCCTCTCCATTGAAGGTGCTTTTTAATTTCCCTTCAAGAAACGCTTCACCTTGCCTGACTCAACAGCTAGCCCATTAGCAAGCACTCTTGGAGAAAACTCACTTAAATCTGACCACTGAGTTTTCCCAGCAGCCACACCACCGAGTTCAAGGAAACCTCTCTGTTCTGGCGATCCCTGACACCAATTAGTGGCACAAATCCAGCAGCAACAGGAGGACTTTGAAAACAAAGTAAATACCCTCCAAGCTGTGGAAGTTTTACATGAGATTCCTTAGTTAACCTTTTCCAGTGAAAAGCCAGGCGATGGGCTGCTTCAAGGGGAACTGGCTTTGTTGATTCAGCAGAGTGATGGGGACTCAGTTCAATGCTTGTAGAGCCCCCAGTTGCTCTGCACCCCATACATAGCTGGAGGGGTTGTTTTTTGATGTGTTCCTGTGGGGCTATCTTCCACCCTGTGCAAAAGGAGGGAACACTAATGCCAGAAATCATTCCAGGCCTCTGGGATTCATCTTTTTTTTTGGGTTTTTTTTTGTATGCTACCCCTTGCCTACAGCCGTGATGCCAGGGCTGGTGCTTCTAACAGGGAGGTGACTGTGTCCCTGTACTGGGTATTGGTGAGGCTGCACCTCGAGTGCTGGGACCAGTTCTGGGCTCCTCAGCATCAGAAGGACATGGAGGTCCTGGAGAGAGTGCAGAGAAGGGCAACCAGGCTGGGGAAGGGGCTGGAGGGCAAATCCTCTGAGGAGCAGCTGAGGGAGCTGGGGGTGTTCAGTCTGGAGGAGGCTGAGGGGAGACCTTCTCCCCACCTCCCCTGCCCTGCCAGGAGGGTGCAGAGAGGTGGACGCTGGTCTCTTCAGCCAGGGGACAGGAGCTGGGACAAGGGGCAATGGGCTCAAGCTGCCCCAGGGCAGGGTCAGCTCAGCTGGGAGGGCAAAGTTCTTCCCTGGCAGAGCTGTCAGGGCCTGGCCCAGGCTGCCCAGGGAGGGGGCTGAGTCCCCACCCCTGGGTGTGTTTAACAGAGGGGTCCATGAGGTGCTCAGGTATCTGGTTTAGCACAGGACAGGAACGGTTGGAGTCGATGATCTTCAAGGTCTTTTCCAACCTAGTGATTCTGTGATTCTCCTGTGAGGACAAGCAGGTACTGGCCCCTTTCCCATCCACCTGGAAGAAAAGGGTGCAGAATATATGTATATATATGCTTGCAAGTAAAGAGCTGCAGGATGGGCTCTTTCACATCCATGAGCACCCTCTCCAGGTACCTGGCCCTTCACACAGCAGGTGTGTGCTCCCAAATGCATCACTCCCAGTGATGGCAAGCCTGGCCCAGCTCCATGAGTCAAGCGCAAGCACCGTGGGGTAGGTAGACCCCAGCATCCCTGCTTCTGAAGAGAAGGTGAGCACAACATCAGGGGTTTGCTTCTCCCTCCTTTCCCAGTGCAGCACCACCTCCTCAGCCAGCGCTGTAAGGTGGGTCAGCAGAAGTCCTCGGCGTGGGCGATGCTGGCTGTGTCACGCAGACCGTTTCCAAGATACAAAGATCTGGACAGAATAAATTCAACACACAGAGCTGTGTGTCCAGGAAGAGAAAGACCAGCCAGTCCTTTCAGGATCAAAGACAGCACATTCTTTGCTGGCTTCCCGCGCTGAAACAGCGCAGCAGACCCTCTCTAAAAGATAAAGCTTTTCAGCAGCCCCCCAAAAAGCAGCCTCACCAAAAGATGACCGCAACTGTCCAAGAAACTCAAGTTCCTGCTCCTCTGACTGCAAGTTGTAATTTTATGCCTGTTCAGATGCTGACATTCCAACATAAATTATACAGCTCATTGCCTTCCTGGCAATCCCATCCAGCCTAGCAGCAAGCACAAAGGATCCAGCAACTTTTGCAAATCAGTGCTAAAGTATCGTGAGACCTTCTGCTGCCCAGAGGGATGGGTAAAGCAGCCTGACCCAGAGCTGACCCAAGTTTAAAACAAAAATCGTATCACCTTTTATTGCTCTATCATTGGCTTTTCCTATCTCTGTCCTTTCTGGTCCAGGTTGTGTTGCAGCTGTTTCCTGAAGCTTTAGGATGTTTATGGCAAACCACGTAAAGACACAAAGCACAAATGTTCAGAATCCTTTTCTCCTGACATGACTTGGAATACAATTGAAAAATGAGGAAAAGGGACCAATAAAAGTAAGGCTTTCCAGGTCATGCTGTTCCACCTCTCCCAGCCAGCTGTCCTAATGATTGCAAACAGTCTGACCAGCTCGGACAGAGTAAGGAATGACACAAGACTTGGACCAAACCTGAAGGCATAGCTGGTTGGGGCTTTTTCTTTTTCCCCTCCTTCCCATATGGCTTTCCATATCCTGTTTTTGGCTGAAAACAGATGTGCCCTACCAAATTATGAGGAGAAAGGCCACATTCAGCTTCTCTGGCCCTTAGCAAGTACACTGAAACAATCTTACTCCCATGCCATAAAAATCTTCAGATGTTAGTGAGAAGAAGATTCTTGATCTGCAGATCTCCAAACCTGCCGAATCCATCGGTTCTATGACAAACCCATCAAAGAAACAACCAGGGAAAAGCTGGATTACATGTCATTTGTGCATTGCAATGGGGGAAACTTCCAAGGAAAAATTTCAAAATATCAATTAGAGAGCAGTATCAAGCTTTGCTAACCATGTTTCCAAATAGTGGAGCAGGCTGGTTTATGCACGACTCAGGTTATTCAGAAAACTTGCTGCTTGCTCTACAAAGAATTTATTAGTGCTGACTTCATTGTTGAGGGACATGGATCACAGAATCATAGAAAAACAGACTGGTCTAGGTTGGAAGGGACCCCAAGGATCACAGAGCTCCAACACCCTGCCACAGGCAGGGACACCAACCTCCAAGCCTGGTGCCCGGGGACGCAGCCAAACCAACCTTGAACACCCCCAGGGATGGGGCACCCACCACCTCTCTGGGCAGCCTGTTCCAGCCCCTCACCACTCTCTGTGGAAAGAACTTCCCCCTAAGATCTCATCTAACCCTTCCCTCCTCCAGCTTCACTCCAGCCCCCTTGTCCTGCCAGGCTCTGCCCTTGAACAAGCTGATTCCCCTTCTGTTCCTCTGCTCCCTTCAGGGACTGGCAGGCTGCAATGAGGTCCCCCCACAGCCTTCTCTTCTCCAGGCTGACCCAGCCCAGCTCCCTCAGCCTCTCTCTGTAGGGGAGCTGCTCCAGCCCTCTGAGCATCTCCATGGCTCCTCTGACCCCTCTCCAACAGTCCCACATCTCTCTTGTCCTGGGGCCCCAGCTCTGGACACAGGACTCCAGCTGGGGCCTCAGGAGGGCAGAGCAGAGAGGGACAATCCCCTCCCTGTCCCTGCTGACACCCCTCTGCTGATGGAGCCCAGTGAATCCATATGACAGTCACCACTAAGCTGCACAGCCATGAATAATGTCAGAGCACCAAGAAAGGAAGCCTGAGAGCGAGACCAGCACAACTCTCCACCATCAGGCAAGACTGTGATCCTCAATACTTGAACATGCAACTAACTGAAACACAAACACAACAAAAATCAACCGGTATCACCAGAAAATGATCATCTTTGCCTTAGAAGTGCTCCACAAACCAGTGGCAGACAAATCCCAGATGCCTTGGCCTTGGGTAACTGCCCATCACACATGCTGAAGGGTGAACAGCCTTCTCTTCCAAGCAGTTTTCATGCGGAGAAAAATAGTTGAAGAGCTTCTTTGGCTTAGCGAAGCTCTCTTCTACTTGTTCACAGAATCCCAGAATCAGCAGGTTGGAAAAGACCTTGAAGATCATCTAGTCCAACCGTTCCTGTCCTGTGCTAAACCAGATCCCTGAGCACCTCATCTCCCCTCTGTTAAACACACCCAGGGCAGCCCTGTTAAACACACTCAGCCCCCTCCCTGGGCAGCCTGGGCCAGGCCCTGACAGCTCTGCCAGGGAAGAACTTTGCCCTCCCAGCTGAGCTGACCCTGCCCTGGGGCAGCTTGAGCCCATTGCCCCTTGTCCCAGCTCCTGTCCCCTGGCTGAAGAGACCAGTGCCCACCTCTCTGCACCCTCCTGGCAGGGCAGGGCAGGTGGGGAGAAGGTCTCCCCTCAGCCTCCTCTTCTCCAGGCTCAACACCCCCAGCTCCCTCAGCTGCTCCTCAGAGGATTTGCCCTCCAGCCCCTTCTCCAGCCTGGTTGCCCTTCTCTGGACTCACTCCAGGACCTCAATGTCCTTCTGATGGTGAGGAGCCCAGAACTGGACCCAGCACTCCAGGTGCAGCCTCACCAGTGCTGAGTACAGGGATACAGCTTGGTCTAATATGGCCTACACCTTCATCACCATGTAACAAGCCAGAAGGTGAGGGAAAACGAAGACTAAAAGGAAGATAAGGACACTCCTGATGGCGGTTACGGCAGAAGTTATAGCATTAGGAAAGGAGCAGCACATTTACACAGTTCCATATTTTCCCCTAATGATTTCTGCAAAACTGCAATTAGCTGCTTTGCAAGTTGAGTCTGCAAAACTTCCCCCCAGCCAAGTCCTTGTCTCAAGAGCTATGACCAAGCTGCCTTTGCACAAGTTCAGGTCCACCCACCACAGCACTGCTTGGCAGGACGCGCACACCAAACATGGCTAAGCACGTGCACAAGTCTGTGTTCAGCTCTGGAGCCCTCAGCACAAGGACATGGACCTCTTGGAGTGGGTCCAGAGGAGGCCACGAGGATGATCCGAGGGCTGGAGCACCTCTCCTACAAAGACAGTCTGAGAGAGCTGGGCTTGTTCAGCCTGGAGAACAGAAGGCTCTGTGGAGACCATGTAGTGGCCTTCCAGTCCCTGAAGGGACTTACGGGAAAGCTGGGAGGGACTGTTTGTGAGGCATGGAGTGATAGGACAAGGGGTGATGGTTTTAAACTGCCGCAGGGTGGGCTTAGATGGGACTTTAGAAAGTTCTTCTCTCTGAGGGTGGTGAGACACTGGCACAGGCTGCCCAGAGAGGTGGTGGAGGCCCCATCCCTGGAGACGTTCAAGGTCAGGCCTGATGGGGCTCTGAGCAACCTGCTCTAGTGAAGATGTCCCTGCTCACTGCAGGGAGTGGGACTAGATGACCCTTAAAGGTCCCTTCCAACCTAACACAGTCTGTGATTCTATGAAGTCTTACAGCTGGGTTTCCTTTGAAATCTGCAGGAGCTTTTCCTTGGACTTGGTGGTTTTCAATCCAGAGAGATGTGCTGGTCCAAGAAGGTGGTGGAAGCTGACCTGTGCTGAAACACCGAGGTGAGGAGCATACTCTGCACTTTGTGAGACAGGTTGCAAAAGATATGAATTTAGAAAAATTAAAATAATAAACTTCTTTTTCCCCCCAATTCTTCTTCCCATCATCCTTAGTTGCTGGCCTGAATTCCTGTTTGAAGTCCAAGCCACACGCTGCCTGTAAGCCAGCACCAGTAACAACATCAAAGCCCTGATCTAGACCGACTCTGTGTTCTGGCCAACAGCTATTTAACAGGACACGATGAACTCTGTATCAAGTGCATCTTTCCATGAGCGAGCCAAAAGAAGCTCCGGTTTTCACTTCGATCCAAAGGTCCTCAATTAACTTTTGCTTCTCAGGGATGGGATTTTAATGCTCTTTAAAGCTGTTTTCCCTTACCAACTGGAAAACCATGAGAAATAACTGGAGAGAACCTGCCAGCTGTGTGGGAGAAGCAGTGAACCTGGTTGTATAGACAAAGTGATCTCAAACAGTCAAAGAAAAAAAATAGAAAGGGTAAATTAAAAAAAAAAAAAGCATCTGTGTCTCTTTTTCTTTTAGTCCTACTCAGGTAATTAAGTAGTGGAGGGAGGTGAGGACAAAATCAAATAGACTTATAATATTAAATAAGATAATTTATATTTTAAAAATTATCTTATTTTTAATATTATTAAATATAAATTATCTTATTTAATATTATAAGTTAAATATTATAAGTTATTTAATATTATATTAATTCTGATAGTGAGGAGCCCAGAACTGGACCCAGCACTCCAGATGCAGCCTCACCAGTGCCGAGTACTGGGATACAGCTTGGTCTAATATGGCCTACACCTCCATCACCATGTAACAAGCCAGAAGAACTTATATTTAATAAGTTATTTAATATTATAAGTTAAATAGATACCTCATCCTTAAGATATTAACCACTGATACTGGAAATCACTGGGTCAGGAGAAAGTACACAGAAAAAAATTTCCTCTCTTCCACTTATACAAAAATTGTTTGTTTAAAAAAAAAAACCCAAACACCCCCTACCAAAACATCTTGATAAAGACCATGTTAATTCGAATCACATCCTGTGCAGGCCACTGGAGCCAAAGCCATGCTCTGCTGTTCATCACTGGTGTCCAAAAAACCATTTAGAGGACAATTTTTTTTAGTGAACTCTGCGTAATCTCATCTGATGAATTCCTCTTATCCTGCAGCTTGTGAAAGTCAACCTGCACCCCTGTTTCTGCAGCCACATCATGGGGTTGCATCCCACCCACAAGCCATGCCGCTCCCCAGTAGATCCATATCAGTTTTCCCCATTGCTTTTTACACCAGGCTTTAGAAGGACTGTCCCCTGCCTCTCCTGCCTTAATTGGAAGACATGGTGAGACCATACACATCTTCCAAAGACTCACTCTCTGCACCCAAATTTTAACTGGACAATGAAGAACACCAGTGGCTGCCAGTGCAGTCTCACCATCAGTGCCGCACGCAGCTGGGGTCATCGCTGATGACAAGCCCCACTCTGGCCCCCAAGCCCACCTCTTTCACAGTCCTTTTCTCCCACCTTCTCCGTTTCCTGCTGCTCACCCACTTTTAACGCCTCTTCATGATCAAGTCATGCTCCATACATCCAGGTCAACCTAACCCCTCCCAGCCCATCTACCAGCATGTTATTACTCAGTAAGTTCTTCCCACCACCACCGTTGAGAAGCAACCTCACAGCACAGAGATTGGCTAAGGACAACCTACATTTCTACTCCAGAGCTCAGCCAACGTCCTGAGCTCCTCCTCATCTTCTTCCTGTGCATTCAGTCCCCCTCAGATATAACTCCGGGTAGACTTTGCGCCCTGTCCCCCTCCTTAGCTAAGGAAAGGCAAGGAGTAGAGTATCAAAAGCAAGCTGTGAATTACCTGAGGGTCAGTTGCTCCCACTCTAAAGCAGAAACACTGCTCATGGCCCCAGCAACGCCTGGGATGAGATGAGCAATGGCATTGCCTTAGTAAGTGGACAGTGTATATGTGGATTCCCATGTCCCTGCCCTGCACCTCCAGAGCCACACTGAGATGAGGGACGTGATGTTATCAGGTTTGTCTGTAAACAGTGATGGAGAAAAGCTTGCTCCAGCCAGGCCACCATCTGCCCCCTGCCAGAACCCTTTGGGCACTGGCAAGGCTGGAAGAAATGCAGCCCTTCTATCTCTGCTTGTGCGCTTGGAGCTCAGTCTTGTCAATCTGCATCCTCTCCTAGGACTTTTCAGGAGAAGCACAGCCCCACCTGGCCTGCATCTTACGAAGGCAAACTTCTCTGCTCAGCTTCCACGGAAGTGCAACGTATGGGTGGACGGAGTGCAGACAGGCCCCACTGGGCCCCATCCCTCTTGGCTGGGCTGTGCTGCTGCTGCTTGCCATGTTGGCCACCTTGTAAAGTCAGTGCAATGAACGCCTTCCAGCAGGTACAGTGCACCCAGACATTTTGGAGGCCACCAAAGGTCAAGCCTGGTTGCCAAGTATCAGACCCCCATCACTGGAAGACACTCTAGAAGCCAAGAGACACATCCCAAACATCCAAAGGCATTTACAGTGCTCCCTCCTCCATATCTTCCTGGATCTTGGCTTGAGCATCCTTAAGAAACAGCTACGACTCATGGCAAGAGCAGCCTTTCTTGGCAAGTCCACAAAGTAAGCTGGGGTTGGTGCTGGTTCCTCTCCTCTGCTGGCATACCAGCCCCTTAGGAAGGATAAGAGGGATGAGAGCTCTCCTCCCATGTACTGCTAAGCTGTCATCAGCTGGTGATCATAGAATCACAGAGTGGTCTGGGTTGGAAGGGACCCCAAGGATCACAGAGCTCCACCCCCTGCCAAAGGCAGTGACACCAACCTCCAGGCCTGGAGCTACACAAGGTTGCCCAGGGACCCAGCCAACCTGGCCTTCAACACCCCTAGGGATGGGGCACCCACCCCTCTCTGGGCAGCCACTGCCAGCCCCTCACCACTCTCTCTGCAAAGAACTTCCCCCTAAGATCTCCTCTCCCCCTTCCCTCCTCCAGCTTCACTCCAGCCCCCTTGTCCTGCCAGGCTCTGCCCTTGAACAAGCTGATTCCCCTCCTGTTCCTCTGCTCCCTTCAGGGACTGGCAGGCTGCAATGAGGTCCCCCCACAGCCTTCTCTTCTCCAGGCTGACCCAGCCCAGCTCCCTCAGCCTCTCTTCTTTGCAGGGGAGCTGCTCCAGCCCTCTGAGCATCTCCATGGCTCCTCTGACCCCTCTCCAACAGCCCCACATCTCTCTTGTCCTGGGGCCCCAGCTCTGGACACAGGACTCCAGCTGGGGCCTCAGGAGGGCAGAGCAGAGAGGGACAATCCCCTCCCTGGCCCTGCTGCCACCCCTCTGCTGATGGAGCCCAGGATCTCATCGCCTTCAGAGCTGAAATCCATCAGCTTACCTGAATTTGCGGCCAGTTTAGGAATTCAAGCTGAAGAACCACAGTCAGGCTCCTCACCATGCTCCACAGTGGTTGTACAACAGCAGAGCTTTGCTCCCTGCTCAGCCCATTGAATTCCATCTTTTCCAACTTGGATAAAGCCACCTGCAGCACCTGCTTTGCACCAGCTCCAGACCTGGCCCAGAGAGTTTGAGCAGCTGCTCACTGTCATGGGCAAGCTGGGGCTGATTTACACCTTGGGAGGTGGGCGCTCAAGCGTCTGTTTGTAAACCACGGATGATTTATTCCTCTTATTAATTCAGTATCCTTCAGAAGGCACGCCATGTCAGCCCCATTCAGCAGCCCTTTTATTTATTATTTTATTCCTGCACAATCTGTGCTTCAAACAAAGATGTACATTGTTCTGCTCTGTGGCTGTCAAACAGAAACTGTTAGGTTTTTTTTTGTTCCCACTGTGTTGTTTTCTCCCAGTTTTGCTGAATCAGCTTTTAACTTCCACTAAATAAAAAACAAACCCACCCCCCTTCCTTTTTATTTAAGAAAGAGGCAAAATCTGCCTTTCTAATCCCACTGAGTTACCTCCTTACACAGCTTCAGCAGCATTTTGTTGTTCCAACAAGCTGGGAGGCTGTTTGTGCCAACTTACCCAGACTGCTCTGCCTAGAACATCCCATAGCTTTAATGGGACTGGGATCAGGAAACAAAGCAATGGGTTCTGTCTGGGCTTGGGCATATACTGATGTAGCTTCTTCATCCTGATTTTGGGGAAAAAAAATTAAATAAATATATATTAAAAAAATTAATATAGAGCAGTTGGGGCCCTGTGGGTTGCAGATTTTAGGAGCTGTTAACTTCAATTTTGCTCCAAATGGGTCCACCACTCTGTGGTAGAAAGGTCCAGGGAAGGTCACGGGAGCCAAGAACAAGAAGCAACAAATTTAAAAAAGTCTCAGTGCTTGTTAAACTGCAGATGGTCTCTGTAGCCCGTCGCAATTAGAGCTGGCCTATTGCAAAACACACACCAAGCATCTCCCTCCTGGCTACTGGACTCCTGTCGACCATCCAGAGTCTCTGGAGATGATGGTGAAGCAATGACAGCTATAATGTTTTGACTGCCTGGCTGGCCACAAAAAGGGTCTCTGGGTATAGCAGGGAACAGCAAAGTAGACCCAAGGTTGGTTGTCAACACTGACACTTAAGGACATCCTTAAGGTCACAGTCTAGCCCAGACATACCAAATATGCTGTCAACTCCCCAGCAAACCGCCAAAACCAGACTCTGAGGTTGCCGGTCTCTGTTTCTAGAGGATGCTTGAAGCCTACCCAGGTATTCATGTCCTGAGCCCAGAAATCCCTCAACAGCACGCCCATAACGCGCTGCTCCTACTGCCCATGGTTACAGGTGAAACTACCTCAGGTCTGGACATGAGCCGCTTGTCGAGGCTTGGGAGGTGGGAAAGGGTGTAACCAGCTGAAGGTGATTTTCAAGGCTGAAAGCTATTTAAAGACAAACATTTATGCTGGCTCTATCTTGAGCTTGTGGTTTCTTTCTTTGAGCTGAAAGTCTGATGGCTTAAGACAATTATATTGCAGATTCTCAGCAAGCACAGGGTGACACTGAGGAGCATGTGAGGGCTAGCAAGGGACGTCTTATGAGATGCCAAGTGTGACCCCCAGCTATCCATGTGGCAATCCTGTACATAGCTGTGTGTGGGCACACCTTGGAATAAGCAGACAGACACAGTACCTCTCAACCCCTCACATGACATCAAGGACCAGCAGCATTGGCTAAGGGTGGAAAAAAGGGCATGCTTCTTTTTGTGACTGCAGAGTAGGAGAACGTTATCAGAGCTTCTGTTTCATTTAAGTCTGAGGAAGAAATAGTCCCTGAGGTTGGGTCATCAAGTGGTAGACTTGAATTCCCAGCTTCTGGGTACGATCCAGTCCCCAGCATGCTACTTGCACCATCAAGGGAACACACCAGAAAGACAACAGGACTACAGAGGTCCCTTATTGATGCTGCAAAGCTGTAGAGCAACCTCTTACCACTTACTGAAGTAAACCGAACATGCTCCACTCATCCATGACCAGATCTCTTGTGTAACCACCTAGGGATGCGCTCCCCAAGCACCTTCAGTTGAGGGGCATGCAGGCTACTGGGTAGCAAACTGTGAGGGCCATTTGATGTCAGATTGCAAGCCAAAGCCAAAGAGGTGACAGATGGTCACTAGGAAGTCAGTAACTTTCTGCAGAACACTGGCATTCCTGGACTGCCCTCTGACTGCAGCTGGCATTGCAGAATAAGTGAGGAAGAGTCAACAACTTTCTAACAATACAAGAAGTCAAGAGAGGACAAAGACACAACAGAGTCTGAAAAAGCATTTTTCTTTGCCTATGACAACATGTCTGGTCTGATCCATGTTGGCCTACATGCTCCAGTTCAGGGTCCTAAAATAATTGGGCTGAGAACTTCCGAGGTGTTCAGCATCAAAGAAAGCTGGTGTGAACAGAGTGGGATCTCCTGAAGGACTGGCTTCAAAGGGTGCACCCAGCCATGCAGAAGATGCCTGGCCCTTGATGACCTCTCCTTTGTATTCATCATCTGCTGTTATCATGTCCCTTGTTCTTCAAAACACCCAGAAACCAGGCCTAGACAATAATACTCCCTGCAGAATAAATCCTTTTCCTATGGCAGAGGAATCCATACCCAAACCTGAGACCTCAGACCAGTTTTCCAACATGCTTCACATGCTCCTGCCAGAACCTGGAGTTTTATGGACTTTGAGGTTGATACTTTCACTTGTCAAGAAACAAGAAACACGGGTTTTGCACAGGAGTTTCTGCATTCACAGGAATTTTCATCTTTGAGAACCCCAGATTTCTAGATCCGTAGATGAATAGTCTTCTCAAGTCTACACTTACCTGTTGCACAGGACCTGGACATCCCCTGACCTCTTTCTTGTACCTGCTGGAACAAACATGTTGGAGCAAGTCCAGAGAAGTCCCATGAAGATGGATGGAGCACTTCTACAAAAACAGGCTGGGAGAGCTGGGCTGGCTCAGCCTGGAGAAGAGAAGGCTGCTTCTGGGGAGAGCTCCCAGCCCCTTCCAGTCCCTTGAGGGGCTCCAGGAGAGATGGAGAGGGGCTGGTGCCCAGGGCAGGGAGGGCCAGGCCCAGGGGAACGGCCTTCAGCTGCAGGAGGGCAGCTGGAGAGGGGCTGGGAGGCAGAAATCCTTCCCAGGAGTGGGGAGGCCCTGGCACAGGGTGTCCAGAGAAGCTGGGGCTGCCTCTGGATCCCTGGCAGGGTTCAAGGCCAGATTGGATGGGGCTTTAGGCACCCTAGGCTGGTGGGGGTGGCCCTGCCTGTGGCAGGGGGACTGGAACTGGGAGGGGCTTTGAGGTTCCTTCCCACCCAAGACCTTCTATGAAACTACCTTAGCTAAAGTGAGAGGACACTGGAGGTGATACCAGGTTGCTTTGAGTTCTGCGTTTGGTGTGAAAATCAGAGAGTTCAGGTTATTAAAAAGGTGCTTTGTGTTCCAAGAGCTTTATGGGATGGTTAGTGACTCCTACCACCTGTTTCTCATCCCACCATGAGCCTGCCCTTGGCCAGGCATGAAACCTGGATGGAGCTCCCCAATCAACAACTGAGTTCTGCAAGAAGCACATATTCTTGCTGGTTTTGCCAGCTGATCTCCCTCATGGGTATAGAAACCAGGCTGGAAGAATTCAAAGGAAACAGGAGCACACTTTGGGATGAGTTTTGGAGCATATGGTCACATGGGCCATGTGTGCTCAGCCCCCAGCATGCTAGAAGGGGAGAGGTACCTGCATGCACCTTGTCTAAATTATCACCATCCTGTGGAATATGGTCTGTGGAGCTGAAGTAACCATCTAGCTATTTGCATAAACAATGATAAAAAATCAATTACCCTGGTAACTCCTCTGCAGTTTCTACATTGAGATAAATGTCCCTTTTATACTTATAAACATTTAAAAAAGAAAAGAAAAATTGTGGTCAGGTCTTATGACAGTAAAACTTTAGATCCAACTTAAATACTTAAGATGAAATTTTAGGTCCAGTTTAAATACCTAAGATGAGGATGCAATAACTGACCATTCTGAGTCTTCCCATCTCACCCAAATTACAGCATCTCCTTTATGGGTACTGGGAACACCACTGAGAGCTTTATCAACTTCCCCATAGTACAAAGAGACCTTTGCAAAATCAGAACCCTGCATCGATGTATTGCCTTTATCTACCTAACCCATAATCTCCTTAAGGCAATGAATAGGGGGTTTTGACAGAAATCTGCCAGTGTTAATCGTGCCAAGTCCACACTCTGCATTCCAAACACAAGAAACTTCCCCAAACTGCCCAGTTGTGATTGAGCCTGCCTCAGCACAACGTGGAAAACACACTTTTCTCTTTATTTGGCTTTTTTTCCCACTGCTGTTTGCTGGTCCTTTGTCCCCCATGGGTGTGATCGGCTCTCCGTCCAGGCCAGTGAACTGGTTGGCACTGTAGAAGACTGGGATTGGGAGCAAAACTACTGGGGAATCACAGAATTTCGATGTTGGAAAAGACCTTGGAAGATCATCTAGTCAAACCAATCCTATCCTAAGCTAAACCATATCCCTAAGTACCTCATCTACCCTTTTTTTAAACACATCCAGGGCAGGTGACTCAACCCCCTCCCTGGGCAGCCTGTTCCAGGCCCTAACAACTCTTTCAGTAAAAATTTTTTTTCTAATGTCCAATCTAAACCTGCCCTGGCACAGCTTCATGCCATTTCCCCTTGTCCCATCTCCTGTCCCCTAGGAAGAACAAACAAGAAGTGAGCTACTGAAGTCATCACTGCTACACAGTAAAGAAAAAAAGAAAAAAAAGAAGAAATCTTGAAGAAACTGAGTCAGACACTGTAGCATCTGGACCCTATTTACTACCAAGGAGAAGAAGGTAACATATAGTTTTGTCTCTCATAAACCAATTTTATTTCCTTCCAAACCAGGTTCCCAGAGCCTGGCTCTGCAATATGACATTTTTTTCTTGACCTGGTTGAAGGATAATCCATTTTTCTCTCATCTGGAAACACCTTCCATCAACATACTCTGCATTTATGGAGTACCTTTAATCTTGGCTGAAGTGTTTATGGACCACGGGCCTCACTCCACTTTCAGCTGCATCTGTGCAAGCCTGTGCTGGTTGAGAGAGAGACGAATTAAAGGAGAGTAAAAATCACTGCAGTGTGTGCAACAGCAAAACAAGAATTAACTCCATATGAAGCCTATTTGGCTCTGGCAGGGCCCATTTGTTTTCTCTCTGTTTTTCTTTGCTCCTGCTGCTTGGCGTAAGGAGAAGATAAAAAGGCAGCTGTAGATCACCTTGCATAGCAGAGCAGAAATTCTTCCAGGGGACTTAATTGGTATGGGAAAGATAGCAGATCTTAGAGGCTGCAAAATAGATCAAAGACCCATTTTTCCAGGTGCTCTACAGGTACCCACTAAATAAAGAGTCACTTCCCCAGGGGTCATGCTGCATAAAGCAGCATTATGAAGCTTGGGAAGGGAAATTAAGGTACAGAAAAAGTGAGGTGAGTCAGCCAGGTCAAACTCCATCAGTAGCTCCCAGTCCCCTGGTTTTATCTACTAAATACCTATGCACACCAGCACAGGTTAAATTATCTCCCCAGGGAAGCAGATCTTTCTTCCGATGGTCTTGAGGACTTGAGGTCTGTCCATGTGCAGTGTCTTAAGAGACAAAGATCCCACATAGCACTTAAGTAACATGTGGTGTTCTTGAAACACCGAGTTCCTGTAGAAATTATGAGGAAGCCTTCTAGTTTGAAGCACCGGTTCTGCCCCAGGCTTAGGGCCCTGATGGTGATCAGGCCGCATTGTCTGCAGAGCTGGATTGATAAACCCTGTTGAGTGAAGCATGTGCTTCTTCATGCTGCCCTGCTGACAGCCAGGTGATTGTCCTCTTCTGCTCTGCTCTGGTGAGATCCCCTGCAGTGCTGGAGCCCTCAGCACAAGGACATGGACCTGTTGGAGTGGGTCCAGAGGAGGCCATGAGGATGATCAGAGGGCTGGAGCACCTCTCCTGCAAAGACAGGCTGGGAGAGTTGGGCTGGTTCAGCCTGAAGAAGAGAAGGCTCCAGGGAGACCTGAGAGCCCCGTACAGTCCCTGAAGGACCTACAGGAAAGCTGGGACAGTCTGTTTGTAAGGGCATGGAGCAATAGGATGAGCAGTGATATAGGCCCCCTCCCTGGAGACATTCAAGGTCAGGCCTGATGGGGCTCTGAGCAACCTGATCTAGTGAAGATGTCCCTGCTTACTGCAGGGGCATGAGCCACTGTAGATGGGCTCTAGAGGTCCCTTCCCACTTAATGCAGCCTGTGAGTCTGTGATTGAGTCAGGATACAGGTCAGGCATTCCTAAGGATTCTTACTTTAAAAAAATCCCAACAAAACGCAAATCAAATCACAAACCAACACTGGCATCCTCTCTAACCCAACTTCTTTCTCTGCCTAGATGAATCAAGGAATTTTGTCCAAAACATTATCTGTGGGATTCACTAGAGCTTCAAAAATGCCTTTTTGTCATGATGAGGACTGTGTTGGGAGCAGAGAACTGGGGTGAGACGGACGGATGCTCACGATGCACCATGGGTGACGGTGAACACCTCTCCTGCTCTCACTGCTGCCATAGCACCACAGTCCTGGGGTGCTCCCAGACCCAGAGAAAGTAAGAAAGACTCTACAGAGGAACTATTTTATGTGCAGGACTAAGCGGAAAGGCTGCCAGGTGGAACCCAGCCAAGAGGCAGCAAACTGTGACAGACAGGCCCCACGCCATTCAGGCAGCAGCAGATACCCTAAGCGAGAATCCAGCCAAGGAGAGCACAACACACATGCGCACACATACACACACACCCTCCAACTTCCACACTCGGCACGTGTGCCCATTGCAGCTGGAGGTCAAAGTCCTATTAGGTATATTATTACTTGTTGAAATCTTATCTGGCTTTCCGGGCTGGAAGAATGGTGGTGTGGTGCATGTGAATCCATTCCTCTGCTGGGGATGGAGAGTCATTTGCATTTGAAGCGAGTTACTGATCCCATTCCCAGGAGGTTTACTTGATGCATGGCTTAGCAGACGGGCAGTTCAGTTTTATTTACCACTGGACTTGGCACACGCTGGTGACCCAGTATTCACCAGTGGCTCTGAGGACACTGGCCCGACAAGACGCTTCTCGTCTTCATAGACTGCATAGGAATCACGGAATCACAAGGTCGGAAAAGACCTTTAAGATCATCAAGTCCAACCATTCCTGTCCTGTGCTAAACCATATCCCTGAGTACCTCATCTACCTGTCTTTTAAACACACCCAGGCACGATGACTCAATCCCCTCCCTGGGCAGCCTGGGCCAGGCCCTGACAACTCTTTCAGGGAAGAACTTTTCCCTCCCAGCTGAGCTGACCCTGCCCTGGGGCAGCTTGAGCCCATTGCCCCTTGTCCCAGCTCCTGAAGACACCATCTCCCACCTCTCTGCACCCTCCTGGCAGGGCAGGGGAGGTGGGGAGAAGGTCTCCCCTCAGCCTCGAGGTGCACTCGAGGTGCAGCCTCACCAATGCCCAGTACAGGGGCAGGAAGGTGGTGGCTGCAGGTCTTCACAGGCCCCTTAGGACTTCCCACCTCCCAGTGGGAGGTGAGACTCTGGTCACCTCCTCTATAACTTCAACACTCTGGGTAGAAGTGATGTCCTCCTTAATAATTTTTAAGATATTACTCTGTCAAAAATGAATATACAATTTATATAAGAACTTGTACACAGCTAGGTGTCATCCCCACTGGCTTTTGTGGTCCTGCAAGGAGAAGGTTGTGCTATATGTCATGGGAAGGTCAGTTACTTTACAGTCAACACTAAGTTCAGACCTCAATCTTTTAGCTAAGGCCAAGCTTAGCTAAAAGTCCAAAAGTCCCATCTTCTCAATTTCTGTGTGGCTGCCACAAATAAGGCAAAAAGTGCTTGACATGCCTGCAAAAGAATTTCTTATTCAACAAAAATAACAAACCTAGGTGGGACTTACACTCAGTTACTCTTCACCTATTAGGTAGTATGTACTTTCATAAAGCTGAAAAGACAAGTGCCTGCACCACAGAGTCCCTGCTCCAGGGACAACAGTAAAATCCTTTGCATGTTAGCCGGTTTCTAAAGCTGGAACAGGTATCTGGAAGATCATTGTCCTTAGGCTTGCAATCTTAGATGCAATCTATGCAATTGGTAGCCACCACAGTATTCTTGATCTGCTAGTATGGCCCACAGCCAGTATAAGATGTCCTCTCTAAAGATATTTTAGCTACACTCAGTGCTGCATAGTCTTCATGGGCAGAGGAACATCAACTTCAGAATCTCAGCAATCTACATGCCCTAACTCCTCATCACCAGAATTGTCCAAGCTTGGGAAGACACATGACGTGTCACAAAACATTTCAGATCTGCTGAGTATTGTCCAGGTCACCAGTTATCTTTCTGAAAGGTTTTACAAAAATCCCTATCTTTAAAAACAAAAAATCGACACACAAACAACAAAACAACCACCAGCAACAAACAGGTCCATTCCAGAGACCTGGAAAAGGGACCACCAGGATTCAGTGCAAAAGCATGGAAAGGAACTGAAAAGCAGCTGAGAATGGGAGATTACTCTAAACACGAATTTTTAGGCTTGTAATTTCTGGTTTTACAAACTTCAGGCTTCCTAGGGAAAAAGCACCCCTTAGCTGGCATCACCTGGGTAAGGGTGAAGATCTTGGTTTCCTGTCCAGAAGGCACCTACAGAAATGGTCCAAGCTCCTTTAATCATAGAATCATTTAGGTTGGAAAAGACCTCTAAGATCATCGAGTCCAACTGTTAACCTAAGACTGACTACCAAGTCCACCACTGAACCCTGACTTCTATACATCTTTTAAATATCTCCAGGGATGTCATCTTTGAAGGTCATGCTCGTAGTGGCAGCCACACTGCACTAAAATATGAAAAGCATCACTCAAAAAGGAGGAAAAAACTCCACAAACCCAAATTTAACATGAACCAGCACAGCTGTTGAGCTGGGACTGGTACTCTCATTCATTCAGTGAAGGTAAGAAAGAGCAAAGCTTGGAGAAGCTGAGGTGGGGTACGAGAGGAGAAGTGAAAGACTCTAAAAAAAGAAGGTTAAATCTCCCTGCCAAAAAGATAACTCAAAGAAAGGTGCAAATGTCAAGAAAATAAACACAGAAGGAAAGCGAGCACATGGTAGCAACCGGGGTGTGTTTTGAGGCTGGGTTCAGACATACCACCAGCCTCAACCAGCAGGAACTGAGCAGAGGGAAAATGAAGAAATAGGGCAATCAAACAGTCCCAGGGAGAAGCGTCCCAGAGGTTACCAGAAACAAGAGGTTGATCAAGGACAAGGGCTGGAGATGGATGCGGTTGATACGCATGAAAAACCTCAACAATAACAGGGAATGTAACGAGGAGCGAGTGAGAGGGTTTCAAAATAAAGCTTCACCGGCTCCCTAAATATATTTGTGCTGACTTAGATCTGTCCTCACATGAGTCTCCCACGTGATGGAAACGAGTCAGGCACAGTCAAACAGCTGAGAAGGTCAGTTCAACAGGGTGACCGCTCAATACCGGGAAATACAAAACAGTTGGTTTTGGTGACAGATGACTGAAGTAAGAGATAGATAGTGGGAAAGAAGAATTATTGACGCATCAGGTGCCCAGGCACATGAAAAACCAACCATTTGTATCAAATTCAGCTCAAAATAAGGCTATTTAAAACACCAAGGTAAGGCCTGGGATTTCAAAGGGAATGTAAAATTAACAAGGAGTGCATAAAAACTGGCTGCAAGAACCAAAGCTGAATTAGCCTTTCCTTGGCAGTCTAACCAGGACCTACACTTCTAAAAAAATGTTCAAACTTGCAGCTCTCAGGCAGCAGAAAGCCCAGCGCAGGCTGGGGCTGTGGTACCAGAGGAAGGGCTTTTACTGCAAAATCTGAAACCATGTGCAAGGGGCGGAGGCAGAAAACCAGTATGTCAAGTCCCAGAGCATGGCCAGAAGCACGTTGATGCACAGAGACCACTCTCCCAAGCTTAAAAACAAACAAGCAAACAAACAAATAAATTAAATTATCTGTTTACTTGTGGACTTTCTACCTGGAACATTAATTTGGAATATTATCAGTTATATGTGGTCAGAGGAGTCTGGATATTTAATATCCACCTGTTCCTTCTGGTGCAGAGACACAGGGGGATCTTGGATATCTCGCTGCTTCTTTCAGGTCAGGACTGCACTGGGTGGGATCCTATATCAGAAGCAATAACCCTGCAGCAGCTCAAGCCCTGGACAGGCAAAGAGCTTGCTATGCTGACCCAGGCCCTGCATGAGTCCCACAGCATCACCCCAAAGAGTTTGTTGTCCAGAATCTGTGCTGGGGACTCAAGGTTACACCAGACCCCAGGGAAATTGAGGTCAGAGCTGGCCTTTTCACCTGGTCACTGGAATTTGTCTACTCAGAAAGTCCTGGGGAAAAACAAAAATAAAATACTAGGGGCTGGGGCAAGGGAGAACAATGAGAATACTGGACATCAAAACAGCAGGAGAAAAATTCAGGAAAACAGAGGAGTGAAAAGATAGAAGTCTTTAAGAAGAATAATTTGGATTGATGAAAAACTCTTCAGGTACAGCTGATGAGCAGAAATCTTTGCTCTGAGGGGAATTCAGAAGTTGGCAGATATGGAATGATGGCTGTTGCTGTGCCTGGAGGTATATCTTCAGTTTTTGGCACTCCCAATCTGTCTGGGTTTTTTTTTTACCCCTTTGCATTGTGACTGTAATTTATTTGGGATAGAAATTGCCTTTTTGGTGTATATGAAAGGGGACTTGGTCCGGTGAGACTCCAAGCATTGAGTTTTCTGTAGGCAATAACAACAATAAAATGGCTCAGCCCTGAAGAGCTGAGTTTTGACGGTCTAGAAACTGTCAAGACACTTATTTTTCCTGCCAAAAATTTACTGTGCAGTGAGTTATGGATTTAAAGCGTACACATGAAACGTAAAGATAAACAGGAGCACTGACTCCTGTTTATGGGAAACATACAGAAACTCACTGCATCAGAGCAATAGCAACAGCTTTCTCCATCCCTCCTCCATCACACAGTCCTCCCAAAAGCCTCTTTCCAGTAGGCACTCACCAACTTCTCCTCGGCTTCCCAGAACTGCCGCAGGTAATTCTGAGTCAGGTTCACTAGGTACCTCTGTTTTAATCTGCTTCACAGCCTTGGCTTTTCCAGAGTGTTTCAGTGCTTGCACAAATGATCAGACAGACATAAATAACCCCAGTGAATATCTAATTGTGAAGAAGCATATGTGTTTATGTCATGATGGGACTTTCCTGCTGGGATCTTATTTATCTGCCCATGGTGCTCATATATATAGCCTATCCCTCTGCTTCAACCCCCAGCTGAGAATCTCTGTCAAATCCTCTGAACACTCCTGGGAAGCTTAAAATTAGACCGTGTCTCCGTGGGTGGCTCTTACTTCTACAGTGGATCACATCCAGACATGAAGCCGAACCGCACGCAGTTTGGAGACGGCTCTGGAAGGCTCCATCCATCAGGTCACCCTTGTACCAGGGCCAAAACATTATTTTTACCCAAAGCATAACCCCCAGAAATGCATTAAGGCCAGGATCAAAGAACAGAAGAAATGGAGAGTCACTGCTGGACTGCTAGTCCTCCTCATCCCATCACAGCGCCATTCTCCTGCCAACAGAAACATGGCCATTATTTGTTTGTTTTAATCACTTCAAGGTCTAAAACTTTTCCTTAAACATGCTTCTTCAAGCCTCAGCCTCTCCATCAGCCAGAATAATGTATGAGCAACTGGCAGGTGTCCTGACGCGACGGCCCACATGAAGCCACAGGGTCACGTTTTCATCGCAGCAGACAGTCATTTGAAGAGGTGGAACACCAGGTCAGTAGGTGTGATGGATGTGCTTGTCCACTCACTATACCCTAAGTATTGTCAGCCCATTTTTGCCACCTCTGGCACGCTATTTGTGCCAAGTAAGGGTCTCTAAATCAGGTTTTCAAGAGGAAGATTACACTTCCCTGTGTGCTCACACAGCATCGAGTGCAACAAATTTCCAATTCTGAAAGGGCCCCCAGAAAAACAATACCAACAATAAGTACTTGTGATGTTAAAGTACAGTAGTTGTCTTGTTTGATGCAAGTCAATAAATAATCGAAAAGTCCAGAAATATTTTAGAGCAGAAGTGCCAAGGCAGTAAGACAAGAAACAAGCCAGCGCTCTTCCTTGTTTTCCCCAGTTTCAAAATTCAGTCATAACATGGAGATTTGCTCCCCATTTATCCAGGATAAAAGGCTCACTGCAGGGGGTGAACTCAGCTGAAGAAGGAATTTGGTGGAATACTTCCCCAAGTCCACCAGGCTGGAATGACTCCCCCTGAGCAGAGGCAACAGGACCGCTGGTGTCCACAGGCTCAGTCACACCTGCTGCCTGATCACTCCCCAGACGTGCCCTGGAAAATCTTGCATGTTTGTTTTTGCATACACCTACGTTTGGCAGGAGTCCATAACCCATCACTCTCTAGCTATGAGTAACGAGAGATTTCCCATGTATTTTTTGAATTAATGATAGCAATACTTACAGGTAAAAGGATTGGGTAAGGAATAGCTCCAAGCCCCTCTCAATTCCTAAGGAGCTACCAGTCTTCACATGAATTGAGTTTTCCCTACAGCACAACTGCTGTGATGAAACAACACAACATTGGATCTCTTGCTTCTGTGATCCCGAGAGGACCAAGGATGTTAGGAGACTGTCCAGATCTTTGCCCTTGCTGCATCTGAATTGCATCTTTGCAGATACCAGTGGAGACAAAAGGGGCAGCTTTGGCTCTAAGTTGTCAATGTTTCAGTGCACTGAATGTCTCCTGTCTATCAGCTGCCAGAGAGACACTAGAAAGGAGGTTACCAACCCAGTAGAATCATAGAAACACAGACTCACAGGCTGCAGTAGGTGGGAAGGACTTGTGAAGCCCATCCCTCCCCCTGCAGTGAGCAGGGACACCTTCACTAGAGCAGGTTGCTCAGAGCCCCATCAGGCCTGACCCTGAATGTCTCCAGGGATGGGGCCTCCATCACCTCCCTGGGCAGCCTGTGCCAGTGTCTCACCACCCTCAGAGTGAAGAGCTTCTTCCTAAGGTCTCATCTAACCCTGCCCTGCTCTAGTTTAACACCATCATCCCTCATCCTATCACTCTATGCCCTCACAAACAGCCCTTCCCAGTTTTCCTGAAGATCCTTCAGGGACTGGAAGGGGCTCTGAGGTCCCCCCAGAGCCTTCTCCTCTCCAGACTGAATAATCCCAGCTCTCCCAGCCTGGCTTCCTAGTGTCCAGCCCTCAGATCATTCTCGTGGCCTCCTCTGGACCTCCTCCAACAGGTCCATGTCCATTTTGTGCTGAGGGCTCCAGAGCTGGACACAGCACTGCAGGAGATCTCACCAGAGCAGCAGCTTTCCCTTTCATGGGCAATGGGCACATTCTGCATGTTGCCCTGGCCGATGCCCAAGCCATACCTCCCTCAATCCCTATGCAAACCTTTTTCCAGGGAGGCTACAGAAGAGGTCTCTCCAGAGGGGACACGAGGAACTCCCTCTCCTCTGGGAGCTGTTGCACCTCAAGGCAACCCAGAAAACTCAATTCATTATTTGCAGAGAACGATCCCCAACCTCTGGACAACAGGTACAGCTCCCCCTTCCACTAACACACAACATCTCTGCAAACCAGTGGCTGCTGCTTCTTTCCTGGAGCAGAGGGTCCACCCACACTGTCGGGTTATACTACGGTCATGTTTTTCAAGATTTTATTTTTTTTTCCCTCCTTACAGTCAAGATGGCCAGGAGCTTTGTTTGTTTGTTTAATGAAAGCTGAGTTTCTCACAAACACTGGAAATAGGGTTTTACAAAAGCATCACAGCGAATTGCAAGAGTTATGAAAGAAACCCACGACCTGGCAACACTACAGTTGTATTCAGGAATCTCTGGATTTAAGAAATCAGGGCTTCAGAAAACACATGTACCAAGAAATACTGTGCTGGAGGACCGACTTCAACGCAAAACCAACTGGCTGTGCAGCAGAACTCTGAAATGCCATCATTTCTGGCTTTCACCCTCACCCCATAAAAATCCAGAGGAATTAAGTGCAGTAGCTCAGCACTGAATTAGCAACTGAGCCCTTGGTGGCCAAGCAGTTCCCAAAGGTGGGTGTTCCCCCTGCATTTAACTGGTATACAGGCCTATTTAATTGGAAATACAAGTGGGTTGAGATTTACAGAGCTGTGTCCCTTGCATTATTAGTTATGTTCTACAAATATCACTTGTCCTTCTGCAGAGCCTAGGGTTGTGTGGCACATTCAGGGCCTTAAAGAGCTTCAGTGTGTGACACTCAGCAAGTTCTGGGAGACTGAAACTCCAGATTACTCAGGCTAGATACAGTAAAATTCAGGCTAGCCCAAACATTTTCTGGGATTCAAAGACAAAAAGTCTCCACACGTATTTGGTCTTACAAGGGTTTAATTTTTTTAAAACCTGTTCATATGATTTTTGGGGGATACTTGAACACTTTTTGGTGGGACGTTACAGAAAACTGAAGAATTTGTGCCCATGTGGCCAAGAAGGCCAATGGCATCCTGGCCTCTGTCAGACACAGTGTGGCCAGTAGGTCTGGGGAGGGGATTGTGCCCCTGGACTGGGCATTGGTGAGGCTGCACCTCGAGTGCTGGGTCCAGTTCTGGGCTCCTCAGCATCAGAAGGACATTGAGGTCCTGGAGAGAGTGCAGAGAAGGGCAACCAGGCTGGGGAAGGGGCTGGAGGGCAAATCCTCTGAGGAGCAGCTGAGGGAGCTGGGGGTGTTGAGGCTGGAGAAGAGGAGGCTGAGGGGAGACCTTCTCCCCACCTCCCCTGGCCTGCCAGGAGGGTGCAGAGAGGTGGGCGCTGGTCTCTTCAGCCAGGGGACAGGTGACAGGATGAGGGTGAATGTTCAGATTGGACATTAAGAAAAAATTCTTCACCAAAAGGGTTATTGGGCACCGAAACGGGCTGCTCAGGGAGGAGATTGAGTCACCCTCCTTGATGTATTTAAAAGACGGGTAGACAAGGTGCTTAGGGATATGGTTTAGTAGAGGACAGGTGGACTCAGTGATCTCAAAGGTGTTTCCAGCCAAATGATTCTGTGATTCTGTGATCCTTTCTTTCTTACCATGGTTTTGAGAAGCCAAGTATCTTTTTATTTTCACTTGTCTTTGGTATGAATGTCTGCAAAAAATAAAGAGGCCTATGGGAAAATACAGATTTATTTAAAAAAAAATAAGTATTTTTGGGAAAAAAACCCCAAACCACCAAAGAACAAAAAGCCCACCCAACAAGCCACTGCAATTTGCATGTCCTGCTTTGGCCATTGATGAGACCTCAGTCCTCTCAGTGAACAGAAATCAACTTGGAAACCTCTCCAACTTCTCACCATTCCTTCTGATGAGTGTGTCATAGCCTCAGCATTGAGGGACCTTCTGCCCCCTTATCCATCACATGTTTTCCAACCTCTATTTCTATACTTCCTTGTGCAGTTTTTAATGGCCTTTTTTTGGTGTATGAGTGAATAGGAAGATGCACTGTGTGCGGCGTGCTGGAAGGCAATGTGCAGTGCTGGTATCCCCCGTGTGCCACACAGCTACTTAGGATACATCTACTTAGGATACACCTGAACTCTTTTTTTCTACACAAAATTACATTTTCATATCAGGTACTTGTCTTCCAAGGAAGAAAGTAAAAAAAACACGCACAGGGTAACCCAAAATCCCAGCTGTGCCTTGATTTTTCAAAGCAACGCAGTCAACAACCAGCAAATGCACCTTTGAGAAGGTTCTTGTTGGTACTTGTGATTTCAATTCCCATTAAGCTTCAAGCAAATCAACTCAACTGAACCCATGTTGCCTCTTTATGATCTCATGGCTTTTGCCAAACCTCATGACCAATATCAGCTTCCACGGATCTTCTGAAGTGGGCCATGGAGCACCTGCTCGTGCTGTGTTTGAGTGCCTGCTGTGATCCTTACAGTCCTACCTCCAGCCTCAAAGCTGCAGCCTTAACTTTCCACAGCTGCTCTGTGTCTTGGGGTACAAGAAAGCTCTGTGCCCGCCTCAGACTCTTGACTCTATCTGGTCTACAAAATGAAGATGCAAAGCTTGGTGTGGAAAGACGTGTCTCCAACTTGGATGCTGGCTTTAGAGGAAAGTTGCACATGCCTGCCTGCATGTGGGGCTTTGTAGCCTAAGGGAAACACAGAAATCACCTTAAAAGAAAGGAAGAAAGGCTGTGCAACTGTGCCCAGGAGTAAAAGTGCATAGTTAGTATCTACATGTAATTAGAAAGTCCATCTGGAAATACTCAGATGCCACTGCAGATCCCATTCTGATGTCCAGGACACCCATCCACACCTTTTCAACCCAAGAACAGGAGGGCAACAAATTACATCACCAGGTGGAAACTTTAAAAAAAAAAAGAAAGGCATCAGGAAAGTCCTTTTTCATTCACTGCCTCATGAAACAAAGCATAAACATAGAATCACAGACTGCATTAGGTTGGAAGAGACCAGTGAAGCCCATCCAGTCCCTCCCCCTGCAGTGAGCAGGGACATCTTCACTAGAGCAGGGTGCTCAGAGCCCCATCAGGCCTGACCTTGAATGTCTCCAGGGATGGGGCCTCCACCACCTCCACCTTGGGCAGCCTGTGCCAGTGTCTCACTACTCTCAGAGTGAAGAACTTCCTAAAGTCCTATCTAAACCTGCCCTGGTTTAGGGTTTAAAACCATCACCCCTTGTCCTATCACTCCATGCCCTTACAAACAGTCCGTCCAGCTTTCCTGTAGATCGTTCAGGGACTGGAAGGGCCTCTGAGGTCTCCCCTGAATCTTCTCCAGGCTGAACAATCCCAGCTCTCTCAGCCTGTCTTCATAGGAGAGGTGTACAGCCCTCAGATCATCCTCGTGGCCTCCTCTGGACCTGCTCCAAGAGGTCCATGTCCTTGTGCTGAGGGCTCCAGAGCTGGACACAGCACTGCAGGGGGTCTCTACCAGAGTAGTAGATTTCCCTGGCTCTGGACATCGGTCTCAGATGGAAGCAGGACTGGACACTTTCAAGGTTGCAATATCCATCCAAGCTGCAGGTACCACCCCTGGCTCAGGAAGCCCCAAGGGTGCAGCCTGCACAAGGGTGTAGCTGCAGAACTACTGCTGCAGCCTTGTCCTGTTTTATACTTCCCTGGAGCACCTGCTAGGCCCGAGCACACCCTTTTGCACTGACAACACAGCCACCAAGCTTATTAAATACAGCAGTCACCAATGGAGGGGGACAACTCAAATTCCAGTTGTTTGCTGCACATGCTGCCTTTCCAGCTGCCTTCCCCATGGCCAACAGCTGCTGCTTCGCTGCTCATACGGGTGGAAATCCTACGTGAAGTGCCAAAGCAGAGGCTTAAAAAGGCCTTTTCAGTGGAAGCACATCTCCGTCCTAACGCTCTCCCTGATGTGGGCAGGGAAACAGAAACAATAAAATATGTTAATCACTCTTTTGCCTACTGGAAAGCAGAGCTGGGCCCCAAGGGGTAAGCAACATCCTGGCAAGGTCTGTCTCAGCAGCACTGTTCCCTTCAACTCTGAAAAATTATCAGTGGCAGCGACCAGCTACTCATTGCAACTGTCCAAACGCTCAGTATGTAACTCAAACTGCCCTCAGGTCTGTTTCTGTAGCCTCCATCCCTCCAAGCAGCCCAGTGAGTCTAAACTTCCGAGCTATTATCTTGTGTCAGGTTGTTTTGTCTAAGTCCAGTCCCTTTGTTTTGGAAGAGGAAGGCAACCCTGACTGCTTTGAGTGATTTTTCACCAGGATTTCACACACAAGGACAGTGCTGCAGTGCTCCTGTTGTGCTCAACACCCCAGACAGCATTTAGCTTAGTTATGAGAAAAGCCTTCCTTCCCCCTGAGTTCGGGAGGACTGATTTTCATCTGCTTTGATGCCAAGTGCAGCATCACATATCAGCATTTGCAGTCTGGAAGGGATTTTTAATGGAAGTAAATACTCATTTTAAATAGAAAGCAAAAAGCCTTTGCAGGAAAACAAACTTGCTGGGCTTAAAGAACTCAAGGAAAGACAAAGAAGAGTCTATGCAATTTTCAGGGTAACCTAACCCTAATCCTAACCCTGTTTGGATCTCCCTAACCCTAAAAATGATGTTTTGGTTGCCTGCACCTACTGGAGAGGTGACAGAGCACATGAGGGGTCTGCATTCAGGACTCCAGGCTCTGTGAAACAAGAGCCTCAAAAGCAGCATCTACCTATTCCTAAATAAACCAGCCAAGGAGTAAGTACAAACTCTGGACCAACTGTATCTGCAGTACCAAATTATTTACATATTTACTAGCAGCTTCTTTGTTTGTTTGTTTGTGAGCTAACATGACCCCAAACATGGTTTGGCCATAGAATCACAGAACACTTTGGTTTTGAAAGGACCTCAAGGATCATCTAGTTCCAACCCCCTGCCATGGACAGGGATATACTCCACTAGACCAGGTTGCTCCAAGCCCCATCTAATATGGCTTTGAATACTTCCAGGGATCCAGGGGATTCCACAGCGTCTCTGGGCACCTTGTGCCAGGGCCTCATGACTCTCAGAGTGAAGAACTTCTTCCTAACATTTAATTTAAACCTGTCCTCTTTCAAAAGGAGGGTAGTTCACAGCAGGGAGAGTTCCCAAAGGCAACATGGACAGGAATGAGCCTGGTTGGGCTGCCACCATGCAAGGCTGGGCTACCACCACCCAAGGCTGGGCTCATCAGGGCTCCTCAGTCATACTCACCCCCTCAGGACACTCCTGTGAAAACTAGCAAGGCCCTATCCAAGCTGCTGTAGAACATGCCTCTGAGCTCCCAAAGCACATCCCAACCCAGCCAGGGAAGGGATATCCCCTTTCATTCAGACACTAGAAAATTTTAAGTGGGTTGGGAGAGCACCAGGTTCAAATCCTTCTTGCCCGAGTTTGACGCTTGGGTCCTCCAGCCTCAGCCAGTTCTGCCCGTGGAAGCAGCTCCCATTTACATAAATAATTGTACATATCTGGAAGAAGAGCTTGGAGCTCAGTACTCTTCAACATCTCAGGTGACTTCTCTCTGCGCTGGGCTACTAAATCTGAGACAGGCCCTGCATTGCTCCCTTCTCATTTAAAAAAAATCCCCCTTACCACCCCGCTGTAATCCCACCTCCCAAAACAACGAGAAACACTTATCTCAGAAGGGCCAAACTCCACTTCTGCCACGCTTGTGAGGATGCTCCCCCTTACTCTGAGCTTATACACAAGGGTTCAAACCTCTCAGTGTGCAGAGAGGAGGGAACGTGGCTCCCTGGTCCCCCTTTCCCCAAGTGCCTGGGTGCATTTAGCCCCTTCCTTACGGTGGATTGCCTTAGCAAGCCTCCACGCACGGATGGTTTCATTACACAGCGTGCCACCTGTTTGCACACTCATTTCATCACTACAGGTACCACAGCAACAGCATCTCTTACCATAGAGAATACCTTTAGAGCATATTCGTTTAAGCCTATGCCATGAAAATCTAGAGATGCCAAAATAATAGAAAGCATAAGAGCCTGTAGAGGTTTACTTATACAAATCTCCCCTCTTTGTTTGTTTGATTTGGTTCAGCATATTAGCCTGTGGGCAACCAAGTTACTTGTACCTCTGCATCCACGTCATATCAGCTGCCTTTCACAGTCATTTTTTGGGTTGCTGCACAAAATACAGCACAGCTGACATTAGCTCCAAGGAGCGATTTAGCTTTCTAGAGAGTAACACAGCTGGGAAGAAGGGAAAAATCTCAGCAGCTGGGAGGAGAAGAGAAAGCTCCCTGCTTCCATTTGTTTTGTCCGTGTGCCCAGTTTCTCCAGTCTCTGGGGAGCTTTCAAAGACCGCGGTTTCAAAACACGGGAAGGTGTGCTTGGGAAACTGCAGCACAAGGCAGAGCTCCTCAAAAACCTCCTCGGACTGATTTCCATAAGGGTTTACTACCTTCATAGTTAATTAAACCCTTTGAAGGCGCTGGTGTGATACACAGGAGATGAAGGATTTGTTGCTGTTGTTGCGTGATGTCAAGGGAGACGCGCCACGAGCCCACGTAATGCTGGAAGCAACGCGCTCCCCTCATTGTGCATTCAGCCAACGTGCTGGCCCAGGCTTCAAGGGATGCCGACACCGCCGAGCCGCTGCAAAGGAACCACAGTCCTGAGGGCTAAATGGGGGAATCGAGTGTCTTGTCACCTAAGATCCTTCTTCCTCACACCACGGAGAACGTTCACGCTACAAGGAACTGTCTTGATCCTGAATAGGCTTTTCTCTTTTCCCCTTCTTTTCCACAAAATGAAGGGGGGAAGGAGGGGAGGGGGAGGGGGAGAAAGAGGGAGGGCAAGGGCACCACACCTCCTGCTTTTTAGGGAATTGTGGTGCTATTTCACCATATCAGGACAGCGCTGGAAAAAAAACCCCAGATGTTAGTTCGGGACTATTTTGCAAGTGGAATCAGAAATCAACCAACCTCCCCCACCCCCCCAACAAAACAAACCCTAAAAAGCTCTTGGCATCCCATTTTTACATGCACAGCCAACATTCCTGCTTTGACTTGACCCAGAATGAGGGGGAGCGCAGCCTGTTCCTCCGACACGCTGAGATGCAAAGGGTGTTGGTTCTCTGTTACCAGAAGAGAGTGGTTATGAGCCTACTGTCCTGCTCCATCCATGAGCTAATCTATTTTTTATTACTCTGGGTTATGGCAAATGCAACGTGGTTTGGAACAACAGCAAGAGAATTAAAACTCCCCCTCTTCCCCAAGTGACAAAAAGCCCACTCCCCTCTTTGGCATCTGTGACAAAGCTGCATTTTTCTGCCAGAATGCCCACCCCGAAATGTGCTTTAATAGTCTCAGGGCTTATTACATGTAGAGCCGGCTTTTCACGTCACATGAGACAAGCTTGAAAGCAACTCTCAGCCTCTCTTTGGAATCCACTTGATCCCCGTGCTGAAACGCAGCCCTTTCCAGATGATAGAAAGCACCTGTTTAACAGGGAGCTGGGGCAGGAAAATCCCATGGCCCAGCCAGAACAGCAGGAGGAACTTCTGGACTATTCAACTGAATTACGCGTTTGGCCACAGAGACTAGATTAGGGGTTATCATCATGATTCAACAAATGTTGTTCCACTGCGAAAGTGTCTCGATGACTTCCTGACCAGGATTGAGTCCCAAGTGTCCTCTGCTCCCACGCAGAGCACGTGGCCAGCATGATCACCTTTTGCCGTGACGGCGGGGGACCGGCATTCAGCTGGGAAGGGTACAGGCTGACCAGTGATTAGCCTAATGATCAAGTTTTCCACTTGCAGACCCCTTTGGGCACACCTCGGTGTGAAGCAGGAGGTTCTCCTGTAACACACCACAGGAATGTCCACAGAGAGAAGAGGAGCTGGAGACTACTTGGGATAAATGCAATGATTTGCTTGGGACCAACGGCTGCAGGGCACTCAGGGACCTGGGCTTAGAAAAGCTGAGGTAGCTCCTAGTTGTGGCAGGAAGATTAAGCAGTAAATTTCATGGAGTGAATTCACACCACTCTCTCCCCTCCTTGCCTTCCCAAAACAACACAGGACTCCGATTACTCTTAACCTATAGGTCCAACGCCCAGCATCACTCACGGTGTGATCCATAAAGCATGGGGAGCCCGCAACACCCTGTCCCGCTGGCAGCCAGCCACCTCCAGCATCTGTGCTGCAGGAGTTAAAACAACTTCAGCAAACTTTAGGCAAGTCATGGTGCTTGTAAGATGGGCTGCCAAAACCTGACAAGGATGTCTCTTAGAGTAAGGGTGCATGAATAAGAGAACAATATGATTTGGAGCAGACAAAAGGCTTGAAATCTGAGCCACCCAAGTATCCAGGCAGCAAGGGCAGCAAGCAGTCTCCAGGAAGAGCGTGTTAAAGGAGAAGGGTCGGCATTCACCCAGCTTTCCCAGGAGCAGTCAAAGCAAGGAGAATGAAGATATTTCCATAGACCAGAAGAGGAACGCAGCAAGACAGGGGACAGCTGGAGCGCCCAGCCCAGGGACAAAGGGCTTCTGCGAAGGACGGAGTTAAAGAAGCATCTCTGAAGATCCTTGACTGTCTAGGTGATGTTTCTGTCTAGTTACATGTGCAGTACCAATGTTCAAAGTCGATTATATGAAAGAGAAAAAACACCTTTAACTGAACAGAGAAGGGACTCGCTGATCTCAACATTCAAAAATGATGAGTCACAGACCCTCTAAAACATCACCAGATTAGAAGAAAAGAGAGATGCTTCTCTTATGACATTTAAATGCCCGAGGCATGGATGCTTCTTGCAGAATTCCCCTGACATGGTGATGAGCAAACATCATTTATAACTGGGAATCTCAACACCCAGCACATAGGAAACTCGGGAAAGAAACTCATGGGATGCCACAAAAAAATTATCACACCACTGGGCTGGGTGATTCTGCTTCAACAGGGGTTTGAGCCTCTTCAGCAGGGTGAGGGCTGAATCACCAGGATGGAGACACCACTGTGGTCCACCACAAAAGAACTAAAATAAATACTTCACAGGTCGCCAAGCCCGAGTCACCTCACTTCATCTTAGACTGCTGAGAGTTTGACATTCGAGCCTCAGCAAGAGGTCTCTTACAGTCACTGGAGATAATGGGCACTTTAGAAGATGATTTAACTTGTGGTTATCTTTTTTCTTAGGACACTACTGAAGAGCCCCTCTGGCTCTGCTGCCTGCAGAGAGGTTCTCCATCACAGCATGAGGGGAGCGTCCCCCCAAGTGAAATGACTCTATTTCCAGATGTCCCCGCTTTTATCTACATTAATGTTTTCCTACCATCCTTTGTTTCCCTGCTCAGTGTTGGCCACATCGGACGAATTTAGTCTTCTCAGAGCATTTCATTCACAGGATGGTTCCCGAGACAGTGGCCAGTGGGGTCCTTTTACTGCCCACATCACTCGCATGTCTGTGAGCATCGTGCGACCACATGTGAGGCAGGAATCAGGGCATCATCAGCCACACACAGGGAAGGGTTTTGCTTGCAGTATTTTGGTGGTTGTGGTGGTGGTTTGGATTATTTTTTGGGTGGGGTTTGGGTTTTTTTGGGGTTTTTTTGTTTTTTAAAGTAAAGTTGGCTATAAACCTGGAGGGATATCAGTGTTTTCCTGCATCGGCAGCGCTGCAGCTCTGAAGCTGCAGAGTGGGCACACTTCCAGTTCTTCCCAGCTCTAGCCCTGGTATTAATGGTTTCCAGGCAGTTGCACACATAATTGTCATGCCACAGGCCATAGAATCATAGACTGGTCTGGGTTGGAAGGGACCCCAAGGGTCACAGAGCTCCAACCCGCTGCCACAGGCAGGGACACCAACCTCCAGGCCTGGAGCTACACAAGGTTGCACAGGGACCCAGACAACCTGGCCTTGAACACCCCCAGGGATGGGGCATCCACCCCTCTCTGGGCAGCCCCTTCCAGCCCCTCACCACTCTCTCTGCAAAGAACTTCCCCCTAAGATCTCCTCTCCCCCTTCCCTCCTCCAGCTTCACTCCAGCCCCCTTGTCCTGCCAGTCTCTGCCCTTTGAACAAGCTGATTCCCCTCCTGTTCCTCTGCTCCCTTCAGGGACTGGCAGGCTGCAATGAGGTCCTCCCACACCATACCGTGAGAAAGTGAAATAATGCCCGCTGCAGGAAAGCCAGTGGGCAGAGCTGTCTGGGAGCAGCCTCCCTGCCATGCATAGAGTTGTGGAGGCTTTTGGTTTAAAGCCACATTTTGGAGGGTGAGAGACTATTAAGAGTGCCTGTGCTGAGTTATTTGGAGTTTCTGAATTTGCAGGCAACTTTGTCGTCGTCGTTTTTCTGTTTCCCTGACTTTGCCTCTTCAGGAAATAAAAAGCACATTTCCTCTCTCCTTCCCACCTCTCATGTGCTCCTGGTGTCAATAGCTGACAGCGACAAAAGAGCCTTTCACATTTCAGTTTGAAAAGGTTGAAAATACTTGTAGACCTGCTGTTCAGAGATGTGCAGCCACAGCACCAGCCTCATTATGAAGCATCTCAGCCAGGTAGATTTTCAAATTGATTTTAGACACACGATGAAGTGTGCTGGCAGAGGGGAAGCAAGAGCACAGACAGAAGCCAGAGGAGAAAACAGAACTGGAAAAAATCTGTGTACTGGTGTGCTATAGGAAAAGATGATCTGTTTCTATTGTGGGTTTTTCTTGACTCTTTTTTTGAGGGGAGGAAGGATTTCCTGAAAGGCGGCATGAGGCATCCAAACTCTTTTGTCCCCAGAGCTGGTTCCCATTACAGCTATTGTAATCCTTCATCAAGCCAGGGATGTAAATGTCTGGGCAAGTCCTGAGCACAGGGTGAAACTTGATTATAGGAAGTCCCACCTAACCCTGAGGAGGAACTTCTTTCCTGGGAGGGTGGCAGAGCCCTGGGCCAGGCTGCCCAGAGAGGTTGGGGAGTTTCCATCTCTGGAGACATTCAAACCCTGTGATCCTGGGTGCTGTCCTGTGCAGCCTGCTTGAGGGGACCCTGCTCTGGCAGGGGGTTGGACTGGATGATCTCCAGAGGTCCCTGAAAACCTCCATCATTCTGTGTTTCTGTGCTGTGAAACTCCCTCTGTGTCCTACATCCATTTGGTGGCTAGAGTTCAGAGGCCACTTGCAAAATGACTAGGGTAACCCCAACAAATGGGCTAGCTGCAGCTCCCAGCAAGAAAAGCCATGGATACCCCTCATTTCTTCACCCATGGGGATCTGATGGTTTGAGGGAGGGACAACTCAGCCTTCAACTGTATCCCCAAATCCTTTTCATCCTGTTGTGGCAGCTCAAGCAGATGAAATTTCCAAGAAAGTGTTGTGCCAGAAATGGATATGTTATTATGGATATAAACACAGAGACATTATCAGTGAAGAAGGGACAGTGTTTACTATTTCCAGGCAGTAGAATGGATAAATCATTCTCAAGTGCATTCAGCTGCATACCGCTACAGACAGCCACACAGGTCCTCCATAAAAGCTTTACAGACCAAACATCTAAAGCTTCTCTCATCCGATGCTGCTTGTGCACCTTGGATTCCATGGGAACAGCTCTTTGACAGGACAAAAATAGTTGCTTGAGACCTCTAATAACAACTCCATCTCTTTTTTTTTGGTTTTTGTTTTTTTGTTGTTGTTGGGGTTTTTTTTTTGATGTGTTTCTGTGATACCAGTGCTTTCCTCAGCCAGAACTGAGGGGGAGCCACCCTGCCTCCCCAGCATCTCCATCCCCTCCACAGCCCTGTGAGTGTTTCTGCTCCCTGCAAACATGACTTGGTACCAGCTGTGTGCAGGCAGGGCATTCAGCTCTCTCTCATTTTGGAGATATCCTTAAACAAAACCATTTATTGCAGATTGTTGACCTCAGGCTTGCTCAGGAAATTCCCTTCCATCTAGAAGGGGAAGAAAGCTCCACCAACTTGCCATCACCATAAATCAGCCATCTGCAGAATGTAAGCCGGCATAGCACGGCTCTATCAGCACTTAGAGCAAGGAGTGCTTCACGGAGGTTTACACAAGTTATTTCCATCTTTCCTAAAAGAAAGCTTGGGCTGTGAGTTAATAAACTTTCCAGGGGACATGATGAAAACCCACCCATCGGTGCTGACCTCCGGGGTCCAGTCACTGAGCTCATAAAAAGGAGACGCGTTCCTTGCTAATTAAAGGAACTAAGAGAGATGAGTTTATCTCTGAATGTTTTAGGGAAGAAGGTCACTTACACCACATCATGATGTCACTGCAGTGTGAGGTGTTTTAGGAAGAATTTGACAGATCATGGAGAGTGGGAGAGGTGAGTCATCAAGCCAAAAACAGTGGTGAAACTCCTACTGACCCCGGCAGGGCAGGGACAGGCTCCATGTGTGAGGCTTCACGGGCCACCTGCTGATCCAGCTCCGCAGCACTGACTGCAGGAGCAGAGGCTCTTCCCAGAGTCCAGCAGCCCTTCTTGCTTATGTTTTCCTGTGATCATATTTCCTCTTAAATCCTGAGGGCAGGTAACGCTGCCAACCCTAAACCAACCCCGGAGCCAAGAGCCCGCCACGACATTGTTCTCCTCTCGGCTCCCTCAGAATCGGTACAGATGGCCTGCTGAGAGCAACACCCCCTCCCTGATGCCCTCAGGATGCAAGATAACCCCTGATTCTTGGAAATCTGAGCAGCCCGACACATGGGCGAGAGCAAATATCCATCGTGTTTTGCACAGCTATATCGATACTACAGAAAACACGGGATCAGGGGAAAAAACCATGGGATGTTTATTCCTCCCTGCAAAGTCACCTTTGGGAAAAGCAGCCAGAGATGCATCCCAGTGCATGCTCCCTTTCCTAATTTCACACGCAGCCCCCGGGGAAAGCACCACCGCTCCGTATGACTCGCCAGCACTCAGCAATTTCTTAATACTTGGTGTGCTTGTGAAGCTGCTTTGCTTCCTGTTATGTCTACTCCAGTTCTCATGGCTTTATGCGGCGTTATAAATCAGCCGCTGCCTCCAACCAGGGAGCTGGGAGTATCGATAGTGAAAGTAGACGTGCGGATGGATTGTACTTGACTTTGTGGCACGATGAGCCTCATGCTAGTTTTCTTTGCCTCTCCTTTGCCATACAGAGCTGCTCTCTCTTTAGTGCAAAGCAGAACCCCACCAGCCATGCCCAGGTGCCTGCAGGGTAGCACCAAACCCACCGAAGTTGGCCCAGAGACTTGACACCACTTCTAAAATGCGTCCTTGCCAAGCAGTTAGAAGAGCCAAATACTGAAAACAGGAATCCACAACCAGTTCCACCCATTGTAAGTTCATCTGTTAAAGAAAAAAAACCAACAACAAAACCCCCAAAACAAAACCCAAAAACATACTGAGCTGCACTTTCCATGACACCATCTCATTCCTGGCTGATTTCTGTCTCTCACCATGCCCCAAGGCATCATTCATCTTCTTCTCAGAGCATCACCTTATCAGTACCCAGTTAGCAATTTTGCTCATGGGAAATAATTCATGTTTTACTGTCATTGGCAGCCCTGCTCTGAAGCCAAACCTCTCCCTCCATGCAGAGGTGGAACTTCTCAGGGACCTTAATCCCTAGGAAATTTGGGTTAATCACTTTGGGAGGAGGCCTGGGAGCTCTGGAGTCTACCTGGTGCCCCTAAGAAGTTAATGCCCATCAACCAGCAAAGAAACTGCATCGCTCCTATGCCCTGCTCCCAGCCCACCTGTTGTACTCTTATCTTCATCCTTCCTTCCTCCTTTTGGTCTACCAGCCATATGCTCATGAAGGGAGATGGTAAGGAAAAACATTCTTGTGCAGGAAACTTTGATTTTACATTGGGGATTTAAAACCAATAAGCAAGCCATCATCGGCTTCCCCCTCTCCACTCCCCACCCCCAGCCCAGGAAGTCTTTAAGTGGGGGCTTTCTGAATGCTAGAAGGAGTCAGAAGTAGTGAACTCATGCTTATGTCCAAAGAGATAGGCAGAAGCTGAGTCAGGACACACCTAATATAGAAAGTCACAGGGGTTTGGGTCTGTCCTTCTTCCTTTCCCCTGTCTTACTCATATCACATGTCCCACAACCCTCTCCTTCCCCTGCAAACATGCTGGAGGTCACCAGACCCATGTCCAGCTCCCTGGCCAGCAACCCCTTACCCAAACAACACTGCCCAGTCCCAGCTCACACTTGTGTGTAAAAGGCACTACTAGGATAAAATACAATACCAAGAAAGCACCAGCCCAAGTGCCAAGAGGGCAGGATGAAGAGACAATCCTTTGACAGCCCCTCATGGGTTTCTGATAGCCACTCCATGTCATTACTGCATCCCCTCATCACCACCTCCACGAAAACACAGGACACAGGAGTTACTCCAGGCATTGCCATAGGAACCATGTCATTTACAGCCAGTAGAAGCAGAGGAGCATTTCCAGAAGATGGATCATCCCAACATAAAAAGCACTGTGTAAGAGCACACACGGGCAAATGACTTGGAGAGGAAAGTTGGTCCCAGGTTAAAAACCCAAATTAAAAAAAAACCCCAATATTACACTGGGGCCAATTACTTCCTGTCTCTTTCCAGCAGCTATGGAGACAGGTTGGGATGAGTTCCCTCCTTCAGCAGCCAAGCGGGACACTGCTCACCTTCACAACAGGGAAGACCTCAAAGGTTATTTTACTGTAAATAGAATTTGTATCTCGTATCACAATGCTGTGAAACAGGAAAAACATGCAAAGGATTTCGGGCAAGGGTGTGTGCCTTAATTCCCCAAATACCCAGGGATGGATTATTTGTATGCAGAGTGTTGTACGCCAGAAGTTTTAGTGAAGTGCAGTGCTTCTGAGTCCCTGAACGAGGAAATGACCTAATCCTTTTATTTTTCAGAAATCCCAGTTCTTCAAACTCTGTAACAAACTTCTACAATTCCCCTTCTTCATTCCCTACACTAGTGAGAATTCTGCTTTTGTAAATGTATTCTGATGTATTCCATCATGTTATAGTTCTATTAAAACAGAGCTTCAAATAGAATCATAGAATCACCTGGGTTGGAAGAGACCCTTTAGATCATCTAGACCATAACTTCAAGAACTGATTCCAAAATTGAAGATTTATATTCATTATATATTCTGAGTATATTTAAACCAACAATAAATATGATTTTAAATAATAAAGGGTAACATTGACAAATTAACCATATGCTTGAAGTGTTCATACTGTATTAATGACAATTATTTTTTTCCCAAAATTTATTTTAAATTAAGAGTCCTCTAATTTTCCAAGCAGTTCTTCCATGTAAGAAAAGTAACCACACCACATTCCCCAAGAATAACAACATGTAGACGCATAAAATAAAAATGCTATACTAATAGAATAGGTAAACAGTCAAAATAAGAAAGCCAGGATATGAATAATTCATGATAACTTGTTTTCCAAACATTATACTTTCCAGCCCCATTACCCTTCCAAGAGTTATATCAGACCTTCAGCCAGGAAACATTATTCAGACAAGTCTAGTAAGAGACTAGAATAATGCCTTAAGAAGGAAAATCCCCTGGTTAATTTGTCAACATAAACCACTCGAAAGCCCCTAAAAAGTGAAAAAGAGGCAGCAGTATCTTTGTTCTCTAGTTTGCAGCCACAGCCTGTCAGAAGAAGATGAAATGCAAGAGGCCCCAATTACCAGAGCTAGAGATCCCGTAACCTTAGCTACATAAAACTAATATTCAACAGCACACTCATACAAGGACTGAGGAAAATATCTCACAGCTAAGTGAGGATGGCTGCCTGCATATCCATCCACACCAGCTTGCCTTTCTCCTCATGCCTCCAAACTAATGACCCCCATAATGACCCCCATCAACCGCAGCAAGCGCTTGAGAAGAAAGTCAGTGGAAATAAAACACTTACCTCTTTTAGAAGTGAGCCTCTTTGCTGGAAATAAAGTCTATAAACCATCCCCTAAGCCACTGTGTGGTGTGAAGGCATCTCTACCCCCACCACCCTACCTTCTTCTGCCATCCCAGTGATGTTCCAGCCTCACTGCCCAGCTCCTCACAAGGTTCATAGGGGGAGGTCAACCTAACTTATTACCCATCCCAGCTGATGGAATAATTAGGCACAGGGGTGACTGTGCTCTAGACCACATGTTTTTGTGACCAAGACCTCCTGAGAAACCAGGGAAACCCATCCAGTGTTGTTGAATTTGGGCAGTGGTTTTACTACAGATTTATCTTATTCTGCTGAAGAACTTTTTCACAGCCCTGGGCCAGGCTGCCCAGGGGGTGTGGAGTCTCCTTCTCTGGAGAGATTCCATCCCCATCTGGACACCAACCTGTGTGACCTGTCCTAGGGACCCTGCTTTGGCAGGGGGTTGGACCCGATGATCTCTAGAGGTCCCTTCCAACCCCTACAGCTCTGTGATGGTGTGATTCATCTCTCAGTTTGCACCCGTGTACCCGAACTCAGCCTGAGCACCTTGCTTGGAGTTTGGTGAGCTCAGCAGCATTCCTCTGTTCAGGGGTGGACTTACCACATCTCCAGTGAGAGGTTTTTTTCCTGAGCTTTTTGATCGTATTTGGATTTCTGAAACAAACCTACTCATCCTTGGCTGACAGAGACACTCCTTGCTTGGCATGAAATACTTCTGGTAATTAATTACAGATCTACTCAGAAACGATCTACCAGAACTTGTCCTTACAGGTGAGTTAAATGTTCCAGTGCTATTTCTGAGGCTGCTCCCTGTGACAAAAAACACTGTCAGATGGGCTGCACCAAAGGGAGAGGGGACCAACTTCACACCAAGAGAGGACTGAATTTGATGGCCATGTAGCTTTCAACCCTCAGCATTTTATGGGCTTCAGAGACTGTCCAGATTTACATGAAACAGAGTTCAAGCAACTGCTGCTAGAGCAAGTAGTTACCTGTGTGTTTCCTTGCACAGCCAGGTTCTCACAGGCACCTGCAGCAGCTTCGTCATCGTGTGAATTGGGTGGTGAGGAAATCTGGCTCCTAGGTGAAAGAGAAAACTCTGAGTAACTCTTCTGAGCATCCTGGGTTCACCCCAGCCAGCAGCTCAGCCCTGCACAGCCACTCACTCATCCCCCCCTCCCCGAGGGATGGGAAAAGAATCGGAAGAGGGCAAGTGAGAAAGCTTGTGGGTTGAGATAAGAGGGTTTAACAGGTAAAGTAAGCGCCCTGCATGCAAGCAAGAAAGCCCAAAGAATTCATTCCCCACTTACCATGGCAGCCAGGAAAGCATCCCAGCTACAGAAAGGACTTTGGGAGACAAGCACCATCCCTCCGAAAGTCACCCTCTTTCCCCCCTTCCCCCAGCTTTATGTGCTGAGCATGACATCATATGGTATGGAACATTCCTTTGGTCACTGGGGCCAGCTGTCCTGGCCATGTCCCCTCCCAACTCCTTGTGCACTCCCAACCTGCTCGTTGGTGGGGTGAGGAGCAAAAGAGCCCTTGGCTCTGTGTCAGCACTGCTCAGCAGTAACAAAAACACCCCTGCATTACCAATGCTGTTTCCAGCACAAATCCAAAGCACAGCCCCATACAGCTACCATGAAGAAAATCACCCCAGCCAAAACCAGCACACCAGTTAATTACCAATCGATAATTAAAAGTTAGATGAATTCCCATGCTTACTAGGTGATACTCACTTGAAAAAAAAAAAAAGAAAAAAAAAGATAATCCATTAAAAAATTACAAGTAGGGTAGGATGGATTTTTGGGTCCATCCCTCCGGCCAAAAAGAGAACAGGTAGTGCAAAAAGCCGTGCTTCAGCTCTGCCCCAGATAAAGTCTGGTGATGATGGGAATGAGTGAAGAAGGTTACCTCATGTCCTGCGTGTTTCACCTGTTCCCTTGCACTACATGGCATGACATCCACCGCTTCTGCAGCTGAAAATTTAAGAGCCTTTTGATCTCCAGTGCATCTCTGAAACACACTGTGAGGTCTCAAACATTTCCTAACAGTCTGTGCTTCTGTCCTCCCCTATGGAGAGAGGCTGAGGGAGCTGGGCTGGGTCAGCCTGGAGAAGAGAAGGCTGTGGGGGGACCTCATTGCAGCCTGCCAGTCCCTGAAGGGAGCAGAGGAACAGGAGGGGAATCAGCTTGTTCAAAGGGCAGAGACTGGCAGGACAAGGGGGCTGGAGTGAAGCTGGAGGAGGGAAGGGGGAGATGAGATCTTAGGGGGAAGTTCTTTGCAGAGAGAGTGGTGAGGGTCTGGAAGGGGCTGCCCAGAGAGGGGTGGGTGCCCCATCCCTGGGGGTGTTCAAGGCCAGGTTGGCTGGGGCCCTGGGCAACCTTGTGTAGCTCCAGGCCTGGAGGTTGGTGTCCCTGCCTGTGGCAGGGGGTTGGAGCTCTGTGATCCTTGGGGTCCCTTCCAACCCAGACCAGTCTGGGATTCTGTGATTCTATGATTCAGCCTGATTTCTAAACACAAATCAGTCCACTACACACCCGCCTGGCTCTAAGTTAATTCAAATATTAAAACTTTCTGTTCTGGAGAATCACAAAGTTTTGATCTCTTTGCCTGCACGAATTGACCGGGAGGGAGGTGAAACAGGGTGACACCAGTTTTAGAGGCACGTTGCATTTTTGTGAAGTCAGCCCATCATTCATGTGTGACAGTAATGAAGGAAAACCACCTTTGTTTCAGACTTTAAAATGCTGGAACAAGTGGAGTTGGTGGCAATCCCAAGGGAATAAAATACAACTCCATTTCCAAATTCTTTGCATTTAAAGATATAAATCATTCATCCAGCACGGGACTGAGAAGGGTGAGCTAACACACAGCTTTTGAATCCGACAAAGTATTTCCCCTGTCGTTATTAATTTGCATCAAATGATTGCTGGAACAGGCTGCCCAGAGAGGGGGTGGGTGCCCCATCCCTGGGGGTGTTCAAGGCCAGGTTGGCTGGGGCCCTGGGCAACCTTGTGTAGCTCCAGGCCTGGAGGTTGGTGTCCCTGCCTGTGGCAGGGGCTTGGAGCTCTGTGATCCTTGGAGTCCCTTCCAACCCAGACCAGTCTGGGATTCTGTGATTATGTCAGTATGAGCACAAGTTCTCCAAAACCTCCAGTATTTTGAGACATACCATATTACAACCATATCCTGACCTGATAGGAAAATTCAGGACAGCCACTGTCTTAACATGGTGCAGCTTTGGTGAGCAGCCCTCATAACTGCTCCAGGGATGAGCAAATCAACTGTCCCACACGTTTTTGTTGAATAAAAAGTCAGCACGACAACAGGTGTGAGTGTGAGGCGCAACAAGGATCAGACCAAGATGAGAGACAACTGAACTGAAGTGTCTCTGTGTGTGTGTGATAAACATCTGAGCTCCCACCACAGTCATCTGAGATCTGACCCTTGGGAGTGATGAAGACTGAAGAGAACTTTTCTCACCCTAAACCAGCCATGGGTCATCCATCCATCCTCTGGCCACTTGACCACACGGGATGGATCTCTGCCAGCTGATGGGAACTCACTGACCACACATGGGGACACCAGTGCTCATCTACATTTGGATACTGATAATCTGGACCTGAATCGCACCCACTGTGCCCTTCTTTGAAACTTCCCAGGATGGAAATTTACTGGTGAGGCCTCATTGGGAATAGTGTGTGTGCTGCTGGGGTCCCCAGGTCAGGAAGGACAGGGAGCCACTGGAAAGGGGACAAAAAAGGGCCACAGAGATGTTGAGGGGCCTGGAACATCTCTCTGATGAAGAGAGGCTGAGGGCATCCGGACTTTTTAGCCTGGGGGAGGGAAGACTGAGGGGGATCTTCTCAATGCTGATAAATCCTTGAGGGGTGGGCTCAGGAGGACGGGTCAGTCTGTGCTCAGTGATGCCCAGGGACAGGACAATGGGCGATAGGAACAAACTGGATTAGAGGAAGTTCCACCTAACCCTGAGGAGGAACTTCTTTCCTGGGAGGGTGGCAGAGCCCTGGGCCAGGCTGCCCAGAGAGGCTGGGGAGTCTCCCTCCATCTCTGGAGACATTCAAACCCTGTGATCCTGGGTGCTGTCCTGTGCAGCCTGCTTGAGGGGACCCTGCTCTGGCAGGGGGTTGGACTGGATGATCTCCAGAGGTCCCTTCCAACCTCCACCATTCTGTGATGTTGTGAAATCCTCACTGGGGTGCTGGATCAAGCCCACTACAGGAAATCCTGCTTTCTCAGCCTCCCCAGACTTTCTTTACCTTGTCCTCAGGTATTTTCTACGTTCTATTGCTACCCTTTCCTCCTTCAGTTCCATGCAGTGGAAGGTAAGGAGCAGATTTCATGTAGGAACCTATGAAAGTCTTATTATTCTCTCCCCTACAATCCAACAGAGAACACGTATGGTCTATCAGTCTCAACACCAACAGCCTGGGAGGTCTAGACCAAAAGACCTCCATTTTGACAAGAGCTGCAATGGCAGAAAGGGGACATTCTCCAAGGTGCCATTCAAGCCTTCCATTTGCTGGAAGGAACCCAGGGATACTTAATGCACATCAGCACTTGCCCATTCCTAGGATATTTCTTATCACTGCAAAAAAACCTCACTCAAGCGTCATCCTCCACTTCAAGCACAGTCAATGTTGTTCTCCAAAGTGTGTTCATATCTTGGCAAGTCTGCACTCCCCCAAAGGACAGCTCAGATTCATCTGCTCTCTCTCCCAGTGCCAGGAACAGAGGTGAGAGGTAGTGGATATATCATCACACACATTTGGGGCACATTAGCTAGGGTCACCCGTGATGCACAGTGCAATTTCAGGCCATTTTTCTTCTCTCTTGTCTGTACAAATCCAGGTTAATCCTCACATGGATTATGGCCTGTAACACTGATGGCCAAATTTCAGGCAAGAGGTGTGTCCACACTGCGTATTTTTCCTGTCTGGGGTTGGAAGTTTGCGTTTAACTGAAGAAATAAACCACCACAATCAACATTTTGAAGACCTGAAGTCTGCTCTGTGGTTCTTGTTTCTCCAGTGGTGAGAAAATGTGGGACTGTGAAGCAGAGATGGGTCACCATATCCTAGCACTGCCTCTGACACACAGCCCTGCCTGCCCTCCACATCGTAAAGATTTATGAGTTCCTCCTTCATCTCATAATCCTTCACTTTCGCCTGGTAACCTCCCCTGAACCCACTGTGAGTCAGCAGGACTTGTCTGTTAAGGCAAGATTGATGCATGGCTTTGGAGGAGATAAGGCATGCTCCTGGGTCAACCAGAAGGCATTTTGGCAATATTAGCTCTCTCTTCTCTTATCCCTGTGCTCAAGAAGAGGGATGGAGTAAGTTCGGGACCCGCATGAAGATGGTCAGGATGTCAGTGCCTTGTTGACCCTTCCCTAGATGGGCTGGGACCATGGTGCTGCACAAAACCAAGGGCATCTCCCACCTCCTTTGTACAAATCCTGTGTCCCACAACCATATTTTTGCTTACCAAAGAAGGTTTTTTTTTTTTTGCAAACAGGGGAAAACCATTTTGTCAACTGGAGTGTATTTGGGGTCACATGGCTGGCAAAAATATTTACCTTGGGGGTCCTGGCCAAACCCTTCCCACATGGTCATGTCCTGCCTCCCCCAAAAGCTCTCCTAGGAAAAAAAAAACCAAACCCAAAACCCCTAAAGTCAGTGGTGTAGTTTGCTTTAGAGTTGGGTAGGTGTTTAGGAATGAGAGCTGGCTGAGAGCGAGCAATCCCGTTTGTTGGGGGGAAAAAAAGCCCCAGAGCTTGGTATGGGAAGTAAAATCTGCCAGTTTAAATTTACTTCTTAAAAGTTGACATTTCTGGCAAATGTATCACAGCCTTCATCTAAAAGCCATGTTGCTCATGGATGCCAGTGCCTCAGATGTGGACCGTGGCTTCTTTCATCCCCAGCAGAGGAGGGCTGTGGGCTGCAGGCTGAGGTTTGAAAAGATACTTTTCTTTGGGGATGCCAACAGTTTCCTCAGCAGATTTCTCCCCCTCACCCCCTCCCACCCCAACCTACTTTCACAAAAGAAAAAAAACAAACCATAAATGGATCCTGTAGTGTCTGCAATGTAAAGAATTAGCTGAATGGGAAGAAATGAACCATGGTCTTTATGTCCTAGTTACAGTCAGTGCAAACATTGCTGCTAATCCCTGTTGTTGGAGGGGACTGGGGAAGAGACGTGGATAGATCCCACTGGGAACATTTTGTCTCTCTCAATCTGCACTCGAGATCACTTTTTTTTTTTGTGTAATAAGATTGAGTTGTATTAAGAGGCCTGTGGATAACATAAAACTGGGAGGGGGGCGAAGATATTGTTTGCCGTCTCTTCCACTGAGCGCAGCACCTACAATCTTCATATGCAGGGAGGTCTTAGCAACCCATTCATTTCAGGGGAGAAAAAGAAAGCTATTCATTCCCAGCAAATCCGATTTTGCCATGGCAACCCCTCCTTCCCACCCCTCGTGCACAACAGTTGTTCACAGGGGCTGTTTAAAACAAGACAACAAAACCAAACCATCGCCCATCCAGCCCTGGCATTTTCTGCTTTGAATTTTCCATCAGCATCCAGCCCCTCGCACCAGGAAGGGATAAACACCCTGCATCATTGCCCTGCTTTGTCCCCCACCATCCCTGGCAGCATCACACCCTGTGTCCTGGAATAAGCCCTGTCTCAGAAATGGGGTGTCCTCTACCCCCTGGAGCTTCTCAGTGGGACAGAGAGAGTGACTGTGCCATGGGAGTAGGGAACAACGTGGGGCACTTCTTTTCTTCTCTGTTGTGTCCACTACCCCGTATGCCAGGGGCTGGGAAAGGGAAAAGCATGTGCTGTCCCATCTCTGCCCCAGCCTGGCAGGACCAGCCCTGTTTCCTGCTCTCCTTTCCATGGGGATAGTGGCCATGGTCTCATCCCAACAGCTGCTGGGGACCAGCCCACTTCCCACCAGTGTGGGGTCCTCCAACTGTCCTGGTGCCGTCTGGACAACCTTGGGCACAAACCTCACAGCCCCAAACAGGAAACTCCAGCTGGTGGGGCTGGTGGAGCATCTGGGGGGTCTTAAAGCTGAGTTCAAGCTGCTGGGGAACACAGGGCCTCCCCACACCTCAAGGGCTCTCCTCTGCCTCTCCACCTCTCTCCCTTCCTGATGTCATAGAATCACAGAATTGGAAGGGACCCCAAGGATCACAGAGCTCCAACCCCTGCCACAGGCAGGGACACCAACCTCCAGGCCTGGAGCTACACAAGGTTGCCCAGGGCCCCAGCCAACCTGGCCTTGAACACCCCCAGGGATGGGGCACCCACCCCCTCTCTGGGCAGCCTGTTCCCACCCTTCACCACTCTCTCTGCAAAGAACTTCCCCCTAATATCTAATTTAATGTCCCATCCCCGTGGAGCCATTAGAGATGCAAGGAGGGATGGGGTACAGGAGGGGTACACTGTATGGCCAAGGTTTTTGGGGACGCTATGACCCAATCTATTTTGACCTTGCTCTCAAGCCTCATCCAAAGTTACAATTTCAACCAGAGCAACCAAGAACAAGAGAGAAATCAGATGTCCACTGTATCCTTGCAGAATACTTCCAGCCAGTTGTAATTCCTTGATGTAGTTATTGTCTGAACAGAGACAGATGTTACATGATACTCATCTGGGAAGCGATGAGGCAGGGAAATACTGGCCAAAATACAGATGAGCAGTGTTGGGAAGACACAACCTCCTCAGGGTGTGCTATGCAGACTGCAACTCTGCAGCATCACCTCTGCTGGCAGCACTTCTTCCCACAGCTAATAGTCCTTAAAATCCCCATCCCAACAGAAACTCTCTAGAATTATTACACTACCCAGCTATGTTCTACCACAGCTAGAAATCACACCACTTTTTGGTTAACCAGAATTCACATTTAAGGTAAACAAGGGATTCCTGGCATAAATGCAATTTCAATTTAAAAAAAAAAAAAAGCAAAAAAAAAAAAAAGTAATTAAAAACTGGGTTTGGTTAAGTATTAATGTGTCATTTTATTTTCATAAATGGAGAGAGAATGCAAAATGTCAGGAAATAAAAATAAGTGTTCGCACCAAGTGAATAAATCCCAGCAGTACCACCGATTTTATCCTGTACTTTACTGTTGACTGAGGTAAATGAGAATCCCTTCTGGTGACCCAGGCTTTTCCCTGCTATGTCCTGGGTGTAAAACCCTCCCTCTCCACAGGCAAACAGGGTTAGTCAGTTGGTCACACCGCAGCCTATTACTATGCAGATATTTTAAACACCCTCCAGACCCTTTGGCAAACTGCTCTGTGTGGGTTTTTTTTTTTCAAAGTACACAGCTAATTTCCTGATTTTTAGTAGTGTTTCTCATTTAAAAGCTCCCAGTCTCTCCAGTACACCTTCCCTTTCCCAGAAGATCCAGCATGTACTGGAGTATAGCCCCAGTTCCACAGCCAAAAAAACAGGCTCTAAACTTCAGAAAGCAAACCTTCATTCCCTAAAACTAATAGCTAATTCGGCTGAACCGGCCATTTCTGGAAGCATCCCCTCTCCATTCATGTTTGACTTGCTCAGACACTTAAAGTAAGTTGCAATGAGTCTCATCAAAAAGTCTCCCAAGAAATAAATCCCTTAATGACAGAGTTCGGCTCACACTAGGCTCACTGCAATCGTGGGGTAAGGGGTGAGAAAAGGGAGGAAAATAAATCCAAGGGCTTCTCCATTCTCAAATTTTCACTCAAAAGGCTCTGACATGAGCAAAAGCAGATTAAAACTAAGCGGCCGGAGAAATTACTGCTCCCAGCTGTCTGTCCTGCCTCTTTCCCCTCCAGTGTCCCTGTATACGTGACACAGACAGCCTGGCTCATGCAACAGCTGTTAAACCACTGGAAATTTCACACAGATTTGGAGGTTCTTTCATATGTGAAGTGTAACCTGCAGCTGTTGAGCAGCTGCTTCACAGGAGCTTAGCCACCCGTGCAGCAGAGATGTGGATCCTGGGCAAAGGGGACATGAGTACCTGTGGGCAGCGACAGCCGCTTTTGATCTGCCTGCCTCCAAAAGCTTGGCCCTTGGTCTATGCCTGAGTGTCATTTTGGCTTGGGACCATGCTTTTGGGGTAGACCTCTGAGAGGTCCCTGTTCCCTTTGTTGGGCTCCCAGAAGGGATCTGACTATGGGTGTGCAAACCAGCTCAAACCTAACTGGAATGTGCATTGAACCACCTCTCCAACCTTGCAAACATGGACACAACCTCTGCACCCTGGGAGTCCTAAAAGCATCTCTGCCAGTTGTTTTTTTACTCAGTGAGGACCAGTGTCTTTCTCACCCCGTTTCCTGGGTTCCTTGGGACTGAAATGAAGCCCTGGGTCCAGCACAGGGTTCTTGGGAACAGTGTTGTACAGCCACACGGGAAGTGCAAGGACCCCTTTTTCTCTTCTAGAGTTGTGTCTTGTTAACTGAAGAGCCACACCCACACCAGGAATGCTCCTCAACAAAACCTGGATGTCCACCACTGTTGCAGGGTTTTCTGGAATTTGTAGCTCCCAAACCACCCTAGCTGGCAACAAAGACCAGGAGCTACCCTGGGGCTGAGGTTTCCACAAGCTGGGCCTTTTCCTACCCTGGTGCTGTGGTTTTGCGTGGCTGGGTTCTGCCGGAGGAGGGGCTGCAGGGGCAGCTTCTGCAAGGAGCAGCCAGAAGCTGCCCCCAGGCCCCACAGAGCAAACCCCAGCCGGCTCAAGGCCGCAGTCGCTGCTGACCAAGGCCGAGCCCGTCAGCACCGGTCACAGCGCCTCTGGGAATCCCCCTGAGGAGAAACAACGGCAAGCGGCCGCTTTGTGCCCCAGAGAAGGGAGTGAGAAGGGCTGAGAGACTGTGCAGCACCAAGGGCAGGGAAGGGGGCAGAGAAAGATGCCCCTGAGCCCCTGGAGAAACCCATGGTGGAGCGGGTGTGTCCCCACAGCCCATGGGAAAGGCCCAGACCCCACCTGCGGCCTGTGGAGAGGCCCCAGGCTGGAGCAGGGGAAGACCTGCAGGAGATGCTGTGACCTGCATGGAGCAAGCTGCTGGCAGGACTGTGGAGAGAGAGAGACCCGCACCAGAGCAAGTTTGCTTGGTGACCCCGTGGGGGACCAGGCTGGAGCAATCTGGGCCTGAGGGACTGCACCCCATGGAAGGACCCACGCTGGGGCAGCTGGGGAAGAGCTGAAGCCCCGTGGGAAAGGACTCACTCTGGAGAAGTTGGTGGAGGACTGTCTGCTGTGGGTGGGACCCCAGGGTGCAGCAGGGGAAGGGGGTGAGGAATGAATGCCTCCCTGGCTAAGAAGGAAAACAACTGGTGAGGAACTGACCCAAACCCCCATCCCCATCTCCCCCTGTAATACCTGGCGGGGAAGAAGGGAATGAAAGCCTGGGTAAAATTGAGTCTACAAAGAAGGGAGGGGTGAGAGGAGGTGCTTTAAGATCTGGTCACACTTCTCATTATCCTACTCTGGTTTCAGTGTGTGTGTAATAAATTAGATGGGTTTTTTAATTCATTATTGAGTCTGTTTTGCCTGTGACACTAATTGCAGAATGATCTCTCCCTGTCCTTATCTTGAGTCCTAAGCCTCTTGATATATATTTTCTCCCCTGTCCAGCTGAAAAGGGCAGTGACAGAGTGGCTTTGGTGGCATCTGGCCTCCAGCCAGGGTCAAAACACCACACCTTGTCTGTACACATTTCTCTAAGGCAATGAGAAGATGCTCAGGTCTAGATTGTTCTAGGATCCTATGATAAACACGTTAAGTATGGCCTTTGGTTTATAATATCAGCCTCTTGATCAAGAACTGTCAATTTGTCACCAGGACCAGAAAAAAACCTAATTTTTTCCTTAATTTTACTGTAGTTCCCTTATCCATGCTAGATGAGCAAAGAAAATCAAGCAGAACATCAGCAATTTCTGTCCTTAGGAACACCTACAAAAGGTAAGGGGAGGTGAGGGGAGGCGAGGCAAGGGGAGGGAAGAAGGGAAGAAGGGAAGAGGGAAGAGGGAAGGGAAGATGGAAGGGAAGGGAAGGGAAGGGAAGGGAAGGGAAGGGAAGGACATTGCAGAATACTATTCTATATCAATTTTGTTGTGCAGTGTGTTTTTGCTGCACACATCATACTGCAAATGTTTTTTTTAAATTCCTTTGCACAGAATTAATTAAGAGGGAATTTCAGGCCATAGATTTGAAGCAGTCCCACACCCCAAACGATTTCATTAAGGTTATATATTAAATACAAATAAAACATTTGCTTTGGTTTGTTACTTCATACCAACCTTGGCCAAAAGATATCCTACTGTCAACACTGAACTCCTGGGGTGGAAAACGCTACTGGCAGCACAGCCCCTGTGAGAACACTCCAGGCTGTGCATGTGCACTCTGGGGTGATGGAGCAGAAGAGTTTCCAAAGAGGAGCAGAAGCAGTGCTGTTGGATGGACTATTTCAATGTAGGAATAGATCCAGGGCAGAACCTCAGATCTACCCGCCCTTGATTTTCCCAGAGTTTTTGTTTTTGTGTTACAGGATGAGTTTTTCTGTTCTTGCCCTTTGACTTGCCCTCAAAATCAACTAGGCTGTTGAACTCCCACTGAGAAGCACTTACAGAGACTGGCATGTTTTTGGGTTTTTTTTTTCCCCCGAGAAACAACTAAAAAATCCTACAGAAAAGAAACACTGCAACAGCAACATCCTCATCCCCAGCTATGCCAATGCAACAGGTGGGGCAATGGGAGAGGATACCAGGGTGTGCAGAAAGGATAAAAACTTCCAACTCAAGAGGCAATTTATCCATGCAGCATCATCTCTGTGCTCCTTTTAAAGCAAAACTCATGTCTCTGGAATCTCAAAAATCTGGAATCAGCTCTGATTATTTTTTTTTTTAGGTGGGAAATACAGCAATGCTAATTGACCTTTTTAATCAATGATCCTGAAATACACCCACACAGCCTTGCTGATAAAATCTGTGGGTAATATTAGCATTGGCAGGATGGCAGCTATCACTGAGGGCAGGGCAGCTGCACACAGGATGATGGGGATCCCTCAGCCAGCCAAACATATTCAGACAAATCCTATTTTCACTGAGCAGTTGCGGTTGTAGGTGTTATCTGCATGGTGGGAAAATGTGTCCTGGAAGGTTTCAGCTGGAAAAGATGCTGATGAAATGATACTGCGTTGATGATGTATTGCTGATGCATCTGCCACGGTGCTGAAAAAGATGGCAGCGATGAGGGAGAAAAGGATGGGGAAAACTACTTCAAGGCAGTGGAAATATTTTCAGGTCTCTGCACTGAAAGGAAGGGCAAGAAGGAAATGCAGCTGCATATTCATCCACCTTGTTGGGGCTACGGCATCCCCACAGCAGAAGGACTAGGTCAAGGGTGTCTCGATCACTGCGTATGAGGGCCTGGATAGGGAATAAAGGAAATGAGTACTATTGGACCCCTGGCAGCTGGAGAGAGACAACTGCAAATTAAGAATAAAGTGCTTTTTCACGGGGAGTTTGTTTCAACCACACAGGTTAAACCCAACTGATGATAGATCTGCATTTCTTGATATCCTCAGCTCTGGGCAGTGCCTTCCCCAATGGTGTGCTTCACCCAAACACAAGTCTTTGTGAATAATGGGGGGATATGAGGAGGAACTCTATCATTTTCCTTTGCTGAAGATGGCTTTGGCACGGTGAGTCAGCCTTTCGGTGGGACGCGGCACTCCGTGAGCCAGACATGGACGATCCTTTGATGCACAATCTTTCCTTTTCAGAGAGAGAAACCTTCAAAAAATCACATCTTGCTCTTCCCGCTCTGCTAGCCAGCCCTGATCTGACTCAGGGGACGGCTTTGTCTTTCTCCACTTGTGTCAGGATATTTGTCGTCACTGCACAGGAGAGCTTTCAGTAATTGCCTGATGTTTTAATCCTCACCCTGCAGAAGTCAGTGTCCTTCCAAGCTGAACTCTCTTCCTCTCACTAAGTGCTGAGCAAGTCTGAGAACAGCCTTAGGGGGAGCAGAAAAGCCACTGAATTTCACACTTATCGCTCCATATTGGCAGAAACGCACTTGTAAAAGGACCCATTGGCCAGGGGTGTTCAGTAGGTCTCAGGTGGATCAGAAGGGGATCTCTTTGCCAAGGACAACCCATGACTTTTCTAAAAGACTGACCTCCAGCTACTTCTCAAAAGAAGGAAAGCCCATAGGCTGGGCCTAGATAGAGATAGGCCTACAGCACTCCTTTGGTAAAGACCTCCCATGTTGAAAATGAAGAAGAGAAGTAGTCCTTTGAGAAATTAAATCCATCTAGGCAGGGGGCTTGAGCTTGAGTGGTACCTCTTAGGGTTTAGAAAAACACATCCATGTCCTTACAGCATCACCACTGAGGCCAGCTGCTAAGAGCCACCATGGTGGATGCTCTGTGCTGGAAGGGGGTTTGCGTGTCAGCAGAGCCTTGGAGAAATTCAAAACAATCTATATGCTCTATGTACAACGTGATGTTTTCTCCCCAGCTCTTGGCAATAATAATCTGAGAAAACTGAAGGGAAACGCCAACTTTTGGGGTTTAAAAAAAAATTATCCACTCTTAGGGTCGTAGAGTGCAAAGCTCATTTGCTTGACAGCCTGCGTTGTAGGGTTTCCCTTCGATCTGGAGGCTCCTCATAGGCACCTTACAATAATTTTATGCTTATGAAATTGTTCCAACCTCTGCAGCGTGGCTCTCCTTCGAACAATGCATTCTCTGTGAGCCCCTGAATAGGAAACATCAGCCCATGGTGATAGAGCTCTGGTTAGTGCCCAGCCCTAGACATGGGATAAAAGTGCTTTTCAATGTGTACTTGGGAAAAAATGTCTTTTAATGCTCACACAGTACTCCTTTTAAAATGCTAACGCCACTTAGAGCTATTGATAGGAAGAAGTAGGACTAATCTTAGCAAGAGTTTCCCATGACCTTTCGGTATCTGCAATACCACAACTCTTCTTAAAATTATCTTTTGCAGGGAAAACAATGTGAAATATACCGAAGGATTTGTAGCAGACAAAAAACTGCTTGTTAAGAAGCCAAAATATTACAAAGGAGAGATTTTAGGTTGTCTTTATGAAGATGGTACCAAGGCAAGACAAATTCACAGCAATCAAGTGGGAATGTTGAGGAGTAAAACAAAAGTGAGTCAAAGGGTTCAGTGGTGGCTTCATACATTGTGAAAAATACCTGGGGAACTCCCTGCCCTGTGATTTCACCTCAAGCTAGCTGTTAAAAATGAAGGAAGAGGGAAGGAAGGCTGTGACCTCTTTCACTTTCTTAGCAGCAATTAAAAACAACCAAACCCAACAAAAAGAAACCTCAGGAAAAACGTTTCAAAACCTCTTTTGTTAGGAAGCAAGCCTGTGAAAAGTTGGAAGAATCGGTGGATTAGAGATGGTAAAATGAATCTTTCGGTGAATTCACATCAAGCAGCAGCACTGGGATACCAGATCTAAAGGAAGAAGAGGCTGAGTTGGGAAAAAAATAAAAAGAAAAATAAGAAAAAATAAAAAAGAAGGAAATTACTTCTCCCCGAGGTCTTTGTGTACAGTAAACTCTGCTTGCAGAAAAGCTGTTCAACACCTCTGCCAAACAAAGCTTTACATGTCATAACTGGGCAGGCTGACCACGATCCCAGAGAAATATGACAGCTGGAAGAAAATAGAAATCCTGGCAGAGCAAATATATCAAAATGATAGAAAACGGTAACAGGGAAGGAAAAAAACCCAAACTGAACAAAAAAACCAACCCTGAAATGAACTTTGGGGTACCAAGAAACAATCAGAGGTCTGAACTGAAAAAGAAGAAATGTAAATTGGCCTTGTGGTGGGGGAGAAAAAAAAAGATCACTCCTGAAATCCCGTGTCACCCCGGTTTAGGGCAGTAATACCAAAAACTGTCGGGCTATAAAAGAGTCATCTGTTTCCAAGTGGGAAACACACGATTTCAGAAGCAGACCTTTTCCATACATGCATGATGGGAGAAGCACTTCATTCTTTTTATAGCACAGAACATAAAAAAAAAGAAAAAAAAAAAAAGAGAAAAAAAAAGAACAACCCAAAACCATTAAAAAAACCCAAAACCCAAGCCACAAAAAAAATCCCCAAAAGAGACTATCTTTGCCTGCAATTGGACTGTGACGGTCAGATGCATGCTCATCTCAGTCTAGCTCCACTGGGACCCCTGACAGGGACTCAGTACCACTGTGTGTGTCCCGATGTGACCTCTGGGTTTTTCTCTTCACAAGTGACCCTCCAGACATTAAGCCAAAACCCAAAACCCAGGTTAGGTCTGTCACAGGAGGTTTTCAGCAGAGAAGCTCGCCACAGCGCAGGTATGGTTAATCCTGGGGGAGAGTTGGGTGTACCCTCTGGAAAACTGCCCATAATCCCAATGTATTTTACATGTATTTCTGTATTTTTAAACAAAAGCAAGCTGCGTTTCATGCAAGTATAGATTCCTTTACTTTAATCAGGCCTTGGCAACACCACCACTAGCTCTTTACCAGCTGTCCTTTTAAGACTTTTTTTATATATGTCTGTGAGGAGACAGGACCTGCAGTTTCTACTCAAGTAAAACTCTTTTTCTGCTGTCAGTGAGTAGTTTTTTCCTAGTAAAAACAATCATTATTTTTACTAGCAACAGCTGTTGTCCTGGACTCAGCTCAGCAGCACCCCTTCTCATTAGATGTGGCTGGTAAACCCTTTAATCTGTAAAACACCATCCCAAAACGCAGACCTTTTTCTTCTTTTCTTCTTAATCAGGTGCAGCTCTGCTTGCCCAGCCTTCAACTTCAGGGATGAGCAGGGGCCTAAGCCTGGCCTGTTGCTCTCAGAAACAGCTCAGTGGTGTTCAGCAACGCCTTGGCAGTGGAATAGACTGGGGAAAGGGGTGGGGGATGGGGATGGGTAGCGATGTTCATGGACGGGCACCGCACATGACCAACCTATGGAGGAAGCCTACAAAACCCAACCAGGGCAAAGACCATGTCTTGGGTGCCTTGAGCACCCTCATGTTCATGCTGGCCTCCCCCTGAGCATTAATGGGATCTGGGATCCTAAACCCATTGGCCTTGCTGGGAAACTCCAAGAGAGAGAAGAAAGATCCTTTCCCCGCCGTTTGCTGCGTTGAAAGTTTGCCATGCCAGACATTTTGGCTTCCTGCATTCAGCCTAAAGGCCTCTTTGTCTAATGTGACTTTTTCATAATTACTCAAGCTGCTAATTTTACTCTTATGTAAATGATGCTGCACGGCAAAGCATGAAGGCAGCGAGGCACGTATGGGATAATGGATGGCAAGAGGAAAGAATGAAGCTAGCACGTCATGAGAACAGCTCTGGGTGCCAGGCAGATTCCTGCAAGCAGAAATGCGTGGGGAATTCCCTAGAAATTCGGGCCGTACAAATTCCTCTTTAGATTAACAAATGAAAAAATTGGAAGGATGAAATGTTCCCTCTCTTCAGGGAAAAAATATCAGTTCTGGTGCCACGATCCTCCCCAAAGTCAGCCCCGTCACCGCCTCTTCCAGTACTGGGGTCTTCAGTTCAGCCATCCCAGAGGCGCAGCCCTTGGAGATGACTGGGCCCAGCCTTCTGAGGACATCCTGTCTTCATTTACCCCACTGGCAAAACTTCAAATGAGGCTTTATAAGCAAGCTCATACTCTTTCACAGCATCTCCACCTGACAGCTGAGCGGCCATCTCCAGGGAACACGCAGTGTTAAGCACACAGACACCAAGTGCTCGCTTGCTTTTGGATGCAAAGTAAACACAAGCAGATGTACACAGTAATTATCGGGAGGCTCTCCTAGGCACTTGTATTTCAGTGCTGGTATTTACCCACATAACTAGCACTTGTTTTCCATCTTAAACCTCATTACTCTTTGATAAAAGGCGTTTACACTCATAGCACATGCCTTAGATATCTGGCTGGCTGTGCTGTCTGTTTTGCAAGCCATGAAGATGTCAGGAGAGGACAGGATTGGATTTCCACAGAACGCTGATGCTGTTACTGGTCTCACATAACGTGGAGAAATGCTGAAAAGCAAAACACAGCCTTTAAAAGACCTACCAGAAGTTCAGCAAACCCAACGAGTCAATAGACTTCAGCACTAATTTGTTCAACTGTAAACCTTCGCTTACGAGCCACAGATGTGGGCTGAGGTTTTCAGATGTCTCTGTTAATTTTTAGTGTAATGAGTCTGAACCCTATGGCCAGCATTTTAAACTCTCATAATTTCCCAGGCCTCTGACTTTTTCCTAAAGAAAGTTTGGCCTTACAAAGTTTTGGCCATACAAAGAGGTATGGTAACATCTGTGGACAGAACAACTCCTTTTTTTTGGCTACCTTGCACAGACTCCCAACAAAGTACCCATGGACTTCATTGTAGAGTGCTTCTAGGGAAAAAAAAAAGAAGTTATAAATTATTCTCAAGCTGTAAAGTGTTTTACTGATAGATGTTTAGACAGCTGAATAGGGAGAAGGCAGCCAGAGGCCAGTGAAGTGCTAACTAAGATGGAGATGTTCACAGGAGGCTTCAGGAGGACTCAAGTTCACCTCTCCCAAGTCCACACACCATCCCACCACCCAGTCATAGAACAACCACTTGAGCTTGGGCCAGTTAAGTAGAAGGGTCACAGAAGTTGCTCTGGGTATTTTTTTCTTCCAGAGGGGAGGAAGCAAAGATGCAGGACCTGTTTTATTTACTGGAGAAAAAAGAGGGTGATTCTAGCTTCTTCTTTCCAGGAGAAAGAGCAGCATGTGCAAGTCAAAGTGCTGTGCCAGCTAAGCACCATTGCTGTAATTAAGCATAACCTTTAGAAGATCTTGGTTTATCTTCTTTTATCTTTGTTCCTCTATTAGGGTTTTAGCCTCTTGTACCCTTTCATCTCTCTGTGTTGTCTAGTGGTACAGCTCTGTGAGTGCAAGCTGAGACACAACAAGGTATTCCTCTCCCCTGAGGGTGGTGACTTGTCAAACTGGGATACAGGGATGTGATCAACCAATGCGACCTCCCAAAGCACAACTTCGATGGGCACTGAGGTTTGCTTTGGGTCAGACGCTACTTGGGTCATGAGCTGGTCAGCTGTCAGAGGGAAAAGGTGTCTCCAGTGACCAAAAAACTCAAGAAAGGTCTGTGACCAGCAAGACAGCTGAACGAGTGCATGAATTTATGGTCCCTAAGAAACATGCAGTGCTTCCCACCCAATACCTGCATGTTACTCAGCAGCAGGAACTTCAGCATTGCACATCTGTGCCTTGGCCCAGGTGCCTCACTGAAACAGCTGTGTCCAAGTCAAAGAATGGTCTAACACTGTGTGGCACCAGCTGATGCTGCTCAGGAGTGTTCTTCAGTGTTTCAGTGCTGTTGTTACATGTTTTAGCTCCCCCACTGCCACCTCTCTTGATGTGAGCCATCTACCACACATAAGGCCTTTCAGCTCAACCAAGCCACAATGGGCAACTTTGTGCATAAACCCCTCATCTGTCATGTGGTCAAAACCCCTCGTGCTTCACATTTCCAAATGCAACTTCGTGAAGCAGCATGCTCTCAGAAAGTCACCTGATGGGTCTGTTCCCTATTTCCTGCCCAGAGACACCCTTTAGTCTTCAGCAACTACCCCTCGGGCCCAAGAGCAAGAAAACAGGGCTGAGCACACAGAGATGTCAGTAGTCCATAGCTGAATTGCTCCACATTCTGCAGAGTGTTGTAAGCAGTAAGCCACCTCCTGTCAGCTATCTTCATCCCTTTTTCAACAGCTGGGTTGAGGCTGCAAGAATCAGTGAGTTGTAAGAGAATAAATTTATTCCTTAAGCCTTGGCTGGGTAAAAAGTGATTTTCCATGTTCATTGCTCAGCATTCTCTAGAAGTCAAATTATAGCTAAATAATAGTCCGGGGCACTTTAGAGATGAACAAAATGTAATGAAAAACCCTGCCATGTTAGTTCCACAAGGGTGGTACAAAACTGCAGAATAGCTGCTCTGCATGGGGCTGGAGTTTTCCCTCCTGGGGAGGATGTTAGCACGAGCCTTCAGTTCCACATGGCAACAACACATTATCGCTTCGTGTGCTGAAAATCATCAGCACCGTCATATCCCTCCACGGAGCTGGAAAAATGCCCAAAGAACCTTCACAATCATTTAGCAGGCATCAAACTGCAGAAAAGACATCTCTGTTGCCATTGTATGTTGTCCTCTTTATGAACTAAAAGCAGAGACAAGCGGTGGAATTACACACAAGCTGAGCCTGGCATGCCCAAAGCAGACTGGTACCTTTCATGATGGGTTAATAAATGAATTCAGAGCTGCTTCATTCTGCTCCACTCTTACCACACTCTTGGGCTCGTGGTAAAACCTTAGTTCCAGGGTTTTTGTGCTTACAGGGAAATATTTATTTGTCTCCAACAACAAAACCCCCAAAATCTTGTGGATGGTGAAAAAGCAATGATCAAAAAAGCTCAAAACATGAACAAATCTCACTGATTATGTGAATTCAAACAGAGCACTGTGATTTCACAGAATAACACAGAATGACAGACCGTTAGGAGTTGGAAGGGACCTTGAAAGCTCATCTAGTCCAACCCCCTGCCAGAGCAGGAGCACCCAGACTAAATCACACAGCAACACATCCAGGTGGGTTGGAATGTCTCCAGAGAAGGAGACTCCAGAGCCTCTCTGGGCAGCCTGTCCCAGGGCTCTGACACCCTCACAGTGAAAAGGTTTTTCATTATGTCCTCATGGAACCTCCTATGCTTGCACCCACTGCCCCTTGTCCTGTCGCTGCCACCCCTGAGCAGAGCCTGGCTCCAGCCTCCTGACTCTCACCCTTTGCATCTTTATAAACATTAATGAGGTCACCCCTCAGTCTCCTCCAGGCTAAAGAGCCCCAGCTCCCTCAGCCTCTCCTCATAAGGAAGGGGTTCCACTCCCTCCATCACCTTGGTGGCCTTGAAAATCTCTCTCAAGAGATTTGTTGTGCTGTGAAGAAGGGATAGGGAAGTCAATAGCTCTTAGTTAATATAATAAGTGAGAGAGTCGGGGCTAAAGCTAACACTGAATTCAAATGCTCTATAAAACAGAGGTTAGGAGGGACTGGAAACAAGGTCCTGGTTGAGTTCAAGACCTCAGAGCACTACTTCTACTGTATTTCTCCATGATACAATCACACAAAACCAGAAAGGAACTACTAGAAAGTAAAATTTTCAGTTTATTCAGGAAGAAAAAGGAGGGAAACAGCCCCAAGTTACACCAGGGGAGGTTTAGATTGGATGTTAGGAAACATTTCTTCACAGAACAGGTTATTAGTCATTGTAATGGGCTGCCCAGGGAAGCGGTGGAGTCACCATCCCTGGAGGTATTTAAAAGACAGTTAGATGTGGTGCTGAGGGACATGGCTTAGTGGTGATCGGCAGGTTAGGCTGATGATCTGAAAGGTCCCTTCCAACCAAGACAATTCCATGAACAGTTTTATGATTCTGTGATTTGCTGATTCAACAGTTACTTTTCCAGGAAACATCTGGCCAACTGATTGTGGTCAACAGAATATTTTTCTGGGATTCCTTTTTTTTTTTTTTTTTTTTAAAGTCCAAATTCTGGTAACTAACTACAAAAACGAGAAACCTCACAGCACTGGTACCCAGGAATGCTTCTGCAAATCCAAATTTCTTTTGGGGGAAAAAAAAATAATTGTGTGCATTTCAGGAAAAAGTTTGTGATTCTGTGATTCTGTGAAAAATATTAGCTCCTGGTGCTGGTGTTATCTGAGGATTAGCCAACAGAGATGGTAATCAGACAAGAGAATGATTTCAAGGCAGATCGTTAGAAGGGACATTTTTGTTACTGTCAGGTTACAGCATTTAGATCATGAACATTCAGATCCAGGCAAAAAGCAAAATGGACCCACCTGGGAATGTCCATCTTTAGGGACTGGTTTGAGGGAAAAGAAAGAACAAAGGGGGGTGTGTGAATTGCAATTAGGGATGTGGGTTTCTTCAGAATGGCAGAACTAAAGCCCTTTATCAGTAAGTTTCAATCAGCAAAAATAGCTGTTATTAATATAAGGTTTGAGGTTATTTTTTTAAAAAAAATTTGTTTTCTAAACACTCAATCATCGATCACCCTGATTCTCCCCCAAAGTTACATCCCTCAGGCTTACAGCAAATGATCCAGGCATGGAAATAGGGCTCAGAAAATACTTCTTTTTTCTAAAAAAACCCCCAGTTTTACTGATACTGGATTGAGCTGTGGGTTTTCTTTGAACAGCAGCAGCTGGTAGCAGCCAACCAGACTCTCCAGCTAACATTTCAAGGAAATGACAAACATCTCAGCCTATGTTGAAAGCTCCTTCTGACACTGTGAGGCATGAGCGTATCTGTCGAGCTAATTCCGAAAGAGAAATCCCCCACTCAAGGATGTGCTCTGCAGCTTTCTCAGAAGATGAAACCCAGTGAGTTTCTCCGTAGTGAGAAATTAGTGTCTGTCTGTCAGAAGTGTAAATTTGCTGGGAAAACAGGAAAAAAAAACCAAAAAAAACACCCCAAAAACCAAACCAAAAAAACCCCAAACCCCAAAGAAGTTTATTTTAGATACTTGTGCAGTGATAGACTTTCCCTTCTCTTGTAAGAGAGGGAGTGGGGAGCTGGCCAACCCTCCCCAGCTTGCAGGCCAGGGTGCTTCAGCGTGCTGGTGTGTTCCTGTAACACCCACCTTACGCAAACAGCAACAGCCTGTTGGGTACAACAGCGCTGAGCCCGGCTCAGGGATGGGCAGCTCCTGGCTCTCGAGTGCAGGTTTTGTTCATGGTCTCTCTGGGATCCTTCCTGCCCCGCGGGGCATGGTGAGGTCCCTCAGCTGCCACCCTCGTTTACTGAATGAATCACCGAACAGTTTGGGTATGAAGGGACCTGTAAAGGCCATCTAGTCCAACCCCCTGCAGTGAGCAGGGACATCTTCACTAGAGCAGGGTGCTCAGAGCCCCATCAGGCCTGACCTTGAATGTCTCCAGGGATGGAGCCTCCACCACCTCTCTGGGCAGCCTGTGACAGTGTCTCACCACCCCCAGAGCGAAGAACTTCTTAGGAAGAAGAAGTTTAAACTAGAACTGCTCTAGTTTAAAACCATCACCCCTTGTCCTATCACTCCATGCCCTCACAAACAGTCCTTCCCAGCTTTCCTGTAGGTCCTTCAGGGACTGGAAGGGGCTCTGAGGTCTCTCCAGAGCCTTCTCCAGTCTGAACAAGCCCAACTCTCTCAGCCTGTCTCCATAGGAGAGCTGCTCCAGCCCTTGGATCATCCTTGTGGCCTCCTCTGGACCCACTCCAACAGCTCCATGTCCTCCTTGTGCTGAGGGCTCCAGAGCTGGACACAATATTCCAGGTGAGGTCTCCCCAGAGCAGAGCAGAGCAGAGGGGCAGGATCCCCTCTCTGGATCTGCTCCCCACACTTGTGGTGATGCAGCCCAGGATGCCATTGGCCTTCTGGGCTGTGAGTGCACATTGTTGGCTCATGTCCAGCTTTTGGTCCATAAACGGAATACTGAGAGCAGGTCACCCAGGGCCCCGTCCAACCTGACCTTGAACACTGCCAGAGATGAGGCATCTACCACCTCTCTGGGCGAAGCGCTTCTTCCCTTGGGGGTGGGCAGCATGCATACATAGTGATTTTTTGGCCAGGGGAGCTATTTGTCTGTGGACCTCCTCAAGTAGCAGCTGGGTAGTTTGAGCCCCTGCCCCAAGCTAATGTGAAACACATGCAATGGCTACGGAGTGATGAATAACGGGAAGAGGTAACAACAGGGAGATTAGCTAAATCCGCTGGCTGAACCACGTCCAGATAAGTGTTCCCAGCTCTCCCAGCTATCCAGGGAAGCTGTCATGAGTTGACTTTCACTTTGTCTCTCCTCAGCCTCTTTTACAGCAGATGGGACAAGGCTGCCCCAGCCACAGTGGTACCTGTGGTACCTCGGTCCAGATCTTTCTATTACTCTTCACAAATCATAATTAGGGCTTTCTTCATCCCTGCAGTACACAGTGGAGCTGGCTGCATCATTTGATTTGATGCTGAACGACATCAAGAGATTTGGCCCTATCCAAGGAGATACTTGTTTGGGAGAACCACAGGCCAGGGAGGTGATCATGTGCCTTGAAGGGTGCCAGCTCAGAGCTCCCCCTGGCCATGGGATGACGAGGGTGATCCCATTCTTTGCAGTAGAGCTATGAACAATCATTGCCTCTGGCTCTCCCTTTAAGGCAGGTCTCAGAAAATTATTTTCCAGCTCCTTTCCATATGAAAAGCCCTGAAAATGTGGATGAACCAGTTGGTATGGCTGAGACCAGCTGCACTTTGTTTCTTCAGCAGGCAGCCAAAGGGATGAGAACAGCCTTCCAGACAGACATGTGTGATGGGGAATGACTTAGTTTAGTATTGGTACAGCTCAGGATAGCATCCAGCCTAGCACAGCAGGGGAAGAAGAGTGGATGGATTCCTCTAGGTCCTGAGGAATCCTTATATTATTTATTTATGTTTTAAGTCTCATTCCAAAAATACTAGAACACTATTTGCTTGTTGAAAGACTTAGTTCAGTCGGGGACTGCCCTTCCTGAAGCCGGTGTGGGGTTATTTACCTGGGCAGAGGATCACAGGGTATAATCAAGTAGGAATAGCATGACCTCAGCTGGGATCTGATCACATCACCAGTCAAGACAGCCCCCAGGATCACGGGTTTGAATGTCTCCAGAGATGGAGGGAGACTCCCCAGCCTCTCTGGGCAGCCTGGCCCAGAGCTCTGCCACCCTCCCAGGAAAGAAGTTCCTCCTCAGGGTTAGGTCATGGGGAATTAGGGGAATACCTCTTCCAGGCAAAGACAAGAGCTGTTAGAAGATCAAAGGGAATGGAGCAGAGAAATCATTGTCCTGCTCACAGCTCTTTCACAGGGGTGTGTTAGGACCCTCTGCATCTCCTGTCCTCTGCATTTGATGAAGAGTCCATCTGAAGACCTAACCAGCAGCTTTTGATCAGAGCTGTGCTGCAGCCCCCTCACCACACTAAGGGACTGGGATGAGCCTTGCTGAATGCTGTCACTTGCTGACAAAGTTTTGATCAAATTCTGTTGGGAAATCTTCTCAATCAGTTTTCCCATGACAAGGGAGTCAGCTCCCACCCCCAGCAGTCACCTGCCTCACCCAAACACCATGTACATCTCTATCTCCTTTTCTTTCCCATCAAGCCACTTCTGATCTGGTGTCAAGAGGCTGCTATTCCATAATTAACCCCTCATCACATCCTCCCCTTCATTACTCTCAAATTTTCCCTGACAGCCTGACAAGGGTGAGTCAGACTTTCACCCATTTCTCTCCCAAAATGAGGTGTGTAGGTAAGGATGGTGGCAGAGCAGGGCTGTAGGGATGGGCATCCTTAGGCACCCCTGTGCCTGCTGTCCAAGGGGGCTGAAGGTCTGATGGCAGAGCCAGCACTATGGCATTTTGGGTAGGGGTACCACAGATGGGGCTGCAGCCCCCTGTACGCTGTGACATCTTTTTTTTTCTGTGGATAAAACAAGGATACCATCATCTTCAGTTCTGGGATGTCTCATGCATGACAGGAGCAACAGAGAGTAATACGAAACAGAGCTACTTCCCAGACCTGGCAAGGTTGTAGCTGATAATGAGAAACATTTTCTCTAACAGAAGACTTCCAGGGATAGAAACATTAAGAAATCTTCTTGACAAGGAAAAAAAAATATTAAGAAAATTTATTACAACCTGAAACAGGGATTATATAAATCTGTGAACTGGTCCCAGCGATGGACAGGGAGAGACAACAAGCATTTTGCTAGGGGGTCATGCAGAGGTGGGTAGCGCTGCAGGAAAGCCCCAGTGAAGCTGTTATGGGGGGCTGACCCCTCTGGTTTACCCCAGTGCCAAATAGTGATGGGGTTCTGGGGTCACCATCCCAGCCAGGCAGCAGTGGGCAGGATGCCAGGCAGGAGCCTGGAGCAGGGATTGGAAACCTGCTTGAAAGCAGCCTCGGATAAGCGCCGCAGCTAAAAATCCTCTGGGCCAATTGCCCCACAGCTCCCAAAGTTTCTGTCTTTGTCCCAGGTAGGAGTTTCACAGGACGAGTGCCAGCAGGTAGGCAGAACCCACGGAGTGCTGGCAGCTTTGCCTCTCACCCAGCCTGGCTCTGGCTCCTGCTGCCAGCACGGTTAAGTAATTTTCTCCCTGCTCCTCTGTATTTCTTCCCCTGCTCCACCTGCAGGACTAACACGAGTACAGAACTCTAGAAACTTTATTAATAATGATCTTTTATGTGGGTTTAATAATCTCTCAGGATCTGCCAGACCTCAAACTTGAAACTCTTTATGAATGTGACTCACTCCCAAAGCAAATGTTCATTGGTCGACAAACTCTCCTGATTTCACCCGGTAAAAGCCGTTTTCCTATTGGAAGAGGAGGACTGAGGTGTTACCTATGCTGCAATAGAAGTTCACTGACTGAAAGTTACCCCAGATATTGACGTGACACCATTTTATACTCATTCATTCATCCCTTGACTGAAAGCAGGCCTCCAGCAGCAGTCCTTGCAGAAATTCCCCCCTGCTACAAGCATGCTTCCTATTTTTGCAGCCAACCCCTTTCACAGAGTGAGATTGTCTGCAGGACCAGGGAAAAAAAACATAATTATTTTCCTCCTCAAATGTATTAAACATCTAGATTTGCCACGGTGCACTTAAAGAACAGGATTTTGATGAAAAGCCGCGGTCTGTTTTGAATCAGTATCAGATCCCACTCAGGAGCTGGTGCCTGACCTGGAGATAAATGCAGTGCAGCTAGAGATGAATGAATTTTAGAGACATTTCTAGAGTCAAATATGGGCTTTGCAAGTGATTCATGAAGAAGAAAGCTGATACACGTGGGTGTTGTATGGTTCAGCAATTTAGGGAATTCCTGAAATATTAAAACTTATTGAATTGCTGCACAAAGATCTCTCAAGTTCCTGCTCTTCTGCCTCTCCCAGAGCTGCAGGGGGATGGAGGGTCCCAGGTTGGGCTCATGGGGAGTGTGCTGCACACAAGAGCCATGAAGCAGAGCGGTCTCACAAATATCATCACATCTCCTAGCCCAGAAAAGGAAAAAAGAGATAATTTCCCAAAGAGGTGTCGAATTTAAGCCCTGAACACAGGAGATGGGTCCAGCTGCTCAGGAGGAAACTATTCACTGAAGGGGCATATAGACATACATATGGCCAGCTCCTTCTCAGTGTCTGTGGGGACAGGACAAGGGGCGATGGCTGCAAGTTGGAGCACAGGGAGTTCTGCACCAATATGGGGAAGAACTTTTACACAGTGAGGGTGTGGGAGCCCTGGGACAGGCTGCCCAGGGGGGTGTGGAGTCTCCTTCTCTGGAGAGATTCCAGCCCTGTCTCAACACCAACCTGTGTGCCCTGTCCTAGGGACCCTGCTTTGGCAGGGGGTTGGACCCGATGAGCTCTGGAGGTCCCTTCCAACCCCTACAGCTCTGTGATTCTGTCATTTTGTGATATAGCCTCTTTAACAATCATCTGTTTTTCAAGTTCACAAACCTGAGGGGGTGTCTCCTCTGTATGTGTTTATGTATACATCTGCATTCAAAGCATCTCCCACCAGGACCAGGGCTTGCTCTTCAGGTAACCCACCAGGTTACCCCTCCAGCCGAATAGAAATCGGCCCCAAAATCTGGACCAACTCACCCCAGTAGCTAATTTAATGTGCCTCCTTGGAAAATTCAGAGCAAAGCGGGCAAGCAAGAAGTAAAAGCATTCATAAACTGCTTCTCTGAGGCGCTGGTTTCCCTGCAGAATGAACAGCAATAAAAAGCTAACACCACCACGGCCTGTCCTCCCCAGACTGCGCGCTGGCTCGCACATGAAAGGAGACGGCTTGGATGCCTGTGTGGAACAGAGCCACTGCTGACAGCCTACCATAACGTTATATTCATGGCTATTTTACCTTACAATTACACATCCCCAGGGTGTTCCCCATAGAAGACTGCATTAGTTTATATTAAGTAACCCTCCTTTCTTTCTGTCTTGTTCTTTTTTTTTTTTTTTTTTTTTTTGATAGGCACTTATTTCCTGCCCCAAATTTATTCCAGGCATACTAGAAAGATGAATTAGGAGCACTGTTCAACTCCAAAGAACACCAAAAATCTTACTTTAAAACCATAATTTTTGGTTTACGGAGAATCAACTTTTTAAAGGGTAGATAATGGCAAGACAAGGGGGAATGGATTGAAGCTGGAGGAGGGAAGGGTTAGATGAGATCTTAGGGGGAAGTTCTTTCCACAGAGAGAGTGGTGAGGGGCTGGAAGGGGCTGCCCAGAGAGGGGTGGGTGCCCCATCCCTGGGGGTGTTCAAGGCCATGTTGGCTGGGGCCCTGTGCAACCTTGTGTAGCTCCAGGCCTGGAGGTTGGTGTCCCTGCCTGTGGCAGGGGCTTGGAGCTCTGTGATCCTTGGAGTCCCTTCCAACCTAGACCATTCTATGATTCTATGATTCTCTGGAGCCTTCAGTGTCCAGGTGTGTCATGCCAATTGCTCAAGTTATTGATACTTTTCTTTTTTTTTTCCAGAGCAGACATTTCTGTTGAGTATTTTCCCTCCCTTCTCTGCAAGGAAGTTGGTATCAGGGATCGATGAGGAGTGGAAAGACCAAAGGATGGACAGATGGGGAACGAAAAGATGACTCTTCTCCAGCATCTTCTTTGGACATGACATCCCACTTGCAATACTAAAGGTTTTGTGTCACACAGGAAAGGTCACTCACAACGCTGCTTTTTCCACTCTGCATTTGCACAACAGGGTCAGCTTCTCACCGAGCTGTGACCACATCAGTGTTGGCAAACTTCAATCCAGTGTCGACATCTTTTGAAAACACCCACTTGACTTAACAAATGGCATTAAAAACCACATTTAATTGTTTGAGATGTCAGCAGAGCTAAGTAATACGCACATGGGTATTTACACAGTGCACTCATGGGCTGGAGAACATACTCAGTTACCACCGAGGTCTAAGGTGGTAAACCTCAGCTTTTAAAAGACTAAAAAAACCCCCCAATGCATCCTTAAATAGAAACAAACATTCTTATTTGGTCATCATGACACTAAGGTCCCTTCCTCCTACCAAGCTCTTTGTCATCCAAACATGCCTACAAGTTGTTGTGATAGCAGTCATCTGTGTGGGGCTTGCAGTTGGGCAATGCTGGGAGACATCACTGTGCCACATTCATCACACATTTCAGGGCTCAGCAAACATCCCTCGAAGTCGACACCGTCCCGGGCTGAGCAGGAGGTGCAGTGGGGCAGCTTTGAAACAGGCTAACTGCTTTCTTAGGAGCTGATGTAAGAGGAAAAGTGGTGCAAAGCCAACCTAGAAATAATGTAAGTGCCCAGCTGCCACAAGAGCCTCAAAAAACCCCAAACCTAATTGGCGATTGACAGCACTAACATCTGGATTCACTGAATCCACATAATGGATTAATTTGCTGTATTTCACCTGTGAGATAAATTGTTCCAAGAGCTGCATCAGCTGTAAGGTAGAAAAATATCTCTGTATGCTTTTAGAAAGCCTGAAGCACATAGATACTTTGGTTGTGGTCAGACTTTCCAGCTCTCAAGGATGCCTGCCCTGCAAGACTACGGGGCTTGGCAGGGCAGTGTCTATGGCAGACCTTCTGAGAAGCCTGCTCCAGTACTTTAATTGTCAGATCATCTCTATTTAAGGGTCCCCATAAAAGACAGAACAGGATTATCATGGCTGGATGAAATCCATAGCAAGGTACAGCTGTTGGCCTGCTTCGACCCGCCCCTCCGGTTAACTGCAAGGACGTTGTTATGGAGTGATGTGCTGCAGGAGAGGTATTGGCATTTGTTTGGGTTTGGGTTTTTGGGTTGGTTGGTTGGGTTTTTTTTCCATTAAGAGTTGATATATTGGGAAATCTTCCAAGGCAGCTAGAAACAGAGATGGACATGCCAAAACACAATGCACGCTGGACATTGCTCCCCAGTGCAGCCTGCCAACTGGCTTCTCCAGCCAGCTCTTTCATTAGTTGAAGAGATTTTCCATGCACCAGGATCAGATTTAGAAGCAGTAACTGAGCTAGCAGCGAGACACCCAGATGGTTTCTTTGTCAGGGCAGCAGGAGGTATACATCTTCCAGCTCAGAGGCTCAGGACACACACTGTCTAGCCTTGGGTCTCTCTGTTGACTCACTAGTTCATCCATTTTCCTAGGCAAAAACAATGAGGGAATTTTTGAAGGGATTCAGGTCGGAAAAGCCAGGTCAGAGATGCTGGATGGACCCTTTTTATCTCCCCACCTGCACCCTTGTTCTGCGATACACACGTTTATTTGCTCTGCAGGTGTGGCTGGTTTCTGGCCTCTTTGGAGAACCAACACGTGCTTCAGGAGACCTTGGTGACTGCTGTTTTCCAGTCATTATGGCTGCCATAAAACTTGAGCAAGCCCATAAAACCAAGGGGGAAAAATCCAGTTTGAGTGCAAGTTTGGCCCAGAAAGAAGGAGGAGTCACACCAGGTTTAGCTTGGAGGTGCTCAGATCCCAGCCCCGGGGCTTGCTGCCAGGCAGAAAAAGCTTCCTGAAAACCCTGTCTGGAGAGAGAGCTTTGTCATGGCCTGGATTTGGAATACCTCTGAAGGGGCTCTAGGAATCCCCATGCATTTAGAGCAGCGATCTGGCCTGGAGAGAGGTGGTATGGACAGCAAGGACCTGGAAGAACATTCCAGGCAGCAGGATGTCTGTGTTTAAAATGCTGAAGCTCAGGTCTGAACTCCACCTAGTCATCATCTTAAGCACCCGAGCTTTGCAGTGGGTCATAATCCAGAGCAGGACACCTGCTTTTGCTCTCCCAGGGCCTGGGCTGCTCTCTGGGGCTCACCAGCCCAACAGCAGCAAAGCTGGCCTCCATGTCCTGGGGCTGAACCATGACAGTCCTTTTTGTCACCCAGTGTTGGCCTCACACCTGACAGAAATTGCCTCCAGAGGCTGAGGACTTGTGACCCCTTCCCTAGACAGAGATCCCACCTGCTTGGCCTCCCTGCCTGCTAATTCCAGGCTACTGCCCCTGTTACTCCAGCATGGGAGCAGCCAAGTGGTAACATTCTTACTCGGAAGGTGGCTGAAAACTTTTCTTACAGCTCACTCAGTCTCAGCTCACTCAGGGACAGGGATTTGGTGATTATGGGGGTTGGAGCTGATGGTCTCTCAAGGTCCCTTCCAACCCCTACAATTCTGTGATTCTGTGATCTTCTGTGGTCTGGCCCCACCTGGAGTGTTGTGTCCAGTGCTGGGCTCCCTGGGATAAAAAGACAGGGATCTCCTGGAGAGAGTCCAGAGGAGGCTACGGAGATGATGAAGGACCTGGAGCATCTCCCCTGTGAGGAAAGGCTGAGGGAGCTGGGGCTGTTCAGCCTGGAGAAAAGAAGACTAAGGGGGACCTTATTAATGTTTATAAATACCTTAAGCAGGGGATGCAGGGGGAAATGGCCAGACCCTTTTCAGTGTCTGTGGGGACAGGACAAGGGGCGATGGCTGCAAGTTGGAGCATAGGAAATTCCACACCAACATGGGGAAGAACTTCTTCCCCGTGAGGGTGAGGGAGCCCTGGGCCAGGCTGCCCAGGGGGGTGTGGAGTCTCCTTCTCTGGAGAGATTCCAGCCCCATCTGGATGTCTCCCTGTGTGCCCTGTCCTAGGGACCCTGCTTTGGCAGGGGGTTGGACCTGATGGTCTCTGGAGGTCCCTTCCAACCCCTGTGATTCTATGATCCCTCAGTCATCTCCTCACCTTGAGTGAGGAACTAAGCTGGTTGCCTGTTTCCCTATCCCCCAGAGGAGCCCAGCAGCACCTACCTACCCGTGCTTCAATGTCTCTCAGTGAAACTAACATCACATGTGAGACTGGGATGTAATTATAACGACTTCCCTTACTGCGTGTGGCTTCCTCCTCTCGGCAGACAGCTTTCTCTGCTGGTCTGTAGGAGGTGGAGCTGGGCCGCGGGGATCCCTGCTCACACCGCTGCCGTTCCAGGCCCTGCCACTCGGCTCCTACCAAGCCTCCTGCGCCGTGTTTCTCTCTGGAATGCAACACAAAGAGCGTGGGAAGCACAGAGGGACCAACCCATTGATCTACAGCACTCAGAAGAATTCCGTCGCGCTTGCTCCTTCTCCCTTGCCTCTGCTTCTTTGTAGTTGTGACCTCTCCCTGGTGAGGCCAATCTTCTCCTTGATGGCAATTTAGAGCTGACCAGGGCACTGAATGAAGAATTAGCCAGAACACAGCGCTCTTTGTTAAAATACTTATTTTAATGCATGTAAATGGGGCAGGTTACTGTTCAAACTCTCATACCCATCAGCAGGTATGGACCTTCCCTGAGTGCCACAAGCCAGAGCATAACCAAGCCTGCATTTCTGTGTGAAACACAAGCTGCATTCCTCCATCCCAGTCTTCCCAACAGGGAAACCCGACTGCCTAAATTAAAACAACCAGGAGTGTGGTATTTCACAGGGCAAGAATGCCCTTTATCCTCTCTTGGAGGCTCAGGGTTTACTTTGTGCTACCAGATTACTGTCACTAGGCTGGCTCGGGGATCTTGAACATGATACAATACACTACAGGTTGGCAGTACCTCCAGACCCTACTTGCTCCCTGCCCTTTTTCTTGGTATTCTTTTGTCCTTCATCTTTAGTGTAGCCACAGTAGTAATCCTGCATGACAGTGAATTGGAAGCCTTCACAAGAAGATGGCAGTTACTTGCAGATCATAGCACTACCCACAAGACTTAGCTATCTCACCATGCTTTGGGGCTCTAACCTGGTGTTTAGATCCCCCCTGGTGTCAGAGATGGGAGAAAAGGGTCACCATACCTTTCCTGTAGTGTACTCTTTCTGACACTGACTGCTATCAGGTTCATGCTGGGGCTTCATGGATCCAGGAGCAGGGAATTCACACCCCTCTTCACAGAACTGTTCCTTGAAGCACGGGACTTGTCCCATTTTTTGTTCAACCTAGTCAATAAACACAAAAATCAAGGTTTGACTGAGGACACAGAAGCCTCCAAAATAGGACACAGAAGCCTCCAAAATAGAACACAGGCTTTCATGCTGCAGTACTTTAGCAACCAAGAGTCTATTGAGGCAGAAAGGAGTGGACCCACCAAAAGGTAAAGCAAGGTGGGGTTTTGCTCTACATGGCCCCTGTTGTACTGCACAGTGCTATTTTTATTTTTTTTTTCTTTTAGTAGCAAATACAAGGGCTAAAAAGCAACAAAGGAAGCAAAGGAAGGATAAAAGGAAGAGGAGGAGGCAGAGCGGGAGGAGAACCAGAGACTAAAGGTCACCCAGAGCCTTGTACAAAGCACTTTGCCTTCTTTTTGATCTTTTACTTGATGAGGAAGGTCCATTCTACGTTTGTACAGTCTCAGGCCATATTATGACTTGCTTTCCTGACTGAAAGAAATACACCAGCAGATATTCACAGACATCAGCTCTCACAAACCAACCTGATTAAGGGTTATGTTTTCAAAGAGGTCAATGCCCATTATAACCTAAACTGAGGATGTCAGAGGAGCCCAAAGGATCTGGGGATTGGCCTGCAGCTCTGCTCTTCATGTGAATGTAGACAAGAGGTTTTGGATCCTTCCTCTTCCACCGTGCCTCATGATGGAAAGTTTTAAAGCAAACTGGACAAAGGAGGAGTGATCATAAAGAATTAGTTTTCCTACAAGGTTTCTGAAAGTGTGTGTTAGAGAACACAAAGACAGACCCTGTAAATGTATTTACTCAGAGCAAGAATTAATCTATGCATCCGTATCCTATTAAAGTTGGAGAAACACACACACCAAAAGCCCTTAACATGCCTTGACTGTCAGACAGCTTTCAGTCAGAGTTCCTATCTTCTTAAATAGAATCATAGAATCATAGAATTGTAGGGGTTGGAAGGGACCTTGAGAGATCATCGGGTCCAACCCCCAAGTCAAATACCTAAGTCAATCAACCTCAAGACACAAAACCATAGGAAATCAGGGTTTCCAGCTGCAATGCTCACAGGATTGTGGTTTTTCCCTCTCTTTTGGACAACATACAAGAAACAGAAAGGTAGTTTCCAAATCATACAAATTAAAAATAAGCAACTGTTCAGCAGGGAAAGACCTAGAAGTAAGCCTGGGTTGCCCATCTAGCAACCTCAAGATTAGGATCACAGGATGATTCAGGTTGGAATGGGCTTCAGGAGGTCTCCAGCCCAAGCCCTTGCTCAAAGGAAGGTCAGATATACAGCCACACTATGTTGCTCAACCGAGTGACGGTGGTTTCCAAGGATAGAGGCTCTACAACCTCCTTGTGCAGAGCTTCTCTCTCAGGTCTGCAAGTTAAGACGCAGACGAACGGGAAGGCAGAGAGCACTGACTGATCTCCCTTGGGGTTCCTCATCAACACTTATTAACACTGGAAGGACTAATACTCTTGGTAGAGTCCAGAATAATCCCCACATTATTTTAAAACATCTCTGCAAAGTAATGTTTGCTAGGGAAGTGCAAAAAAGAATAATATATCCATCAGACTATTACCTGCTGCTTATCTTCCAGGGATGGGAGAGGAAGCTGCATCCTGCAACCTGAAGGGAATGAAAAGAGACTTCAAGGCCTTGGGATGGTTGGTGAAAGACTCTGGGGCACAAGTTACTTTCTCTTCCCTCCTTCCAGTTCTGGGAGATGACATGGAATGGAACAGAAGGATCCAGTCTGTAAATGCACGGCCCAGAGACTGGTGGTACAGGCAGGGCTTTGGCTTCTTTGGTCATGGCTGGTTTTATAAGATACCAGGCCTGTGAGGAGAACATGGGAAGGGCTTATCATCCAGGGGGAAAGGGTTCTAGGGACACAATTATCTGGCCTCATCAGTTGAGCTTTAAACTGGATTGGAGGGGGCTGAGGTTGTTGCTGGGTTCCCACCAGCGGGGCTGTGTTCTTGTATTAATGAAGACCAAGAGGCCTCCAACACCCCCTAATGTGAGATCAGCGTGCTCCCAGAATTGCCTGCCTGAGAGGAATTTGATGAAATAGAACAAGGGCAGGTGTAGGATCTGGCATCTGGGGAAGAACAACCCCAGGTACCACTATAGGTTGGGGACTGGCCCGTTGGAGAGCAGCTTAGGGAAGAGGGACCTGGGGCTCCTGGTGGGCAGCAGGGTGACCATGACCAGCAATGTGGCTCTGTGGCCAAGAAGGCAGATGGCATCCTGGGGTGTATTAGAAGGGGGGTGGTTAGTAGGTCAAGAGAGGTCCTTCTCCCTCTCTCCTCTGCCCTGGTGAGACCCCACCTGGAATATTGGGTCCAGTTCTGGGCCCCTCAGCTCAAGAAGGACACAGAACTCCTTGAAAGAGCCCAGCACAGGGGCACCAAGGTGATGGAGGGAGTGGAACCCCTTCCTCATGAGGAGAGGCTGAGGGAGCTGGGGCTCTTTAGCCTGGAGGAGACTGAGGGGTGACCTCATTAATGTTTATAAAGATGCAAAGGGTGAGAGTCAGGAGGCTGGAGCCAGGCTCTGCTCAGGGGTGGCAGCAATAGGACAAGGGGCAGCGGGTGCAGCTGGAGCAGAGGAGGTTCCATGGGAATGTCAGGAGGAACTTTTTCCCTGTGAGGGTGGCAGAGCCCTGGGACAGGCTGCCCAGAGAGGCTCTGGAGTCTCCTTCTCTGGAGACATTCAAACCCTCCTGGATGTGTTGCTGTGTGATTTAGTCTGGGTGCTCCTGCTCTGGCAGGGGGTTGGACTAGATGATCTGTTGAGGTCCCTTCCGATTCCTTACGTTCTGGGATTCTGTGATTGCTCACAATGATCTCAATCCCTATAATTAAATCAGAAAATCAGCTGCCATCAAGAAAATAACCTCAGTGTTTTCAGCCACCAAAGAGGAGGATTCCTGATGTAGCCTGGAGCTCCTACATCACCATACCAAAGCTCCAGTGATCCGCATTGCCTTATGTGGGAATATTCTGACTGGCCCTGGGGAGGAGGTGTGCACAAGCAGGTTCAACCTGTGTAAAAGGTAGGATGGCTGCAAGTCATAGCCCATGCCAGGGCTTACTTCATATATTCCACCTTCCCGCGATACCATCAAGCCCTAAGAAGACTTTGGCAAGACCAGAAGCATCTGAAGAGCTGTTAGAAGATTCATAGGGGGTTAACCCCTAACTACTGCTGGGAAACAGGTGGATAGGCCCATAAATGCAACTCTGTGAGATTACAGCCCACCACAGACAGGGGCTGGTCTAGTTAGTCACACGGTACTCGCAGTTCAGGTATTTTTACATAATATTTCCTACCATGCCTATATTTTTTCATTCTTATTCCCTACTTTCCCACACAAATAGAGCCCGTTCCCAAGAGCCTGAGGCACATCTTATGTGGCGGGTTAGAGACAGCAGGAATTGAGCTGTCTTGGTGCAGGCAGCAGCTCTTCCTTCAAAGATGAGACTGCAATGTGTAACTGTATTGACAGGGAGGAATAGACACTGATTTTCACTCCTGCAGTATTGATGTTCCACTCTGCAGTTCATGCCTTGCCAGAGGCAGCAATGAAGAGCCATCCATGGGGTGATTCTTTTTAAGGAATGAAGGGAAAAGAGGCCAGAACAATTCTCAGACCAAGTTTCAGGGACTGGTACTCAAAACAACTACCTATTTATCTGCAATTTGAATTTGTTTTAGTTAGGAAATCTTGTTTAGGTCAGCTTTTATCTCTGTTCTTCAGTCATCGCTGTTGGAGCACACGCACATCCCTGGGAGACGAGTAGGGCAACAAGGACAACACTGTTACAGGTCTTTGTATCATTTCCAGCAACTCTCTAATCTTTTCCTGCACACAAAAATACGGTTCTGTTGGCACATACCAAGGCATCTGCTCAGCATTCTTGGGCTTACTCCAGGCTCTATTGCAAGGCTCTTCTTCATATCGGTGTTATGAAAATGTCTGTGATAAAGTTGCTGACTCAAGCTCTTTTCTCACACACTGCACCTCTGCGGCACATAAAAAGAAAAGCCACCCACCCCAGTTTTGCACCCAGCATCTCCCAGCTCCTCTTCCCCTCACTCACTGGGCTGGTGGAGATTCCTCCTTTGCAGACGTTCACTTGTGATGCTCCTAGCAAGGGGACTCGATACTGAAACACGGACGCTGCTTCCCCGCTTTGCTTCTAACCATTTGGGACATTCTCCTCCCCTCCTCTCTATTCACTGCTGCCTCTTTCATTCCCCAGAGCTCATACTCAAGGATGCCCCAAGCCCAGTTACTCGGCTGTGTGCTCTGAGGTGCAGCTCAGCCTGCGTTGGGTGTCAGTAGCCGGCACTCCATTTCCCTCTGTCCTCCTTCCCAATTTAAACATTTGATTTCTTAGTGGTGTCTCAGGCTTTATCACCCTTCCTGCACTAACACCGTTCAAAGCCACCTAAGTTTCTCCCTTTCCCACCTCCTGGTAGCAGAGACACTGGAGGAAGCCAAACCACACCAGAAGGCAGTGATGCCAAGTAACTTCAATAGACACAAAGCAGTCATATGCCATCACGTCAGTGGCCCCTGAATGTCTCCTGGGATCATAGACTCCTAGAATGCTTTGGGTTGGAAGGGACCTCAAAGATCATTGAGTTCCACCCTCCCTGCCATGGCCAGGGACACTCTTGCTAGACCAGGGTGCCCAAAGCCCCATCCAACCTGGCCTGAAACACCTCCAGGGATGGGGCTTCTACAGCCTCTCTGGGCACCCTGTGCCAGGGCCTCACCACCCTCAGAGTGAAGAATTTCTTCCTAACCTCTGACCTGACCCTGCCCTCTTCCAGCTTGAAGCCATCGCTCCGTGTCCTGTCCCTGCACTCCCTGGTGAGCAGCCCCTCTCCCACTTTCCTGTAGGACCCCTGGAAGTGTTGGGAGGCTGCAATTAGGTGTCCCTGGAGCCTTCTCTTCTCCAGGCTGAACCACCCCAACTCTCCCAGCCTGTCTTCATAACAGAGGTGCTCCAGCCCCCTGATCATCTTCCTGGCCTCCTCTGGACTCACTCCAACAGCTCTGTGTCTTTCCTGCACTGGGGACCCCAGAGCTGGACCCAGCACTGCAGGGGGGTCTCACCAGAGCAGAGCAGAGGGGCAGAATCCCCTCCCTCGACCTGCTGGCCACGCTGGTCTTGACACAGCCCAGGACACGTTTGGCCTTCTGAGCTGCCAGCTCACACTGACAGCTCGTGTTGAGCTGGTCACCGATCAGCGTGCTGAAGCCCTTGTCCTCAGGGCTGCTCTCAGTCCATTCTCCACCCAGCCTGTAGCTGTGCTTGGGATTGCCCCAACCCACATGCAGGACCTTGCCCTTGGCCTTGATGAACGTCACGCAGTTCACACAGTCCCACCTCTCCAGCCTGTCCAGGTCCCTCTGGATGGCATCAAGAGGGTTCTATTTGTATTATTTCAATAAAAAATAATTTTCCGCAGCTTCCAAAGTGTTAGTGCAAGTACAGTACATAAAAAGAATTTCCTCAAATTATTTCAGAATTTCCTGAAGATCCCTTACTTTTCCTATCTACAGAAATAATCAGATTTCAGAAACTACTTGGCAAAAAACCCTTCCCTGAGCGAATGAATCCCAGCACACTCAAGAAGTTGCATGTGCTGGTGATCAGCGGCCATCCACCTTCATAAGCACTTGTGTACACATAATTAAAAAGAAATAAAACCCAGCCCCCTTGCAGTATTAAATGTAGCAGTTGTTAGAGCTTTTGAGCGCCTAAGACAATCTTGTTACTTACATAAGAAATTAAAAGCTTTTTGGGAAGGGAATAATCCATTTTGGAAACCCTGGTTCTTGTTGATGAACCTTCTGATAAGGTCACTGTGTTTGTGCCAACAGATCTGTCATTTCATGAGGAGAGGAAGAATTATTTCTTTACCAAAGAAGTTGTGAGAGGGCAACTTCATGGTCATATTTAACAGATATAAACTGCCTCCTTTTTTTTAATGAGGAGAGAGATGGATACTTTTGCAGCCTCTCTCTATCATATCTCAATTATGCTCTCTTCCAATAAACCAGAAATATTTTTATTACCTCTTGGTTTCTTGAAACAAGGAGACTTCATGCATCATTTGGCAGCCCTGTGCAAGCAGTTTGTACTTGAATTTCCAGAAACACGGCGTGCTATTTACATTGCTAGTTGCAACACTTCATTCTGTGTAAAAGCTCCCTTAGATTTCACCAATCGTGGCCTTTTTCTTTTTTTTTTTTTTTTTTTTTTAAATAAACAGTGGCTGAAGGCAAGGAGAACACTGCAGGACAGGAAAATATTGCAGCTGCTCTTGGAGCTGGAGGCTAAATACAGATAGCATCATGCTTGCTGATGGCCGAAGTCAATGAACTTGCTGGGGTTTCTTGATGCAGACCCAAAATTTCAGCTTCCCAGCAGGGCTGATGCACAAAATAGCTCTGTTTTCTAAAAGTCCTATACGGTGTTTTCCAGGGGAACTGCTGATTAGCCTCGATTTGTGGGAAGCCCACTGCTCATCACTCTTCTTCAGCCCTGTGGAAGAAGAAGTCTTTGGAGATTCTCCAAGGAGATGGTTGGGTAGGAGAATCGCCTGGCTGCTAAATAACAGTATGAGAGTTGTAACAATCAAACAATGCTCAAGTACCAAAACACATCCATCACACATTGACACCTGCTCCTACCTCTGTGTCTGTTGCTGCTCTTGTTGAGGCAGACATCATCTCTCCTCCACCATCTGCCCCTTCCCCGTTGCTTTCTAGTGGGAGGCCACTGTTATCACTGATAAGGCTTACTGGGGTCTGCAGACTTCCATGCTCATTTTGGTTTAATCAAGCTGGACATCATTAAATAGGAGACAGCAGGTGACTGCTCAGTTAAGAGTTGATATGCTACATTTGCAAGGTTTTAGAAACAAAACAAGGGCTTGCAGCAAACTAACTCCACTGGAGAAATATGTAGGGAAAAAAAAACAAACCCCAAAGAACTGGAATATACATCTCTGCAGAAATAAAACATGATACCAGAAAAGATTCCAGAAAGCTGATTTTAATTCTGGAACTTCACGTTTCCAAAATGCATGGCTCACCCTGCATTCCCACCCCTTCAAGGAGAAAGGAGCAGAGTAAGGTATTTAGATGCAAAGAAAGGTATTAATTTCCCCTAACCCAAGCCATCTAAAAAAGTAAATGGCTGATAGTCATCTTGGCTTCTTTTTTAACATAGGTGGAAATAGCTGCTATGTGCAAGTCTCCCTTTCTTTCTCCCCAGAGGCTGTAGAAAGCATTTGAGCACCACACTTAAATAGGGGCCTGAAAATAAGCCATAGGTATCCCACCCTCCTATATGTGTGGCCTGAATCAGAAGCATGCTGGAGTCCCTGGAAAAGCAAACATGGAAGTGAGCAAGGTGTTTGCACTCTCAGCCTCTCTCTCCACTGAGATCAGTTGCTCAGGATATTCCCACTGCTCAGCAGCCCTGACCCTACCAGCACAGCGCTGCTCTGCCAAGGCACGCTCCGAACGCATCCATACAGGCCTATCAGAAGTTCAAATGGAAGGGCTACAGTCAAAGACAGAGTTCCAACACAAAGGGGGGAAAAAAAAAAGACCAAAAAAAGAAGAAAACCCAGGTTTTAAATCTGTGAGTTGGCAGGGTCCTCCTGCCTGAGAGCGTTTTGCTTTCTTGGGCTTCTGCAGCGTGAGAGCCACGCATGGAAGCGAACGTGTGTGTAGGGAGCAGAGTCTGGCCAGAACAGCTTCTCCTCCTGACAGCAGCACCCTCCATGACCCATCCCCACTTTTACTTGCCGGGTGCCCCCCTAGCATCACCCCGAGGTATGGTGCTGCAGCATAGGTGTGTGCAGGGTGCCCTGGGGAGCGTGTGGGAGCAGCGATTCGAGACCCCAGATACCAGAAAAACCTTCCTGGATGAGCGAGTGCAACTGGGAGACGTGTAGAGACTTAAGGGGGGCAGCGGTGGGGGGGGGGATGCTGCAGGATTGATTCCTGGGAAGGAGAAGTCCTGGAAAGGAGCTCTCCTTTTTATTGCTGTGGCTTTGTGCTGCGAAACCCAGTGTAATGCTCGTGAGCAAGCACTTTGCCCTTTATTGCTCACACATTTAGCATCCAGCTGTCAGGGGATGGCACGCAAGGAGCAGGGGCAGGGAGGGGGAAGCAGCTCATCCACCTCTTCCTTTCCTTTTCTTTTTGGTTTTGGTTTTTTTTTTCCTTTTCCACACACGCCCCCAGCTCCACGCCAACTTTAAAAAACAAAACAAATCAAAAGAAAACAAACAAACCAACAAAAAAAAGCCACCCAGCCCCAGCGCATCCCATTGAGAAACAAAGCTGAAATGCAAAACTGCTGCCCCTGATGAAATGTGGAAAGAGCTGGAGCTGGCGGCTGGTGACTGCTGCTATTCATCTGACCAAGCAGCATTTGACATTTGGGCTTGGCGCGTCTCAAGTTTCCCTCTAGTAAGATATGGGCTGACTCCTCAGCAGCCAATCTGGGCTGGAGGCTGCAGATGATGCCGGAGGGAGGCGAGATGAGATACGCACACATCCCAAATGACAGAGCAGGCTGCCAGACTGTGTAAGCTCAGCTCAGGCAGAGCCTGACCTCAGTTGCACCAGATGGATCCCACCACTGCCCAGTCCTCCTGCACTTCCTGGGGACGTTGTTCAGCTGTGAATTCCTCTCTCTCTCTCTCTTTTTTTTTTCCCTTCACATTTCTTGGTGGCTTGTACTTGTTTCAGGTTCTCTTCCCCCAGTTCTGGGAGCTTTGTGTTTCCTGCTGCCATGCGGTTTATCTCCTGTTGTAATCAGGAGCCAAGTGGAAGCTGTTTTACAAGACCAGCACTAAATTTCCCAACCCAGGTTGCAATGCAACCACGCCGAAATTTTGCATGAGCTGCAAGCAGGGACTTACACAGGCAGAGTTGCAGCATAAGTAAGATGAATACTAAAATAAGCCCCCACCATAAGGGTTGTTAGAAGTATTACCTGTTCTCCATCTGAGGGCTACAACCCTCCTTGAAAAAACCAGAGTTGCACGACACAGGGTTTCAGGGCGTGGATAAAGTACTTTCAATGCCTCTCCTCCTACCAGACACCTTGTGACTGTCGCTGGCCATACTGCCACCCAGTTTCCCAGCTCCTAACAGTGCTGCCCCTCAAGACCCGCTTCTTACCCTCACTTCCAGTCCTTGAGAGTCCCCGTGAGTCCCAGGGAAATGTGCAGAATCGTTTGTGTAACTCGTGTGGAGCACTAACCTAAGTACCTTTCTTGGGTGACAGCAGGCATCTAAACACCTCCAAGCCCCAACAGGTACCCACTCATGCAAAAAGCTACACAGGGGCCCTGACCCCAGTCTCACTAAAAGGACTGGGGAAAAAAACCACACTAAGGAGCGCTGTTGAATGCTGCAAACCCACTGTTCACACACTGCACTGGCCAGGTATCCCTATCCCTTGCCTTTGGGTGGTGGATGGCCTCACCTGGAGGTTGGTTTTCTGCATGGCACCTGGCTGCCCTGAAGCAGAGCCATGCTGCTCCCTGCTAGCCCAGCAGCAGGCAGCAGAAAGACCTTGGGCAAAGCCTAGCTCACCATCAGTGCCATTTCTTCGTAGGAGGAGATGTTGGAGCCCTCCTAAAGCGGGGTCTCAGGGCATCGTGTCTGCCTGCATTCAGGCGTGTGATGTGACCGCGGGGACATGCAGGTTTCATGGGTGCTGTGCATTATCACAGTCCAGTTCTGCAAGATATGGCATGTTCCTGAGCAGAAAGTATGCTTGAGATACTCATCTCCTCTGCAAATAGCAGCTGGGCCTTTGCAGAGGCAGCTCTGAGGGTGCTAATGTAGACAAGTGACAGCAACTGATGGCTATGAACAGTCTAGCCTCAGTGGCCCACAAGAGCAGCCCCATAAGAGCAGCTACAGTGGCAATTCAGGGTATCTTGAGGGATAAATCTGAGGCCTCACCTCTTCTAGATCCTCCCAAAGAACCTCTGCTTGCTGTGAAAACACTGTGGCCCATCCTGACCTCCCCTTGGTGCTCTGCTTGGCTGAAGAACACGCAGTCTGCTGAACATCCCACAGCCATCCAGCACGAAGACCTCATGCCAGCTGACAAGTGCAGGAGCTGCAGGTGGTGACGGGTGGTGACGGGGGAGGTCTGACCACCTCCTGCCAGAGAGCTTACCGCTTGAGCAAGACTAAAGACCAAGCCTAAACAAACACCAGGAGAATCCACTTCTCTGAGGAACAGTCCGTGCAGGCCGTGCTGGTGAGGTTCTCAAGTGCCCTACGGCAGAGTAACACCACCCTGACAGGCACTTCTACCATCTTGAAGGGTGCCTGCTCATGGGTGTTAAGCACATCTACAAGCTGGATTAAAGAGGCCAAGCCCAGGAGAACGGCCATCCCTCAGAGCACACACTGATCCCGGCTCCCGTGTATACACTCTGCCGGCCTGCAGTATTCACACTCTGGTGAGAGGGGAGCACACAAACCCAGCTCTGAGGACTCACTGCGGTGTAATTCTGTGTCCCAGTGAGAAGGGAGAAGGAAGCCATTAGCACTTGGGGTGTTTTGGCCATTGCACAGGAAGATGAGCAGGTTTAACCCAGTCCCTAGGCAGGCGTGAGCTGGAAGGGCTTCCCTCCAGGGGCACACAGTGAGCAGTGCGACCATGGCCTGGCATCTCCCAGGAGGGCAAGGAAGAAGACAGCTCACTCAGCTGTTTAAATTGTCCTTAAAATCATACATGGTTTTCCTTGTTCTAGCACTGAGCTGCACTCCTACCACGTGGCTTTATAGCTGAGACTGGATGAGTCCTACCATATATATATATATATATATATATATATATATATATATATATATACACAGATAGTTGTGTTTCTATCATCCAGGTGTTGAGACCTGAAATAGGAGAAGAGGGATCTCCTTTACTCCATGGCACAAGGAGAGCTTGGAGAACACTACCAAGAAACCTAAAAAAGCCAGAGATGCCTCAGCTCACAGGCTGCAGGGCCACCGAACCATCAGCACCTTATACACACATGTGCAACAAACAGTTCTGTAGGTCACATAAGGCATTTTTAGAAATATAGCTGCCATCAAGAGAACATTGTTTTCCCTGGGAAAAGTCCTCCCTTTGTCCTCACCCACGGCTAGAAAGGAGCAGGAGGAGCTCTGGCTGCGAGTTTAGCGAGCAATCTAGATAAACTTCAGCATATCCAGGGTGGTTGCTGACCCAAAAGATTTTTCTTTATATCAAGCACATGCTTTAACCAGCAGATTGCCACTTCAAAACATGCCAGAGTAACCCCTGTCCTGGCCTCAACAGGGCTCGCAAGTCAGAGATTTACGTAAGGAGCAAAGCTTCCCTGAGGACAAACAACAGGCTGCATGAACACATCCGTTCAGCCGCTGCGGACAACGCTCGTTTCTTAACCAGGCTGGGTGAACGTGGTGCCACACAGCCTCCCCACCTCATCAGGGACTCAGGCCGTGTGCTCACGCTGCCACTGTGCTATGCGAAGCAGCACGGTACGGCTCCAATGCCAGGTCAGGGTGAACTGGGCAGCTGCACGACACAACAGTAAAGGACCAGCCTTAAACCCACACAGGGACAAGCACGCCCCCGTTTTTGGGAACTGAGGGGTCCCGGGTGTGAAATACCTTTGGTGGCCTTTATGGATGGTACTGCATCTGACTGGTCTGAATGTCACCGTGTTGAGCCACGCCAAGGAGCTCCTCACCTGCAACCTGATACTGGCCAATGTCAGCAGCAGACCTCAGTCACCCCGGCCCACCTTGGGGAACAGCTGTCTAGCAAGCCAAGCCATGGGATAAGCTTAAGGGTTGGGAATGGAAAATGAGATTGGGGACATGAATTGGAAAGCCAAGTTTTGGCTGATTTATTTAAAATATGCTGGATTCTGACATCCATTCCATGTGATGCTCTACAGCATGGCACCAGGCGTCTACCCCAGCACTACCTCTGGCAGACAACAGCTTAACGAGCTATCTTGTGGGGGGGTCAGCTTTCTACCCTTCAACTTTTAGCCAAGAGTTCATCTAATCACTCGGCTCCTGAGTTCTGTCCAGGGCTGGACCCAAGGCCCAAAGGCTGCAACTTCAGCTCAAGCTTTGCACACCTGAGTATGTTGAGCAAAGCAGCAGGTAAAAGAGGGAGAAAGGAGTGTGGGAGCTTGGGAACGCAGCCTCTGGGTGCCTGTGCTTGTGCTCTGCAGTTCCACAGCTTGTCTCTAAACGTTCCTTGTGCTTATTTTTCTCATGCAGGATGTTCTTCAGGTCCATGGGAGGAAGATGGGAAGAGCGATAGGAGCCCACCTGCAACATCAAACTGAAACAGGGATCTCCTGGCACACAGGGAGGAGGCTGAGGTACCAGAGAAGTTCAGAACATCTGCAGCAACCTCGTGGAGAGGCCCATACTGACAACAGCAGATCTAGCTACTGCTCCAGCTACTTACCTCTCTCCACAAGTTGCACCACCTAACTGCACAAATGCCTCAGCAACAGGTATGGTGGACAAGGGGAGAACAGGGAATGAAAGGAGGAAAGAAAGGGAAAAAAGAGAACACCCCTATATGGAAGGAGCCCCAAACTAATTCTCCATCGCATGTGGGCTGATCAGAGTCACCATTCCTCCCCTCTCCTTCCCAGGACAGTCACACTGAAATCCTTCCCGTCTCAGAAGCTGGTGATTTAGAGTGGAGTGACACAGGTGGTAGCAACATACCACAGATTCTTTGGGTTTGATTGGCTCTGAAATGACTCTGAGGGCATCTATTTTTAGGCCTGTGATTGCATTTTTCCACGGCACTCAATCACTCTGCCTCTCACCACAGTGCTGGGCGCAGCAAGAAAAGGCAACCACTGTTGGCTAAGGACAGAGACCAACCCTCCAGCCCAGGAAACCAACAGACATGAGCAAGGAGCAGACTCGCTTTGAAGTACAAGAGTCACAGGTCCACTGCTGAGATATCTGGAAGCCGTTTAAGCATCAGCTCATGCATCAGAAAGCCTTGAGCAACAAGAAGTTCTTGTGAACCTGACTCCTGATAGTTTTAGTGTTCCAATTCCTTACCACCTTCCCCTCAATCTGAGGTGCCTGAAGACTGACGCTTGACACTGCTGGAGCAGTAGTCATAAATGTTGAGTTACACCTTTTGCTTACCATCACCTTACATTCTTTTCACAGAATCACAGAACTGTAGGGGTTGGAAGGGAGCTCCAGAGCCCATCAGGTCCAACCCCCTGCCAAAGCAGGGTCCCTGGGACAGGGCACACAGGGAGACATCCAGATGGGGCTGGAATCTCTCTAGAGAAGGAGACTCCACACTCCCCTGGGCAGCCTGTCCCAGGGCTCCCTCACCCTCACTGGGAAGAAGTTCTTCCCCACATTGGGGGGAACTCCCTGTGCTCCAACTTGAGCCCATCGCCCCTTGTCCTGTCCCCACAGACACTGAGAAGAGGCTGCCCATGTCCCCCTGTGTCCCACCCTTCAGATATTGATAACCACTGATCAGATCCCCTCTCAGGCTTCTTTTCTCAAGGTTGAATAGTTCTCCAAATTGGTCACAGAATCATTGGGGTTGGAAGGGACCTCGAGAGATCATCAGATCCAATGCCAACGATCAAATATTTATTATTCTACAAACAGAAGATTTGCTGAATCTCAGTTTTATTATTACTCGTAACACATGATTTAGAAGGTTCTGGTGTCAGGTGAGCATAGATTTCCTTAAAAGAGCATCACCTCAGCTTCATGTAGGTGTGGAACTTTGGCCTTGCTGGCGTGAGGAAAAAAACCTACTTGAAAATAAGATTTGTTTAATGGTCAATTGGATGATCAGAGGTCCAGTAAATACCATGCTGTAAATACTCCACCACCTCTAAAGTTCTACCCTCTGTACATTATGTGCTCTTCTGCTTTGCACTCTTTCTAAATTTTGCAAATACAGAAAATCACCATAAAAGTTCTGGGCTCCAGCTTGCTGCCAACGCTCAGAACTCTCCAAGTAAAACTCAGGTGAGCTCTCCTCTGAGATGTAGTCAGATGGTGTTTCCAAGCTCCATTAATCAATTATTTAGTAACAGGAAGGATAAACATTTCACTGCATCGCTGATTTTCTAAGAGATTAAGGCTGGGGTTTCACAATTGTTAATGCCACATTTGGGCAATTCCTCATCCCTCAGAAAACAGATTCAGCCCAGGCAGGGTGTGAACACGCAGCCCTTCTGCGGATTCACAGTAACAGCGTGACCACCAGAGGAAAAACAATACCTGCTCTGCCTTAATACCTGCTGGGGTGAATTCATCATGCTGACAATTCCAAATAGCTGTGGATTAGATCTGTGGATTTACACCTGGGCTGCTCACAATTCCTGCGACTGCAGCATTTCGACGCGGCGTTACCATCCCTACAGCTGCGTTTCTTATCGAATCACAGAACCACAGACTGGGCTGGGTTGGAAGGGACCCCAAGGATCACAGAGCTCCAACCCCCTGCCACAGGCAGGGACACCAACCTCCAAGCCTGGAGCTACACAAGGTTGCCCAGGGACCCAGCCAACCTGGCCTTGAACACCCCCAGACACGGGGGCACCCACCCCCTCTCTGGGCAGCCCCTTCCAGCCCCTCACCACTCTCTCTGGAAAGAACTTTCCCCTAAGATCTCATCTAAACCTTCCCTCCTTCAGCTTCCCTCCATCCCCCTTGTCCTGCCAGTGTCTACCCTTTTAAAAAGCTGATTCCCCTCCTGTCTGTCTAAATGGCAGACTTCAATAGGCTCCAGAATATGAACTTGTTATCTTAGCTCACCTTCTGTAAGAAATACTTACCCACCTTAAAGCTGAGCCCATCAAACATGTGTAATTCAGGCTAAACTCATGCTCCTTATTAGGAATACTCTCACAATAAGGGAAGAATTGCCTGAAATTGTGTCCTTCAGCAGCTTTGGGATTCAAATTCACTCTTTTTTTCATAGAATGCTATGCAACATCCTATCTTAACTATCAGATCTCCAGTAGAACTGCTTATATATGCTGCAAAAAGGAGTGCAACAGGTTAAGTGAATACCCATCAGGTCCCTCTGCCTTCTCCCTCTCTCATACCCACTTGCTTAAGGCTGGGGTTTAATAGCTTTTTTCTGGACAAAGGAACCATAACCTACTCTCTTCTTCACCCTGTGTCACATGTAGCAGCTCAGTCATCATCCTGTTGAACAAAACCCTCTCAAACCACTCCGGGTGCTTCCTGAGGCACCTTAAAACAAGAGACACCAAAGACTGTGGGATGTAGAGTAGCAAAGACCCGTCCAGCCTGTCTGGAGCCCACAAAAGGAGAAGTGGGACCTGGAATTCCGGGTGATTCGGTTTCAGGGTTAAGCTAGCCGGCGCTGCGGAGGAAAGCGCTGTCCCTGCACGGAGGACAGTCGCCTCTGTGGCAGAGAGGTGAGCAGGGTGTTTAAAACACCCCACCACGTGGCAGAAAGCTGCATCTACAGTTACGAGAGAAGAACCGCGCAGGTTTAATGCGAGCAACGAGTAATTTCCACGAGGGCTGTCTTTTCTCGCACATTTCAAGTAAGAGAGACTAAAATTTTCATTACACTGGCTATCACAGTCTACTCACACAAAAACTAAGAATAGACCTGAGCCCAGAAAGACTTTTGTGTCTGCATTTGGTACAACAAATTTGTGTAATCATCTCTAAAATCTAAGAGAGTTCTGTATCTTCTGCTCCTTCCAGGACACTATTAAAGTGCCCTAATCCCATTTGCTCTCAGCAGAGATGCCCTCATTTCCCAAAGGCAGAAGCACAGTCCTTGCCATTATTATATCTGGGAAACTGGAGAACTCACTTTGGAATGATGTGCAAAGATCTGATAGTACTGCTGTTGTGCTGTAATAAATGATTGGACTCGATAGTAGAGACAGGCTCAGACCAAATCCTCAAGGCAAGGCATCTCCACATATTGTCAAAGCTTGTGCTCATCTTTAGTAATAACTTGGTGAGTAAAAGCCACTGTTGTAAAGCACAGCAAACTGTGTTTGCACACAGCCTGGCACAGGACCCGGCTTTGCACTTGTGGGAATAGTAATAGTATGCTCTGGGCTTCAAAGGGGACTCAGGACCTGCAGGAGGGGAATACAGCATGATTCCCCAAAGCCCAGAGCATCCATGCACCTTTCAGAAGGACTTCTCCCTGGATACTAAGCCACTGAGGACTCACTTGATGGTTTGGTAGTCTCCACGCAGCAATTGCCAGTGATGTAACGGTTCAGCAGTTTAATTCACATAATCAGCAGGTTGGAAAAGCCCTTTAAGATCATCAGGTCCAACCGTTCCTGTCCTGTGCTAAACCAGATCCCTGAGCACCTCATCTCCCCTCTGTTAAACACACCCAGGGCTGGGGACTCAGCCCCCTCCCTGGGCAGCCTGGGCCAGGCCCTGACAGCTCTGCCAGGGAAGAACTTTGCCCTCCCAGCTGAGCTGACCCTGCCCTGGGGCAGCTTGAGCCCATTGCCCCTTGTCCCGTCTCCTGTCCCCTGGCTGAAGAGACCAGCACCCACCTCTCTGCACCCTCCTGGCCCGCCAGTGGAGGTGGGGAGCAGGTCTCCCCTCAGCCTCCTCTTCTCCAGGCTCAACAGCCCCAGCTCCCTCAGCTGCTCCTCAGAGGATTTGCCCTCCAGCCCCTTCCCCAGCCTGGTTGCCCTTCTCTGGACTCTCTCCAGGACCTCCATGTCCTTCTGATGCTGAGGAGCCCAGAACTGGACCCAGCACTCAAGCCTCACCAATGCCCAGTCCAGGACAAAAATTGACTCAAGGTACCTTAAACGGGCAACAGAGAGCAGGAGTATGTTTGGACAACCCACATGTAATTCACCCTAATTAGGGCACCGAGGTGGGTTTTAAACCCAACAAAAGGATTGCATTCTCCCTAACCAAACTGAACTTGTCATCCTTAATGTTTGTACCACTTGGGACTGCAGCCCCAGACCACAGACAGGCAAAAAGAAAGAAATTAAGTTTACTCCCAGAATGAGAGCATTTTCCCTTACTGCCCCTGGTAGCAGATGCTAAACTTTAAAACCTGGAAGTTGTGGAAGAAGTGGCAGGTATTGTAAACACAACAGAACAAGATCCAGTAACTTGATGGCAAAGGATTTCACTGTTCTGCATCAGCATGACAAAACCCTTCATCAGAGGCTCCTACAGGAAGCAAATGGGATAAAAATGGAATGATAGGGGAATAAGCAGTTGGCTCACACAGCAAAGAAAGGTCGCTAGCAGGATGTACAATCATCTGTGCTGACAGCACGACCACAAGTGAGCTGGAACGTTAGCTGGACATCACGATGTACTCTGCAGAAAATGGCAATTGTTCAGGGTGATGCCTCACAGCCAGCGTGGATCTCAAAGAATGAGTGATGAAAGGGGACAGCGGAACATTAGGTGCAAAATAAAGTCTGTGAAGGAGACTGTTCTTTACTGTACCTACAGAGTGATGAGCTCTGAAAGAACCGTTACTACACGGGGACAAGAGCTTGGAAAAATGCATCCAGTTCTCTGAAAATAAGAGTTCAAGGATCATCCACAGTGGAGAAGGAAGAGTGAATTAGTTAATGGCTATTATGGAAGGAACTAGGAGTACAAAACGCCCTACTTCATAAAATCCAGTGACAACTGCATCTTAAACAGTGAAACCCCAGTTACCCTAACTAAGTTAAAGTAGGATGGGGAAAACACGCACTGCGTTAGATGAACATCTGTTTTGCTGCCTTATGGCAGATGGTTTGGGGTTTTTTTTAAATCCTATAAAGAATATTAAATATTTCCCCATCCATTAAAAACACTACATCCATAAAAGTCCCAGGAATGGCAATCTACACAGTTCAACTCTTACCCACCAGTACTTGCCTTGACCGGAATTTCTTGCTAGCCCAGTCAGTCAGGTTTTGAAGAACCTCTCACCTTTCACAATCATCACAGCTCATGCCAGCAGAGTGGCAAGAAAAAAGCTGTAGATAAGCAGTATTTTGACAGAGGATGACAAAGAATAAAGGCTGAAGTTCTTGGCATGAGTCTACGTAACAGGGTCCAGGCTCTGGAGAAGCATGTGCCGCCTCTGACGCAGGATCTGCCCAACTAACTGTGAGCATCTAACGCAGATGCCTACACCAGAGCAAGCTGTAAGCTGCTTTTGATGTCAGTGGAGATCTCATGCCATCCACATGACAGCTGTAGGACATCTGCATGATGTCAAATGATTTGTAACTCCACTGCAAGAGCCAAGAACTCGGTTGGATGTGCACTGCTCAAACTGGCGGAGAACAGACCCACATTAACTGGCCCAAGAGATACTGTCAGAGGAAGTTAAGACATGAGTTGCTGTGTGCACGTAGTTGGTTACCATGCAGCAACACAGATGCAACTACCTCCCTTTTTGGAAGATTGGAAGATTGCTGGTAAACACCAGTTATTCCTCAGCCAGGAAAAACATTCTCTCCGACAACGAACACTGTTGACAATTCTCACAGTGATTTACTCTAAGAGCAAATGAACAAGCAAATACCAGGGCCTTTTTTCCTGTTATATTTATTGTTCTTTTGGGAGGCACAATGTTAAGTTTTAGCTTTCACTCATTTTCTTTTCCCGTGGGTACAGGTTACATCGATCAACCTACAATCAGTATGTACTTCAGAAGGTCTCAAATCAAATTTTCACATTTCCTGATCTTAGAAGGGGCACATAGGCCAGACAGCAACAGCAGTAACTGAAAAAAAAGAACAGTTTAAGCAGTACTTGCTTAAAAGCTGCACTGACTGCTATATTAAGGCAGTTCGGTGAAAGTTGGACAGGCAGTTTCCTCAGGAAATGGAAAAAATTTTGCCTACAGAAAAACATTAACTGTGATTGAGAAGAGGCTTTTAGAAAATACTTCATCAGTGTGAAATTACATTGGTGCTACTCTTCCTTTAGTGAGAAAGGTATTAATGAGTGTTTTTGTTCAGATTTCAGACTTCTTGGCTATCCCTTTACCTTGCAGGAATGGCACAAAAAGAAGGCAGGTAGTGATGCTTCACTGTCACAAAAGGCAGAGGTTTCTCAGGGAATTAGGAATTCAGGCAACAGCTGCAGTCTCCAGAATCCCTCAGGCCGTGTTCTCAATGAGAAGAGCAATGCCTTGTCCACCGCCAATGCAAGCTGACCCAACCGCGTACTTCCCACCGCGACGCCTGCACAGGAAAGGTGACAGTGAAAATTAAGTAAATCTCTGAAACCAGAGGAGCTGTTGTCCTGTTTTTCTGAAAGGAAATTAGCCACCCACTGGGCACTACTAAAGATGACGCTTTGGACTGTGTATGTTCTTCTCTTTCTAGAAAAGTACCATCAAAACTCAGCTGGTGTTGAAATATTTCTGTAGCAAAACAGGAAGTTGCAAGCCTGAGCCTTTTACCAACTGAAAGATGGCATGTTGCATTGTTCTTAGAAATGTAAAATGGCAAGGGATGGCATTATGGGATGCTGGTGGTTTCAGCACATAATAAAAATGGCGTAAGTAAAATAGAATTTTGTTGCCAAAGTAGCTTTGAAAAAGCTAAGTCTTCTGCAGCACGCTCCAGGAAAGAGTTTTGTGCAAGGTGCAAATTAACTCAGGCTTTAGGGTTGAACAGTAATATAGTGCTGCAAGTATGAACAAATGGATACAGTGATCTCTGCCCTGAGGAGAAAAAAGTCAGATAAAAACAGCTACAAGTGTATCAAGCAAGCCAAAAGAGTAAAACTTTCTGAAAATAGTCTAGAGGAGAAAGGTCATTGCAAAGCCTTTTACATCCATCCTGTTAAGAAAAGAACAGACCTTGCTCAAAGGCTGCTTCAATAAAGGAAGCCTTTCCATGGACTATCGTGGGCATGCACTGGATCTAGAGGGAGCAAAGAATCCTGTAGTGACAACGGACAGGAACAGGAGGAGGTGAGCTGGAGGACACAGACTACCACACAAAGGTGACAGATTCACAGGGAAAGCCACTCCCTTTTAGTGAGGAGAGCGGGAGAGCTTAAAGGATGCACGCTGCCAGATTTTAGTCACAGAGCATCTGTGCTAAAGATCTTCTGCAGGTATGAACAGCCCAGCATCGCGCTCGGTACCAGCAGCATCGCGTCCCGCACGTACCGTAACTCGTGGACCAGGTGAGCTGTGATCCGTGACCCCGAGGCGCCCAGGGGGTGGCCGATGGCGATGGCGCCTCCGTTGACGTTGGTTTTCTCAGGGTCAAGACCCAAAGCTTTCTCGACTGCCAGATACTGCGGCGCGAACGCCTCGTTCACCTGGAACATCAGGGAAGCAGCACAACTGATCAGGTCTGACACCCCACGCGAGCTCTCAAGCTGGGTGCTGCTTCTGGGGGGTCAAATCCTCTGAGGAGCAGCTGAGGGAGCTGGGGGGTTCAGCCTGGAGAAGAGGAGGCTGAGGGGAGACCTTCTCCCCACCTCCCCTGCCCTGCCAGGAGGGTGCAGAGAGGTGGTCGCTGGTCTCTTCAGTCAGGGGACAGGAGCTGGGACAAGGGGCAATGGGCTCAAGCTGCCCCAGGGCAGGGTCAGCTCAGCTGGGAGGGCAGAGTTCTTCCCTGGCAGAGCTGTCAGGGCCTGGCCCAGGCTGCCCAGGGAGGGGGCTGAGTCCCCACCCCTGGGTGTGTTTAACAGGTGGGTAGGTGGTCTGTTAAGCCATATCAGGGATCTGGTTTAGCACAGTACAGGAACGGTTGGACTCCATGATCTTAAAGGTCTTTTCCAACCTGCTGATTCTGTGATTCTGTGATTCTGAGATTCTGTGATTCTCCAGGTCACTTTGACTGAGAAAAATATTAAACACTGTCCAAGTGAACTTGAACAACATACAAATTGTCAGGGCAACCCAACATAAATTCAAATCCTTCTGGCACATGTGATACAAAGGAAGTGCATGGTGTGTTTTATTTAAAGAAGGTGTGGTGTATTCTGATTGCAGTGTGTTCACAAAAACCCTACTGCTCTGATAAAAACCATCCTCGTTCACAGAGAAGTGTGTCTTATGAGAACAGTAACAGTCCAGACAACAGAGTAAAACCTCACGTTGCAGTGAGAATATTTTCCCTGCAGAATGCTAACATGCCATTTTCAACTTCCATGTACCTGGCATTTTTGTTAAGACTCTGCAACCACGTGGTAGAAGCTAGATGGAGAAGAGGTCAGGTGGATGAGGTAGGACAGGTGGGCTCCAGACACACAGACACACCTACATAGTGATGATGGGCTACAGGTCTGAGTGGAATCTTTCATAGAATCACAGACTGGGCTGGGTTGGAAGGGACCCCAAGGGTCACAGAGCTCCAACCCCCTGACACAGGCAGGGACACCAACCTCCAGGCCTGGAGATACACAAGGTTGCCCAGGGCCCCAGCCAACCTGGCCTTGAACACCCCCAGGGATGGGGCACCCACCCCCTCTCTGGGCAGCATGTTCCAGCCCCTCCCCACTCTCTCTGCAAAGAACTTCCCCCTAAGATCTCATCTCCCCCTTCCCTCCTCCAGCTTCACTCCAGACCCCTTGTCCTGCCAGGCTCTGCCCTTGGAACAAGCTGATTCCCCTCCTGTTCCTCTGCTCCCTTCAGGGACTGGCAGGCTGCAATGAGGTCCCCCCACAGCCTTCTCTTCTCCAGCCTGACCCAGCCCAGCTCCCTCAGCCTCTCTCCATAGGGGAGCTGCTCCAAGCCCTCTAATCCTTCCACTAAGAAGATCAGTAGTAACGATACTGTTCATGTTCCTTACCTCTACCAAATCCATGTCCTTCAGGGTCAGTCCTGCTTTCTTCAGAACCTCAGTAATTGCAGGTACAGGGCCTGTGTGGAAATGGTATGCACGGTCAGTTAAGTAACAAATAAATCAGAGTGACTCATAAACACGTTCTGTATAGGACAGCTTCAGGAAGCTTCACCAGATCCCATCCCATAAGCCTCTGTGCAGGAAATGAATTCTGGATATGCCCCTCACCTGCTTTATTGGGTAGCAAGAGAACTCCTCAATCTCCAAACTACTTGGCAGCCTTCTCAACACACTGCCAGGGAAAGTGAGGGGTGTCATTAGTGCTGCACAGCTATGTTGGTAAACACAAGCATAGCTTTCAAGTCAGGAGAACTGACAGTCCCCTGCCAAACAGAACAACTGCACAACAGTTTTGAAGCCTTCTCCTTCCCAGTAACACTGGTTTGGCTTATTCCTCCCTCATAACTTGCAGCCTCCAGGTATGCAAAGCAGAAAATGGCAGGCTGTGGTGGAGTTTGCTGTCCTGTGTTTAGTTACAGGTATTGTTTTGATGCAATGAATACAATTTATCTGAATACAATTAATTTTATTCACATCAAAAAAGCTTTTAGAGTATTTCCTTGGACCCAGGTCCAGTCAGCTAAAGACAGTTAAGATTCTTTGGGTTTTTTTGTTTTAAGAATAATACAGAATTTGTCAATAAACTGTTCTCTGGAAGAAAGCTGACATCTGCGACCTAGTATAACCCACTAGAGGAGAGTAATCTCAAAGCACAGCTACCTAAGGAAAGAAACACTCATACAGCATATGAAAGGGCCAATTAGATATGTGCTTGTAGGACAAAGATATTGAGGTGTTAGATGGAAACTGATCACTAGACAAAAAACCCCAACAATCCTAAAACGTTAACAACCCTAAATGCTATCTCACTACCAAAAAAAGGGTCTTGGAAACTCATAGCTCAAAGAATAAAAAATTAAAAAAAATAATTAAATGACCAAAGAGACAGAAAAATTAAAAGAAGAAAGCACTCAGATCAAAGCTCAGTGGATTATTAGAAATGCTCAGGCAGTTTAATGCTAGACTTTAAGCGCATCTCACTGTGGAATGCCTGTTATGTGTGAGAGCAATGGGAAGGTCTCACGTGGACAACACAAAGACCATTAATGACACCCAAGTACTTCTTCTGCGCCCTTTTTTTTTATCTAGTAATGAATTCTCTCAGCAGACAATGTGAGGCAGGGCTCCCTATCACTGTCAGTATGTGAAAGGCCGGTTGCTCAGTCCAAGCTCCTGTTCTCAGATCTGTTCCTGTCATGTCAATGAATTTCATCTGGTCCTTTTCAGTTGCTAGGGACAAGCTGTGGTGTTAAGGAGTTAGGATACTAACTGTTCCCCCATATGATTTATGAAGTTTTTAAACAAGCTAAAAGAGTTGCCTGACCTAGAAAGAATGGGCTAGTTTAGAAAGCACAATGACAGCACGAAGTCTAGTGAAAGAAACCTTCCCTCTACATTTGCTTTGAAGATTGTGTTAGTCAGATAGTCCGATGAAGAAAACAAATCTGACAATACCTCATTTGCATTTCTACTGACACATGGAACCAGTCAACAATGATCTCTCTGAACAGAGGGACAGAAAGGAACAGCCATGCTGGCATACAATGCTGTCTACAAACTAAACAGAAGGGACAAATCCTGGGGTGTCTGGGTTGGCTCTGAGGTTTGCTGGCATTAACAGCCTCCTGAGGAGGAAGCATAAAATATGGGACTCACAAAAAGAAAAAGAAAATTAGTTGCTTTGCCAAAATAATACGTGAACAGATGTGTATCCTGGAATCCAGTCTTAGCTCAAGCAACTGAAGGAGCCAATACTCCTTCAGTAAGAGGTGAGAAAGACAACTTGTAGCTACACAATTAAGAATGGGATTTCAGGCTTACAAATAAGCTAAATTAAATTTCAGGAGAAACCTGGTTTTAAAAATGCTGTCAGTGTCTATTTTTCAGCCTTATAAACAGAGAGAGTAAAATAAGGTGCCCAGAGGACTACAATCCAGTGCTAATGCTACACATCAGGCACCACATCTCACCTAAGCTGAGACGTGGTTCAGTCCCTCTGCATGAGATGGATGGACTGAGGCAGAGACACGGGCAGTAAGGCACACGAGCGTGGGCACAGCTGCCAGGCACAGCACACTGCAGCCTTCCTCTCCTTCCTTCAGAACGCCCAACCCAGTAACATTTTAACGCTGCTTGACGCTACAGAATGATGTGCTTTATTGCCACTTACCAATGCCCATTATGGAAGGGTCACAGCCAGCTGAGTGATAGGCAACCACCCTTGCCAGAGGAGTCAGACTGTGCTTTTTAAGCGCTGATTCACTGGCGATGATGACAGCACCAGCTCCATCACACACTCCCTTGCAAGAAGATACAAAAGCATTCTTAGGAGAGAAAATACAAACAGAAAAAACCCCAAACCCACACTTTACACTAGATATGCCCCTCAAAAAAAAAAGGCTTGTATTCAAGACACTATTATTAACATTTAACAATTGTATTAGCAGTTATTCATAACAACAAACCTTCTCTACTCTGTGGACTGTGAAAGAAAGTTAAATACAGAACTTTAATTCATTTCAATTTTTTATAAAAGTAAAATACATTTCTTCCACTTAATGTCTCCCTTACACTGGAAATATCTTGCAAGGACATTATTAATATTGGATAGCATATGTACTATTAATTATAAAAGAGACTTTACAGAAACCTATACTCACTGTGGCTATGATCTGTTTTAGGCATGAATTCAGATTATAGGATCACAGTGGTCCTTTCTGTCCCAAAGAACATTAATCAATTACCAAGATAATGACCGTAAGAGGAACAGTCTGTAATGACAGGCTGCTAAGCACTCAGTCTGCTCTGGGCAAGAGCAAAATGTGGTTTGGTTTACAGAGGATACTGATTGTGATACCAAGATGAGCAGCAGCAGCAGCAGGATGCCCACTAATATAATGCAATATATATTATACAATTTTTAAAGCAAATATTCTGTAGTTGTTGCCCCCAAAAGAACGCAGTATGGCTAATTCCACACAGCCACTGCATAATTCAAAGCTGATGAGGAAGTGTCAGTGCCACACTGGAAGAACAGTGACAACCCCCAGAATCAAATTTGAAGGATCCCCTTCCAGCCCCTGCCTTCTTGGGGCTGGAAGAGCTAACCAGAGGCATTCAACAGCAGAATCAGAAATCACGACATACCACTGACAGCCAAAGGTGGCTCAGTGAGATATAAATACAGTGACAATAAATTTGGAGAACCTCAGGGATTGCACTTTCACAACCCAAGGCTCTGACATACTCACTGAGGCATTCCCAGCAGTCACCGTTCCATCCTTTTTAAAGATACATGGGAGTTTTGCCAGCTGTTCCAGAGTGGTTTGGGGTTTTGGGTGCTCGTCCTTTTGCATGCTTTCTTTTCCCTTTTTCGTTTTCACTTCAATTGGTGCCATCTCAGCATTAAAGTAACCAGCTTCTTGGGCTGCAACCACAAAGAGGAAAATAAAAGGCCTCTGATAAAAACACCAAGAGGATTACACAGCATAACCAAACAATCCATGTTCATGTGCACACAACTTTTGCCCTGCTTCAACGAAGAGTTCAGAGACAGTATTATTTATGCTTTATTTTGCTTAAGTAGGCTGGTTGGTGGTTTACTGTTTATTTGGGGTTTTTTTTCAGAAACTGTGCAAAAACACTACAAACACATTCTCAAACTTCTCCAAAGAAGGTCTCAAATCTTAAAGTGTTATTTTAGCTTTAAATAACTGATCTCTTTTTTTTTTTTTTAACCACTACATTTATTTTTGGTAACCATCCCCCTGCATTGTTGTTCTACTCTGCAGCTTATCAGAGGGACAAGAACCTGCACATCTCACTCGGAGAGGTAAGCAGAAATGAAAGCTGAGCCACATTTCTTGATAACCAGAGTAAGTTACTGTTATATCAACTAAGAATCCATCCAAGCCTCTCCTCCACAGAGTCTCACAGTCATGATCTTAGAATGGGATTCAGCTGCCTAAACAAGCTGAGACACTTTAAGGCATTGTAGGTATCATATGTAGTGCACCTATGGTCATCTAAGATGACACTAGATGCCAATATTCAGGCACCTAAACACTACCTTTTGTGCCCGCAACACTGATGTGAGCACAGAGATTTAAAATCAAAACTTCTGTCTCCCCAAACTGAACAAAGACTCTGAAACCACTTCAGATCATTCCACGGATGTGATTTAAATTCCAAAAAATTGGAATTGCCAGATTTGGTGCTGTTTATCTATCTATGTGCTTTCTTGGTAAACTGTACAAAGCCTTTTTCTTTCCTGGTTAGCCACAGGACTCTTTTTAGTGTGGAATAAGATGAGCCAGTCATAGCCAGCAGAAATTTAAAAATAATCCTAGAAAACAAGAAAAGAAGCAAAAGCCTCTTCAGAAGCACAGTTTCCAGCACAGGTTCTGGAACGGCAGGAGTTAGCTAACAAGATCAGCAGGAAGGTAACAGGTGATTAAGTTACAAAATGCACTGCTACAGCTATTACAGCTCTTGGAAAGGGGCTCATTACTTAACCTGCTGATAGGCACAAGACCTGACTCAGTATATTCAAAGTCAAACCCCCTAGGAGCAGGCTAACTGCACCACAGGGCAATCAAAAGCATGAACTGCAGCATCTGCACATCGCCGCGCCTGCAAATCAAAAGGCAAATCACCCCATGGTGCATGAGCTACACAAAATTTAGGATTACTCAGAATCAATGCTAAAAATGACCTAGCTTTGAAACTGCTATCATGTGAAGGGCTCCAGCCCTGTATTCACTCACCAGCTTTGCACCTCTGCTGTGTTTTGAGCGCGTACCGGTCGCAGTCCTCTCGCGTGATGCTGTATTTCGCTGCCAGGTTTTCAGCTGTAACTGCCATCGGAATCTTGACGTGTGAGTCTGTCAGGCCTTCCCACAATGTGTCTTCCAACTGCATGGAACATTACACACAGAAAATCATAAAAGCACAGCAGTAAAGCAACATGAACACCCGTTATTGGCAGCTTCTAATTATCCAGCAACCTCCTGTAAACTGGTGTGTCTCTGTAGGATGTATTCAGCTTACTTACAGATACTTCACCTAAGTTAGAACAAACACACTGCAGAACAGTATGCAAGTTCTTGTGTGTTATTTTACTCCATCCATATTGTGCTCAAGTTCTTTCCACTCATTTGTGGCCCCAAGAGGTTTGGAAAAAGCCTCTAATTCTTAGCATTCCACTGCTGCACACATTATTTGTTAGACCCTAAGAGAAGACACAGTTGTCTTCCTGGTTGCTGAGAAGGAAAGGTTGAGGAACTGTGAAGAGGCACAGCAAGCTCCTGATTCTTTGGCTCTTTCTCTCCTGTCGGGTAAAATCACCTTGCCTGAGTCGAAGGCTGCTGTGAGTAAAACATCTCAGATGAGAAACTACCCAAATCTGACTTCACTTAACCTGATAAAGACAAGCCCAGCCAGTCCAGATGGGCTTTGCCATCTCTCTGTCCCCAGTAAAGCTCCTCAAGGTAAATCACTCAATCACGATTCAATTATCTCGATGGTAAGAACCCAGCACATCTATGAGACTGAGTATTATCAGCAAGACCTTGTGTTCTCAGGAGGAACTGAGGCTTACTCCCAGGTGCCACACAAGATTCACAGCACAGAGCTGAGCATTCTTCACATTCACCACTGCTATAAAGGAAAAACAGCACAGAAAAAAAACCACACCAAGTGCTGAAACCCTGAACTACCTGAATTTGTCATTCAGATGTTGGTTATGACCCACTGAGTGAAGGGTAGTTACCAGAGCAGATCAAGATCCTGCTGCAGATTTCCCCACAGCATTCACTAAGGGTGTATCTTCAGAAGAAAAGGTAAAAATAACTTATCTCTCAATGGATTTAATGTCAGGTTTTCATTTTTTAAATTGAGAGATGCTTACAGCTTGGAGGTATGCATGTTCTTAACCACTCCATCCACCCATTGCTAATCTCACACCTTTACCTAAACTGCACATGCCTCACAGCTTCTGACATCAGAAAAGGTTTTATATTGTACACAGTGCTTTGATGGGTTTTTTTAACAAGGGAACTAAGCTTTGTGCCTGAGAGTTTATTCAGATGTTTAACATGGAACAGGAATTTGAAGGTAGTTTTGGAAAAGCCAGAAAACTGTCATGCTTAATGAGATTGCCTGAACCTTATCTACTGTCTTGATAATGTCTGAATACTGGATAAATGCTTTGAGCAACTAAATGTGGAGCTGATCTCCAGTAATTTAATTTGCAAGGATATAGTGTCTACAGGCCTGATGCTTCATACTTCCCTACAAGCATGACTTTGTTCAGAGAAAAGAGAAAAAAACAGTAAAAAAAAGTACTAGACCTTGAGTTCTGCTCCTAATCTGGTTCCAAACCGAATGTTTCGAACTGCATAAGGAGCCTGGCTCATATTTTCAGCTCCACCACACAGAACAACTTCTGAGTCATTGAGGCAAATTTCCTGTCAACAGAGAAACAAAAGATATCAAGGATTCAGTTTGCTGGTGTTGTTTTAGAAAAAGACCTTGTCACCTACAAAACCACACAGAGAATCAAGCTTGGCCACCTGTACATTAACAAAGGGTTAACCTTTCTATTAAGATTGGGGCCTGTCTCTTTCATCACATGTTCCTTCTCCCTCCTCTCAGCAAGGAAGGACTGTATCAATGAGGGAAGAAGAGAATAGGGGTGCAAACGTATGACAGAGCTGAGCAATAAAGCCACTAAGCATCTACATGCTTCTGTGTTTAGGTTCAGAGATGGTTGAGCATATTTTCTCCCATCCAGCTGAAAATGTGAGTGATAGAGAGACTTTGGTGGGCATCTGGCCTCCACCCAGGGTCAAACCACCAGAGTCCTTTACTGGCACCTACCATGAGGCTTGGGAAAAAGGGAGGGGTGGGGGGAGGTGTTTTAAGGTGCCATTTTACTTCTCATTGTCTGACTCTGGTCTCATTGTATAGTGTAGTGTCATAAATTAAGAGTTTTCTTTCCTTTATTCCATGCTGAGTCTGTTCTGCCCATGACACTGATTGTGGAATGGTCTCTCCCTGTCCTTATCTCCACTCCTGAGCCTCTCAATATCTATTTTCTCCCTGTCCAGCTGAAAAGGAAAGGGATTGACAGAGTGGCTTTGGTGGGTGTCTGGCCTCCAGCCAGGGTCAAACCACCACAGACTCTTCTCAAAAGGCACACACATTAAACTTCCAAGCCTGAAATAAGATGTTATGATTCTAAAAAAAAAGAAAGAAAGAAAAAAAGACACATCATTTAACATTAGTCAGGTAAGCAGCCAACAGAAATCCCCAAAACATACTAATTCCTCATTGGCAAAGTCCATAGACCCTAAAAGCCCTAATTCCTAAACGCACCAGCAGACTACTCAGTAATTCCACTTCCTTCAAAGATTCACTCTATTGGGACAGTTTGTGGATTGGAATGGAAGCAGACAAAATTGTCTTGATAGTCATTTGAGATGTCTGGTTAATAATGACTGATTTTTAGTAATATGTGCTGAGAGACTTCCCATAGTTACCAGAAACTTTGTGCACATGCAAGCAGCTCAGAATAGAACCTGCAGAAATCATAGAGAAAAATTAATGTACTGACAAAATGCCATCTTTGGAGAAGATCTCACACCTGAGTGGTCAAATTCTCCAACAGATTTTTTTGTTCAGTGTAGACTAATGGGCATAACCTCTGCAGAAAGCACGAGCAAAACCAGTCAGATGGGTATGACCATGAACATGTAAACTTAACTATACATTGTCTTCCACAGTTTCTCTTTTAGAGGATCAGCTCTAAAATACTTCTCCAGTCAATGGGAACTTTTTTTCTAAAAAAAAACCCCACCCAAACCCATCACTATGTGGTTGCACAAATATTCATAAAATACCCTTTCATTTGTAAAGTCTAGACTGCTGCAAGTTGTAGACAGCTGGTCTGTATGAGCAAATGAAATACAAATCACTACACCACTCTGCCATTTTACTGAGTGGTTTTGGCCAGCCACTCAAAAAGATGTTGATTTTTCTTCTATTTTAGAAAAAGCAATGCTCTAAATCATCTTATCCATAAGAGGGTTTGGCTCTTTGAACAAAAAGACACTTGAATGCATGGGTTGGGGTTTGTATTGCCAGCAAGGTGAGAATATAAACAACAACCAAAAGATCAAAGTCTGCTGTGGCTCTGCTGGCCAGATTCCCCTTCTTACAGACAGGATCACACAGACCAACTCCTGCACAGCTGAGCTCTGTTTCATAGAATCCCAGACTGGTCTGGGTTGGAAGGGACCCCAAGGATCACAAAGCTCCAACCCCCTGCCACAGGCAGGGACACCAACCTCCAGGCCTGGAGCTACACAAGGCTGACCAGGGCACCAGCCAACCTGGCCTTGAACACCCCCAGGGATGGGGCACCCACCTCCTCTCTGGGCAGCCCCTTCCAGCCCCTCCCCACTCTCTCTGGAAAGAACTTCCCCCTAAGATCTCATCTAACCCTTCCCTCCTCCAGCTTCACTCCATCCCCCTTGTCCTGCCAGGCTCTGCCCTTTTAAATGGCAAGACAATGTTTCACTGGCTAACACGTGCTGCATTCCTTGTGTTAAACTCAAAATAGCTGTGATGAAGATTTTTAAAACCAACCACCAAAATACAGTGCTGTGGAGGCTGGGATCCTGCTCAAAGCCATCCAAGGCAACGGGAAGTCTCTACCATGTTAAGACTCATACACCCATCTCTTCTCACAGGTTAACAGCATGAGAAAGCTGTAAAAAATACAAAAAAAAAAAAAAAAAAAGAAAGAAAAGCTCTGTACCTGACATCCACTGGCAATGGACTGGAAACCAGAGCCACACAGCCTGTTGACCGTGAGGGCTGGAACGGGGACAGGAACTCCCACACGCAACCCAACGTGTCTGGCAATATAAATGGCATCTGCTGAGCTCTGCAGGCAGAACAAACAGGAGGTTTTGTTAAATTCTTAATTAATTTGCAATGTTAAAAGCCTGGAGGGGAAGTCAGAAAGGTGTAATTGCAACACTGATAGAAGATGGTGCATGTTGAGTAGAAATCCTGCTAGTCATGAGAAGCACTTTGACTCGCTGCAGAGACGCCACCTGTACGATCAGGTGGGGCCAAGGTATGCTTCACAGGCACTTTAAAGAGACTGTGCATCTTCAGAGGTAGGCAAGAGGCCAAAAAAGGCACTACAGATATTAAGACTGAAGTCAGCAGCTTAATATTGTCGTGTTTTCCCTCATCACTTATTTTCAAAACTGCATACAGACAACAGACTGGCTAAGAGCAGATCCTGAATGGCAAGCAGCAGTTCTTTCAAGGTAAATTAAAACTCTTCAGACAAGCAGGGGAAGGCCCCTGAGAGAAGGCAGCGTGGAAAAGGCAGAGATGCCACTGCTGCTTTGTGAAATTTCCTAACTGTGATATTCTAATTGGACCCTGGCCTGCTCCAACAATGAAATCTCATTTCTCCAAAGCTTTCCAAAGATGCTTCTATGACACTGCTGTTTGAAAAGCAGAGTACCCCACGCAGAGCAGCTCGCTTCAGAACTCACCCCTTTAATGAGCCAACATGGAGAAAGAAAATCAGGCTTCCACATTTCAACCACTGAGTGGGCAGATGATGGTGATCACTGGTACAGAATAAACAAACTGCAACCGCCCTGCTGATGGTTTGTAATGGATCTGTGTGACCTGTCCCAGGGACCCTGCTTTGGTAAGAGGGGTGGACTCGATCTCTGAAGGTCCCTTCCAACACCTACAGTTCTGTGATTCTGTGATCTTTTCCAAACAGAGAGAACAGAGAGGTTCTTGGGGATCATGCCTTAAGCTAGCATGTATTATAAAAGTAAAGTTCTGTGCACGACACTACTTTCTGAAGCAAGTTCAGGGGAAAAAAAAAATAATCTAATTGAGCCACCTCTGTGGAAGAAGGGGAATGTAAAATGGTCATATATTCACAGTTACTTAAACATAATCAAATAATACTTTAAACGAATCCAGGATCTATTGAAACACAATTTCAACTTGAAAATACATTTTATTGGGAGAAAGCTATTTTTTTTGAGTGAAAATATTACAAGATATTTGGATGCAGCAATTTTTGGTTTTTTTTTTTTTCTAGGTCACAGTTCTTGCAAAACTTCAAAAGCAGCTGAATATCCTTCTGGAGGAACACTGCACATTCTTCCCTCATCATCACAGTTCTCACATACTTTTTTCTTCTGCACCCTTGAAGCACACGGTGCAAAGTCAGGGTGCCTGCCCACAATGGCAGTGAAGTTAGAACACGAACCCAAACCAAACCAGAAATGCCTTTTGCCTTCTTGTCTAAAGCAAAGGCTGGCATCCAGATACGCAGGCAAGCACAGTTCTGCTCTGCATACAATAGCATCTACATCACAAGCTCCTTGGAAAAGATGTGACTATCCAAATGTGAATGCCAATCAAGGCATGTATCCTTCCAGCTCAAACTCATACTCACTCAAAAACATTCAAGGAAAATGGATTCAGATCAGTTACAGTCTCCAGAAAGAAAGGGAACGCTCACTGAAGATTCACTGATCATTGAGCTACACAACTCGAGTTATTAAAATATGAAAAATGTACCAGGATTAGCAACTAAGCATCTAATGACTCCAGTTTTTTAGAAGATCAGCTTGTCCTAGTTTAGTACCTTTGGTACTAAAAAAGCAAGCTAAGGCTCGCTCCCAATAACTTCACAGATCATGCAGGGTATGTCCCTTAGACACGAACAGGAAACACTACACTATAAAGGCTACTCACCCTTTCTGTTTCCCCCTGTTGCTTTATTCTTGTCTGCAAAGGAGAAGTAACTATCTATAGCTCCACACCAAAGGGGATGACCGAAATAATCACTGAGCAGTACATGTTCTGTGCTACCAACCTGCATGACGCTGCCGACGACGACGCTGTCAATGATCTCAGGGGAGACCTTGCCAGCAGCCAGCGCGGCCCGCGCAGCGTGTTCGGTCAGGTCGGTGGCTGTGAAGTCCTTCAACAAACCTCCATAGGTCCCAAAAGGAGTTCGCTTTGCTGCCACAATGAACACACCTGCAACACGAGCAAGACTCACCCAGAGTTTAGCAATCAGAAAATCACCGTGGCGGCCTCAACCAGCTAACATCCTAAGTACACAAGAGGGTTTGTAAATAAATATAGACCATAGGAAGCCATACAGTCAAGGTAAGTAAGGTATAGGATATAGCAATGCTTTAGACTGGGAAGGCATGCAGGATTGATGGTGTTGCAGTTTTGCATAGTTGGCTACTGAGAGGGGGCCAGGTGTTACAGAAAATGGCTGCTAGAGTCTTCTGCCAGCCTGCTTGTAGCGCCTCTGAGAATCACATACAGGAGACAAAGACTCCATCAGAACACGGAGTGCCAGGAAGATCACAATTTTGGCCCATTAAGGGCATTGGGATGTCTATTTGCATATAAATGTAAGCAGTTGACAGACACAAAAGGCCGGGAAGACTGGGGAGGAGACGTCCAGGTACATGGGCGAGGGAGAGATTGCCCCTGCAGCCCGAGCTGAAGCAGGTGGAGTAGCTGGAGGAAAGGACCCATGGAGGAGGCAGAGACCCGACCTGCCCGGTGGAGAGGCTCCATGCTGGACAGAGCCGGTGGAGAGATAGAGAAGATGCCGTGACTGACGTTGGGATGAGCCCTGCCAGCACAAGCGACCTCCAGAGATGAGCCAAACGGGTTTGCTGGGGGAGGCATCATAGCCCCGTGGGGGACTGGGACTGAGAGACACTGGGATTGGTTGCTGCCTGCCAGAGCAGAGATGAAGCCCGGGGGGAAGAGATTTGCCTTGGAGAAAGTTCCTGGAGGACTGTCTCTCCTGGGTGAGATCCTAGGGTGCAGCAGGGGGAGGGGGTGTGGAATGGATGCCCCCATCCCGGCCGAGAAGGGAACCATCTTGCAAGGGACTAACCAAAGCCCCCATCTCCTAGTCCCTGCCCCCCGTCCTGTGCTGGGAGCAGGAGAGGGGAAGAAGGGAGCAAAATCATGGCTAAAGGGCAGTCTGCTTTAGAATGGAGGGGTGGGGGGAAGGTGTTACCCAGACCCCCATTTCCCCAGTCCCTGCCCCTCCTGGGCTGCGACCGGGAGGGAAGAAGGGAGCAAACTTCTAACTCAAGCCTGCTGAGGAGGGAGTGGGGGGGGAAAGTGTTTGCCTGGTTTGCATTTGTTTCAAGATTGTTGGTTGCACTCCTGACTCTGGTTCTTTTTCACTGTTTTCTCTTTAGAGTGGTGTAATAAATTAGATAACTTTTCTCTCCTGCACTCTGTGTTGAGTCTGTTTTGCCCGCGTCATTAACGAGTTTGCCTCTTGAGCTGCCCAATTATGTTATTTCTCCCCTGTCCAACTAAGAAGGGGAGTAACAGACTGATTTTGGTGGGCGTCTGGCCTTTGGCCAGGGCTCAACCGCCACAGATGGCCAGAAAGAAACGTTGGGAAGATTGCAGAAACACTCTTTTTTTAATAGAGGTTTGAAAAAAACAGGTAGTTTGGGTACTGAACAAAGGAGGCTGCCAGATCTACATCAGTGCTAGTGTAATAAAAGCTTGGAAGTAACACCCATGAAATCTCATGGCAGACATCATGAAATGCTCCGATGAAGAACAGTTCTTTTAAGAAACTAAGAGGCCATTCCCTCATCCTAGAAGAAAGAGCAGATTCTTGGCTTACACTCTGAAATAGTTTTCACAAAGGAAAAAGAAAAAGCAAATAATAAAACAAACAAACAAAAAATCAAACCCCAATCCCCAACTTTTTACATGCATTTTAACTTTAAGTCCTCTAACTGAAGAGGAAAATGACATTCCCTAACCAAGAACTCCATGCTATTTCCAAAATTTCACAGGCCACCTAAGCCGCTTTAGAATCAGTCTTCCAGTTTCAGAGAAGAAAATTCAGTTTTCAAGAGTCAGGGGAGCATGAGCGAGTGCCTGTTGCATCCACCAGGAGCAAGGTACATGAATTCCAGCTTGGAAGAAGCTGTCTCTGAACTGAACCAAACATTACTGGCTGCCTGTGACAGCAGCACTCAGTGACTGCGCTCAGGGACACATGGGAGGCAGGCTGTGAACTTTCCCCCAGTTTAATGACAGAGCTCACACCCCCCATTTTTTTTACAGCTGCTCTGAAGAATCCACAGCTATTTTAAGCAACGCCAGGATAAATGCAGATCTGAGAATGAAGGGAAAGGAAAAAGCCTGTTGACGAAGCTGCTCGTGAGCAAGGTTTCCAGGCCTGCCCTTGGGGGCCATGTGATCCCTGTGTTCTTTGGCCGGCTTGTCAGGGAGAGGGTGCTCCTCTGTCCTGCCTGTACTTGGATCCCAGGCTGCATGGTTTATAGAACAGGTCTTTCCAAAACTTATGAAGGTCAAGCTTGCTCCACTGATGAGGACCTGAGCACACTGCTGGGACCTGAAACCGGCAGTGAATACACTCAGCTCACCCAGGAAATACTCTGGAGTTAGACTGAGCAAGAGCTGTGGCTCCAGGATAGGGACAAACAGAGAAAGCACTGATGTTTTCAAAGCCACGAAGATAGCAACACAGATTAACACCCTCAGGCCCTGGTGCTGCCCATGGGCTTCTTTCTGGGGCACCCAGAAGACCTTAGAAAGAAGCCTTTGCTTCCCTCAAAAAGCCTACTGTTCAGATTTCAAAGTGCAGGCAGAATCCCACAGTCACCAAAAAAATCTGCCTCAGGAGGTCTCTGTGTATCCAGAGGTCTGAGAAGTACCAAAGCCAGTGCTGTGGGGAATGTCCTCTACCCAGGCTGGGAACTGACCCCTTGTTAGAGACACAGCGGGTGCAACACCCATCAGCACTGTTCACTCTTCATTTAATCACTGCTTAACTGACATCAGCAAGCAATTCAACTTAGTCCAAAACAATTCCTAACCCACTGACTGGGGAGGATTTTTTTTTCCCCTTTGGTTGTAGAGTTATTTTTTTTAAAGCTGAAAACTACTAACAGACACAACATGTGAAGCCCTACAAGGTGAGGATGCTTTTAATGGATTTATGCTTATGGAAAACAGGCCTGTTCAACACAGCCACTGCAGAGTTAGTCCCAGGTGACATATTCAGTTTAGACCAGTAGCTTTCATTTAACTGTCCAAAATGTGTTGTATTAATAATAATGTATTGACTGTTAAGTTTGAATCTTCATGTTACTGATACTTGTGGGGAAAAAAGATGACCCTTAGCTCTTCTAAGGATTACCTCATCTTCCTAAACTCATCTTCCCTGCAGCAACGCAGGCCCTCTTATCCCCTTGCCACTGCTCCTCCCACCCACTGACTTTCATCCCCCTATCTCTGCAACTGTGCCAGCAATACCTGATGAGAAGGCTTTGCTGCTGACCCACTGAGGGATATGATCAAGCACAAAAAGAACTTGGTTCTCCTTTCAGCCAGGTCGCTGGTTATCCACAGTATTTGCTGAATCACAGGCACTGAGTTGCCTTTCTAAACAAACAGTCCAGGGGTGAGGATGGAACTTTGGCCTTAAACCCTCCTTTCACAATAACAACATCTCTGTCACCAAGGCTGCTCACTCCTACCCTCTTCTCCACAAGAGCACTGTGGGGCCAAAGCATAAATCAAAGCAGATCACACGACTGCATTAGCTGAAGACTAACCCAGAGTTGGCCAAAAATGAGGGGTGACTTTCATTTGGATCAGTTCTGTGATGAATTCACCTTCTGGCAGCTCAGCAGAACACAGTTCCATGCTAAGGGAAGAGGCTGGACTGAGGCAGAAAGCGGGGAAGAAGCAGCAGCCCAATCCAGCACAGACTAGCAGCGATGCTGGGCTGACTTCAACTGGCCACAGAGACATTCCCATGACGGTGTGTTACTGCAGAGCCTGGCTAATTTAGGCTGATTGGAGATGTCTGTTAAGGCTACTCCCTCCATAGGACTTCAGGAAGGGCAACAAGGGGTGGCTGAAGTCCTGAGCCTTTGACAGCTCTTCCTCAGCCCTCATGAAGTAGCACTGTCCTACACCACCATGACAAGAGAAGAGTCTCTGCGATCTGCTAAGGTGATAAACATCTGGTGAGAGCAGCACAGTACTGAATGCACGGGGATCTGGTAACTTTTGGGGTTATAAAGCAAAGGTCACTCCCAATCCTTATAAAACAGTCGATCCAAGACATTTTTTAACCTGTTTTTCTTAACCACCTGCTGTTGAATAGGGATCTGCTACTATAGATCCGAAATACTCCGCCTCCAACACTTCTCTTGGTATGAAGAAATTTCTTTGGCAGATCCTGTTTTGAAGGCCTAAAAGCCAATCATAACCTCAAAAAAACAACTTAAGGAACAAGAACAGTGTACAGAAGTATACCGTGGCACGAGATAAGATCGTGAGAGAGGTGCAGAGAATTAACACCAAGCAAGTACAGGCAAAGTTGCTCCCTGCACTGTTCAGTAGGGCAATATGGAAGTACTGCCACAGGGACCAGATGGACTTTCAGCACCGAAAACTCAAATCATGACTTACTCATGTTATTGCTTAGGTTCAGCAAAGCGCTGCCAACCAGACACAAAGCCCTGCTTCACTCTTGAGCAAGACCAGGCATTAAAGGGTAGATTTATCAGTCTGTCTTAGGCAACCTGCTCTGGAGAGGGAGGTCGGGCTCGGTGATCTCTGGAGGTCCCTTCCAACCCCCAAAATTGCGTGAGATCTGCAAACCCCACTGTAAAAGACACAAAGTTAAAGCCACAGAGAGCACAAAGCATTTCCCTGCACCAAAGCCTCTCGGGAATTGACGGGACTTAGCGTGTGGCCCGCACGGCCACAGCTAACAGGGGCTGGAGGTGACAGGAGACGCGGGAAGCCACCGGCACGTCGAGTGTCACCGCATGGAGCCGCGGCAGGGGCTGCACACACACACCACGCCGCCCCCCACCCTCCCCGCACCTCTTGCGCCACAGGCGGGCGGGCGCACACCCAACACCCTCTCGGGCTGCGTTCGGAGCTGCGGCTGCCGACCGACCCCGGGCACGGCCGGCGGGAAACGCTACTCCAAAGGCCGCCTCTATTCCCAGCCGCCTCCCGCGCGGCTGCGGGCGCGCCCCGGAGGGGCCGGGGGAGTGAGACACCCTCCCGGAGGGGCAGAGCGGTTTCGGAGGCTCCGTGAGGCTTTTCTAGAGGGCTCACGGGCCCCGCCGCCGCGGCAAAGCCTGGCCCGGCCAGATCCGCTCCCGCCGCCCCGGGACAGCCGCGGCACCGCCGCACGGCTTCTCCGCAGCCACGGCCCGACCCACCCTCGCAGGGCTCGCCGTGGGCCTCGCTCCCTTCGCGGGCGGGCGGCCGTGCCGTCCCCGCCGACGCGCCACGACCCCGCTGTGCCCCACACGGGGGCAGGGAGCCGCCCGACACGGGCCGACGGGAGCCTCACCGCGCAGGAGCGCCATGGCCGTCCCGTCCCGTCCCGTCTCTCCCCTTCCCGCTCCGCTCCGCCGTCTGCCCGCCCCCGCCTGCGCCGCACATTCGCCACGCCGGGGGCGGAGGGACAGGCCTACGCAGGCGGCGCTTCCTGACTTAATTTATTTTAATTTATGTATTTCTTTTTTTAGTTCCACTCGTGCTTGGCTCGGCTTCTCCCTCCTCGCCGTCCCCGACCCCGCGACTGGAAAAGGGAGACGCGAGCGCTGGCGAATCGGCGGCGAAGGAAACGGCGAGCGGGCGGCCGCGGGCCCGCCTGAGGCCTTGCCCTGAGGCGTTGCCCTGGCAACAGCGGCGGCGGAGGGCCCGGAGGAGCGGGGGGGCGCCCGTAGAGGCGGGAGGCCCGGAGCGGCAGGGGTGGGGCCCGGAGTGGCGGGGACCCGGAGCACAGCGGGCCCGGAGCGGCGGGGACCCGGAGCGCGGCGGGGTGCGGAGCGGGTCGCTCCCCCGACAGCCCCTGCCCGGCCCGGCGCCGGCCCGCCGCAGTCCATGACGAGTACCCACTCCGCGGGACCCGCGAGGCAGCTGGCGCCGGGGAAGGTACCTGAGACCCCGTGGGGGCGGCCGCGGGAGCCCTGAGGGCAGACCCCACCCCCACCCCACGGGGCCGAGGCGCTCCCCCATCGCCTGCATTCCCTAACGGAATTTTGGGGCCCGTGGTGCCTTCGGCGTCCGCGGCCGGCCCAGCGCTGCTCCTAAAGCACAAGGGAGAAGAGTAGAACTTACCTGCAGCTCTTCTCCATGGCCCCTGCCTGTCGTGATCTCCCAGCTGTGCGCTGGTGATCCCAAAAAATCACAGAGCCACAGAGTGCTTTGGGTCAGAAGGGCCCTCACGGCCCATTGAATTCCAACCACCTGCCATGGGCAGGGACACCCTCACTACACCAGGGTGCCCAAAGCCCCATCCAACCTGGAACCCTGCCAGGGATCCAGGGGCTTCCACAGCCTCTCTGGGCACCCTGTGCCAGGGCCTCACCACCCTCAGAGTGAAGAATTCCTTCCTAACATCTAACCTAACCCTGCCCTCTTCCAGCTTGAAGCCATCACCCCTTGTCCTGTCCCTGCACTCCCTGGTGAGCAGTCCTTCAGATATCTGGTGGTTGAAAATGGGTTTTAAGGTGTGATTCATGTGCCTAAAACCTGTAGTGGAGCCATTCAGGCTGCCAAGCAGAAGATGGGTACAATAAAAAAAAACCCTTTCATCTGTTTTCCTTATGGCATTCCAACCTTTTCCTGAAATCAGAGGTGAGTGAATGTACAGCAATGCTGTGTTTAAGAAAAGCAGAGGGTTTTACTACATTTCTTTCTGTCCTTGACTGACCCTTTTGCCTTTAACACGTGCACAGGGGCTGGCCCTGCGCCCCCTCCTCCCCATGCATTTGCAGTGGCCTTCGTGGCCATAAGGTTCCACGCGGAATTAGTTTCTCATTAGCTCCCAGAGTCCTGAAGGAATGGGCTGATGTAGCTGCCAAGCCACTCCCCATGATATTGGGAAGGTCACAGCAGTCTGGTGAAGTCCCCAGTGACTGGAGGAGAAGAAACATCATGGCCACTTTAAAAAGGGGTAGGAAAGACCCTGGGAACTACTGACCTGTCAGCCTCACCTCTGTGCCTGGGAGGATCATGGAATGGATCCTCTGCTGAGGCACATGGAGGACAGGGAGGTGATTTGAGACAGCCAGCATGGCTTTACTAGGGGCAAGTCCTGACTGCCTCACCAACCCAGTGGCTTTCTACACTGGAGTGGCTGCAGCAGGGGACAAGGAAGAGCTACAGGTGTCATCCATCTGGGTTTCTGCGAGGCCTCTGACACGGTTCCCCACAACATCCTTCTCTCTAAGTTGCAGACATGGGGATTTGATGGGTGGAGTGTTCAGTGGAGAAGGAATTGGCTGGATGGTCACATCCAGAGGGTGCTGGTCAATGGCTCCAAGGCCAGATGGAGGATGGTGACAAGGAGAGTTCCTCAGGGGTCTGTGTTGGGACCGTTGCTGTTCAGTGTCTTTATTAATGATATTGACAGTGGGATTGAGGGCACCCTCAGCAAGTTTGCTGATGGCACCAAGCTGAGTGGTGAATGTGCCAGAGGGATGGGATGCCACCCAGAGGGACCTGGACAGGCTGGGGAAGTGGGCCCAGGTGAACCTCATGGAGTTCAACAAAGCCAAGTGCAGAGTCCTGTACCTGGGTCAGGACAGTCCCCATTATCCATCCAGGTCAGGAGATGATGTGCTGGAAAGCAGCCCTGAGGAACAGGACTTGGGGGGTCTTGTGGATGAAAGCAGGACAGGAGCCACCAATGTGCATCTGCAGCTCAGAAGGCCAACCGCATCCTGGGCTGCATCCCCAGAGATGTGGCCAGCAGATTGAGAGAGGGGATCCTGCCCCTCTGCTCTGCTCTGGGGAGACCTCACCTGGAATATTGTGTCCAGCTCTGGAGCCCCCAGCACAAGGAGGACATGGACCTGTTGGAGTGGGGCCAGAGGAGGCCACAAAAATGATCCAGAGCCTGGAGCAGCTCTCCTATGGAGACAGGCTGAGAGAGTTGGGCTTGTTCAGCCTGGAGAAGAGAAGGCCCTTACAGCAGCCTTCTAGTACCTGAAGGGGCCTGTAAGAAAGCTGTGGAAGAACTGTTCCCAAGGGCATGGAGTGACAGGACCAGGGGTGATGGTTTTAAACTAGGAAAGGGGAGATTTAGGTTGGGTGTTAGGACAAAGTTCTCTGAGGGTGGTGAGACACTGTCACAGGCTGCCCAGAGAGGTGGTGGAGGCCCCATCCCTGGAGACATTCAAGGTCAGGCCTGATGGGGCTCTGAGCAACCTGCTCTAGTGAAGATGTCCCTGCTCACTGAAGAGGGTTGGACGAGATGGCCTCTGAAGGTCCCTTACAACCCAAAGCATTCTATGGTTCTATGATTTAAGCACCTTTGAAATTAAGTTATGACTTTTAGACCTTCCAAAGTCTTCAGTAAAAGCGTATTCATTTTGTGTTTGCAAAATGTAAATTCAAAATAGAAACATTTCCAGTATATAGAAGTAAATATTGAAACATGTACTTTCAGCATTCCCATTTTTGAACAGAAGTCATGATTTCTTCAAAAGTGTTTATTTCACATTGGTTTTTATCCCCAGCTGAATGTTACAGTGACTATTACAAGCATTTTGCTATAAACAAAGGTGTAGTTTACAGATTTGTTCAAAATGGAAAAATATTTTATAAGCAGTAGTATTTCCTCTACACCATTCATTCCTGTTTATCATTCAACTTCTTTGAGAGCAGCTATACCTTCTACTTGTTAAGGTAATTAGACATTTAGATGAGACATTAGGAAGAAGTTCTTCAATATGAGGGTGATGAGACACTGTCACAAGCTGCCCAGAGAGGTGGTGGAGGCCCTGTCCCTGGAGACATTCAAGGTCAGGCTTGATGGGGCTCTGAGCAACCTGCTCTAATTAATGGTGTCCCTGCTCACTGCAGGGGGATGGACTAGATGGGCTTTGAAGGTTCCTTCCAACCCAAAGCATCCTGTGATTCTATGAATTTGTGGTAATGAGACTTCACACACACACCCCCAAAACCCCCCAAACAAGGAAAATGGACATTGCCATTGTAGTGGCACATTTGTTTTTAGATTTGTTCTCTTCTAATTTCAACTTCATTTGGATGTCTTGCCTCTATGGTTTGAAATACCTGGTATATTCATTGGGGAACAGGTCCTCTAGATTGTTTTACTTGACATCTACATTGCTAGAACTTCTTTCAGGGGAGAAAAAAAATCAACTCACGACTGTTTTATATATATGTGAATCAATAAAGTTGGAGGAAGAAGATTTGTGGAAGTTCATGCAATTCACTGTAATTAGGTTATATTCCTGTGCGATGGCAAAAGGCTAATTTTTCAGTTAAACATGGACTGAAAGAACAAGTTTGCAGAATTTTATTAATTTAATATTAAAAAGGGAGGAAAACTGACCTGTTGTTTCAAGTCTACCTTTTCCCCTTGTTATCTTTTGCAAATCACACAGATGCAGAGGTCACACACTGCAGAGATTCAGGCGGAGCTCTGGTGTCAGCACTCCAGCTGCGGTATCGGGAAAGGCAGCCGGGTCTTAGCACCCAAGCACAGCCACGCTGTGACACTGTCTCACTCATACACAGAACTCCTTTCAGATACAGTCAGGTAAGTCGTATGAGCAAAAAAAAACCCAGGGTTTATGATACATAAATTCACTCTGATGTTCTTTTCTGTGGTCAGTGACTACGACAGCTTTACCGGCTGAAAGGTAAGCTGCCTCAGCTACAAAGCTCCAATTAAAAAAGGAAGGAAATTAAAACAAAATCCATCAAGCCAAGGTTTTTGGTGAAAACAAAACCTTCGTGTTGTCCTGGATGCTTCTCACAGGTCAGACAGCACAAGCCTGAACTCAGGTTTAAAGTGTGGGTTTCATGGTGAGGGTGGTTTGTGTGATTTGTGGTTTTTTTTTTTTTTGGGGGGGGGGGGTGTTCATTCATTTTTGGGGTTTGTTTCATTTTTTTACTTCCCCAGTAGTGCTTTTCTGAAGGTATGATAAACACCCAAAAATCAGTATGTGTCAGCATTGGGTTTCTTTTTCCTAGGAACTTCAAAGTCTTTCTGCAGACCTCCTCAGAGTGAGATTTTTTTCCTAAGGAGACTTAAAAACCGATAGACAACTTCTTAATGACAGAACAATAAAAATATCCCCACGTTTTAACGCTTGTTTCAGAGAAACAGCGGTTGAGAAGTCAGTTACTTTAGTAACAGCTAAAGGCACACAGTGGGAAAATGCTCAGCTTAAAACATTAAGATAAAGACAGAGCTAAAAAACAGCCAGCTTTCTCAAAGCCATGATTTGTGTTAAAATTTTCTCTTTAAATAAAGGAGTGGCAATCAGAGAAAGAAAGGCATGCTTGAGCATAGCAATTTAACAAAATTAACAGTTAACAACAAATCTAAAAAAATCTCCAACAGAAAAGATAACATATATTAAAGGTATTCCATCCAGATGGATGTTGATGAATAAACCACGTTATCACAGATCCAACATTAAATCCCTGCTCCTGTCTATACACACTGAGCGTTTTTAAGAAAGTCTCTTTGTTGCATGTATGAAATTGTGATCCTGAAAAGCCATTATCCCCGTGAAGATTGCTAACCACGTTTCTATAATCGTGATTAACAAGGAAATCGCTGTGGAAGAGGATTCTGCAGCAGCCTGCCATTTAGTCTGAACAATAGGTGTTGGCTTTAATAAACCTGTTGGGAACTGTACTCTGGATAATTTACATCAGAGAGAGGTAGAGACCTGAAGAGCCTGAGCAGGAGCTGCTGGCCTAAGGTGAGTTCTGAGGAACAGCTCTATGTTAAAGCCACCTTACAGAAACACTGAATTCTGCTTTGAATCTTTTTTTTCTCTTTTTAATTCAGTTTTAAGACTATGATGAGTACTGAAGTGTGGGGAAAAGGGGGTGAGAGCTAAAAAATTAAACTCAGTACTGCAAAAACATTCATTTGCAAAAAAAAAAAAAAGTGAAAAGAGGTAGGTAAAATAAATACAAATATTGTAGGTGACCAAGTGAGTGGAGCGACAGGGCTTGTGGGGCACAGGCAGCACAACGCTGGTGTGACCCTGACTGTGTATGGAGCAGAGATGAAGGCACTACTGAATATATGTAGTAGATGCAAATACTCAAGGACTGTGGCTTGGAGGTAGTGCTGCTACTACACAGGCAATTAATTTTCTTCTGTAATTAGCTGGGTGATGGTTAGTGGGAAATGGTAACTTCTCCCTAAGGAATGGCCTTAAGTGTGTCCTTCATACAAACACCACAGTCCCTGTGAAACAAGGTATTTGCCCACCAGCTCAGACCAATATCATTCTTCACAGCACTTTTTCTTTAAAAAAATCTGCTTTTGGGTATCAATATATATATATGGGACTAGTACAGTTTCTACACATATAGGTTATATCCATGATGTTTAAATCAAAACACGCTCCTTGTCTAAAATGGTGACTGCAGCATGGCAGGATTTAGTGTGTCGTTAAGAGACTTCACATCCTATTTTAATCCTCAGAGCAGACCAGGAACCCGATCAGAAATTTGCTGTTTGGGTATGATTTACACCAACTAAAACCAGTCAGATGCAGAGAGGGTTTTGTTAAACCTTTTAGTCATTGAGGGATTGCTGAGACTCGAGGAACCACAACAACAAAAGCAGGGAAGTTAAGACCTATTTAGCAAGACAGTGATGGAAGAGGACAAAATTCTTGCAGTGCTAGGAAAAGGTTTTGCTGCTCCCAAACATTCTTGCTGCGTTTTGGCACACTGAGCTATGGCAGAAGCATCACCACCGAGCTGTCTGCAGACCGATCGTCATCGGGATCACTGTATGGCATCACTCGGCCTCAGGAACTCACCTTCTCACCCTTCTCAGCAAGGAGAATGGATCTGCAGTAACTGGGAATTCAATGTGTCATGGTAAGTACCAAGAAGAATCAGTGCCTGCTTTTGTGGGTAGCTGGCCCCTTTCAGCATCTACCTGGTGAGGTTAGAGGGTTGGTTTGGTTTCGTTTAATTTATAAGTTAAGAAAAATTCTAACAGAATTTGAATTGATTGCAGTTATTCATTTAAGGGTGTTGTATACAGAAAAGTTCATGTTCACTCTTGAAGGAATGGCTTGCTTTAGATACACAGAACTCCATGAACTCCATGGCATCTTCATGGCCTCCTCTAGACTCACTCCAACAGCTCAATATCTTTCTTGTCTTGGGGACCCCCGAGCTGGACGCAGTACCCCAGCTGGGACTCACCAGAGCAGAGGGGCAGAATCAACCTCCCTTGACCTACTAGTTGGGCTGGTTTTGACTATCTTACTTTCTGTTGTTGTTGTTTAAATAATTTCATTGATTATTCATTTCCCTTTTGTTTTCAAACTTCTTTTTTGTTTCTTAACTCTTCTTTTTTTTCTTCATTTAAACCTTGTATTTGCACAACTGGTGAAACTTCAGATGGCTATAGAACTGAATAGAATTCTTCATGGCCAAAACTAGCCCACTGGACATAGGTAGGATGGGGGACCCAGTAATTAAACTGGGAACCCACTGGTAAAACACATCTCACCTACGTATGAGATTCTGATACAGGGCATGTAAGAGGTCTAAGAACCTCAATAGCCACTGCACCAAAGATTTTGCCTTTTAAAAGCACAAGGAAAGCCAACTGCATGGATCAGGATGGCGCTTGTCTGTACTAGAAGAGTGGGAGGCCCAAGCCAGTCCCTTGTCTCAAGATTATTTCATGGTACAAAACTTCCCCAAGAAGTGCAAACTGCCAACTTCTTTGATATCTTGTGAAGAATTCTAGGTGCACTACAAGTCCTTAGGAGAAGCAACAACATTTGTCAAAACCAGAATTTGTGGTAGATTTCACACTGGTATAAACTAGCAGCATCCAACCCCATTACTTTGAGCAAGTAAGTATTGATAAATACTTGTAAGTATTGATAAATGCCTACTCACACCTTCCACAATTCTCCTTCTCGACTCGCTGTGGTGATACAGTCACTAGCAGGAGCCAGAGGCAGAACTGCCTGTCCTGTTATTAATACCAACAAAACCACCCAGCTATTAAACAATTAGATGTTCTCCAAGGCAGCATAAGTGTCTCAGATTTCATTGTTGATTTAACTGTCATTTCTTCACAGACACCTATGAAGATCAAAGTAAATGCCTCCCACTTATCCTTTTTTTTGTTAGTGGCTTTTGGAGATGCTTATGGGCTTTGAGCAATGTCAAAAAATAAAATCAAGCTGTGAAACACAAATCCTTATTTCTGAGCTGCAAATTACCAAAAAAAAACCAAACCCCACATACAAATCAGTCCCTTTATACTGTACAGTTGAGCATCTACTTATTACTCTGTATTGGTTCTTCCATAAACCTGTTTGGTTCGTGTTTAAAGTGCTCCTTAAATTTCTTCTGTGATTTTTCTTTCTTTTTGCTGGAGGTCTCTGTGTAGGAGAGGTGGGCTTGATTATACTTTTCTTCAGACTTTATTGAGAAATTCCAAGTTGAGAGAAGCAGGGAGATGAATGGAGTCCATGGTTATGGAGGATGGGTTGAATGGGAAGGAAACCGGGAACATGTGCTTGGAGTCTAACAGCAGCTGTGGAGGGTCATTTCGCTCTTGCAAGTGTGCCTGTGAGGTGTGGGAGAAGGAAACAAATCTACTATCAGTTGCTGCTTTTTCTTTGCCATGTTCAGTATCATCAGAGGCTCGACTATGTACACAATTCTAGAGATACTGCAAAAAACACAGTAAGAATTTGCTACTGCAGTGGCATTCCCCTGAGAAAAAACTACAGGCGCTTCCACCCAGAAGGAAACACTTCTTCAGGAGAACCTGGCTACGTTTTCTACACAGACACAAAGCAAGACACAGGACTTGAAACAAGGCAACCCCCTCTCACACAGCAAAACCAGCGCTGTATGGTACCAGCACACTACTTCTGGTTCAGCTGCTCGGTGATGGAGAGATAATCTAGGAGAAGCTGAACACAGTTCTGTTTCCATTTCCTGCCTCCTCCTTGTGAGCAGTAAAAGATGTTTGGTTTTAACTTCTGCCTTGTATCTCAGAGGTAACTCTGTTTCACTGATGCTTTGGTGACTCCTGCAGACGTCCTCCTGAGTCACATCGCTACTGAAAAGCATTGGATTAGCTGAGCTGGGAACTTGGGTGCTGGCTGTTCTTTGTGATTAGCAGCCTGGCTATCCCTCCAGCTGTATGTTGCAAGTGCAGAGCAGTAAATTCAAGGCAGCACGCAGCAGCACGCCTGTTACAGAGTGCCTGCACTGGTAATGATTTCATACCGATGTCATCAGTACTATTTCAGTCGTTTCCAGCCCCTTCACTCACCTGTATGTCTCGTATAAAAGCTACTGTCACGCGTTCTTCAAACTCGTTCACAGGAGTGTAGAGATTAAGTATTTTTACAATCTGTTGAAAACAAAACAGGATTACAGACGGTCACAAGCCAAACGTCTCCAGAACACAAAGCACAACTAACAAGTTTATCTTGATACGGACACAGCAAGTCCCCCATGGCGTTAATGAGAAGCAGAAGTAAAGCTGAAGGAGGGAAGGGTGAGATGAGATCTTAGGGGGAAGTTCTTTGCAGAGAGAGTGGGGAGGGGCTGGAACAGGCTGCCCAGAGAGGGGGTGGGTGCCCCATCCCTGGGGGTGTTCAAGGCCAGGTTGGCTGGGACCCTGGGCAGCCTTGTGTAGCTCCAGGCCTGGAGATTGGTGTCCCTGCCTGTGGCAGGGGGTTGGAGCTCTGTGACCCTTGGAGTCCCTTCCAACCCAGACCAGTCTATGATTCTATGATTCTATGATAGGTGTCACCCTGGTGATCCTTTGCCTTCTGTAAGCTATGGTGAGCTGCCATGGATCTCCAGAAGTCACTTCTTACAGAAATGTTTGTAAATTGGGAACAGATTTGAGCAACAGATTTATACTGGGAATCTGCTCAGCTGGCACATGGTGACATGGGTGACCACTTCACAGTTCTTCTGATGCCACCTCTACACCACTTCTGATGCTCCCTCACTACTGCTCCTCCCCTGCCTTCCCTTGGCCTCTCTCCAGAACACACATTCAAGACAAGGAGACGGAGATACAGGTGAAAGGATCTTCAAGAACCTCTGAAGATCACCTCACACCTCTCACTTCTCCCTTCCTACAACATTAGCAAATGAAAGCCAGACAACCCAGCAGCAAACACATGAGTCTGTATCCTCCTGGAATGGGTTCTTAAAGTTTAAGGTTGGATTCAGCCTGCCTAGGTGGGCAGTTCTCAACCTCCTGCCCCAAATATGAATCCTTGGTGGGCATCCTGCGGACCAGGCCAGGTTAGACAGAATCATAATCACAGAATCACAAAGTTGGAAAAGACCTTTTAAGATCACTGAGTCCAGCCGTTAAAAGACCCTGGCAAAAGACAAATGGTGAGTTTAAAATTCCAAGTGTTCAACTGATACCACAAACTCCTCAGGGCTGGGTTTCCTTTGAACACTTCTGCTGGAGCTCCAATGCCACCAACAGCACCCTAAGAGAGAAGCCTCCACAATGACCACCTCTGACAGGGGTCAACACCAAATGTCAGTCTTGAAAAGGATGAGTTGTCCCCACCGCGGGAATGGAAAAATGGACAGTGAAGTCCTAAGAGAGAGAGACCACCCTTTCCCACTTAATTATCCAGAGCTCTGGTGTAAATCCCTGCCCTGCTCCTGACCTGCTGTGTGGTGAGCGATGTGCACAAGGAGCAGATGGCCTCGGCATCTTCTGAGGTTTTCTTCTTCAGCTGCAGAAGCTGTGCTGCCTGAATCAAGGGCTCCAAAGTTTGTGCTGCTCCACTCTGCTGCAGGTTCTTCCCACGCAGCCATTCCTCCAGCTGGCTTATGTTAAATCTGGGTAAGCAACCAAGGTAAGATGAGAGCTGAGAGATTAGAAATCCTCTGAGATTCAAACTGTGTTGCAGCACTGTGTCTATTTTTGTGATGATGTTTGTGATACACGTGGCAAGAGACAACGAAGACGAAGCTTAATACTCAACAACTCAAAGCACAATTTATGCTCTGTGTACCCTACAAGAGATGAACCACATTAACAGCTGAACAGTACAAGGGATGTGCTCTTCTAGAGATTCAGGTTTGTTCAAGTTTCAAACATCAATTAAAATTAAGCTTTTTAACAAGCTTTTAAATGCAAAAAAAAAGTTGTACCTTTGAAAATATTTACACAAAAAATGCCTTTGCCTGTGCCTACTCCCAGGCTCAAGGGGAACATGCAAAGGATCCACCCAGGGAAGGGGAGAGGGCAGCAAATCAAAGGTTTAAATCATTTACACTGAGAAGTGAGTTGACAGATTTATGCCAGGGCTGTCCTTTCAAATTCCAATCCTTATTACAGCATCATGCCAAAAGAGCAACGGGGCACGTGGGCCCCTGATCCCAGCCCCACAGACACCTGTGCTGCCGCTTGCTTGTAGCTCAGGAGGGGCACTTCACACAACAACAGGGATCTGGCTTTCAGATCAACCTGCAGAGTCCGAGTTACAACACTTGGCAGCGTTACAACCAGCAGACACGGCAGCTGGAGCGGAACCAGGGAGACTTCTCCATTCCAATGAACAGCCCATCCCGCACCACCTGGTGTAGCCTATGAGGTGTGCAGCCTTCCTGCTCAGGCTGGGTGAGGCAAGGGTGGGGGAAGTCCATCCCAGAGGTAATTACTGCATTTAATTCACAAGCAGCACAGCAAGCTGCATTGCAGGGGCATTACTCCAGGGGGGTTAGCTTTAACTGCTGCTGCATCGGTCTCCTGCTGGATGCAAACAGCTTCTCCTCTTCCTTACACCGTTGTGTTTTATTTTCCACCCCCTTCCAAAATTAATGAAACCTATCCAAGCAGACACACCCCCAGTCCCAAGCCCTCATCCCACCTCAGCTGCATGCCCGTGCTCCATGAGCAGACGTCCTTCCTCAGCAGAAGGTTGTTGAGGGCGACTGCGTTGATCATGTAGAAGAGCTGCTTGAAGACTTGCTGCATGATCTCTGGGTCCAGGCCCTGGTCACACATGATGCTGTGGAACGTGTTCAGCTGGCGAATTATTTCCTCTAAGCTGTAGGAGGCTTCACCATGTGCCATGCTGGAGGAGCGGTTCCTGTAGCCCATTGGTTTGACACCGGAGAGTCCTTGGATGCTCTCATTTTCCAGCACCCCAGACACTTAAAAAAAAAGTGGAAAATGAGCTAGAAAACGTGCAACCACGTAATTAGTCACTGGAAGTAAGAACTGAACCCTTAGAGGGCAGTCATAAATATGCAACATGCTCAGTGATCACAGAATCACAGAACTGTAGGGGTTGGAAGGGACCTCCAGAGCCCATTGGGTCCAACCCCCTGCTAAAGCAGGGTCCCTAGGACAGGGCACACAGGGAGACATCCAGATGGGGCTGGAGTCTCTCCAGAGAAGGAGACTCTACACCTCCCTGGGCAGCCTGTCCCAGGGCTCCCTCACTCTCACTGGGAAGAAGTTCTTCCCCAGATTGGTGTGGAACTCCCTATGCTCCAACTTGAGGCCATCGCCCCTTGTCCTGTCCCCACAGACATTGAGAAGAGGCTGGCCATGTCCCCCTGTGTCCCACCCTTCAGCTATTGATCCCCATTGATCAGGTCCCCTCTCAGTCTTCTTTTCTCCAGGCTGAACAGCCCCAGCTCACTCAGCCTTTCCGCACAGGGGAGATGCTCCAGGCCCTTCATCATCTCCACAGCCTCCTCTGGACTCTCTCCAGGAGATCCCTGGCTGTTTGATCCCAGGGAGCCCAGAACTGGACCCAACACTCCAGGTGGGGCCTGACCAGGGCAGAGCAGAAGGGGAAACACGATGAGTGATGGGAGGTTTAAAGCTGGACAGATCAGTTGCTAGTTGCTAGTTTAGTGTGATAATATGACATAGTTGAAGCACACAAAGTATCTGTAAGATCACACTTCTTTTTTCCTTGGTCTTACTATGCAGAAATCACCGTGCTGCAGAAACTGGGAACACCTCTCCTTTGAGCTGTAATCAATTCTCCCTCTACCCACCACAGAGCCTTACGTTCTGCAGTTAAAGTGATTAATTCGCTCAAAGGATTGGGAGAAATGAAGACGGATTAAAAGTAATAAAATTCTTACAGCCTGACTAACTATCAGAGGATAACTTTCTACAAGGAGCAGGAGGTATGTGCAGCGATGCTGAGGGGTGATGCCAGCAGACACAGTCAGAATTTGTGCAATGACATTTAGAGGGTAACAGGAAGGAGTCGCAGATATGGATGAGTCCAGCCTGGGACCTCAAGGAAAACAATAGAAAATAAAAAGCACTGAGAACAGTCCCTCAATCAGCTTAGGAAGGAGGACAGATTTAGCTGAGGGGGTAACTCTTCTCATACTGACTCACCCTTGTCAAATTAGGTCTTTATTAGCCTCTTTTTTCCTCTTTCCAATTATCTCCTCCCTCGTAACGCACATTTCCACCCATAAAAAGATTAACCATGAATCTGGTCTGGAGGGAATCATAAGCACTATGAAAGGAAGGAGATATTTTCTATTGTAGAAGAAAAAAACCCTCATACATACCTAGCTTCATGGGGGAACACTAAAATCATCCAGGTCATTGCCTCCCTAAGTCCAGGTCATTGCTAACACAAGGACCTGCTCCAAACAAAGACCTTTTTTTGCAACGTATGCTTCTCTACCAACTTTGGGATTTTCCTTTGGAAAAATCATGCTAGAGCCGTACAAAGGTCTGGAGGGAGAACCTCAGTGTACATAGCTACAGAAAAAAACCCACCCCATAACAAAACCTCTCCTAAGAGCTAAGGCGCTGTGAACTTACCAATCATGGGTTGGAGTATGCCCTCTGCTATCTTAATGAGCTGCTGGTAGATCTGGATGGAGAGGTGGCTCAGCACCTGGCGGTACTCAGTCAGGTCAAAGTTCTTCAGACAGTGCTCGTTCTGTTTAGGTGTGTTTTGTGTCATGAAGCCCTGAACAGGAGAAGATTAAAACACCTCATTTCATTGTTCCACCTATTTATAGTCCAGTAAAATCACTGTGTTAAAAAACCCTACCCTCAGAGTACAATACATCCAGATATATTAGCAAAGTACATCTTTACTCCATTAAAGAAATGATCAAAACTCATAAATCATCTTTGATTTACTCAGCCATTTGTTCATAAATTATTACTAGAGGGATGCTTTTTTGCAGCAAAGCATCATTAAGCAGTTAAGTTTTTCATTTTAGTTTTAGCAAGGAGCAACATTTGTATTAATTGCAATATATAGGAAGGAAAACCATGTTTCAGTCCTTGAGAAGCATTTTTAGCTAGCCTTTTGCTTATCCCCCTGAGTTCCAATTATTCATGGAAAAACCAAATACCCTGAGGTTAAAATCTCAGAAAGTGAAGGAAAAAATTATGATAACCCCGTGGCTGCATGCTCTGACAACACTTTAAACTGAAGTGTGGAGATCTCTCCAAGCAACTGGGTTTATTCCCTGCATTTTGCTGAAGCAGCAAAGCTCTGATCCTGCAAAGGGATGTTGTAGCCCCCAGTGCTGGTCCTGGACATTAAAGCCATTTTTGCTGGCAGAAGCAAACGTGATCTAAAGTTTGCAATTAACACAGACGCTTTAATTGCCTGTTCATATGGTCTTATCAATTTGGTGCTGGTTGCTGACTAGCAGAAAGCAAAAATACGACGTGTACAATTTGAATCCGCTTCAGAACTTCTCCTTTTTCCTGACTAGTGGGAAAACATCAAGCTCTCTGCACTGCAAGACTGCACTTACCTTGGGTTTTTATTTTAAACCTATTTTCTTAAAAACTGGTTGGATTTCAGAATGAAGATAATAGCTTTTCCCCCCTCTGGTTTTCCCCCCACCACCACCAAATTATCAACTGAATTTGCCAACATCTGGTTCATTTGACACAGTGCATCATGGCAAAGCATGTGAAATTAAACTTTGGTTGGGTTTTTTTCACCCTGCTGGTTTTCTGGGGAGGGTTTTCATTAAAATGTAATGCACTTACACAAGCAGAAGAGGTTAAAGAGGAATGTGACTATTAGTAAGTTACTCCCTAAATTATTTCTGGTTTTAGTTTAAAACTTGGAAGTCCAGCCTTGAGATTTTACATACCAGTTGCCATCTTGTGAATGTTCTGCAGAGTTAATTTGGATCCATGAAAACTGTTTTTTCTTATATATATATTTTTAATATGTATTTTTATATATTTAGAATTATATATAAGAATTGTTTATTCTTAAATACATATATAAGAATTGTTTATTCTTATATATATATATAAATATAAATATATATATCTCCACCTGGACATATATTTATGTTATTCCTCATTTAGTCTTGATTTCCATTATATATATAAAAATACATATATATATGTATATCATGCAAATCCAGGTGGAGATATATATATATATCTCCATATATATATTTATATGTATATAGTGCAAATCCATGTGGAGATATATATAGATACGTATTTATCTATATATATATAACACAAATCAAGACTAAATGAGGAACAACATAAATTTGGCTCTGCTGAAAATGTTAACACCCAGAACATACGTCTGTAAGGATGGCAGCATGTAATGTACCAAGAGGACTGTGATGATCTGATTTTGTCTGAAGGGATGCTATATCTGTATGAACAAAGGAGGAAAGTCAGAGACAACCCCATGTCTAAGCCAGAGCGAAGCCACCAAACCCAGGAGACCTGGAAACCCTTTCCTGGAGGAATGCCAGAGCACTGGAGGTCAGGGATGAGTTTCTTACCGCATCTCCACTGTACTGCTTCAGACAGTGCAGGAGGCGACACGTATTTGCCAGCCAAAACGATGTCATCTGAAAATCATCGTTGTGTTTCTGGAGGAGCAGAATTACAACACGTGAGTTACCCCTTCAGCGAGGGGCGCTGGCAGAGCAAGACAAAGTGATTTTAAGTTTCCCCGCCTAGAATCAGGACGCCTCCCCTCTGCAAGTGGGCAGTAGTAGCCATTTGCTCCCTGAAAACATTTTTGATCTGTAAAGGCAAACTATTTTATTGCCAAGATCACAATTCTCTTTCTTCTTCTCCAAAAAAGGAAGCTAAAAGAGACATTTGGTTTGAAAGTTGAACCCCACACTCTTTGACAGGGTTATTACCACCTCACACCATCTCAGCCCCCAGGCAAGAGGAAAGGGACACCTACCTTCAGCACTTTCTTAATGCCGTTGATGGTGGAGGTGAGCAAGGAGTGCACTTTCTGGTCATCGCTGACATAATCCGCGTGCCGGATGCACATGTAGAGGATGTAGGCTGGCAGGCAGGGAACAGTAGCAGACACTGCCTGGGGCTTGAGATCTAGAAGGTTTGTTGGTTTTATTTTTAAACAAAAATCCTCTTAAAATTTGCTAAGTGGCAGGTGAAGCAGGAAACACCAGAGCTGGAGATGTACCCAAACAAACCCCTCTCCACCCCAGCCCCGGGGAAAGGTGAGATTTCAGCTCTGCAACTTCCATCCCCTCGCTGCAGCGTGGACACAAAGCCAGAGGTCTGACTGCAGGACCAAAGGAGAAGAGTGACAGCACCGGGGCTCAGCAGAGCATCGCTCTGTGCTGCAGTTGGCGACACGATCCCATTACACCTCACAGATGCACAGGTAGCACTAGATCTTTAACAAGTAGAAGCCTAGCCAAGCAGCACATAACCTTATAAAAACTCCCTGAAGCTTTCAGGAATACTTCCCATGGGTAATAAATGCCCCACTCTGAATTCACAGCTTAATAAAGTACCCTTTTCTTCAAGATACAGAGTCCTAATGGCAGCTGCAGGAATTTTCAGCCTCTAGAAAAAGAACCTGTCTGATTAGGGGAATTTCAAAGACCAGAGCAAAGGGTTGGCACTGCTCTTTTTAGATCCTCACTAGAGCCTGCCAGGGTTAGAGCATGATGGTAAATACAAGCTCTTAGCCAGGGATAGCCAGGGAAGCATGACTTCTCTAACAGCACTGAGTAAGGGGATACTGGCAGCAATTTAGGTCAGATCTTCCAGCACAAAAGAGCTCACAAATTTATTATCTATTACCTGTTATTACCTCATAAATCAACTACATTTAATCCATTGTTGTGTAAAATCCCTGGCATCTATCACTTGCTATCCTCTCCCCATCTACTGCCACATCACACCAAGCTCAGCAAATTACTGCTTGCTCTAAAAACTGCAGTCACCTTTTTGAATTAACCATTTTTTGCTATCCCTAAGGATTATATCCATGCAGGTCTATCTTCTCAGTGCTGCACTGCTTTATCTACCAAAACTGCCATAACCATACAGCCCCAGGAGGGACTAATGGGATAAGATCTATTTTCCTGTCTTGAAATCTCCCAGGAAAGAGAAGGAGCCAGGCACAGGAGCAGAGCAAGTTCCTCACCTGTAATGAGGTTTCGTATGAGGAGTGGCTCATCTTCTTTGTAATATTCCAACATGCCCTGAAAAACCTTCTCCTTCCTCTGGACAGCCACTTGCATGTTACACTCTTGCCACCTCCTCTCCGCTGGTTGCGTGGCTTGGGATGCTGGGAAAAGAGCATGAAACTACAGGCTAGAAGGCAGTAACGCTGCAGGAAGCGCTCTGCTGTAGCTGTTTTGTAGTGTTTTCACAAAGGGGAGAACAGCAAAGAGCCAGGCAATGAAAAAAAACAGTACACCTCAGCATCACATCTTTTGTCTGGCCGTAAAGCTGAAGAACCTTGGTGGCATGCCACTGATGGAAGCAGTCCTGCTGCCTTTAAAGCTTAATGAAAGAGGAGAGAGTGGAGTGGAAGTACTGCAGTCAACGGTAGCCGGCTGCACGCGGGTGATGCTGACAGAGACCAGCTGTGGAAACCCTCCAGTTATTCAGTTTAACTCCACTTAATGCCTCGTTTTCAGAGGTTAGCTGATGAGAATGAGGTTATGTGATTAATCACAGCATCTCCACAGAATGGGAAGCTCCTTCTGCACAACAGAAGTGTTTTCTGATCAAGCAGTATATACATATATATTTCAATCCTAAGTGGTTTTAGTATCCCCCTAAAATTGACAGAACAGAGCAGTTGCATGCTAGATACTGGTCTCTCTATATCACTGCTTAAGTCAAAGCACTGGCAGCAAGGAAAGCAACAAGGTTCCTTATGTACCTTCCAAACCTTGGTACACCAAGCACCAGACTGACACCTCCAGCAAGCCCTCCTCCTCCATCCTCACTTCGTGGACCTGCTTCCAAATTTACCACATTCCACCATGTTAACAGGCTAAGGCTTCATCAGCACAGCCAAGCATGCTGTAAGACAGCCTAAGCATGACCCAGAAGCTTCGTCTGGCCTTCAGGTTCCCTGCCATTGCTCCAGTGATGAGCTCAGTGCTACTTCAGAGTGCTAGAATGAGTGAAGTCTTACTTTGAACAGAAATAAAAAGAGAAAACCCCACAGCTCTCCAAGGCTGGCCAAAGAAGTGAAACCAGAGTGCTGTTCCCCAACCCCAATGACTACAAACAGTCAAATCACCTTCATAATCTTGGACCTTCTTCATGTAAATCTTCAGCTGCTTCTTCAGCTTCTTCTCATTCTTTTCCAACATCTCCAGCAATTCTTTAAGATCCTGAAAAACAAGATGCAGGGTGTTAAAATGCACAGAGTCTGGTCTCACAGAATTGTAGGGGTTGGAAGGGACCTCAAGAGATCATCGGGTCCAACCCTCTGCCAAAGCAGGTTTATGCCCCACTACTTCATGGTGTGAGTATCTTGGTAGAAGAGATGTGCTATTTCAAGATTGCTCAAGGAAACCCTTACCTGCACCCCAAAGATCGTGGATGATATGTGTCTCTTTTCTCTAGAAGTAGCCCACAGCAGGCAATACTCACATCACACCACCCACGGCAGTTTTATTGTATCTTGATTGTGGCCTCTGTCCTACACTGCCAGAGACTCTTTGCAGGAGCCCCAGATGGCTGAAGCCCTGGAGGAAGTCAGGATAAATGATGAGTCTGCCTTGGCTGATGAGCACTGGGTCAGGGATCAGTTAAGGAATCTGGACATCCATAAATCCATGGGTCTGTATGGGATTCACCTGAGGGTGCTGAGGGAGCTGGTGGAAGTCACTACTAGGCCACTCTCCATCATTGCTAAATCCTGGGAAGCAGGAGAGGTGCCTGAGGACTGGAGGAAAGCAAATGTTATTCCAGTCTTCAAAAAGGGCAAGAAAGAGCTGGATAACTACAGCCCAGTCAGACTCACCTCCATCTCCGTAAAGGAGATGTAATAGCTTATTCTCAGTGCAGTCTTTAGGCATAATGAGAATAAGAGGGTCATTAGGAGCAGTCAGCATGGCTTTACCAAGGAGAAGTCATGTCTGACCAATCTGATAGCCTTTTATGAGGATTAAAACCAGGTGGATAGATGATGGTAGGGCAGTGGATGTGGTTTACCTTGATTCAGGTAAAGCCTTTGGCACCGTCTCCCACAGCATCCTCACAGCTAAACTGAGGAAGCGTGGTCTGGAGGATCAGAGAGTGAGGTGGATTGTGAACTGGGTGAAGGAAAGAAGTCAGAGAGTTGTGGTCAATGAGTCAGAGTCTGGCTGGAGGCCTTTATCTGGTGGAGTCCCTCAGGGGCTGGTACTGGGACCAGTATATTCAATATATTCATTGGTGACCTGGATGAAAGAACTGAGCACACTGTCAGCAGGTCTGCTGATGACACAACCCTGGGAGGGGTGGCTGGCACCCCAGGGGGCTGTGCTGCCATCCAGGAAGATCTGGACAGGCTGGAGAGATGGAAGGGGAGAAATTTGATGAAATAGAACAAGAGCAGGTGTAGGGTCTGGCATCTGGGGAAGAACAACCCCAGGTACCAGTACAGGTTGGGGACTGGTCTGTTGGAGAGCAGCATAGGGGAGAGGGAGCTGGGGGTCCTGGGGGACAGCAAGGTGACCATGGCCAGCACTGTGCTTTTGTGGCTAAGGCGGCCAATGGCATCCTGGGGTGTGTTAGAAGGGGGTGGTTGTGTGGTTAGTAGGTTGAGAGAGATTCTCCTCCCCCTCTCCTCTGCCCTGGTGAGACCACACCTGGAATATTGGGCCCCTCAGTTCAAGAAGGACACAGAACTCCTTGAAAGAGCCCAGCACAGGGGCACCAAGGTGATGGAGGGAGTGGAACCCCTTCCTCATGAGGAGAGGCTGAGGGAGCTGGGGCTCTTTAGCCTGGAGGAGACTGAGGGGTGACCTCATTGATGTTTATAAAGATGCAAATGGTGAGAGTCAGGAGGCTGGAGCCAGGCTCTGCTCAGGGGTGGCAGCGACAGGACAAGGGGCAGCGGGTGCAGCTGGAGCAGAGGAGGTTCCATGGGAATGTCAGGAGGAACTTTTTCCCTGTGAGGGTGGCAGAGCCCTGGGCCAGGCTGCCCAGAGAGGCTGTGGAGTCTCCTTCTCTGGAGACATTCCAACCCACCTGGATGTGTTGCTGTGGGATTTAGTCTGGGTGCTCCTGCTCTGGCAGGGGAACGGACTAGATGATCTTTTGAGGTCCCTTCCAAACCTGATCACTCTGGGATTCTGTGATATTTAAACAGCTAGTATATTATTTAGATACTAGATTTGTTGAGAAAGGCAAGAAGCCCCTCACCCAAATTGAGAAGGGGCGACTGTTCACTCCAGACTTTGTAACACAGATACAGGAGGTAAAAAGGGGAAGATTTGTGACCAGGCAGGCCAGCTTTTCAGAGTGGCACCTTTCTCCCCTGACTCCCAATAAATGCAGGTAAAAATAAAGAACTGTGTTATATCTGTGCATGATTGCAGAGTATAGGGCTCCCAGGTGATCTCATCTGTTAGGCAGTTCTACAAAGTAGACAGGCTTAAAGAAGATAAAAAGTAAAAAGTAAAGGAATCACAAGAGTCACAGCCACTGAAGAACAGCTCAAGGCCAAGTTCCAGCACTCCCAAGTGCACCAGTGGGGGATGCTGAAGGATCCTGCAGACAGTTTAGGAGAGATGAAAGAGACCTCATCACCTTCCCCACCCCTCCCCATTTCCTATGTCATCTCTCTCAACCTGCTTTCTGGGTTTTCCCCTCTTCCTTAGGCTGTGTTTCCAATGCAGCCCCTTACCAGATTTTCATTGGTGAGGCGAGTAATTTCTTGCTGAAGTCCAAACTCCACCTGGGCCTCCGGAGACAGCTGCAGGGTCTGCAGGAAAGCCTGCTGCTGTGTATCCATCTCTTCTCTCATTGCATCCACCTGGTTTTTCAGAGCTTCCACCTCCTCCTCATGCTCTCTTCTCTGATCCTGGAGCTGTGCTTCCAGTAACCTGAGGAAAAAAAAAACCCACACTGATCAACTTGTGGTTTCAGCATTGCAGCAGTAGCTTCTCTTTTAGTTTAGACCCTTCAAAGTAGATGTTCCCTGGTCAACCTCCCTGTATAACTGACACACATGAAGGGATGCCACAGCTATTTTTGCTACATTAAGCTGGTATTTCCTATCCTTTGGATTAAATATGTTTGAGATTAGAGACACAAGATCAAAAGGTTGTGGGGTTTTTGTTTAAAACAAAAGGATGGTGGGCCATAAATTTGGGTTCCTTCACTCTTCCCATTAGCAAAACCCAAATGCATGGCAAGAAAGCAGCACAGGTCAACATTTGTGGGGTATTTATTTTCCCAAAAGTTCAGCATCTGTTCTGTGCTCAGCCACTTTCAAACACCAGTTCTCACTCTTGAAAACCAAACAGTGTCTTTCAAGGGGCTCTGTTCATTTGGACTGGCACAGGCTTTGTTTGCTACTGCTGTGAGTGTCAAAAAAAGGCAGATGCTGAACCCTTTGGTTCCTTCTAGTTTGCAGAGGTGCTGACTTACCTTATCTTAGCTTAAAGAGAGGTATATTTGCTTATATCTCAATCTTAATTCATGAATCACCTGCAGAAAGCTATGCACAACACATATTTCTGTCATCTCAATGGGTTCCTGCTTCCATCACTGCCGCTGGCAGGGAAAAATGACATGTTTTCTTGTACTCCATGGCATACAAATGCTAATGCCATGACACACACCTGACAGAAGTCACCAAAACCAGTCCTCCACCCTCTATTTTTCCTCCCACCAACCTCTCCTACCCGCCTTCCTCCTACACCAGGTCCCCTTCCTGTGTGCAAAGACAACCCCAGGGGAAAAAAAAATGCTGAGATTAATGGTTTGTAGGACATTTAGTTCATGCATTACCCAGCCATTTGCTGGATCAGAATGCCTTTGTTAATCTAGCAGAAGAATAATTCATCACGGAGATGCTACCTCCACCCAGGCTGATGAGGGTGCTGAAAAACCTGGCAAGCAACACAATTATTTGATATTTTTAAGGGTACCCCATACCCTCTCCTAAATGGAAGTCTCATTAGTCCAACAGCTCTCTCAAGAACACCAAAATAAGTGACTCCAGGAGGGATGAGGAGTCTGGGAAAGGGGCATCAAGCCCGAAAGTGCCACGTTGTAGTCCCAGATGACAGAGCACAGTGGTGACAGAGGATGAATGACGCAGGAGAGGAGAGCAAGCCTGTGCTCTTGCTGTAGCTCAGGGATGTGCTCTCCTGGGCAGAGCTATGGACATCCACACAGCTTCATCCCCTCTGGCACTGGATGCAAACAGCAATGCTCAAAGGCAATGGAGACTGGTGTCACAGCGTAGCACTGACCCAGGACACGCACGGACACGGAGCTGGGACAGAGGGGATGAAGCTATAAATCTTTTGGGAATTTCATGGAGATTCACGGCTGTGGGCTGTTTCCCTGCAGGAGCAATTAAGCATGGGTTTGGGGGTTTTGTTCTCATTATTTGGCTTTTTTTTTTTTTTTTTTAATTTATAAAAGAACACATGCTTTCTATTGAAGATTTCTGGATGAAAAGCATTAATCATTCTCCAGTTCAGTTTTTTGTTGTTACTGCTTTTAAAAGAAAAAGAAGACCTGAACAACACGATCACTATTCCCATTTTCCAGTGAAAGGCAGAAAAGCCTGTTTTCTGACTACAGAAACACAGGCAACAATGCACTCAAGGCTCATAATCATGTTGTCAGGAGTTATATTCTTAATAGGCTTGGAAAATACAGGGCTCACCATGAAATAAGTATTAAGTACTTAATTTTATTTCTTCATGTGGTTTGGATTAACTGCGAGGCGCTCTCAGAAAAACACACTCCTCCTATGAACCTGGATGCCCACGTTGCTTTCAAAACCAAATGAAGCATCCCTGGTATTCTTCCTGTCGCTGTCTGGTTTGACTCTGGTACCTCTAGATGTGACTGCTTTGAGACTACTTTATACAAAAGGATTTTTTTTAAAAAAAACCTTTCCTCACTGTGGTGTCCTTAATCACTGCATATCTGTTATAAAAATCATATATATCAGAGCCTCACAGCCACCCTACAGGGGAGCACTGACCGATTAAAGTTTAATTATCAGCTTTTCCAAGCAGCAAACTGAACTGGGAGAAGAATCCAGGAGTCCTTCAGCCTTGCTTTAATCTTCTTTTGTCTTTCTAAATGTTCATTATCTTGGAGGCAGGAGATCATTAGAGCGTCACCAGCATCCCCAGGAGATACGGAGGTTCCAGGTGTTGCCCCTGGGGTATCTGCACATCAGACCAGGTCGTGGGGACAGCACCATGCCTCCTCCATGCACCTGCCTCCCTACACCTACAGGCAGTGCGTGGATGGGAGCACACAAATGCTGTGGGCATGCAAAGCAGTGTCACAACACGAGGACAGGGATTCCACTTCTGACACGTCATGGTTTGGGAGTTAATGCTTTAGGGAGGTGCTGTATTTTAGTGCATTTTTGGGGGAAAAAAACCATCTAAAATGGGTTTTCTTTGGGCTACATGGAGATTACAGCTCCTCGACACCTTTATTACACAATTTCTCATTAATGTGACATATTTCTTACTGAATCTTCCTACAGCCCAGGCACTGTGTGACAAGAGCCACAGTTGGCAACGAGCAATTAAAATCACAGGGACTCCTCTGAAATTTACAGGAGGATCTGAGTTCCCCCAGTTTGGATATCCAACCTCTGGCCGTAGGACAACTGGTCCTACAGAGGACAACAGCAGAGGAAGAGGATGAAGGAAAGGGCAAGCGAAAGGGGAGAGGAAACAATGGGGGGAAAAAGAAAGTGTTTGACCTGGCAACTTGCTTTAAACCTTGATAAGCCAAGCCGAGCTCTCCATCTTCATTGAGATACCCCCAGTCCTCAGTCTTGCTAGAAATAAAGGACAGAAAAAGGAAACAAGAGGACAGAGAAAGACAAAAGGTCAATTGCAATAGAAGGGGAAAAGCTGAAGAACCCTTATTTTTAAAACAAAAGCACGCTTTCATTACATTTTATTTCCTTTTCCACCATGGTAAATGAGAACTATCCCCTGGTTGTGTCCATATGACACCCCTGGCTAAAGCAGCTTCTCCTCCCTCCCCAGATATGAATCATGTCATCGTGCAGCCCTTTCCTCTGTGAGCCACCTCAGCCAACACAGGAACCCTAAGTCATTCAGGTCACAAGGGACCATCAGAAATCACCTTCTGACAGGTTATCATCATTCCCAAGATGTTATGTTTTTTACCACAAAACCAAATTCCTGGACAGAGCCTGAGCTTTTTGTTTCTGCTTGGATAAACCCTTTCCTATTTGATTGCAAGGAAAAGCTTGCAGCCCAAACCACAGAAGCTAGCTCAAAGCTTAAAAAACAGAGAAGAGAAACAAGGACCAAGGGGGATAAAAGAGAGCAGAAGTCAGTGCAAGGGGTAAGGAAGATGTCTCTAAACAGACAGAGTAACATGAAAAGCAGAGTGATCCTTAGCAGCTCCCAACAGGCTTCCTTGCTTCCCCCTCCCCACCTACTTTTGCTCTGTAAAAGCCCCCATACACTTCCAACCCACAGAACAAACACAGCCTGACCCCAGCATTCACTGCATACTGACAGCCTGAAGGGCTCACTGCTCTTTCAGACCTTCTGTGCTCTGGCACATCTCACTCACAGAACATTTTCAAGACAAGTTTCTCCCTTCCCTTCTATCTGCAGCAACATCTACTGGTCAAAAATAAATTATCTCCTCAAGTCAAAGACAGCAGCTGTTCCTCAGAGCAACCCTCAGTCCAAACACCCCTTGGATGCTTGTTTCCTCATACCCATAAGAGATCCAATCTCCTCTATACCCACCCAGGCAGACGAATACCCAGAAAAGCCTGATCTCACTTTAATACTAAACATTTCCTTTAAAATAATCCCAACAATCCACCTCTCAAAGTTATAAAAGGCAGGAGGGTAAATTATACCCTTCAATGCCGTGCTGAATGCATTGATGGGAACTGGTCAGCCTGACCAGAAACATTTGCTACAGGGAGATTTTTACTTGGCCTCAAATGTGAGTTTTAAAACAGTTTTTCTTTTGGGAAAGAACAATGGAAAATAAACAAAAGAAAACATAAAAAAAACCCCCAACCCACTCAGTGTACCATTAAACTTTCTGACAGCCAAGAATCAAGCTAAGATACATCTCCTGTTTTGAAAAGAAGCAGAGCAGATGCCATTCCCTGGCAAGGAAAGCTCCACATACTTAAATGGAAAAGCACAATATGTAAACTTTCTATAGCATATTTTCACATGAGGAAAGCAGTGAGAATTGTGGTGGGGCAGGACTCCTGTGAAAGGACTCAAGAAGTGTCCTCACCACAGCAGGCAGCTTGGACCTCCTGGTCTGTTACCATGGCACTTCTCCAAAGTAGCAAAGGATTCGGGCATTAGCACTTGGAAAATTCATCTGTTAAAGCCATATGCATGAATTTAGATTAAAAACTTACTTTTACCCACACAGGCTTCCAGAAGGGTCTGTAGGCTGATAGGTACAGGGACATTTTCTTGGTCAGATTTGGGTCAGTTGGCTAATGAGGTACGTTTTTTGGTTGGTTTTTGGTCAGATAAATTTAACAGAACTTGTATTTATGTGCTGAAACCAAGGGAAAAAAAAACCCCACCATAATCCACCCCCCAAAAAAAGAAACCCAGAAGGTTGAAAGGGACCCCAAGGATCACAGAGCTCCAACCCCCTGCCACAGGCAGGGACACCAACCTCCAGGCCTGGAGCTACACAAGGTTGCCCAGGGCCCCAGCCAACCTGGCCTTGAACACCCCCAGACACGGGGGTACCCACCCCCTCTCTGGGCAGCCCCTTCCAGCCCCTCAACACTCTCTCTGCAAAGAACTTCCCCCTAAGATCTCATCTAACCCTTCCCTCCTCCAGCTTCACTCCAGCTCCCTTGTCCTGCCAGGCTCTGCCCTTGGAACAAGCTGATTCCCCTCCTGTTCCTCTGCTCCCTTCAGGGACTGGAAGGCTGCAGTGAGGTCCCCCCACAGCCTTCTCTTCTCCAGGCTGACCCAGCCCAGCTCCCTCAGCCTCTCTCCATAGGGGAGCTGCCCCAGCCCTCTGAGCATCTCCATGGCTCCTCTGACCCCTCTCCAGCAGTCCCACATCTTTCTTGTATTGTTGTTGCCCCAGCTCTGGACACAGGACTCCAGCTGGGGCCTCAGGAGGGCAGAGCAGAGAGGGACATATTAGTAACCAGGGAAATTCCATAGCATTTTTAATCTCACACCTCTATAATCCTTGAAGCATAGCCTGCCTTCCATTTTCAATCATATGCATGCTGGTAAAGGAGGAAAGCAGCTCAAAGGGGTGACAAAACTTCCCTGTGAAATAACCATCCAGTCTGTGCTCATCAACAAGTCAGAAATCATTGAGATCCTCTTTTCCCAGAAGATCACATTGATCAGGACACTAAAAGTCAACAGGGCTCCTTTCTAACTAATTAGATTAATTAGTATGTACCAAAGTAATTTCCTAAAATGATGGGTAAATCCTTCTCCAAAATAAGGCTGGAAAGAGTTGAAAGGACATGATTCACAGCCCCATTCCTCCTTTCCCCTTACCTTGGAGGTACGGGTCTGGGGGAGCGGCTGGCGCCCTGCCTTTGGCAACCTGCCTTCCTGAACAGGCCCAAATGCCTTCCTCCCCTCCATCCCAGTATCTTTGAGGAGGTGCATGTGCACCAGATAACAGAGATGTTAATTTTAGCATCTTCAGATGATTATCATCTCTTAATAAAGAAGAAGGGGCATTTCATTTTTGAAACACAGATAGGCTTTTTTTTTTTTAATTAAATGGAAAACTAATGCACATCAGAGCTTAAAAATAAAACAGACTTGGAAGCAGTGATAAAACACACTGGTAAGCAGAGATATGAACCCTTTCCAGGCAATGGCCTCTTCCAGGTTCAAAAGCATCCTCCACATGAAGCCAGTGTCAGCCCTGCACTTGGCACTGCAACTGCAGACTTTCACAGGAGGGGGAGAAGAAGGGGAAAGAAAAGGCCATGTACACTATAGAAATCACTTGGAAGTTATCTCAGAAGTTAATTTCAAAGACTAAACCTGATCTGCTTTGAGCTGCCAAGTCATTATCTCTAACATCATCACCTGGTCTTTTGTTTGCTCTACATTTCCACCAAGATCAAACAGGCTTGAAAGAAATATCCCAAGAACTGAAACAGAGAACAGAAAGCCTGCTTAGCTTTACGTTCAGTTATTGAGGCAGAAAATGAGCTGGAAACTAACTTGATGCTTTTCCCTTTAGCAGTTGAAAGTCAGTGGGGGGAAAAAAAAGGGGAAAAAAAGCTGAGTTCACTGCATTTACAAGGGGCTGCTTTGAATTCAAACTTCCCCTTGACCTGGCATCAAAGGGCTTTCCCCCTGAGAGCGGTGTGGAGAAAGAGAATCACTACACGGGCAGGGTTAGCAGCAGTTTTCCTCCTGGTGCATTTAAAAGTCATGGATTGTATAGACATAGTGAGTAAAAGGTTTATCTCTCACCACAGTACAGCCAGGCTCCATTCCCAGCTTAGATATGATGAGTGGCTAGGAGCGGACCACGGCTTTACCACGTTGGTCAGGCCGGACCAGTGGAAGAGCACCCACCTGGGGTAGAAACTGCCAACAGGATGGAAGGTATCAGGGTAAAGAGATGTGGGAGTGCTCCCTGCAGCACAGGAGGAATTACAGAATCATAGGATGTGTAGGGTTGGAAGGGATCTTTAAAGTCCATCTAGTCCAGCCCTCTGCAGTGAGGAGGGACATTTTCACTAGATCAGCTCACTCAGAGCCCCATCAAGCCTGAAATTATTCACCTCCAGGGATGGGGCCTCCACCACCTCCCTGGGCAGCCTGTGCCAGTGTCTCACCACCCTCATATTGAAGAACTTTTTCCTAACATCCAACCTAAATCTCCTCTTTTCTAGTTTAAAACCATCACCCCTCGTCCTATCACTCCATGCCCTTGGGAACAGTTCTTCCTCAGCTTTCTTATAGGCACCTTTCAGGTATTGGAAGGCTGCTGTAAGGTCCCCCCAGAGCCTTCTGTTCTCCAGGCTGAACCACCCCAACTGTCTCAGCCTGTCTCCATAGGAGAGGTGCTCCAGCCCTTGGATCATTTTTGTGGCCTCCTCTGGATGCACTCCAACAGGTCCATGTTCAGGAGAAGTGGCTCTTGCTTATTAATCCCACTTCAGAATTTCAATCCCGCCCGCCAAGCTTTCCCCTAAAATATTTATTGATCAAGATCAGAAAGAGAAAGCAGTTTCATTTCTCATGTTGGCATGAGAAATACATACAGAGCTACCTAAGTACAAATGCAAATTTGTGCTGGGGAGATGGAATGTTAATTAGTATCGACAAATACAATAATCCCTGCTCCCTGAGCATTTGTTTTCATCTCTTTTACTGCCATCAGCGTCAGCCTGGGGCTTATAAATGAGCCCATTATACCAGTGCATGGGGAACCATATGACAGGGAAGCTGGTGATGATCAGCGAGCCGTCGGGTAAATCACTGCAGAAAGTCAGGGTGACAGTACACAGAGCTACTGGTACTGCACTGCAAGAGCCAAGCTCCTTTATACAGGAGGCAGGTGAGAGAAGCAACAGGTAAGTGAGCCTGGAGACTGAGGAGTTTCACCTCCAGATCTCAAGAGGCCCAAACCACCAAGGCCTGACCACGCGGAGGTCTGACATTGCAGCTCACCTCTGTGCAGCTGCAAAGAAGGGGATTTATATACTTTGGAAAACTGGATTATTGCAGCATTTTTTGATGATTTCCATGTGTGATTCCTTCTCTGAAGAAGCCGGTCTGGAAACCAGACCAGCTGAAGAAGTACAACCCATACACACAGGATGGACATCCTGCCCTGTGAAAGCAGCAGCTCTTGTTTTGATCCCAACTCCTTCACCAACAGCTGGACACAAACTAACCATTCCTACATGTGCAGGCTGGAAAATGCAGTTTAGAGAGTAATTAAGTCTCTGTCTGACAGTGGGATTTTGCCTCCCACACTAGTACTTACAGTTCCAGGAGAGATTTGGAAGGAAAATAAGAGAAAAATCCACAGAATTCATTAAGTGACCAAAAAACCACCCTTTGCAGTAGGAAGCACACTGTGCCCCATTGATTTCTTGACAAAAAAATGATGTTTGAATCAATCTCATCACCTCTACACTGCAGGAGGGGCAGAAATTTCATCAGCAAGTTCACTTCAGGAAAGCAAATATTCAATGGTAATCAAGTGGGGGGAAAAAAACCCAAATACTTGTCCTGCTCCAGCCAAGCCTGATGCCCAGCTGAGAAACCAGTGTCACCAGTGTTCTGGAACCCAACACTCCCCACTCCTCCAGGTGCCTGGGGCGAAGTGAAAGCTGGCAGTGCTGGTGTGGGCAAAGCCTCAGTCCACCCATCAGGGTTTGAGGCTACGTTTAAAGGCAATGCACGAGGAGCCCAGCCCTCCCAGCAAGCCCATCTCTGTACTCACACAGGGTAACTGTAGGAATCTCCACAGGTTCTCCTAGGGCTGTCCCAACAAGCAAAACAGATGCACAGTCAGAAAACCCAGGCCATACTAAGGCAGGAATTTGGAAGACATACAGCACAGACACGATGACCTAAGCTGACCGTGCAGCTATCTACACACTGAATCCCTGCACATCAGTACAGGCACGAGGATATCCTATTGCACATTTTTGGCCATCCACTTCTGAAAACACTAAGTAACCCCCCAATTTTTCCTATCGCCTTCAAAGATGTTGTGCCTTTGCTCATACTCATACAGGTATGGATAAATTCCTAATTAAGTCATGGTCTTTCCCAGCCTGGACTGCTAACAACCTCCTACAACCAGCTGACAAAGCCCCAAAGTTCACTGTGTTACTAAAAGCCATCAATCCACATTGGTTAGGGCTTTTAACTACCTTGCTGAATACAAATTAATTAGCAAAACCCCTCTAACACCTGTATTTGCCCAGAGAAAAGGAGATGGACATTCTGTTTCCTTGCACTAAAACGTATAATCTTGCTGTACAATCTGTGTTATTTGTCCTCTTGCAAGATACTACTTTTTCACTTGATGTTCTCCTGGATGGCTGCAAGGATTGATTTCATGCCTCATAATTTAAGCCCACTGTTAAGGATTGAGGGGAACAATGCTTTCTTCCCAGCATAGCATGAGGTCAGACTTGAAGTAAGTAGCTCTTAAAACACATCTCTAGCCTTGCTACTATTTATGTACTGGAAGCAAAGTCAAAATCCAGTTTTCCTCACTTCCATGTTGGCTTTTCTACCTGCCTGGTACCTGCCCTCCCTTGGGGACACAGTGCCCCAAGGACGACGAGCTCCTCACTCAGTACAAGACTTGCACCTGTGGCCCCATCTTCATGGCCCAGCCTTGACCCAAGGTGCAGAACACAATACAGGAGCTGGTATCTCCCTAAAGCATGTTGCTAAGTGTGGTCTGGATCTCACCTGTCACACTTTGGTCCTGCTGCTGGAAAAATTTGAGCCACACTTACCGATTGGTCTCGCAGACTCCCTGGTAGGCTTCAATCACTTCCTCCTGATCCATGTGCTTGTCACTCTTCAGCCCACTGGCATTGGTGGTGCTGCTTTCCTAAATTCAACATGCAAAACACAGCAGCATGACATCCCGGACTGTCCTGTCTTTCAAAGTTCCTGATACCAAACAACTCCCAAGCATCCTCAACAGAGCTTCCCTGGGGCATCCATCCGACTAGGAAGCTCCTACAGATTCATACACATGCAAACAGACAGCAGCAGAGATGAGGAGATGGAAGGAGGATGCAGTGAACCTGAGAGGGAGGTAAGTGTGTGTGTGGGTGTTGGTCTAAAATACAAAACATACCAAAACCTCAAGGAGTGATAAGTCAGTGAATCAAAAAGCCCAAGTGAGAGTTTTCAGAAAAGGCAACTTTCAGTCAGCACAGGATCTTAATCAAGAAAGCCCTCAAAGGGCTGTGATGGGACAAGCTGTCTTCTAGCCTACACACTGCAGTTGCAGCAGCATTGTTGAGCAGAGTCTGGTCCAGAAGCAATCTTTTCCCATCCCGTGTCCTTGTAGAATATGCCAGTTGTCACCAAAACCCACTGGAAGCATCTCAGACCACCACACCTTGGTGCAGGGCTGGAGAAGCTGTTCCTTGATGTGGCCTGGTGTGGGGTCAAGCACCTCACAGTGGTACAGTTGACCATGAGACATATGACCCTGGACTGTCTGAAATGATGCCATGCACTGTACTTTACCCATAGGCAGACCCTCCTATAACCCTGTAGAATCTTCAATAACCTCCCCACACCATGCTGCCACACAGAGCCTAACAAAACTTAAATGACCTTGCACAGGCTGGCAGTGAATTTTCAGTGACAGAACAGGAACAGGAAAAAGAAGATCTATTACCCTCCCAATTACCATGTTTTTCCCCTTATCTTTCTGCTGGGCTGCCTTCATGATCTGTGTCCTCAGGATGAGCACCTCTTCTTTCCTCACTTCCAGCTCCTCGTTGGCCGATTTCAGCTGATTCAGCAACAGGTTATAACTGTCCTGAATGTCGTTGGGTGAGTTGTTCTGGGTTGCCTGGTCTGCAATAGCCTTCCTCAGCTCATTAAGTTCATTTTTCAGCTTCTTGTTCTCCGACTCCAGCTCTTGCCTCTGGAAAACACCAAGCCATTAACCAGTTTATCCAAACTGCCTTGCAGTGCTTCATCTTTTTCTGAGAAGCCTCTAAGTAACTCAGTTACCAATGATCACAGCCCAGTGATCAATTCATGCCAGGATCTGGGTTTTGCTGCCTGTCCAGCCACTTGTGGCTCAGAAGAGACTTTTGCCATCATCAGTAGCCTGTTGCCATTTAATAACAACACTACAGGGTGGCACAGGGGAGGTTTTGGGGTTTTTCTGTTCTAACACAAAACCAGCCTGTTAAAGAAGCCAAGTGGATTTGTTTCTTCTCTGCACCTTTTTCTTCTCAACCAAGAAATCATCACAACCCCCCAAAAAATGCTTAACTCATTTTTGGTATTCATCAGGTAAGGTGGAAGACAACAATTTACATGACTTCATCAGGGCAGGCATCCCATTCAGCTGTGTGAATCCCCACTGCAGCTTCTGTTCTCAAACATTTTGTAACTCCCCCTCCCTGTGCAGTGTTCACAGTTGGAGGATTTTCTCACCCTGATGTCTTGTCAGCTACTGGCATTTGACAAGTTTGATGCCAACTGCTTCTCCTGAATAACAATGCATGCTGTTTGTTTGCCAGACAACTGAAGGGCTTATTTGCTTTTGCATGACAGTAGAAGACAGAAGAACAAAACACTGGCAGCTGAGACAGCTTTTATTTCAGTGATTCACCATGAAACAGTAACACCACCTTGGCAGTTCTTTGCCAGCACCCAAAACCCACCATGAGCACCCATCTGGGTCAAGAGCAGCTTTGCTCCTGCAGATGGGACAACCTGCTACGGGTTACAGGTGGGGAGCAGAGCCAGACTGCTGGGGTCCTACTCATGGTCCAGATCTCTACAGCCCAGATCTCTACAGCCCACCTTCTCTTCACACCACATCCTCCATCACCACCTGCATGGTGGCACCCAGGCCTCTTGGAAAATGCCAAAACCCAACAGGATTCATATTCAACTACTACATGGCAAGAACCAAGACATTTCAAGAGAGCTGGTGTCTGACTGGCACGGAGTCACCTCTTCCCTAGGGACTGACCCCCCCATCCATGTGGATTCTCCGCTGTCTACAGTAGCACAAGCTCTTTCCCCACCAAGACCCACCTGCTTTCCTCTCCCTGCTGCCTTCTGACCCTTTCCACAGCTCTCTTGCACACCCCCTTTTGTCTGTGGGATGTCTGCTTCATTACAAGCTTTGGATGAGGCGAGCTAATGAATCCAAAAATGGCAGTGGGGGATGGGGGCAATTTATACAAGTTATACAGTGTGTAGAGCTAGCACAGCTGTGTAAACCTCGTTTCCATAGGAAATGGGTGTTATAATTATAAATCCTTACAAATTATAAATAGCATGCCTTATCACAGCAGAGGTGTGAACAGAATAGCTGATCTGGCATCTGGACAGCCAGCATACTCCGAGCTGAACAAACACCATCAGTAATCCAGCATATTCAGGTACTTTATACCATCTGTCATTTATTTAAAACAAGGAAAAAGGATAAGAAATGCACTGGATCCTCCACAGGATGCAGGAATTCCTCCACATCCCCATTAACTGCAGCTCAGCAGAGGGAGGGTAGGAGACATGGGCTTTTCTGTAACTGGTGTTTAAAACACGAGTTTGAAAAGTTGTGCACGGTGGGGAATAACTCTTAGAAAGTTATATAAATAACATAAAGCTGGGTTTAACTCCTCTTACTGCACAGCTACAGCACTGACTTGCCTTCTGCTCTTTCCTGATCAGGCCCAGAGAAGGGTAAGAAGAAAGTTGATTAAGTGCTTTTCTACACAAAGGGCTTTTCTGTGATTTGTGTTATTTGCTGGGTAAGGCCTCTGCTTTTTCTGTTTTCTCTCCTTTTTTGTCCTTTCCTTTTTGTTTTTTAAAGTGGGTCAGCCACACTGCCAGCTCTGGGGAGTGGTGGTACCAAGCTGTGCTCTGGTTAGAAATGAAGCCAAGAAGATCAAGAAATAAAATGATAGCAAACAGCCCTGGCTGATGCCCTGGACTCCCTTCAGAGTTTACATTTAAATTCACTCCCTGCTCCTTTCTCACTGGAGTTTGTAAAGCAGTGTTAAAATATCTACAGACACAGGCAGGATGTCTACTGTCCTCTGCCAGCACACCCATTCTGCACCAGCATCAGCAATGGTGGAACAGGAGCTGGAATAAAAATGCTTTGAATGTTGGCAGGGAGATTTTCCCTTGCACTAGTGTGAAAAATGCTGTTTCTTCAGTATAGTCCAACAGTGCTGATTTACCTGACAAGTTACACCCTGAACTCGAACTCACACGTGTCCCACCCTGTACAGGGCTATGAAGGTTTGAAAGGGGTACCCAAAGGGATACCCAAGTCCTAACGGCCTTGGAAACAGCCTCAGTCCTTAGGGAGGAGCTTGGATAGCTGGGCTGGGTAAGGTGTGAGCCCTTGCAGATCAGAGGTTAGCGTTGCTCTGACAGGAATTTGCCATCTCTTCTATTTCTGGTACTCGGTAAGAAAATAAAACCCTTTAGAAGCTCATTTCATGAGTTTCCAGGTCTAAGGGACAAAACAAGCATCCCACCAACACAAAGGGTGAGAAATCAAGTTATGCATTGTGCTCCTGCTGGGAGAACAGTGAAGGCAAGGACTTCTTGGTGCTTTCACTCCTCCTTTCCAGCCAGAAAAAGAAATCTGAAAGCACATTGTTTCAGCCATGACTCTTCTTGGTGTACTTCAATGACACATCTCCACCAAGGAGATGTTTCTCTCTCCTGGAGAGAGTCCAGAGGAGGCTACAGAGATGATGAAGGGCCTGGAGCATCTGCCCTGTGAGGAAAGGCTGAGGGAGTTGGGGCTGTTCAGCCTGGAGAGAAGCAGCCTGAGAGGGGATCTGATCCCTGGGGATCAAGAGCTGAAGGGTGGGACACAGGGGGACATGGGCAGCCTCTTCTCAGTGTCTGTGGGGACAGGACAAGGGGCGATGGGCTCAAGTTGGAGCACAGGGAATTCCCCCCCAATGTGGGGAAGAACTTCTTCCCAGTGAGGGTGAGGGAGCCCTGGGCCAGGCTGCCCAGGGGGGTGTGGAGTCTCCTTCTCTGGAGAGATTCCAGCCCCATCTGGATGTCTCCCTGTGTGCCCTGTCCTAGGGACCCTGCTTTGGCAGGGGGTTGGACCCGATGGGCTCTGGAGGTCCCTTCCAACCCCTACAGTTCTGTGATTCCTTCAGGACTAGGGGTTGCTGCCTCTCACTATGGCACCTGAAGCAATTGCTCCTTGCTTTTCAGAGTGGCCTCACTCAGCTCTTCCTAGACTGACATTCACCCACCACACCAGCACCCAAAATATCACCTGCTACAGCTGGTCTGTGCAGGGCTGCACTGCGTTAGAGCAAGATCTTAGATCTGGCTGGTCCTTCCTGCAAGCCTCAGCTCATTCTCCTGCCACTCCAGCAAGAACCTGGTGCTGGTGATCCTTAAAGGGATCCTCTTGCAGTGCAATACCACTGTGAGACGTGCTTCCTTGCAAATTCATCTTCCAATTGTTCTAGGCTAATGGTTAAAGAATCCTGTTTTTCTTGTGACACATGCTACCTATTCCTACAAAAAAGGTAATTAAGAGTGTTATTAAGGTTTGTTAGATGTGTCAGACTATGAATGTCAGCATGTTGGGAATGTAGAAGGTAGGAAAGTCCAAAATTAATATTGCCATTTGGCACTTCCCAGGTTAAAACTTGAAAACACATTTGTGAACTCAGAAGTCTGAACTCCTCAAGCTACCTCAGAAGGTGGAGGTGCTTATCTCCTGGGTTCTCCCTTTCCAAACTGCAACTTCACTCTGCTTGGCAAGGTCCAAAGACCTTCACAGCCACTTTCAACCAACTGGAAGACAATTTGCCAAAGGTTGAGTCCCCACCCCTGGGTGTGTTTAACAGAGGGGTAGATGAGGTGCTCAGGGATCTGGTTTAGCACAGTACAGGAACGGTTGGACTCCATGATCTTAAAGGGCTTTTCCAACCTGCTGATTCTGTGATTTTAAAGCTCCTGCTCTGCTTTTATTCCACTGGGCTGTGCAGGGGTGTTAATGAAACTCAGCAAGTTTTCTCTCAACTGCAAACAGCACGCCTAGCAAGTGCAACACAAATATCATGTTTAGAGACTAAAATCTGGATGGACCAAGTGCCAGAAAAAGCTACTGGTGTGGTAGAGGTATGCTCTTAGTGATGGCTGAACTTAAAATACTTTTTGTCTCTAAGTTCTGATTTATTGCATCCTTCTGACATGATGCAGACAGCAAAAGTTGGTGTTACTACCATCAGATGGTTTATCACGATGCTATCCTGGGTAACCTATGTTCCTCTGGATTTCTCAGTTGTATTGCAGTATGTGTTAATGGGAAAAGGAGAGAAGGAGCATCTGAAATATGTCTGCAAGGAAAAAAAAAGAAGAAAAAAAAGAATTCCCTTACAAAGCCTGTCCTAAGAACTGGGATATTTTTGGAGGATGAGTGGGACGTAAGAACTGGCTTAACCAGAAATATGTGGGTACAGTTAGAGCAGGAGGACGTGACCCACAGAAGCTGCAAGAGGAGCCTAGCAGGCTTCAGTTGCTCTGTATGTCATGGGGAGAAAATGACAGAGGCAGAACTGAGAGAATTTATTGCTTAAGGACAATGTGAATTGCAAGGTAGGGTAATAGCTGGGAAGGCACAAGATAACTATGGTCAACCAGCACTTCTGCTGGGAGATAGAAGCTATTGGTGCGAGCCATGAAGCAGATTGGTTTAGCCTTGACCTGAGTGACACCTTGGGAATGCAAGGAGAGCAGACAAGAAGCAGAGCTGAGCTTCTGGAAGAAGAAACAGTTTGGGCATCATCCACAAGAACTCACACCTCCTGTGTGCCACCTCCTAGGAGCTGAAGTGTGGTGTCAAGGGGAAAGTATGCAGTGGAAAACGTACCCCTCAGTGTAAGTGGGCTTACTGCCAGGGAGATGAAGTGTTGTCCCAGAGAAACACATCTGTGAGCCCACCCCAGGCCCAGGAGCTGATGGAGGGCTACAGCTTTCAAACTGCTGGCTCTAATCGTCAGAACTGATTACAGAGGGGTTTGAGGTTATTGCCATGTTGGATTGGGTTTGTGTGGCAAGGTTTTGTAGGGGGAAGTAGGGGCTGCAGGGTGGCTTCTGAAAGAAGCTTCTAGAACTACCCCCAGGTCCAACAGAGCCAACACCAGCCAACTCCAAGATGGACCTGCTGCTGAGCTCATCAGTGACAGTGGTGGCACCTCTAGGGTAACAGAGTCAAGAAGGAAAAAAACATCAAAGTGGCAGGTATTTTGCAACCAGAGAGGGGAGTGAGAAGGTGTGAGAAACCGTTCAGGCACCAAGGGCAGGGAAGAAGGAGCAGGAGAAGGTGCTCCAGGAGCCAGAGAAGAGATTCCCTGGAAAAGACCATGGTGGAGCAGGTGTCCCCCCACAGCCCATGGAAGATGATGAGGACCAGAGACCCCACCTACAGCCCGTGGAGAGGCCCCACACTGGAGCAGGTGGAGACATGTGGAAGATGCCATGATCCACGTTGGAGCAAACTCCTGGCAGGACCTGCAGCCCATGGGGAGAGAGATCAACCAACACCAGAGCAGGTTTTCTGGGTGAGCTTGTGATCCCATGGGGGACCAGGCTGGAGCAGTCTGGGCCTGAGGGACTGCACCCCATGGCAGGACCCACGCTGGGGCAGCTGGGGAAGAGCTGAAGCCCCGTGGGAGAGGACTCACACTGGAAAAGTTGGTGGAGGACTGTCTGCTGTGGGTGGGACCTCACAGTGCAGCAGGGGCAGAGTGTGAGGAGTCCTCCCCTGAGGAGGAAGGAGCAGCAGAGACTGTGTGATGGACTGACCCAACCCCCATCCCCATCTCCCTGTGCTGCTGGAGGGGATGGAGAGAAATGTGGGGTGAAGTTGAGCCCAGGAAGAAGGGAGGGGTGGAGGGAGGCCAGGCATTTAAGATTTGGGTTTATTTCTCATCATCCTTCTCTGCTTTGACTGGGTAATAAATTAATTTCATTCCCAGTTGAGCCAGTTCTGCCCGTGACAGTCACTGCTGAGTGATCTCTCTGGCCTTTATCTGGACCCAGGAGCCTTTTGTTAGATCTCCTTCCCCCTGCCCAGCTGAGGAGGGCAGTGATCCAACAGCTTCAGAAGGCCACTTGGGTCAACCCACCACACACTCTCATCCAGTTGGTGTGGGCTGCTGGAGCCATGCAGTAGGTTACAGCACAAAGTTGGAGCTTCTCACTCACCTTCAGACTGTTGTACGCAAAATCTTCGTGTTCTGAAGCCACCTCAGCCTTTGTTTCAGTTACCTGTGTGGATTAGAGACAAACTGGTGTACAAAAGCAGCCAGGCACACAGCACATGACATGTCTCTACCCACAGCCAGCCCTGCTGCACTGCTGCCAGCCAGCTCAACCACAACAACAACGTTATTAATTGCCATTAGACAGAGTCCCAGCAACACATAGAGGAGCAGGGGCCACCACAGGAGGGAAGGGCTTAATCCCTCTTTACTCTCTTGACAACTGTGGCTCTCTGCAGCTTTCCAACAGTGACAGTCATCAGGGGAATGATCTTCAACAAAGTGCTTGGGAAACAGGCTTTTTTAATCTGCATCCCCAGCAAGGGTGGGAGGCTGGGGGAGTTTTACCTATTTCTTGAGGATTTCTAGAGGTGATCAGTAGAAATATCTAATGAAACAAGTACATAATTACTCTTGATGACCTTGTCTAGTCTCTCTCTGTGTTTGTCAACTGACTCAGATCTCAAACTGGAGACAAATAAACAAAATCACTCCCAAACAAAGCAACAACAGCCCCAGAAATATCAATTATGAAGCCCACAGTGGAGGCATTTGCTCAGCCTTTTATACAAAAGCATCACTGCTGCTTCAGGACACCACACCCCCTGCACTGCTGTTTCATGGCATGCATTGTCTCCCACACTTTGGCCTCTGAGCCAGCTGGAAAGCCTCAGTTACAGGTAGAATATCCAGAAAGGATCAGGATTTGCTAAGAAAAGAACCCTCATGCCAAACACGAGCTCACTGGCAGCAACAGCGAGCTGTGTTTTCAGATTCCAGCTGCCAGTCACCAGCAACTCTGGAGTTACTGCTGGGCTGTCAGTGACCTGACTTACCAGAAGCCCAGCCAAACTGCAGGGAGGTATTTCTTCACAAGAAATAGGGAATGTATTTAAGGAATATAGCTGCCCTGCAATAAGGAGAAAAGGAAGAACCCATTCTTCCAACAGCTATCTTGCTATTTCCAATCATTTTTAAGCTGCATTCTCACATGATCATTACTGGGGGAAAAAACCCACCAAACCACAGAGACTGTAACCACACCAAACTGAGGACATGAGCCTGAAGGGCTTATCAGCTCACAGCACACACTGCTGGATGAGGGGAGGTCAGGGCTGCCAACAAACACGTGAATAACCCAAATCAACCTAAAGACACATGGAGATGTGAGGCACTGGGGCCTCTCTCTTCATGGCTCCCAAGTCCTGACACCCCTCTTGGTTTGATCCAGGAGAAAGGTGGTGTCTGTGTCCCTAAGACTGCAGTATGTAGTCCATCTGCAACCCTCCAAATACCATCACACGGCCGTTTGGGTTGGAAAGGACCTTTAAGATCATGAAATCCAACCCTTAACCCAGCACTGCCAAGCCCACCACTAAACCATGTCCCTCAGCACCACATCTACACATCTTTTAAATCCCCCAAGAGACAGTCACTCCACCACTTCCCTGGGCAGACTCTTCCAGCATGGGATAACCCTTTGGCTGAAGATGTTTTTCCCCATCTCCAACCTAAACTTCCTTTGGCACAATTTGAGGCTGTTTCCTCTTGTCCTGTCGATCAGTACTTGGGAGATGAGACTGAGATTCCCCAGCTACACCCTCCTTCCAGGGAGCTGTAGAGAGCGACTTCAGGTCTCCCCTCAGCCTCCTCTTCTCCAGGCTGAACACCCCCAGGTCCCTCAGCTGCTCCTCATCAGACTTGTGCCCCAGCCCCTTCCCCAGTCTGCTGCCCTTCTCTGGACTCACTCCAGCACCTCAGTGCCAGGACACTGTGCTGGGCACTGGTGAGGATCCCTGCCCTGGTCCTGCTGGCCACACCACTGCTGATACAAGCCAGGATGCCGTTTGCCTTCTGGGCTACATGGGCTTACTGCTGGCTCCTGTTCAGCCAGCTGCTGACCAGCAGCCCCAGGTCCTTTACCACCAGGCAGCTTTCCAGTCCCCCTGCCCCAAGCCTGTAGCGCTGCCAGGGGCTGGTGTAGCCCAAGGGCAGGATCCAGCACTGAGCCTTGCTGAACCTCAGCCCATCAATCCAGCCTGCTGAGATCCTTCCTAGAGCCTCCCTATCCAAAAATTCCCCTTCCTCTGGACCTTCAGTAACAAAACTCAGTACACACTTTGAATTTCTCAAAAGAGAAAGAAACAGGACCAGTGCAGAGAGAATAAAATATACCAAAAATAATTCTACATTTACTGCTTTTAGGATACTTAAGATACTGTCCTAAGTCTTTTATAACCAGTTTATAAAAAACAGTAATAAAAAAAAATCAGTTCTCCTGAGCAATTGTCCTCAGCTGCCAGAAAAGTTTCTCTCAATTTTCCATACAGATTTGCTATCTCTTAAATTGAACTTGCCACTCTTAAACCTCAATTCCTACACTGTGTTTCCTCAGGGAACCAAGGAAAGCCAGTTACCAATATGAAATATTGGTATTAATAAAAAGACATCTCTTACCTGTGACTTCTTGCTCTCTTGCTCCTTTCTCTCCAGCTGGGTTTGCAGCTTCCTCCTCTCTTGCTCGAGTTCCCTCACTCGCTTCTGTAGCTTTAGGAAGAGAGTCATGTCCATGGCTGCCTTCTCCATCCCAACCTCCTGAAGAAGAACAGGGAAGTAACAAAAAAACCAGAGGTAAGACCTCAGTCAAGCTTTATAACCATGCACAGTGCCAGGTCAGCACTAACCCAACCAGAGCTGGTAGCAGCAGCATCCCAAGAAAGGCACATACTTTCAAAGACCAAACCCCAATACAGTCATGGCCATTGGTGCTAGGAATAAACTACCTGTATCAACGCTGGCTGCTTTGATAAATTTTCATCTGTTTTTAAGCTGCTGTGTCCAAAGGGCAACACTTAATTGTATGTAAAGCCCTATTTCAAAGAGGAGAGGTGCCATGGTTGGCCATGAGCCAGCGGTGTGTCCTTGTGGCCAAGAAAACCAATGCTGTCCTGGGGTGCATGAAGAAGAGTGTGGCCAGCAGGTGGAGAGCGGCTATCCTCCCCCTCTACTCTGCACTGGTGATGCCAAATCTGGAGTTGTGTGTCCAGTTCTGGGCTCCCTGGGTCAAGAAATCCTTCCTAGGGAGGGGAGGCCTTGGCACAGGGTGCCCAGAGAAGCTGGGGCTTCCCCTGGATCCCTGGCAGGGTTCAAGGCCAGGTTGGATGGGGCTTTGGGCACCCTGGGCTGGTGGGGAATGTCCTTGCCCACAGCAGGGGTGGCAACTGGGGAGGGATGGGGATTGAGGTCCCTACCCACCCAAACCAGCCTGGGATTCTGTGATCATTCAAGTCTGACCCCACAAATGAGTAATTATTTGCCACAGCACCAGAACCCTATGATCCCTCTCACACAATTAACAACATATTTCTGTAGCATGAAATCAATTTAGTCCCTGATACTAGTCCAAGCCACATTCCTCCTACACAGTCCAAACATCCCAGCTCTACTCCTCCCCTAATCCTGTTTTACAGTACCTCCACTTGTTGTATTACATCCTCAGTGTCTCCCATGTCAGAGGTTGATATGGATGGATAATTGGAATCGGACTCCAGACTGCTCTGGTTGGATGGGCTTCTCTTGTGCCCTGGTGCTTGCTGCCAGGGAGAGGTGCAGATACATAATGCATTCAGTGTTTAAGGATGGATTCATCACAGAGCATGGTCAGAACAAATAAGTGTCTATATATTAAGGTTACTTTACAAAAGGCTTTACTGTCACCTTACAGTGAATTCCTATTTCTAGTTCTTATGCCCTACCACAGTATTCACATTGACACAAGGGAATACTTTGAAATGTGAAGTGATACAGAAGCTCAGTTGAAAGATTCTGCATGGATTAAAGGCTTTTTCACGACACCAGATGCTTGTTAACTACAAATATGCAAATTTGAGCTCAAGACAATGCTGTTCACAGCACCCTCTGGGTCTCCTTTTAAACGTTCAGCCTTCCACCTAAACCAGCATCACTTCAGTTACGATCTTATTCTCAACAGTTCTTCTAATACTGTAGCAAAGCTGAACCTAATAACTTGGCTTTTTTTGGGATTCTGGAGGCCTGCTGTGGGGTTTCAGTGTCGTTTTCTTAACCCAACACGTGAGCACTGCTGAAATGAAAAGCCAAACAAGAAGCAGGGTCCAGCTTTCCCTGGGATTCGCAGGGATGGGTTATCAGAGAGGTGTGACAGATCAAGGTGCCTCTTCCAAGGCGCACGCAGGGTCCAGCTTCAGCATGCAGAATCACCGAGCACAAATCACACCGTAGCATCACTTCTAGCAAGTGTTCTGGGGATGGGTGAGCCCCATTATCCACCCACCAACAGCAGGTGCAGGGCACAAGGGGGACAGGGGTCATTTCAGCCTCGTTACCTTTATAATGGTCATTTCATCCCGTAAGTTGTCGTATCTCTGCTCCAGCATCGAATACTCTTTCACCAGGTTCTGGTAACGAGACCTCTCTTCTTCCAGCTCTTTCTTCATCTGGGTATCTTCCTCGACTGTGTTTTGTGCAAAACCATCTTTAAAAATGGAATTTTTTTTAAAAAAAGGCATTATGGTCTTCATCTCTTGAACGACCTTCTTGTAAGCATGTGCAATTAACAAGAATTAATTAACCAAATGCTTGCTGCCAAGAGCTTTTGAAATACATATAAGCATTGTCCAGTACGTAGAGACTAGTAGAAACTAGGTCTGTCTTCCTGCCATTCAGAACAGCTTGAGCTCTCCTGCCCAGGAACCGGAGTCCTCTGCCACTGGAGTTAAAGAAAAACCTCCAGCACACACAAACCTCAGATCTCTTACTCCTAACCCAACCGTGTCAGCTCCAGCACTCATGGGCCAGCCATAAACCCACCCAAGGAAAGACCAGCACGGTATGGAAACAATATTCATGCTTAAGCTGCACTTAAAGACTTCTCTACGCCTGCTTCCCACCACTGGATTTGGCATAGGAGCAAATCAACAGCAGCAGCTCCTTCTCTTGTCATCATCATCCATTTACCATGGTAAAACTGTTTTATATCCAAATAAATTATCTTCTTTCTTTGCTTTGTTTTGTTAAAAAAACGCCTTTTCAAAGCAAATGTGGTCCCTCCCCTTTCTGAGAAACCAGGCAAATACAGTCTGGGTATCCCTTTAACCAGGTTAAACCTTTAAACAAAACCTCTCCACTTGCTCTCCCCAAGCCCCGGTGCTCAGAAAGCATCCCCTAAGAAATGGAGAAATATTTGCAGCAAGTTCCTTTTTCACACATTATTTTCATTCCTTTGCTTTGCACTGGGCCGAGAGCAAGAGGTACTTCACAGGTACCAGGGAGCAGTGATAAACACATCCACAGAATGATGCACGGTGCTTTTTGTAAAAGCTGCCACAAAATTAAAGCTGAAAACGGCGATAAAAAAGAAATTTAAAAGCTCAATCCGTGCATGAGAGTTTCTTCTGTGGTTTGGCACTTCACCCGATCGCTTTCCTCTGTGTGCACCTCAACATCTAAATCTCTGCTTTCAAAACGACTCACAGGCTCCTGTCACATTAGAGAAATCCTTTGGTACAGCTGAATAGTGTTAACTGCTCTGCTCCTTGGATCCTTTATTAATCAACCTTGGGACGGTGTTACTTCTCTAGCCTCCACCCCTAGCAGCGCTGCCTCCCGGGCTAAATGCTAAACCCAATTAAAAAGCCCTTTTTCAGTACTTTATTCCATATTTCACCAATTAAACCAGCCTCTATCTTGACACCCACCAGCAAGACAGCGTGAACAGAACTGTCCCCAAAACAAAAAACACAATGAAAACCACTGGGAAGGGGGTGCAGAAAGATCAACAGAAAAACACAGGGGAGAAACGAGTTTGAGGGAAGAAGAGTTAAAATCTCCTCACTTAGCAGAGGCATTACAATTCCATAAGCATTTTTCCTTACCTTCAGGTTGACAGAGGATCCTGCTGTTAAGCTCCTCTTTCTCCTGCTTCAGGAGAGCATTTTCTTCTTCCAAGTCAGATATACGCTATGAAACAAGGGAAAGAATTACTGCCTGCTGCAGGTCAGAGCCTCTGCAGAGGGATTACATTTCACCTGGCTGGAGACAGAGAGCTTTGTTCAGGCTTTCTTTGCTGTTAAAGAGATCTATTCCCTCCTGCTTTGCCAGTTATCCCTTTGTACACTGGGAGAAGAAACGTAGAACTGCCCTGCCACAACAGAGACTAACTTCTGTTTTCCTGAGTGCATTTCTCCCTTAAATTAGTATTTTCAGCTGAATATCGAGCAGCTGGACCTGGCAACCACGATCTGCAGGAGCAAAACTCCTGCAAGGGATCAGGTCATCAACGCAGAGGTTCATTTCCGCATCTCAATGGGCTTCATCACTGGCCTTCAAGTCGTAGCACTGGCTGCTGTTGGGAGAGAAAAGTCTGCTGATTGTGCCAAGATGGACACAGAGGATGTGAGCACTAATAGTAAATAGTTTGGGCTTTTTTAATTTCATGTGTGTTACTTCATGCAGTAAGATGATAGTACCATAGAGCCTGTAGTACAGGGGTGCAGAGCGTAATTCAACAGAAGTGTATGTGGCAATTAGCACCAATGATTACCTAGCAAAAATTAGTGAAAACAAACTAAATCCTGCAAAATAGGGTGGGTTTTTTGGTTTTTGGGTTTTGTTTAAAACTGTGGTTTATATTAAAAATGAAAGAGTACGCCCCCTCCCATGACTGACAGTGGTGAACTGGGGACAACAGATGAGAGAAAGGCTGAGGTTCTCAACCAATTTTTTGCTTCAGTCTTCACTGGCTCCCTCTCTCCTCACTGCTCTCGAGTTGAGGGCCTGCAAGACGGGGAGCAGGGAGACAAGAGTCCCTCCCCCTGTAAGTGAAGATTAGGTTTGTCCCCATCTGAGAAACCTGAAGATACACAAGTCCATGGGACCACATCCCAGAGTCCTGAAGGAACTGGCTGATGTAGTAGGCTGAGAGAGGTGGGTTTGTTCAGCCTGGAGAAGAGAAGACTCCAGGGGGACCTTATAGCAGCCTTCCAATCCCTGAAAGGTGCCTATAGGAAAGCTGGGGAAGAACTGTTCCCAAGGGCATGGAGTGATAGGACGAGGGGTGATGGTTTTAAACTAGAAAAGGGGAGATTTAGGTTGGATGTTAGGAAACAGCTCTTCAGTATGAGGGTGGTAGATCACTGGCACAGGCTGCCCAGAGAGGTGGTGGAGACCCCATCCCTGGAGATAACCTGTTGGAGAGGAGCTCTGTGGAGAAGGACTTGGCAGATGACAGGGTGGCCATGAGCCAGCAGTGTGCCCTGGGGCTGAGAGAGACAATGGGATCCTGGGAGGCATCAGGAGGAGTGTGGGCAGCAGGTCATAGGAGGGGATCCTCCCCTCTGCTCTGCCCTGCTCAGGCCCCACCTGGAGTGTTGGGGCCAGTGCTGGGCTCCCTGGGATCAAACAGCCAGGGATCTCCTGGAGAGAGTCCAGAGGAGGGACACAGAGATGCTGAAGGGCCTGGAGCATCTGCCCTGTGAGGAAAGGCTGAGGGACCTGGGGCTGTTCAGCCTTGAGAAGAGAAGCCTGAGAGGGGATCTGATCAATGGTTATCAATAGCTGAAGGGTGGGACCCAGGGGGACATGGCCAGCCCCTTCTCAGTGTCTGTGGGGACAGGACAAGGGGTGATGGCCTCAAGTTGGAGCACAGGGAGTTCCACACCAATCTGGGGAAGAACTTCTCCCCAGTGAGGGTGAGGGAGCCCTCGGACAGGCTGCCCAGGGGGTGTGGAGTCTCCTTCTCTGGAGAGATTCCAGCCCTGTCTGGACACCAACCTGTGTGCCCTGTCCTAGGGACCCTGCTTTGGCAGGGGGTTGGACCCCATGGGCTCTGGAGCTCCCTTCCAACCCCTACAGTTCTGTGAGATACTCAAGGTCAGGCCTGATGGGGCTCTGAGTGACCTGATCCAGTGAAGATGTCCCTGCTCACTGCAGGGGGTGGGACAACATAGCCTTTAAAGGTCCCTTCCAACCTTACACATTCTATGATTCTATGAAAACAAGGCCACTTGTCACAATAATAAGGCTGGACTGATGCTGACAGCAACCTATCCTGTAATTTTGTTCATCCTCAGGAATTCTGATGCTTTCAAAGGCGTTACCCCCAAACACCAACCCACCACATTATCAAGGGAAATATGCTGCTATGGCTAAGCAGGATGATTCTGCTGCTGTCAGGTAGGAGAACAAACTGACATATCATCCCAGCACAGTATCATTGCCTCTGCCTGCTCCATCACATCCTGCAGCCACAGCTTACAAACAGCTACACATGGCAGAAGGATCTCAAGATGCCAAAGATAAACAGCACTGTACACACCATAATAAAAGTTTTCAGTGTCCAAGGGTAATAATTTTGCTGTCACAGATAGATAAAATTTATAGGCAGCCCAGCTGGCATGCATTCATAGCACAGCCTTCAGCCTTCCACACAAGCACCCTCAAATCAAAGTATTCTATCAAATGCTGCAGGTGCCAGACACATACTAATGGTGAGGGGGAAAGCACAGCAAATTCTTTGCTGTAGGTCATGGCTGAAGCAGTCACACCCCACGCACAGGAACTGGAAGGTCCCACCATCCCTTGCTCTCTGATCTGTTTGTTTACTCCAGATGTCTGCATGAGGCCATGATCTCCTGCATCTCCAGTGTGAACACTGGAGTCTGGAGGTACAACTAGAAAGTGAAGAAAAGACAATTTAAGGTAGGCAGAGCTACTGGCATTTTCAATGCTCTGAATTGAGCCATGTCTTCAAAACCAACTCCATTCCTTCACTCCTACATCACTTCAGATAAATGCAGTGGCACACGTGTCTTCAAGTTAGGAAGAATTATTTAAAACATGGGAGAAGAGCTACAGGAGAGAGGGAAGGGAAGGAAAACCTGTGGTGCAATGAGACAGCAAGGATTCTGACTCATTCATCCTGTCAGAGAAAAGATGAGGGGTTTGATGGGACTGTTTTGCTAGTGCTCTTTCATGGGTGCTGGTAACAAACTCATCTGCCCAGAGAACAAAGTTAGGATGGTTGGAAAACAAAACTAGACAAAAAATTGGGAGTATTTTCATCTGTGCTGGGGGGAATTTTTTATAACCGAAGGAATATCAATGACATGGACAGTGGGATCCCAGGGCACCCTCAGCAAGTCTGCAGGTGACACCAAGCTGAGCGGTGAGGCTGACACAGAAGAGGGGGATGTCACCCAGAGGGACCTGGACCAGCTGGAGAGGTGGGACCATGTGAACCTCATGGAGTTCAGCAAGGCCACGTGCAAGGTCCTGCACATGGGTCAGGACAATCCTCGTTATCGATACAAACCAGGGGATGGTGTGATGGAGAGCAGCCCTGTGGAAAAGGAGTATTGGGGTACTGATGGACACAAAGCTGGACAGGAGCCACCAATGTGCATCTGCAGCCCAGAAGGCCAATGGCACCCTGGGCTGCATCACCAGAAGTGTGGGGAGCAGATGCAGAGAGGGGATTCTGCCCCTCTGCTCTGGGGGTAGCCTTTAAAACACACATATTTTAAAGATGTGATCTTAAGCAACCAAAGTTGCTTATCACATTCCTGCTTCTTCATAAGACAGAAACAAGCTGGAATTCAACATCTGTGTTTATAGGAACCCAGTGAGGACAGTAACTGCATTAAACACAGGTAGAGGCAAGCAGATCAGTGGCCAAGCAGCCATCTGTGGTACCTTTCCTACCCCTTGCTCATCCTTCTGTAGAAAACATCTCTGAAGCTGCCTCAAATATAACAGCGCCTGCTTTGAAGGATTTCATAGGAATCAATCATCCTAGCTGAACCATTGAGAAGATAAGGTGCTACCAAAAGCCCTAGGAATAGCTGTTTGTTCTCACACAGACCTGATGTTTTAAACTTTATGACAAAATGGAATAAGAAGGGCCATTCTAAAATTAAGGAACCAGAAAGAAAAGCTGTAAGAAAGGCATTAAAGGATATTTTTGTCAGTGACAAACCGTAACTAAAATGTATTTGCAGAAGCTGCAGCCCCAGCTCAAGTTGATAAAATTAAGACTGTCACCTCAGTCTCACTCAGAAATGTCTGGTGGCTTTGGGTATCACTCATCTCCTGAGTCAGTGCCTCCCACCACAACCAGGGTGTGGTCTTGCTACTGAAGGTGGAAAATGGTTCTCTCACCTGAATCTGATTTCAGAGCACTCCCTTTATTTCAGTAGTTATTGGAATTACTCAAAAACCTGTATCAGAATTTTGTCTTGGAAGGTAAGCTTTTGGCTAAGCACATGTTTCCAAGAAGAAAAGTAGTCTTCTCCATCTTCCTACCAACAAGGAACCAAAGGAAATAACATCAGCAATGGGAGCCTGCACCCCACGGTAGAAAGGTTTCATAATTAAAACATTTATTGTCATGGTAAAGCACACAGTCTTTGCTCTGCTGTAGGCAGATCTACAACAAGGGAAAGCTTTTGCTTTGTTTTCAGGCTTTTTCAAAGCACTTCTTTGGTGGTTAAATCAACCTTTCTTCAGAGTGCTCGAAGGGGATTTGCAATCAAGAACAAAGAGAAGCAGTTTTCCCCCCTGCTGCATCACCTTCAAAACACAGTGTCCTTTCTGGGTCTAAAAGCCTCTGCTGCAGCCAGCTAATGAACTGAGCCCTGTGATGGAAAGGACAACCTAATTTGGTCCACCATCTGAGGGAGGTTGGCCAGGGTAGGTGCTGCTGAGGGAGGTGTCCCCAATAGAGTCCCACCTGGACACAGTTCCACCATAATACTCAGTATTATGTATTATATCCACCATAGTACTGGGCATTGGTGAGGCTGCACCTGGAGTGCTGGGTCCAGTTCTACCATCAGAAGGACATTGAGGTCCTGGAGAGAGTGCAGAGAAGGGCAACCAGGCTGGGGAAGGGGCTGGAGGGCAAATCCTCTGAGGAGCAGCTGAGGGAGCTGGGGGGTTCAGCCTGGAGAAGAGGAGGCTGAGGGGAGACCTTCTCCCCACCTCCCCTGCCCTGCCAGGAGGCTGCAGAGAGGTGGGCGCTGGTCTCTTCAGCCAGGGGACAGGAGCTGGGACAAGGGGCAATGGGCTCAAGCTGCCCCAGGGCAGGGTCAGCTCAGCTGGGAGGGCAAAGTTCTTCCCTGGCAGAGCTGTCAGGGCCTGGCCCAGGCTGCCCAGGGAGGGGGCTGAGTCCCCACCCCTGGGGGTGTTTAACAGAGGGGTAGATGAGGTGCTCAGGGATCTGGTTTAGCACAGGACAGGAACAGTTGGACTTGATAATCTTAAAGGCCTTTTCCAACCTTGTGATTCTGTGATAATAAGAACACAGCAAACCCTAGACCTTTTTTTTAAATCTCATTTTCAGCCTGTCACACAAAAGCCTCTATGGCAGAGTAACAGCTGCAAAACAGCTTTTTCTGTGCTGGGTATTGAGTAGAAAAGCCCAAAGTTTTTTCCAACAGTAGAATAAAAAAAAACCCCAAACACTTCAACTGTTGATGCAGAAGAAGAAAGATCATGAACTTAACTTGAGCACTCACAGCAGGTACCTGAGTGCCTAAAGTTATAAGAATGGGTGTGAAGGTGTTTCAGGATCAACCTGACCAGTGAAGGAATTCAGACTAAAAGGTCCCATTTTTATGATTTGCAAAAAACTTCTATGCTCCCAAGTGTCCTTCTCCCAGTAGAAAACTTTCTTGTTCAACAGTGGCAGCATTGGGCCACCTTCACCTCAAGCGATCCAGAAAGCTCAGGACCACCAATGAAAACGAGGGAAAAAGGAGTTTTGTCCACATCACAGCTCCAAACCCTATACAGGTCTGTAACAACCAGCCTAAGCTGGTGCTGGAGCAGTGCCTCTGCTTGGGAAGAACAAGTAGGTGCCCACACAGGTCATACTCCACACGTTGCTGTAACTCCAGCCTCTATGGCCTGCTGTGACAGTCACAGATTGCATGGCAGTAAACAAACCCTTATGTCCCACACCCAGCTGGGATGAGGAGGAACATCTGAACACTGGCAGCCTCTGGGGCAGCCTCCTCCAGTGCTCTGCATTACACACCATGAAGAATCGCCGTATATGCACCAAGTTCTGGCCTATCTGTGGTTATTAAGTGCCCTGATTTCAGATGGGCCTGGGTTTGGAGAGTTTCTTCATGGCTGGCAGAGCAAAGGGGTGGAGATGGGGCGTCCTCCTGACATTGAGGCAGTCACTGCTCCTGCTGGGATGTCCACCTGCCCTTGCTGCCCCCACCACCTGGCTTAAAAGGCAAATTCTAGGGGCATTCCATGATGAAAGGAAAAAAAAGGTATCATTAAAAAAACAGATACCAAGTCTTTCCCCTTCAGACTGGTGAAAGATGAGCTTTCACCAGCATGACCACCAACATAACTGAGACATACCTTCCTCAGCAGGTCTCTCTCCTTAATGTAGCTGTCTTCCACAACCTTCCTCTCACCGTGGGCTTTTTCAAGCTCCAGCCGGAGGTGCTCCATCTCTTCCTGCATGCTGACGAGCTGGTTGCCATCACCCTGGTGGCTCTGCTGGTATTGCACCAGTTCCTTCCTCAGCTTTTCCACCTCGGAGGAGTGGGCAGACGTGAGGGTAGAGAGCTGCTCGTTTAGGAGTTTGTATTCTTTGTTCTGCAGCCAACATCCCCCCCCAAAAAAAAACAGAAGAGAAGACAGCCATAAGCAAGATCAGTGGATGCACTGGATGCACTACAAAAGCAACCATCAAAAATCCTTCAGCGTGGTGGGTAACAGATTTACAATGCATGTGTTAATAAAGCTCATAAAGCTAAAAAAACCCCAAAAACAGTCAAAACTATGACAACAGCTCAGTAATATTTTGGTAACTATGAGATAAGCATTGGTTAAATGGATGTTACACTTGAAGCAAGGGTGAGCAACGCCTGATAGCGCTCACAACCAGAGAAAACAACCCCACACTTCTATTACAGCTTCCAAATAATGTTGCCTAATGCAATTGGTTTGCAATTTTTTTTTGGGGGGGTCTGTAATATTGGGTTTGCAGTTTATCCTTTCATTCCTGACTCCTCTGCCAGCAGGAGCCTGGGGTGACAATGCACTGCAGTGTAATTGCAGCCTTGAGCACAAAGTGCTCCCTAAACCCCAGCTTCGAGTCACGTGCCAGCTCGATCGACTTACTTGCTCAGATTTTTCTCTTTTAAAGCACTTAGCAGTGATTTGCTCCCAAGTTGTGAGACCTGAGAATTCAGAAGCTTTGATTTTTGTGGTTCAGATCAAAGCCAATGGGAACTACACTGTGGCTAATAAAACATCACCATTATTAGCCAGTTTTGGAAACAATGACAAATTGACAGCAGACCAAGAGCTTTGGTAAGAGCCTACCACATATCTCTGCCAACATTAGGTAAATAACCATGAGAGCTACAGAGCCAGTTTGAAATTTGAAGGGTAGTCCAATTTTAAAACTTCCTCTTTGAAAGCTTTCAATAGAGCTTTAAAGGTCTGGGCTCATATCCCTCACTGCACAAAAGATCTGAAAGACTTTTCTTTCTTAAACATGGCTTTTGTGGGCATTTAATTTGAGCACCAGAACATCAGAAATACCAATTTTCATCTTTCCTGGTCTGTCTGGAAAAATATTTGGCAAGAGGTGGTTGTCCAGACCAGTTGAGCATCCTGATAATCTGCATCTTAGCCTTTTGCTGTTTCTTAGAGCTTTAGTCACCAGCAGTGTTACACCAGGTCATGGAAAACTATTCCTTCCATTCAGAAGCTTTTAGTTGATGTGGAGGGTAAGAAAAGCTTGAGGTGAGGAAGTCAGAAGGCAAACCCCTTACAAGACACAGGGGAGTCCTGATACTCAGTTTTTGACTGGTCAGGATAAGCAGTAAAGGGGCAGAGTCACAGAACCCGAGATGCAACTTCTTCCTCTGAGATGTTGGAAGTCAGAGTCAGGAAGCAAGAAAATCATTTCAGTGCAAAAAAGCATGGTCTATCTCTGCAACAGGGTCAAAGGCTCCATTAGCTGCTGTACAATAGTCAAGCTTTCAAAGAATTTTATAGCCTGGAAAAGAAAAAAAAAACAACCCACCCATGAAAGTAGAGAATTTTACCTTCTGGGTCTACACAGGTTCTGCCAGAGCAGACAGGGCCCTGTTCCACAGCATGGCAAGTTGGGGGATACCAAACTCACTTGGTGGCTACCAAACTCACTTGGTGGCTTATAGCATGGCACTTCTGCCATGGCTCTGACCATCCTTCTGGCCCCTCTCTAGATGACCTCTCTTGTGGCAGTCCCAGTGCTCTAAAGCAAGACTAAGAGACCTCTCAGATGGGAAAACAACTAAATGAGGGATGTTAACATCTTTTCCTTTGCTCCCTTGTAAGGGATTATTAGTGAACACACACCAAAATTCAGGATTCCTGCATCTGAAATCCACTTCCACAGAGATCCACTCTGAGATGAAAGCTCTGCAATAAGTGATGGCAATAATCACTCTGGTTCACCAGTCCCTGCTGCTTCCCCCAGTCTCTGCTCATTTTCCAAGAGACAGTGTCTCATGGCTTTGTGCCCCAAGGTTCATGTACAGGATTTTACACACCAGCCAACTGAGATTTCAATCTGGGTGCAAGATAAACACACACAGATGCCTTTTGTAGTCACTAGCTACTAGACACGTGAGGAAGCACTTACTGTCTCGTATCAAAACGAGTTCTTTTGTGTCCAGAGAAAGGCAACCAGGCTGGGGAAGGGGCTGGAGGGCAAATCCTCTGAGGAGCAGCTGAGGGAGCTGGGGGGTTCAGCCTGGAGAAGAGGAGGCTGAGGGGAGACCTTCTCCCCACCTCCCCTGCCCTGCCAGGAGGCTGCAGAGAGGTGGGCGCTGGTCTCTTCAGCCAGGGGACAGGAGCTGGGACAAGGGGCAATGGGCTCAAGCTGCCCCAGGGCAGGGTCAGCTCAGCTGGGAGGGCAAAGTTCTTCCCTGGCAGAGCTGTCAGGGCCTGGCCCAGGCTGCCCAGGGAGGGGCTGAGTCCCCACCCCTGGGTGTGTTTAACAGAGGGGAGATGAGGTGCTCAGGGATCTGGTTTAGCACAGGACAGGAACGGTTGGACTTGATGATCTTAAAGGTCTTTTCCAACCTGCTGATTCTGTGATTCTGTGACTGGTCCCCTCCTGCAATCAGAGATTCCTCAACAGACCCTGTTAAAGTTGAACTTGCTTTGTTTTAAATAATTATCCATCCCAGCAGAGATGTGACAGTCCTGGTTTCAACCCAGGCTCTGTGAACCAATCTAGCAATTATTTAGCTACCAATGGCAGAGGCAAGAATTTCATCACTGCTGCTACCCAAACTCGTTTAATGCTCACCAGATGCTTACAGATACAGTGTAGGGACCTCAACCTGAGTCTTAATATTGGCTGCACAAACACACAGCCCTGAATTAGGTAACAGCCTTGAAAGCATCTCAGGCAGCTGCAACATTTAAAGAAACTCACTAAACTGAAAAGCAGAACAGCAAAACATAAAAGGAAACAGTGCAGTGTGGACAGAAGAAAGTGGCCCAGTGAGGGTATTTTGCAGCAAAACAGATTTAAACCTTTCCTGTGTGTGCAAAAAAAAAATCCCTCACCTGATTTAGAAAGCGAATTAAATAGGAGCAGTTACAGATGCTAGAGCCTGTGAGATGAGGCTGACATACAATAATGGGTTTTAATGTTTTCAAAGAAAGATCTCCTCTTCCTCAGGGGCACACACACGGAGTATTGCATCGCTCTATTGATGTGTGAGCTAAAGTAGCTGAACTAGGAACATTTTTCTTCCACAGCTTAGTCAGAAAGTGATACAACTGCAGCTCTCCAGGTTTCTTGCAGTTTTTAATCTTTTTTTTTTTTTTTCTTGTTTGTTTCTTTTAAACTTAATTTGGATCCTGGAAGGTCGTGTTTGTAGATTAGCAAGGGCTGAAATCAAGAGTCTTCTATGGTGCAACAAACTTGCTGCTGCTAGGAGAAAATCAGAATCTACTGGGCTGAAAAGACAGTCCAGTGTGATGATGCTCATCAGCACTTCCAAAGCACCCCAGGGAAACCTGCTAGTCCTGAAACAACGGCTAAAATTAGCTCACTGGACAGATTGCCATAAGTAATGTGGAGCTGCAATTCTCTCCTGCAGAAGTTACACAGAAAGTGAAGGAATTCCTTCAGAACAGCCCACACAGGGACCGACGGAGATGAAGATGAGCTCCAGCCTGCTATTTATCCCTACTTCACAGCTCTCCATGCCTCCTTCCCCAAAGCAGACCTTACTGTTGCTTTCCTGGGCCACAGCAGGGAAGCCAAATTTAACAAAAGATTGTGGTTTGTTTCTTTATTGTTACACCCTCTCACTTTTCCTAAACGGGAAGGAATTGGGGTGGGGGGAATAAATTTAAATGAATACTGCTGCTCCACTACCACAGGTGTTCCTGCTCACTGCCAGAGTTCATCCCAAATACAAGGGCCTGAAGTGACTCGTCCTAATTAATTCCACTAAACACCCTGCAGATGAGGGGCAGCCACATCCAGCAGGCTTCTGACAGACTGGTGTTATCGAGAACCTCACGCCTGTTCCTCCACCACAGTTTGCCTGCCACATCTAGGGAGGCAAGCAGGCATTTTAGAGTTAAGTGCTGTGGTTTAGAAGCCAGACTCCACCGCGGTGCACGCTCTGCAGCCAATTAATACAGCAATAAAAGTGGCCAGCAGTAATGCAAATCCCCAGCTGTCTTAGCTCTGCTGTATCTGAGCCAAAGAGGAGTCATTTCTCATCATCTTCATCGTGGGACCTCTCCTGCCATGCAGGGAGAGCAGAGACCTAAGGCAGCAAGGAAAGTGTGTGTGGCATGTAGAAGGGTTTCTGACAACACCCGGAACACAACGGTACAGGGCAATTACTAGCAAGAGGTACTACAAATGAGTAGGTGTCCTGACTCACACAGACTGTTTCTCCTGCCTGTAAAAGGACATTTTTAAGGATACAGATGGATATTAATGTCTCCATTAATGTTAGTGGACAAAGCTGGGCCCTACTCAGCGCTTCTTACACCCCTGAAGTCCCTGTACAGCATTGGAAGCAGCAGAGGGTATTTATGGGAGTTAACTTGCACACCCATGTCAGTAGGGGAGAAAACCCTCCTCCCCAGTGTGCCATGGAACTACCATTCTGTAGCTCATTAACGACAAGTGGCACACGGGGTGGGGGTGACCACCTCCCTGTGGTCACACTGTCACAGTCGGACCGTCAAGCCATCCCCACAGGCACTCGCATTACATCTCACCTCTCCTCCTGGCTCTCACTTCTGAGCAGTCCTGAGGCCAGGTAACACAAGCATGCTCACACCACTTTGCCAAGTGAGTGTTCACCCAATTTACCCTTTACCCTCCAGGTCAGGCGACTCTCAGGACACGCAGCTCGGTACAGCAGACTGTGGGCAGAGGCTCTGCCTCCTCAGAAGGACGATGGCCAAAGCCTCTTAGAACTGATGACCTCATGTGGAGCTACGCTTGGGTTTTCAAGCAACAGCTTTCAAAAGTGCCATTTTCTCTTCCTCCTCCCAGGCCTTCTGGGCAGTTCTCACAACAATCACAATGCAGCTTTTGCAGCTTGCTGAGCAAGCTCTTTAGGCAGCAAGGTAGGGGGACCTGAGATCCAAGCGCATCTGCACTTCCTCGGTGGTGCCCCACCTTTACAAGTGTCTGGCCAGCAGCAGAAGGCTGGCTACCTCCCAGACATCATGGGAAGGTAAATCCTGCCCAGGAATCACAGCACAAGAGGATCAAAGCAGGCCCACACTTCTCCCAGCACGGCTCAGGGCTTACCTGCTCATCAATCTTCCTCTGCAGCTGGACCACTTTGTTCTCCATACCGATATTGAGCTTCTTCAGGTGCTGCACTGAGCGGGCCTCGATCTTCAGGGCCTTCAGCTCCTGCCTGGCCTTCATGCGCCGGTAGTAGCACTGCAGGACAATGGTGGCACCCCTAATGCGACGGAAGCGAGTGCGTGCCAGCCACCCGCGGACGTACTTCTGCAGAATGGTGGCTTTGTGCTCGGTGAGGACCTACAGAATATGGGCAGAAACAGGACAACTGAGGGCAGAAGTCACCCACAAAGGCAGCAGCAGACATGGTTTTGCTGCAACGTGCAGCCAACGGCCGCTCATCGTTTCCCCACCTGCCTCCAAAAGGGCTTGTCCTCCAAGCACCAGATACAACTCGCAACAGAGCAGTTTTTGATTCCTCCCCCACCATGTTATGATAATTTATACAGCAGATAAATGATATCCAGGTGGGATTTATCATATGGATAACCTTCAGATAACACCCCAGAGTCCTCTCCCTACGGTCGGCAGCCGGTTCTTTTGCATGAGTCAACTTCTAGAAACCTGTGTCTGTTCCTGTGAAACTTTTGGCAGTTTTGCACTGTGTTTCAGGTTCAGATCAGATGGTGAGGAAAATATTCTTCACTGAAAGAGTTGTGGGGATGTGGAACAGGCTGCCCAGGGAGGGGCTGAGTCCCCACCCCTGGGTGTGTTTAACAGAGGGTAGATGAGGTGCTCAGGGATCTGGTTTAGCACAGGACAGGAATGGTTGGACTTGATCATCTTAAAGGTCTTTTCCAACCTGCTGATTCTGTGATTTTTTCTCCCAGAATTTAAGTAGGTGGCAGTTCAATTCCCTCCTCTACAACTGAAGACTGACATATTAGGGATACAACCAGAATGATGTTAAGTAACTTCTCATGCTGATCTCCACTGCAGTATTATGAGGAAAGAAATACCAGGAGAATGTCAAGATTACTAGACACTTTGCTGTTACTAGTTTGGGATAAGTTGCATGAGGAAAAGCACCGTAACAGCTTCTCTTACAAATCTTTTCCTTCACCCCAAGGCTTTCTTTGCATTTGCAATTTTTAATTCAGAATAAAGGGACTGTGTGAACCTGGGATGCAGCAGGAGTTATTCTGATTAAGCTCTACACATCTCCAGCCTCAGCACTCTTACAGAGAAAGCCAGGGATATCCAAAAAGCTAGAAAAAACCCTACTCTGCTACCCTGGGGATCTATTCCAGCCTTACAGCACAGTCTTGGTGGGCACTGGGCATGCCTTCACCCCATGGAGCATCACCTGCAGCCCTGCATCTGTTGTCAAGCATGCACTCGATCCAGCACCTATATCCAACACATATATCCAGGTGCTCCAGAGATGAAGGATGTTCAGATTTGAGAAGCCTGGCTTTCAGCCAACTTCTACACCTTGCTAAGATTTTGGGTTGCCTGGAATCTCAGAGAGTTTCAATACTGCACCAGCTGCCTCCCCTGCTTCCAATTTATAAAACAGATGCTGAAAATGCAGCAGCAGCATGAATTCCTGACCACCACCATCCTGCTGCCCTGTTTTGGAGGACATCCCTGGTCTCTCTGATAGGCCACCAGATAGCTAGGTAACATCTGTCATCTCCAGGATGGGCTCATTATAGAATCATAGGATCTCCTGAGTGGGAAGGGACCCATAAGGACCATCAAGTCCAACCCCTGGCTCCACACAGGCCCAGCCCAGTCAGAGATGGCACTGAGAGCATCGTCCAGACACTTCTTGCCCTCAGCCCAGCTTGGGGCTGTGACCCCTTCCCTGGGGAGCCTGTGCCAGTGCCTGACCCCCCTCTCCTAACATCCTCTTCCTAACACCCAGCCTAAACCTCCCCTGGTGCAGCTTCATGCTGTTCCCTTGGGTTCCATCACTGGTCACCAAAGAGAGGAGAGAGATCAGCACCTGACCCTTTGCTCCCCCTTGTCAGGAAACCACAGATCCCCATGAGGTCTCCTCTTCTCCAGGCTGAACAAACCCAGGGACTTCAGCCTCTCCTTGTAAGACTTCCCTTCCAGACCCTTCACCATCCTCATTGCCCTCTGACCTCTTCAAGTGCCCCCAAGACCACCCATCAGGTGTAAATTTAGGTGACTACCAAGGTAAGGCTGGATCTGAGGAGTGGGCTGAAGATTCCCCAAAGCTCTTACTGGTTTTCTTTGCAGAGATGACAGCTCACCATACTGCCTACTGTCATCAAGCCTTTACTCCCTTGCTGCCAGCTCCTGGATTAACACAGAAAGCTAATGGAGACAACTAATTAAATGGAGATTTCTGTCAATAAAGACTTGATGACTTCCATGACAGCCCTTACCACTCTTGCCACCATACTGGAAATGGCACCTGCAGTGCAGCTCAGACACAAACTCAGTTCACCAGGGAGGGTTTTGCAGAGTATGGCTTAGATCAAATGACATTTCCAGCTTTCCACAGTGCCTTCCAGCATCCAAACAACTAGCGTAATTTAGCTGCTCCTCTGAGGTGCTGCTGCCAAAATCACTTCTGCTTGCACAGCTCTAAATGGCAGCACTCAACATCACCATCACGTGCTCTCCAGAAACACCAGAGGCAGTCAGCTTCTTAAAGCATCAAAATAGCCACAATAAACACACCCCTGTGCTCTGCCAGCAGAGGCAAATCATAGAATCACAGAATCACAGGGGTTGGAAGGGACCTCCAGAGATCATGGGGTCCAACCCCCTGCCAAAGCAGGGTCCCTGGGACAGGGCACACAGGGAGGTGTCCAGACAGGGCTGGAATCTCTCCAGAGAAGGAGACTCCAGACCCCCCTGGGCAGCCTGGCCCAGGGCTCCCTCACCCTCACTGGGGAAAAGTTCTTTCACATGTTGGTGCGGAACTTCCTGTGCTCCAGCTTGAGGCCATCGCCCCTTGTCCTGTCCCCACAGACACTGAGAAGGGGCTGGCCATTTCCCCCTGCATCCAATACTTAAGATATTTATAAACATTAATCAGGTCCCCCCTTAGTCTTCTTCTCTCCAGGCTGAACAGCCCCAGGTCACTCAGCCTTTCCTCACAGGGGAGATGCTCCAGGCCCTTCAGCATCTCCCTGTCCCTCCTCTGGACTCTCTCCAGGAGATCCCTGGCTGGTTGATCCCAGGGAGCCCAGCACTGGACACAACACTCCAGGTGGGGCCTGAGCAGGGCAGAGCAGAGGGGGAGGATCCCCTCCTGTGACCTGCTGCCCACACTCCTCCTGATGTAAAGGTTCTCCCTACTTGTTCCTAATGCAAAGACACTCCATGGAGTTGTACCTTGTGATAAATCCTCCTGACAAACATGCCCCGAGCGAAAGCCTGAATGGTGATGGTTGCCTTGCGGACCCTCTGGAAAGCTCGGAAGATCCGCAGCATTCGGTACTGCTTCTGGAAGACGATGGCAGCTCTCGTCCTCCTCAGGTGCTCAGCAAGCCTGCAGAGCACAGGGAAGAGGTTAGAGGTAAAGCTGAGCTCCCCTTCTAACCTTGTTTTGGTCACAGTAGGTTTTAAACTCAGCAGAGAGGTAAAAACCTTCTGACCAAAAGGAGCCTGATGGTATTCAAGAAAGACCATCCCAGCAGTAAGGCTGAGAGAAGGGCAGCTGATGGCATGGCTCCTTTAGAGTAATGGGAACACGTACACAACCAGACAGCCTCCTTGGCACCCTGGAGCACTGCGACCAGAAATCAGCACACCTCATTATCCCTAAACAGCTTCAAAAGCAAATATTTCCCAGCTTTCCCCCCTCCCCTCAGTTTGAACTCTCTACCTGCAGTACTCCAGCCACTCAAGGCCCAGGCTGGCCCCGTCGTTCCCCTCGCTATAAAAAGCACGGGGTATCCACCAGCTCAGTGAAAACGGCTGCAAATTGATTTGACATTTAAACCACTGTGCACTGGTTTGGCAACATTTGGGAGCAGAGCCCCAAGCAACCCACAGAGAGTAAATAATGAGGGATGTGGTCAACCCCTGACATGTTGCTCCCGTTCTCCTACTGAATTAATGTTCAATTTGCTGCTACACAGGTTAATAAATGCCCATAAAACCCCCATTTATTTTGATAATTAGCTTGTTTTGCTGAATTTATGATTCATTTATTGCTTTCAGCATGAAGAACTGCTGTAGATATTTGATCCACTTTATTTTTTTTCTTTGATTTTGAAAAAAAAAAAAAAAAAGCCTATTGAAACTACAACTGCCATATTGAATTGGCTTGTACATTCTCTGCATCAAAGCCAACAGCTTCTCATTTACAACCCACTGAACCAGAACCTGCTCATAAGAATGAGGGATGCTCCGTTTCCAAAAAGAGAAAGCAGTCATTCACAGGGCATCCGACCCTATGACACCAGCACAAACAGGTGAACTGAAAAAACATGCTGAAGAAACGCTGCACCAGAAAAAAAAAAAAAAAAAAAGAGGAAATGCTACTGAGACTGAACACCAGGCAGCAAGAGTCCTTCTCCAGCCCTTGGGCGTTCGGTTTCAGATGGTTTCCACACATCTGCTTCCAGCCTCTCTTTTCCAAAGCTCGTATCCTCTCACCCCTACATCACCAAGGATTTCTCCTCCCCTGCCTAGAGGTATGGTTGGCAAATACAGACTCCAAGACTCTAAGCATGCATGGAGAGCCCACCAGAAAAACTGAAGCCCATCACTGTCTCCCCCTTTTTCCTAACCTTTCTCTTACTGCTTAGGTCTCCTTTGCCTTGACTTCAAGTGAGCTGCAAGACTGCTGAGAGGGACCTGCAGCCACAGGCCTAGAAAAGTATGTGGAGCTCTGAGGACAAGAAAAGTCTGGCTCACGTTTTAAGTAAAATCACCAAACTTCCCAGCTCTGCTCATTTGAGACCTCCTAATCCCTGGATTTTCCAAGAGGTCAAGACATTTAATAAGAGCAAATAATACCACAGACTCAGCTAGCATCTCAGATGTTCTTCTAAAATAAATATAGTACAATTGAGAGGAAATCCTTGGAAGCAACATGGAAGTTCCTCAGCTTTGGTTGCTTCCATAACTGACAGGAATCAGCACTCATCCAGCAGTCAGGACTGTGCAGGAGCCTTGTAGCTGTCAAGCAGCATTTCACGGTGCCCAAGTGCAAGCAGAGTTACTTGGCTCGCAGAGTAGAAAGCAGCATTTGTGGTGGGCCAATGTTAACTCACAGCCAGTGAGAACACTGCTGCTCAAACCCAAGCAACGTAGCTAACACACCACACCAGGAAACCAAAAAAAAAAGGGGGAAACAAAGCTGAAAGGACCCAAATCTAGTCCTTGTCCCTGTCTGTGAAGTGCCTGAAGCCAGCTGGATGCTGAACGGCAGCGTTTGACATGAATAATGGGTGTCAGGTGCCTAGTCACCTGTGTTTTGGGATGCTCTGACCCTGCTTCACTGTGCCCTCACACCCACCCCATGTTTGCCACCAGCAGGCTACTCTTCAGTGTGGTGTTACCTACAGAAGTCCCAGCAAGCCACAGACACCGAGGAAGCCTGAGGTTCCTGGGCACAGAGAGTTAAACACTGAGCTCTGTTCCATTGCCAGTGATTTGGAGCGATCTTTCTCATCACAAAGGATGCAGTAAATCAGCTCTGAGAGCATCAAGAGGGCACAAACCTGGTCCCTGCAGCAGAGTCATCTGATTACAGCCTGGCTGCCTATGCTACAGCCCTGGCCCAGAACCAAGAAATTAAATCGTTATAGGCACAAAACCACTTTGAGACAAAGAATTTTGATCTCTTGCCCCCCTGTACAGCTGGGGAGAGGGGCTAGGTGTAGGTCCTGAGTTTAGCACAGGACCTTTCACCATAGTGGTACCACAGCATGGGTCTTGTTTACGCGGGGCTGGAAGGCAACATCCCACACCGAGCACTTTCAATGTTTCTCCTATGAAACCCCCAGGTTTAAGGTCTACAGGATGCTACAGATTGAAAATAACAGTGTCCAAAACTGGGTTTCCACTTGTCCTCCCACCTAGCCCTTCCTCAGAGGGCTTCCTAGGACCCACCTCCGTGCCAGGTGCCCGCGAGTGTAGCGCTGGATGACCAGTGCAGCTTGTCTCAGCCTTCTGTACTTGGCCCTCTGCAGCCAGCCCCGTACTGTCTTCTGAATCATGATTGTGGCAGCTCTGAATTTATCTGCCCTCAGTTTCTCCAGATATGCCACCTGGCCTGCACGGAAAAAGATCTTGGTACGTCCAAACTGGAACTTGTCGGGGTCCTTTTCGAAAGCACAAAGGAAATTACATTTAATTAGGGCAAACGGTTTATACTTCTTCAGTCTGTGCTGCTCAGTAAACACAGGCATAAAAACAACAACAAACACACTCTGAATCAAGTTTTTCAGCTCAACTCACGTATCTTCTTAATTGCTGAAGATATTCTTAGAGCCCAAACTACTTCTACATAGCCACTGAGGAATGGAGCACCAGGACTCAATCTTAATTCTCAGATATTTATACAAATGTTGAAATCCTTTTTTTTTTTTTTTTTTGTAATGGTGGTGGTGTTTTGTTTGGTTGGGGTTTTTTGGGTCTGGTTTTGTTTGTTTGGGTTTTGAAGTTAAGCAGAGCAATGCAACACAACAGGACTTCAAGAAAAGATTTTTTTTTCTCAAGAAGATTAACTCTTCCATCTGCAAAGTCAGACAGGCACCGCCAGTGACTCTGCAGCCAGGACAAACACTTGGAGCGTGAAGAGGATGGCTTTTGCAGAGGGAAACCCTGCTGAGTCAATTCCTCAAAACCCCACAAAGAAAACAAGGATCAATATTTAACACCTGGCTAAGGTGCTGTGCACCCTCTGGGCTCCTCATCAGCTAGACAACAGGAATAAACCTTTGTGTGCACATTACTGATTTAAAAATTGAGCATGTGAGCAGTAAGGTTTTGGTAAAGGGATGTGGCAAAGACTTCTTCTTTGCTTAGACCTGTAAGGGGGAAAGTTCCCACTCATAGGATGTTTCTTCTACATACCAGTGGTCACTAAAAGTCTCCTGCACATCAAGGTAGGGCAATTACTGCATTTTCCTCTTACTTGTTTGTGCAGAGACATTTAGTGTTGCGGGGACAGAACAGAGTTTGACTAAGATGCATCATGTTGGACCTCCCACACATGCTCCAGCTACAGCTACCCAAAATACAGGAGGGGTTGGAGGGATGAGTATTCTGGAGATGGCCAGTTGTTCAAGAACAGCAAACTCTGGACTTGACCAGCCCTGAAATGGCATGTTGAGCTTGAGTGCAATCAAGAGATCCAATGTCACACACATCTTGCTATCTCCTTGTGAGACTATCCCCTTTTGGAAAAAGCCCCAGACCGAGCACCTGCTCAAGCAACAGGTGAAGTAGGAGCAAGGAAACAATTCAGATGATATCAAAGCCACAGGGTTCAGCTCACCTTAATGAGGTCTTCCAACAGGCTTTGGCAGATTTCCTTCTTGTCCTTCTTAGAGAGGTCTCTCTTTTTCATAAGCACACAATACCTATTGAAGAAGTCGTGGTAGGACCATCTGAAAGCAAAGCATACGCGGGGTAAGTCTGCATGCTGGGCAGTAATTCTTTAAAATACAGTGGTTTTGACTCATAGATGAGTCAAAATTGGAAACTCATATACCAAGGGATGTCTCACCTCCACCCTCAGTGCGGACTGAAGCCACCTGAAAGGAGCAAGGTCACTCAAGCTGGACCCCTGGTCTCAGTCCTCCCCTGCCACTGAATGCCCTTACCAGAACATTTCTAGCCTGGAATGGAAGGGCCATGGATGACCTTGCTTTCACTCCTCCTGATGGGACTTCCCAAGCTGCTGTATTTTAACAGCCAAATGCAGAGAGGTGGTTCCCTTCAGAAATTATATCTAATTTTGAAGAGATCATACATCTCCTGATTTAGCCAAAACATTGAGAAAGCAATCTCACTAAGATGACAGATCTTATCTAGACCAAATTAATTTGGTCTGTTAATCTTTACTTTGCTTTTCAAGCTTTGCTGAGTACAAATTTGAACCAATTTATTTACTAATCACACTGGTTTGTGGCCGAGGCCCTTAAAGCAAACAGGAAATCTCTGGGCCCTGGAAAAACAAAGCAGCCACTTGGAAGGTGCTTTGCTGTCACCAGCAGTGAAGTTTCCAAACTTCACTAATTGAAGGAACCAGAGCACTGTATCTTACTGCTGGGAAATACCACCTCCTGCCACTGCTCTTAGATGTAGAGCCTGCAGACCAGAATCCTGAAATTGGCTCAGCATCTGCCAAGTTTCAGCCTTCTCCAAATTAACACAGTGAGTTATGAACCCCTCAGAACCTGAGTTCTTAATTAAAACACCAGGCAATTTCCAGCACTGTCAAGTATGGCTGTTGTTATTTCAAAAAAATTTTAAAAAAAAGCATAACAAGCATCAAAGGGAGATGGGAGAGAACTGCAGAAATTTTGGGTTCTACCCTCACTCAACACAACCATCTGTTAGCCTGATCCTCACCCACATGGACGTTCTGGCAGCCAAGAATACATGGTACAAACTGCAGACAGCCAGCAGCCTTTCCTCCTCCACCCAACAGCCCAATGCACGCCCTTTCCTTTTGCTGGGGTGTTATTATACTCAATTCTTCCCATTTTCCCTCTTCCAGAGATTAGGTAGAGGGAGAGAAAGGCAAACAAATCAGACAGGGCCAGAGCAATGCTTGTGATGGGTACAGTTTGCAGCTGTGGGGCTGGGTGAGACATCACACCACCTGGGCACCTCCAATGCCCAAGGCTGCCACCTCCAGAAAACAAAAATCTCCAACGAAGGCTGGATGCTGGGATATTTGGTACAACAGGCATACCAGAAATATAACACTGATTTCAAAATACAAGACCAACAGAGTCTCACATCTGTTCAGAAAATGCAGCAGGGGAGGAAAGACAGTTTGATTAAAAGCAACACTCTAATTAGAGCAGTAGAAGAAAATGTTTACAGGAGACTGGAGGGAGAAAAAGACAAAACATAAAATAAAAAAGGACTCCTAAGGACTGGGAATTGCCACTCAATCTCTTCATGGCCACGAGAGTCCTCAGCATTGCACCTGAAGCGAAAAGTAAGATGGGAGAGCTGCTGAAGGCATGAGGAAGGAGGATATGATGAGAGCAATGGGAGTACTTCCTATGCTCAGACTGCTCTGAGCGGCTCCAGAGGAGCTAGACCTAGTGAACATTTCATCCCTATGACAGGATCCCCCATGGGCTACCCCTGGGGCTGGTCAGCCAAGGGTACCCACCCTCAAATGACCGAAAATATTGGATTATTACTTAAAAAAAGAGAGGTAACTTCTATGGGGAGCTCTCTCTGGGGTGAGGTACAGCAAAACTAACCACAAATATTATATAAAGCTATGTGCTCATGTCAGGCAGGGTTTAGGCTTAAACTTCCCTCATCTTTCCTCTTGTTTTATAATGGCATTCTCCAGTTTTGTGATCCTTTCCCTTTGTGCAAACACCCATTTTCATTTGCAGCACGTCTGAAGCTGTACTCAGCTCCAAACCAAAGGCGATAGGAGAAGCAGAGCACACAGTGCCCGAGGCACACAGCCAAGCACGCGATGCTGGAGACCTCCTGCCTGGCTCAGGTATTACTCAAACCAGGGAGAGCCTGGCAGGGAGAAAAGAGGAGGAGGGAGTATTCCCATTATCCTGCCAGAAGCAGTTCAGGGGCAGATATTATTAACTGAAGCTATTTGGAGGAAGGAACCATCCCGCAGGTGCTACCCGGGCTCCTCCATCAAAGAGCAGATGGCAAAGAGGCAGCACGCCTAACTGGGGGCACGGGTCCAAGCTGGGCAGAAAGTGGCAAAATCCATCATCTTCCTGCACTGAGAGAGAGATGGAGATCCCACAGCTGCTTCCAAAGAGTCAGGCACCTGCAGGAATTCCTTAAAATTAGACCATGAGTCACTGCGTGGAGGATCTTTCTTCCCAGCCTGTCGTTCTTGTGATGGGTTGACCCAGGCTGGAGGCCAGGTGCCCCCCAAAGTCACTTGATTGCTGCCCTCCTCAGCTGGGCAGGGGGGAGGAGATAGAACAAAAGGCTCCAGGGTCCAGATAAGGGCCAGAGAGATCACTCAGCAATTAACATCATGGGTAGAACTGGCTCAACTAGGAATAAAATGCATCTAATGCATTACCCAAACAAAACAGAGAAGGATGATGAGAAATAAACCCAAATCTTAAACCACCTCCCCCCACCCTTCCCTTCTTCCCAGACTCAACTTCACTGCCCATTTCTCTCCATCCCCCCAGCAGCACAGGGGGATGGGGATGGGGGTTGGGTCAGTCCATCACACACTGTCTCTGCTGCTCCTTCCTCCTCAGGGGAGGACTCCTCACACTCTGCCCCTGCTGCACCGTGGGGTCCCACCCACAGCAGACAGTCCTCCACCAACTTCTCCAATGTGAGTCCTTTCCCACAGGGCTTCATCTCTTCCCCAGCTGCCCCAGCGTGGGTCCTTCCATGGGGTGCAGTCCCTCAGGCCCAGACTGCTCCAGCCTGGTCCCCCATGGGGTCACAAGCTCCCCAGCAAACCTGCTCTGGAACGGGCCTCTCTCTCTCCCCACGGTCTGCAGGTCCTGCCAGGAGCTTGCTTTAGTGTGGGCTTCCCACTGGGTTACTGCATCCTTCATGTGTCTCCACATGCTCCAGCGTGGGGCCTCTCCACGGGCTGCAGGTCTCTTCGCTCCCCATCCTCTTCCATGGGCTGTGGGGCAACACCCACTTCACCATGATCTTCTCCACAGGCTGCAAGGTAATCCCTTTCTCTGGCACCTGGAGCATCTCCTCCCCCTCCTTCTCTGACCTTGGTGTCTGCAGAGTTTCTCACATCTTCTCACTCCTCTCTCTGGCTGCAGTTGGTGTGTCCAGTTTTGCTGGTTTTTCTTAACTCCGTTACCCCAGAGGCGCTGCCACCACCGCCGACGGGCTCAGCCTTGTCCCTCACGGAGCCAGCTGGCACTTGCTCTGTTGGGCCTGGGGAAGCTTCTACCAGCTTCCTGCAGAAGCCGCCCCTGCAGCCCCCTCCTCCACTACCAAAACCCTGCCAGGCAAACCCCAAACAGCTCTCTTTTCACAAGGTGGTAAAAAACGACTTTCCACTTGTTTCCATCTGACTCTGCCTTGAACACAAGGGACACGACTCACTTCTTAGGATTAATTCTCACATGAGACACCTGAATTGGCAAGGGAAAGCCTCACTCATTGCATCTGGGGTGTTTTCCTGGGCTGGTGACATCCATTGTTGTCTGTCTGCATCTCCCCGTGGTTCCCAGCCAAGTGCTGCACCTCCACAGCACGACGTCACTTCACCCTTGCTGCAGCAAGGCCGCTGTCGCCATCCCCAGTGTGATTTAACAGGAGATGACAGTCCTGAGATCACATCGCTTGTATTACTGTCCACACAGCATCAAGGCAAAAGCCCTGCCATGCTGGGGCTCAGCTGGTCCATCAGGACTTTCACTGGAATGTCTGCATTCCCAGTTAAGGAGGAAAAGCAAGCTGTGGGGGTTCACTGGTGCTGTTACAGGATCCCCCCTCTTGTGAAAGCAACTAAAGCACTTGGGTTTAATGTAACATACCTGCTGAAACCACTTCGGGGTCAAAGCAGCATAAAATTACCTTACTACTACATGCTTTGAGAGAAACAAAAATCAGCCTCAAACCATACAGGCAAGAATTTTCTGAAATACACACACACATATATATATATATTTAAAAATATCTGTATTTATTTATATGTAATACACTTTTTATCTTTTTTTATTCTTCTGCACACACTTTTTTTTTAAGTTCAACATCTACATTTTCAGCAGAGAAAGGGAAAGAATCACAGGATCACAGGATCAATAGGTTGGAAAAGCCCTTTAAGATCATCAGGTCCAACCGTTCCTGTCCTGTGCTAAACCAGATCCCTGAGCACCTCATCTCCCCTCTGTTAAACACACCCAGGGGTGGGGACTCAGCCCCCTCCCTGGGCAGCCTGGGCCAGGCCCTGACAGCTCTGCCAGGGAAGAACTTTGCCCTCCCAGCTGAGCTGACCCTGCCCTGGGGCAGCTTGAGCCCATTGCCCCTTGTCCCAGCTCCTGTCCCCTGGCTGAAGAGACCAGCGCCCACCTCTCTGCAGCCTCCTGGCAGGGCAGGGGAGGTGGGGAGCAGGTCTCCCCTCAGCCTCCTCTTCTCCAGGCTGAACCCCCCCAGCTCCCTCAGCTGCTCCTCAGAGGATTTGCCCTCCAGCCCCTTCCCCAGCCTGGTTGCCCTTCTCTGGACTCTCTCCAGGACATCAATGTCCTTCTGATGCTGAGGAGCCCAGAACTGGACCCAGCACTCCAGGTGCAGCCTCCCCAGTGCCCAGTCCAGGGGCACAATCCCCTCCCCAGACCTACTGGCCACACTGTGTCTGACACAAGCCAGGATGCTGTTGGCCTTCCTGGCCACCTGGGCACACTGCTGGCTCATGTTCAGTTGGCAGTCACATAACAAAGAGAAAACTTATTTCCCTCTTGCTACAGCACGAAGTGATTCCCAGCAGCAGACAACAACATGTGCCACGTTACCCTGCAGTTCCACAGGTCAGGACAGACTAAGGGAAGATTTTAACCTTGGTTCAAATTGTTGACCAGTATTAAATTAAAATCAGAGCTCTGGTTTCCAGGATGCTGCTTGAAACCACCGAGGGTCACTGAAATAAATACAATTCTTCATAAGTATGGAGTTATAAGGTCCAGACAGGTGGTGTGGGTGGAGAGCTGTGACCAGGAGGATTTTTCTGCAGCTGCACAGCTGAGAAGGGGGAGGAGGTGGCTCAAAGGACTGGACAGACCCTGCTCCAACTTTCCCAAGGTAAATAGTCAATAATAATTCTGGGCCCAAGATCAAGCACAACCCAGCTCGAACATCAAGATTCTGCTTTAATGCCAGCACACTTCACTGAAGTGAAGAGGTGATAAAAGAAGAGGAAGGACACAGGAGAAGGACTCATGCCTGTGAAAAATCCTTCCTTGAGCTTGAGCAGCAAGCAAGGAGGATGTTCTAGGGCTTGACCAGGATCAGGAGACTCGGTTAACCCAGCGATTTGTCACCTACAGGAATCAGACAGAGGGACTGAGCTGTAACGTGAACCATAAATTAAGCCTCCTGCCTGTGGCTGAAAAAACAAGATTGGAACACTCTACACAGAACTACGACCGAGTGGGAAGCAAAATAACTGCTCCTTCCCAAAATCACAGGGCTACCAACCCGAGAGCAGCCCTCGTGCTGCAGAGTTAGCTGGATTAATTACAACCCTGCAATTAAGGGGAGGGCTCGGGTAAGAAACTGGGGCTGAAATTCTGACTCTTGAGGAAGCCTCCGAAAAGCATCTCTCCAAGCAGTCAGCAGTTGCCCAAAATATCTCCAACCTATTGTTTTAGGACGATCACAGCAGTGCTATTTTGGTGGCACTGAATGAAGAGCTGACAGGAGTATAATAAGCACTTGAGGCTTTTATGACTTCACCATAAAACAGTTTATTTCGGGGGCATCAACTTGCTGAATGCAAAATCTTTCTATTAAGGGCGAATAAATTCATCACCCCCCTGTCACCCAGGGCCACCCCAGTGAGCATCTGCTGAGCACATGTGGCTTCATGTAAGAAATCCTGCCAGCACCAGGCGGTACCGTCCCCAGAGCGATCGATGCTTTAAGCAGTGAGGAGCTGGACCCCATCGATCTCCCTATGGGAGCTGAAGCCTGTTGGGGGGCAGGCAGGTTGTACATCTGAGCCAAGATCTGACATTAAAATATTTCAGAAACTGCTGTTCAGGAAGAAAAATTCTCCTGCTTTGGTTACTGCAGCAGAACAGATTTGCCTTTCAATTAGCTCTAAAACATGCAGGCTGGCATGGCTTGAAATTATCTGGAATAAATTTATAAAGCCAAATGGGGCAGGGGGCTGGAGGTGGGGGAGACACCCTCTATTTATGCACTACACCTCTGTTGGCAGTGGGCAAACAGATCTGCTGCAGCCAGTCTTTTCCAGGTTTAGTTTCCCTGAAATGACAGCAAGACAGCTAAAAGCACAGTACAAAAACACACCCCTATTTTCTATCCAAGGATGCCCACGATACAGTTCAATTATGAATGTTTAATGTTTATAGAGTTTAGCAGCTGTGATTTCATACTGAACTGATACAAAGATGCTATGTCTGACAGTCAGCTCCAGAGAAGGCAGCCAAGTGCCAAAAATACGTAAAACAAATAAATTTCATACATTAGCAGCTACAGCAAGAGCATTTTTGATAGACTGCAATGACAAGGTTACATATTCATAGCGACAGCGTGGTGGGAGACCCCTGCCACTGCAGCACTGACTGGAAACCCTGAGGACCAGCAAGAAAAAAAAACGTGGAGTTTTGGCAAAACCCAAGTCAAAAAACTTGTTTTAAAGAGTATTTTGTTATTAACAGCGACCTGCACCAATTAATTCTCTGCAGGCTAATCTTTATGTAGCCAGTTTCCATAAAGAAGACGAATGGCGTTATAGCAGAGAGAGACATCTTCCATGCCCTATCCCCAAAAGCTGATGACAGATTTGCTATCCACACACCCAAGGCAGTCCATTCATCACAGTCATTTATGCACAGGCTAACAAACACATTTCTTAACTGCAAGCACAGCATTTCAAACTAAATGATACATTTTCAATTTACTTGGGAGAGCGGCAGAGTGCAGCACACCGTGGCAGTGATATAACAAAGCCAGGTGCACCCAAAGCAGGGAGGCTTCATGGGGAATATATCATGCCTTGCGTGGGCTGAAGGACACAAAAAACTGTATGAAAACTCCTTATTTTTTCTTTCTTAGGGGGACCAGGTTAAAGAAAAACAAATTATCAAAGCCTCAAAACATTTAATACTTCAGCCCATAAAGGGACCACAGTGGAACTGCAGGAAATGCAGCCACCTTCTGCTGTTACCCAGGGATCTCTGACCCAACGCCGCATCACGCTCAGAAGTCACTCTTGTGACCACACGCTGAGAAATACCCAGATGCAGACACTACAGGATGAAAAGAATCATTTTCTCCCAGTTCTGTAATAACACTTTTCTGGAGATAAAACGTTTTGAAAACTCCCTGTTCCTCTACAGGTCAACTGCTTACACCCAAGTGAACCACAACTCACAAAGAACAAGTTTTCCATTTTTAAGTGGTTTAAATGTATAACCTTCACATGGGGTTCACATTTGAAGCAATTATTCTCCTTTTTGTTGTTTGTTGGTTTTGTTTTGTTTTTTTTTTTAAATCCTTAATCAACCACTATAATCCTACATGTCTCAAAAATACAAGGAAATACAAAGGAATAATCAATGCTTGTTACAATGAAAATCAATCTGACACACATAAAAACCCAGCAAGAACTGAAACTTCTAGACACTTCCCACCAGACAAGATCCTGTGGAAGCAGTTTTTTTGCCAAGCTGGTTCATAAATCCAATTCAAACATACAGATAATTCACAATCTTTCACTGATGCTGCCCAAACCCTGGGTCTGGCTTTTGAAGAGTGGAGTTTTATGACCAAGGAGGGTAAGGATGTAGAGAAACCTGAAGTGTCTTATCTCATGCAGAGTTCTCACTGTATATACAGGGTTATCTTCTAGAAACACTGAAATAAACAAAAATCTGTCCTTCTAGCATCCCAAATACTGAACCAGAGAAGGTCACTCAGTTATTTACAGACTTCTTCCCCCAGAGGAAGAACAAAAGATGACAAGTTATGGTGATGGAAGAGTTATGTATTCTTACTGTCCTGAGAAAAAGCCCTCGTCATCAGACGCACACAAGCAAAGTCAAAAGCATGGCTGGTGAGTTTTTCTGGGCAGAGTGGTCTTCACACCCAGTCACTTATTTGCCCTAAACAGACCTTGGCTGATCTCCAGGTGCTGCAGTGGTTTCTCCCCTCTGCTCCCCTTCCCCAAGTTACTAATTATACATCGATTTTAGAGCCGTAGGGTCTGAAGCGCCCACAGCTAAGTGAGCAGATGTGGAAAAGCACTACAAGTTTTTAGGAGAATTATGAATGGGAACAGGGTATGCCTACAGCTATGCTGAGACCGGTAGCCAATCCCATGTACAACCACCAGAGCACCCCAAACCTCCCCTGGCATCCACATCTGTAAAGCCAGGAGCACCAACTACACTGCAGAGCACAACCACTTGCTGAGCAAGCATAAAATGGCACTTCTGCAGCCTCTTCCAAATGAAGCCACAGCTGTTTCACTGCACTAGTGCACTGTTTCAGTGCAAGAGGACAGATGGATGGATTTGACCCTGTAGCTACAAGGATAATAAAAGACCTGACCCCTGGGTTGTTTTTTAAATCCCCATCATGGCTCTGAGATCATGTAATTTAGAAGCAACTTCTATTAGTGACTTCACAGAATCACAGAATGGTTTGGGTTGGAAGGGACCTCAAAGATCGTTGAGTTCCACCCCCTGCCATGGGCAGGGACACCTCTCCCCAGACCAGGCTGCTCAAGGCCCCATCCAACCCAGCCTTGAACACCTCCAGGGAGGGGGCAGCCACCACATCCCTGGGCACCCTGTGCCAGGGCCTCACCATTCTCACAGGGAAGAATTTCTTCCTAATATCCAATCTAACCCTGCCACTTCCAATATAAAACCATCCCTCCTCGTCCTGTCACTCCAGACCCTTCCAGAAAGTCCCTTCCCAGCTTTTCTGTAGCTCTCTTCTGATCTTCCTACTGAAGGAAGATCTCTGCAGAGCCTTCTCCTCTCCAGGCTGAACAATCCCAACTCTCTCAGCCTGTCTTCACAGGAGGGGTGCTCCAGCCCTCCAGTCATCTTTGTGGGCCCTCTGAACCCGTTCCAACTGTTCCATGTCCTTCTCATGTTGGGGACTCCAGAGCTGGACACAGCACTGCTTGGGGGAGTCTCACAAGATTGGAGCAGAGGGACAGAATCCCTCCCTCAACCTGCTGCCATGCTCCCTTGGATGCAGCCCAGGATGGGGTTGGCCTTCTGGGCTGTGAGCACGCATTGCTGAGCTTCTTGTCCACCATCACCCCCAAGTCCTTCTCTGCAGGGCTGTGCTCTGTCACATTCTTCTCCATCACCTCTACAAATGCCTCAAAGACATCATATAAGGGAGCCAATGGTGATGCTGAACCTTCCATCAGGGCCAGAACTCCCAGAGGAGGCCCCAAATCTCCATTCACATCTCTGCCATCCTCCCACATCAGCAGAGGAGAGAGATAAATTGATTTCTGCAATCCCTTTTTCTCTCTTTTCCCTGTCCCATCACCATTCTTTGCCTGTCTGTGGAGGTCACCGGCCAACACAGGTTTCACATGGGCTAGGTGCAGCAGAACCCTCTCATGTCGATGCACAGAAGCTACCATCAACTGCCAGGGGCATTCTGTAGCTTGCTAGGCAGCACGCTCCTCCCCCAAAAAAGGGACAGGGAGTTTCACATGGCGTTGAGCATCACGCTCAGCCGGCTCTTATTTATAACTCCTTTGTTCCATATGAAAAGGCTATGCTGACACTAACACAAAGCTGCCTGGCACTGAAACACAACTGATGCATTTTTAGAATTATCTGCCCTTGTCATATTCAGGGCTTATTTATAGTTTATGTTTTCTGATTTATTAGGCCCTAAAAACCTCTTTTGAATTCTGCATCCCAATCAGCAAGAGTCGCACCACCCATAACCCTTCCTTTTTAAGATGCAGGAGTTTGAAGCCTAAGCATGCTTCGGATGCGTGGTGTGAAAGTCTGCAATGATCATTTATGACCCTTATTTTCTTTCTCTGTGAGTGTAATCAAATATTTTGGGCTGAAATGATGATTCCAGCAGGTGTCTGAAGCCAGGAGAAGGGAAAGTGGAAAGGGGAGAGGGGAGAGGGAAGAGGGAAGAGGGGAGAGGGGAAAAGGGAAAGGGGAAAGGGGGGAGGAGAGGAGAGGAAGAGGAGAGGGAGGGGAGAGGGAAGGGAGAGGGAGGGGAGAGGGAGGGGAGAGGGAGGGGAGAGGGAGAGGAAAAGAAAAGAAGAGAGAAAAGAAAAGAAGAGAGAAGAGAAAAGAAGAGAGAAGAGAAAAGAAGAGAGAAGAGAAAAGAAGAGAGAAGAGAAAAGAAGAGAAAAGAAAAGAAAAGAAAAGAAAAGAAAAGAAAAGAAAAGAAAAGAAAAGAAAAGAAAAGAAAAGAAAAGAAAAGAAAAGAAAAGAAAAGAAAAGAAAAGAAAAGAAAAGAAAAGAAAAGAAAAGAAAAGAAAAGAAAAGAAAAGGAAAGGAAAGAAAAGAAAAGAGAAGAAAAGAAAAGAAAAAAGAAAAGAAGATATACTGCAAGGAGCTTTTGTATGGGGAGCTTCAGGCAAGCAGGGGAAGTCTTTCAGGGCAATGCTGGCTCCCAGGCAAGATAGAGTATATAGAGCCATGATTTTGCTATTTGCTGTCCAACTCTGTATGGGAAACAGAGCTGGCTGCCTTTATCTGCCATGAATGAGCATTTTCAGAGGTTTCACTGCAGTAAATTACTTCTCAGGACCCAGCTGAAAGCACCAGCTGGAACGCTGGATGCAACCACCCTCTGGCAGACCCACTTTGCAGCCCACTGCTTGGTAACGAACCTCTTGGGTCTGAGGAACCCAGGATCCAATCGAGGATATTGCAAAATTTAAAAAAAAAAAAAAAAATATATATAGAAAGGGGGGAAAATCTTCCCTGGATATAACCCAACCTAAGTACATCCTGTTTGCCCTGTAAAACACCAGAGGTTCCCTTTCCCTCCCTCTCCCAGACAATGAACTGCCTGAGAGCAGACCAGGAGCACGGCCCCGCGCCAAATTCCCCGCATGGTACCTGGATGGGAAGCCAGCTGCACTGATGCGGATGGTCTCCAGCACCCCACAAGCTCTCAGCTGCTGCACCGCTCTCCTCGGGTCAAAACTGCAATTACATTTAGGACAGAGATTAACACAGTCAGAAGGAACCCACACCATCAACCCCCCTGATAGTGGCTCTTCTGGGGGCAGGAATTCGCTTCTGAATCGGGTTTAAAAAGACCCTCATCATTAGCCTAGGGGCTGAGGAAAACCACACAGCCCTGGGCAGCTTCTCTCCATCGCCAAACCTGAGTGGAACCACAAATCCCATGCCCTGCTTTGCGAGCAGGCTGCTCAGGTGTTCACACCTCTTCTCCCCATGTCACCAGGCGTTGTGCTTTTCAAGCACAACAGACCTTGCTACTGCCCTGCTACCAATGCCACGAGGTACCCTTCGGACAGGATGACAATCTGCTGCAAATTATTCCCTGCACCCATAATCCACTCTGCTGCGTAAAGCATCACAATTACAGCAAAGAAGGGAACAGGCTACCCCACCACAAGCTTCCCCAATGAACCAGACAGCATTACTTTAGCAGCTCTAAGGGCAACAATGTATTTTCAGAAAGAAATCAAACTCAACAGCAAAATGCATCTGATCTATTAAATTCCAAAGCTAAACTAAGTAATTAACAGGTCCCAGGGGTTTGCAGACCATTAAGTTAACCAGGAACAGCAGCGCTTATGTTCCTGGCCAAGAGCTTTGGCAGGCGTCATGCTGAAATTCAAGGAACTTTTGCTCTCAGCTGCCTGCCCTCCTCTTTTTAGCTGGCATTACCCCTTACCACTGGCATCTCATCTGCATCAGCAATTTGTGCCACAAAACTTCACGCCAACTTCCAGCTGAATACTTGGGTAGGGCACACCCTGGCTCCTGCCACGAAACCACTTTCAGTCTGGTCTATCTTTGCACAGAGTGCAGGTACCAGCTTTCCCCATCACTTCTCCCTCCTTCCACCCCTTGGACCCAATGCACAAAAAGGTCCCAGCTCTCCAGGCTACATTACAACCTGGAAGAGGTTGTTGGATCAAGTTTTGACCCGTAAGATGTGGACGTCCATCGATGTGTTAGGCTTCTAGAACAATGGTGAGGAACAAGAGCTTCTCCAGTACCTGCTTGCCCCTTCCTAAAGCCCAAAGTATTTACACCCACAGGTCAAGACTGCATGAGTAATTCTGCTCAGCCCCCACTGTGCAAAAGCAGCATAAGAAGTAGTCCCCCACTGCTTAGTGCGTTTCCAGATTCCCTGGACCTGTCAAATCTACAGCAAGTTATTCACTACAACACCACAAACACGATGCAGGGTGGGAAAAAATCAGTCTTGGCTGTCACTCGCTTCAGGGGAGCGTGCAAGGGTACAATTTCCATAACAATAAATAATAAACAGGACTGGGAGATGGACAGTGAGCTTCAGTCCTGGAAGATCCCAGGAAAATCTACGCTGTACAGAAGGGGGCTTTCTGCAGCATGGCCATGCTCTGGTTGGTGGGAGGGAAATGTGAAAAGCAGAGCGCCTGCAGCGACTTATTGGTGTGGAAAGCCAGGAGCCGCTCTAGTGACAAGTGCAGCTGCAGGCTGAGGCTGAAATAAAGAGCTTCAAAGTGGGAAAATACAGGTTATTATGAACTCCTCCTTTGGTGAGGCAAAGCAGGAGCACCCAGAAGGCTGCTTTTGCCCGGACTCGTGTAAGGATCACAAACCCTGCCTGAAACAGAATATGGAAGGAAAACTGTCAAAGGCACAAAGAGGAGTCAGGGATTCCCCTCACACCTCTCTTCACAGTGGATCAGGTTGAGACACAGCCTGCAGCCAGGCACAGCCAACACCACTGGGTGCTCCAACGCTTCTTCCAAGCTTTGGGCCTGACAGCCCTAAGAAACAAACCTCACCTCTGCACCAAGAGGTAAAGCAGGAGTGAGAGCAATGCGGGATGGAAAGGACCTCAGGAGGTCCCTAGTCCAAACTCCTGTGCCCAAAAGCTGGGGCAGCTATGGGGGAAGACCAGGCAGTGAAATGCTGGGGAGATTTCCTTGTGCATCCACAGCCACCAGGATACCATGGCAAAGGGTGAGCCTGTTTACAAGGATGCTTCATCCTCCTCTGCAGGACACTGCGGGAGCCGCCTCCGACTGCACTCAGATTGCACTCTGACTGCAGTGGATCAGAGGGGGGAAATGCCTCCCTGCTTCCAGGTGGCGGTTATAGCCCTTCCCCAAATGTCACCACCTGCAGCTTATGCCAGGGCCTTCAGAAGGCATCACAAGATCTATTAGGTCCCTGAATACTAATGGACAAGCTTTGCTGGAGTTACAGGGAACAAAACTGGGCAGAAATACATTATCTAAGAGGTCAAACAAGGCTAGCAGCTATTTGCTCACAACGTTCACAGCTTGGGATACATCTCTGAATCACGGAGGAAGATCAAGGCTGGCTTTTTGACTCAGCTGTTCAGCCCCCTGGACACCTGCCTGAAGTTAATACAAGTCACATCTTTACTTTTTCTACATTCATTCTGGAGGCACCAAGACCATTTTGCAAGCCATTCTGCAAGTGTGCTACTTACCTCCCCTTTTTCATTTCCTTTCTTTCTCTGCTACGTTTCACTGTTTAAACTGTTTCACTGTAGCTATTTAAATCAAAGCAATTCTAAGACAAAATTGCACAAAGACCCTACTACTCTGAAGCAAGGATGCTCAGCATTAGCAGAGTACCAGGGTCTGCATCAGTCTTCATTTCAGGGTCACAAAAACCATGTAATGAAACTCAAAGAGAAGCGACTCCAGCGAACTACAGGGACCTTCCAGTTACAGGAACAGCGTTATAGAGAGGGAAACCTCTTTATGCAGGAAGAAATGTCCAAAGCACACTCCGTTGCCACGCTGCTGCTGACATTTGCTCATCTGAAGGTCCACTTACGTGAAGGGGAGCTTCTCGTCGTTGGGCTTGATGCAGCGCACGTAGTGAGGGGTGGTGGCGTTCAGGGTCTCCATGAGCAAGTGCAGCGAGTTGCGGAACTGCAGAGACAAAAGCCACCCGTTGTGAGGAGGGGTGAGGGTGCTGAAAGCCACCTGCCGTGTCAGCCCCTGGATGAGACACTACGTGACCCTCCCCACCAGCCCAGGACATGCAGGGGCAATTCAGAGGAAACTCTGGTGGGATGAGGGCTTCCATCAACGAGGCTTCTTGCTCAACGAGGGGCAAGAGCAGCAAAGGTTTGGTTGGGATTCTGTGCAGCTGGGTCTTGCAAAATCTCCAAGGGTGGAGACAGCACAACCTCTCCGGGCTCCTGTTGCACTGTTTGTCCACAGAAAAGAAAAAAAAATGTTCCTTTTCTCAAGTTGTTTCGGTTTATGAGCACCATAATATTTTGGGATACAGCCCAGTGAATCCCAGAGTGGCCTTCACCCTCCTTACACCATGTCTCAACTACTTCCAGTCAAGACCACTCAAGCCTGCTCTTCCAGCGGCACTGCCAGAAGGTCTCCAAAAGGCAACAGGCAAACTGTTCCCATCCTCCAACATGAGAAAGCCTCCTCACTTTTCTCCCCAGCAGGTTTTTATCTATCCCTGCTTCCAACTGAAGAAACGAGATCTCAGCTGTAAAAATGTACCTGGGTTCACCTGCCCCGTTCCCCTGCTGTTGACTGAGTCACTCATATGGTACGTTACCTGGTGCCCCACCGTTTTCTTGTGCTCCTTATTGGCACCTTTGATCACGGGTCTGGCAGAACGAACGCTGATTTTGGAAGTTCCCTTTCCCATGGAAGTGGTGGGTGCAGCATCCTTCTCTTGGAACAAGTCTGCTACCATTTGGTACTAAAACGAAAGAGAACGCCTGAGCACCCCTTTGCAGAATGAACCCACCCAAGCCACGTGGCTGTGGTTAGTCTTCCCTCATCTGAGAAGAGGAAGGGAGAAAAAGGCAATAAAAGGAAATGAAGAAGCGTCCCACATGAACCACATCAGGAGGACCATTGGCCATTCTGCTTTGTAGTTCATCAAACCCTGAAAAATGCACGTTGAATCAAACAAGCAAATAAAAAAAAAGGATGGCTAGCTGAAGGGCTGCATCATCTTGGCCGTGCCATCCAAGGCACTGAACCTCCTGAACACACAGAATCATAGAATCACAGACTGGGCTGGGTTGGAAGGGACCCCAAGGATCACAGAGCTCCAACCCCCTGCCACAGGCAGGGACACCAACCTCCAGGCCTGGAGATACACAAGGTTGCCCAGGGACCCAGACAACCTGGCCTTGAACATCCCCAGGGACGGGGCACCCACCCCCTCTCTGGGCAGCCCCTTCCAGCCCCTCACCACTCTCTCTGCAAAGAACTTCCCCCTAAGATCTCCTCTCCCCTTTCCCTCCTCCAGCTTCACTCCAGCCCCCTTGTCCTGCCAGGCTCTGCCCTTGGAACAAGCTGATTCCCCTCCTGTTCCTCTGCTCCCTTCAGGGACTGGCAGGCTGCAATGAGGTCCCCCCACAGCCTTCTCTTCTCCAGGCTGACCCAGCCCAGCTCCCTCAGCCTCTCTCCAGAGGGGAGCTGCTCCAGCCCTCTGAGCATCTCCATGGCTCCTCTGACCCCTCTCCAACAGTCCCACATCTTTCCTGTATTGGGGCCCCAGCTCTGGACACAGGACTCCAGCTGGGGCCTCCTGAGGGCAGAGCAGAGAGGGACAATCTGTCCCTGCTGCCACCCCTCTGCTGATGGAGCCCAGGATTCCATTGGCCTTCTGAGCTGCAAGAGCCACTGCTGGATCACGGGAAGTTTCTCATCCATAAACTGAGCCTGGCTCCCAGGCTTCATTTGGAGCTACTCATCCACTCCTGATGGCAGCACGGATGCTGCCTACACAGGGCACGTCCCAGGAACAGGGACTCCACATGAGGACAAGCAGCAGCCCGCTCCCACCACCACCCCAGAGGCACCTTTGCTTTCCCTAACAATTAGGAGACACCAGTACCTCCTCACTAATCACATGCATTTCAGCATCACCCATTGAGGCAACAGCAGCCCTGACAGCACCACATTTAGCTCCTCATAACCCTGGCATCTGGGGTTTCTGGCATGCCAGCAGCAACATTTCCACTTCATAAACAGGAGAACAGGTGAGCTGGCAAATGCCTTTAATGCTTTTCTTTTAAATTTTTTTTAAAGGGCAGGATCTTTGAATTTGCATTAGTCTGTGGAAACTTGAATACTGAGTAAGCCACAATAAATCTGGTCTGTCTGGCAGAGCTGATAAATATTCAGATCCCGGACCCAGCTATGCACCCACACTGGTTTCTGCTACAGCTGCACATACATTCAGACAGTAAATCCTTAAACAGAAGGAAAATCACTGTCAGTAGGTGGATTCCACTTATCACCAGGCTGAGCTGGGCTCTCCCAGTGACCCTGCTGAAGCACCCTGTGATGCCACCCTGGCAGTGCCCGCTCCGGAGCACCGATGGGACAGGACACCAGCACCACGCTCCCCTTGCCCGTGGCATGCTGTGCCCAACACATCCATGTGGAAACATCAACGTGAGGCAGTGGAGCGATACACAGAGCTCTTCCCTCCATCCCAGGCTCCTCCAGAAACCAGGCTTGGCTGTATCCCCAGTAGGGTCCCAAGAAGAATGCAGGGGTTCACTGCTTTACTGACATTACCGGATAAACCCATGCCACACAGGGCTGCCTGGCTCTCTGACACACCCCTGAGATGAGGTGGGGACACTCCCAGCCCCCGTTCTGAAGGCTGTCTCCACAGCTTTCCTAGGACAGCAGCCTAAATTACACCACGGAGAGGAAACTGTTTGCATTACATTAGCAAATTGCTTGCAGGCTCCAAGACAGCCCCTAATACAGATCTGTTTCACACTCACGGCTTTTGCTTTCACATCTCCAGCCCACTCACCTCCTGCCAGAATAAATGCTTTGCAGCTTCTTCGCCTGACCCCCTACCCCTAAAAAAGGCAGGGTGACAGCTGTTGTGCTCTGATGACACGTCACCAGCTCGGGTGCTTTGCCTCCTGCAAAGGGGGATGCTTGGGTGACGCGTGCGTGCTGCTGGAAGACACCCAACACAGGCTCTGCTTCACCATCTCCTGCCTGACAACGCGGCAAAAACGTCGGCAGTAATTTCAGGTTTGGAAAGATCTTCTCAGCACATGGCTGGGGCTGCCACCAACCCCTCCACCCGCTTGCTGTTATTAACAGAAGCGCTTGCTCCAGTGAGAACGCTTGACAAGAATCTCAGAGGTGAGCTTTCTGCTGGTGTAAAGCAAAAGTGGTGTAACTGGATCATCCTTAGCAGCCCAGGATCTATTCCACTGATGATGGGGGATGAGAAGGAGGGAGCCTTCCTTCCCAACTGGCAGAGTCAAAATTTTGGTACATTCACAGAACCCACTAGTTTGGGACCTCAGAGCCCCCCAGTACCACCGCTGCCATGGGCAGGGACAACCCCCACCAGCCCAGGGTGCCCAAAGCCCCACCCAACCTGGCCTTGAACACTGCCAGGGATCCAAGGGCAGCCCCAGCTTCTCTGGGCACCCTGTGACAGGGCCTCCCCCTCCCCAGGAACGATTTCTGGCTCCCAGCCCCTCTCCAGCTGCCCTCCTGCAGCTTAAGGCCATTCCCCTGGGCCTGGCCCTCCCTGCCCTGCGTACCAGCCCCTCTCCAGCTCTCCTGGAGCCCCTGGAGGGATGGGAAGGGGCTGGGAGCTCTCCCCAGAAGCAGCCTTCTCTTCTCCAGGCTGAGCCAGCCCAGCTCTCCCAGCCTGGCTCCAGAGCAGAGGGGCTCCAGCCCTCCCATCATCTGCATGGCCTCCTCGGGACTCACTCCCACAGCCCCCTGTCCTCCTTGTCCTGGGGACCCCCGAGCTGGAGGCAGCACTGCCGGGGGGTCTGTGTCCCAGAGGGGAGCAGAGGGGCAGAATCCCCCTTTCCCAGCCCTGCCAGTCCTGCTGCTGGGGATGCAGCCCAGGACACGGGGGCTTTTGGGGCTGCCAGCTCACAGTGCTGGGTCATGTTGAGGTTTTCATCACTCAGCCCCCCAAGCCCTTCTCCTCAGGGCTGCTCTCCATCCATTCTCCACCCAGCCTGTCGCTGTGCTTGGGATTGCCCCAACCCACATGCAGGACCTTGCCCTTGGCCTTGCTGAACTTGATGCAGTTCACACAGTCCCACCTCTCCAGCCTGTCCAGGTCCCTCTGGGTGGCATCCCTTCCCTCCAGCATGTGATCTTTCGAGATCACTTCCAACCCTGATCATTCTGTGATTCTATATCCCTCACTCTGCCCTTACCCACCAGAGCTGTAACCCCATCACAGAAGCCACCAAATTTGTCAGGCAGGACTTGCCCTCAGTGTAGTCACACTGGCTGTCACTAATCCCCTCTCTACTTCCCATGTGCCTGCAGAGTTTCCAGGAGGATCTGCTCCATGATCCTGCAGAGCACAAAGGTGAGACTGACTGGCCTGTAGTTCTCTGTCTCTTCCTTTTCCCCCTTTTCCAGTCAGTGGGAACTTTACTGGACTGCCACAAGTTCTCAGCTAGGATGGGGAGGGGCTGAGCCTCAGGACCTATTCCAGGTGAGGCTTGATGGGGCTCTGAGCAACCTGCTCTAGTGAAGATGTCCCTGCTCACTGCAGGGGGTGGGACTAGATGACCTCTAAAGGTCCTTTCCAACTTTACACATTCTATGATTCTATGATCCCTGCAGATGCCTCTGATCAGGTCCCATGGCCCTGTGCACCTTCAGGTGCCTCCAATGGTCTCAAACCTGATCTTCTACAGTGATGGTTCTTCACCTTCCCAGTCCCTGCCTCTGCCTTCTGTGGCCTGGGCAGTGTGGCTGGAGCCCTTGTGGGTGAAGACCTAGGCAATAAATGCACTGGATACCTCAGCCTTCTCCACATCCTGGGTTAATGAGGACTGTTTGTAACTATAGAAAACTGGAATATAGTGTCTTAACAGCATGCATGTATGGTTTTGATCAGTATTCAAATTGTTTTCCTTAATTCAAAGAACATCAACTCTTGGCTGTTTTAGCTGACCAGCACAAACAGAACTAATTAGCTGCTTTACAAAGTCTCTTTCAGCATCCTGTTGACAGCACCAAGTGCATTCTAATTAGCAGAATGCAATTCCACCTTGATGGGAGTGCTTCATCAACTTGCTGATGGAGAGGTGTTTAAGTCCTTGCCATGTTGGAGTGTTCTCCCTTGCACTGTGTATCAGAGTGGGGATACAGAGAAGAATGCAGTGAATACTGCATGCAGGCCTGAGTACAGGGAAAGTTCTCACTGTGCAGGACTTTTGCAGCACAACTTAAAGTTTCAGCCAAATGAGCACATCTGAGTGGCAGATCCAGCACTGCTGCTGCACTTGGTTCAGAGAAACTGTGTGGCTTCTAACAGCAAAAGAGACAAGGATTTGTTTATACCCATGGAGGGCACACAGCAGGTGAGAGAGAGGAAAAAGAAAACAAATTGTAAAAAAAATTGTGAAAGCCTAATCTGCCAACCAATGGGATGAGTGAAAGCAGGAGGGGATCAGCATTTGGGGACTTTGTAGGAGGACGGTCAGGATGTTCCCAGCGAGGGAAGCGCTGCTCTTCCTCCCAGGACAGTACAGCATTGGCATGGGCTGATGGCAGCTGCTGCTGCCACGCTGGTAAAGAATTGTCTCAAAGGCAGAAGCTCATCAAACTATCCCCTGAAGGTTCTTAGAGCCAAGTGCCTTTGAGGGGGTTTAATCTTAGACCACAAATGCAGCTTTTGGTGTCACCTACAGAGCCACCACCATGAAGTCTCAACATCTTAATGTCCAACCTCCAGAAGCACTACCTTAATTTCCAGGCCAAGCAAGCCCAAATCTTTGGCCTTGAAGCACAGACACTCCATCCTTTAAGGACAAGCAAACCAGGTGCAACAAGCAGGGTTTGGTGGTGCATTTTTTATATTAAACCAAAGCCTAAGCTGCTCTGATGTTACACTATGTTCCTTAAATACATAAAGGAGATGAGGTGATTCTGTTAATAAACTCCTTTCAGCGTATTTTTTTTAAATGTCTCTTTTTAAGGAACAAGTTGCAGGTGGCACCATCCTCCCCACCCTACAACACACTAACCCAGTGAGTTACTCTGCACCTACTCCACAGCGGCTACAGAGAGAAAAGTCAAACAGAAATCCCTACCAGACACTGACAGCTCTGCAGCACTGCCTCCAATATCAGATTTAGCACTGGCTAAATAATTCATCACACAGCATAAATTATTCTTGCAGGTTGCCCGGTGTTTCTAGTAAGCTCTAATCATGGCCAGTTTTGACCCTGGGAAAGGTGTGAGCTTCCCAAACACAGGGGGATTGTGATTTAGGCATTAATAAAGCCCAGCTTCAGAGTTATTAAGCTCAGAAGTGCCCCCACGGATGAGAAGAGTGAGCATCTTGCCATCCTCGTGTGGATTCATTGCTGAGGCACAGGGCAAGCCACTGACACCGCTGAATTGATTTCCCACTCTCATCTCCCTCACTTTGCCAGGAACAAACTCCTGCTTAAAATGCTCCTAAAAAAAAAGGGTAATGCTTCCTCCCTCCCCCCTCACCACGCTCCTTATTTCAGGCAGCATTTGGAAGGTCACACCCAGGCATAAACCAAAGGGAAGGTGGCACAGAGAGGGGGAATCTGGACATGCAACACATCCACCTGCAACATGCAATGGGGAATCAGAATTTGTAAAGCAAACAACAATAATAATGCAGCCTAACAAGCTAGTCTGTGCTGGGGGAGGCTTTGAAATGATTTAGGGAAAAGCAGATATATTCCTTCCCTACACCACACACAAGGTCTGGCAGAAACAACGGTGCCCCAGAGTTATGCAGTCTTGATTTTGGCTGCTGGAAGGTGCGTTGGAATTTTCAGGGCTGGATGTTCATACTAACTTCTTATGAAGAGAGCTGCCCCTGAAGGGTTAAGGTCATTTTAAGTCTTCACACAATAATTGGCAATGAAAGAATCAAGGTTGCAGAGGACATTTTTGGTCTGGTTTTATAGAATCACAGAACACTTCTGGTTGGAAGGGACTGCAAAGCCCATCAAGTTCCAACCCCCTGCCATGGGCAGACACCCTCACTAGACCAGGGTGCCCAAAGCCCCATCCAACCTGGCCTGGAACCCTGCCAGGGATCCCGGGGCTCCCACAGCCTCTCTGGGCACCCTGTGCCAGGGCCTCACCACTCTCAGAGTGAAGAATTTTTTCCTAACATCTGATCTGACCCTGCCCTCTTCCAGCTTGAAGCCATCACCCCGTGTCCTGTCCCTGCACTCCCTGGTGAGCAGCCCCTCTCCCACCTTCCTGTAGGACCCCTGGAAGTGTTGGGAGGCTGCAATTAGGTGTCCCCTCAGCCTTCTCCTCTCCAGCCTGAAACAGCCTAACTCTCCCAGCCTGGCTTCACAGGAGAGGTGCTGATGTCTTAAACAATATGAACTTTAAACACCCTAAAAGTCTGCTTCACTGACATTTTTAAGCCAACCCACCCCAGTACGGATGCCTGCTCATGGAGAAGAGCCAGCACACCCCACAGCTACCTCTTTCCTGCTTCCAACAGCTCTTGGGACTAACAGAGACTTTAAACCACAAGCACTAAAAAGCTCTTTACCAGGAAACTTGGTATTTGAGGTCAGTCAATACATCTCTGTTGGCACTGAAGCAAGCAGTAACAAGGTTTTTTTACAATATTTGGGAGGGGAAAGTTTCACAGCAATGTATGAATGACAGCATCAATAGGTGTTCCTCTGTTAATAATATTTATTGGCAGTGTGAATTATTTCTATGGCACTGGAATATCACAGAGTTCATGTTAGATTTCCAGCACTGTGCATTAACCCTATTTTTTGCATACTAATTATCAAAGCCATTAAAAGTCACAGTGCCAAGCTTGATGGACTAAAGCTACAGGGAGCAGCCACCTCAATACAGAAGGGTGGCAACTCCACCCACCCTATACAAACTATGCTGCTGACCATGGCTTTCAATCCCAGGATCTCCTGTGGCTCCACATGCACCTTCAGAGGTGGGAAACCAACCTCTGGGCAAGAGTCAAGTGGCGTTTACACTGACCCATAACTGTCTGTTCCTTATTTTTGCTCTCTGTGACCAAATGAAGAGGATCAGCAAGGATGGACAGGATTTCTGTGATGCATCTCAATGGGATACCAACACCAGGAGGATAGAGGACAGCAGAGGACCACCCACATCCACACCTGGGTGCAGCCACAGCACCTGGAACTCTCCTCTCCCCTCTTACTCCCTCCTCTGCCTCCCATTTTTTTGCCTCTTTTGCTGCTGTTGGTGGCTGGAGGCACCTATGTGTTCCCACACACAGCAAGCAGAAGGCTAGTATGATGTTCTGGAAAGTGGCAGTGCTGATTTACCGCTGACCAGGACCACACATTGCTTTTACCTTGCTGGCTTTCAGGATGTTGATCTGTTCCTCGTACACGGTGTCCCTGTTCTTCTCCAGAAATCCCTCACTCTGGTACTGCACCTAGCAGGAAGCAAAAGAAGAAGCCCAGAAGATGAAGTCCAACTACACAGGGACAAGGAGCTGTCTCCCTGAAAAACCTGAGAGGGGGAAGGGGTGGAGGGAGCAACTGGCATGTAAAGGTCACTTTTTGTCAAAGAATGTCAATCTGATTGAAAGCAAAATCCTTAACAGAAACACTAATTGCTTCTTAGTCATCAGACTGCTCTGTATGGAATCCAACTGCACTTCCATGGAAACCAGAGGTAAAAATGCTAAGATCATCAGTCCATCTACATGCTCTTTTGTTTGCTCTTGAACTCCTTGTAAGCTAATCAATAAAACTCAAAGGATCTCCTGGCTGTGTCTCTTGTAGATCTCTTGCTTTTGAGACTGTGGAGGTTGGGGAGTACAGGAAGGATTTTGAGAGGACAGATGAAAATTTTATGGCTTCTGTTCAAAGTTGGCTGCAATAAGTGATCTCAAAGCAGTCAGGCAAAGCTGGCAATGGAACAACATTTGTGAGGGACACATGTAAAATCACATACGTGCCTAAGGAAAGGCAAGCAACAGTCTTTGCCAAGAGAAGCGTTGCTCACATCCACAGCAAACCTAGTTAGGAGAACTACACACCAGTTTGCAGCACCCCTGTGTCATCTGCCTCCTCAGAAACATCCCCAGGTTGGTCATGTTTTCCTTTCTAACACACGTGAGTTTTGGGGAACTGCAAGCTTTTATGATCCTTACTTGGTGTGAGTGGTACCTGTCACATCAGAGTTTCAGTGAAGCTGGAGCCTGTGGACAAGACCCTGCAGCACTGGACACTGGGACTCCAGAGACCCACAGTGGGCATCTTCTCCCCCAGAATCAGCACAGGGTCACCTCTCACATGCTTCTCCCCACTGTGCCTTAGCAATGCCCTGGTTTGGGTTTGCATCGCAAGGTTTTGGTAGCAAGGGACAGGGGACTGTCTGCCATGGGAGAGACCCCACACTGCAGCAGGGGAAGGGGGTGTGGAATCGTCCTCTGAGGAGGAAAGAGCAGCAGAGACAGTGTGTGATGGACTGACCCAACCCCCATCCCCATCCCCCTGTGCTGCTGGGGGGAGGAGGGAGAGAAATAGGGAGTGAAGTTGAGCCTGGGAAGAAAGGAGGGGTGGGGGGAGGGCTTAAGATTTAGGTTTATTTCTTATTATTTGACTCTGGTTTCATTGGGTAATACACGAGATGCTTCTTTTTTTATGCTGAGTCAGTTCTGCCCATGACAGTCACTGCTGAGTGATCTCTCCTGCTCTTATCCTGACCCATGAGCCTTTTATTCTATCTCCTCCCCCAACCAGCTGAGGAGGGCAGTGATCGGGCAGCCCCCAGCCTGGGTCAACCCACTACATGCCCACAGCTCCCACTCTTCACAAATCATTTCCCTTTCCAATATATTTTCAGTCAACCTGCCCTTATAAATAGTCATTTTGCCTCAGCCTTGAGAAAGAGGATTTTCCTTTACTCTAGAAACTACTTAAAGCTTAGGTCAACAGCTCTGGGGATGAAGTCCTCCAGGCTGATCCAGATCTGAGCCCTCAACTGAGATTAGGCCCACCCAGGCATGCCTATCACCAAAACCCTAAGCTAATTTTTCTTTATGTTGCTTTTCTTTCCCTCCACGTGTTTCCCACCTCTGTGTTCAGGCCCCAGCGATGGGCTCCTGGTTACCTTATCTGCGAAGTGCAGGATGATGAAGGAGGTGTTGGACATGCGGGGCTTCTGGAACTGGGGGCTGCTGGCATGGCGGTCGTACAGCTTCTGCACCCAGTTCTGGTCAGTGCCTTTGGGAACCTGGGTGGGGAGAAAAACAGACTTGGAAAATCATGGTCAGGCCTACTAAGGAGGTGCAGGGAAGCTTTGGAGGAACTCTCCTTGTAGGCTTCATGTAATCCACACAGGACGTAGGAATATCTGAGAAACAAATACTACAAGGACATCAAGGCCCTGAAGTGTGTCCAGAGAAGGGCAACCAGGCTGGGGAAGGGGCTGGAGGGCAAATCCTCTGAGGAGCAGCTGAAGGAGCTGGGGGGTTCAGCCTGGAGAAGAGGAGGCTGAGGGGAGACCTGCTCCCCACCTCCCCTGCCCTGCCAGGAGGGTGCAGAGAGGTGGGCGCTGGTCTCTTCAGCCAGGGGACAGGAGAAGGGGCAATGGGCTCAAGCTGCCCCAGGGCAGGGTCAGCTCAGCTGGGAGGGCAAAGTTCTTCCCTGGCAGAGCTGTCAGGGCCTGGCCCAGGCTGCCCAGGGAGGGGCTGAGTCCCCACCCCTGGGTGTGTTTAACAGAGGGGAGATGAGGTGCTCAGGGATCTGGGTTAGCACAGGACAGGAACGGTTGGACTTGATGATCTTAAAGGTCTTTTCTAACCTAATGACTCTGCAATTCAGTAAATTCCATCCCCCAGTTCCAGCGACATGTGCTACCTTATTTTCATGTATATTCTTCACAAACACACTAGAATTTAATTTCCTGTGAAAAACACCCTGTCCTGGTTTCAGGAAGGGGTTAACATGATGGGCTCGGGACAGGTGACTTAGCCAATAGGATCATTCCATGCCAGTTACGTCATGCTGAGTATAAAAGCAGGTTCGCTCTCCTCGACTCGGGTCTGTGTGCTCGCGGCGGGGCTCGACGCGGGGCTTTTGTAGCGGCTGCGAGTCGGCGCGCGGAAGTCTGGGCTGTTTGTCCCAGCAAGGGTCGTGTTGTTTGTTGTTATCCTTGTTATATTTTAGTAAAGTTACCCTTATCCCAACCTGTGTTTTTCTTTTCTCCGGAGGAGGGCTGAACACGTGGTCCCCAGTTTTTCTTTTGCTGTGAAACCACAACATACTTTGGCGCCCAACGTGGGGCACGAGAGGTTGGGATAACGGTAGATCTGACCCGGTTGCATTTAGAGTTAAAGGTGTCAGAATGCTGTTCAGGGTGCTGTGGTTTTTATTTACAAAGATGTGGTCTGGGATATGGCAGCACAGCCACGGCAGGCTGTATGCAATCCTGGCAGGATTGTTTACTGTCTCGGGGCTGCAGCTTCCATACCTGTTCCCGTACTTTGTTCTGGTATACTTCATGATAACGGTTTACGATACAGTTATTTCGGTGACCATGAGTTTTATCTGGCATGTGTATGAGGTTTTGCTGTCCTGTCCATTCCCTGGGCAGAGAGGGGCTGGTGGTGGCGGCCATTTTGGTGAGAGCACAGAGGGAGAGAACTACACTGGTTTTTTCCTTTCTGGGCTAAACATAACAGCTCTTATGAAAGTTTTTGAAAATCTCCACCACTACCTTGACATGCAAACTACCGCTACACTGCTGGAAGTTCTACTGCTCTTGATTCTGTTCTCATTGTATGTTAAGAGCAGGTTTATGAATACTGCTCAAGAGTCTCCCCAAAGGCAGGATAACCACAAGTGGCAGGGCATGTGGCAGAACATGGGCCAGTACCTACGTACCCTCTCACCCCCAGTGACTTGGAGTTTCACTCCTGAGCAGCTGCAGAACCCTAATAAAATGGCTGCATTTCTGAAAAACAGTTGCTGTAGGTTTCCCAAGGATGTGCAAAGCACTGCACTGTGCTGGGCTCTGGCCACTTGGGCTCAAACACTGTTTGATAGCAGGCAGCGCTGTCAACATTGTCAGCACTGTCAGGGGGAAGGGGAAGAAAACAGATCAGCTGGCACTGCAGCTACTGCAATCCCCACAGCAGACACCACCAATGACCAAAAGGAACAACCCACACCAGTGTCTGTCGCCCCAGTACAAAAGAGGAAATGCACACAGAAATCAGTTCGTACAGCAACTAATGATGATGCTCAACCAGGGCCATCAGGGAGATGTCAAGATGAGGCAGAACCAGAGATTGTCACCCGATCCCTGTCCCTGAGTGAGCTTCGTGACGTTAGAAAGGATTATGGCCGCCACCACAGTGAGCACATTCTCACCTGGTTGCTTCGATGCTGGGATTACGGGGCAAATAGTCTGGAATTAGATGACAGGGAGGCCAAGCAGTTGGGATCCCTTGCTAGAGAGGGAGGCATTGATAAAGCCATTGGGAAAAAGCCAGGAATCCTCAGCCTCTGGAAACGGTTACTGTCAAGTGTGAAGGAAAGGTACCCCATAAAGGAATACATTAAATGCCATGTACCCAAGTGCAACGGTATAGAAGCAGCTGTCCAGTACCTGAGGGAATTAGCTGTACGGGAGATAATTAATTATGATTTGGACAATTCACAACTCCCTGCCGATCCTGATGAAGTCCTGTGCACCCCAGCTATGTGGCGTACGGTTCTACAAATTGTACCATCAGGGTACACTAATTCACTGGCGACAATAGACTGGGATGAAGACAGGCGACCAACTGTTGGTGATGTGTCCTGCAGGCTCCGCCAGTACCAGGACAATGTTTCCCTCTCCGTCGTCGCAGCGGTAGAGAAACTGGTCCAGCGCCTCGACGACAATGTGTTCAGCCCCCGACCATTACAGAGCAGTGTGGCAGCTTTTGGAAGAAGGCGTCCAGCATCCCAAGAGGGAGAAAATAGAGGGTACTCACCACGAGGTAAACTGTGGTTCTACCTGGTTGACCAGGGGGAGGACATGAGGAAGTGGGATATGCAGCCCACTTCGGCCCTTCGAGCACGAGTTAATGAGCTGCAAGGTAAAACAATCGCACGGCGAGATTTTACCAGGAAGAATGCTGCACCAGTCTCCACCGGACAGAACCCTCAGCCAAGCAGAAGGCCTACCTACACTCCCGATATGTCTGATCCTCTTGAGGGAACCTCTAAGTCCTTCATGCAATCAATGAACGGCAAGTATGATCAGCAGCAATAGAGGAGCCCTGCCTTCAGCCAGGTGGAGGAGAGGGATAATCGGGTTTACTGGACTGTGTGGATCCGATGGCCTGGCACGTCAGACCCACAAGAGTACAAGGCTCTGGTGGATACTGGTGCCCAGTGTACTCTAATGCCATCAAATTATAAAGGCACAGAACCTGTCTGTATTTCTGGAGTCACAGGGGGATCCCAACAGTTGACTGTACTAGAGGCTGAGGTAAGCCTAACTGGAAAGGACTGGGAGAAACACCCCATTGTGACTGGCCCAGAAGCTCCATGTATTCTAGGTATAGACTACCTCCAAAGAGGGTATTTCAAAGACCCAAAAGGGTACTGGTGGGCTTTTGGAATAGCTGCTGTGGAGACAGAGGAAATCAACCAATTGTGTAACTTGCCTGGACTCTCAGAGGATCCTTCTGTTGTGGGGTTGTTGAAAGTTGAAGAACAGCAAGTGCCAATTGCTACAACAACCGTACATAGACGACAGTACCGAACCAACCGAGATTCTCTGATCCCTATACACAACCTGATTCGTCAACTGGAGAGTCAAGGGGTGATCAGCCGGACTCGCTCACCCTTTAACAGTCCCATATGGCCAGTGCGGAAGTCCAGTGGAGAGTGGAGGCTGACAGTGGATTATCGTGGCCTAAATGAAGTTACTCCAGGTATGAGTGCTGCTGTGCCAGACATGCTGGAACTCCAATATGAACTGGAATCGAAAGCAGCCAAGTGGTATGCCACGATTGACATTGCCAATGCCTTTTTCTCAATCCCACTGGCGCCAGAGTGCAGGCCACAGTTCGCCTTTACTTGGAGAGGCACCCAATATACGTGGAATCGTCTGCCCCAGGGGTGGAAACACAGCCCCACCATCTGCCATGGACTAGTCCAGACCACTTTGGAAAAGGGTGAAGCCCCAGAGCACTTGCAGTATATCGACGACATCATTGTATGGGGCAACACAGCAGAAGAAGTGTTTGGGAAAGGAGAAAAGATAATTCAAATCCTCTTAAAGGCTGGCTTTGCCATAAAACAAAGTCAAGTCAAGGGTCCTGCACAAGAGATCCAATTTTTAGGAATAAAATGGCAGGATGGACGTCGTCAGATCCCCATGGACATCATTAATAAAATAGCAGCGATGTCTCCACCAAGCAATAAAAAGGAAACACAGGCTTTCTTAGGTGTTATCGGGTTTTGGCGAATGCATGTGCCAAATTACAGCTTTATTGTGAGCCCACTCTACCATGTAACTCGAAAGAAGAATGACTTCCAATGGGGCCCTGAGCAGCAGCAAGCTTTTGAACAGACCTAGCGTGAGATAGTCCATGCAGTGGCCCTTGGACCTGTCCGGACAGGAACAGATATTAAAAATGTACTCTACACTGCAGCCGGGGAGAATGGCCCTACCTGGAGTCTCTGGCAGAAAGCACAAGGGGAGACTCGGGGTCGACCGCTGGGGTTTTGGAGTCAGGGCTACAAAGGATCTGAGGCCAATTACACTCCAACAGAAAAAGAAATATTGGCCGCCTATGAAGGAGTTCGAGCTGCTTCAGAGGTGATCGGAACTGAAGCCCAGCTCCTCCTGGCACCCCGACTGCCAGTGCTGGGCTGGATGTTCAAAGGGAAGGTCCCTTCTACACATCACGCCACTGATGCTACATGGAGCAAGTGGGTTGCATTAATTACACAGCGAGCTCGAATAGGAAATCCCAATCGCCCCGGAATCGTGGAAGTGATCACGGATTGGCCAGAAGGCAAAGATTTTGGGATGTCACCAGAGGACGAGGAGGTAGCACGTGCTGAAGAAGCCCCACCTTACAATACACTGCCGGAAAATGAGAAGCAATATGCTCTCTTCACCGATGGCTCCTGTCGCCTTGTGGGAAAGCATCGCATGTGGAAAGCTGCTGTATGGAGTCCCACAAGACGAGTAGCAGAAGCTACTGAAGGAAAAGGCGAATCAAGCCAGTTCGCTGAGGTTAAGGCTATTCAGCTAGCCCTGGACATTGCTGAAAGAGAAAAGTGGCCAATGCTCTACCTCTACACCGATTCATGGATGGTAGCTAATGCCCTGTGGGGGTGGTTGCAGCAATGGAAAAAGAACAACTGGCAACGGAGAGGCAAACCCATATGGGCTGCTGACTTATGGCAAGACATTGCTGCTCGGGTAGAGAAGCTTGCTGTGAAGGTACGTCATGTTGATGCCCATGTACCTAAGAGTCGGGCCATGGAGGAACATCAAAACAACCATCAGGTGGACAAGGCTGCGAGGATTGGAGCGGCTCAGGTAGATCTGGACTGGCAACGTAAGGGTGAGCTATTCATAGCTCGATGGGCTCATGATACTTCAGGTCATCAGGGGAGAGATGCGACATATAGATGGGCTCGTGATCGAGGGGTGGATTTGACCATGGATGCTATTGCACAAGTCATCCATGAATGTGAGACGTGCTGTAATTAAACAAGCCAAGCGGTTAAAGCCCCTTTGGTATGGAGGACGGTGGATGAAATATAAATATGGGGAGGCCTGGCAGATTGATTACATCACTCTCCCACAAACCCGCCAGGGTAAACATTATGTACTCACAATGGTGGAGGCAACAACTGGCTGGCTAGAGACATACCCTGTGCCCCATGCTACTGCCCGGAATACAATCCTGGGCCTTGAAAGGCAAATCCTGTGGCGACATGGTACTCCAGAAAGAATTGAATCTGACAACGGGACTCATTTCCGAAACGCCCTAATAGACACTTGGGCCAAAGAGCATGGTATTGAGTGGGTGTACCACATTCCGTACCATGCACCAGCCTCTGGGAAAATTGAGCGATATAATGGACTTTTAAAAGCCACACTGAAAGCAATGGGTGGTGGAACATTTAAGCATTGGGACACTAACTTAGCCAAAGCCACATGGTTAGTGAACTCTAGAGGATCCACCAATCGGGATGGCCCTGTCCAAACAAAATTTCCACATACTGTAGACGGAAATAGAGTCCCAGTAGTGCACATGAAGAGCATATTGGGAAAGACAGTCTGGGTCATCCCTGTTTCAGGCAAAGACAAACCCATATCTGGAGTTGTTTTTGCACAAGGACCTGGTTGTACCTGGTGGGTAATGCAGACAGATGGAGAAGTTCGCTGTGTGCCTCAACGGGATTTGATTTTGGGGGAGAATAATCAATATAATTAATAAGTAGAAATTGTATTATAATGACTGTTAAATAACTTGTTGTTGTATGTTCATTATTACCATAGTTATAATCGTTATATGTTGTATAAAAGATTTTGCTGGTTTTGGTTATGACGTAAATGGCATGGAATGAGGGGTGGATGATGTCCTGGTTTCAGGAAGGGGTTAACATGATGGGCTCGGGACAGGTGACTTAGCCAGTAGGATCATTCCATGCCAGTTACGTCATGCTGAGTATAAAAGCAGGGGGCGTTTTGAGTTTTGGCGCGGTTCGGGACGCGGGCAGCTGCGGCCGGGTTCGCTCTCCTCGACTCGGGTCTGTGTGCTCGCGGCGGGGCTCGACGCGGGGCTTTTGTAGCGGCTGCGAGTCGGCGCGCGGTCTGGGCTGTTCGTCCCAGCAAGGGTCGTGTTGTTTGTTGTTATCCTTGTTATATTTTAGTAAAGTTACCCTTATCCCAACCTGTGTTTTTCTTTTCTCCGGAGGAGGGCTGAACACGTGGTCCCCAGTTTTGGTTGGTTTTTTTTTTCTTGCTGTGAAACCACAACACCCCCAAATGCTTGTTCTGCTCCAACAGTCAGAACAGCTCTTGCAGGAAAAAAAAAAAAAAAAAAAATCAAAGAAGCATTTTTACACTTAACTTATTGTAATTGCTCAGGCACCAATATTACTTTTTTAATGCAATTTGTGGAGACCAAATAGTTCCCCAAACTAACAACCGAGACAACATGCAGGAGGGTCTGTTCTATTTCATCCTAAATAATAACGATATTTTAAAATATAAAACTTAAAGAGAGTAATAAAGTGATAATTCATGTGAAACCTCTGCCTCGCAGCAGTCTTGGGGTCCCAAACACAGGATGCATTAACCCCAGTTGCAGACGGGGTTGGGACCTCAGACCCACATGCCTGTCCTACTGCATCTGAATCACACAGTCATAGAATCCCAGACTGCTCTGGGTTGGAAGGGACCCCAAAGATCACAGAGCTCCAACCCCCTGCCACAGGCAGGGACACCAACCTCCTGGCCTGGAGCTACACAAGGTTGCCCAGGGCCCCAGCCAACCTGGCCTTGAACACCCCCAGGGATGGGGCATGCACCCTCTCTCTGGGCAGCCCCTGCCAGCCCCTCACCACTCTCTCTGTAAAAAACTTCCCCCTAAGATCTCATCTAAACTTTCCTTCCTTTAGTTTTAGTCCATTCCCCCTTGTCCTGCCTTTTTAAAAGTTGATTCCCCTCCTGTTCCTCTGCTCCCTTCAGGGACTGGCAGGCTGCAATGAGGTCCCCCCACAGCCTTCTCTTCTCCAGGCTGACCCAGCCCAGCTCCCTCAGCCTCTCTCCACAGGGGAGCTGCTCCAGCCCTCTGAGCATCTCCATGGCTCCTCTGACCCCTCTCCAACCATCCCACATCTCTCTTGTCCTGAGGCCCCAGCTCTGGCCACAGGACTCCAGCTGGGGCCTCAGGAGGGCAGAGCAGAGAGGGACAATCCCCTCCCTGTCCCTGCTGCCACCCCTCTGCTGATGGAGCCCAGGATCCCATCACCCTTCCCAGCTGCAAGAGCCACTGCTGGCTCCTGGGAAGTTCCTCATCCCCCATGACCCCCAGGTCCTTCTCAGCAGGGCTGCTCTCCAGGAGCTCTTCTCCCAGCCTGTGTCTGTGTCTGGGATTCCTCCAGCCCAAGTGCAACACCTGACCCTTGGCAGTGTTGAACCTCATTAGGTTCACCTGGGCCCACAAATTCCCATGTCCTCCTCCGCCCACACAACCAAACACCCACAGATCTCCTGGATGCTAAACCCTCCTTCTGCATCCTGATCATGCCAAAATGAGGTGTGAAGTCCTACATGGACCCGCACTTGAAAGGAATTGACCATGATATCAGGTGTTGCCCAAGACAACTTGGCTTGGGGAGGCTGGGGATGGGAATGGAGAAATCCTAAACAGCTGCAATGACTAAAAGAAAAAGACCCAAATAAATGTAAAAAAACCCCAAAACTCAAAAAGGCCCCAAAGCCCTGTGCAGCAAGGGAACAGGCTACTTTTCACAAACCATCAGTTACAAGGAGGGTTTGAGCTTACCTTCCTACCCAGTGCTTGCTATTTTTACCCACTACATCACTGTCAACTTAAATTAATGCAATATATTACCAAGATCAGAGGAAATATATATATATATATTAATTATTTCATAAGCAGATATAGCTGTACAGCAGCATATAACAATATATTGTAACTATACTCCCATGAGTATAGTTCATATGAAGACTCCTATTTTAGGGTATGCTTAGGTCCCAAACTCCCCCAAAGCTTTTTAAAAGACACAAGGGTGTACAAGGAAAGCACCATGGCTGCAGATACCTGTTGTTTTGTACTTTTCCAGTGCAGCAAGCTTGACACAAAGCAAAATTCTTAAAATCCAAAGGAAATGAGGAGTGAAGTTGTTATATGTGAAGGGCTGGGGACCACAGCCAATGGGGTCCACCCTCGTCCCTCCTGCCTGGATTATTTATGTTAGAAAAACGGAAGAGTCAGAAGAAAAGCATTAGGTGATACAGAAAATCAGATGGGACAAAGCCTGCAAGCCACAGAACACTCGTGCAGCTTCAGGGAAAGCTCTGGATCATTCACCAGGTCCTTACCTAGACCTTTATTTTAAAAGTGACAGGGGAAATAGGGGCAGCAAAGGGCAGGAAGGAAAACTTGAGAGAGAGGAGGAATCTTTCTTTACGCTGCTCTGAAAGAACCTTTGATTTCATGACAAGCCAAAACATGCCCCAAGCGCTCTGGACATGGGGTCGAGCAGCTCCTGCCTATCCCCATTAACTGGAAGAAGGGGCTGAATTAAGCACAGCAGTTGCTCATGCAAGCCCTGCTATCCCAAGAGTAGTTTATATTTTACAACTGTAAGCATAGCAAACTATGGATACACCCAGAAATAATACAGATTAGATATAAATATTGAAAGGCACTTATTTATGCAATTATATATGCAAGATAGACATGCATATTTAAGCTATGGAGGTACATAAATGCAGATGGATTTTTTTTTCTGCATATAAATTTGAACTAGAACTGATTTAAACATACTGTCTGCAGTGATCATTAGGTCTTTCCCACTCAGGACCAGGATGTGGGTGCAGGGCAGGAGCACAGCAGCCACCTGAGCTGCTTGATGCTGCAGACAGCGGGTTTATCCTGCACCAGCTCTCTTTCAGGCCAACCACTTTGCTGAAATCCCTGCTTATCTCAGAGCTGAGCTTCAAAGGTATCACTCCTGCCTCTCAGAAAGAGGGTTCTGCAGTTCTCACACCACATCCTGCTCACTGTTGTGCAGCCTGGGTATTTTTAGTTGCCTGAGAAGCACCTGATAGGGACCAAGTCCTGCAGATAAAAATTAACAGGGACATTATCTGTAGTATTATAACAGCTTTTGGTACTGGATCAGAAGTTTAAAACCTTAAAGCCAGGGAGAAATTTATTTAGAGACTATCTCATCATTACAAGATTTTTTAGGGGGTGGGGAAGAGGAAAACCAACTGCCTTGCAAATACTGTATGGAAATCTCTGAGTTTTTATCCCGATTAGACCAGTAATTTCACAAGGTCACTGTTTCTGTTCATCTGCCCTCACCATCCCTCCACCCATCACTCTGCACAGAATCAGTCAGGCAATGCAATCCCACCCAGCATCACCTCATGTCTCCACACACCAATCTCTTGAGCTGCCAGGAGCGACTGCAATTGAAACCAAGCCTACCCAAGGCAGCCCAGCATCAGCCCTCAGGCTCAAGCCCAGAGCTTTTGTACCAGAGGCATCTCCGGGTCAAGAACCCACCGTGACCACCCAACAGCTGAGGAGGTGTTTGGAGATGTTTGGACTAAAGGGTGAGGTCCCTTCAAACCATCCCCTCCAAGAGAAGGACAGGTAATTTGATGAGCAATGGAGGTCCATTCAAAACTAATGATCTATAAGTCACCCCCTGAAAACTGTCCAGTACTGTGTCCAGAGCTGGGGGCTCCAAAGATGTGGGACTGTTGGAGAGGGGTCAGAGGAGCCACAAAGATGCTCAGAGGGCTGGAGCAGCTCCCCTATGGAGAGAGGCTGAGGGAGCTGGGCTGGAGCAGCCTGGAGAAGAGAAGGCTGTGGGGGGACCTCACTGCAGCCTGCCAGTCCCTGAAGGGAGCAGAGGAACAGGAGGGGAATCAGCTTGTTCAAAGGGCAGAGACTGGCAGGACAAGGGGGCTGGAGTGAAGCTGGAGGAGGGAAGGGGGAGAGGAGATCTTAGGGGAAGTTCTTTGCAGAGAGAGTGGTGAGGGGCTGGAAGGGGCTGCCCAGAGAGGGGGTGGGTGCCCCCGTGTCTGGGGGTGTTCAAGGCCAGGTTGTCTGGGTCCCTGGGCAACCTTGTGTATCTCCAGGCCTGGAGGTTGGTGTCCCTGCCTGTGGCAGGGGGTTGGATCTCTGTGATCTTTGGGGTCCCTTCCAACCCAGCCCAGTCTGGGTTTCTGTGAAAACACAGTAGGAGCTATTTAAATTTTCATTTCTTTTCTCCACATCACTCCAGTACATATGAAAGCCTGAAAAGAGCCTGGGCTGACAGAGCTGTGCTCCAGAGACACGTTCCACTGACAGCGACTTTACAGTCACAGAGGCTGACAGCGTGATGTAGGCGAGGTGCTGTGCCGCTGGGCTAGGCAGCCCCCCCAAAGGAAAGCCCAGAGCTCCAACCTCTGTGTAGCTGCTCGTGGAGCAGAAATCACCCCAGACAGGACTGTGCAGTGCAGGAATGAGATGTGCTGACTTCTTCTGATGTTCAAAAAATTAACAAATCCAGACAAGGAAAGCACATCTGCTTGGATACCTGAGCGCACAGAGACGCATGGGGACAAGCGGGACTGAGAACCCCTCTGCTAGCAGCAGTTCCTGGCACTTGACAAGAAGGGACAGAGGAAAGGTTAAAGAGCACCTTCTGAACAGTGTTAGACAATGCATTTGGCACGTTAATGGTGCAACACAATGGCAATGTGCCATAAACCACAAAAAGGAGCCACAAGAGCATTTTGAGAACATGAGGGAGCTCATGGCTTGGTTAGATACATCCTCCTCTGGCAGCCTCAGGGCTACGTTGCTTCTCAGCAGAAAGAATTTCACTAAGATCCATAATATATCATGGACAACAATGGTGTGAATGACACATCAACACTTCCAACCGCCCCATTCTTGATTAAGCCCTTTTAAAATCAATTTGTGCTAATGGAAATTTTTTTTCATTAATTTTTCCATTCCTCCTCTTATCCTGACAGCATAAGCAGAATCATAGAATCATAGGGTCATAGAACGGCATGGGTTGGAAGGCACCCCAAGGGTCACAGAGCTCCAACCCCCTGCCACAGGCAGGGACACCAACCTCCAGGCCTGGAGCTACACAAGGTTGCCCAGGGACCCAGACAACCTGGCCTTGAACACCCCAAGGGATGGGGCACCCACCACCTCTCTGGGCAGCCCCTTCCAGCCCTTCACCACTCTCTCTGTAAAAAACTTCCCCCTAATATCTAATCTAAACTTTCCTTCCTTTAGTTTTAATCCATTCCCCCTTGTTCTGCCATTGTCTACCCTTTAAACAAGCTGATTCCCCTCCTGTTCCTCTGCTCCCTTCAGGGACTGGCAGGCTGCAATGAGGTCCCCCCACAGCCTTCTCTTCTCCAGGCTGCTCCAGCCCAACTCCCTCAGCCTCTCTCCATAGGGGAGCTGCTCCAGCCCTCTGAGCATCTTTGTGGCTCCTCTGACCCCTCTCCAGCAGTTGTAGCAAGAAAGCAGTTAGGCATCAGGACACCTTACAGGGATATCCACAGCAACTTCAGCCTCTACTCAGGAATGACACTTGGGAAGTGTATGGAAGACTTGCAGCACTCCCACATAACAAGTAGTTTTAGCCTGAAATGCCTCATCCAGCTTTGACACAGAGACCTGACTGCATTTCTTAGAGATGTTTCCATTTCCTCTGAGGATAATTAAAGTCTCTTGAAAAATCACCCCTGACTGGCTCCTCCTCTTCTGAGTATGGAAGCCACTCTTCACATGTTCCCTCAAACCCTTCCACGTCTTCCTAGGAAGTCTGCTGTCCCCTCCACAACAAGGCCAACCATACCCCAAAGCCACCCCAGACATCCAGGCAATCTTCCACATGCCATGCTGGCTTCCTACAACTGGGTTTTCAGAGGGCAGCCTCCCTCCTTAATGCCTGGCTCTTCTGATACGCTCTGCATTGGTCTCCTTGCCCTCCTGAAGGGCTCTGCTCTTATCCCAAATTATTGCCCATCACCATCGTTGACCCCATGGTGACTCCATCCACACTCCAGGGAGGCTTTCCTGGATGCCTTTCTCCTCTTTCCCTGCACTTCAGGCTCATCAGCTTGTGCTGGAGAACTTCAATACTGTGCCTGTCGTGGTGACCTTGCTTTGCGGCCAAGGCCATTTCTGTGCATGGGACATGAACTGTTGCAGCTCCTCTGGCACCTTTTTAGGCCAAAGCCAAATCAAGGGGTCTTAGAAGTTCCAGATCTGGACAGGTAACCTGCATTTCTGTGCAGGAAAAGGGGTAGAATGCACTCAGGGGACCCCAAAGTCACTTAGCAGAGGACATAAGGTCACAGCCTCATGACGATTATAAAGCTTCCTGGGCAGAGCAGGGACGTAACTGGATGTCGGGCAAGATGACCTCCAAGAAGTCCCCTCCAACCTTGAAAGTTCTCAATCAGCTATGAGCATCCCACTCCTATGACCTCAAAGATGTTTAAATAACGCCCAAAACCCGAACGTATTCTGCAGCCCTCTTTTTTTCACAGCTTGGGGTTTCAACACCCACTGTTGTGTGACAGGCTTAATCCCTGTCACACCCCAGCCTCCAAAGCCCTCTCTTTCGTTGCCAATTCCCATTTCAGCCCTGCCTGCTCCCCTTCTCTAAACAGTGACAAGACTCCTGCACGACCTCCGTTAGCTGCACTGCTTCGGCACGTACCCAACCACCCCCTCCCCAACCTCACATTAAAAAAACCCACCCCAAAACAAGTCCATACTGTGAACTGAGAGCATTAGTGACAAGCCCTCTGCCTTCGTGACAATGCTTCATTATGTTGCCAGGAGCCCCCCACGATGACATTTCAAGTCCCAGAGTATATTTATCTGCCGCTGTACGCGCTAACGAGGTGACTGGCAATTAGCCTATTGTGGTCCCGCGCTCGCCACGGTCAGCTCTCCCTGAGGGGTGAAGCTGGTGATGTGGGGGTGAAGGTTTCCATCCATAAAACGGTGTTTCTGGTTGACAGGTTTTGCTGAAATATTCATAAAGCTGCAGAACACTTGCAGGTTATTATAAAAGAGCTGATTACAGGGCCCATAATAAGGGCCTGTGACTAACGGCAGCGTTCCCCACTGACAGGTAAATACCCAGGTAACTGGCATTTGACATCAGAGGGGGAAATGGATCTCGTGTTTCAGGTTTTTTAGTCAAAAAAAACCCAAACCAAAACCAAAAAAAGCACATATAGGAAAAGGCAGATCTATGGCTGTTGCAGTTTTGCATAGTTGGCTACTGAGAGAGGGCCAGGTCTGGCAGAAAATGGCTGCTGGAATCCTCTGCAGGCCTGCTGATAGCGCCTCTGAGAGTCACAGAGAGGAGACAAAGACTCCACCAGAACACGGGGTGCCAGGAAGGCCGCAAAGTTTGGCCCATTAAGGGCATTGGGATGTATATTTGCATACAAATGTAAGCAGTTGACAGACACAAAAGGCCCGGAAGGCTGGGGGAGGAGTAGGCGCCCAGGTACACGGCCGAGGGAGAGATTTCCCCTGCAGCCCGAGCTGAAGCAGGTGGAGTAGCTGGAGGAAAGGAGCCATGGAGGAGGCAGAGACCCGACCTGCCCGGTGGAGAGGCTCCACGCTGGACAGAGCCGGTGCAGACATAGATAAGATGCCATGACTGACGTTGGGATGAGCCCCTGCCAGCACAAGCGACCTACAGAGATGAGCCAAACAAGTTTGCTGGAGGAGGCATCATAGCCCCGTGGGGGACTGGGACTGAGAGACACTGGGATTGATTGCTGCCTGCCATAGCAGAGATGAAGCCCGGGGGAAGAGATTTGCCTTGGAGAAAGTTGGTGGAGGACTGGCTCTTGTGGGGGAGATCCTAGGGTGCAGCAGGGGGAGGGGGTGTGGAATGGATGCCCCCATCCCGGCCGAGAAGGGAACCATCTTGCAAGGGACTGACCAAAGCCCCCATCTCCTAGTCCCTGCCCCCCTGTCCTGTGCTGCGAGCAGGAGAGGGGAAGAAGGGAGCAAAATCATGGCTGAAAGGGCAGTCTGCTTTAGAATGGAGGGGTGGGGGGAAGGTGTTACCGAGACCCCCATTTTCCCCAGTCCCTGCCCCTCCTGGGCTGCGACCGGGAGGGAAGAAGGGAGCAAACTTCTAACTCAAGCCTGCTCAGGAGGGAGTGGTGGGGGAAAAGTGTTTGCCTGGTTTGCATTTGTTTCAGGATTGTTGGTTGCACTCCTGACTGGTTCTTTTTCACTGTTTTCTCTTTAGAGTGGTGTAATAAATTAGATAACTTTTCTCTCCTGCACTCTGTGTTGAGTCTGTTTTGCCCGCGTCATTAACGAGTTTGTCTCTTGAGCCGCCCAATTATGTTATTTCTCCCCTGTCCAACTAAGAAGGGGAGTAACAGACTGATTTTGGTGGGCATCTGGCTTTTGGCCAGGGCTTAACCACCACAACTGCATTGCCCAAATGGAAAGGTGCTCAATGTCAAGCAAATCATCTGATCTCCCCCTGAGCCAGTACTGCCCAAGATGCTATTTTCATGGCATCAAATTAAGATTAGTTTGTCTTATTTTTAAGGAGTCTTCCTGAGACTGGAGTTGAAAAGGGCAAAGCCCCAACTCTGGCTCACTGCAAAGCGATAGCAGAGGACCAGTACCCCAGATGAGGGCTGAGCTCATGGAACGTGCAAGTTGGGACAGGCAGCCCTGTTGCATGGAGGAGGGCAGGCACCTGACAGGTCAAGTCATACATGTCCTTACATCCACCCAGGGGCACCAGACTAAATAATGGATCAAAACCTTTCCCTCTGTTGCAATATGGTACTCCTGTCCCTGGGCCACTGGATCTCTCCCATACCCATAAATCCCACAGAGCCAACAAAGTTTTGTTGTGTCTTTCTCCTCACCTTGGCTATCCTGGTGAGGGGCCCCTTCCCAGTGCCACCTCTCCCACCTCCCACTGCCTCACCCTTCCCTACCCTCATTCCAAAGCCCTCAACACCCTTCCACAATCAGTAAGACACTTCCTGGCACAGGATTGCCAGGTCTTGACTGAAACTCTTCCCAAAGACAACTTGTTGATCACACTGTAGCAGAACCGGTCTGAAGCTCCACAAGGCCTCAGCAGCAGGAAGGCAGCCATCATCCCCCTCCAAAAAAGTTCTCAGCACTGAAAAGCCTGGTCTCATGGTTGAATCTGTCCAACTTCCAGCTGTGGCATGGTAAGGTGGTTTTTTTGTGTCAGAGGGTCTGAAAATGTTCCTACTACCACAGCCACTTATGTGCAGCACTGAAGTTTCTCCATCCTCAGCATCACAATGTTTTGTAGTCCTGATGTGAGCATACTCTCTCCACTATTGTCTCATCATCATTGCTGCAGATACCAGAAATGGAAAGGATATGATCTGCTCTGCCCAGTGTAGGAGTCCTTTGCATCACACCATCACTCTGGGCTTTCCCTGGGAGATGACCTGAGGACTCTACACTTTCAACTTACTCTTTATGCCAAAGTCCTTCAAAACAGGCACCCCAAGTTCCCAAGAAAACCTCCCATCTTACATTTCTTGTTCCTACACATTCATGACTGAACAAGGACTGAGTAAGGAGTCCAACCTTTCTTATGGATTCTCATGATGGGCTGCCATTCTGGCACTTCTACTCAACTTTTAAGCCAGATTTAATTTAGGCTGTTAAGATATACAGATGAAAAACGACAGCAAAGTATTCTCACAACATCACAAGCTTGGTTTTAAAAAAAAAACAACAAACAAAACAACAAAAAACCCACAAACCCAGAACTCATAAAAGCTGAGGGAAGGCACAATTCCAAATGCCAAGAGAAGAACGCTGAAGGAATGGCTGAACCAGAACCCTACACACCTGAAGACACTTCTAGAGGTCACACTGGCTCCTGCTTTTCTATCTCAAAGGAGCAGAAGGGATATTAATTTCGGTCTTCTGCAAAACTTGTGTGAAGTACAGGCCTGCCTGAAGTCAGCCAGCGCTTGGCATTGCCTTCAGGATATCCTAGTTGTATGCCTGATGTCCCCTGACACCTCAAGGCTAACCAAACAGCAGACCCTCCTTAGACACGTTGTTTTCGACATGCCAGTGTGCCACTGTAACTCAAATTCCAGCATCTGAATTCTGTACACTAAACGCAGCTGATTTTACCCCAAATAGCTATTGCAAGAGGACTCAGGTTTCCCTTAGGACAAAATAAGGTTGGAGACAGGGAGGAGCTCCAGTTCCTGGGTAACGCTGAAGAAACCAAAAGCTGTAAGCAATGACTGTCTCTGTGTGCAGCCTGGACAGAAACATCAGCTCTGGCAGCACACAGTGAGGCCAGGTATCTGGGCCGGTAGCAAACATGTGCACAGGAGGTGCTGGATGATCCAAAAGCCAAGAGAATGCCGACAGCCTACCCCAGCCACCAGCACCCCAGTGATGCATGTGAAAGGAGACAGTCACTCTCTTCCAAGCTGCCACAGGATAAAGCCCATTCTTTAACCTTTCATGAAAATAAAAATGCCCAAGAAAAGGTGGGTCTTTTGTCTTTACCTTGCACTCTTCATCCAGTAGGTCCAAGATACCAAGCTTTGCCTCTATAAGATCTATGCAGGGCTGGTTATCGTAGAATTCTATCAGCGTCCAAGGGATTCCCTCCTTGATGCACTCTTCTTGCTCCAGCTTAAATACGTGCTGAGAGTGGAAAAACATCAGAGTTACTGACTGTCAGCCCCTTCCCCGTTGACCCGCTTGTCAGCGCGGTAGAGCACCCCACCATTGTACCCATAGAAGCCTTAGGTGCCCTCACATACAGCTTTGTGAAGGTTCTGCTTTTTAAACAATCTAGCTCCTGGCAAGAAAAATAAAAGCATTCCACGAGGAAACCATGGGGCTTTAACTGACTTTCACTAGGAAATGACTGAAGCTGTCACTACATTTAGGTGGGAACCATATATTGAAGTGGCAATGACATACATATCTCTTGGGCTGAGAAAAAATCCCTCTCTCGTTTAGTGCTCTGCTGATTAAACCAGTGACCTGTAGCAGGTTCACAAGCTGGGAGCCAGGCTGGTGCTGAACGCATGTGCTTTCATCTGTGACCGGTATTTCACAAAGAGCACCCATCACCCTAGAAGATACAGCAGCAACAGCATCCAAGTGACCCAGGAATTCCTATTGTAGATTCTTATTAAAGAATAATTTTAAAAATATTTTTTAAAAATAATCTTTGCATGCATGGCTTATATATCTCAGACCTCTGCCCAAGCAGATAAATTGTCTCTATTTTTGCGGTACTTTAAGCATATTAAAAAATGATTTTTCAAACGCACTTTTTTCTTCAAAGATAGCTTTTTAAAATCTCTTCAAACGTGTCATCTCAGAGTTTGAATTTATAAGCTTCAGAAGTGATAGCTCGGACATACTAAGAAAGATATGAATAGTGGAAATACAATCCAGAATTTACTTTTCATTTTTGGCAGCAGCGATCTGATGCATTAGATATACCACAGACGTTCATGTCCACGCATATGGCACGGTTTCAATGTGCCAAACTGCTCCACAGCACTCAGTTGCTCAAATTTAACAAGTATTCTTTCCCCTCATACCCTAAAACTAACAGTAATTTTTTTTTTCCCATGCTTACAACAAAACCAGAAGGTGACCTCGTAGTCATTTTCTTTCCCGTGCAGGTAAGAGCTTGTATCTAATAAAATGAAGACTATCACGTTTTTTGTGAGGGGTGTCCAAGTGAAAAATGGAGAATGTTTCCAATCCTGCTGTTTAACACGTGGTTTTAGCTGCAGAGGTTTAAGTCACACTTAATGGGAAGGTTTCTACCCATGCTTTGCCGCACCCTCAACATCAGTCCTCGACACGAGACCATCCAGCTTTACCTCAGTTCAGGACTGAAACTAAACTGGGGAAAAAAGAAATTTGGCAAACTATCTACTTACTCAAAACCACCAGCGAACCCTTGCATCAACGATTTGCCAACCTGCTTCCCAATCAAGTTTATCAATCAAGCAAGCGACATTTTCAACTTAGCATGAATATTTAGCACAGATGCAATGCACAACCATTGCCTGGGAGAGACGGCATCCCAGGGACTACATCCAGTGCTGGCTATGCTGCAGGTAAATGCCATTAAGCAGAAGCCAGACATACAATAATCCCACCCTGATACATCTGCTAACTTCTGTGGGATGCTTCCAAGCTGACCTTACCCAGTTGAACTGCTGCTGGAGCTTTTCGTTGGCATAGTTGATACAAAACTGTTCAAAGCTATTCACTTCAAAAGTTTCAAACCTGCAAAGCAATGAATAAATCAGCATTAAGCATCGCTTCATCTCAAAATCTACTGTTCCCTGCAATGGTGTCATTTGCGTGATGGGCAACACCATTTATTCAACCGTCTCCTTGCATTCCTCCTACCCCAGATCTACCTTTTATCCCTCATTCCCCAAAATGTCTATCTTCCCTTCCCAAAACTCAAGGGATTCCAGAGGCCTGTTCTGCTACGCACGGATGAGAGATTTGGTACAACTGTAGCTTCCTGCGCAGCCGGCAGCAGCGCTGAGATGAGAAATGTAACAGCCACTCTAGGGGAAAAATATTATGAAATATTAAGTCCAAATAAATTCACAGCAAAGGCAATGGAGAAACAGCTGCTGTCTTAAAAGATCCAACACAATGTTGTGGTGGTTTGACCCTGGCTGGAGGCCAGACACCCACCAAAGCCGCTCTGTCACTGCCCTTTTCAGCTGGACAGGGGAGAAAATAGATATTGAGAGGCTCAGGAGTGGAGATAAGGACAGGGAGAGATCATTCCACAATCAGTGTCATGGGCAGAGCAGGCTCAACATGGAATAAAGGAAAGAAAACTCTCTGATGGCCCTGCCCTGCACCCCCAGTGACACCAGAGTCGGGGGATGAGAAGTGTGACCAGAGCTTAAAGCACCTTCCCCCACCCCTCCCTTCTTCCCAGACTTAACCCAGGATTTCGCTCCCTTCTTCCCACATTGTGGCACAGGGAGGGATGGGAACTGGGGTTTGGGTCAGTTCCTGACAAGCTGTTTTCCTTCTTCACCAGGGAGGGGGAAGGTCATTCCTCACCCCCTTCCCCTGCTGCACCCTGGGGTCCCACCCACAGCAGACAGTCCTCCAGGAACTTCTTCAATTTGAGTCCTCTCCCACGGGGCTTCAGCTCTTCCCCAGCTGCCCCAGCGTGGGTCCTTCCATGGGGTGCAGTCCCTCAGGCCCAGACTGCTCCAGCCTGGTACCCCACGGGGTCACAAGGCTGGCAGGAGCTTGCTCCATGCAGGTCACAGCATCTCCTGCATGTCTCCCCCTGCTCCAGCCTGGGGCCTCTCCACAGGCCGCAGGTGGGGTCTGGGCCTTTCCCATGGGCTGTGGGGACACACCCGCTCCACCATGGGTTTCTCCAGGGGCTCAGGGGCATCTTTCTCTGCCCCCTTCCCTGCCCTTGGTGCTGCACAGTCTCTCAGCCCTTCTCACTCCCTTCTCTGGGGCACAAAGCGGCCGCTTGCCGTTGTTTCTCCTCAGGGGGATTCCCAGAGGCGCTGTGACCGGCGCAGACGGGCTCGGCCTTGGTCAGCAGCGACTGCGGCCTTGAGCCGGCTGGGGTTTGCTCTGTGGGGCCTGGGGGCAGCTTCTGGCTGCTCCTTGCAGAAGCTGCCCCTGCAGCCCCCTCCTCTGCCAGAACTCTGCCACACAAAACTACAGCATATGTTTGAAATGCCATTCAATAGAGCAGAAAAAGAGGGTATTACATTCATAATTATAGCCTCTGTGTTGCATTGCTGATAGCACAAAAATTAGATACACTTGAGCAAATAACTGCTGGAAGGCACAAGGTGCCTTCAGCTCCAATTCCAACTCATTCCTCAGAGGGAGTGAGATGTTGGTCTTGGTGGTGCCCCTCTTCACAACAGGCCTTCAAAGGCTGCCCTTTCTTTGACCCACCCCTCCAAGACCAGTGGAAAACCCCAAACTGAGCTCGACACTGAATTCCTAGTCACAATTAGAAACCAAAAAAATGTGTGGTGTTGATAACACAAACTCCAGGGAAGCTGCAGAAAGACAACAGAGCCCCTGGGGCTGTCAAGGCTGAAGCATGCAACACCCAGGGACAGGCAGGGAGAGCTGGGCTTACTTGCTCTTAAAAAAGGCCATTTTTCAGCTATCACAAGGAATTACGTTATTTATATTTCTATTTTTAAGGCACAGTTGGAGGAGGGGAAAATACATCTTTGACACATGACTGTAAGGATTAAAACTAAGGGAAGAGGTGTCAAAGCTCCCTGAGCTTAATAAACTGCTGTAATGCAAATGTGCCGCAAAATAATTGCTCGGGTAATAGTACTGTCGCAGCTGGCAGAACAGCCATAAAGCACTAAACAAAGGAAGCCTCCCTTTCCCTCCATCCCCCCAAGATCATAGAATCATTGAATCACAGACTGGTCTGGGTTGGAAGGGACCCCAAGGGTCACAGAGCTCCAACCCCCTGCCACAGGCAGGGACACCAACCTCCAGGCCTGGAGCTACACAAGGTTGCCCAGGGACCCAGCCAACCTGGCCTTGAACACCCCCAGGGACGGGGCACCCACCCCCTCTCTGGGCAGCCTGTTCCAGCCCCTCACCACTCTCTCTGCAAAGAACTTCCCCCTAAGATCTCCTCTCCCCCTTCCCTCCTCCAGCTTCACTCCAGCCCCCTTGTCCTGCCAGGCTCTGCCCTTGGAACAAGCTGATTCCCCTCCTGTTCCTCTGCTCCCTTCAGGGACTGGAAGGCTGCAGTGAGGTCCCCCTGCAGCCTTCTCTTCTCCAAGCTGAACAAGCCCAGCTCCCCCAGGCTCTTCATGAGGAAGGTGCTCCAAAGATCAGTGTTTCAGATACTTTCTCAGGACTACCTGGCTGTTACCCACATGATGCAGTTACTCCCCTCTGGTACTTCCAGGGGGTGATGCCCTCAGCATACAAAATACCTGAGCCCGTAGGGAAAAGCAGTAGAAAAAGAAAAGGGAAAGGAACCACTATCTTCCCTGCTGCTCTCAAGGCAACCCAGGACCTGCTCTCCCTCTTCCTGCCCTGTAGCCAGCATTGCTCCTGAAGCTGAGGCAGCCTGTACCAAGCAGAGGATGCTCAAATCCTCCAGATCCCAGGAACTGAGCTTTATAGTCTTTAATGCAACAACATCTGGTGTCTGGGACCAACAAATATTTATATTAAACATATGGCCAGAGTCTCAGTGATGAGTATGTCCTACTGTGCTTGATCTTGGTTGCACAGCAGATTAGCACCTTCAGCTCTTGCAACTAATGGGTCTCCTCCTTGGAAATACCAGCTCCTGCAGGTTCCTGATCAGAGTAACAAGGCAAGAAAAGATTTAATTAAAATGGAGATGGAGAGGCATGGTGAGCTAGATGGAAAAACACAATGAGAGCAGGGGTACAAAAGGAAGAGATACTGGAGTGGAAACTCTTTTTTCTTTACTTCAGAGTCACCAGATGTGATTTATGAAGCCTCTCAGTGAGTGCCAGCCAGGGACAGAGCAGCTATAAAACATCAACTCCAAGGGAGATTTTGCGAAGTCACTCATTAAGGGACTCTGCCAGTGCAATTTACTAATTGACAGAGCCGTCTGGTTGCTGGCTCCACACGTGCCCTCGCCAAGAGGTCCTGCCTGCACAGGCAGGAAGATGACATCCTAATGGGAAAAGCAACCCAACAGCTGGTGTGTTTTGATCAATTTCAGTGCCTGTATCCTGGTGTGGAAAATAAATGCACTCACCGCTCTGATCCATCATCAAGCCTCCTGGGAAGGCACATCCCAGCTTGGGGACACCTTGTGAGTGGACACAGGGGAGCAAACACTGCATTTTGCCTTTTCCTCTCTTCCCTATCCTCCTGCTCCACTGGCATCACCTAAATCTGCTGCAGCACCAGGGTTTATACTAAAATATTTAAAGTTCATAAATAAGTCCAGCGTACAGCTGGCCACCTGGGTGTTCACACTTCCCCTTACATGGCAAACAGAAGAAACACAAGCTGTCCCCACCAAGCCCAAAAATGCCACGTGAATCTCTTCTTCAGAGGGACCATGGTATTGCCACTGTAGCAAATGACACATGATAAATACATAGAGGTTTTTAACACCGCACCCTCTCACCCGCATTTGGAGAACTAGGTTGAGAGTCAAACACTACAGAATTAGGAGACAAACCCCAAGCCTCAGCACCCTTGGTTTACACCCTGTCCCTAGAAATCCCACCCTTGGGGACAGTCCAAGAGCATCAGGACTGAGATGCTCTCAGGACGTCAGGGAGGCCCCGATGGGAGGTTGTGTGCAGGCTCCCTGCCTTTCTAAATTAACTCCTCTGCAAGAGGAAAAGGAAGAACAACAGACATTTTAGGGGAAAAAAAACCCAACAAAAATCCAGTATTTGGCAAAATGCACTAAAGCTCCCAAATAACCTGAGTTTGGGGAACCAACGCACCTTCAAGGACTGCCAGCGCCCAAGGTCCCTGCGTGGCTAATTACTCAGCATTTAGACACCCCCTTCAGAAAGGGATTTAGGATTCTCTTTAGGAAACTGGACACAAGGGCCGGAGGCATGGATACCCTTCCCCTGCAAGCCTGCCTTTTTTGGTGGGACCTGCAGGTCCCCCTGGAAAAACCCTGTGGTGCTCTGCAGCAACACCAGTGCTGTAAAAGCGTCAGCTGGCCCATGCGCTTGGACGTGACGCACAGGAGACCTGCAGCTAAGGGAGGCTTTTTTCTTCCACACTAACAGGTTTTCAAGCCTACCTTAATCTTTCATAAGCGTTATCCTCAAGTCTTCTCCTTTTATTCAGATTTCTGAAAGGCTGAGTCTGATTTTCTAGCTCAGACATCCAATTTTCTGCATTGACCCACTGTCACCCACGCAGCTCCATCTCAAAGCTTTATTTATCATATCCCAGCCTGAAGAAACCTCTATTTGTAGGGACACTGATGGGGAACAGCCTCCCCATCTCATACAGTATTCAAAGCAGACTGTGCAGACCACAGCTGACGATTTAAGGTCTTCCAGGTCCTGTGCTATCCACTTAGGGCGGACACTTGCAAAACTCTGACAGACACCTCACCATCTCAAGTCTTCCCACTGAGGGATGGAGAGCTGAGCAGTAAGAAACCAGATGAGGTTTAATAAAAGCAAGTGTGAAATCTTGCACCTGGGAAGAAATAACCACTTGTATCAGGACAGGCGACCTGCTGGAGAGGAGCTCTGAGGAGAAGGACCTGGGGGTGCTGGTGGGTGACAGGGTGTCCATGAGCCAGCAGTGTGCCCTGGGGCTGAGAGAGACAATGGGATCTTGGGGGCATCAGGAAGAGTGTGGCCAGCAGGTCACAGGAGGGGATCCTCCCCATCTGCTCTGCCCTGCTCAGGCCCCACCTGGAGTGTTGTGGCCAGTGCTGGGCTCCCTGGGATAACAAAGACAGGGATCTCCTGGAGAGAGTCCAGAGGAGGGACACAGAGATGCTGAAGGGCCTGGAGCATCTCCCCTGTGAGGAAAGGCTGAGGGACCTGGGGCTGTTCAGCCTGGAGAGAAGAAGCCTGAGAGGGGATCTGATCAATGGTTATCAATAGCTGAAGGGTGGGACACAGGGGAACATGGGCAGCCCCTTCTCAGTGTCTGTGGGGACAGGACAAGGGGAAATGGCCTCAAGTTGGAGCACAGGGAGTTCCCTCCCAATGTGGGGAAGAACTTCTTCCCAGTGAGGGTGAGGGAGCCCTGGGACAGGCTGCCCAGGGAGGTGTGGAGTCTCCTTCTCTGGAGACCTGTCTGCCCTGTCCTAGGGACCCTGCTTTGGCAGGGGGTTGTACCCAATGATCTTTGGAGGTCCCTTCCAACCCCTACAGTTCTGGGATTCTGACCCAAACCAGAGAGGACTGTACTCTTATCATACTTGAACATTGCTGTAAACTTTGCTGTATGCCAGTGGGCTATGAAGACGCACTGACTTCTGTCACGCTTTCTGATGCTGTGGCTGCACAGTGGATGCTAAAACCAACATCCCAAATAACAGAGGCTGTAGAAAGCCCACAGAAGGTTTTATACAGAAGAACCAATCCCAGTAACTGTGTAGGTATTATAGCCACACAGGCTTTCTGCAGCTGAACCAGAGCACCTCGGCAGGATTTTTTTGTGAGCTTCAGGTTCACCTAGATCATAGAATCCCAGACTGGTCTGGGTTGGAAGGCACCCCAAGGGTCACAGAGCTCTAACCCCCTGCCACAGGCAGGGCCACCAACCTCCAGGCCTGGAGCTACACAAGGTTGCACAGGGACCCAGCCAACCTGGCCTTGAACACCCCCAGGGATGGGGCACCCACCCCCTCTCTGGGCAGCCTGTTCCAGCCCCTCCCCACTCTCTCTGCAAAGAACTTCCCCCTAAAATCTCCTCTAACCCTTCCCTCCTCCAGCTTCACTCCAGCCCCCTTGTCCTGCCAGGCTCTGCCCTTGGAACAAGCTGATTCCCCTCCTGTTCCTCTGCTCCCTTCAGGGACTGGCAGGCTGCAGTGAGGTCCCCCTGCAGCCTTCTCTTCTCTAGGCTGGACAAGCCCAGCTCCCTCAAAGATCTGACAGGCCTTACAGGGAGACTGCCATGGCATGAGATTTGGGACTGAACAAGCACAGTGACTGGTCAGGGACCAGTTCCTACTGCTACAACTCTTAGCCTGAAGTTGCAGGCTGCAAACCTGGACCTTGGCTATCAAGACCTCTTTGCACCTTACCCCCTCACTGCTGCTTCCAAACACCCTCTGAAAGCTCTTCATAGAATCACAAAATGCATAAGCTGGGAAGGGACCTTCCAAGGCCATCCAGTCCCTCCCCCTGCAGTGAGCAGGGACATCTTCACTAGAGCAGGGTGCTCAGAGCCCCATCAGGCCTGACCTTGAATGTCTCCAGGGATGGGGCCTCCACCACCTCTCTGGGCAACCTGTGCCAATGATCTACCACTGTCACATTGATTTTTTTTTCCTAATATCCAACCTAAATCTCCCCTTTTCTACTTTAAAACCATCACCCCTTGTCCTGTCACTCCATGCTCTCAGGAACAGTTCTTCCCCAGCTTTCTTACGCCCCTTCAGGGATTAGAAAGCTGCTATGAGGTCCCCCTTCCCTTCTCCAGGCTGAACCAGCCCAACTCTCTCAGCCTGTCTTCACAGGAGAGATGCTCCAGCCCTTGGATCAGCCCTCTTGCTGCACAAAGGCTTGCAGCTGCTGTTTCACTCCCGAAGAACCAAAGCAGTTTCCTCAAATCCCACAGCAACTCCAGGCAGAGCCAGGTGCAGTTTTTGGTCTCCACACCAGCACCTTCACCCCCAGCTCATCACCAAGTTTGATGCTTTACTCAGCGCTGGGGACAGAAATCTCAAGTGGGAACAGCACAGGAGGAAAATCCCAACAAGCCAGAGCTCAAACAGATCTGCATGGACCCTTTCCAAGTCAAGGTAGCACAGCCTAAAGGAGGATCAGAACAGCAAACCACACACAACTGCCCCTTTTCCATCACTGTTATTCCCATCGCCTGCCACAAGCCAAGGAGGTCAAGCCCACACTGCCAGAAGGGCAAGATAAATGCCAAAGGACTAATTAAACAGCCTTAAAAGCGTGCCTACCCGTAGATGTCGAGCACACCAATGAAGGAGTGCTGCTTGATGGTGGTGTGCAAGGTCTTGTTGATGTGCTGCACGATCCAGTTGAAGAGCTGGGCGTAGATGTGCTTGGCCAGGGCGTTCCTGGCATTCACCACTTGCTGCACAGACATGCTCTTTACGTAGGTCTCAGTCATGGTGACGAGCTTCTGATGGCAAAGCCAGTGCTGCATCTGGCTGTGCTCCACTCCCAGCAAGCTGCAGAAGTTGTTCAAGTGCTCGTCCTCGCTCTGGAGGGAATGAGAAGTCAAGTCAGCAGGTTGGTGGCGCTACAAACCTGGGGTTTTACCCACCTCACTCCCAGCTCAGGGCAAGAAATCAGCATTTCATAACTACTTCTGGAAATACCACGTTTCTCTGTGGTTGGTAAGGAACAGAGAAGTGATGAGGACTCCTCCAGTTGCACCAGTCTCCACGGACATGGATGAGAAGGCTCACAAGGTATTCTGCATGGGGTACACCCTATGGCTTCACTCTGCTGTGGCTACCCTTAAGATCCTGGTTTCCTAAAGAATATATTTCTATGGTGACAGGAAACAGAAAAGAGCATGCTAACACTTTACTCCTCCTTGAGCTGCAGCTACACACAGGTCCTTCAGAGCTCCCTTGATCAAACCTGAAGTTAGAGCTTAGGGCTTGCCATAGCTCCATGCCCCTCACACACTAACTCCACTTTGAATAATGAAGTTGCAAAGTGTGCATTACCAGAAGGGGTTTGTGTTTTGCATAATCAATAAAGTGAAATGTCAGCTTCAATTTCTTTACCACATTGTATTTCACCCTCCCACCCCCACCCCTGCCCTAAACTAAGACAAGGCAGTTCTGAGTCTCTATTATGCTCAGATAGCAGGTACTGCCTTTCGGACAATGAGAAATCAATTTCCCTTTCCTCAGTGTGATAATACATATCTAAAGGAAGTAAATTGCTTCCAGTTAGCTACATGCTTGTATAGAAGCTGGATAGGCCTGGGGATGGAGAGAAAAACGTATTTTAGAAAGACTTCTAGCACGCTTTTTACCTCTGGTACCCTTTTGACCATGAATTCAAAGTCATAACAGGATTGATTTTATACCATGCAATTATATCTGAAGATAATTAAACACCACCAACTGCATTAAAGAACTCAGCGTTGTCAGAGCAGACCCCTTTTACATACCCATGTTGTCCAATCTCAAGCAAATTACTGCCAGGCTCTAGGGTACCACTAAAAGTGTTGCACAGATCTCATTTTAATACTTTAATTAGGAATGAACCACCCAGTCTGGGATGCAATGATAACTGACAGGACAGTATTTTCCATCTAATCATTTTCCTGTCCCCACCCCAAACAAACACAGAGGCAGAAAAAGCCACCACTGAGGCATCTTTAGTCTTATTTATTCTTGCTAATTAGCTGTGCAGTGCTCCTCTGGATACTGGATGGCCACACTACAAGCAGCAGCCTCATGGCTTTGCCTAGAGCAAAGCGGTTGTAGAGCATCACACCTTCTGCTGGTGGGAGTCACTGTTCCCCCAAAATTCTGCACACTGAGTCTTTTAAGAAAGCAGGAAGAGTTGAAGATGTGTTGGGTGAGTAAGGTGGTAAGCAAGCTTTGAATCATCTTGCTTACAAAAAAAATAAATGTATTATCTTCCAGGAGAAACAAAGCAACCAGGAAATTATGATGTGTTTTCAAACAAACAAACAAAAAAAAGAAACAAAAAAAGCAAAGAAAACCAGGGGGAAAGGGCTTCTTACCAAAGCATAGTGCTGCAGAGCTCAACAGACATAATGCAGCCCAATTTTTGAGTGTGCAAAGCTCCCCACACACCCCACTCCTGGTAGTGACCTACCGATATGCTACAGGAATCGCCGTCTCGTTCCGCTTGGAATTCCAAGTTCCCTAGGTGCAGAATGGCAGCAATTATCCTAAAAATGGTCGTCTGAGTAGAGTCCTTCACTCCTGGAAGAACAATTCACAGCTGGATTGTCACAACAGAAAACAAACTGCGATTTCCAGTTTATTTGAGAATGCCTGAGGTGTTTGATTCCCTTCCTGGGATGCTGGCTTATCAGACCTCTCCCAATAAACTCCTCATAAACTCCCTGTCAAGTCACCGCTCACAGAGGACAGCAGTGACTGCCAGAGGAGCTCCTCATGTCATTTTCTCCACCCCTAATAGCTTCACCAAAGCAATTTTATGTCAGATAGGTTTAGTGCTGTTGTGAACACGCACAAAGAGCGAGGGTGCTACTCCGCAAGGATCAGAGGGGACGGAAGCTTGTTGGGGGCTCCGTGGCTTTTACAGAACAAGGAGTTGCTTCTCTGGGGTTGTCCTCCAGCAGTGAGATCTCTCTGACAAGCTGAAGCACCAGAAATCACAGCTTACTGCCAGTGCCCCACAAACAGAGGGGAATATTAAAGCCGTGCACACCACACACCACGCCTCCCGCTACAGCTGGATCCCGCGAGTCACCAGGGAGGTGGTGTGACGCCTTGCGGCCCCCAGTGTCTCAACCAAAGCTACGTGTTGTGGAGCTTCACTGCTCCACATATTATTGTTTCTTTCTGTTTTCTGGTGGTTGTTTTTTTTAATCCTGGCATGCTCTCGCAGGCATTCCCAGCAGGAGCTTTGCTCAGCTGCAGCCTGCACACGGCTTTCTTGCCTTATCTTGCATTTTTTACATCCCAACTGGGTTTCTGTGCCCCTTTTGTGTTCAGTGCTGGTGTCCTAATTATCCACCCAAGGTCTGAGGCATCACCTGCTGGTTTTTGAATTATCAAGAGCTTCCCTTTCCCTCTCTTGGGACTTTTCTGTTATCAGCACAGTAAGAAACATTTCAAGGTTACTAAAGGAGCAATGCTCTGCTGTTACTTGGCACTCTTAATTGGAGCTAAGCCTGGCTAGGATGGAGATCTGCAGATAAATCTGACTTCTCTTTGTTACATATAAAAAGGCAAGACTTGAAAATGTAGCAATTTCACCAGGCCCTGAGAAGCAGCAGACAGAGCTGGGAAATGCTGAAGGAAAGTGAGGAAGAACAGCAGAGCCAGAGGCAGCACAAGAAAAGCAAGAAAATTTCATCAAATTGGCAGTGGAGGAGGATGCTTGCACATCCTCCTCCAAGGAAAGGGACCATGAAGAAAACACATGTAGCAAGGAGATTCAGTGAGAGTTCCCTGTGGATTGCAGTCCTGCAGAAAGTTTGGAGCAACCAGTGGAGTCACATTTTTTTGATTAGTTAATAGGTAAAAGTCACACAAGCTGGACTAGAGGAAGGCCAGGAGAAGATCCCACTGTCACTCGCCTCCCTCAAAAAAACAATAAATACCAAGACCATCTAAAACACAGAGATGACAAATCTGAGGGAAACACTCTCAGCTAAAATTTTGGAAGTGAGTCCTGATGCCCACTGCGACTGCAATACAGCTGCTCCAGAGGCTTTCACAGCTGACTGTGGGCATCACCAGCTCCTCTCCCGACACACGAAGCGCAGCGGAGAGGTACCAAGGCTTAGCAGGATCGAAACACTTGGCTTCAGATAAATACTAATAACCTGGGAAAGTTTTTTGCCTCCAAAAGTTGTCCCATCTTTCAAACATTGCACTGCAGCAGACACGGGCAGCTGCTGCTGCAGCAGACTGCACAGCTGGCCATGCAGATGTGGGCTCTGCACAGCTGCTCTGAGGAATCAGCTACTCGGTACGACACCGCGATGGTCTGAGAAGGGACACCCCCTCAGCCCAAATACAGATGGAACTGCAGAGTAACAGCTCTGATCCTGCTTGCAAACAGGGTAAAAAGCCAGTAGCACAGCTTTAACTCCTGAATGGTTTCTTTAGGTTTCTCTTAAATTCAGTGTCCTCCACTCCACTGCCAATTTGGAGGTAGCTGCAAGAAGCACTGCTGCAGCTTGTACTGAAGAACAAGGTAAAGCCAACTAGGTCAACAGGAACATGGATTTATACCTCACTGCATTACAGGACAGCCCTATCATTCCAGCAAAACACTGAAAAGCATTTGCAGGAGACTTCTGCTGGGAAGCCTGCAAGCAGAGCAACCCCTTACCAAGCAGGTTGAAGGCATGCCTGGTTTTCTCAAAGTCATCAGCATCGTTCATGCCATCGATGGAAGTATCACCGCCCTGAGAAGTGTAGAAGAAGTCTTCTGCACAGGCTAGGAGAGAACAAAGAAAAGAAATAAATCAGCAAGCAGCATTCACCCCAAGATGCTCCCTGTCCCCTACCCCACTCATCCTTGAAAGGCATGCATCTCCTTCAGACCACACTTCACTAGAAAGGGATGAAGGATAACCTTGGTAAGTCGCTATAATATCACTTGCAGTGATAAAACCCCTTCCCCATGCAAAGCAAGTTCAGCCAGGGCAGAGCTGTGGTATATCTGGGATACAAATAACCGCTCTGTTGCGTAGGTGGATGTTACTTCAAATACTGAGGGTGCTACTTTCAGGTTTTTTATCCTGTTTTACATACATTCAGACATTTTAACAGCGAGGGTGAGGGAGCCCTGGGACAGGCTGCCCAGGGGGTGGGGAGTCTCCTTCTCTGGAGAGATTCCAGCCCCGTCTGGATGCCAACCTGTGTGACTTGTCCTAGGGACCCTGCTTTGGCAGGGGGCTTGGACCCAATGGGCTCTGGAGGTCCCTTCCAACCCCTGTGATTCTATAATTAACATCTTTTCCTCATAATGCCTTAAGCCCAGGGAGCAAAGGGAGTGGACAATCACTTGCAGTGCCAGCATTAACCAGTTTCCACCCTTTAGCAATGTTATTCCAGGATGATGCCAAGCTAAATCCTATGGAGGCCGAGGGGCATTTCAAATGCAGGCAGAAGGAGAGATCGCAGGAATTATATCCCACTTGAAAATGCTGCACATGCCATCACCCTTCCATAAAAAGAGGGCTTATTTCAGGCCAGAGCCACTGCGCTGAGACCTGGCAGCGCAGGAGCGGGCTTGGCCCCCGTGCCCAGGAGCTGGACAGCCTCCCCACCCCACCCAGAATCGGTTCTCAGCACCAGCTTCAGCTCGTTCTGAAACGGGCACAGAGTGGACTCAACAAAGAAAACTCAAGGAAGATCGTTCACACAAACATATTTCCCCAGTATCGTGAAAATAATGAGAAAAACTGCCTACTGTGTGTTCCGTATCAGCCTGCTGGTAACCTTTAAAATCACTGCAATCTGCGCTTTTTTTGACTCACATTGCCACCAGAAGGTCCCCAGCCCTCCCCAGCCCTCCCGCAGGCTTTTGCATTAGCTGTACTTTCAGGCTGTAAGAAAAACGTTTAATTCTTTCTTGGCATTACAAAGCGCTGGGATCTGGAGGTCAGAGTAACCCTGCTCACTGCGGGAGCGTGGGGAACAAGGGGCAGGAAATGCTGATTGGGGTCAGGGCGGCGATGACCATCCTGGTCCCCTCAGCACAACGGGGAGGTCACCCAGCCCATGATGGAGCCCGTGGCATTAGCAGCTTGGTGCTGCTGCAGGTGGCCCTGCAAGATGCACCCAGGGCTGGAGGTGGTTGATGGGACCAGGATGTTTGGCACCGATTCCGACCATCCACGTCGGGATCTGCTCCTGCCTCAAGCTGTCTCTGCTATAACCACCCCAATATTTGTTATTTCAGTATGTGTGCAATGGCCTTAACAAGCACAGAAACCCTTTGATTAGCTGCAAACAAATAAAGCACATTCCTGCTCCACCCCACGGTCCAGGCATCAATACATTAGATGCCACACTTTGAACAGGCACCATGTGGCCCACCAACTCCCACGTTTCAAGTCCTGTATTTACCTTCTGGCTTAAAATTCAACTTTTTAGGATTGCTGTGCCTCAAAGGCCAGCACTTACTGGTTTATTCTGCTGGTTTATTCACATAAATTTATAAACTTTCTTTGTTATCCAGCATTGGATCCATCTTTGTTATCTCAGATACAAGAATAACAACCGTTCTTTGCATGTGCAAGACCCAGAGGAGAAGCAACAGCTCCTGCTTCTGATACAGAAAAAGATACAGAATCACTCAGAGTCAGGGAATCAGAGCTGTAGGGGTTGGAAGGGACCTCAAGAGATCATGGGGTCCAACCCCCTGCCAAAGCAGGGTCCCTAGGACAGGGCACACAGGGAGACATCCAGATGGGGCTGGAATCTCTCCAGAGAAGGAGACTCCACACCCCCCTGGGCAGCCTGGCCCAGGGCTCCCTCACCCTCACTGGGAAGAAGTTCTTCCCCAGATTGGTGCAGAACTCCCTGTGCTCCAACTTGAGGCCATCGCCCCTTGCCCTGTCCCCACAGACACTGAGAAGAGGCTGTCTTATAAAAAAAAAGGATTAAATAAAAGGTGGATTTTCACATCATGGTACCACTTGTTTTGTTTGAGCTTTGGGAAGAAAATATTGACAGGTAAGGTTAGGTACAGCTCACCATGAGGAAATAAGTTTGGGTTTTGACTAGTCGCCTTGAGATACAGGCTAATAATTGTGATGTGAAGTTGGTAATGAAAAAATCCCTCCAAAGACAGGAAAGTGGATGGTGCCCATCTGCACCAACAGGAAACTGCTGTGCCAACCCCAACGAGCACAGCTCACAGCAGAGACGTCCCCGTCCCCCTGAAGCCATCCCCAAGGAGCACAAGAGCAGCTCCTGCAACCCTGAGGAGATGGTGCAGGGAGCACCAAGGACACACACCTTTAATTTCTGAGAGTACTGCTTCTTTTTCCAGGGTTGCATCTTACCCAAAATGCACGAGCAGCAGGCTGCACGGGTACATGCGTATCCTGTGAGACTGACAATTCACAAGCAGCCCAGGAAAGCACAGCTGGGGACTGACACACACTGACAACATGAAGTTGTGGTAAGAAATGAGATGCTGAAGTCCAGAGCCACAGTCCAACCATATAAAGATGCCCTGGATGATGCACCAGGGGAGCAGAACACTCTCAGGCTTCGGTATTACCAGTCACCACAAAAAGCCGCATTAAAAAAGGCTGAGATTTCCTCTGATGCACATGTTCCTGAGCAGAGAAAGGTGGTTTCACAGCTGCAGCTCTACCACATCAACTCGTCTCCCAGGCTGCACTGAAATAATTTATATCTGAATTTTAAGATGCCAGAGAGACAACTGCACCACACAGGGTACCTCTGCAAAAATGAGGAGCATGACCCCATGGCACAAACTCTTGAAAATGCTCAAAGATACATGCTCCAGGGTTGGATGAGCATGCAATGGGAGCAAACACAGGCTCTTTGGTGCTATCTGTTGAAGCCACCTTCAGAGGAACATCATTTTGGAACTCACAGAGACCAGGAGGAGCCCCATGTCCACCACATGTCCTGACATATGAAGCCAAGTTTCACAGGCTGGTGCACAGTGAATCGTGTAAAACCTTCACCTCCCATCTGGGCATCTTGGGACAGGCATTAAGGTTACACCTAGACAGGCTCAGAAGTCATCCTATGCCTTAAGCGAATCCATGCCTATGTTGGTGTCACTGGGTAGAGTATGGATTACAGCTGGATAATGCACTGAGGCTTTCAGGCAACAGAATCATAGGGGTTGGAAGGGACCTCCAGAGATCATCAGGTCCAACCCCCTGCCAAAGCAGGGTCCTTAGGACATAAGGAACATAACATCAGGGCAAGAACAGGAGTGCCTCTGTTTCGGCACCAGCACTCAGTATGTGTGGCCAGCATGCCTAAGGCGACCAAAAAAATCATTATCACAAGCCCAGAATTACCCAGAAATGGGAAAGCTCCCTCTTGATCTACCACTACTTTGGAGCCACAACATAAACCGCTGCGAGACTCGGCAGCAGCAAGATGCTCGGTGTTGGGATCACAACCTGCCTTCCTCACCATTTTAAATACTTCAAAGCACACTTTAAGCCTCACTTCTCTTTTTAAGAAACAGCAAATATTCAAGATTAAAAATTAATTACGACACATCCCCTGCACCCCCTGCTGCAAGTGAAAAACCCTCTAACTCAGGTGTCTTGCAGAAGCTTTCTCTGTAAATTCTGGGAAAATCGTAGCATCACAGAGCTGTAGGGGTGGGAAGGGACCTCCAGAGCCCATTGGGTCCAACCCCCTGCCAAAGCAGGGTCCCTAGGACAGGGCACACAGGGAGACATCCAGATGGGGCTGGAATCTCTCCAGAGAAGGAGACTCCACACCCCCTGGGCAGCCTGGCCCAGGGCTCCCTCACCCTCACTGGGGAAAAGTTCCTCTGCATGTTGGTGCTGAACTTCCTATGCTCCAACTTGCAGCCACTGCCCCTTGTCCTGTCCCCACAGACCACTAAGAAGAGGCTGGCCATTTCCCCCTGCATCCCATACTTAAGATATTTATAAACATTAGTAAGGTCCCCCCTTAGTCTTCTTCTCTCCAGGCTGAACAGCCCCAGCTCAGTCAGCCTTTCCTCACAGGGGAGATGCTCCAGGCCTTTAATCATCTCTGTAGCCTCCTCTGGACTCTCACCAGGAGATCCCTGTCCTTTTCATAACAGGGAGCCCAGAACTGGACACAAAAAAAACCCAACTTGGGATGGATCTGGGGAGTTAACAGCTGGCAGTCAATCTAAAAAGATAATGAATTCAAAGGACAAAGCTGCAGACACTGGCCAGATCAACCCACACTCTGTTTAAATTACAGATCTTTACACAAGTTTCCTACAGCCTCCACATCCCCAGAGGTGGCATGAGCAAACCTGTGCACCTCTGGGGAGAGGCAGCCCTTTGAGCTCACCTCCTCCTCCCACTGAACAGGCACACACAACCCCACTGATGACCTGTATTTTTCATCCCATAATGATGGGATTCCCCGTTGGCACCACACCCAGGCAGCCCCCACGGGCAAGCAGGGAGGCAGAGGTACGTACTTAGCCCAAGCTCCTTGAATTCTGGAAGACTTGCTGAGGCACAGAGCTGATAGAAGATGTGGTAGTTGCGCTCATCCTCTGCCTACGGAAGGAAAATGCTGAATTAAGAGAGGGAAGAAGAGGTTACAGCAGTGATCCCACCCACAGCCTAGTGCCTGCTGAGTCTGGGACCACCCTGATCACACCACCACCAAGACCTCCTCAGTGACACTGAGATGACGGGGACCTTGTTCCACCTGGGAAAAAGGAGGTACCAAGCTCTGCCCTGACCAAAGGACTCTGCCCATCTTGCAAAGGAAATAAATACCTTTGTGTTATCCACACCTCATCCCTCAGCTAAGTTAGCTGAAGAGCACCACCTTGCAAACCCACGGCAGCATTAGAAGAAGTGGTCTACACTGAGGGTTTCCTGATGTTTCTGGATTTGGGATTTTTGTAGTTGGGTTTTTTGGGGGGGTGGTTTGTATGCAAGGATGAAGGTTCTTCTGGAGCTTCTGAGCTAGGTACCAAGTACCAAACAGGAAAGCTTGTCCTGGGCCCTGCACTAGAAACCCATGGGATGGGACAAGGTAGAGACCTCAGCCCCTTCAGCCCTTCTCCAGCCTCCCTTCTTTCTTCAAAATTTAAGGTTCTTGCCTGCAATATATTTTCCCTGGCTTTTTATGAGCTTCAGTAAACTTCCCAGAAGCCGCCCAGAGAAAGGATTCAGACCCCTGCCCAGCAGCCAGGCCAAGAGCAGCTGTCCCTCCATGGGGCTCAAGCCTCAGGGGGTTGGAGGGAACAACTGGGGGCCAAAGATCGAGTCTCCCAGCTACATATTCCTCCAGAATGAGGTCACCAGGTTGGGATTACCAAAAACAACTACAACAGACTGAGCCTGAAAGACAGATCTGGAAGCCACGACCACCAGGAAAGTTACTTTTAAACTGACCTTTTTTTAATCCTGAGAAAAGACCCAGACTATTAAATTCTTGGGAGTACATCACCCAAAAGGCAGAAAAGAAGGAAAAAACCAGCACAGCTCCTCACCTGGAATACAACTCGTGACTTTTCCAAGAGGTATGTCCTCATGTTGGCACCAATGATGTGGCATCTTTTGTCATAGCCGATCTGGATGTACTTCCCGAAGCGACTGCTGTTGTCATTCCTTGTTGTCTTAGCATTTCCAATTGCCTGCATTAAAAAGAAATTAGACATTAATCTTTAATTTCATGTTTAAATTTCTTTAAGCATTTTAATGTGTCATCAGCGTTATATAAGCAGTAATGGGAGGATGTGAAGAACACCTCTTCCCAGACCGCCAGGAACTGATGACTGCAGAGCAGCGGCGTGACTTTGGGGAGGACTCTGTTACTCTACAAACGTGTGGTTTTCTTCCATGAAAAAAAGCTGAAAACATCACTTTTTCAGTCATCAGATCATCCACGTCCCAACAACCGCAGTACTCCTACTTTCTCATACAGGATGCCCTGACCTTCATTCACCAACAGTCAACATCAGCTCTCCTGGAGGGGACAAAGCCCTGTGAGAGGGACAGAACCAGCTGCAATCCATCTCTAGATGCTCAGGCTTAGGTTTATGGGTTTGCTGACATGCCTAGAGCCCCTCTATGCCTCTCTGGTGCCTACCTGGAGGGCAATGCTGCCACATACTGTGGCAGAAGGGAGAAGGAGAGCCCATGTGCAAACATCAGAGGTGCAGCACTGCAAACGTGGAGACCCACTGAGCAGTCAAAGGAGCAACCTGTGGCCATGCAAGAGGGCCAAAGAAAGACCCCTTCACAGCCACCCCAGCCTTATTTTCTACTGCCCTTCCCTGTCCCTGAGGCTGGTGTCTCTACTTCCCAGGGACTCAGCAAGCACAGGAGAGCTGATGGGGGGAACAGGCACATCCAGCAAAGAGTCCTTGTGCACCTCTCAAAGGCTGGCTGCCTTTCCTTTGCAGACCACTCCAGCAAGCCCTGCCTGCTCTCTGCCCCATCCCTCTACCACCTCCCCAACTCCTCTGCAACCTAATGGATCTCCCAGACCCACAGCCCCCACTTCCCACCTCCAACCCTCCAGAACACATCCCAGACCACAAGGAAAAGCAGCAGGGCAAGGCACAAACTCTCCATCCCATCTCTCAGGGAAACAAGAGGTTCAAAAACCACTACAGTAAACACTACAGCTGGACATTTTACCACCCAGACCTACCATCATCACTGTATCTTCCATTCCTCATCCATGAAGTAGAGACACCAGCCTCAGGGACGTATGTCCCCTGCATCAAACACAGCGTGCCTCATTGCTAAGGGCTATTTCAAGGCACACACATGCTGCTACTCCAACTCCACTCTTACTATGGGTTTTTTGCAAGCCAGGGAGCTCTCTTTTATGTTTTGGGGAGGGGTTTGAGTGGGGGCAAAGTTCTCAGCTCTTTCCAATGAAGACAGACAAGTTCCCTGGCTGCAGCACTTAGAAATTACATCCAGAACTGAACAGAGACAAGGAAATTAGAGCAACAAAATTATGGGGTCATATAGAAGGATAGCATGCATGATGAGTTTTTCCCTGGATGCTTTTAACTGTTCCCAGGTATTGCAGCTACATTTCACAGAGGTACAGGAGATGGGTGAGGAAAGGAGCAAACCAGAGCGTGGCCCTACGCTGTGGCAGGTCACACATCATCTGCCAGCTTTTCTGCTGCTGTTGTCTTCAGAGAATTGACTTGGATAGTTTGCAAATGAACCTGCTTGGGCTCCAAAATCTGTTTGGAAATTGGGATTTAGGCACCCAGACACTTACTTTCAGCATCTGGTCGTGGTGCAATGAAACAGAGCAGCTGTCCCTTTCTTTTATATTTGTAAAAGGAAATATTTATTCTCTGCTAGAGCAGGGATTTCCCTGTAATGGGACTTGAACTGCATTGAAATACCTCAAATAGATTAAGTAACCCCTTTCTCTTCTATTTCAGTCTTGGACAATTAAAGAACAAGAGGTACTATGTGGTGGCAAGGGGAGGAAGAAGATGAAGATGATAAAATACTAAAGGTGCCAGCAGCACCCCCAGAGCTCTCCACTCCAGAGCTCTGTCAAAGCCCAGTTCCTGGAGCCGGGGATGCTGTCCTGTGCTGGAACCATCAAACAGACACTGTCAGCATATTTCTGTACTTTCAGACCAGCTCAGGGCTGCTGTGAGGCTGCAAATCACGTCTGGCTCACAAGCTCCTGTGGGTCTCACTGTTTTTGTGACTCCTGGAGTGACACACAGACCACTGCAAGCAGGACAAGGGAAATTATGCAGCTTTTACCTCCATAATGGGGTTGGAGGCCAGGACTTTGGCTTCAATATTGGTCTCGCTGGCGGAGCCGCTGACGGTTGCGAAGAAGCGCATGGCGTACTTGGCAGAGACTGTCTTCCCAGCACCCGACTCCCCACTCACGATGATGGACTGGTTCTTCTCTTCCCTGTTGCAGGAAAGAAGCATAGCTTCTGTAAGTCAACCCATTTTCTGGTGAATAGCTTGTTCACACCATGCAATGACCTTCCACCTCCACATGCCTCCGTCTCCCTTGCTTTGTTACCCCCCTTACATGTTGGATGTATCCCGGGTTCTACCAGAGCAGCTGTGAGTAATACACAGTTCTGATGCATCTCAATTAAAAGACAGAGGACAGTCAGAACATCTCCAGAGCATCTCCAAGGGACAGCAGGCAATGAACACGTGCATGAAGCATTAGTGCTTTCTTCACCTCTGGAGCATGTAGCCAAGCACCGGGGAGCCCATTCCCAACAGCGTCACAACCACAAACCTCTGCTGCTTGACATTTACCTGGAGAACTATAAACAGGAATTGCCTGAAACTCAGGTTCTAATATTGTATCTCTAACTTTTCCCCTCCAACACATTTCTTCAAGATTTCAGTCAACAGAACACAGGTGATTAATTGTGAAACTTCCCTGAGCAGCCTGTTGCTGAGCTACTAAAACAGGGGTACCCAGAAAGGTTCCTCTGCACTCAAAATGCATTAAAAATATTGAAGTTGTGAAATCAAGTACTCTAAAACTAGGAAATGGCAGAAGTTATTTGATTCCCTACACAATTATATGGCCATCAGTGTTTACACACATTTCCCAGCAGCTGGTGGAAACTTTTGACAACACTAATGCCAGAAACGCCTCTGACATCAGCCTCACACCATCTATTCATCCCCAAATCCTAAAAAAACATAAATCACTGTGCCAAAGGGCAGCGTTGCTTCTGAGGCCAAGGGGAAGGAAAAAAGGGGATAAAGACTTCAAAAGCAGTTCCTGGTAGGCATCACTAAGTCAGGCTTGCTCAGCTTCTGAAGCTGTGCAAAGCAAAGTAGTTTTCCAGAGGAGCTGCTCGTTGTCAGAAGGCTTGGGCAGCCTTGCCCTCTCCAAGCACACACCAAATTTGCTTACGAAAGGATATGGGTGTTCCAGCACCAGGATAACAACATTCAAGCAAATACAGAACCCCAGAAACACATTATCAGTAGGTTGGAAAAGACCTTGAAGATCATGGAGTCCAACCGTTCCTGTCCTGTGCTAAACCAGATCCCTGAGCACCTCATCTCCCCTCTGTTAAACACACCCAGGGGTGGGGACTCAGCCCCCTCCCTGGGCAGCCTGGGCCAGGCCCTGACAGCTCTGCCAGGGAAGAACTTTGCCCTCCCAGCTGAGCTGACCCTGCCCTGGGGCAGCTTGAGCCCATTGCCCCTTGTCCCAGCTCCTGTCCCCTGGCTGAAGAGACCAGCGCCCACCTCTCTGCACCCTCCTGGCAGGACAGGGGAGGTGGGGAGAAGGTCTCCTCTCAGCCTCCTCTTCTCCAGGCTGAACCCCCCAGCTCCCTCAGCTGCTCCTCAGAGGATTTGCCCTCCAGCCCCTTCCCCAGCCTGGTTGCCCTTCTCTGCACTCTCTCCAGGACCTCCATGTCCTTCTGATGCTGAGGAGCCCAGAACTGGACCCAGCACTCGAGGTGCAGCCTCCCCAGTGCCCAGTCCAGGGGCACAATCCCCTCCCCAGAGCTACTGGCCACACTATTTCTGACACAAGCCAGGATGCTGTTGGCCTTCCTGGCCACCTGGGCACACTGCTGGCTTGTGTTCTGGTCACACTGGACCATTTTATCTGCACGTATGAAAATGCTTTGCAGGAATGGGAAGCATTATCCCAGCACCGGGGGATTGATGCAAACCCTTCCTGAGACAGGATGGGAGCAGCCACTGATGCCTCGTGTCTGGGTCAGTGCTGGGTTGCAGGAGCAGCTCTGATGCCATCAGAGCTGGTGGAGACCTCTAGATGCCTCCAGGGCAGAGGGCTTTGTGTGGGGAAGTTGAGGTTGGATCACCTCATGTAGCTTTTCAGTCCTGTACAGAATCCAAGACTCATCAAAATGCCTTTTTCTACCTGCAAAATGAATCATTCATAGACACGTAAAATACTGCACCAGTCATTGCAGCTGTATTAAAAACACCAGTCCTTCCCATCATGGGTGCACAGCATGGTACCCACTAGATCCATCCTGAAAATTAATCAGTTTAACATGCTTGAGCTGCAAGGCAGAGAAAGGGGGCAAGGCAATTAAGAGGAGCTCACTTTCAGGAGAGCCACATCTCTCCATTCAAAGATCTGCTGGCACTGGGAGCGAGTGCCTCTGCTGCAGTGGGATCCACTCCCCTGGGCATCACCAGCACAGAGCAAACCAGCACCTCTGCAATTCGGGATGGATAACGTCCCAAAATACCCGAGCTATTGGGGTAAACTCCAAGTATGTAATTGGGTGTGACTTCAAATACAACCACATTAAACTTCTCAGACCCTGCCTGGCTTTCGTGAATCACAGTGGGATGGAGGCACACAAAATCCTATACACAACACACAACAGTAAACTTTGCAGTTCTCTTGACATTGGGAAACACCATAAAAATGCATTTCAGTTTAGGATACTCAGTTCAAGTTTACACCAGCAAGAGATAAGAGAGGCTAAACGACTGCCATGTACCACCATTACTCTCCCACTAAAAATACACCCTGCGAATGCTCTCCTCCACTCTTTGGCCTGTGCTTCTTTAATTCCTTCTAGATTCAACATAATCCATTTGGGGAAAAAAAACCTCAGTCAAGTCAAATATGTAACATTTTGGTGCATACCACAACTTGCTGACACTTCCAGCAGAAGACTGGCGAGCTAATTACCAGCAGTGTTTATATCTTTCAGGGATCGATTCATGGAGTACACCTTAATCCCTCTCGGGCTAGCTCCACTGCTCTCCTGGGTATGTGCCAGCAGGAAAGCAAGAGAGGCCTCACCTGGAGTATTGTGTTCAGTTCTGGGCTCCCTGGGATAAAAAAGACAGGGAACTCCTGGAGAGAGTCCAGAGGAGGCTACAAAGGTGATTAAAGGCCTGGAGCATCTCCCCTGTGAGGAAAGGTTGAGGGAGCTGGGACTGTTCAGCCTGCAGAAGAGAAGTCTGAGAGGGGATCTGATCAATGGGTATCAATAGCTGAAGGGTGGGACACAGGGAGAAATGGCCAGCCTCTTCTCAGTGTCTGTGGGGACAGGACAAGGGGTGATGGGCTCAAGTTGGAGCACAGGGAGTTCCCCCCAATGTGGGGAAGAACTTCTTCCCAGTGAGGGTGAGGGAGCCCTGGGCCAGGCTGCCCAGGGGAGTGTGGAGTCTCCTTCTCTGGAGAGATTCCAGCCCCATCTGGACACCGACCTGTGTGCCCTGTCCTAGGGACCCTGCTTTGGCAGGGGGTTAGACCCCATGAGCTCTGAAGGTCCCTTCCAACCCCTGTGATTCTGTGATCTGTAACCTGTAGCCACTCCAGCTCTCAGAGCAGTCGGTGCAGAAATACTGGTCAGGAGCCGGACACAGCCTCACCCAGGGAGCCCAGAGCCCAGAGCCAGTGTTCCTGATGACTCACCTCGTGTGGGGACAGCCTGTGCATCTCAGTCAGGACTTGCTAAGTCACGGCAGCATGCCCTGCACGCCTCTTGGCAAAGCCACCAGTGACTCTCCTGCAGGCAGCCAGCTGGCAGGATCTGGGCACTGGGCTGCCAGCATGCCGGTCTCACACCTTTATACTCCCCATGGGTGTGCAGTGAAGCCCTTTTCATAGCACAAGCCATCAGATGCATGAACCTGAAGGAGGAAAGCCAGTGACAGCTCCAAAGTGAGGAAGGAACGCCAAGCACCAAAACCAGAAGGATGCTGGATGAGCCCACGGCAGCAGCTCCACAGACAGGTGTTGGCAGTGGTTTATTGTGGCTTATCTCCAGTTAAATTGGGTGAGATATGTCACCTCTGTCTTTGTGGACAGCTGCTTGCTGAGCTCCAGCAGTGACGGTCCCACATTGGCCATGAGGAGAATGCAAGTCTTAAAACTCAGGTCAGCTGCAATGGAAGGAGCAGAGAGAGAGGCTTTGGTGTGGGCTGCAAGCACAGATCCATGGACTATCCTTCAGCAGCAGGGAGAGAGAAGAAACAGGCCACATGCCAGACCTCTGCCAACTCAGAAGTGGCTTGGCTTAGAGCCATACTTGCAAAAATGGCTTGAGCATTACTGCTTCTTACCCCTTCCAGTGAGACAGCTACTGCCCAAGCTGCACGTGTCAGGAAACTTTATCCTTCCTCTTTTTCCACTAAGCCAGACTGGAAACTACACCAGTCTGGGATAGACTCTTCAGCTGAATGAAGCCAATAAAGCTCAAAAAAAGAGGAATGTTCTACTTGGCATCATCAGCACCACTACAAGGTAATATCTCACAACCTTTCTTTTTCTGTCTCAGATTCATAGTCAAGACCTCTCATTACCTCAATGACCTCTTTAATAGCTTCTCATATCAGTTATTGGTGTGTGCCTGGCTGGATGAGGCAGAGAACATCCCACCAGGGAGCCCATCCAAGGAGATCTCCAGGCCCACAGTCTCCATGGGCTTCAGGTCCCACCAAAAACTGCCTCTTACATTATATCCTGAGTGTTTTTTTCATCTCTCTGGCTTGTCTTTTAAAAAGTGCCATCATTCTCCAATAAAACCAACTGAACCAAGTGATAAAAACCACAACCAAGGCCCATTTACTGCTACTGCAGCTGCTCTGTTCTTCCAGAGTTTCTCAAGATTTTGTCCTTACAGCTGATGTGCTGCTACATGGCATGGGCCAGGGGGCTCTCCATGGCACAAGAAAATTTCTGGAGTTGTATTATATTAAAAAAAAATACCCTGAAATAAAGTGAGAGCTGCTGGCTTGCAAGCAAGACAGCAAGGCCACTCAAACTCCCATACTTGTGGTAACACATCTCTTCTGTTGTTTTGTTGGTGGAATAAAAGCTTTCAGGAATAAAGGCTACAGAGACTTCCTCTCTTCAGTCTGTAGGTTAGCCAACTGCTGGTGCTGTCAGGGAGAGACACATGAACCCCAGGGAGCAGCTGGTTGGAGACATGGCCGCTCGACAAGCCGAAATGGTTAACAGCCAGCAGGACGTGTTTGTATTCAGCATGAAACAAAAAATGATGGAATGTTTAGCCACTGTGCAGGTACAGTATGCAACACAGCTGTTTGAAATGCAGTCAGTTTTGGCAGTATCAACACCAAAGAAAATTATTATGGAAACAAAGCCTGGATAAAATGAAATATTATGGGTGAATACTGGCCCTGGTGCAGCAGTGCTGTCACAGCCCCTCCTGGGGTTTATGTGGCTCCTCTCCACCTCAGGGCTGGCACCATGGCTTGTTATGCCACTACATAAATCAATCAGTATTGCTCTCCCCACTGCAGACAGCTCACACGGTGCTCACAAGCCAACACACGACATGCTCATGCTCATCCAGCAATGAGGGTTATGTTTCAAGGACAGCTGAAGAGGCTGTTCCCATCACACACCACTGCTACCACTCCCCAACATCTACAAAGATGTAACTCCCCAACCTTCCCCACCCATGAGTCTGTGCTACCTTCTTTTCTTCACAGAGAGCAGCTTTACAAGACAACCCACAGCCTTGGAAAACTAATACCATGGTTGGACCTACAACCACCACCCATCAGAGATGCTTACAGAGCCATTCAGATACTTAAGTCCAAGCAGAACAAAATCCAACATTATTTCTTCAATGTGGAGGGTAACAGCACCTCCAAAGTTGAGGGCTGCAAGTGCTGGTGGCATCTGATTCAGTCTACAAACCACCTGAACATGCCTCCAGGGATGGGGCACCTACCACCTCTCTGGGTGACCCGTGCCAGTGCTTCACTACCCTCAGTGTAAAACTTTTCCTCCTTATATCTAGTCTGAAAGTGGACTAGAGGTCAGGGGTTTTTAATTACAGTGCAGTATGAACCAAAAAAAAGTCAGTTGTCTATGAAGAGAAAAGGCACTTCAAATATATGCCTGTGCTGATTAGGACTAGCTGCTAATTACCAGCCTCTTCATCTAGGAAACAGACTGACTTCCCTGCTTATTTAGGCAGTCACCTGTGACAATGCAGAGGATCCCACACAGGTGCCTCCAAACACCCTGGGAAAGGTGTGTAGAAACACCCAAGCTTCAAACCCACCCACCCAGACCCAGACCTCCAACTGCACCAAGAGCCAGAGCCATTTCAGTCGCGTCAGAGCAGTCAGCACCGAGCAGTGTTTCCATTCTCAGACTGGGAATGTCATCAGGCATTGTTTCCCACACATGGTTTCCCACCAGTTTACCTGGCCAAGTCAGGGCTGGACGTTCCTGGAAACTCCCAGTTTCAAGGAAGAGGATTGTCAAGCAGTGGCAATAGCAAAGGGGTTGAACCCAAGGAGAGTGATGGTTCCCACCACCCCTCGCCTCTCCAGAAGAGACAGGGGACATCTCAGGGCACATGTATCCAACACCCTTGTCCCTCACAAACACTGCTTGAAAGCAGGAATATATAAAGATAAATAGACCCCAAGTCTTCTCCAGAACTAAACCACAGTCAGATTATTTTCTTTAGAGCAGCAAATACAAAGCCACAAAAAGGGACCCAGAACCTAGAGGATTTCTTTTCAGCAAACCATCACTAGCATGCATCAGCAGCTTTAAGCAAACCACTGTACAGCATCTTGATCTCAGCACTGACAGTAAACTCACTCCTGCAAAAAAACTAGCTCCTCTGAGAGGAAAAAAATACCAAAAGCAAAGGAGGTCAGAGCCAGACACAGTGAGTAATTATCAGGGGTCACTCCGGCTCTAATCCCGGATCTGACACTAATTCCACTCATTGTGGAATGAGTCAATGAGTCTCTCCATCGTGGAAATCATATTTAACCTACTTCTTTCAGGATGCTTGGAGGATTAGTGTCCATAAAGCAATCTGAAGATTAAAAATGCTTTAAGTACTGTGGTTTGAATCCAGCCTGACCACAAGAAGGACACCCACCCATAAAGCCCCAGTGCACAACAGGCTCTAAGACATTTCTGTGCAGGCTACTACACTGCTCTACTAGCTATATACATACATATATATATATATATATACATATACATATATACATGTGTGTGCAGGCCACACTGCTCTGCTAGATATATACATATATATATATATACATATATATACACATGCGTGTGCAGGCTACTACACTGCTCTGCTAGATATATATATACAGAGAGAGTATCTTAATGGCCATTGCACTGTGTACCCCCAAAGTGCTACTGACAGAGCCAAGCACCTCAGACAGTCTAATTCTGCCTGCAAAGGAAGGAACAGAAGTCATACACCATGAGGATAAACCTCAGAGCACTGCAACAACGAGAACAGCCGCCTCTGCCTCTGAAACAGCCTCCAAGGCCAAGAATCATTCCCATTTCCATGGGATAACTGGGATTTGGGGCAGCATCGTTGCAGGGAGCAGCAGTAGCTTGTTTTACTTGTTAGCTTTAATCTTTATAATTATTTTTATAATACCATGCCTGGCATCGTTGGTCAACAGAAATATGAAAGAGGTACTCTGGGGCAGATGGAATTCTGCCTCTTAGGAGCTGGAGGAGATACTATTTCACGCCCAGCTGAACAAGACTGTTTAAGGAAATGCTTTACCCAACATCTGCTGCAAATGCATGTTTTATGCTGCAGCTGCTGAAGCCAGCAGCAACATAAGGATGGCTTTTCAAGTACTAGATATATTCATCTGGGTCCTTTTTACTCTGCATCCTTCATAAATAGTTAGGATTACCCTATACAATTTTTTTCTTCTTTTTTTTTTTTTTGAGGTAGAAAACTTCTTATATGGTAGCTTACACTGGTGGGGGAGAAAAATTAACTTCTTAAATAAAACAATTTACACCAGACACCAGAGCTCCAAGATAAATTTTGGACAGAACCACCCCAGAGTGGCTGTAAGCCCTGACCCATTCTGGTGCCAATGCAACCGTGAAGAAAAGAATGCATCTTAATGCCAAAAAGTAGAGAAAAGAAAAGCATATTCCAGTTCCTACTGACTGGAAAAGGGGAAACAAAACACCCATCGTAGAAAAGGGGGAAAAGAAGACCTGGGATCTTCCCAAGCCTGTCAGTCTCACCTATGTGCCCGGCAAGATCATGGAGCAGATCCTCCTGGAAACTGCTCAGGCACCTGGGAAGTACAGAGGGGATCAGTGACAGCCAGGGTGACTTCACTAAGGGCAAATCCTGCCTCACAAATTCAGTGGCTTCTACGATGGGGTTACAGCTCCGGTGGGTAAGGGTGGAACAAGGGATGTCAGGAGTTGGGCATGGTGACCTCATGTGTCCCTTCCAACTCCGGATATTCTGTGATTCTATGATCTGCCTGGATCTCTGCAAAGCATTTGACATTGTCCCAGGGTTATAGGTTTGCAGGGCTGTATTCTGGCAGAGGAGAGGGCTGCAGGGGTGGCTGCCCCCAGGCCCCACAGAGCAAACCCCAGCCGGCTCAAGGCCGCAGTCGCTGCTGACCAAGGCCGAGCCCGTCTGCGCCGGTCACAGCGCCTCTGGGAATCCCCCTGAGGAGAAACAACGGCAAGCGGCCGCTTTGTGCCCCAGAGAAGGGAGTGAGAAGGGCTGAGAGACTGTGCAGCACCAAGGGCAGGGAAGGGGGCAGAGAAAGATGCCCCTGAGCCCCTGGAGAAACCCATGGTGGAGCGGGTGTGTCCCCACAGCCCATGGGAAAGGCCCAGACCCCACCTGCGGCCTGTGGAGAGGCCCCAGGCTGGAGCAGGGGGAGACATGCAGGAGATGCTGTGACCTGTGTTGGAGCAAGCTGCTGGCAGGACCTGCAGCCCATGGTGAGAGTCAGAGACACAGAGATGACAGATGGCCCACTCAGTGGGTAAGGGATTGCCTGGACAGTCACGCTCAGCTCAATGTCCAAACGGAGACCAGGGATGAGTGCCACTCCTCAGGGGTTGGCACTGGGACCAGCGCTGTTAAACGTCTTTGATGGAGACATGGACAGAGGGATCGAGGGCACCCTTAGGCAAGATTCCCAATGACACTGAGCTGTGTGGTGAGGTCGACACGCTGGAGGGAAGGGATGCCATCCAGAGGGACCTGGACAGGCTGGAGAGGTGGGACTGTGTGAACTGCATCAAGTTCAGCAAGGCCAAGGGCAAGGTCCTGCATGTGGGTTGGGGCAATCCCAAGCACAGCGACAGGCTGGGTGGAGAATGGATGGAGAGCAGCCCTGAGGACAAGGGCTTGGGGGGCTGATTGATGAAAACCTCAACATGACCCAGCACTGTGAGCTGGCAGCCCCAAAAGCCCCCTCTCCTGGGCTGCATCCCCAGCAGCAGGACTGGCAGGGCTGGGAAAAGGGCATTCTGCCCCTCTGCTCCCCTCTGGGACACACACCCCCCAGCAATGCTGCCTCCAGCTCGGGGTCCCCAGGACAAGGAGGACAGGGGGCTGTGGGAGTGAGTCCCGAGGAGGCCCAAGGAGATGATGGGAGGGCTGGAGCCCCTCTGCTCTGGAGCCAGGCTGGGAGAGCTGGGCTGGCTCAGTCTGGAGAAGAGAAGGCTGCTTCTGGGGAGAGCTCCCAGCCCCTTCCCATCCCTCCAGGGGCTCCAGGGGAGCTGGAGAGGGGCTGGTGCCCAGGGCAGGGAGGGCCAGGCCCAGGGGAATGGCCTTCAGCTGCAGGAGGGCAGCTGGAGAGGGGCTGGGAGGCAGAAATCCTTCCTGGGGAGGGGAGAGGCCCTGGCACAGGGTGCCCAGAGGAGCTGGGGCTGCCCCTGGATCCCTGGCAGAGTTCAAGGCCAGATTGGATGGGGCTTTGGGCAGCCTGGGCTGGTGGGGGGTGTCCCTACCCATGGCAGGGGTGTCACTGGAGGGGCTCTGAGGTCTCTTCTTCCCATCCAAACCAGTCTGGGGTTCTGGGATCTCAGCAATGCAGAAACCCGTTGTGTCATCAGTCAGCTGCTGCAGATGCCCCCAGTTTGTCACACAAACACACATGAGTCTTAGGAAGGAGCCAGAGAAAAAACATTTAGGCTTAAATCACTTAGTTTCTGCCTGAAACAACCAGCCTGGCCCTGAATGGGAAAGGACGAGCACATGGCAGCATGCTCAGAGAACAGGTAACATGCAAATTACCCTTATCTTCTGCAGCAGCCACCAGTGGCATAAGGCACTACGTTCCCTTTGTACAACGCCATGTAACACACATACTGATCTGACAGTTCTAACGCTGAGATCAAATTCCACGGTGTCATTAAGACATCTTTGCAGAGGTCAGGGTGCTTTTTGTGTGGTGCTCCAAGCAAACTCTTTACTTCTGCTGCAAGGGCAGTGGGAGTCCCACTGGTCCCAGCTCATTACGGTGCCTTCTCCCCAGTCTGCTTTGTGCAGCCAGCTGGAAAGGAACCTTCCCGAACGGGGAAAATCCTGCGTACACAGAAGTTGCTGTATAGTGGGGGTTTCTGCAAAACGCTGAGCTGCCTCCAGTCTCTCCACCAATTCCTGAGGGCAGGCAGGAAGGGTGGATGACCTTCTCCCAGGTTTTATGCTCTGCCTACTCTGCTGGAGAAGAATTCCTTGGCCACACTAAAACGAGGTCAGCAATTCTTTTGTGCGCCGCTTCTAACTGGAGCAAAACACGCACCCAGCCAATTTTATCATTCCTCTGGCACCCTGATGCTCTTTTTCTGTGCTAGGACCGCTACACAGAGCATCCCTGGCTCCAACCCAAGCCACCCAGGCTATGGAGCACTGCAGACCTGCAGATAGAGGAGGCTTCACACTGCACCCTCCCAAGAAGATGCACATCAGGACAAGAATCGCACTAGTTTTCTGCTCCCCAAGCTTGTGTGACACTACCCACAGTTCACATCTGTGGACACCACAGAATCCCAGAATCACAAGGTTGGAAAAGACCTTGAAGATCATGGAGTCCAACCGTTCCTGTCCTGTGCTAAACCAGATCCCTGAGCACCTCATCTCCCCCTCTGTTAAACACACCCAGGGGTGGGGACTCAGCCCCCTCCCTGGGCAGCCTGGGCCAGGCCCTGACAGCTCTTTCAGGGAAGAACTTTTCCCTCACATCTGATCTGCATGGGACCAGGGAGATAAGTCAGTTGTTCTTCCACCCCATAGCAGTGCCAGAGACAAGGCCCTTCCTACAGACTCCATCACCTCGACACGCATCAGTCACCGGCGCTTGTAAAACTCCTACACTACAATCTAATTAATTAGAGTTGATGTACACTAGGAAAACCCCAGGAAGAGATACTCAGAAATCCATGGCACTGACTTCTGGGTGCTTCTCCTGCGCTCCCCATCCTGAGGTGAGGACGCAGGATTGGCTGGCAGGTGGGCAAGGACAACCTCAAGCCTTTGTGCCCTGATGTAATTACCACGCTCGTGAACACTGGTTTGAATGTTTAATGACATTTGGTGTTACAGATTTCACACCTCAGAGCTCTGCACCACAGCAGTAATTACGTGCCTGATACAGCCTATTACGGCTCATTCTGAGTCGGGGATATTTCAGCCACACAACCATTACTCTTAGTCAGGCTGTGACCTTTCTGTACCTCCAGCCCTCCTGTGACTGTGCTCTGCCACTATCGGTATTTTGGGTTTTTTTCTATAAGGGATGTCTCATTTATGATTCGAGCTGCTAGCAAATAGCATCAATCTCATTCCACACTGCCAAAAAAGAGAAATAATAAACCAAAAAAAAATTTAAAACCATTCAGTAGGACACTTATCCTCAGAGTATCTCTGCCCTCTCCCACAGCAAGGCAAGTAAGACCAGACAGGCTCTCCTCCAGTCCTTGAGGAACGTTACCTGAAGCCTCTCATTCTTTTTCTTTCCTTCCCGTTTACATCACCCCTGGAGAAGTTGCATCCAGCTGCTTCTGCAAACCCTGAGATCTAACACCAGCACGTTTATGGGATAGCCCTTCCACAACTTCCTCCGCTCCTCCCTACCCCACTGATAACTCCAAATGTAAAACATTCCCCCTCAGTTTCTCCCCTTCCCACATTCAAGGCTACAGAGTGGGCTTTTGGTGGGTTTTTTTTTTTTTCTTCTGGCCCTTTTCTTTTCCAGACCAGAGCTTTCATTTTGAGACGGTACCTGCTGGACAGCCCCACTGAGCTGCAGCAAAGCTCAGCCTCCCTGCTCGCTGCAAATCCCCGACCCAGCCTCATTCACCAGGAGACCTAAACCCTTCCCTGCCTTTAATACCTCACAGCATTCAGCCTTATTTACCATGCCAGCCTGATTCCTCTTGCATCTCTGTCGGGGGTTAATCTCTCTTTTAACTCCTACCCACTCTCATTGTATGGTTTTAAATCCTCTTGTAAAGCTTGAGATTTGAAGTGCTATCAAAGGATATCCCCCAGTGCGCCCATACCCCTCCCCACCTCTATTAGATTTTGGGCAGGGTCAGTGCTCCAATTTCTGCTCTTTTCCAGCTCCAGCACAGCACCCCACAGCAGAAAAGAGAGCAGTCGTGGCCACGCACGGGCCCCTCTACCTCTGCAGCCCAGATGTGCAGAACTTATCTGCCAGGTTTCATATTTTATTTCTTCTGCAATCACTGTCAGCAACATGGTGAGGAGATCCTCGTGCTGGGAAGGAAGAGATTCATGGCTAAACAACACATCACCAGAACGCTTGCTTTCACACTGATGTGATGTAACGTTGCTCTCGTGGCAAGGGCCAGATGTGCTAACTGGAGAACACCCAGAATATATAGGTGTGCTATTAATACATATATTTTCTGGGAAAAACACTCAGAATATATGGCAAGGTTTTGCCATTTGATTTGTGATTTGAGAAAAGGCCACCTCCACTAGCTGCTCCCCAGCTCTGGAAGATGTTTGAAAGCCTTTGGGGAGCCCATTTTCCTGCCCCAACATCCACAGCAATGTTATTCACACCACACACCTCCATCACCTGGTCCTGTTCAATTTTGCATTGTATTAAGTATAATTCCTTATTATTTTGGGGCAGGGTGGGTGGGGGGAATAAAAAAAAAAAACCACATTAAGAAACTTTATATGAAGTAGCAAGTCCTGGCTTGTGCCCAGGAAGAGAAGAGATGGGGGCCAAAGACAGAAAAACCACACAAATACATTCATTATGCAGTACACTGCAGTGATTTTCCCCAATAGGCTTAGATCAGTATCTGGAGACAGGGTGGTGACCACATCAACAAGCTGAGCTGTCCAAGGACAGCTGGAGAAAAGAAAAATGAGGCTGCAGACACAAAAGGATATCCAGTTTTGGACCCCATGCCAGGTTTGGATATCCAAAGAATATCCAACCATTAACTAAGGCCCCCAAAGTATGGGAACAGGAAGCTCATGTTGCACTGTGATTGAGCCAGCAGTGTGCCCAGGCGGCCAGGAAAGCCAATGGCATCCTGGCTTGTGCCAGAAATAGTGTGGCCAGTAGCTCTGGGGAGGGGATTGTGCCCCTGGACTGGGCACTGGGGAGGCTGCACCTCGAGTGCTGGGCCCAGTTCTGGGCTCCTCACCATCAGAAGGACATGGAGGTCCTGGAGTGAGTCCAGAGAAGGGCAACCAGGCTGGGGAAGGGGCTGGAGGGCAAATCCTCTGAGGAGCAGCTGAGGGAGCTGGGGGGTTCAGCCTGGAGAAGAGGAGGCTGAGGGGAGACCTGCTCCCCACCTCTCCTGCCCTGCCAGGAGGGTGCAGAGAGGTGGGCGCTGGTCTCTTCAGCCAGGGGACAGGAGCTGGGACAAGGGGCAATGGGCTCAAGCTGCCCCAGGGCAGGGTCAGCTCAGCTGGGAGGGCAAAGTTCTTCCCTGGCAGAGCTGTCAGGGCCTGGCCCAGGCTGCCCAGGGAGGGGGCTTAGTCCCCACCCCTGGGTGTGTTTAACAGAGGGGAGATGAGGTGCTCAGGGATCTGGTTTAGCGCAGGACAGGAACAGTTGGACTTGATGATCTTAAAGGTCTTTTCCAACCTGCTGATTCCATGATTCTGAGCAAACTTCAGTCACCTCCATGGAGGTGGCAACAACTGACAGAACACGTTAATCCAGGGGCTGATGGGCCAGGATGAGAAGTGAGAGGCAACCCCTGCTCACAGATGGAAAGCTGCTGGCTGGGCTGGCTTCAGCAGAAGTAAAGTTCCAAGGGGAATTTTCGCTAGACTGCCAGCTTCTGCCCAAAATGATGACACACAAGGAAATCAGAGACACCGCCGGGATTTGGGCGCACAAGGGACCTTTTGTTCCTCTGAGTGAAGCGAGAAGCAAGCAGCCAGGGCACAGGCCGCTGTGCTGGCTCTCTGAGGGATCCTGGATGTTTCCCCTAAAGCTTTTCACTGAACTTTCAGTAGTGCAGATGCCTTCTGCAGCACCCAGGAGCCTAAAAGGCACCAACATCTGATGCCAGGTAGTGTCAGGAGGGTGGAGAGCAAGGCCAGAGGAGGAAGAGGTTGCGTTGCCCTGTAGTCACTACGTGTCCCACACACAAACTGTGTCAGACCCTTAGCCATTAGCAGTCACCAAATGATCCTTCCACCACCCCAACATTTGACTCTACCACCTCCGGGTAGCAGAACTCAGAGCAAATTAGCTCCATGCTGTGTATTTTGCCTAAAACACTATTGTTCCCATGAACTGAGTGTGCTTAGCCTCATGCTGGGTACGGAGGGAGTTTCTAAAGAGCTGGTCACTGGAAAAATTAGAGGCTGTCACATATGAATTTTAATCACTTGGGGTTTTTTTTTAAGCTGCTTTACATGCAAATGCTGCAAAGCAACTCTCTGCAAAGCATCCTCTTTGGGAAAGGCTTTAATTGAAAGGGGAGTTTTAACACATGCCCTCATCATGGTAAGTGCTCAGATGTTTGGTGAACTATTTTGTTCCCCCCAAAAAAAAAGGGATCAGATATTGTTATACACCCTCTGCAGCCCTTTGCCTAGCCCACCCACTGAGTTTTATATGTATTTTTTTCCATTTAAATTGACGTTTACTAATGACAGGGCAACACCAGGCACAGGGTCCAGCATGTGCCACTAATGAAGATGCTTCCAGTTCCACCTCACGGATACCACCAGGTCCATGTGGGCAAGAAAGCACAGGACAACTTCACTCATGCTTATGTGCCAGCAGACGCTGTAAGGTCTGCGCTGGGAGCCTGTCTCTGCACAGCAATGGTATATTTAGAAGCCCAGAGAACTGAAAAACTAATTGCATCCAACTTTTCCCATGTAACAGAGAATTTTAGACTTTTGTGCCCTTTTTCCACACCATCCACTCAATCCCAGCCACCTCCACTGTGTCTCCCCACTGAGCTCTCTGTCTAATAAAATTAATATGTATATTACATACTTACATTTCATATATTTTCAATTTTTATATGCATGTATGTATATATGATCCTGCCTGCTGCACTGGAGAAGAGCTATCCGAGGCAACTTCATGTTTCCTGATTACATCCTTGCTCTGTTTATCCTAGAAAAGTGACCTTGCAGCCTTCTCTTTCCAGGTCTTCATGGAAAGGACAGAAAGTGTGCCCTCAGAGGACCACTGGAAGTTGAAACCCCACAGCAAGGGAGGAACTGGCACCACCAGCCTGCTCATGCATGCACTATTTTACCTGTGGCCCAAAATAAAGTCTCAAGCATCATGTCAGTCATGGTTTTTTTTGAAGGGTTTATCACCCCAGGGCAGCGTCTGATCCCAAGATCATTTACTGAGAGTCAGCTAATCAGGTTCTGCTCTGCCACACGAACTGCATGGATACTATCCCATGGACATACACAAACACGTGGAAGTGAAGCCACTCACTGCAAGACCTGGGAGATGACACATCACCCAGCACCAGACAAGCTCCTGCAGCAACAACCTCTGGTTGGCTCCAGCACGTTATTTACTCAGCACCTTTTTACTCAGCGATGTTGCAGATACCATCAGCTGCTTCCAAACAATCTTCCACAGGGAAAGACCATGGATTTTTCTTACTTATACTGAGGAAACTGTCACTGAAGGAAAACCAGAGAAATCAAACCAAAATGCACACCTGCATTGTGATTGTCACTTTTCTGTGATGCGACCCAGGTTTGATTTAAGAATGAATAATTCTGCTTTTTAAAAAATATGTAAGCCTGTATATGTATATACCTACATAGGCACACATTTAGATAAATAAATGAAGAATGAAACCCTCTCTCAAGGCAGACTGGCTTCCTGCTCTCAGTCACACTGCAAGTCTGACCTTCCTAGGTTGCAGCTGTGGGCTTTATTCTTGGTCTACAGGACACATCGGATTTAATCTAACCATTTATAAGCCACAGAGACTGCAAAACGAATGATGGTTTTGCAGCAGCTGAGGTTTAACACACTCAGAGATGTCCATCCTGACAGCAGAGTGGCCCAAGGACCCACAACCCACCTCACTCAGGTGTACGCTCTGACTGCCTAAAGCTGAGCTGTAGATACACAGCATCTTAGAGAGTCGGTAATTCAGTGTGCAGAAGGCAAACAGACACCCTGCCCAACACACCATCACCCCTCACACGTGATCTACACACTCTGCCCAAGAATCGTAGAATCACAGGATTGTAAAGGTTGGAAGGGACCTCCAGAGATCATGGGGTCCAACCCCCTGCCAAAGCAGGGTCCCTAGGACAGGGCACACAGGGAGACATCCAGATGGGGCTGGAATCTCTCCAGAGAAGGAGACTCCACACCCCCCTGGGCAGCCCGGCCCAGGGCTCCCTCACCCTCACTGGGAAGAAGTTCTTCCCCACATTGGGGGGAACTCCCTGGGCTCCAACTTGAGCCCATCCCCCCTTGTCCTGTCCCCACAGACACTGAGAAGAGGCTGCCCATGTCCCCCTGTGTCCCACCCTTCAGCTCTTGATCCCCAGGGATCAGATCCCCTCTCAAGCTGCTTCTCTCCAGGCTGAACAGCCCCAGGTCCCTCAGCCTTTCCTCCCAGGGGAGATGCTCCAGGCCCTTCAGCATCTCCCTGTCCCTCCTCTGGACTCTCTCCAGGAGATCCCTGTCCTTTTTATACCAGGGAGCCCAGAAAAAGCAGTACCACTCTCCCTGCAGCATTGTGGAGGGAAAAATCTGGATGAAACTGCAGAGAACACAGTGTGTCCGCCAGAAGCTTTCAGTTTTCAAGTGTAGCATGCAACATTTTAAGGCATGTTTCAAGTAGCCAGGCAGATTCCTGCAATCCACCCCTCAATCTTCTGTCAGCCCCCTCTGAATCCCTCTTTTGTACCCAAACCTGCAATTACCACCACACCAGCCCAAGACAGAGCAGTGCTGAACAGCGCTCACCTTGCTTAAAAGCATCAAAGGTGGTTATTTCCATGTCCCCTTGCAAACACAGTGCTCCTAACCACCCAGAGACAGCCCTTATCAGCTATAGGTGGCTGTCAAAAGCAGGTCACTGTGATAAGGGGGTAGCAGAGTCAAGCATCTCTGGCCAGAGCTATCTGTTAGCCCACTGCCTGCAAACCCACAGGAAATCAGTTGGTGGGAAACTGCCAAGTCTCCCCAGCAAAGGCTTCAGCAGAATGCAAGTCCTTCACTTATATTTTAGACACACACCCTGGAAAATCCAAGAATCCTGTCCATGTTGGGTAGCAAACCCCGACATCTTCTACCAAGGACCATGCAGGTTGCTGTCCAGCCTGGATTCATCTAACAAGGACACAGTCCTAAGCCTTCCTCTTTCTATACACAGCTCCCCACACTCCAAATTCGTCCCAAGGTGTTTTTGCCCAAAGCTCAAGCACTTGCAGGAGGTCTGACGAGCCGAAAGCACTCAGCTTGGGTACAGTCCATCTGGTATCTGCCCATGGCCATGCTCCTCCAGATGCATTTAGGTGGAGCAGAATCTGAACAGTGACCTGTGACTAGTGGTGTTCCCCAGGGCTTGGTGTTGGGTCCAGTCCTGTTTAATATCTTCATCAACGACCTTGATGAGGGAATAGCATCCACCCTCAGCAAGTGCTGATGATCCAGAGCTGGGAGGAGTGGCTGACATGCAGGACACTGAGCTGCCATCCAGAGAGACCTGGCCAGGCTGGAGAGCTGGGCAGGGAGAGACCAGGTGAGGTTCAATAAAAGCAAGTGGAGAGTCTGGCACCTGGGAAGGAAGAACCACTTGGATCAGGACAGGCTGGGGGTGACCTGCTGGAGAGGAGCTCTGAGGAGAAGGACCTGGGGGTCCTGGTGGGTGACAGGGTGGCCATGAGCCAGCAGTGTGCCCTGGGGCTGAGAGAGACAATGGGATCCTGGGGGGCATCAGGGGGAGTGTGGGCAGCAGGTCACAGGAGGGGATCCTCCCCCTCTGCTCTGCCCTGCTCAGGCCCCACCTGGAGTGTTGGGGCCAGTGCTGGGCTCCCTGGGATAACAAAGACAGGGATCTCCTGGAGAGAGTCCAGAGGAGGCTCTGGAGATGCTGAAGGGCCTGGAGCATCTCCCCTGTGAGGAAAGGCTGAGTGAGCTGGGATTGTTCAGCCTGGAGAGAAGACGACTAAGGGGGGACCTAATTAATGTTTACAATTATCTTAAGCATGGGATGCAGGGGGAGTTGGCCAGCCCCTTTTCAGTGTCTGTGGGGACAGGACAAGGGGCAATGGCCTCAAGTTGGAGCACAGGGAGTTCCACACCAACATGGGGAAGAACTTTTACATAGTGAGGGTGAGGGAGCCCTGGGCCAGGCTGCCCAGGGGGTGTGGAGTCTCCTTCTCTGGAGAGATTCCAGCCCCATCTGGATGTCTCCCTGTGTGCCCTGTCCTAGGGACCCTGTTTTGGCAGGGGGTTGGACCTGATGATCTCTGGAGGTCCCTTCCAACCCCTACAGCTCTGTGATGCTGTGATTTCGGGATTGAGCTCTGGCTTATCTTTGATCAGACATGCACCCTCACTCACCACTTACAGCCAAGACACAGTAGAAACAGGCTGAAAACCTGGGTAAACAGGTCACCTCTCACTCTTGCTATGAAAACACAAGGCTGTATAAAAGGCACAGCTAACCCCACAAGGGCTAAACACACTGTGTGAGTCCAGGCAGCTACTGTTAACAGGGTCCCTGGTGCAACAACTTTCAGCTCCCTTTCAAATTCTCTTTTGGATCACAGCTTGCACCGCAAGAACAAAGTCCTGCATCTCTCCCCAGCAATGTGGAATACACAGAAATAAAGTAAAACTTAAATCATATTCACTGCTTGGAAGGACCCATAAATATCTCCCAATATCTGCCAGTTACCTCCGAACTCACAATCACAGTGCCTCAATAAAGACGACTGTTAGCTCCTGGGATCAGTATGATTATCTCACCAAATTATTTGAAATGCTGTCTCCTCCAAGCTATTACACACGACATTTGCAGAAGGGTTTGAATTTCTTCCAAGAAACTCATCCAAGCAGCAGCAGGAGAAGGATCCCCACCTGAATCACAGCTGCGAGCCTGAGGACCACAGAGATACCCACCAGCCCAGCAGCCTCAACAGCCAGTAACAGGGTCAAGTCAGGAGGCAGAATTAACTAGAAATACCTGACCTCAGAGGTGTTTCAGGGTGAGGTGGTTTCGCACCCTGCAAGGAGGCTGACTTGGGGACCAACTCTTGTGTCTTGCAGAGGACAGACAGAGCTACAGCACTTGTTGGTATTGATGGCCACCCTGATGGGGAGATACCGTACTGACTCTGGGACACAAATGCACAACAGAGAACCCCGTACTCCAAGCAGACAAAACTCTGGAAGTCTCACACTCCTTTTCCACAATTCACATATTTCCAATACTTAATTATCCCACCTTCCACCCAACAGTTCAAGCCAACCTTGTTGACTGAGCTTCCACTCACCTGGACATCTGCCTGTAGGCTTCCTCTGCGACTGCAAAGATGTGAGGATCCATATCCCCCATGTTTTGGCCACTGTACGTGTAGATGACATCTTGTTCATAGATTGGCAGCTGTTCATAGGGATTGATGGCAACAAGCACAATACCTGGGAACAGATCAATAGGGAGATAGGTTACAAACCAAGCACAGAACAATACATCAAGCTTTCCTGGGGGAGAGGGGAAGGACTAGAACGGGGCGGGGAAGGACTCCTAAATTTTATCTCAGCATCTCCTTCAAAGTGCTGTGCTTTGATTGCTTTGATAACAAGGCTGTAAGCTCCAGCACAGCTACACAGGAGGTATACAAAACTGGGGAAAAAAAAAGGCAAATATATAATTATCTTCATTGTGTGGAGCCAGACTTGGCAGAAAGAGAAGAGCAGCTAAACAGCATCTGAGCCATCACTTCAGAAAAGCAATCCCTATGCTACCAAAGCTCTGCTAGACCCAAACAAACATCCTGGATTTTCCCAAGGCTTAAATTCTGAGTAAAAGCTCATAACAAAGGCTCTACTCAAATCCAAATGAAATGCATAAATCACAGGAAAGGAATGCCAGAGCCTGCACTAAAGCTTTAAAGTCTCTTTCCACTCCACCTCTAGGAACACCGTGCCTGCCCGGCGGAGGCAGCGAGCCCAGGAGTTAAGGAGAGGCAAAGCCACACAGGGTGCTGCTGCCTGTGTGCTTGAGGGAGCTGGTCTGCACCCTGCAAATCTAAAGCCCTGGTAAGTTCACAGAACCATAGACTGCATTAGGTGGGAAGGGACCTTTAGAGGCCATCCAGTCCCACCCCCTGCAGTGAGCAGGGACATCTTCACTAGAGCAGGGTGCTCAGAGCCCCATCAAGCCTGACCTTGAATGTCTCCAGGGATGGGGCCTCCACTACCTCCCTGGGCAGCCTGTGACAGTGTCTCACCACCCTCAGACTGAAGAACTTGGCCCTAAAGTCCCATCCAAACCTGCCCTGCTCTAGTTTAACACCATTGCCCCTCATCCTATCACTCCATGCCCTTATAAACAGTCCTTCCCAGCTTTCCTGCAGATCCCCTCAGGGACTGGAAGGGACTCTGAGATCTCCCCTAGCCTTCTCTTCTCCAGGCTGAACAAGCCCAACTTTCCCAGCCTGTCTTTGTAGGAGAGGTGCTCCAGCCCTTGGACCATCCTCATGGCCTCCTCTGGACCTGCTCCAAGAGGTCCATGTCCTCCTTGTGCCGAGGGCTCCAGAGCTGGACACAGCACTGCAGGGGGTCTCATCAGAGCAGAAGGGCAGAATCCCCTCTCTGGATCTGCTCCCCACACTGCTGGGGATGCAGCCCATTGGCCTTCTGGGCTGTGAGTGCACATTGGTGGCTCCTGTCCAGCTTTGTGTCCATCAGTACCCCAAGTCCTTTTCTGCAGGGCTGCTCTCCATCACATCATCCCCCAGCCTGTATTGATAACAAGGACTGTCCCAACCCAAGGGCAGGACCTTGCACTTGACCTTGTGGAACTTGATGAGGTTTGCACAGACCCACCTCTCCAGCTGGTCCAGGCTCCACCTGCATTAATACCTTCAGGTTTCGCAGGTTTCAGTTACTGTAAGGAGCTGTGGAGAGCACGTGGCTGGTGGGAGCAGGTGCTTTGCTCCCAGCCCAGCCAGTTCAGGGCTGGGGCACGCTCAAATTACAGCAAAGCACAGGAACTGTCAGCCTGCAGCACAAACGTCAGGATACCTGACATCAAGCCGCAAGGAAAGGCAAAGGTCAGTTGAGTCACACTACCTGCCTCCACAGGGTATCAACCCAAGAGCTTCACCTCACCGTGCTCTGATCCTATCTGTTTGCATCTTGGATCTGGCAGGGTCAGGCAGGGCTTTCCCTGAGTCACCAAAAACACACCTGCAGCCACGATGCAGCCACTTCTGCCCAGCTGAAGGGCAGAAGTTGCCTCAGCATTTGGTGCCAGGTGAGCACCTTTTGTCCCCTCCTAAACTACATCTAACCACGCTGAACCCAGGCAGAGCTTAGCAGCTGGACCTACCACTGCCAAGAGCAAACAGCCAAGCCTAAATCAGTGCGTCTTCACCAGCGTGATGCTGAGCTCAGGACTATCATAAACCTTCCTGAGAAGCTGCACTAATAAAACCTCACTGGTTTCAGAGGAGAGTTGGCTCACAGCTTACTGTGATACCTACAAAGCAGAGCTGTGAGCTTGCCAGGGGCAGTGGTGTGTTTGGGCTGGTGCTCAGACTCTGTTTAATTTGGGCTTAAACATACTACCTGGCTTTGCTGATGACTACACCTTTGAGGAAGGGCCAAAGGACAGATCAAAAGCATGCCTTGGTAGAAGGCATCCTTGGAGAAGAGCTGGAAGACTGATACAGAGGAAACCCAGCAGGTGTGAGAGCTGGGGGATGGCCAGAGGGGCCTGAAGGCAACAAAAATGGGTGTAAACGTGAATATAGAAAGCTCCACCTAACCCTGAGGAGGAACTTCTTTCCTGGGAGGGTGGCAGAGCCCTGGGCCAGGCTGCCCAGAGAGGCTGGGGAGTCTCCCTCCATCTCTGGAGACATTCAAACCCCGTGATCCTGGGTGCTGTCCTGTGCAGCCTGCTTGAGGGGACCCTGCTCTGGCAGGGGGTTGGACTGGATGGTCTCCAGAGGTCCCTGCCAACCCCTGTGATTCTGTGACCCACAGCAGCCGATGCAATTAGTGATTACTAATCAATCAGCGTTGGCTGAGGCGGGTCTTTCTAACCCTGCACCGAGGGGAAGGAGTTGTGGGTGCTGTGTGTGGTGGGCTGGCTCTGTGGGATGGCAGAGCTGGAGTGAACCAAACACCTCTGCTCTGTGTGTGTTGTACTGCACACCAGGAAACCACCCCACTGGTTCTGGGACAACTGGGAGCAGACATACAAAAGGCTGCATGTTATGCTGGCAGTCTGACATCATCACTACATACCTCCAGGAAAGTCACCACTACCACCAGCCACTGAAGCCACCCATTTCCAGGGTGCCACTTTCAAGTCGTCTCCTCCCACCAAGCGTTTTCCCAACAACCCTAAATTGCAACACCTTACCCCAACTGCACACCCCAGCCCTAACCCTGCCAGGCAAGCCATCCCACACGTTTCACTGGCATCCTGCAACTCATCACTCAGGGAATCGTTACTCCGCATCCTGGCTAGCAAGGGCACCTCAAGTGACAGCAAGAGGGCTCAACGGTCAATATTGTCCTGCAGAACTTAATGAAAATGGCTTAATTACCTTTTTTTTTTTCTTTTCTTTTTTTAAAGGGTGTAATTTGTTGCCATTCATTCAGAGGTAACTGGTGTCTGGGTGGTTTTGGCAGGTTGCCTTCCCCGGGAATGACAAACCCATGCTGACACCTGCCCTCCTTCTGCTCTGAATGTGCTTTCAGTGACCACCCCAAAGCCATCAAGAGAAGGAAGGAAATAACAGTGCAAGAAGTTGGGTTTTTTTGCAGTCTTTCAGGAGGAAAACCCACTATGGACATTTCTGAGTTGGATCACAGCCTTCTGGCATGGTGCTGTTCTGCAGTGGTTTGCTAGGTCCTGCTTTTTTTCCCCACAGAGTGTCAAGCACGTACAGAGCCAGCCTCAAACTCACCTGACAAAGCACTTCCACCAAGTGTTACATGCATGCACCCTGAGCTCAGGGTGTTCACAGTGCAGCAACCCTCAAAACCCACCTCTGGTTCCACAGCCTAATGCTTGTTGACACAGAACCAATGGGATCCTGGGGGGCAGCAAGAGGAGTGTGGCCAGTAGGTCACAGGAGGGGATCCTCCCCCTCTGCTCTGCCCTGCTCAGGCCCCACCTGGAGTGTTGGGGCCAGTGCTGGGCTCCCTGGGATAAAACAGCCAGGGATCTCCTGGAGAGAGTCCAGAGGAGGGACACAGAGATGATGAAGGGCCTGGAGCATCTGCCCTGTGAGGAAAGGCTGAGTGAGCTGGGACTGTTCAGCCTGGAGAGAAGAAGACTAAGGGGGACCTAATGTTTATAATTATCTTAAGCATGGGATGCAGAGGGAATCAGCCAGCCCCTTCTCAGCGTCTGTGGAGACAGGACAAGGGGCGATGGCCTCAAGTTGGAGCACAGGAAGTTCCACAGCAATATGGGGAAGAACTTTTACATAGTGAGGGTGAGGGAGCCCTGGGCCAGGCTGCCCAGGGGGGTGCGGAGTCTCCTTCTCTGGAGAGATTCCAGCCCCATCTGGATGTCTCCCTGTGTGCCCTGTCCTAGGGACCCTGTTTTGGCAGGGGGTTGGACCTGATGATCTCTGGAGGTCCCTTCCCATGACTATGATTCTATGATGATTCCCACCCCAAATTCACAGCGTCCAGACCGCCCCTCATGCCACAGCCTTTGGCTTGTGGCCTTCCCAGCTGGTTCCCACCTGGACGTGCTCCCACCCATCCCCTCCCAGGAGCTGGACACTCACCGCAGTACGTGTAGATGTGGTTGGACTCGAGGAACCTGACCTTGAGGTTGTGGAGGACAGCAGGCTCGTGCAGGTAGCTCAGGGCTGTCAGGTCGTTCTCTCCCACCAGGATATCGGGGTTGCGCAGGAAAGGCAGCTCGCTTCCTTGGCGGCCAACAGGATATTCATAGAGCTGAGGAGAGATAGGGGAGGGGTGTGAGGACACAAAAACACAACAGCTCCCTTAAACCCAAGGATAACTGCAGGCTGATGCAGGCAATACTTGCACCTCCTGCTGCAACTGGAACGAAAGCCCCTTTACACCGAATGCTACAGGGACTTGCTGCCAAGAGACAGGACATGCCCCTGGCAAATGGCTTTGAGCTAGCCAAGAGATAGTCCTGGAGGATGAGGGATGAGGGGATAGAGTGCACCCTTAGTAAGTCTGCAGATGACACTAAGCTGGGTGGAAGTGTTGATCTGCCTGAGGGTAGGGAGGCTCTTCAGAAGGATCTGGACAGACTGAATCAGTGGGACCAAGCCAACAGTATTTGAGTTTCAACAAAGCCAAGTGCCAGGGCCTGCACTTTGGCCTCAACCCCCCAACAATGCTACAGGCCTGGGGCTGAGTGCCTGGAGAGCTGCCCAGCTACCTGGGGGTGCTCACTGACACCTGGCTGAACATGAGCCAGCAGTGTGCCTGGGTGGCCAAGAAGGCCAAAGGCATCCTGGCTTGTGTCAAGACCAGGGAGCAGCAGCACTAGGGAGGTGATCTTACCCTCCTACTCAGCTCTGGTGAGGCTCCACTTCAAGTACAGTTTTGGGCACTGCAGTGTAGGGAGGACATGGACCCGGTGCAGAGAAGAGTAACTGGCCTGATTACAGGTCTGGAGGACAGGTCTTATGAGGAGAGACTGAAGGAGCTGGGGCTGTTCAGTATGGAGAAGAGGAGGCTGAGGGGAGACCTTATCACTGCTTATAGCTACCTGAAAGGAGAGTGTAGTGCGGCAAGTGTTGGCCTCTTCTCCCTAACAACTAGTGACAGGACAAGAGGGAACAGGTTCAAGTTGCACCAGGGGAGGTTCAGATTGGATATTAGGAAAAATTTCTTCACCCAAAGAGTGGTGAAGCATTGGAACAGGCTGCCCAGGGAGGTGGTGGAGTTGCTGTCTCAGGGAGTGTTCAAAACTAGGTAGACAAGGTGCTCTAGGGAGATGGTTTAGTGGTTCAGTGGTGTAGAGTTAACAGTTGGACCTGATGATCTTGAAGGTCTTTTCACAGACTGGTCTGGGTTGGAAGGGACTCCAAGGATCACAGAGCTCCAACCCCCTGCCACAGGCAGGGACACCAACCTCCAGTCCCCCCTTCAGGGACTGGCAGGCTGCAACGAGGTCCCCCCACAGCCTTCTCTTCTCCAGGCTGACCCAGCCCAGCTCCCTCAGCCTCTCTCCAGAGGGGAGCTGCTCCAGCCCTCTGAGCATCTCCATGGCTCCTCTGACCCCTCTCCAACAGCCCCACATCTCTCTTGTCCTGGGGCCCCAGCTCTGGACACAGGACTCCAGCTGGGGCCTCAGGAGGGCAGAGCAGAGAGGGACAATCCCCTCTCTGTCCCTGCTGCCACCCCTCTGCTGATGGAGCCCAGGATCCCACTGGCTCTCTTCATAGGGAAGGTGCTCCAGCCCTCTAATCCAGTTTTCCAACCTTGATGATTCTGATTCAATGCACAGAAGGCCCACACAGACCAACCCAAGCACACCTGGATTGTTGTCAGGCCAGCCATGGGTCAAATAGCCTTTAGCCAGCTCAGAGCAGCACCAGTAGAGAAAAGCACAGCTTCATCTGGTCTAGGCACCTTCCTGCTCTTTGAGAGCCAGCCTGATTTCAAAACAGACCACATTCTTCCCATCAGAGTGATTTCTCAACCTATTTTTAATTCAGTTGCTTTAATTCAAGTGACTCAAAACCCCACACCCCTTCAAGGCCGAGGAGGACACGGAGGAGCACAGAGTCCCTGCTGCTTCAGTGTCTGAAGAGCCAGGTCATGCCATGGAAACATACGGCTGCCCATATGCCAACTATTTTTGGCTCACCCCCAAATGAACAGCAGAGCCACCAACTAAAGAAAAAGTGTATTTTTTTTTTCCTTAACAGTGGTGAGGGGGAAACAGAAATAAAAATAAAAATAGATGCCTCCTGTGCTGCTTCCCACAGGGTGTCTCAGACAGGGGATGCTCAGCTCGCAGCAGAAGGGAGCCACAGCCACTGGATTGCCAGCACCACTGTAAAAGCTGACCCCAGCACACAAGGACAGGCTCACCCAGCACACCTGACAACCTCAGGCTTGTTTTATACACCAATCCCACGTTGCCAACGCCAAACTTGAAGAGTTTGCACTCAGTCTCACACCTGAATAGCAAATGCACCAGGGATCCCTTGTGATATTTGAAAACCAGCTCTTCATTCAGAAGGAGTACACTCTTGGTTTCTTGCAGAAACAACAAAATCCATGAAAAAAATCACTTAAGGCACAAGGACAAAAGAGAAGCACTAAAGAGTTGGGTAATGCATCCTGTCTGTCAGGAACAAAAGGCTTTCAACAGCTTCAAACCCCCTTAAGACACATATGCTCAGTATCTCCATCTGATGAACATGTTTCCCTAGTCCAACATGATTTGGCTCCAGGCAGAGTTTCACATGGAAAAGCATCAAAGAGGGGTCTCTGGGAGCATCTGCAGTGGATGGTGGTCTCTCACACAACCACAAAATGAGCCATTCCTGTGCTCCACCAAGATGGCAACGTGCTTGTTAGCAAGCTACTATTGACAAAAACATATTAATCCTTCAGTCTCCTTGTATTTTGAGGCCACAAAGATGCTCAGAGGGCTGGAGCAGCTCCCCTCTGGAGAGAGGCTGAGGGAGCTGGGCTGGGTCAGCCTGGAGAAGAGAAGGCTGTGGGGGGACCTCATTGCAGCCTGCCAGTCCCTGAAGGGAGCAGAGGAACAGGAGGGGAATCAGCTTGTTCCAAGGGCAGAGCCTGGCAGGACAAGGGGGCTGGAGTGAAGCTGGAGGAGGGAAGGGGAAGAGGAGATCTTAGGGGGAAGTTCTTTGCAGAGAGAGTGGTGAGGGGCTGGAAGGGGCTGCCCAGAGAGGGGGTGGGTGCCCCATGAAGGCCAGGTTGGCTGGGTCCCTGGGCAACCTTGTGTAGCTCCAGGCCTGGAGGTTGGTGTCCCTGCCTGTGGCAGGGGGTTGGATCTCTGTGATCCTTGGGGTCCCTTCCTACCCAGACCAGGCTGTGATTCTATGATTTTTCATGTTACTGACCCCAAACTCAGCTGTACAAAAAGGCTAGACCTTGCAGGACTTCTTAGCTCCTCTGTTTTCCAGGAAAATACTCAAAAAAACCCACCCCACCACAAAAAAAAAAACAATCCCCTCTCCTCTCCTCGAGTACTAAAACCACTGAAGATCTCAACCAGAGAAGAGGGGTGGAGGTGGCAGCACTCAGCAGTATGTACAATGTCCTTTGGCAGACTGAGCACCACCACGAGTGGTAGGAAGAAGGTGGTGTGGATGAGATGGGCTCCCACCTGCACCCAGGGACCCATCTGTGCTAGGCACCCTGAAAAAGACACCCCTTAGCGCTCCCCACGAACCCTGCAGTGCTTTCCTCACCTGTCATGGGTCCCTCACAAAGGCTTGAGCATTGCTGCTCGGGTTCTCCAAGGCTTCTACCTTCCTGCCTCAGAGGCAAGAGAAAAAGCATGTAAAAGAGACACAAAGAAGGGTCATCCCTGTGGCACCTGATGCCAGTGGGAGGCAGGGACAAGCCACTGCATGGAACGACTGGAAAACACACCAAACACAAGCACCATGCCCACATCATGAACCCAAAGCCTTATGTGAAAGATAGGTTCTAAGGAAGACTAGCATGGCATGGAAGAGAGACTGATAGAGAATGGTGAACCCAGGAGTTCCAGCCACAGGGCTGAACTGAGCAGGAATCCCACCAAGAAGCAAGGGGCTGGCAGCCTCAGGGTCCTACAAGAACATGCTTGTAACAGGGCTCCTAACTGAGCGATGAGGTGGTCTCCATGCCCTTCCTCACCCAGATGTATCACCACAGAGAGAAAAAACATCTCCAATAGTAGCATCATCTGTTCTTCACCCCTCCTCAGAGAGCTGCCCCATGCTGGAAGATCACATTGGGGAGGACAACGAGCATAGCCAGGGCTGACCCTGGGTACAGATTTCAACACAAATGACTATAGGCTGAGTGAGCTGGGGCTGTTCAGCCTGGAGAGAAGCAGCCTGAGAGGGGATCTGATCAATGGGGATCAAGAGCTGAAGGGTGGGACACAGGGGGACATGGGCAGCCTCTTCTCAGTGTCTGTGGGGACAGGACAAGGGGTGATGGCCTCAAGTTGGAGCCCAGGGAGTTCCACACCAACATGGGGCAGAACTTCTTCCCAGTGAGGGTGAGGGAGCCCTGGGCCAGGCTGCCCAGGGGGGTGTGGAGTCTCCTTCTCTGGAGAGATTCCAGCCCCATCTGGATGTCTCCCTGTGTGCCCTGTCCTAGGGACCCTGCTTTGGCAGGGGGTTGGACTTGATGAGCTCTGGAGGTCCCTTCCAACCCCTGTGATCTGTGATTCTGTGACTTTCTCCAGAAACCTGGCCCTTCCACACAGGGCCAAGGGCCTGTGCTCGCACCGCTCCGAAAGAACTGTTGTGATGAACAGCCTAATCAAGCGTGTCTCATTCCTGCTCTCCATCTTCCCATTAAGCCACAGGGTGAAAAATATTCCCTGTGGTACAGAAATGTCTGGCTGGCAGGGGACACGCATTACTCACCCTCCTCAGAGCATTTTCAATTTGGGGAAAGTGGCCTCTATTAACTCTTCTAAGCGACAGGGCACGTCACCCTCCAGATAACTAAGGAAACCCCACCTGCCCAATGAAGACAGCTGCCTTAGGTGGAATTCTGGATGAAAAAAAAATGTATTGATTCTTCCTGCAACACCAGGCACCACGCGTGGGAGACGCACGCCGTGGCAAGTGCGCAGGGTGGCTGTGAACCACCCGGATTTTGGAGCTGATGCAAACACCACAGTTAACTTCATCTGCCACCCCCCACCGCCACCTGCTGCCCCACCCCATGGGAATTTTGTACAAGGGGACAAAGCAGCTGCTCTACCCCAGGATACATCCTGCTTTGGGAATGGTTTATCGCTGGCTGCACACACGCCGCGAGCCTGGGCTGTTTGTGCATTTGAAAGCAACACTTGCTCAAAGACATCTATATTTAAATTAGTTTCTTATTTTTGAGTTTTCAAGCTTTTTTTTTTTATATTTTTAAAAAAAGTGGAGGGGGAAAAAAGGGGTTTATATAAGATGGTAATTAAAGAGGAAAAACTAAAGTGCAGAGAAAGCTGTTGCAGTGATTTTTTCCATCGGCACCCAGGTCTGAGTACATGCCACCACCCATGCACCTTCTGATTTGTTCAGTGGCAAAAAGCATGTGCTGGTATCTCCAACATACTGCTGCCAGAAAAAAAGGAAAAGGAAAAAGGGGGGGACACACAAAGAGGGAAGGGGGCAAAGAGGAAAGGGGGGCAAAGAGGAAAGGGGGGCAAAGAGGAAAGGGGGGCAAAGAGGAAAGGGGGGGCAAAGAGGAAAGGGGGGCAAAGAGGAAAGGGGGGCAAAGAGGAAAGGGGGGCAAAGAGGAAAGGGGGGGCAAAGAGGAAAGGGGGGGCAAAGAGGGAAGGGGGGCAAAGAGGGAAGGGGGGCAAAGAGGGAAGGGGGGCAAAGAGGGAAGGGGGGCAAAGAGGGAAGGGGGGCAAAGAGGGAAGGGGGGGCAAAGAGGGAAGGGGGAAAGGACCACCACATTTTGATACCAGAAGCTTACAACTTTGCCAGTGGATGAAAAGAGGACAGAGGTCAAGGGCTTTTCTCACAACCTACTTTAACACAAGTATCTGGGGAGGGAGCAGGCAGGGAAAAGCTGCAAGTGCTGAGGCAATAAAACACATTTTAAAATACTTCCTAAATAAATGTCTCAGTCTTCTTCACACATTAATTTGAAGCTTTAAATTACTGAAAAGAATAACGAGGTTCAAAAGCTTACAGTTTCATCTTCAAGTTTCAGATGGAGGCTTTTATCTCCTTCTTTGTAATCCTTGATGATTTCTGCTGATCTCCAAACTTCATCAGGGTCGGGAATCCAAACTCGAGTGTACTGGAAAAGGAGGGGGAAAAAAAGGAAAGAAATGGCTTAAATACAAGGAGACCTCAGGAAATTAAATCATAAATAAATTAACTCGCCATCAATACAAACCTATGGTCAAGTCAGCACAGATAAATGATTCATTTCAGGTCAAAAAATTTAAAAAAAAAAAAAAATCTACTTTTAGGTTTGTGGTTAATTACAGACCAAAAGTCTTATTTTCAATCACACTTTCAATCAGGCCTCTCCTGGACAAGGTGTGCACTTGTTATCAACCTAAGGAAGTGGGGTACAGGCTCAAGGTAAATGTGGAATTTCATTTCCCTGGGGAAAAGAAGAAAAAAAAATAATAAAGAAACAAACCCCCACCCAAAAAACAGCCTTCTAGAAGCTTTTATGAACTTAAGCATTTTTTTTTTTGCACAAAACCATAGGTTTCTCCCCACAGAGCAAGCCATAACCTAAACCCAACACCAGGGAGCTAAGCACACAATGGAAGACACCAACTTCTTTGGTTGGAGGTCAGCCTGCAAACAGGCTTCAAGGCTCCAGAAGAACACTGAGATGCAACATTTGCCCTTTTTAGCATCTCCAAAGTTTGGGACACCCTTATGCCTCTGAGAGGGAATCACAAAGGTAGATCTGTACAGCCCAAAGCATCCAGGAAGGGACAGACCCAGAGCGAGCACACCACTCACAGGTAAGCAGATTATGGTGTTACTCAGAGCCACAACACCTCCTGCTAACAAGATTTAATTTGCTTTTATGATGCAGAGATAAACACTCTGTCCAGGCTGTGTAGAAGCACTCCCTCATGCCAAGAAGCTACCCATTGCTGTGCCAAGACCTCCAGTAATCGCTCTCAGGAGTTGGGACAAGCACAGTGCAGACTCATCAGCCACACTGCAACCTCTGTGCCTGGGTTTCCCTCACCCTCTCCCTCTTGCTGGAGCAGGTACCAGTTCCCCTACTAATAGGACTGCCAGTGCATTGTCCCAAGAACTAGAAAACAGCCAAAAATGATCCATTTCTGCAGGAGGTCACCTAGCGAGAAGCTTTTATATTTTTTTGCTGGACACAGTCCCATAAAGCCAGCCAGATGCTGGACTCAGACAGCCAACACAGAGTCAAAAGGAACCTCTCAATGATCTCTCACCTACTTACTGGCTTTTTTAGGGGGATGGGGGGGGGGGGGCATGTCTCCCCCCAACTCTACCTGTTGATTGAAATAAGAACCAGATAAACTTACTCCTACATAAAACACACAGTGCTGGTGGAAACCACAGAAAATCCAAGTGACACCAGCACCACTGCCTTAAAAACAAGACCCCAACACTCAGTGGCCAAATAAGGCTGGGGGAGACCCAAGAGTTAAAGCAGCAGCAGCAGCCATCTAGCATGCTGCTCTGCAGCTGAAGAACAATGGATTTTTATATGTATCCCATGTAATTATTTTTAGAGCTGCTCAATAGCTACAGCAGCAGGAACCTTTAGATGTTAATGGAGCCGCACGGATATACTGCTGGAACAGCAGTTTTATACAAGAGGGAAACAAAAATAAAAATATAACAAATGGACTTGTCTCAGCACAGCTCCTGTAGCACCCCACAAGCCTTCAATGCTTTGCTTGCCATGAGGACAAGGCCTTGGGGGTGTGGGTGGCTGGAAAGCTGGACACGACCCAGCACTGTGCGCTGGCAGCCCCAAAAGCCCCCCGTGTCCTGGGCTGCATCCCCAGCAGCAGGACTGGCAGGGCTGGGAAAGGGGGATTCTGCCCCTCTGCTCCCCTCTGGGACACACACCCCCCGGCAGTGCTGCCTCCAGCTCGGGGGTCCCCAGGACAAGGAGGACAGGGAGCTGTGGGAGTGAGTCCCAAGGAGGCCCAAGGAGATGATGGGAGGGCTGGAGCCCCTCTGCTCTGGAGCCAGGCTGGGAGAGCTGGGCTGGCTCAGCCTGGAGAAGAGAAGGCTGCTTCTGGGGAGAGCTCAGAGCCCCTTCCTGTCCCTCCAGGGGAGCTGGAGAGGGGCTGGTGCCCAGGGCAGGGAGGGCCAGGCCCAGGGGAATGGCCTTCAGCTGCAGGAGGGCAGCTGGAGAGGGGCTGGGAGGCTGAAATCCTTCCTGGGGAGGGGGAGGCCCTGGCACAGGGTGCCCAGAGAAGCTGGGGCTGCCCCTGGATCCCTGGCAGGGCTCAAGGCCAGGTTGGGTGGGGCTTTGGGCACCCTGGGCTGGTGGGGGTTGTCCCTGCCCATGGCAGGGGTGTCACTGGAGGGGCTCTGAGGTCTCTTCTTCCCATCCAAACCAGTCTGGGGTTCTGGGATCTCAGCAATGCCAAAACCCAGCATGGCATTGCTCAGCTGCTGCAGGTGCCCCCAGTTTGGGTGGTTCCACCTGGAGAAGGCTGTGAGGATACCACAGAGCACCTTCCACTGCCTGCAGGAAGGGGCCTACAGAGAAGGTGGAGAGGGACTCTTCATCAGGCAATGTAGTGATGGGATAAGGGGGAACAGAGTTAAACTAAAGGAGGGTAGATTCCAATGAGATAGAAGGGAACAAAATTTTTACTCTGTGGGTGGTGAAGCACTGGCTTAGAGAGGTGGTGGAGGCCCCATCCCTGGAAACATTCAAAGTCAGGTTGGATGGGGCTTTGGGCAGCCTGATCTGGTTGCAGATGTCCCTGCCCATGGTAGTAGGGGTTACACAGTTAGACCAGATGACCTTTAAATGCCTCTTCCTGACCAAACTATTCTGTGACTCTATGAGGCTGCCATGAGTAGGGGCTGGATCATGATGCCCAGCCCAAACTCCCATGTCCCCTCCAACAAGCCACACTGTGTGAGATGTAACATCCCCACAGCACGGCCAGGACACCATCTTTCACCTGACCATGAAAGGAGGACTAGGTGCTGCTGTTGAGACGCTGACGCATCACTCTGGTTACCTCACCCCCTGCACCTTGTCCCAGTTTCTCCAACTCCAACACTATGGGAAGGTCTTTATGGACCACTGCTGCAGCCCTCAGCCCTTCTGCAAAGCCCCTTGCCTGCCTTTTCATCCCCACTGCCGTGGTTTCATCCAGTGCCAGCTCTCTTCTGGCAGAAAACAGATCAAACACCCTCTAAAAATGCCCAAAATAGACAGGGATCAGGATGTACCCAGCTGAAGGCAGCTTCAGAAACCAGACAATGCTGGTCTTGTCTGGAGTCTGGTAAATTCTTCACCTGTGCATGGGGCTGGGCTAAGCCACATGCCTGCCTGGACAAAGAGATGGGAGGAGGAGCACGCTGACCCCAAAGCAACCCAAAGCCCACGGTGATGCTTGTGCAGACTTTGTTGGATTAAATTTAGGTCCCCCTCCAGCAGCAGTAAGAGGTCACATCAGCCCCTCTCTGCACTTCATCACCAATCATGGTCAGAAGGCACCCAGTGCCTGGCTGAGATGTGGCAACCACTGCCAGAAGGTAGCAGCACTCAGCATCCACCACCCTGGGATGGACTTACAACCTGGTCATGGAAGACTTCAAGCCCCATCAGCCACCTTGACCACAAAACTACAGAATTCTGGTGATATAGCTGATTTTTCAAGACTCTGTGTATGCACATGTGTGCAAGGGATGGGGCAGCACAGAGGGCAGTAGGACACACATGTTTGCAAGACCTCAGGAGCCCTGGGGGTAACGTGTTCTCCAGCCAGGAGACCCCAAAGGGGATCGCTGCTCCAGCAGAAGCACTCCCCATCCTTGCTAAACAGAGGCAGCCTGTCATGAATGCATTCCCCCAAGCATCTGTAACGCTGTCCTCTTGTGCATGCATGCACACACATATCCAAAGAGAGAGAGGGACCACCTTTTTTTGTTGTTGTGCATTTCCACCACCCCTCCCCTCCTTGCTGTGCTCCAGCAGAGCTGCAAGCCCTCCAGGCAGGTCAGGCTGCTATACAAACCCACCTCCATCACCACCCCCTCCCCCTTCACCCATAAATCCTAAGTATGTCAAAACCCTGCTGAAATAAAAGCACTTTGTCATTCTTAGATCTTTACGAGGGGGCTTTGATTAAAACCTGCCAAGCTGGGAGGCAACCTGTGGTGGGGGCACGCTAGAGCACCAGGCTCAGGTTGCCTGCTTTCCCTGCCTCCTGCTTTTGCAACCACCCCTCCCCCCCCCCCCCCCCCCCTCCCCCCCTCCCTCAAAAAGGCTTCACACACTGTACATCTGCTAATTAAATCTGCATAGATGAGAGCCACCGGGTCACCAAGACCATGCCCCAAGGCAGGTACCCACCTGGGCAGGATGGGAGCATTGCTGAACCTCTGCTTCCACAATCTCACCTCTAGCACAATCATCCCTCTTTATATGCCATATCCGGGCTTCGTTAGCATTAATCACCTCTTGATCTTCTGGAGGAGCTTGTTAGGTAGAGAAAGGACATGGGGGTCTGTCTCAGAGCCCTGGGACCAGAGGGTTAGCCTGGCTTCAGGCTCAGGAGGCACAACCCCTGGCAAATCATAGAATCATAGAATTGTAGGGGTTGGAAGGGACCTTGAGAGATCATCGGGTCCAACCCCCCTGCCAAAGCAGGGTCCCTAGGACATTTCACTGAGATAGGCATCCAGATGGGGCTGGAATCTCTCCAGAGAAGGAGACTCCACACGCCCTGGGCAGCCTATTCCAGTGCTCTGTCACCCTCACCGGGAAGAAGTTCTTCCCCATGTTGGTGCGGAACTCCCTGTGCTCCAACTTGAGGCCATTGCCCCTTGTCCTGTCCCCACAGACACTGAAAAGGGGCTGGCTGATTCCCCCTGCATCCCCTGCTTAAGATAATTATAAACATTAATTAGGTCCCCCTTAGTCTTCTCTTCTCAAGGCTGAACAGTCCCAGTCTTCTCAGCCTTTCCTCACAGGGGAGATGCTCCAGGCCCTTTATCATCTTCGTAGCCCTTCTTTGGACTCTCTCCAGGAGATCCCTGTCCTTTTTATACCAGGGAGCCCAGAACTGGACACAACACTCCAGGTGGGGCCTGACCAGGGCAGAGCAGAGGGGGAGGATCACCTCCCTTGACCTTCTGGCCACACTCCTCCGGATGCACCCCAGGAACCCATCACTTAATCTCCTGACACCCCAGCCTCACCATCCAGCAAGGCAGCAGTAAAACTTTCTTTAGTCCCCAAGGATGCCTTTTGAACAAGGTGTGAGCGTTAACAAAAACAGCCCCTCCGGAAAACAACCAAACCAGTCTGTTTTGGTTTCCTTGGTCAGTGCAAGATTCCCTTTGCATTATCCCACCCGGATTAAGCAGAAGCTTAATAAATTCCATCCCCTCCTCCTGATTTGATTTAGATTTCATCTGGCTGCCACCGCAGATGCAGAATAAGCCCAACATGGCATTAGGAGAGGCAGGTTTTGTTTTGCTGTTTGAAAGCCCTCAGTGCAGCCAGAGGCACTCCCAGCAAAGTCCTGGTGATGTGCTCAGAGGATGCTCCAGCGCTGCAGGAACAAATGTTGGTCTGCAAGAAGGAGTTACACCAACTCTGTGGACAAAGTACCATCTTCCATTAAATCAGGAATGTATCAACCCACTAAATTAAGGGAAAATAATTTTTAAAAAAAGCTTAAAAACCAGCTTGCTCAGGTTAGTCCAGGCTGTTTGATGGCTTTGACAGTCATGTCAAGCTGGAAGTCAGCAATTCCATCTTTATTATTATTGGGTTTTAATCCCCTGAGTTATTTCAGGAATGGCAATATCCCCAGCTAACCCTGGGACATTTTCCTTGCTCCTGGGTCAAGGGCACCTTTCCAGGGGCATCCTTCCAACAGGGCTGCAGCCAGAGGGAGGGCAGGGCAGAAAACCCACAGCACTGCTGACACACAAGCACCCACTCCCTTGTGATTAGGAATCCAGTAAAGACAAACAGGGTTCTCCCACACAGATTAAGAAGGGAAGAACAAGAAGAATCCAACAAACTTATGGAAGGACTGTAGTAGAAACCAGAGGCCGTGATGTGCACCTTGGAAAAGTGAAAGGTGAACACACAAATGCCAGCTGAGAAGGTGGAGACTGGGACAAACACATGTATTTTCTTCTTCATGAAGCAGGCTCACTTCTACCTTTGCCCCTTTGCATTGGGTTTATTGCCAACTTTGTTCTATATTGTTCAAAGAGATAAGAGATAACATGGCCCAGCATTGCAGGATGTTCTTGAAGAGGACAAAAACATATATAAAAAACCAAAACAAACCCAAATAACTCCACTTCTGGCTCCCAAGAACTGTTCTGTTTAAAATACAGCATATGAATGGCTAAGCAGCTTACTTTGAAACCTTAAAAAAACCCTAATTTTAACATAGATGGCTTGTGAGAACTGAAGGGTATAGTTTTCCCAAACTTCACCTTTCCCCAAGTACACAGAGCAAAGTACAAGCCCTACCTTAAATGAAGAGGTCATACTAGAGGGCACAATCTGTTTGGTTTTTTTTTTCTTTAACCACTATCAAAAATAACTCCAGAGATAACTTCAAGAGGCTCCTGCAGCAAAACCAGAGCCACTTCCCCTCGCAGCCACAGTGCTGGGATGCTAACAGCATCTCTTTCCAGCTCTGCACCAGAGGAAACAAACTGCTCTCCATTAATTCACACTCAGCGTGCAGTTCTTGGGGCTGAACCGAGTGACCACCACCCGGTTTTGCCCATCCACCAGCATCATCCTGCCCACCACATCAGGCCTGTGGGAGTCACAGGTGGTTATCTGCAGGGATATTTATCTGTGCTGAAGGCCCTTGGTGCAAGCCACCGTGCTCGCTGGGTGCTGGGAAGAGCTGCTGGATGGGTGCTGTCAGCTAAAAGGCATGGAAACACACCACTCCCCCGGGGTGCTCTTCCCTGTGCCTTGCAGCCTTAAAAATCCCTTCTGCCCCACTTGGCAGTGGATTGGGAGAAGAATCTGCTTGGAATGCACTGCAGCAAGGCAGGGGCGAGGCGCTTGGGCAGCAAGGGGAAGAGTTCTCTGCTGAGGGACTTGTGGATCATTAACATTTTCGTTATTATTCACAATATTGAACACCCAGGCAGATGGCAAGCCATAATCCTCCCTTACCCATCCTGCAAGCGAGATTTCCACCCCAGGAGTGATTTCTCCCCTGCCAACAGGCAAGCAGAGCCCATATTTAGGTCAGAGCTCTCTGAGCTGTGCCATGACTCCGGGACGCGCTGACCCCAGCATCTCACCCCAGGCTGGCTTCTCCATTTGCTGCTGGGTACCACTGCCCAGGAAACCTGCACAAGGGTTGGGAGTGGGTGGCAGAGGGTTTCACTGCTTGGTAGAGAGCGGGCAGGGGTGGTCCAATGCTGCAGACCCCTCCATTGCCTAATTTCTGCAGCACCAGCACTAAGTGGGCAAGAGCCCAGCATCCCCAGCATCCCTGGTTGGGCCAGACGACATCTACTAGCAACAAGGACCTGTAGCAGGAAACAACCTGCTTCCTCCTCACCTTAAAAACCCCCAAAAACGCTGAGAGGAGAGGTCATGACTGTTAAATCAGCACTTCAACACACACCAAGGGACACACAGTAGCTCAGCATCACCCTCAAGGGGCAGGGAAAAGATGTTTTACCTGTTTAAAAACAGAAAACCCCCCACATTTAAAGCTACAGAATAAAACCATTAACTTACTGAAAGAGTTAAACACAGAGGGAAAGACAGTGGCAGTCTGCACAAGGGTGAATCATCCCTCACTGTGAAACTGAGCAATTTATGTGTTTCCCCAAGCTGATAGAAAACCAGAGAAACCCAAACAGCTGGGGCCAAAGCAGATCTGCATCCTCTATACCCTGCTTCATACTCCTCATCTTCCTCCTGCTATCCATGCAGAGATGGACCCAGGGCCAAAGCAGACAAATGCACACCCAGACCCAGACAAATGCACACCCAGACCCTACCCTCCATGGAGGCACAGCTCAAATTCTGGGGGCAACAGCTCTGTCCATCCCAGAGGTCAACCACCAACTGCACCAGCTGGATTTAAGCTGGAAGGGCACATGCTTTGCTGGTGTGTTCTAGGTGTGGAGGTTATTTTACTCCCTCACCCCCCTCAAAAAAGAACTGTCACGCTGATGGATGTCTCTGTGTCTACCACCAGCTCTAAATCTGTTCTATTTCCCTTTGCTGAGTTTTCCTCCCCTGCCCAAATTAATTCAGATGATGATTTGCATGAAGTGTCACAGCAGCTGAGCAGTACTCAGCTGCTCGGACAAGCAGCGTCTGCAGCATTTATCCACTGGCTCGTTAGCAGCATTTCTAATGAAGGGAGTGGGGGGGTTGGTGTTTAAAAGGCTTTGTTTCATGGTGGCACCAGCCTTCCCTCACCGACAGCAAAGGTGAAACTGGCACTGAGCTGAGCGGGGTGCAGGTGAGCCCCAACAACAACCGTACCCCCAGTATTTCCACTGCCTTTAATTAAACGCGATTTCCAGGACTAATCAATAGTCTCACACATAGCTAACAGCCAGCTCCTGGTTTTCCCAGCCTCTCCCCTGCCACTTCCACCATGGTGTCTCAGCGATGCTCATTACTGCAGCCCTAATTAAGACTGGCAGGTTCAGTGCCAAGGTCTCGGGCGCACGTGCAGCCCCACTCTCACTGCAGCGATGGGCTGGAACCTCACACCCCTCTTGCAACAACTCGCTGGGTGCTTTGGGATGGCACAAACGCCATTCAGTGCTCACCTGGGTGAACCACAGCCCCCCTCCTGGGCTGGGGAGCGATGCCCTCATGGCTGCGAGACCCAGGTTTGCTCTGGGCAGCGCAACAGCTCTTACATTTCCCCCTTTGCTCCACTACTCTTTGAGAAACAGCAAAGCCAAACTCTGTGCCAGGGCAATCAAGACCTCACCCACCTGCATCCCTGCTAGCAAACCACCTCACTGCAGCTCCAGATGCTACAGAAGGGTTGGGCCTGTTGAACTGGAGCTTGGGACCTCACTGCCCGTCCCCTCCTGCAGCCCTGCCCTTCCAGCCTCGCCTCGAGTTGAGTGCAGGAGCCCTTGGGCTGCTCCAAACCTGCACTAGTGAAGGCTGAGGGCTGGGAGCAGGGCAGGCAAGGATGCAGGCAGGAACCTGACAAAATCACAAGGGTACCAGGCAGGGCTGCCAAAGCCTGGATTTAAAGCACTTACTTCACTGGAGGACTTGCTACAAACTGTCCAGTTCTGGGCTCCTCAGCATCAGAAGGACATGGAGGTCCTGGAGAGAGTGCAGAGAAGGGCAACCAGGCTGGGGAAGGGGCTGGAGGGCAAATCCTCTGAGGAGCAGCTGAGGGAGCTGGGGGGGTTGAGCCTGGAGAAGAGGAGGCTGAGGGGAGACCTGCTCCCCACCTCCCCTGCCCTGCCAGGAGGGTGCAGAGAGGTGGTCGCTGGTCTCTTCAGCCAGGGGACAGGAGATGGGACAAGGGGCAATGGGCTCAAGCTGCCCCAGGGCAGGGTCAGCTCAGCTGGGAGGGCAAAGTTCTTCCCTGCAAGAGCTGTCAGGGCCTGGCCCAGGCTGCCCAGGGAGGGGGCTGAGTCCCCACCCCTGGGTGTGTTTAACAGAGGGGAGATGAGGTGCTCAGGGATCTGGTTTAGCACAGGACAGGAACGGTTGGACTTGATGATCTTAAAGGTCTTTTCCAACCTGCTGATTCTGTCAAACTCTGGCAAACACCTTCCAGAACTCAATACCAAGAGACAGCAGCCCTGTTCTGCTGGGTGGAAGACCTCCCCCCAGGTCCTGTCCCATTGAGCACCTGCAGTAGTGAGACACAGTGAGCTCCGAATTTCTCTGTGAGGCCTGGCTCAGCCCTTCAAGATGCTCAGTGTTTGCTCTGCAAGCTGCTCTCCACCCAGTCTCTGGAGACTCCCAGGTCAAAGGATGCTCTGCACACCCCCAAATCACTGCAGAGGCCCTGGGGAAGCATGAGGAGTCTGGTGCTAAATCCAACCTAGATAATGGTGTGCAGAGCTTCCTAGAAGAGCTGAAGGAACCAGGGCAGCAGTTTGGAGTAGGGGGTGTCAGCACCCCTCTCCCAGGTATCTCCCCTGGGTCTGGTACCCACAGGATGCTCACTCACTCCCCTCCCAACCCAGCTCCTCTAATGCTCATTACTGCCTCAAGTAGATGACTAAAAATTGTCACATTGCACAGGATCAAGAAAAACCAAAAAGTCCTTGACCCAGAATCCAAGGAGGATCAGGATGAGACCCATAATCCCAACTCAGCCATGCAGCCAGGTTTGGGAGTTCTGTTCCAGCAAGGGTTTCCAGGGTTTTACAAGCTTGTTCTTTTGCTTTTTTTAATTAAATACCCCATGCAGCAGTCAAGTGTCCCCATAGCATGACTTCTACCAAACAGCCTGTCATATTACAAAAGTTAAGTTCTTCCAGGCTACCTTCTGCAAATCCCCGTTGATTGGCATTAATTACCCTTCTCTCACCTAATTCTCAATTAATCAAAACCTGGAGCAGTGCTGTGGCATAATCTTGTCTTTGCAGTCCCGTTTTCCACCCGAACTCCAAGCAAGCACCTGGGTGAGCACAGGCTGGATTCAAAACATGCTCAGTATATGCCACGTACTTAATAAAGTAGTTAAAAAATTTATTAATAAAGTAGTTTAAAAATGGCCTTTGGGTTTTAATTAAGTAGTTAAAAATGCCCTTTCAGCCCAGGCTTTCACAGTCCCTTATACAGTAGCCTGGTGATATTTTAAGGAACCTTGTAAGGATGTTTGCCTGCTGCTCACGTGCTCAGCTGTCCTCCCCAGTGGGCCCTGCCATGCCCCAGCCACACCCCCAAAATCAACCTTCACCTGCAGAACAAGCTCTCCATCAGGCTGGATTTTCAACCTCCTTTAGAAAGAAGTAATTAGATTAGTCGACCTGTGGAGTTAATCCACCTCACCTCTCCAGAACTCATGTATTAAAACCCCCTTGGAGCATCAATCCATGCACGCTTGATCCAAAGGGGTTTTGACTTACAGTCATATTTTATGGGGCATTTCTTCAGCCCTTTCCATGCAGAGGGTGTGCTGCAAAGGCCCTGGGCCAATTTTGCATCATTTCCATTGCCAAGCAACGGAGGGAAAACAAATTGATTACCAGGGATTTAAGTGAGCAGCATTTTACCAGTTATAATTAAAAAATTCCAGAAATTGGGTTTGTTAACAAGGAGACATTAGACTCTTGGACAATGGCACCAGTGGTCAGGATGCCAAGCTGCAATAAATGAGTTTAATTAAAATATCTGAAGTGGTGAACAAACTTTCCTACACCTCTGCTTGCTTAGGAATGGGGCGGGCAGAGAAAGGGTGTCAAGGGAAGGACTGCTCTTGCTTTTCCACTTGTTGGGAGTAATCTCAAGGTCTTGGGAAACATGGTTTGTGCCTGAATCACAGAATCATAGGGTTTGGAAGGGACCTCCAGAGATCATCAGGTCCAACCTCCCTGCCAAAGCAGGGTCCCTAGGACAGGGCACACAGGGAGACATCCAGATGGGGCTGGAATCTCTCCAGAGAAGGAGACTCCGCACCCCCTGGGCAGCCTGGCCCAGGGCTCCCTCACCCTCACTATGTAAAAGTTCTTCCCCATGTTGCTGTGGAACTCCCTGTGCTCCAACTTTCAGCCATTGCCCCTTGTCCTGTCCCCACAGACACTGAAAAGGGGCTGGCTAATTCCCTTGCTTTCCATGCTTAAGATAATTATAAACATTAATTAGGTCCCGCCTTAGTCTTCTTCTCTCCAGGCTGAACAGTCCCAGGTCCCTCAGCCTTTCCTCACAGGGGAGATGCTCCAGGCCCTTCAGCATCTCCCTGTCCCTCCTCTGGACTCTCTCCAGGAGATCCCTGGCTGGTTGATCCCAGGGAGCCCAGCACTGGCCACCACACTCCAGGTGGGGCCTGAGCAGGGCAGAGCAGAGGGGGAGGATCCCCTCCTGTGACCTGCTGCCCACACTCCTCCTGATGCCCCCCAGGATCCCATTGTCTCTCTCAGCCCCAGGGCACACTGCTGGCTCATGGCTACCCTGTCACCCACCAGGACCCCCAGGTCCTCCTCCACAGAGCTCTGACTCCACTTCTCCCAGGACCATCCACATGCCAGATCTCCGATGCACACTCCTGTGATGCATTACTCCATATTCATGTACATATTCTGCCTCTTCTCCCCAGGAAGACAAAGACAATAAGCAAAACTCCACAACAGCAAAGCTGAAAGTGGTTCCAAACACAGCTCAGAGGAAACTCAAGCGAAAGGTGGTTTCCTTCTTAATAATTAAATTGGGATGTGCAGTACAGCTAGGCAGTCAGCTACAATGTCTTCCTTACTTCCTCAGAACTTCAGCTGTACAGCTAAAATGCTGAGATTTTGGCTTTCCAGATCTCCCAGCACCACTACCCTGCAGCCTCTTATTTATATCACACAGCAGCTCTCTGGAAAATGACTCCCTAAATCCCATATACAATTTCCTCCAATAAATGTAAAGGAGACAAAACCTTAAATAAGGAAGGACAGACAAGAAAAGATCAGCTCTATCAACCCCTAAATTTTGCATTGCAAGAGATTTGGGAGGCGATGCTGTTAGCAAAGTCATGTTGTGCTTTGTGGGAAGGGCTCAATGAAGGAGATCAAAATATGGAAGACTGGCCAAGTGGAGGGCAACTGCACCCACCTAAGACGAAAATAATAAGTAATAAATAATAATAATTAATAACTGTGGTGGTTTGGCCCTGGCTGGAGACCAGACACCCACCAAAGCCACTCTGTCACTGCCCTTTTCAGCTGGACAGGGGAGAAAATAGCTATTGAGAGGCTCAGGAGTGGAGATAAGGACAGGGAGAGACCATTCCACAATCAGTGTCATGGGCAGAGCAGGCTCAACATGGAATAAAGAAACCCCCATCTAATTTACGACACTGCACACAGAATGAGACTAGAGTTGGATCATGAGAAGTAAAAGGACATCATAAAGCACCTCCCCCTGCTCCTTGCTTTATTCAGGATTCTCCCTTCTTCCCCCCAGCTGTCACAGGGGGAGATGGGGATGGGGGTTTGGGTCAGTTCCTCACCAGTTGTTTTCCTTCTTAGCTGGGGGCAGGGGGTCATTCCTCACCCCCTTCCCCTGCTGCACCATGGGGTCCCACCCACAGCAGACAGTCCTCCACCAACTTCTCCAATGTGAGTCCTTTCCCACGGGGCTTCAGCTCTTCCCCAGCTGCCCCAGCGTGGGTCCTGCCATGGGGTGCAGTCCCTCAGGCCCAGACTGCTCCAGCCTGGTCCCCCATGGGGTCAGAAGGCTGGCAGGAGCTTGCTCCAACACAGGTCACAGCATCTCCTGCATGTCTCCCCCTGCTCCAGCCTGGGGCCTCTCCACAGGCCGCAGGTGGGGTCTGGGCCTTTCCCATGGGCTGCGGGGACACACCCGCTCCACCATGGGTTTCTCCAGGGGCTCAGGGGCATCTTTCTCTCCAGCACCTGGGGTGCCTTCATCCTCTAATGAGGAGACCAGTGCCCACCTCTCTGCACCCTCCTGGCAGGCCAGGGGAGGTGGGGAGAAGGTCTCCCCTCAGCCTCCTCTTCTCCAGCCTCAACACCCCCAGCTCCCTCAGCTGCTCCTCAGAGGATTTGCCCTCCAGCCCCTTCCCCAGCCTGGTTGCCCTTCTCTGCACTCTCTCCAGGACCTCCATGTCCTTCTGATGCTGAGGAGCCCAGAACTGGACCCAGCACTCGAGGTGCAGCCTCCCCAGTGCCCAGACCAGGGGCACAATCCTTCCTAGAAGGAGACGTATTTTCTCATTTAAGCACCTCCCCCCACATTACAGGAGCAGTTATTTATTCCACCCAGGCAGTTCCACACTAGCCCTGGGCACAGGCAGTGCTGAGCAGACAGCAGGTGCAGGATTTTTAGCAGGCAAGACTCATCTCTCGCTCTTCCCATCACCCTGTTGTCCCAGGGACATCCCAGCTATGGGTTTTCCATCCCAGTACACATCCTCCAGCTCAGAATCAAGGGGTCTTGCTCCAAGACCAGGAAATCGAGCTCCCATCCACAGGATGCATTTCCGTTCAGTAAGGATGTGCACTTACACTCACACTCCAGCCAATGCCACTTGCCTTGAAGCCACTTAGTCCCACCACAACAGCTTAAGGACTACACACCTGCTTCAAGGGAAACTACTTAAACATACTCTTTCCAGCCAAAGTGGGGGATGAAAAAAAAAAAAAAAAAAAAGGATTGATAATTAGAAAAAGCATCAAAACAAATGAAAACATACCCCAAAGTTTTAGAGGTTTAAGAGTGCCTAAAGACAAGTCCCAGGGGATGGAGAGCAGCTCACCCGAGTTAGAACAAAACTAACTCAAATCCATCTCTACCAAACATTGCATGGTGACTCTTTTCCCCTCCTTTAGGGAATGACTTCATGCTTCTCTAAGCAGATGAATAAAACAAGGAGGGGGGGGGAAAGAAACTGAAGGAACATCCCATTATCCCAGTTTATTTCTGTGTGAAAGCAAAGCTTTTGCAAACTGTGCTGCCAGCTCCCAGCTCATAACATACACACTTCTGCCTTTCCTGCACAAAAGGCTCAGTCCCAAAACCTGAGCTCCTGCAAACCCCCACAGGCCATGGGCTGCACAGGAACACCTGAACTCAGGAACACCAGTGCATGCAGCAGTGACTGGGGACCCTGCTTAGAAGGGAATGGTGTATGAACCTCAAAAAAGCAGAGAGATGCAGAACTGAAGCTGCGTGTGTCCCTCCACAGCTGCTGTTTCTTCCAGTTGCCCACCCATTCATCTCCACCTTGGGCTAGAAGGTCTTACTCCCCTGTTCCACACTAATAAGAAACTGCAGTCTGTTGCAAACTTTCAAAAAGTGTTTTCAGGGGGAAAAAAAAAAAAAAAAAAAATCACCATTTGGATCAGCAGGCCAGACATCTTTTCTAGCCACCCAACCTGTGAGGTACGTACTGACGTGTCAGTCCTGGAAATGCCAAACTGCAGAGTCTGGGGCTGCCCACACGCAGTCGTGGGGTGCCAGGAATGGTCCCTCCTCTCCAGCCTTCTCAAACCTCATGTGGAGATCTAACAGAGGCCCATCTGCCTAAAGGTTGACATGCAACAAGTCCACATTTCTATTTCAGAAGCCATTTCCAAAGCCTGTAGCATCCCCATGTTGCTTAATAAGACATGCTACGATTTCTGAAGCAATTAGTCTTTGAAACCCCATTGCCTTTCACAGCATGGTTTACCCAGACCAGCTCCCTCCCAGCAGCTAACAGCAAAACAAGCTGCTGCCAGACAAACTCTTGCAGCCAACAGGCTGCAAGAAGAGATCAGGCTCATTCACCTCCTCAACAGCAACGTAAAATACACAGAAATCTCTCCATGTTACGTCCTTCACAAGCACTTCTTGTTGAGCCATGGCTGGTGAGGTGCCCACCAGCATCTTCAAGTGCATGCCACATCCAGCCTGTCGCCTCTGTCCAAATTTCTGGATGAAGGCTCTTCATCCCATGAAGTTCTTGGCATAAATGTAGACATTCAGTGGTTGAGTCAGAAGCAATCACACCAAAATGAAAATCACAACCAGTGCTCAGGGCATGCAACACAGTGCACTGGGCTGTTGTGTTTCTCTCCTCAGCCTATGACACTTCTTGGGTATAACTTTAGCAGGAGTTTTCTTCAACAGCTGAAACCTTGAGCCCTGAAGTTCTGTTCCCCCATGTACTGGGTGCTAAATGCTGCCCAAGCTCTGGAGCATTAAGCAAATGCCAGCGCAGGAGGTGACCTTGCAGGGGATTTGGTGTCATTTGGAAGCACAAGCACCTGGCAGCGCTGGACAAGGGACCACACAGCTCCATGGGCATCAGCTGCATGACCAGGAGTGGGAAGGTGCTCAGGAGAGATCCCATCAAGGCATGATGTATTTTTGGTGCCCATAAGAAAATGATATGCAGGTGCCTTTTGGGGGGACCAGGAGAGAGTCCTCTTCTATGTATGCCAAGCATACATGGTGAATAATTACAGTCAATTAGCCCAAGCCAAACATGATCCACAGAGCTGAATCCCCAGAGTCTAAGAGAGTGAGAACTCCCAGAGCATCCTTAGCACAGCTTCACACTCCAACTGCAAAGTTTCACAGTATTTTAACCTCCAACTTGCACAGTTACAGGCACTTTGAAACTCTCTGCCCCAAGTCAAGCCAGTTTCAGACGTACAACTGTAGATCCCACCTGTGAATGGCACCTCATGCTGTGATCCCATCACCCAGCCCACCCAAAAGCAAAGTCCTGTTAGTGACAAATCAGCATCAAGCACAACCATGGGATTAAACTGAAACTCATGCCCTGAACCTCAGTTATTCTCCATACATGTCAAACGAGGTGGCTGGGGAGACAAGGGTCAGCTCTCTTCTACCACCCACCCCACATGGAAGCCATGCTTTCCCAGGTGACCTCAGAAATAACCCATGTGTTACTGCACTTTGAGCACAATTACAAGCCTTACTCAAGCAACACATGTTTAAAGGGGAATTTCAGCTTAACCCAGGGCAGCCCTTCAGTAGAAATGCTGAGAAAAAGATTGTTGTGTTTATATATAAACACAGCATGAGTGTGTGTATATATATATATATATACACAAATATATATGTAAATATATGAATAAACATATCTATATGTATTTATAAAACAAAGTCATGAGAGTAGGGAATCAGAATTTGTAGTAGATCTTTCATCAGCTTACCAGGACAGAAAAGCCATAATTCAAGCTTCCAGCTTTTCAGCCCACCTCAGGAGGGCAGGCTGAGTTTGAGGACAATCAGAGGGGATGGTGGCATCACCAATGTAGCACCAATAACCCAAAGCATATGGGGAAACTGCAGAGTTAGCCAAAGCTCAGGCAAACAGATGAAAGGGGTTTCTACCACATCCCATGCTTGTCCACTTGGGTCAACTCCCTCTTCTCTCCCACAATCCCTTAAAGCCCCTAAGGTGTCTCCAAGATCTGTTTCCCCAGATGTTTGAGAACACCAGATGTGATTCTCAAGCTTTCACAATTATCGCTAGACCTTGTTTCCAAGAGTTATATTCCAACTTTGGGTATGTGAAGTTTAAAGCAAAAACATTAAGTCACTGGTTTGAGGTTGTAAGTCACTGAGATCCAGTTTTCACCAAAAGAGTCATGTCCTTGCTCCTTTTCCTCAGGGCATATTGAGATAAGCACTGCACAGGTGCTTTCCAAACTTAAGACCACGGCCACCCTCTCCACCTCCTCCACCCACAGCCAAGCAGACTGCCTAAGACCAACCATTCTTTGCCACCAGTTCAGTTTTCCTCCTCCCAAAGGCACCTCCAACCTTGGTGCTCCCTGATAAAGCACCTTTCCCTGCCAGGACAGCAGGGAGCCCTTACCAGAGCATCGTTCAAGCTAACACCAAAGCACAGCCTCCTCCTTCCCCGCTATGGTGGAGATGAGACCCACTTTCAGTACAAAAATGTACCACTCAGAAATACTTCACTAAGAGCAGAGACTCTGATGAGAGAGGAGCAGGTCCTATCAGAGCATCAGCGAGATGGATCCTAGAGCAGAAATGTAAATATTTGCTTTCCCCTCCTCTCCCCTGTCCTCCCTGTGTTGTATTTGCCAAAGAGAGTCACTTCCAGATGCCACACTAAAGGATGTCCCCAGCAGTGACAGCCACCTGCCAAGTAACCCTGCAGAGCAAAACCAGCTCAGCCTGATGTCCTGGGGATGTGCCAGCCACCTTCTCTTGCTTTTCCTTGATGCTTTCAACCACTCCCCTATGGAGGAGCACAGAAGTCCCTGCATTTCCATGCTCCCTCCGCCACTGGCATTTCCAGCCATGGGAACATGGACCTGAGCTCCAGCCTAATGCATTTTGGGCAAGACACCCCAGCTGAAAGCCAGTGCTGCCCAAGCCTTTGCAAGGTCTGCAAAGGCAGCACTGAGAGCCACAGTGGTGCACGGGCAGGTGACAACGTGGCTGTCACCGATGGGCACAGCGTGGCCACACGCTCAGCTCATTTTGGCTGCCAGCACTGACTTGCCAGTGAGAAACCCCAAGGGACTGCTTTTCACAACAGCTCTTTTCATAGCAAAGCAGCTTAACCTGTTTAAAGGGTATTTTAGCCTGCTCTGAGAGGAGGTTTTCCCTCCTTTGGCTACAACCAAAGCACTATCAAAAGACTGAGCTCTGTTTGAAAATAAACAACCCAACCTCAGCATCTCCCACCACCTGCTTCCAGCCAGAGACACTGGGTGGGAGAGCTCACGAGCTGGGATTTCCCTGCTCCTCTGACACTCCTTGAAGTCCTGTCAGGATTTGCATGCCACAGAGAAAACCCACGTTGCATTCTGCACCAGCACTGGGAAAACCAAGTTGCAAGTCTCTATTAGGAAATAAAAGGGTAGGAGCTGCACTGCTAGCTAGACAGACTACTGCAGTTAAGGTTTGTTAGCACTCCTAATGCCCAGAAAATCCCCCCAAATTGGGGAGTTTTACGAGGATGTGGAAAGGATGTGCAGCAGAAGTAGGAATCATCAACTGCTAACCCCATACAGAGGAGCTCAGGGGTCCCTAATGTGGGGGTTCAACAGCATCCTCAGAGACAGGGGAGACCCACAGCAAGGCTCGTGCTGGTGGGGAAGATGCTGCTCCAGCATGCAGCCACAGGATCATCACCAGCAGCATCTGCCTGTCAAAGGGACACCTGAATCCTGGAGACCTTTCCAGATTTCACATGTCGTGTCATCCCTGCTTACACCCAACGCTAAAGGCCCCAGCCATGTCCTCACACCTCTCTGGTGTGAGATACCCACATCCAGTGCTGATGGGATGAAGGAGACCCTGTTTGCCCCCTTCACTGCAGGTTTACTGTGGGAGCACAAGATCTACGCATGCTTCTCTGGTAGCTCCAGCTTTTCTTAAACTCCCACTGGAAATTAAGGATGAGAAACGCCAAGCCTCCATCCTCAACTGGTCTGCTTTCATAGAACAACTTAAACATCCTCAGTACAACGCAGCATTGAAAGCAAATCCCTTGGATGGATGCTGTGACTCCCAAAAGGCTCCTCCAGGAGGAATCACAGGCGCTGGACAGCTGTGTTAACCCAGCAGCCAACTTTTAAAGCGGGTATAAATTGTGTATAAAACCCATAAGAGACAGGGGTTGGTGCTGATCATGGGGTTAAAGCAGCGAAGGCAGATGCAGCCAGGGCCCCTTCCACCTCTGGGGGTGTTTCAAAAGCTAGTTGGCTTTCAAATGACATGCCAAGGCTCAGATCTGTGCTCATCTCCAGCATGTCCAGCTGCAGGGCTGGCTCTCTGGGGCCTTGGCCACTGTGTTTTGCTCTGCCCAGACTTGCTAAATGGCACACGTTTTGTGTGAGCGGGAGCAGCGGAGCCAAGTCCTTCCAAAACGGCCTCTTCCCTTCCAGACAAATTAACTGAACTGAAGTTCAGCCTCCCTGCAGGACAGGTTTGTCCAGATCCCAGATGAATTTTAGCTCTTCCCAACTTCCCAGCTGCTTCCCGGGGCACAGGAGAGCCAGCAGGCAGGCATCAGCATCACCAGTGCTTACAGAAGCAGCAAGCCCACCTTCCTGCCCAACTGGGTACCACTGCTCCTGAGTCACCCAGTGGTCACACGAGCTCTCAGCATCCTGCACGGCTTCAGACAGGGCTTCAACATCCCCTACTAATGCTCCAGAAACTCCACCTGAGCATTCCATGATGCACAGTCACAGAATCACAAAATCACAGGGGTTGGAAGGGACCTCCAGAGCTCATTGGGTCCAACCCCCTGCCAAAGCAGGGTCCCTAGGACAGGTCACACAAGGAGGCATCCAGACAGGGCTGGAATATCTCCAGAGAAGGAGACTCCACACCCGCCCTGGGCAGCCTGTCCCAGGGCTCCCTCACCCTCACCAGGGAGAAGTTCTTCCACATATTGGTGAGGAACAACCTGTGCTCCAACTTGAGGCCATCGCCCCTTGTCCTGTCCCCACAGACACTGAAAAGGGTCTGGCCATTTCCCCCTGCATTCCATACTTAAGATATTTATAAACATTAATAAGGTTCCCCCTTAGTCTTCTTTTCTGCAGGCTGAACAGCCCAGCTCACTCAGCCTTTCCTCACAGGGGAGATGCTCCAGGCCCTCCAGCATCTCCCTAGCCTCCTCTGGACTCTCTCCAGGAGATGCTGGTCTTTTTTATACCAGGGAGTCCAGAACTATGGTAGTCTGAAGTTCAAAGCCCCTGTGACCAACCCACCAAGCACCCAGAGGTAGGCACAGAGGAAAGGGATTTATCTAGATGAGCACCAGGGCCGCACATCTTCCCGCAATCACAGTAACAGCATGTGAAAGCAGCATTTACCAACAGAGGTGCTGCCAAAAAACGGTCTGTCTACTGGTTTCAGAGTTTAAAGGCAGAAGCTGCAAGACTCTGACCTGAGAGAGGGAATCAGCTGCTTGGCAAGGATGCTTGAAACTTGTAACGAGGCTCTTAAAATATGAGAATTTGGGGAGAATGAGAGTGTTGTGGGTTGGTTTGGTTTTTTTTTTTTATCAACCATGGGAGAAGAGCAGCGGAGTCCACTGCCACAGGCAAAAACAGAGCATTAAAAAACACCTACAGCTGAATGACCATTCAAAAGGTGGTTTTCAGAAATATAAGTAAAAGGTTGAACACTTGGATCCCCGTCCAGAAAGCAGAAGGGGTTCGGGCACACCCCTAGGATGGAGTTTTCCCCCCAAGACACTACCCAGGCAGAACAGAGCATCTTCCCCCTGTCCCCTGGGCTCCTGCATTGCTCCGCCACGTTGGACACTCACACCAGCACAGCGCATTGCAAGACCCAGCCAGAGTTCAGCTCCAGTAGGAAATTAAGATAGAAGCGTCGCTGCTACAGTCTGGAAGGAGCACAAAGCTATTTTTAAATCAGGGGTTATGAGAAGTTTTAAGCAGACTGCGTCGGTTTCTCTCAGCTCACACGGCTGCGAAGAGGGAGCCCTGCACAAAGGAACAGCCTCAACAAGTTGCCTGACAGAACCTGCAGCGCAGAAGGTGACTGCATGGAGACTGCTTGCTTTGGTTGTCTTTGAAGAAAAAGTTTATGTACAGCAGATTCAAGCACCAGGTTTGGCTTTCTCACAGTTTTGCAACGTCACTGCACTACGCCTCTGTGTTTTCTGCTGCTGCTTTAGCCAGAAGCCAAAGGCGAGGGATGAACCACATGTAATATTCCTGGTGCAAAGAAAACACATGGATATGGATTCACAGGTTAATATTCTTCTGTTGTTATGTGCTTAGGATGGACCTCAAGGGCCAGACACCTTCCTCAGCTGGGACACTCACACCAGGTTCCCCATCCCCAGCCAACACTGGTCACCAAGAGTGACCACATCATGCTGGAGCACGGCTCCCCAACATGCTCCATCACAACACCTCCCCCTGTACCCCAGGAAATATCCCACAAAAAGCAAACCCATCCTGAACCAGGGAAAGGGTCAGCTTGATAAAAGGAAATTTAGAAATTAGTTATTTCTCTCCTGTGAACGCTTCTCCCTTCCCCACCGTGTAGCACAACCTCTGTTGTCTGAAAAGCCTTTATCTGAAAGTGGGTCATGTCTCCTGGCATTACTAAATCTTCCCAAATTTCCCCTGATTAGTCAAACGCGATATCCTCTCTGACATCTGAGTGATTGAGGTAGTGTGTAATGCCATTTTTCCCCTGAATGAGCCACATCAAAGAGGGTTATGAGCCGAGAGACAGCGCACCGGATAAAATAGTCACCAGCAGATTGTCCCCAAAATATTACCAGGGAAATCTGAGTTGTTTTGTTGGAAGGTTTTTCCTTCAGACACGTTTAGCCTTTAATACTGAATGTGGAGAGACAAGAGGGGTGAAACCTCACTAACTCATGGGCTGCAGGGACACTTCTGCACACTGAAGTGCTGGGGATTTTCTATTAGCCACAACACCCAGTCAGCTCTTCACACAGGGACTCCAAAAACCGCTGTGCTGGAGATTAGTGACAGCCTAAATTTGAGTAATACCTTGCAAATGAGCGGATATTAAAGCAGAGTCTGAGACTAAAAAAAAAAAAGGGGCGGGGGGGAAGAAGTAATCTTACTACTCAAAAAATAAAACATTATTTAAAGTTGGGATATAACAGGGTGTAATAGCTCAGACACCATTTATGTTCACGGGGTTCAAGTATGATCCTTTGGGACAGGGATGCCACGACCCTGGGAGGATGCTCAGCCGTGACAAGTGCTGCCCCAGGAACGGGAGTTGGGGGCTGAGCTCCCTCACTGCAGGGAAAGAGTTGGAGCTCCAAAGTACTTTCCAGGTCAGCTATTAGATGAGATCTGGGCAAAGTTTAGCAAGTAACAGCAGGGCTTGCATTCTGCTGATTTACTTCACGTGACCTTCTGGTGCTCAAACTTTGTACCAGAGCAAAGATGGCCAGAGACAACACCTTTTTCAGTCAAACATTAAATAATTTAAATTAAAAAAGAGAGAAAAAGGAAACAGTGAAAGCTTGGAGAGCCTACAGACTTTCTGGAGACCCTACAGACGTTTTGGCACTGCAAAACAGATTGTTTTATTTCTGAGGGCAGAATAGAGAATGGAATTTTATTCTTTTTTTACATGTGGATTCCCACACCTCACCATTCCTCAGACAGAAAGAAGGGCCCTAGGGAGGCTGCACTGGGGTGAGATCAGCAGTTTTTCTGCCTGATGATGCAGTTTGGGATGCAAACGCTGGTGCGACAGTGCTTGGGGAGCTCGCCTGCATCTCACTCTCCGGGGGCTGCAAGGAACTGCGCCGCCTGAAGCAGCCTCATCCATCCCATCCTCTCCAGCACAGAGTGCTGAGGGCAGAAACACAAATTCAAGCACGTTTTGTTCCCAAAGTTGGTTTAGCCCCACCCTGACAGCCAAGGAAATGGATGTTTCAGGTCTCTCAAAGCTGGGCAGCACTGTCTGTCTCCTTCTGGCATCACAGGGTCAGTCCCCACGCTCCCATGCCCAGGCAGGGATTTCCCTTAAATAAGCCACTGCGTGCACAGCCGTCACTCACTGAAACCACAGTAGGGAGAGGAAAGCATGAAAAGGATGAAGATTAGCTCCGACAGCCTTGACTCCGAGTTTATTTTGGCACGGCGAGAGCACACGAGGCTTCAAAGCAGCTCCCAGAGAGCGGGCGGGAGGTTGGGCAGCAGAAACCACCCCGGGGCAGCAGCAGCCCCCAGCTGCACCCACTGCACCAGCCCTTTAACCCTCAACATCCTTATTTCCCAAAATTCAGATTTACACACTTAACACACCCAGCTCCTTCTTTTTTTTTCCCCTCTCCCCCCCCTTCTTTTTCCTTTTTTTTTAAAAAGGAATTATTGTATTTAGGAGCTCTGTCTCCATCCCACATGACAGATGAAGCAGAAGCATTTGTCTCGCCACCCTGCACAGGGAGAAACAGGTTCTCACCTCGCTGGGGCAAGGTCCACACAACAGCGAAGACCTGAGAAAGGGAAATGGAAAAAAACTCAACAAGCAGAGAGAAGCAGAGCTGAGATTTCAAGCCTGGTATTTCTAAACTCTACAGAAAACAAAGCAAAAACCTTCTTGTCTTTCTAGCCAGGATCTCTGTAACTCCCAGGGCCATGAAGCATGTGCTGTAGGCCCACCTCAAAAGCACAGTCACTCACCCAAGTACCTGGGTCCCCCATCAACCATCCAGTCATTTACAAAGCATCCCCAGCCACACTTCGGCATGTTATGGCCAGACAGGAGAGGAGAAGTGTATTGCATCTCTGCAACGCTGGGATCTGGGGCAGAAAACCCCAATATTTGGAGCAGGGAAGTCTTTGCAGACACTCCCGAGGCCAGCTCTCCACCAGTCACAGAATCACAGAATCGCAGGTGTTGGAAGGGACCTCCAGAGATCATCAGGTCCAACCCCCTGCCAAAGCAGGGTCCCTAGGACAGGGCACACAGGTCGGTGTCCAGATGAGTCTTGAGTATCTCCAGAGAAGGAGACCCCACAACCCCCCTGGGCAGCCTATTCCAGTCCCCAGGTATTCACACCCTGTGCAGACACAGCTTCCAGTAGAGTTTTGTAGTGGTGTTAGAGGTCTTGCTTCAGACAAAATAAGCCTGGTTGGTACCATCAGGTGGTAGTGCAGGTGTTCATGGTCTATCCTAGCAGAGAAGTAGCTGCTTACAAGGCCAGGGGGAGACAGGAAAGCAAGGGGACAGCAGAGTGACACCAGTAACTGCCCAAGCACCGTATTGGTGGCACTTGGTCCTCAATTTTCTTTGTTACTTTATTTCTGACCACTGAATGTGGTGAAGGTAGGCAGAAATGGGCAGTTTGTGACTGTAGAAATAGCTGGTGACACCCACACCGGTATTCACACATCCACCTCCTGTTGAGGCCTGCCTGGGTCTAGAGCAGGCCCTGCTTCCCTGTACCTCCACTTTGTCTCTAGAACAGGACACACGGCCCTACCAGGGGATGTGGGGCCAAGTCAAGACCAGAATAGTCTGGTAGTACCATAGGAATGTCACCTCCAGCTCTCCACCTCCACCCTGCCAGGAGATGAAGTCCTTGACTGAGACTCACACTGTCCCCACATTGGTGAGGACTGCTCCTCTCTCCCAGCTGGACATCACGCTCACTGCCCAAAAAACAGCAATACCTACAAGTGCCTGTATTATCTGAGCTCAAAGTAATTAAGAAGCGTAAATCCCCAAGGGAGTTCCTCAGCTTAATTACACTGAAATTTACAGCTCCCATCATCTTGGTATCTCTGCATCCACTTGCTGCCTTGAGATACGCTTACGATGACTCTCTGGTCGCTTGGGGCATAGCAGCAAGGACTGGCTTCACAGCAGGCACGTGGATCAGATTTTTTAAAAAATTTTTAATTATTTTTCTTTTTTTTAAAACATCATTTGACACCCATTCCCTCAGACACAAGTCAGCAGCCTCGGCTGCCTGCTCACATCCAGCTTTGCTTGGGGATTTGGCAGCTGGATGTTTGCCTGAGCCACCTGAAATGGTCCCCCAGGGGTCTTTCACATGAAACCAAACATTCCCACCACTATCCCCATGATTTTTAAAAGCCATCTTTAAGTGTATTACGGGTCTTCTTTTCTTTGAAGAGCAGTGACTCGCAAGGCCAACTCCCCGAGACGTAACATGTCATTTCAGTAACTACTGCCCATGATTCACCCACAACACATCCTGCTCCCCACAGCCCTGTAAATGGTGGTTAGCACATCCTACCAGCACCTTGCACCTCAGCAGAGCTATTGTGAGGCAGTTTGGGTGATGACTCAGAGGAAGGGTGAGCGTACAGATTAGCTGGGTTCAAGTGCCAGCACTGCACCTCAGTGGAGCCACCAAGTGAAACGTACCCCTCCACAGAGCCAGCCAGCCCAATGGGGTTCAACAGGATGGGAAGCAGTCATGAGCAGAAAGGGCTGGTCAAGCACGGAGAAGACTTCACCATGTTCTCATAGAACGAGCTAAGCCAGAGGCAAACGGGCTTGCTGGCAGAAGGATGGATGAGAGCCAAGGGGAACATCAAAAAGGCAGGTTGGACACAGCTCACACGTCCTGTCAAGGAGCTGGGCCATGTTAGCACTAAGCACCAGGAGCACACAAACACCAGGCACACAGACAATACAAAACCACCCCGATGGTACCACTACCAACACCACTACAGGAAGATGAAATACAGGCTGAAAGAGGCGATGGCCCTGCCTTCAGGAGGAGATGACCCACCACCTACCCCGCACCAAAAATGGAGCTGAGGAGGTCAGCCAGACATGTTAACATGGTCTCATTGCCACAGCAGGGTCCAACTGCCCCACCAGCACCACTGGCTTCATACCAGTGAGCACAGGGAACTATAACTAAACACACTGCTCACGAAGGAGAAATGTTTTGGTTTGGTTGGTTTTAATCAGATGAGCTTTAGTTAAGAGTGGTGAAGGATGGTGGAGGAGCTGTGGCACCATCCCACCGCCCTGCACCAAGCAGTGGGTCTGGGGCTGTACCCTGCAATTAGGGTTTTCCATCCCATATAGTCCCACTTTGTAAAGGCGTGCGGCCTGTCGCTCTCGCAGCCCTGCAGCCAGGCCGCCCTTCAGCCTGCTCCCATGACTGGAAGGTTCAATAAGCTGGAGAAGACAGGGTGTGGACAAACCAGGGACAAAAGGAGAGCACAGTGGAAGAAAAGGACACCTTCCCTGCCCAAGGGTTTTCCCAGTAGGGACGCTTCTCCAGGTATCCTCTGGATACTGCAGCAAAGGCAAAGAGCAGGAATACCAAATCCTATACAGCCTCATCAGCAAAGCTGACGAGTTTACCATGACCTGGGCATCATGAAGATTGTTCAAATGAGGAAGGCCACATGAAACCCACCACCCTCAACCCCGCCATCCACCCCATCCCCACCACCACCATCTCCAGATAGGTCTCTGCTCATTTCTGGAGGACCAAGCTAAGCCAAAACCCAACCCAACCCCACAAGATGTGTCTTGCAACTGGCCACAGGCATATGTGGGCAACTGCTCTACACAACTAACTCAGCAAAGCTGCAAAATAAAATTCCCTGTTAAACTCCTCACTAAAATGTTCTGAAAACATTTCCGGCGCCTGCCAAAACTTGGGGTCTTGCTGCAATAAACACCGTCCTGGCCTGAACTGCAGCCCGTGCTGACACTCTTTTAACCACTGCAAAAGGCCTCTGTTTGCAGAACAGGTCAAAGAGCAGAGAATAACACCACAAAAAACCCGACTCAGGACTTCACCTATGCTACCTGCTATTTATTACACCACCGACTAACTCGGAAGGTCCAAAGTCCACCCTCACACTAAAGTTAGGCTTCTCCTGTGGTTTCCTCCCCGGACAACTTACACAGTAAGGGTACGCAACATTTTTTTTTGTCCAGAGCTACAAACCCATTGGTGTGTAAACCAGAAGCCCAGCTCACCCAGAAGGGCACTGCGCTACAGCAAACCGAGCCCAACTTCAAATATAAACATGAATGAAAGCATGCATCACCTTCTTTCTGGGTCAGCAGAAGGGATGCCCACATCCACATTCAGGGTCATAATTTTCTCTACCTGGTTATTGGCAGCAAAGGAGAGTAACGAAGCAAAAATCCTCCCTCCTAATTACATTCCTCAACAGTAGCCAGGCTGCCTGTGACAAATAACCCCCAGTAACACTCCATCCTCAGGGCAGGAAAGGGGTAGGACCAGCTGGCTCCATCCCATCAGAACCAGCACAAGCCACTGTGCTGCCTCAGCCCCCAGACCTGTTGCTGTCCCCAGGTTCCCATCCTGCACCCTGGAGTCAACCCATCACTGAGCTACAGCTTGGGCTTGTGTGCATCAGCGTTCCCCACCACTCCCATCCCCAACCCCAACGGCAACTTCACATCCTTAAAGCAGTATCAGGGCAGGAATTCTTAAAAATATTTTTAAAACAAGTCAAGTTGGCTAATCCCAAGCAGCAAGAGGGCATGAAGCTGGAACCCAGCTAATTAAGCCCTGCCAGAGTCATTCCCAGGACTGTGCCAGGCTCTCTTGTCTAACCCCAGGACAGATGCTGTTACAGGATCCACTGAAATGAACTAATGCACAGACAGAAAATGCAGTTATTCTGGCAGCCCCCCCATGACAGGACACACATTTGCCCAGCTCCGTCAGAGCACAGGACAAACTCGGTCCACCTCCTGCCTCACCTACCCTGCACCTACTCAAGGCCACACAACCAGAGGGCCGAACAGCATCTGAAGCTCCAGGTTTGTCCCTGCTTTTCTCTCCTCTGTGCCATCCCAGGAAAGCCGAGGAGGTCCCCAAGCAGCTGCAGAGGTGGTCATGACCTTGGCATGGTCCCCAGCTGCAGGGAGCTGGCTGGAGATACCGCATTTTACATTTCAATGATTCCCCCTCTGCGACCACAGCTGATAACAAGGCAGGACCGTGAGGAAACCAGGGATGCTGGGGGATCCAGCTCCTTCAGCAAGACAGCTCCAGCTTTAATCAAAAACCCCACCGTGGCCTCCAAGCCGCCCTGGTATTTTGCATCAAAAGACACATTCCCATAATATATTAAAAAAAAACAAAAACCGAAAAAGAAAAAGCCCAAACCTTCAGGAATAACCCGCTTTTCCTAACAGCAGCTACAAATGGCAGAGGTGGGAGTTCAGAAGCTCTGCAGCAAAGGTCCCAAGGATGCCCTGCAACTGAATCCCAAACTTTCCCTGTCCTCAGCTTTCATTCATGGATTTATTTTTTTTCTACAGGGCATGCAGAAAATTGTCTCTGCTCCTTCCCAGGGGCTTCTCAACCCCAAACCAAACACACAGGCACCCACTGGGGATGAATCCTCCCCAAGCCTTGAAGGATAAATCATTTTCAGAAGGGTTTCATGCCAGTTTATTGACTCAATCAGCGTGCGATCACACTGGCAATATTGGCTCTTTGCAGAGTTTCTCCCCAGGGTCAGAAACCACCAATTCATTCCAGCTACTTTATTTAATACAGGGAGTTTAAGTGAAACCCAGAGAGTTTTCTGCACCCAGCACTAGCCAACAGAAGAGGGTTTTTTAATGCATTAAGTTCTATCATCTATTAAAAATTACTTGGCAAATAACAGTCGCTTTGCAGGATGGGAGGGTAAAAATGTTTTAAAAAAGAAGTAAGAAAGGAACACTCATCCAGAGCTTGCAGCCCTTCTGAGGAGCGTATCTCGAGCTGCACAACACCCCAGGAGCAGAAAGGCACGGCTTATTTCCTAGCCTGGCAGAAGCACTATTTTGCATGAGGTTCAGAGGCTACGCTCCAAATTAACAACTAGCATATTTTAAGAAGTACCTTGAAGAGAGCAGAACATCCAGGAGCCGAAGCAATTACGTTTGTTTTAGCAACATGAAAAAGCTTCACCTCGCAGTAACAAAGGCCAGCCATGCAAACAAGTCTCATCTCCTCAGATCAAACCGTTGCTGGAGATGGCATCTTCCAAGGAGGGGAACTGTCCTCCCTCCATCCTGCGCAGCACCCAGCCCGGAGCAGGGGAGCAGCCCCGTTACCTCATTACAGAGCGGTGCTGGCATCTGCGCAGGCTTACAGCGATTGGACTGCAGTTACCTCGGCTGTAGTTTAGCTACATCAGCAACAGGTTTCTTTGGAGGCCTGCTTCAGGTAAGTAGGGTCTGAGAAACACCCCCTGCCCAGCTGGGACCACAACGCTACGGCTTGGCACACCCCACCGCTGCCGTGCTCCCCGGGGACACGGCAGGAGCAGAACCAGCCTGGGCAGCCTCAGAAAGAGGTTTGCAGGGGGTGGTTGGGTGATGCACAGGTGAGGTGATGCTCCAGCACTCCTCCATCTTGAACAGGGTTGGGCGTTTGGGTTTTTTTGCAAGAGGGAATTCTCAATTGCCAGCCCCTTTCCTGGCACACGCTGGTGCCAGGGGCTCCGGGACCACGCCTGTCCCCTGTACCATACAGCTCCCATGCTGCTAGGATGCAAGTCATCCTAAATTCATCTTTGGTGTTATGACAAAACAAAATCCACAGCCAGGTAATCCCAAAGTCCTCCAGGACGGCATCGGGAGCACAGCAGCATTGTCATGGTCTCCCCATAACCATTCACCCCAAGTAGAGCCCAGCGTGCTTGAAGGTTGATGCAGTTTGGGAACTGCTCACGTGCTCATAATTAGGCACCGCTGTTAATTACCTGGTTTGATGGGGGCTATTAAATGCCAGTCATCCCTGCTCTTAAAGGAGCAAAGGGGAGGCATCTCATGAAGGTGGCCTCCACCAGCAACTGGTGTTTCCAGGATGGGTTCCCCTCCAGCCTCAGTGCCCCTCAGGACGCTGCTGAGTCTGACATGGAGAATCCATCAGCTTGGCTTAACAAGCACGCACTTAAACGCCAAGAAAACACGACGTGTCCCACAAGGTCCCAGGAGATCTTATGCAGGCATCATGTGGAAGCCAGGGGCTCCCTACACAACACAGAGCAGCTGCTGTTGCAGCCCAGCAGGATGAGAGGTGAGAGGACCTGTCCAGTCCCACTCAGCTGCTCCCAAGAGGCTCTCCAGCAGTTCCTCCCCTCAGGACTCAAGCAGGAGGAGCAAGGACTGTGAGGGAGGAACCGCGGCAACCACGCTAACGCAACACCGCACACCAGATCAATAGGCTCTCAGCAAGGCAGCTGTATTGATTCCAAAAAGCCAGATCATCCACCTTGCCTCAAAAAGCCTCCTCCCCATCCTCCTGACAAGGTGATCCAGGAGGCCCCACCTCTGTGCTTGGGAAGTCCCCTCCTGCTTCCTAACACCCCTCTGAAGCTCTCCTGCTCTTTCCCCCTCCCTTCCTCTGCTCACACCTAGTTGCTCTGCAAGAGCATCTTCCATCAGCGGCACACAGCCCATGCACCAACACCCGACAGCCCGTGGTAGCTGTCCTCTCCCCATCACACTCTGGGAAGCTGCTGTTGCTGCCTCGGAGTTACAAGCGCCCAGCGGGGTTACAGGCCACAGGCTGGGACACCCGCATCCCCACAGGGGTGACGTGCAAGCGGGCACCCAGACCCTCCTCAACACCTTCCCACAGCGGGATAGAGGGCAGCTCACCCGCTTTGCCTCAGGGACCTCCATCAGCAACTCGCACCCCCAGGATCAGCATCTCAGGGCTGTTGGGCTGGGCGTGGGGGTTTTTTAAAGCCTTCTCTGTCCTTTTCCTTAGGCACTCAAAGTCACTCCCAGGAAACCTTTTCCTGCTGCTTCAAAGCTCAGCGTCAGCCCCATACAGGAGGCAACCCAGCAGGACAGTCCTGAATTTCACAAGGCCAGCGCTCAGCGCACCAGATGACCCAAAATGGGTTCACCCCATGATCTGTGGCCCCACCACCTACCCACCACACTACCCACATCCCTAAAACATCCCCGCAAAGGCAGCTGGACACCAGTAGAAGGGCCAGCACAGGAGCAACAGCTCTCATGAATCATCTCTGGTTGTTTAAATTAAAAATAAATCAAAAATTAATAGGTACAAATTGTCACCAAACCCACATCATCACCCCCCACCAGTGCCTCACCAAAAAGCCCCTAAGCAGCAGCAGGATCCCAAGCGACCCCCCCAGCAGGCATCTTGCACCCACTCCGGGGGCAAACAGCAGCATAAAAGTGAGGATGGGAACACAACGGAGGTTAACGACTTGGTGATCACGTCAGGAATCAATTAAGCTGGGTGTTAAAACCAGTGCACAGATAGGGATAACGCAGCCCTTGCAAGCAGCATCCCTCCTCCCTGTAGGTGCTTGCCATCGCGCCCAACGAGGTGCCATCAGGGCAGTTTAGCCGTGGCTTTCTTTCTGATCCCTACCTCTTCCCAAGGGGGGGAAAAAAAAACAAACACCAAACCAGACAAAAAGAATTAAAAAAGATAAAAAACATGTTTCCAAGCCAGAGCCTTTGCCTTTGAAGCGCTCCCAGGAAGGACGGGGGTCAGCCCGCTGGCAGGCAGACCCGCTCAAACCAGAGGAGCTTTTAGAACTCCCACAGGTCCAAAGGAGGAGCTGCCAGATTCACGATCCATCCTGCACGCGTGTGGTACCCAGAGCCAGGAAACCTCAGCGGCAAACCCCCAGCATCACGTAAAAGCCGCCCGCAAAACGAGTTGCAAGGAACGGGGACCTGCAGCGGAGTGAAACCCAGGCGCAGAGGCAAGGAGTGGTTCCTCGGGGGGACTGGTGCCAGCCTGGCAGCGTCCCCGCGCTGACCACGGCCACGGGAAAGAATTTAAAACGCTAAAATCCTCATTATGGCAGCAGACGATGCTGGCGCTTCGGAGCCTCTCACCAGAAACCGTCCTGCAGCCAAGCACTTTTCTCGATGAGCCCCTGGCACGGAGTTACTGATGGCTCTTACTGAGCCTCTTCCCTAGATCCTGGCCGCCCGCAGCCCTGGGAAGATGCGGAGCGCAGGGAGAGGGCTCTCTCCCCACTAGTTACCGCTCCTTACCGAGCGGATCCCCCACTGCCCGACAGGATTTCTTTCATCAGGCCGGGTCAATCCTCTCTCCAGGTGCAAACCTCTGTCCGGGAAGGGGATGGAAACCCCCAAAACCACACGAGAATGAGGTGTGTGTCCCCCCAGCCCCTTTCAGCCACGGAGCAGGAGTGCCCCCGCACCCTGCCCCGAGCATCCCGCAGCCACAAATTTAATTTTGGGGGGAGGAAAAAAGGAAAAGGCAAAAAGAAAAAAAGAAACAAAACAAAACAAAAAAGGCAGCACCTTGCCTGAATCCCAGGCGCTGCTTAAAAATCACCACCCGAGCTCCCCCGCTGCCACCACGGCCACTTTCCCTGAGCCAACCCGGGCTCCTCTCCGGGAAGCGATGGGCAGAGCGGCCGGTTGCCACCCCGAGCACCGGCCTGGCAGCGCGCAGCACCCTTGCCAGGCCATCAGCCATGTTACCTTCCCCGGCTGCCATCAGGAAGAGGGTGCGCTCGGCCGTACCCCTGGAGAGGGGCTGATCATCCCCCAGGAGCTGGGAGAACAGAAAGGGCTTCGGGGAGCGGGCGCCTCGGGAACATTTCGGGTACTTGAGGCAGTTCCGAGGGCTTCTTTCTCCTCTCCCCCCTCCCGGGTGTTTCGGGAGGGGGGGGGGGGTTGGGGGGTGAGTAACAAAATGATTCCCTAAGGATTTTTGGGAAGCGGAGCGCGCCTTAGCTGCGTGTTGGGGTGAGGGACCCCAGGAAGGACGAGACCCCCGCCGGCACAACCTCGACCCGCGGACCAAGTTCACCCTTCACGGCACGGAACGGCACGGAACCAGCCCCCGCCGGCCTCTCGGGGAGGAATCCCGAGCGGGGCCGCTGGCCCACGGGAGAATTGGGGGAGGGGGGGGGGGGGGTGGGAACGAAGAGGGTTGGGGGGTACCCGACCCGGATCCCGTAGAGGCGATGCGCGAAGTATGGGCGGAGGGGGAGTCCCCTCCGCTCCCGGGGTCTCCGCTCCGGCGAGGCGCGGGGAAAGTTGCGGGTCCCCTCCCCGACTAGGAAACAGCCCCCCCCCCCCCGCCCCAAAATACAAAGAGGACATATACACACCCCAACACACCCTCTTCCCTGCTCACCTTGGTGTAGAGCTCCGCGGCGGACATGGCCGGGGCGAGCGGCGCTAGGCGCGGGGCATGGGGCCGGCAGGCAGCCAGCCGGACCGACCGACAGACACACCGACCGACCGCCGGACGGGAGGACGGACCGACACACCGACCTTTACACCTGCCACCGCCGGCCGGGGCGCGGGGAAGCGAAGGGAGCGGCGGGGGAGGGGAGGGGGGAACGGGATGGACAGGAGGAGGAGGGGGAGGAGGAGGAGGAGGAGGAGGAGGAGGAAGCAGCAGCAGCAACAGCACCGCCCCCGCTGCGCCCCGCCCCGCTCAGGTATGGGGCTGGGCTGGGCTGGGCTCCCTTCAGCTCGGTTTTGGTTTGGTTCGGTTCAGCTCGGCAGGGCTCGGCTCGGCTCGGCTGGCTTCAGGTCGGTTCGGCTGGGCTGGGCTCGGCTCGGTTTTGGTTCGGTTCAGCTCGGCTTGGCCGGGTTCAGGTCGGCTCGGCTCGGTTCAGCTCGGCTTGGCCGGGCTCGGCTCGGCTCGGCTCGGCTGGGTTCGGTTCGGCTGGGCTGGGCTGGGCTCGGCTTCGCTTGGCTGGGTTCAGCTCGGTTCACCTCGGCTCAGCTCGGTTTGGCCAGGCTCGGCTCAATTCGGCTCGGCTAGGCTGGGCTCGGCTCAGCTTGGCTGGGTTCGGCTCGGCTAGGCTGGGCTTGGCTAGTTCTGCCCTCTCCCGACCCCTCTCCCTTCCCGGGCTTAGGCGGGGCGGGGAGAGTGGAAGGGGGGAGCGTTTTGCCTCACTGCCTACGTCTCCTTTTATTACCGTGGGGTTTTTAAGCCCTTTTATATCCGCGTTTTTCCATCTCCCTCACCCCAGCGATCTGTCCGACCGTCCCCTCCTGTTCCCAGCCACCTCCCGGGGGTCCCTGCCCCGGGCTCCTGCCCCCAGCTCCAGGCAGGGTCCACCCAAACACACCGTACCTATTGTTGGCTCGGAGGGTTTTCCCCTCTTTATTCTTCTTCCTTTCCCACCTCAGGCAGGTCCCCCTCCGTGCTACAGGCTCCGACACCCCTCACCCCACCCCTAACTCCCCGTGGCTGAACCATCAGGGTTCATCCAGGTATCAGGGTGCAGGGGATGGTTTAACGGGGCGCCCTTCGGGGCACGTCTGGAAACAGCCCCGCTGCTCGGGTGAGCCCATGGGAAACACCTGCAAGGAACATGGTGGGGGTTTTTCTCTTGTCCTCTCCGGTGTGGAGGTGAGTTTGGGTTCCCACCCCCAACACCGTGCTCCTGGGCCCTGCTTGCGTGTCGCTCCATCCTACAGCAATGCCACCAACGGCTCCCTCAGCAGAAACACACACAAAATCCGTGCTGTTCCCCCCACCCAGGGCTTTGGTGCACGCTGGTAAGGCACTTTCTGAGCCTGAGAAGGATGATGCAAATGCAAAGTATCCCTAATTAATCACTACTGCCATTCATCACCGTGCAAGGTGTTTTGCATATTAACTAAACAGGCAGAAAATGTACTTATTCTCTGCCACAGTTGGTTGCTCCCGTACGCAGGGATCCCTCCTCCTGTAGGTTCGAGCTCACAAAGCACCCACAGCTTTCCATTAAAGGGGTTGCCAGAGGCACCTCACCCTCTGCTCCTTGTCCCTTGGGGTACAACACCCACCTCTTCAGCATCTTTTTTTCCTTAGTCCCCTCTGCAAGGACCTGGTAGAAAGCAGCACCAATTTGGTGGGAGGGCAGCCAGCATCATAGGTAAGTGTTTCCCAGGTCTGACCCTCTTGGTGAATCCAAATGAATTACAGGTGGCTGTGGGGGAAGTTTGGAAGGGAGCGAGGAATGGGAGAAAAACCTGCACCCTGTCTAGAAATTATCCTGGTTGCATAGCGGGCAGCATAACCTCTGCAAACCCTCCAGGACAGCTTTGACAGAGCAAAGTTTCCTCCTCTCTCCCTTCACTAAACCAGCTACAGAAACAAAACATGAAGTACCAGCGCAAATCAGGGTCAAAGGTGAGGCCTGAGGAGCAGTGACAGCTACAAGGCAAAGCACAGCCATTCCCATGAAATGCCCTGCCTGTTGCCACGTGTGATTTTCCATCAGGTGCATCATAAACTAGACCTTTAATTAAAGACAGAAGCCCAAACCCCAAAGATACATAGGAAATCCCTAGATGCCGAGTTGATGGAAGTTATCTCCTTCAGGAGGCAGAAGCTTCTTTCCATTTAGGAATCAAAACATGCGCTGATCGTAGTATTTAATGGGCACTGGCTCTTAAAATCACATTTTATGGCACCGCCCCTTGCATTCACCTCGAACTCACTTAGAGGTGAAAATCAACCAAACAGCAGGTTTTCTTCTCCTCCAAGCAGAGCCACTGGCTTCTTGCAAGTACAGGAAAGGCTTTGGAGAGGTGTGTGCTCCCCCAGATGCTCACAGCTTTGTCCCTGCATTGCAACAACAGATGGAGGCCCTGGGGACAGATGGAGGGACGGACAGGTGAAGCGCAGAGGAGGCACAGGGAAGCGAAGCAGCTGGAACAGGGGCTCTGGAAGGTTTGGTGAGGTGGGCAGGGTTGTTTGGGCCAGCACTATTAAGTAGGAGCAGGGTTAAGTGCTCTGCAAGAGGCATCCCATTGCTTCACATCAGCCTCGGGGGTTCATTCAGGTGGAGGAGTGATGGCGAGTTAGCCACAGAATTCGGATGGGCAGGAGGAACCAGCATCTCTGCAGTGAGAAGCCCCTGGCCCCCAAACTACAGTCACAGCCTTGGATTTTGATGCAGGAGCCGTACAGGAACACTGATAACCCCATCCTGAAATCCACCACGGAAACAACCTGGGGAGTGGGATCTGCTGCTGAGAGTGCAGGTGCCCAGGGGTAAGATGAGAGTGGAGTCAATCTTATTCCTCAGAAGTAGGGGCAGTATCTGCCCCGTTCAAAGTACTTTAAACTCTTTGTGTGCCCGTTAAGGTTTGCAGGGAAAGGTTTGTGCTTCTGCCAGCAAAACCACTGCTGGTGACACTGCAGAAATAGAGTGTTGGTTCTGACAGCTCCAAATGCTGGGAGGGGACAGAGGTGTCCAAGTACAAGCCCAGGTGCTGAGTTCTTGCATGCAGGGTTGTCCCAAAAACCTCCAAGCTGGATGTCCCTCATCCTGGGCCACACAGAAGTGTCACAGTTTTGCGTGGCTGGGTTCTGGCAGAGGAGGGGGCTGCAGGGGCAGCTTCTGCAAGGAGCAGCCAGAAGCTGCCCCCAGGCCCCACAGAGCAAACCCCAGCCGGCTCAAGGCCGCAGTCGCTGCTGACCAAGGCCGAGCCCATCAGCGCCGGTCACAGCGCCTCTGGGAATCCCCCTGAGGAGAAACAACGGCAAGCGGCCGCTTTGTGCCCCAGAGAAGGGAGTGAGAAGGGCTGAGAGACTGTGCAGCACCAAGGGCAGGGAAGGGGGCAGAGAAAGATGCCCCTGAGCCCCTGGAGAAACCCATGGTGGAGCGGGTGTGTCCCCGCAGCCCATGGGAAAGGCCCAGACCCCACCTGCGGCCTGTGGAGAGGCCCCAGGCTGGAGCAGGGGGAGACACATGGGTACAGTTGAGTCTGTGAAGAAGGAAGGGGTAGGGAGAGGTGCTTTAAGATCTGTCTGCACTTCTTATCACCCAACTCTGGCCAGGTCCAAACCACCACAAGAAGTCACCACATGCTGCACCTGGGCATGGTCCTTGGGGCCTGGCTGGAGCAGCGGTGTCATCATACCCAGCTTGCAGTGGCTGTTTCTGCAGCAAGTGTTCCTACCTGTGTTAAAGTAATGAGCAATTAATCAAGGTGTGAAAGCAATGAATAATTAACAAAGAAGGATCTTCCTGCAAGTAAATCTTTTTTCTCCAGAGCTGGATGTAGCTTCCTGGTGAGCCCACAGCCCAGCCCCAGGGAGCAGGGACCAAGCCAACACCGTGCAGCAAGTCAGAACCTCACACAGCATCACCTGGTCAGAACAAAAGCCCCTCAGAATTCACTGGTGGGGGCAGAAAAGTCTTAAAGCCTTGGCAAGCACCCAGGGTCTGAACCTTGGTAAGATACGAGCAGGGAAAGGCACTCATGGCTCTGTCAGAAGCAGGTCACCAACACATGCCACACCTACACTCTTACTCCATCAGCATAGAAAATGTAATAAAAAAATAGAGGAAAGCATATTGTGTGAGACATTAGTACCTGTAAAAATGAAGAGGCTGTAACCACCTGGCTTTTAAATGCCAGTGGATTCCACAAGCCTTAATGCAGGGAGGGAGAGGTCACTCAGCCACAGGCCAGGCTGCTTCAGCAGTGACCCCATGCTCATAGAATCAGAATCACAGACCAGTTTGGGTTGGAAGGGACCGCAAGGATCACAGAGCTCCAACCCCCTGCCACAGGCAGGGACACCAACCTCCAGGACTGGAGCTACACAAGGTTGCCCAGGGACCCAGCCAACCTGGCCTTGAACACCCCCAGACACGGGGGTACCCACCCCCTCTCTGGGCAGCCCCTTCCAGACCCTCACCACTCTCTCTGGAAAGAACTTCCCCCTAAGATCTCCTCTAACCCTTCCCTCCTTCAGCTCATGGTTTAATAGATGGTTTGGTCCCAGGATCCCTCAAATACTCAGGGAGAAAAAAAGGCCCAAGAGTGGCAGGTAACACTCCGGAGGTTCTCGGGGCTGGTGAGCCACAGTTTCAGATCTGCTCTGCTAGTTACTGGTGCTGCAGTTCACCAGTCTGACATGAGCCTTGGTATGAGGGAATCAGAGCACGCTCTGCTCCTTGACTTGTCACTGCAGGGACATCAAAGGAACTGAAGAGGGTGGAAATCAATAGGTTTCAGGAAAGTCTTCAATCTTGGCACAGAGTATCATTCTGCTCATCTGTTAGGGGCAGCAAGAGGATGCTTTAAGAGTCTGCTGACCCACTGGGCCGCTCAGCAGCCTGATAGGAGCCTTGGTCCTTTTTCTAGACCAACCTGAAGTCTACAGAGGACTTGGCAGCAAAGGGTTCAGCCCCAGCAACGTGCTCATTGACCACCAGTTTTCCCACAGAAGAGTCTGGTTGCCCATTATCCTGCGGGAGTTGCTGCTAAAGGCAAAGCTCTTCCCCTCTGATCTGTTATTTTTGTGCAGACTTCATGTTTATTGCAGAGGAATTTTGCCTCCAGGAGCAGGATCTCCGACACTTTGTGAGTGTGTAACAGAGATAGCCAACACTTCTATTTTATTTAAATTATTTTTTACAAAATCCCAAACTTTGTTATGGTTCTGGGTGGCTCAAATTCACTGAGCTCACTGACGTATTCTTTGTCTCTCACATCTGGGGCGTACCCAACGACAGTGTCACAGACTTTAATAACATACTTTAATTAATCCTGGAATTCTCAATGTGCTCTTATGTCTGTTTTTCAAAGAGGGGTCACAGCAGTAAAGAAGAAAATCTGCATTGCTTGTGTAGGGCCACACCAGGAGTCTGTGGCAGAGCAGGAAATTAATCTCTTAATCATTCTGCCAATTTCACCCAGGGGTGAGAGCAGAGACCCCTCCTAAGCTCTCTGGAGTGATTATTTCCATTATCTCCCACCTGCAAACCAGGAGGAGCAGCTCTGGATGCCTCTCTGTGGCTTTGGAGACGGCTGCTGAAGAACACCACACAAGGGCAGGATGGGATGGCAAAACTCTCACTCACTTGGCAGTGATTTCACATTTATGGAACATTTAAGAGGGGATCTGATCAATGGGGATCAATATCTGAAATGTGGGACTCAGGGGGGAATGGGCAGCCTCTTCTCAGTGTCTGTGGGGACAGGACAAGGGGCAATGGCTGAAAGTTGGAGCACAGGGAGTTCCCCCCAGTGTGGGGAAGAACTTCTTCCCAGTGAGGGTGAGGGAGCCCTGGGACAGGCTGCCCAGGGGGTGTGGAGTCTCCTTCTCTGGAGAGATTCCAGCCCCGTCTGGACACTGACCTGTGTGCCCTGTCCCAGGGACCCTGCTTTGGCAGGGGGTTGGACCTGATGGGCTCTGGAGGTCCCTTCCAACCCCTACAGCTCTGTGATTCTGTGATTTATTTGCGCTCTCGGAGTCTGTAGGAGACTGACCCTGCTCAGGTTGGATGGAGGAACAAGACACAAAGAGGCTCTGTGCTGCTCCGTCAAGTCACCTGGCTGGATGCTACAACGTGTCGCTCTTCCATCTGTCCTCTCAGGAATCTGCTCTCCAAGAAGTTTTGTGTATGAACACCCATTATTTAGATTGTAGGCCCAGAGGGTTCTATGCTTGTGTCTTGTGTTGTAAGTTGTTCCTTGGCCTCAATACACCCAGGGAAGGAGAAGAAAGAAAGACAGGAGTGGGAGAACATCACAGCCCAAGGACAGGCTGTGGGCTGACACCGTGTTCACACGTTTGGGCAGCGTTGGAACTCAGTTCTGATGGGAAAACCTGTCTTGCTTTGGCTGAAGTGATGAGGCACTTGCTCCTAACAACAGGATCTAGCCCTGAACATGTTGTGATGCTTGGGTGAAAAAATACACCCACAAACTCCCCCAAAACCTCCCCAAGAAAGCCCTGTAGATGTGGCTCTGTCCCCTGCAAAGCTTTGATCCCATGGCCTCTGGAAGGATGCTTTCTCAAGGCCCCACCTTCTGCCTATGTGGGGCTAGGCAGAGGGTAGAGCTCCTTTTGGGGAGGGCCTGTGTCCTCCTGAGATGCTCCTTGGGATAGGCCTTGTCTTGTGGTAAGCTGGGGCTCAGCCTCTTCTCACAGATAACCACAGACAGGACAAGAGGAAATGGCTGCAAGTTGTGCCAGGTTCAGGTTAGGAATGAGGAGAAATTTCTTCTCAGAAAGAGCAGTTGGGCATTGGAAGGGGCTGCCCAGGTTGGTGGTGGAGGGTGTTCAAGTAGAGGTTGGATGAGGTCCTTAGGGAGGTGGTTTAGTGAGTAATACAGGGGGGCAGTTGGACCAGATGATCTTCATCAGCTCAGTGCCTGCTTTGAAACAAGATGGAGTGACCATGAAGATGGTTATTTCTGGTTTGTTCCAAGGGGTCGAGGAGCAGGGCTTCCTGGGCTCCAATCCCAGAGTTTATCAGCTGCTTATGCTTCCAGAGAAGAACATGAGAGTCTTACACTGAAAGGGAAGGTAGGGAGAAAAAAGGGTGGTAGAGAAAGTGTGTAGTGAGGGATGGGAGTGGGAGAAGAAAAGGGTGGAAAAGCCAGGGCTGGAGGAACGGATGTAGAAGCTGAAGAGCTGACAGGTAAAAACATCTGCAGGTAAGTGAAGACTCAGGAAAAATGCAAGGGAAGATAAAGCAGGTCTGAGCACCACGAAGTCTATGAGCAAGACAGGATCTGAGGTGGTAAATGGATTCTTTGCTCCCCTGCTCTCCACGGCGCAGAGGCAAACCCAGTGAATACACAGCAGGGAGCTGGTGAAGGGCAAAGCCGTGGGGAGAAGCAGGGTCGCTCCCACCCGTTCTCCTCGTGTCCCACCAACACTCCTCCATCACAAAGGGCAGTCTGCACATCTGGAGGAGGCTTGCCCTCTCCCCACTGCCAAAAACCCTTCCAGCTGACCCCTGGCCATTTTTATGCTGGTGTTGTTAGCGCTCCACACCCCTGCGCGGTGCGTTCGGACCGTGGCAGTGCAGGAGGAGGAAGAGCAACCGCAGAGGAAGAGCTGCCATCTAAAATAACAAATAACCCTTTCTGCAGGGAAGTGGTAACTTGAGTCTGACCCTTTTAATCTGCCCAAGCAGAGGTGTCTCAGATTAGCTCTGGGACTAGAGCTGGGACTCTAGGACTCCAATACTCCACAGATCCTTCAGCAGCTATTTCAATATATGCACAGCAGCAACAGCTCTTCAGGACTTTCACAGCTTCACATTTAACAAGGAAGATGAAGATCAGTCAGCAAGTAGGTTTTTTGGTCTAAATACCCCCCAAAAAAAAACCCCATAAAATTTGCAGACATCTGCAGTTTGAAAGGCAATTTAATAAAAGTTTGCTGAAAATCTTCTACAAGTTTTCTTCACACAGGTTTTACAGAACACCTACACATTGGTGACAATAGAACACTACACTGCAGAGAACATATGGTATCTTTGCAATAAAATATCAAACATTTTGATTTGGATCAGTCATTTTGCCAAGGAAAAATCCATGAGGAAAAAAGCTAACCTTTAAGATACTATGTTTCTTGTATTTTCCAGTGAAATATTTTGAGCATCACAGTGGAGGAGGGGTCTGCTAACTCAAGGCAATTACAAAAAAACCCTCAGAAAATGTTTTTAAAGGCAACTAAGTGAGCTCAAATATCACAGTGATCCTCTTGAGAGCCAGATGTCAGTTTTCTTCTCAAAGGGTGGGTTTTTGCTAGTTTCCCACAAGGCTGTGACAGAATATCCTGTACCTTTTGTTGGTAAGCTCTCTCTGCTGCTAGACCCGATTCATATTCCCGCTGCTTCTCCTCCTCCTCAGCGTCACGGGCCTGTTGTCGATAGGTGATTTGAGCCCTGAGCTGCTCTTGGTATTCTTTTCCTTCCTTTACTTTCCTGGAAATGATAGATGAAGAGTGGATTTATGAAGTGTGAGTAAAAAAAAAAACCCAAACAACCTTATTATTATTTAATCTGTTAGCATTCAACCTTAGGCCAAAGAACCACTCAAAACTCTTTCTAGGTGTTAAGAATAACAAGCACTCTGTGAACCAGAAGCTACATGCTAACCTAATGTTCTCCAGAGAATTAATTCTGTTGTATCTGAGAAAGGGGATTACAGAATCGATGCTTGAAAAAGAAACAGTGAAAACATGTTCCATTCTACCTCAATATTCCTGTATTATATACACTACCCTCTGGAGCAACGCTCAGGCAGCACATGGTTAACTCAGCAGCAGCCCCACCAAGGCTTGTGAAGCTGGACAGGAGCCACCAATGTGCATCTGCAGCTCAGAAGGCCAACTGCATCCTGGGCTGCATCCCCAGAGGTGTGGCCAGCAGATTGAGAGAGGGGATCCTGCCCCTCTGCTCTGCTCTGGGGAGACCTCACCTGGAATATTGTGTCCAGCTCTGGAGCCCCCAGCACAAGGAGGACATGGACCTGATGGAGCACATACAGAGGAGGCCACAAAAATGATCCAGAGCCTGGAGCAGCTCTCCTATGGAGACAGGCTGAGAGAGTTGGGGTGGTTCAGCCTGGAGAACAGAAGGCTCTGGGGAGACCTTATAGCAGCTTTCCAGTACCTGAAGGGGCCTACAAGAAAGCTGGGAAGAACTGTTCCTAAGGGTATAGAGTGACAGGACCAGGGGTGATGGTTTTAAACTGGAAAAGGGGAGATTTATGCTGGGTATTAGGAGAAAATTCTTCACTCTGTGGGTGGTGAGACACTGTCACAGGCTGCCCAGGGAGGTGGTGGAGGCCCCATCCCTGGAGACATTCAAGGTCAGGCCTGATGGGGCTCTGAGCAACCTGCTCTAGTGAAGGTGTCCCTGCTCACTGCAGGGGGAGGGACTGGGTGGGCTCTGAAGGTCCCTTCCCACCTCACACATTCTGTGATTCTATGATGAACACGATCCACCCTCTTTTCTTCACAATGGTGAGGTTTCTGCCCCGTCCCGGAGATCATTACCAATTAACCCCTCAGAGAACACAACAGACGCTGGCTCAGCACGGAGCAACTCATTCACCTCCTGCCGACAGGTAGCAGCAAAGGGAAGTGGCATGAGTGCCAAAAGGCGCTTTGCTCTGGGCTTTGCGTGACACCCAGAGGAACATTTCTGCTACTGCGTGTGACTGTATCCTTGCCCTGAGGAGCTGTAAGGTAAGAAGAGCCCCGTGCAGCTCGATTACCTGCCCTAGCCTGGTATTTTGGCAGCTGGCTACGTGATTGTTTGAGGGATGTGTGGGGGTGGAGTTTAGCAATAAGCCTGATCACAGGAGCTCTCCTAGGTAAGATAAAAGAAGCCCTTTCATTAGCCCTCCTCCCCTGCCTGCCACCCCTAATAACAGCTCAGAGTATTTAACAAACATGCCGGATGCTAAATCACATCATGGTTCAAAGGGACCAAACCAAGGGTACATAACGACACCCTGTGAGTGAGTTAACACCAACTGCCACCCTCAGGGCTGCTACAAAGCACTTGGGAGCAGAGCCTGAAGAGCAGCAAGCCCACCCAGTGTTCTTAGAGTTACCTGAAAATGACAGTTAGCCTGCTCAAGTTTAAAAGACTGACCTGCAATGAAACGAGCCAATGGCATAAAAGGAAAATACCTTGCATACTTCTCTTCTTCTATATGCTCAAGTTCTGTGATTGCTTCAGCTAATAACTTCCTCTCCTGAGCGAGTTCTTCCTGCTCCTTTGCATTTCTCTGCACTACAAAAAAAAGTACAGAGCAAAACAAACCTTTTCTGTAGTAACAGCACTACTAAGCTATTTTGACTGTATTCAAGCCAAGCAGACTAAATGGCAAGCCTGTGCTGTGCTGCTTCTGAAGAGGCACACAATGGCAAGCGTATTCTCAGCTTCTTTTTCATCCAGTCAGAAAAGATTTCACACTCAGAACTTCGTAACAATAATATAATTAATAATAATGATTGCTTGCTCATGCAGTCCTTCCTTTGCTAGGCTTTGCTCTGGTGATAGCAATAGGAAATTAGTGTTAAGGAATGCCTGCAGGAGTAACGTTTCAGAAGCAGGTTTAGGGGCAGTAGCATAGCTGTCCACTCAGCCACACAGCCTGTGAGTCTTGGGCCAGGTGGCCTTCCCCAAATCAGTGTGTTGCCCTCCCTCTGCCTTTGCCAAGGCTTGTGTACATGCCATAGGTTTGGTGCAGTGAGCTGTTCTTACTTACATTTCTCCTCCACCTGCAGTTGTCTTGTATCCAGGACCTCTTTCAGTAGCTGCTTTCTAGCCTCCCTCTCTAATTGCTTATTTTCAGCCTTCTTGGCCAAAACCTTTGCTTCTTCTTCTTTGAAGAGCTTGTCTGCTTCTTCTTCTTGCCGTTTCTCCTCCTCCAGCTGTTGGGCCAGGTGTGCCAGGTAGGTCTGTTGCTCCTTGAGCAGCTCTTGCTGCAAACACACAGACATGTGCAGAGCTGAGCAAAGGAGTTTAGAAAAAAGCATTTCCCAAAAGTGAAGTGGTGGTTTGTGACCAGGGTGGGAACTGGGGAGCCTAGAGCTCAATCCCCAACGCTGGTAGGGGAAAGCTGTGCAGAATCTTCTTCCTGGCCAGTCAGTGGTGCCTGGAGCAGAATAAATGCAGAATAAACATCAAAAGAGCAGAATAAATACAGACTGGTCTCTTCCCACAGAGCAGCTCAGCTGCCTACAACATTGTACAAACTTTTCACAGCTGACAAGGTTACTTCAGCCTCACCTGCAACAGAAGTCTTGGGGTCCATAAATACAGTAGTTAGTAAGTATTACCTCCTCTAATTTTGTGTCAAGGTTGAATAGTGAGTTTATGCAAACCCCTAAACTGCATGACCTTCTGAGTATCTTGGACAGAGTAATAAAGCAGCTCCTTGCTCTCTCTTAAAGTTGCCTTGAGACCCATACTTACCCTGAAGTTGGACAATCTCCTGTCTTAAATTTGGGAAGTGACAGGCATATCCATGGTTTCAAGGCATTTCCAAGATATCACATCTATAAATATAGAGCTATTAAAGATTTAAAACAATTTTTTAGTATTAATGAATCAGAAATAAGTTAAATATTTACTTTCCTCCACAGTTCCAAATATTTCATAAATCAGACCCATGAAATAAGACGTATTTTTCTAACTTCCACTACATCCATGAAGTTTAAGGATGAAATAGATAAGGATGGGATTTATATACCATGAAATCAGCATGGAGGGACAAGGTTTCAGGATTTCCTGAGCACCTCCTTCTTTTATCTAACCTAGTAGCCATGCTGATTGCAAAGCACTGTTTAAAGTACTCACTGGTTGTAACAGACAATGGGCTTCTTCAGAGCAACAGGCTACACAACTGTCCTGGTTTCAGCTGGGATAGAGTTAATTTTCTTTCCAGCAGCCAGTGTTTGGGAGCTGGGATGAGAGCAGTGCTGATAACACAGGAATGGTTAGTTGCTGCCAAGCAGTCATGGGCTTTTCATCTTCCCATGATGCCCACAAGAAGGTGGGGGCACCCAGGGAGCTGGGAGGGGACACAGCCAGGGCAGGTGACCCAAACTAGCCAAAGAGGGTCTTCCACGTCAATTACATCATGCTCAGCATAAAGAGGGGCTGTTAGGGGATGAAAGCATGGCTCTGGGAAGTGCAGTCTGGGGACAGTCCAGCTTTGGGACAGCTCTGAGCTGTACAGCCTGAGTTGTGCAGTTTGGTGAGAAACTGCATCATGTATCAGCAGGTTGTGTATTTTGCTGTAAGGTCCTCTTGTTGTTATTTCTCTATCTCTCTGCTGCCCCAGCCAACCTGGGAGGTTTGGGTTTGGGTTTTCTTTTTCCTCCCCTTCCCTTCCCTTCCTCATGAAGGGGAGGTGGGGCAAAACCATGACAACAATGAAAGAATCAACCTGTGGAGAGAAAAGGGCTTGAGTCTGGTCTCATTTACACTGTACAGTTCACTAAGGGCCACAAAACTAGTCTGGATGAGGTAAGACAAAGACACAACAAACATCTCCAGCCCTTACTTTTCTTTTTGTTTTCTCCTCACTCTCCTCATTGGGTTCCTGAAGACATTTTTCTAAGATCTTCATCTCTAGGGCAAGTTCACCTTGTTTCTCTTCATGAAGACGCTTCTGCTTGTCCTGTGCTGCACGGAGCAACGTGTCTCTGTACTGCTTCTGCTTCTTTAGCTTCTCCATCTGAACTTGTGCATTTTCCAGCTCCAGCAGTTGCTGCTTTTCCTCCTGTAATGGTAAAAACAGCCAGCTTGTAAAATCATTGCATAACTTCAGACTAAGTGATGGCTAGAATTAGTTTAGATGGAACACTGAAGAGGAAAGATAAATATTTAAAGCTTTTCTTGCTGACATTAGAGAATTAGTGTCATCCATTAGACCTGTTAAAGAATGAACATTTTAGCATATTCTTCATTAGAATTCAGGATTTTCTCTTTAATTAGCACATGCACCTCAAGACAAAACCAGTAGAACATCTGATGTACTCCAAATATTAAATTAACACACAGTCCCTCCTCTTTAGAGAAATGGGTATCATTGCAGCACATATAATCTACATCCAAGTCTCCACAAGCAGCCATAGACACTAACCAACAACAGAGCCAGATGTTCCTCCTTTTTGTATGTGTATTAACCACTCTGTGTCTGTGCTGGATGTTCTGCATCTCTCTTGGCTCTAAGGTTGAACAAAGGAATTGTATATTCTGATGGGCAGTTACTGAATTTCCATGGCTTCAAACTACTGCATTTAGAAAAATGGGCAGTAAAGTCCAGAAAGAAAAGAGTAAAGTTGAGTTCTTAATGAAGAAACTATGAAAAAATATATTTAAGAACATAGAATCATAGAATCACAGACTGGTCTGGGTTGGAAGGGACCCCAAGGATCACAGAGCTCCAACCCCCTGCCACAGGCAGGGACACCAACCTCCAGGACACCCACCCCCTCTCTGGGCAGCCCCTTCCAGCCCCTCACCACTCTCTCTGCAAAGAACTTCCCCCTAAGATCTCCTCTCCCCCTTCCCTCCTCCAGCTTCACTCCAGCCCCCTTGTCCTGCCAGGCTCTGCCCTTGGAACAAGCTGATTCCCCTCCCGTTCCTCTGCTCCCTTCAGGGACTGGAAGGCTGCAATGAGGTCCCCCCACAGCCTTCTCTTCTCCAGGCTGACCCAGCCCAGCTCCCTCAGCCTCTCTTCACAGGGGAGCTGCTCCAGCCCTCTGAGCATCTCCATGGCTCCTCTGACCCCTCTCCAACAGCCCCACATCTTCCTTGTGTTGAAGGCCCCAGCTCTGGACACAGGACTCCAGCTGGGGCCTCAGGAGGGCAGAGCAGAGAGGGACAATCCCCTCTCTGTCCCTGCTGCCACCCCTCTGCTGATGGAGCCCAGGATCCCATTGCCCTTCCCAGCTGCAAGAGCCACTGCTGGCTCCTGGGAAGTTCCTCATCCCCCATGGCCCCCAGGTCCTTCTCAGCAGGGCTGCTCTCCAGGAGCTCCTCTCCCAGCCTGTGTCTGTGTCTGGGATTCTTCTGGCCCAAGTGCAACACCTGACACTTGGCAGTGTTGGACACCTTTCCAGCCTGTCAAGATCAAACAGGTATAATGCATAATCAAAATTATTTAGAAAGAAAGCCAAAGCAGCACCAATAAATTCTTGAACACCCAGCATCTGAGGTACATCTCAGACACAGCCATAAAACCTCATGTGGCCATCACTAACTTACCTGTAGGTCTCAGGAACAGCTGCAGCTGTCTTGAAGGTACAGAGATTTATTATCCTCGTTTTGATTTAAATGCCTCTTTTGTAATGTCAATAAATACTCTAAACATGCACTGGCATGTTTGCCATGGATGACAGATCTAGTTTTCCACACACAGAAGGACAAGCTACACCTCCTAAGGAATGGAGCTTGTTATGCTGGACATAAAGCACCCCTGATTCCTGTGCTGTGCCAGAGCCAAATCAGATGATGCTATCTGCCTGGGTGGGCAAATTTATTTTCTGAAGCTGGTGAAACAGCTCTGAAACTCAGTGTATGTTATTTGAGACACAGATTAAGTAGTCCAAAAAACCTTAAGCAGCAAAGATGGAAAGGAAGCACAAACAGTTAGCAGTGTACTGGGCAAGCTGGCACATGTCTGAGGCTGAATTCTGACGTCGGTGAGGCTGTATGAGAGCAGCTAAGAATGGGTGGGATCCACAGTGCTTATTCTGTGGAACTTTGTATGAGAGGGTAACACAACACTGCAAACGTACAAAGAAATGATTACCAGCCCTCCACCCACAAGCTGCACGTCTACCCCTTGTGAGACTACAGCCAGAATAATGTGATTCAACCGCCTTCTCAAGACATCACAGCTCTTCCATGGGGAGAAAAGGCAGAGTGGGAGGAAGGCAGCTCATGTAGGTAATGTAGTAACTCAAAAATGGCTGTCCCTGTTCTGTCATACAGACTGAGATACCTTGGTGCACACGCAGGGACTATCGTGGGGAGTCTCACCTCCCTAAATAGTTGATTTCACAGCAATAACCAGACAAAACCATTATACCCAGAGACATTGAGCTGTCCATAGCCTGCCCTTTACCCAGATGCAACCTCTGATTGTTAGAGGCTACCAACTCTGCACTGAAATACTTGTAATGAGGCCATCTGTCACATCCCTCCTCTGCTGAAAAAGGATTACATCCCATGTTCATTAAAGCAGCTCTCCTCTATGGACTCTCTGAAGAAAGCTTTTTTGTCAGAGACTAAACCACTTGACCAGAAATTTACTGCCTCGATGAAGCCCAAGGCAGGTGTCTTCAGGGGAAGCTACAAAGTCTTCTATTCTAATAGTATTTTGTTGAAAAGGCCAGGTAAGTGAAGCGTTCTCTGCCTGGAAGGCTTGGCAATGCCTTAAAAGTTGTTACAAGAATTTTATTCTGCATGTTTTTAAATATGAGAAACATTACAGTCTAGATTGGAATAAGGACTCTCTTACAGTCAGGATTTTCAGAGCTTTAGATTAATTACTGTCCTTATTTTTAAAAATTGGTGGACTATCTCTCTTTCCAGTGCCTTACCAAGTACCCTGAGTGATCGTTCCACAGCTAAGTATAAAAAGCTGCAAAACTAAGACTGAGCCTGAACTAAATAGTTTCCCACAACTCTGATTCAACACAGAATACTCTGAGCTATCAAGGCCCACTAAATCCAGAACCACTACAGCAAGCCTACACTGGGGAGAGAGGAGGAGAAAAAAAAAGAGGGTAGTGGCCAAACGCTTGGGCCAGTGTAGCCAAATGTGTCCCATGGTGTGACACCCAACAGCAGCCAGCACCAACAGGTGAGAGTGCTTGGACACTGCTGGCTAATTTGTTTAAAGAAGTAGATAAATAAAAAGTAAATTCTGAAATTCTGTCATCCAGGGCACAAGCAGTTGGGATTTTTCATACAAATGTCTCTTTGTGTATGTATCAGGGTCCTTAGCACACCAACAGGCTCTGCCACCTCTCTGCAGGGGCTGGCTGCTTGTGCTCCCAGTCAGGGCTGGTCCGAGCCTGGGACCAGAGAGCTGGGAGAGAGGGGTGTGAGAAGGGGCAGGGAGGAGTCGCTTGGGAGCTGCAGTTAGGCTCAGTCTCTCACCCTCAGTCCCTACATGAGCTACGCTGCAGGCACGCCTGCACCTGAAGTCAATCCTGACCCAGAGCTGCTGGCTTCACCTGTGTCTCCTCACTACAGACCTGCAGCAGTTTGGACTAATAAATAACCTCAACTACCATCAGCAGACCTGCTCTGCTCCGTTCCTCTGGGAACTGTGGAAGTCTTCTCAGGAGGACAGTGTACTCGCCTGCCTTGCTGTCACTCCTGGCTTGCCTTTCCTTCTGAGAGCAGCACACTCCTGTTGCTTCCTCCCAGGGCACTTAACGGGGATGATTAATCACACATAGCACGGTCTGAGATCTGGTGTTACACCTTACAGCTGGGACACCAGACTCTACAGCTATCCCACATGAAAACAGAAATCTGCAACAACGTCTGGCAAAAGCTGAAAGACATTTTCATTTCCCACAGGCTCTGACAGGCTTTGAAAGCCAGAATCTTTTACAATGCTAAGTTTCAAAAGATGTATTTCCCTCTGCAAACAGGAATGCATTTGCCAGAGCTCTGGAAAAGAGGCTTAGCATAATAGGACCGTCTCAGGTACTAATGGAATCAGTGAAGATACAAATAAGGTTCTGATTGATCTCAATGTCTAGTAAGCCTACCATTAGGGGAGCCTTAAACACAAGCCTGAATTGAGAATGATGTGGAAATTACCATCCATCGAGCCTCTTCCTCCTTCAGGCACTTTGCCTCCTGTTTGTGAGCGCTGAGCGCCGCTACCTGGGCGCTGAGAGCATCCAGGACTTCCCGGTGATGTGCCGCTGCTTTCTGCATCTCCACCGCCTCCCGCTGCTCCTTAGCCAGCCTATCCTCTTCCCAAAGCTCTGCAAACATCCGCTCCTCTTTCCTCTGCTGCTGTTTCAGTTCCTCCTTCAGAGACAGCTGTGCCAGCCAGTCTTCGACCAGTTCCTTCCGACGCGTCTTCGCCCGCTGGACACGGAGCTCCTCAGATTGTTCTCTGGAAGGCAACAGTCGGTTAAAAAAAAATGAAGTTTCAATGCCATAAAGAACTCTGAGGTGTGTGATGGGGGCTCCCAGCTCCTAGCCACTCCAAAAACTCTACCCCTGGTCTGCCACTGACTCCTTGTGTCACCCAAGGAATCAGACAGACAGATCCGGTGGAGATTTGGATGTTAATGAGTTGAAGAGCTGTATTCTATGAAAAAAACCCTCCCTGTATACGTGTAGGTGGAATGTGCATTGGGTATGTGTACTTCAACACACAGAACACATGCACACTACGCTTGTTCAAACATGCAGGTTGCTCTTAATTCATGTGAAGACTCAGAGTAAGTTTATTAGCCACTTGAAAGCTTGTTCATATCCAGAAAGCACTGTGAGAGCAGACATTTAGTTTATGCAGCTAAACAGAAACCACTAGAAATCTAGAAATTTACTTCTCTTTTTTTGTTTTTTAATAAAGTTTTGTGGAATAAAAGTCTGGAGAAGCCAGAAAGTCAAACAAGTAATGCAGTTTTTGATTTTCATTTACTCACTGCAACTGAGTGTGTGAACAGGTGTGTATCCTCAGCTGAAGAACACTCAACTATTTAAGACTCTGCTTTTATTTTTGCAAACAAAGCACTATTGAGATAGACAAGACAGGTCAAACAACATTTAGTTTAAAAAAATATAGAAGCACTTTAATTGTGCTCTATAACCAGGATGTAGGCTTTCATAACACCAACACCAGCAGACAGTGCTGGAGATCTGTGTGTGTTAAGGCTGCTCTTAAGGATGTGTGGTAGACACACATGAATGCTGTGAAGTAAAAAGGTACCTCACAATTTCATGCTGAATGAAACCATCCTCTACAGGTGACTGTAATGCTGCTTGGGAATTCGCAGCACTTACCACTGACTGAATCTTGAACTGCTGCACGACAGCAGCATTTCCCTGTACAATGTGAAACACTCTTACTTCATCCAACAGTCAGGTGACAGTCTTATTTAGCAAAAATATGAAATACTCATCAAGTAGCTAACTCCTGGCACCGTCAGATTTTAAATTTTCCTCACTACAGCAATTAAACCAAACCTGAATTAATTCCATTGTCTAAGTTGTTAGTTTTGTGGGTTTGTTTTGGGTTTGTGTTGTTTTTCTTCTCACTTAAAAGTAAAGTAAACTTTCCCAGCACTAAATATAGATATTTGGTGCTTTGCTTTTTCATGTTCTATGGCTCTGCTAAGGATGTCTTAGCAAAATCTTCACTTTTCTAAATAATTCCTAAGCCAAATATAACTGCTTTCTCCACCTAAACCCACTTCCATATTCCCTAACCTGGGTTTTGGGTATGGAATTAATATCCATGTTATTCCATCTGGGATTGTGAGTTCACATTTCCATGGATGCTACAGGAACGATGGAAATTTGGCCTCTCCCTGAGGTTAATCATTCCATGCAGTGGCAATGAATTAAGCAGGGAGAGATTAGCAACACAGGATGCAACTGGTGATCTGTAACTCATTTCTACCCCAAAACTATTAAGACCACACTCAAGAATAAAGGCTTCTTTACTTGACACTGCTCCTTCATCACCTCCCACTAACAAACAAAGAATTAGCATAGCTCCTGGTATCATTAATAGGTGGCTGAGGCAGCTACCAGCATGTAACAATTATGTGTTGGATTACAAGATCTTTCAAAGCTTTACCAATAAAACCCCATGCTAAGCTGAGCCTAACAAGAATTACTTCTGGCTTATAGACTGCAGAGAACACTTCCCTGAATAGCCCTCCCCCGGTTCAGAACCAGCTGAACAAGCTGCTGACAGACAGAAAAAGCAACAGTGCCAAAAGCCAGCCTGACCCTGTTCTCCAGTGCCAGAGCAAGAGCCGTCCAACCAGTCAGGCTTACAGTGGAGGGGTGCAAAATCAGAGCCCTGACTGCTACAGCTCGCTCTCCCTTGGTGCTGCGGGAGCCAGACACAAAGAACAGAGTGCTTCACCTGTGATTTCATGCAGAAGCAGAGCCACACGTGCTTCCTGTTGGCATTCACTGTTTGCTGCCTCACATCTCAGCTTCTGAGGTCAAGGGGATCTCCCTTCGACCTCTGTTTGTAAAGCACCTAATGCCAGGGAGGCCGTGGTGAAAGGTGGCAAGCACTACAGACAAACAGTGAAAGGCAAAGCAGCACCATGAAAACAAGTCTCGTGCTGCATGACAGCTAAAAGGTATTTCTGACCTCTTAACTGTTCCTTAGTGAGAAGGAACGGTAGTTGGCCAAGTCCCCTTTCATCACCAGCAGGTCTCTGTACAATAAAGCCTCCTACACTGAGCACTTCTCTCCACCAGTCCTAGAACACATCAAGTCATCCAACAGATCAGTGGGTTCTTCCCAGAGTTTGGCTTGTATCCTTAAAAGGAGAAGCTGTCCCTGGAGCGAGGAAGCATCTTCTGCTGAGCTCTGGTAGAGAAGGGTAAGGAAACAGAGGGAGAGAGGAGCAGCTGCCACAGCAGGCTAGTGAAAAGAGGAATAACTCTTTAACCACCTTGTGTGAGGCTGGAACCTTCTGACCACTCATTTATTCGCTGGCTGTCCCAACAAGGTGAGCAGAGAGCAGCACAGCAGAGTACACAACACCCCAAGAGGTGACCCTGCCTTGGAGCAGATCAAACATACTATGTCTTTAACACTGGGATCCACCTTCCCACTCCTGGGTCAGGGTTTGTGGTGATTACAGACTGCAGGACTAATTGGTATTAATGAAAATTGTGTTTCTCAAATGTTCCAAGGGGAGCATGCCATTAAATCTTACACCACTGCAAATAGCTGTGTTACCTTAACACAATGGGTTCAGAGTTATCAGAGGGGAAGAGAAGTTAAATAAAAGTTCATCATGCTTAGAATTTTAATAGAATATAACCATGTAATTGCTTGATTTCATCAAAATAATTCCTTCAAAGCAGCTTTTAGAGCAACCTATAAACATCTGCTCGCCCAGATGGCTGTTTTTCTTCCTCACTTTGCTATCCTAAGCTTCTTAACATTAAAATTGTGCCTGTATGTAGCCACTTCCCACAGGCAGAAACTGCATTTATTCCCCTACCTCCCAGGTATTTATTCATTTTATGGCTACAATACAACTTGCTGTGATAACAGCACTCCCTGTATGGATGCTTCTGATGCTATCACAAAAAAAAAAGAGGATGTAATACGGGTTCTATGTAAATTTTAAGACATTGCAATCTTCTTTAAAGATACCCCCAGGCTAAAACTGGCTGAGTATCTTTCCATATAAGCTGCAGCCCTTCACAACTCTGACATTTAATTCCAGTGAGACAAAGTTGGTCCAAGGACTGCGCCCTTTGTCACAAGAGACAAAGGACTCTTCCCAGCTCACATCACTACTATTAGATCTGTACCCTCAAGCTACAGCTCCAAACCCATCCACCTGACTGACAGAAAAGCTGCCTTTTAGTTCTCTGGAATGATGTATGGGAACACTGCACAGCAGAGACACTGGTTTGAGTATCTGTACCTGAAAAGGAGTAGGGAAGCATGTATTAGGTTACAGAAAGATGTTAAAAACAGTTAAGTTCACAAAGAGAAACAGAAAACCACGTGTATATATCCACCTGACACTGAAGTGACCTCCTGGGGCACCTCTGGGTGTGCCCTAGAGCAGTGGTCTCCAAAGTAGTCTCTGCAAGACAATCCACTGGGGTGTGGGAAGAAAATATTTTGTACCACTAATAAATAACATCACAAATTAAAATAGCAGTGTTTTCATCTTTACCTCACCCTTTAATATCTATTTTTGCATATGTTTTACAATGCACATAGAACACTAGTACAGCAGAACAAACATCTATTTTATAAATAGGTAAACATGTTGGGGGTGCTATATTTATTTTTTAGGGTGTACAATCAAAAAGGTTTGGAGACCACTGCCCATTATAAAGCATATGCATGAAGAAAGGTACCTGGCATCTATCTGAAGGGGAGAGCAACAGAGAGCTGAGCTGTTGTCAGCTGTTGCTACTGAAGCTGTCGTTTGTTTTGGTTCAGTCCTTAATTTAAAAGGAGAAAGGGAGCAGAGAGGAGCAGGGGGAGGAACTGGCTATGGAAATATGTTTCTGGCCCATCAGGACAGTCAAATGGAAGGGTTCTGTGCACTGCAGAATGAAGAAGACTCATGTGCAAAGGTACTCAAAGCTGTTAAGAAGGAGGATTTCACTGCCTCTGAACCATCTGAAATACCACAGAGCCAACACACCAGCAGCAACAATTTTCAGTGGGATACCTTGTGGCATGAATATTGCTGGAATGCAAGAGCAGACTGGGAAAGGTATAAGGATGATGGGATTGATCCATCAGACTGAGTGAACCATGTGTCAGCAGGGTTGTACTGGGAAGAAAGAGGGCCTGAGTCACTAAGACAGGCAACTGCAGCATGGCAGTCCAAGCCTGTATCGCCAGATGGTGAAATTCACTGGTGGGAAATTCACTTTACAATCAAAATACCTGAAATTAGGTGCCTAAAACAGAGGTCTACAAGTGAGCTACATTCCCATTCTAATCAGTGGGAGCCTAATCAATGCAGTCAGAGCAGGCTAGGTTGCAGTTCAGATGGCAGTCCAGAACATGCCTACTTTAGGATGACACAAGGTTCCTTTAATTGTCCCAATCTGAAGACCTGCTGATTATATGACTATTTCAGATTCCCAGGGAACATAAAGATACCGACGCTCTGACACCTACATTTAGGTATCTAAATCACATGCTGGTATAAAAGACAAACCATCTACAAGTACAAAATGAAAGGCACTCCAGCAGTGTCTCCTCCACTGTAAACATGAACTTCAACCACTTTGTACGATGGGTAGAGAACAAACTAGGAACTGTAAATTGCAAAGGACCTCTTTTAAAGCCATCAGGTGAATTTAGAAAGTGCATACACTGCCTTAAAACCTGGCTTGGTTGCTAAATCTCACATTTAAGAAGTTGATATTCATCTGGGAAATAAATTAATTAGCTTTTGCACAAGTGAAAGCAAGTGTTGAGTTCTACCCCCAGCCTCTGCACACTTAGAAGCAAGGGGTCTGGATTTCCATAGCACTGCAGGAGACTCAGAAGAGAATACTTCAAGTGATTATGATTAAATTACATTAATATTATTTTCAGCCCTTCCTCAGAAAACCAAATTTCCAAGAATTGAACAAGCCAGGCTTCACACCAAGGCCTCAGGGCCCAATAATCACTTGCACGTCTTAATGACCTGCGAATTAAAAGCCCAGCATTCAGGGTTTGGCACAGAACTTCAGGCTGCATTAAAAACTCAGCTTCCTCAGGTATTCTTGAAAAGCATGCAGTAAATAAAAACAGTCTTTTTGGATAATCTTAACTTTTCAAGGGCCTTCCAGGTATTAGGAACTTAACCTTCCATGAACCTTCTTCATTCCAGTGATAGAGAACCAAATAAAACTATGCTCCAGAACAAGGAATCACAGAACTGGCTCATTTGAGAGGTGAAAGCACAGGGATGCTCACATGGGATGAGGATTCCAGCTCTGCAGTAGCAAGAATATTTTTCACAGTATCTCAAGACTTACATCAAATATTGGAGACCGGACAGTTCTCTGTACCTGCTGCCTTCATTTCTGTTAATGAAATTGTTTCTCACACACTTTATTGAGCATCTCAGCATCACGAGTTTGGATCCCTGGTCTGGAGAGGCTGCACCCCTTACTCTGCTCCACCTTTTGCAACATAGCTGAGGCCTTTCAACTTCTAGCAAACCTCTACCCAAACCACCTTTTTGTTTGTCTTACATTCCAACCACATTCATCTTTCCTTCCTCCCTTTATTATCGTCACCTCCTTGTTAAATTGCCTTTTTATTTACTTCAAGCAAATTCTTTTTTTTTACAAGGGATTTTTATGGCAATACCTGAACTGCTGCTCTTGTTTTTCAGCCACCAGTTGTTGTCTTTCTTTCTCTCTCTTCTCTCTCAGTAATTTTACCCGTTCCCTCATTCTTGCTTGTTTCTCCACTGCTGTTTCTTCAAGTGACTCCATCTCAGCTAAGAACCTGCTTTCCTCCGCCTCCAGCAGCTCACAAAGCCTGTAATGAAATCAGTTAAATAAAACCCAAAACAGTCCTTCCCTTGAAAGGTAAAGCTTCAGTTTATTTGATGTGAGTGTAGAAGAGGCAACTGTGCTCCTTTAAACACTTCTGGCAAATGCCAAGGAAGAGAACAGCAAATTTTAACTCCTGTTGTGCTTCAAGATCCCCTTCATGGGCACTGAAAGGTGGCCAAATCCTTAAACACATTGCCCACCCCAGTGGTGAAGTCTCCACATGTGGAGATAAACCACATTCAACAGAGTAACCTGCTCCAGGTGACCCTGCTTAATCAAAGGACTTGAACTAATTGATAGCAAGGGGTTCCTTTCAACCTCCATGCTTCTGTGCAATTGGTGTACAATTCCTGTCCTGTGAAGGCACACAGTATGTGACAGTGACATCCCTCACCCTTATTATTTTTGACAGGACTTCTGGTAAGTTTTCATTTCTTTCAGCTGCAAAGTATTACTTGTAGGATCTAAACATTAATTTAACAAGGTTGCAGCAAAACCCTCACCTGCAGCCAACAAGGAGAGCTTCTCACACTTTTATCACAGTACTCTTTTCTCCCTTTAAAAGTAAATCAAGCAATGAAAGTGCTATAACACCCATAGCTTTCACTGGGGAGACCAGCCCTTAAACTGTGCTAGTCATTGTGTTTGAACACGTACCTCTAGTGATGACAGTACTAGTGATGACAGCACAAAGGCTGCTGTTCACTCTACACTGCTCTTTGACCACAAATTAAGCAGGCCAGTGTTTTCTGTTACGATAACAAACACCATGCCTCAGTGCACAGTGTGATGCACGGAGGGCGAGGCATTGTTCTCTCCCCTGTCATCACTCCTCCAAGTTTCCACTTAAGCTGAAGGCAGGAGGACAGATACTGGTATTAACAGCTTGTTTGCTACCTCTCTCTTCTCTCATCAACCCCTGACAGATACTCCTGCATCGTTGCATCCACCTTCCTCTGCACAGCACTGTGGAGCCATTTCTGCTCGTTGCGCCGCTGCCACTCGCAGACGCTGCGATACCGGTTGTAAAGCTTTAAGAAATCAGCATTTTCAAGGAATTCCTTCTCTTTCTGCCTGTGGGCCAACTCAAGTTTTGCACTTCTTTGTTCTGTAGGAGGCTTGGCTCTCTGTAAGAGAAAGCATATGTCAGCGCCAAGGATATAATCAGCTCTCCTGGGTTTGGGTTGGGTTTTCATGATGAAAAAAGGACATAACATCGACTGATCAGAGTTCAGGATAAGTGGGCATAAATCCCAACAAGCTTTGCCTTGAGGAGCACATCGCCAGGACAACTGTAAAATGGCCTCAAGAGCCAGCACTTGCCTGCCGCTCAGGCCACAGCTGAAACCTTACCCTGTGCATCCCTGGGGGCAGCTGCAGTCTCATTTACACAGAATCACAAAGTTGGGAAAGACCTTTAAGATCATTGAGTCAAACCATACCATCCTCTACTAACCATATCCCTGAGCACCTCATCTCCCCTCTGTTAAACACACCCAGGGGTGGGGACTCAGCCCCCTCCCTGGGCAGCCTGGGCCAGGCCCTGACAGCTCTGCCAGGGAAGAGCTTTTCCCTCCCAGCTGAGCTGACCCTGCCCTGGGGCAGCTTGAGCCCATTGCCCCTTGTCCTGTCCCCTGGCTGAAGAGACCAGCGCCCACCTCTCTGCACCCTCCTGGCAGGGCAGGGGAGGTGGGGAGCAGGTCTCCCCTCAGCCTCCTCTTCTCCAGCCTCAACACCCCCAGCTCCCTCAGCTGCTCCTCAGAGGATTTGCCCTCCAGCCCCTTCCCCAGCCTGGTTGCCCTTCTCTGGACTCTCTCCAGGACCTCCATGTCCTTCTGATGCTGAGGAGCCCAGAACTGGACCCAGCACTCGAGGTGCAGCCTCCCCAGTGCCCAGTCCAGGGGCACAATCCCCTCCCCAGACCTACTGGCCACACTACGTCCTGACACCAGCCAGGATGGTGTTGACCTTCCTGGCCACCTGGGCACACTGCTGGATCACGTTCAACCGCTTACACCACGGGCAACCTCCGGCTGCCTCCCTGCCCCCGCGGGTTCTCCCCGGGGCCTCACACCCCGCCGCTCCCCACCGCTCACAGGCGGCGCCCACGAACCGCCCCGCGCGGGGACTGGCCGCCCCACGGGCCCGTTAGAAGGGGCGGCAGGCACCCCCCAGGACGCCGGCAGCCCCGGCCCGCGACTCTCCTCGGCTGTCCTAAAGGACCGGGTTAGGGAGCCCGCCCCGAGGACCCCGCATGACCCGGGAGCGGCCTCTCACCACAGCCACCGATCCCGGGAAGGGCCCGGTCACCTCCCGGCACCGCGGCGGCGGCCGCCGGACCTCCATAACCGCCGCGCCGCCGGCAAGCGTTGCCATGGCAACGCTTGCCGGCGGCGCCGCGGTTATGGAGGTCCGGCGGACGCGCGTAGGGGGAGCCCGGCGCAAGCGCAGAAAGGGACCGTGTGGCGGGGAGCGTGTGCTGCGCATGTGCAGTGCTGAGGCGGGAGCCGGGCGGGCGCGGCGCCGCCAGGAGCTGGGCGTGGTCTCACAGAGCCGCCCGGGCTTGGGAGGAGCCCTCAGCTCACCGCGTCCGGCCGCGGCCTGACCCTGCATCGCCCCCTCCAGGCCACGTCCCCAAGCACCACATCAGACTCCTCCAGGGACAGTGACCCCACCACCTCCCTGGGCAGCCTGTCCCAACACCTGACAGCCCTTTCAGTACAGAAATTCTTCTGATCTCTGTCCTAAGTCTCCCCTGGGGCAATTTTAAGCCATTTCCTCTCGCCCTGTCACTTGTCACAGCTTGTCACCTGAGAGAAGAGACTGACCCTGACATCTCTGCAACCGCCTTGCAGGTAGCTGTACAGACCAGTGAGATCTCCCCTCAGCCTCCTTCTCTCCAGACTAAACATCCCCAGCTCCCTCAGCCACTCCTCACAGCACTTGTGCTCCAGACCCTTCACCAGCTTCCTCTCCCTCCTCTGGACACGCTCCAGCATCTCAACGTCCTTCCTGCAGTGAGGGGCCCAGAACTGGACCCAGCACTCGAGGTGCGGCCTCAGCAGAGCTGAGCGCAACAGAACTCTCCCTGCCCTGCTCCTGCTGCTCACACCATTCCTGATTGTTGTGGGTTTGCATTTCTGGGTTCTGGTGGAGGAAGAGGCTGCAGGGGCAGCTTCTGGCTGCTCCTTGCAGAAGCTGCCCCCAGGCCCCACAGAGCAAACCCCTGCCAGCTCAAGGCCGCAGTCGCTGCTGACCAAGGCCGAGCCCGTCAGCGCCGGTCACAGCGCCTCTGGGAATCCCCCTGAGGAGAAACAACGGCAAGCGGCCGCTTTGTGCCCCAGAGAAGGGAGTGAGAAGGGCTGAGAGACTGTGCAGCACCAAGGGCAGGGAAGGGGGCAGAGAAAGATGCCCCTGAGCCCCTGGAGAAACCCATGGTGGAGCGGGTGTGTCCCCACAGCCCATGGGAAAGGCCCAGACCCCACCTGCGGCCTGTGGAGAGGCCCCAGGCTGGAGCAGGGGGAGACATGCAGGAGATGCTGTGACCTGCATGGAGCAAGCTGCTGGCAGGACCTGCAGCCCATGGAGAGAGAGAGACCCACACATCGGAGCAGGTTTTCAGGGGGGCTTGTGACCCCGTGGGGGACCAGGCTGGAGCAGTCTGGGCCTGAGGGACTGCACCCCATGGCAGGACCCACGCTGGGGCAGCTGGGGAAGAGCTGAAGCCCGGTGGGAAGGACTCATTCTGGAGAAGTTGGTGGAGGACTGTCTGCTGTGGGTGGGACCCCACGGTGCAGCAGGGGAAGGGAGTGAGGAGTGACCCCCTCGGCCAAGAAAGGAAACAACTGGTGAAGAACTGACCCAAACCCCCATCCCTGTCTCCCCCTGTGCCACAACGGGGCGGGGGGGGGGGAAGAAGGGAGGGAAATCCTGACTAAAGTGAAGTCTGTGAAGAAGGGAGGGGTGGGAGGAGGTGTTTTAAGATCTGGTTTTACTTCTCATTATCTGACTCTGGTGTCACTGTGTGTGTAGTGCAGTGTAATAAATTAGATGGGGGTTTTTATTCCATGTTGACCCTATTCTGCCCGTGACACTGATTGTGGAATGATCTCTCCCTGTCCTTATCTCCACTCCTGAGCTTCTCAATATCTATTTTCTCCCCTGTCCAGCTGAACAGGGCAGTTGCAGAGTGGCTTTGGTAGGCATCTTGCCTTCAGCCTGTAGAATATGGTCTGTCCTGGGTTTGGTGGCTTGAATTCAACTTCCTCAAACCTCTTTTTCTCTAAGGAAGAGACCAGGAACGCTCTAGGAAGAAACACCATCTGACACTGAGGCATGAAAAACTGTGCAAAAGACAGTGCTTTAGATGTGGACTGAGGTTTCAAACCACTTTTAAGTGGCATGCAGCCAGCCACAAAAAGGAAGAGTCACCTCTCCTTTCTCTCCCAGTTCAGACAGATCAGCAGAAAGATACAGCTCATGTAGCTAAAGCCCAATCATGGAATGAACTTGGCTCCACAGGCTTGGTCTGCCTTGGCTGCGCTGCAAGAACACTAACGTTGGCATGAGGGAAGTGCTGGAAAGGACAACACCACATGATGAGTTAAAGCAACTTGGAAAAACAGAGACATTTTTCAAGAACAAAATCTGTGGTGGGAAAATCCAGCAAGGGCAGTAGGGCCTCTCTGGTCTTTGAGGAAGTCTAAGAAGTTGATTGGTACCAACCAATGAACAATTACCCCTTCTCTTTGTACAAAATAAACCTTTACCTCTTCCAGAAGAAAAATAAACTCATTTTAAGGGAACCACAGTTGTCCACACCCTTTATAAAAGACAAAATCTTCCTGCAGTGGCAGCCTATTTCTTTTGTTTGGAACTGTGATAGCTGCATGAGGCCTCTTCCTTCTAAAGGAATCCAAAGGCTTTGTGTCACAGAAGACACCCTGGGATTCCCAGGCTGGGGTGCTGAGAAGTTGACAGTTCCTCTTTGATTCTGAACTTCCCCAGGGTTTCCTCACCAGTCACACTGCAGAGCATCTCAGATTCCTCCGGTCCTGCTCCCTTCCAATCCTTCCTACCAGCACCTTCAGGCTGTTTGCAGGAGACTTGCTTAGGGAAATCATGGCTCCTGGGTTTATGTCTTTTTGTGCACTTTTATTATTGACTTGGGGAGTTTTTTGGGGGCTTTTTTTTTTGTTTTTTTAAGGCATTTGCTCTGAGCCACTTGTAAGGCCCCAGCTGGAGTCCTGTGTTCAGAGCTGGGGCCCCAATACAAGAAAGATGTGGGGCTGTTGGAGGGGATTCAGGGGAGACAAGAGGATGCTCAGAGGGCTGGAGCAGCTCCCCTCTGGAGAGAGGCTGAGGGAGCTGGACTGGGTCAGCCTGGAGAAGAGAAGGCTGTGGGGGGACCTCATTGCAGCCTGCCAGTCCCTGAAGGGAGCAGAGGAACAGGAGGGGAATCAGCTTGTTCCAAGGGCAGAGCCTGGCAGGACAAGGGGGCTGGAGTGAAGCTGGAGGAGGGAAGGGTTAGAGGAGATCTTAGGGGGAAGTTCTTTCCAGAGAGAGTGGTGAGGGGCTGGAAGGGGCTGCCCAGAGAGGGGGTGGGTGCCCCATCCCTGGGGGTGTTCAAGGCCAGTTTGGATGGGGCCCTGGGCAACCTTGTGTAGCAATGTGGGGGGTTGGAGCTCTGTGACTGTTGGGGTCCCTTCCAACCCGGACCAGTCTGGGATTCTATGATTCTATGATCTGCATGACTGGCTGAGTCAGGAATAGGGGTAGGAGAGTCACACCATATACACCTCCACTGACATGCTCTGCATGCCTAGCTGAGCTCAGAACTTGCACTAACAGTACCTTCACAATACAAGTTCAGCTGTGTGTCACAGCCAGTACCTGCCAGCCAGCACCTTGTGTCTTGGTGCAGTCCCAGCTGCAGCAGGACCGTGCGGTTTCCCACGAGAAAACCGCCTCACAGCTTGGCTCTCATCTCTCACCTTCATGATTAATTTGAATTCGTGCTGTTAATAAATTCCACAGCCTAGGAGTCTGCAGATGGTCTGTCGTGCAGGTGTTAAGCTGCATTCACAAGTGGCATTCTTCGGGGTTATCTGTAATAAAACACATTTCTCTTGCAGCCATTTGCCTCCCCAAGGAATTGCAAGGCAGCCCAGTGTTGGCACATGAGCTGGAGATGAATAGTTTTTAGTCAGCTTATAGCTTCGTGTGAGGGCTGAGAAAATTTGAGTTGGAGCCCAAGACTAGCTGGTCAGTTTTAATTCAAATACAGCGAGCCAAGAAGAGATCTGCAAGCGCTCTGGGTGAACAGAGGCAGCTGGTGGGACAAGTCAGTGCTTTCTTCTTCGCTGTGGTTTAAATGTAGAAGTGGCAAAGATCAGAGCTCTTCCCTGTCCACGTCTGAGCCAGACACCACCAGACAAATGCTCTGTTTTACCCCTGGCCCAGACAGCGGAAAGGAGTGGAAGAGAAGATCAGTTGTTCTCTCTCCACACCCACAGGCCAGTGGAGATGTTACTCTCTTTCTCTTAGCTTTGAAAGAGCAAAGAGCAGCCAGAAAAAGGGAACACAGTGTGAAGGAGGGACAACTAATCCCAGCCTGAGAAGATCATGGCAAACAGTGACAGTGTATTTTAGGGCTGCCCCACCAGCGAGTTACAGGGTTCGTTGTATCCAGCCATTAAAACTAGGCCTGTGGTCCTTCCCCAGCCCAAGAGCTGCCCTGCCAGCGCTCTCCTCAGCAAACTTCTCCCTGAATCATAGAATCATGGAATGGTCAGGGCTGGAAGGGACCTCAAAGATCATCAAGTTCCAACCCCTTGGCATGCGCAGGGACACCTCTTGCTACAGCAGGCTGCTCAAGGCCTCATCCAACCTGGCCTTGAACATTTCCAGGGATCATGGGGCAGCCACAACCTCCCTGGGCACCCTGTGCCAGGGCCTCATCACCCTCAGAGTAAAGAATTTCTTTTTAATATCCAATTTAACTCTCCCCCCTTCCAATTTAAAACCATTCCCCCTTGTCCTATCACTCCAGGCCCTTCTAAAAAGTCCCTCCCCAGATTTCTTGTAGGCCCCTTCAGGTACTGGAAGGCTGCTGTAAGGTCTCCCTGAAGCCTTCTCCAGGCTGAACAACCCCAACTCTCAGCCTGGCTTCACAGGAGAGGTGCTCCAGCCCTCCAGTCATACTTGTGTCCCCCTCTGGACCCATTCCAACAGTTCCACGGCCTTCTCATGTTGGGGACTCCAGAACTGGACCCAGCACTCCAGGTGAGGTCTCAGGAGAGTGGAGTAGAGGGGAAGAATCACCTCCCTTGACCTGCTGGCCACGCTCCTTTTGATGCTGCCCAGGATATGGTTGTCCTGAAGGGCAGCAAGTCCACATTGTCATTTCATGTCAAGCTTCAGGTTTCACTGAGAATACTCTCTCCTCCATCCTCAGCTTGACAGTACTCAGTGCTGTCAGCATTCCTCTTCCTCTAGAGCCTCTGGTTTAAATCCTGTGCTGGACACAGCCCCAGAGCCTCATCTGGTTGTAGGTATCCACTTTTCACTGCTGCCACTGGGATCCACAGACCAGAACATCTCTGAGTTGCTTTAGGTATATATTTTAACTACAACAAAACATGACAGAAAAGCTTACCAGGCATCCTTCAAGGTTTTACTGACAACATCATAGAATCATTAACGTTGGAAAATACCTTCAAGATTATCTAGTCCAACCATCTTATCTCACTGTGCTCCACCACCAAATCAGTAAGGGTGTAAGACCAATGGTGTGGACAAAATTCACTTCCCAGCAAATCAGAGGCAATGGAGCATGAGTCTGGAAAAGGGTAGATCCTGTCAAACTAACCTGATGGCGTTCTGTGACAAGGTGACCCACTTAATGGACAAGGGGAAGGCTGTGGATGTGGTCTACCTGGACTTTAGTAAGGCCTTTGACACCGTTTCTCACAGCATTCTGATTGAGAAACTGGCTGCCACTGGCCTGCACAGGTGGACCCTCAGCTGGGTTAAAAACTGTCTGGATGGCTGGGCCCAAAGGGTGGTGGTGAATGGAGCCAAATCCAGCTGGAGGCCGGTCACGGGGGGCATCTCCCAGGGGCTCTTTCAAGGAGTTCTGTGTCCTTCTTGAACTGAGGGGCCCAGAACTGGGCCAAATATTCCAGGTGTGGTCTCACCAGGGCAGAGCAGAGGGGCAGAAGGACCTCTCTTGACCTACTAACCACACCCTTTCTAAAACACCACCAGTGTCACGGACTGTCTCTGCCCACAGCCCATGAATTTTCAGCCAGGCAAAGCTGCTGGTGCATAGGAAGGTGGCAGAAGGAGGAAGTGGGGTGAAGCTGATCTCCAAAATGAAATTCCTTTAAGAGTAAAGACCAGCACAAAGTCAGACCTTGATGCCAGTGCTGCCACAGCTCCTCCTGCCAGCAAGCCGTCTTTGCCGTGATATTTTCTATTACAGCAATAAACACTGACAGAGTGCATCATTTTGGATGATTTCCTTAAAAAAAAAAAAAACCCACAGCATTTTCACTGTTCCTTATAGCGTGACAGGCTGAGGTGTCAGTAAAGAAAGGAGATCCCCTGAAAACCATTTGTCTTCCGGATTTTGTAGGAATGACTGGTAATCTAGGGAAGATATTTTGAAGGAGAATGAATGGGGAAATTCTTCAGTTTCATCTGGAGTGAAATGTAAAGGAATAATCATGAAAAAACCTGAACCATCAGAATTATGTTTCTGTTGCTCATTAGTTCCCTACTTAAAAATAAAAGTTTCACCACGAGAGTGGAGTTGTTAATAGAATGTTACCACTGGTATGTTGTTTCTTTCAAAGCAAGGTGTTATTAAAATCAACAACGACTGATTTTTTTTAATTAATGTATCTTGCCAGGACAAGGATGTGCCTGTGGACACGTATACCAACCGTCCCAGGCAGCCCTGAGCGTGATACCCTGCACTGCTCCCCACCAAATTAGCCTTAAAAATCAAGATCTTCCTGTTGGATGTGGGAGTTTAGAAAAGCAAGAAGCTGGAAATTTCAGAGTCAACTTTGGAAACAAACAGAGGGAAAAGGTAATGAAAAGTATCTCATACAACAAGAGAAAGCCTAAAATGAGGGTTGGTTTCCAGAGCTGCTCTTCGCTACAGGACTTTTTGCCCTGGATGAATTGGTTGGGTTGGCTGGATTTAAGCCTGAATTGGCTTTAATAAACACACTGGGAAAACAACAGGTTTCCCACCCAGTTACTTATTCCATGTTTTGCAACATGCAAAGTCAGTGGTTCCACTGCAAGTCACAACATTTGGGAGGAAAAGGTTCCTTACTTTTCGCCTTACCTGCCAAGCATTAATGATGTAAAGACAAAAACTCCCTTCTCTGCAGGAGAGCAAGTGTCTGAAAACACCCTGTTTAGTTTTCTTCCCACTAGACTGAACAACTTGTTGGCTTAGGTGTTTTCCAAACTGGATCCTCTCCCACAGAGTCTCAATTTTTCATGAACCCCTGAGGGTTTGGCTGTGTCAATGAGGGTGCTGGAGCCCTCCAGCTGCTTCTGCAGCTCCATGACATTGCTGACTCACCCCCAGCTTGTGACCAACCATTGCTTCAGATCTATTTCTGCCAGAGGAACCACTTCTGAGTGACCAGTTCCCCATCTGATTGTTCCTGCTGGGCTTGGTGACCCTGCCCTCTCCTCTTCTGCGTCACATCTAATTTTTCCTCCAAATCCTTCAGGCCATTCGAAAGCTCTGACCCAGCCCCAGCCCCAGCCCTCTCCACCTCCGGAGGTCTGGTCTCCCAGAGGTCTGGTCTCCAGATTTAAATCTGGTCTCCAGATTTAAATGATCTCTTCTCTCCTCTAGGTTACTACTGAAATTAAAACCCACAAGAGGCGGGTCCAGAAGCCCAGGTGACAGCTAATGGTGGGTGACAGTCCCCAGGCCAGGGATTGCTCCCCATGGGAGGCACTAGAAGCCTTATCATATTCTATTTATCACTTATTTCCCCACAAGACCTTTCACAGAAGGAAATTACCTTAACATGAAACTGCATTAAAGTGAAACCATTCATCCTTGACAAATCCAGCTTGGTTGTTACTCCTCTCTGTGTTTTCTTCTTGGTTGCATATAAATGATTTCCCAATTACTTATACCGTAGTCTCTTTGATGTTGTTTTGTAGGAACTGAGGAATTTCCAAGCCCTTTGCTTTATAAAAAAAAAAAAGAAAGCAAGCCTTTATTCCCCTTTTCTCAGCCTGCCAGCACCTCACCTCCCTCCCCAAACCCTCTCTGCAAACAGCAGTGGCTGGAAACCCTTCCCAAGTCCTCCAGGATGAAGTCCATCGTACCAAACTAACGTGGGAACCACCAGTTTATAAAACCTCTGTGTAATCTGCCCTTTCTCCCCTTTGACTGTCTTCCCACCGTGCCAGCTGTGGGCTGCACTGGATGGTCTGGCATGCAGCGGCTTCAGCGGTGACAAAGAAATCAGTCTCTTGTGACCAGGGTGTGAGCACAACAATGAAGAACCTTTCACACTACAGAGCACGCCAACCTGTCTCAGAATGGTTAGGATTTCTTGAAAATACTCATGTAAAAATAACAGGGAGGAAGGTTTAGACCCAGCAGAGAGAGATTTTTTAGCTAAAGACACTGAAATAATCTTTTATGGGGATCGCAACACTATCAAAACGTGACGTTTGAAAGGCTAAAGTTTGTTTTCAGTTCCTCTTTAAACACTCCAGCTGTGTTACTGTTGTGGTTCGGCCCCAGGCAGCGTCTGAGCACCAGGACCCCCACGCTCACCCCTGCCAGAAGAGGAGAAACAAAGCCCCCCAGTTTGGTTTGAGGGGTAACTGACAGCACAGTGAGAGGGGAACAGCAGCAGAGCCTACGGCAGAGTACACACACACGGTGGTAACACGGAGCACTTTACTCACTCGAAGACCGGCCTGTGGGTTGGGGACTGGCCTGTTGGAGAGCAGCGTACAGGGGAGGGACCTGGGGATGCTGGGGGACAGCAGGGTCACCATGAGCAGCAATGTGTCCTCGTGGCTAAGAAGGCCAATGGCATCCTGGAATGTGTTAGAAGGGGGCTAGGTCAAGAGAGGTCCTTCTGCCCCTCTGCTCTGGTGAGACCCCACCTGGAATATTGGGTCCAGTTCTGGGCCCCTCAGCTCAAGGACACAGAACTCCTTGAAAGAGCCCAGCACAGGGGCACCAAGGTGATGGAGGGAGTGGAACCCCTTCCTTATGAGAAGAGGCTGAGGGAGCTGGGGCTGTTTAGCCTGAAGAGGAGGCTGAGGGGTGACCTTATTAATGTTCATAAATACATTAAGTGCGAGAGTCAGGAGGATAGAGCCAAGTTCTTCTCAGTGATGGCAGTGACAGGACAAGGGGCAGTGGGTACAAGCTCTGTCACAAGAAGTTCCATAAGGAGGTTTTTCCATAAGGAAAAACTTTTTCACTAGGAGGGTTGTGTGGTGGTTTAGCCCTGGCTGGAGGCCAGACACCCACCAAAGCCGCTCTGTCACTGCCCTTTTCAGCTGGACAGGGGAGAAAATAGCTATTGAGAGGCTCAGGAGTGGAGATAAGGACAGGGAGAGATCATTCCACAATCAGTGTCACGGGCAGAATAGGGTCAACATGGAATAAAAACCCCCATCTAATTTATGACACTGCACACACACAGCGACACCAGAGTCAGATAATGAGAAGTAAAACCAGATCTTAACACACCTCCTCCCACCCCTCCCTTCTTCACAGACTTCACTTTAGTCAGGATTTCACTCCCTTCTTCCCCCCCCCCGCCCCGTTGTGGCACAGGGGGAGACAGGGATGGGGGTTTGGGTCAGTTCCTCACCAGTTGTTTTCCTTCTTGGCCGAGGGGGTCACTCCTCACTCCCTTCCCCTGCTGCACCGTGGGGTCCCACCCACAGCAGACAGTCCTCCACCAACTTCTCCAGAGTGAGTCCTTCCCACAGGGCTTCAGCTCTTCCCCAGCTGCCCCAGCGTGGGTCCTGCCATGGGGTGCAGTCCCTCAGGCCCAGACTGCTCCAGCCTGGTCCCCCACGGGGTCACAAGCCCCCCAGCAAACCTGCTCCGGTGTGGGTCTCTCTCTCCCCATGGTCTGCAGGTCCTGCCAGCAGCTTGCTCCATGCAGGTCACAGCATCTCCTGCAGGTCTCCCCCTGCTCCAGCCTGGGGCCTCTCCACAGGCCGCAGGTGGGGCCTGGGCCTTTCCCATGGGCTGCGGGGACACACCCGCTCCACCATGGGTTTCTCCAGGGGCTCAGGGGCATCTTTCTCTGCCCCCTTCCCTGCCCTTGGTGCTGCACAGTCTCTCAGCCCTTCTCACTCCCTTCTCTGGGGCACAAAGCGGCCGCTTGCCGTTGTTTCTCCTCAGGGGGATTCCCAGAGGCGCTGTGACCGGCGCTGACGGGCTCGGCCTTGGTCAGCAGCGACTGCGGCCTTGAGCCGGCTGGGGTTTGCTCTGTGGGGCCTGGGGGCAGCTTCTGGCTGCTCCTTGCAGAAGCTGCCCCTGCAGCCCCCTCCTCTGCCAGAACCCAGACGTGCAAAACTACGACAGAATGACAGAGCGCTGGGACAGGCTGCCCAGGGAGGCTGTGGAATCTCCTTCTCTGGAGACATTCAAACCCACCTGGATGCTGTCCTGTGTGACCTGATCAAGGTGATTCGGATCTGGCAGGGGGATGATCTTTTGATGTCTCTTCCAAGCCCAATCATTCTGTGGTTCTGTGATCCTGTGATCTTCCTTTCCATGACCTCACTGGAGAACGAGCTCAGCACAGCCCCTCCGAAATCCACACTCCCCAACAGGAATCTGTTTATTTTTGCCAGGAGGGGACAGACGACAGGAAAGTTGTTTTCGACACATCCTGCAGCCCACTGCAGAGCTGGGTTCAGCCCGGTCCAGGCTCTCTTTGCCAGACAAATCTCTACCTGCCTTTCCTGCACCTTTGGCTTGTTTTTAAAAGCACAAGGCTTGGCTGATGGAAACAGAGCTGTGTCTTCATGGCCTCTGCCATCACCAAGTTCACTTTGCCCTCCCCGCGGCTGCTCGGCCTCACATTTCAGTGGTTCAGGCACGCTGCTGTCTCTCCAAACCCACCTCGGAGCTGCATTCCCACTATTCAGGGCCTGCCCGATCATGACGTGGTGCCAAACCCAAAATCCAGGGAAGCGCTGGATGAATGGAGACACTCAGTCCTGAGCGATCACCCTGGCAGGCAGACATGCGCGATGGAAACCTTCTAGCCCCAGCAAGAGGCTCTTCGCAAAGTCCCACCTTAAAAGTCACATCAACAGAAAACAAGCAAGCAAAAACCCACATGGAATGCAACACTTATTTGCTGTAACTTTTTGCTGGGGTGTTCCTCACCCCCTCCCGCCCCTGGTTCAGAAATGACTTGGAAAACACATCTACCCTGGGTGTGTTTAACAGAGGGGGAGATGAGGTGCTCAGGGATCTGGTTTAGCACAGGACAGGAACGGTTGGACTCCATGATCTTAAAGGTCTCTTCCAACCTTGTGGTTCAGTGATTTTATGAGCTGCAGGGGAGCCCTGCCTGCCTCCCGGGATGGGATGGGACAGGCAGACGGGGCGGGACAGGGCGGGCCCAGGGGCGGCCCCATTTGGGACCTGAACCCTGCTGCTGCTCATCCATCCTGTAGCTCTTCTCTCTGCCCTGCACCATGGACTGTGGCGTGATCACCTCCAAAACTGTGCTGCTGCTGCTGAGCCTCGCCTTCTGGGTACTCTGATGGGATGCTGAGACGAAGGGGAGGGAGGGAGGAACGGAAGGGGGTGGAAGGGGGGATTTGGGCACAGACCCTGCATGTCTCACGTAGGGGGGTTGTGGTGTGTGGGGGGATGGAAGGCTCTGGCAGAGGGAGATGGTGCTGTGGGATGTGACCGTGTTCTGGTTAATTGGGGTTTCATGAGCTCGTCGGTCATTTAGTTTACCCCAGTGCAAGTCACTCATGTGCTTCTATGGGAAACCCTGACATAGACCTTCAAGGGACAGGAAGATCTGAGTGGGGGTTAAGCTTCTGAGGGAAAAAACCAAAAAGGTCGGTTTTTTGTTTGTTTGGGGGATTTTTAAAAGCATGTTTGTAATGTAGTAGGGGGCTTTAATGGTTTGGGTTTTTTTTTTAATTGTCATTAAAGCCATCTACAAGTTCATTTTGTGACTGGAAACACATGGAGCTGGTCAGCAGTGATGGGGTGAGGACATGGTGCTGGTGCTGCCCTCCCAGTCCGGTGTGAGGAGTATTTGGGGGAGAAAAATGGCTGAGAACTTTGTTTCAATTATGCCTGGCTACAATCATGCCTTCCCAAATTACTTCCTCAATAATTACTTCCAGGCAATCAGAAATTGAGGGTGGGGTTGTGTACTTTTTAGCCTTAACCCCTTCTGGGTTTGGTGGGCTCCTGACAGCGGGGCTGGGAACAGGTGACAGGTTGGAAGAAACAAGAGCTTGTTCTGGTAACCAGTCTCAAGGTTTTCCCCTGTGTGGGGAAGTTTGTGTAACCCCCATCATCATCATCATCATCATCATCGGCTAGGAACTTCATTGCTGCTTCTGGAGAAGGAACCCAGTTAAACCTCACTTGTGGCGGTAGCGTGGCTGGGTTGTTCACATTGTCTTTGTAGAGTGTGTGTGTGGGAGGGAAACACGTTAAAAAAACCCCAGGAAATACTGTTTGAATCAAACCCTGAGGTCTCATGGGGTGCTGCGCCTTGTTTTGCACATATGGGACTTGCTGGGGGTTGCAGCAAGGAGCTCGTCTCGCTCCAGTCCCCTGCCTCCTTCATGGGGCTCAGCACCACTTCTTGCTGCCCGTGCTCCAGGGAACGCTCGTGCCAGCAGCCTGAGCAGCACAGGAGGTTGTGTTTACTGCTGCATATCCAGTAACCTGATCTCGCCCTGCATATTTGTTTTGTGATTATTTTTTTTAATACATGCAGAGAAACATTGGGGCATGCTGCTGTTGGTATGTGGAAACCCCCTGAGCTTTGGCTCAGCTGTGCCTCAGAGTAGCATCATGTCTTGGCTTTTAAAAAACTCAAGTCACAGCCTTATGCCACCCCAGAAGTGTCTCTGGTACCTTTGCTTCTGCTGTAGGGGAGCCCTCTAATCGTGGCTGAAGCATCCAGGTCCATGGGCAGTGGGACAGCAACACTTCCTGCTGTCTCTAGCCTCCAAATTCAGGGTGATCCAGACCCAACCCTTTGTTGGTTGGGGTTTTTTCCATCCTGGGAAGAGCAATGCTGCCCCAAAGCCCGTGGCGTTTAGATGCTGCCGCCGCCTTACCTTGTGGTAATCACACTCCTGCAGCAGAACCTGGAATTCAGGTTTCAGATGGGTGGGGGAAGGAAGAACTGACTGCCCTGTCTTCCTTCAGAACACTTCTGACAGTTGGGGCTCCACAAGTACAAGGCTCCAGATCATTATCACGACATCAGATTCACAAAGAGCTTTTTCCTTCTGTATCTGCAGAGCAGATCGTGCTCTGGCATCACACCCTGCAAATCTTGCCCAGCTTGGATGTGATTAATGGAAAATAATTCACCACCTGCACGTTCAGCAGCTGGGGCAGTACTGGTACTCTGACAGAGGTCATGGCTTTGAAATGTCCTAAAAAGGAAATAAATCCTTTTTTAGATCTCTGATCATCGTAAATGTGCAGGAGTGAAGACAGATCCTTCCAGAGTGCCAAGTAGGGGCTTCCTAAATAAGGTGAAAAAGCAACTTTGCTCTTACCCACCAAGCTCAGTATCTTATCTGCAGGTTGTTCAGCTGGGGGCAGGGGAGTGGGACTGGGGGTGGGGAGGACATACCTGTGTGTAACCCCCCAAAACAAGCCATTTTGACTACATGGTTACCAAGGGTGGTGCTTCAAGCTGTGGGTCGTCTGCTCACCTCCAATTAAGCTTTCTAGCACCTAATAATTAGGTCCAAGTGTGTGGTTTGCTTGGCAAAAGGGTGTTGGCCTGTTCTAGGTGAAGATGGGATGTTGGTAACCTAGAAGAGGGAGAGGACAGATTGGAAGAGACTCTAGTGCTAATTTTATGAGGGGACATGTCTGGGTGGGATGTGATGATGCTCCTGGAGGGGCAGAGGTGAAGCATCTGCTGGTCACAGAGAAGAAACTGGGAATCTTAAAACCAGCTGGAAGTTCCATGCTCTGGTGTTTCTGTATAACACCCTCCCAGGCTGGCTTTCTTCTAGCCGCCCCCCTTCTTTAATCCCAGAGCTGTCCTGCTAAATTCAGCCATCAGCACCTTGCCCCCATTCACCTTCTCCTTCAGCTTGTCACTCAAGAGACCCCCACTTCCACAGAGGGTTTGGCATCCACCAGCTGCCCTGGGTTCTTCACCAGGAAAAGCTGCAGTGGAAATCCTCTTTGCCATGGTTTCCCACTTCTCAGAGGTGGGTACGTCCACTGCCTCACCTTGCTTCCCCAAGAGCAGGGAGGAGAATGAAGATAAGTTATTCCTTGGGTGATTTTTAGCAGGACCAATGGATTTGAAAGAGCAGAATCTGTTGAGAGCAATGTGACTGTCCAGGAAGCCCAGAGGACTGATCCCAGCACCGGTCCCTGGCAAGGTGTGCTCTACCTGTAAGAGATGAAGCCAGGATTAGGTTTTCCCAACTGATCCCTGGCTCCCTCTGTGACCCCACAAGCTTAGGATGAGTTTGAGCTGATTACAGGTTGTTTGACAGCTTTATTAAGGAGATCCTTGCACTGGTCTGGGCATACTGGAGTATCTGTTTGGCTGGTGCCCTGTGCCCTGGGTACATTCAAGACCAAATCTACATGTTTTCAGTCTTAGAGCAGTGTGCAGAACGATGTGTCAGGGTGTGTTGGAAGCTCAAGCAATCGCAGTGTTGCTGAGGTATCACTTTTAAACAATTTTGAGTATTTGGGAGGGATAAATGTATCCACAAAAAAAGAAAAAAGGGGAAAAAAAGCCCCAGCCCTGCATCTGTGAATGGTTTGAAACCTTTCACGCTGGTGCTGGGTGGTTTGGGAAGTCTCAGAAGAGAAATCAGGTACTTAAAAAATAAATGAAAAAAAAAACAATTAGAAGAATTTTTAACCCGTGGATGGAAGATGTGGTGGTTTAACCCTGGCTGGAAGCCAGACACCCACCAAAGTCAGTCTATCACTCCCCTTTTCAGCTGGGCAGGGGAGAAAACATAGCAGAGGTTATATTGGAGATTACTGATGACAGAAACACGTCTGTCTTTAAGGATGGAGGTATCCTCCAAAGAGTCATCAGAGATCTGATGAGTGTCGGCAGCCCTGCGACCTGTTTCTCACCTCTCCTCCATCTGTTCTGAACAGATCCTTAATTCTGCCTGTACCTGACTGCTGTGCATGATGGGGGTGGTGGGGGGGGACAGGGCAGGCAGCTCCCCTGGTTTTTAAGGCTGCGGATGATACTCGACAGCAAGATGGAAGAGCTGTGGAAGCTCTCCTTCCCAGGGCAGGGAGATGATGCTGATGGGCCGTGGGGTCAGCCTGACTCACAGTGTCCCACGGTGGGAAAAGCTGCTTCACCAGGAGCTTTTGGTTCTTGCTGGGGGTGGTTTCTGTTGGTGTGTCACCAGTGAGGCCGTGGGACGCTCGGCCCAGCGCGAGGAGCTGTGGGTGTGAAGCGGAAGCCGTGGGTTCCCTTCTCGTTCAGCTGTGAACTTGTTAACTGAACATGTGTGTGTGGAGGTGGGGGGGGGGGGGAACCAGCCACGTGAGCCAGAGCTGTTGCGCTGTGAAAACTGAACATGTGTGTGTTGTGGGGGGAAACAGCCACGTGAGCCAGAGCTGTCACCCTCTAGAGACTGTGCCAGGGCTTTCGTGCTGGATTTGGGCGCTTTGCTGTGATCCACTTGAGCACGCCTTGGAAGGGCAAAGCTCTTCCCTGTTTTAAACCTCTCAGCCCCAAATCAGGAAGCAGGGGGGTAGCTGGCTTCCAGGAACACTGTGCTGTGCCGCAGGGTCAGGATTAGAACTGAGATGTCGGTGCTGTGTGGGCAGGAAAGGGGAAGTGCTCGCAGGGCGAGGCAGACACTGCAAGAAAAGTTACCCCTCCCTGCGTGCTGTTGGGGAAGAGCTGGTTGCCCGGCTGCCCCCAGCAGTCCCTGAGGCTGTGAAGAGGTGCAGGCTGCTGGATGCACAGGCTGGGGACCCAGATGTGAACGTGCTTTGGTCTCCTGATGGCTCTCACAGTTTGCAGCTCTGAAACCACAGGTGTGATGATGGCAAGATGCCTCCAGTGATAACAGCTGTTCCAGGAGCTCCCACCTGCCCTCCTGCAAGAACTTCAGAGCTTGAGGACACTGTCTGGGGAGGCAGAAAACAGCTCTTGTGTGTATGAGCTGGATGTTCCCTTCATTCTCCCCACAAGCGCTGCGCTGCCAAGCTGTGTTTGGTTTCCTGTGGAGCTGGCAGGATCCCTCTGCAGCAGGAGAATCCCAACCTGTGCTTTTCCTCACAGGAATAGGCACAGAGCAGCCATGTGCCCCCACTGCTCACGTTCTCCCTTGCAGCTGGTGGCTAGCAGTATTTCAGGACAGCTTATGGAGGCATCTGCCCGGTTACCAGCTTTGAGAAGTCTCCCCAGGTTTCAGGATGAGCTCCGCTGCAGTTCAGGTGCACTTTGCTTTTTCGGCTCGTAACCTGTGAGATGGGTGTTGCAGGATCTGGTGGCTGAGCCAGGACCAGGAACTGGGGTCATTCTGAAAAGCAACCACTGACCTAGAGAGTTTTCTGTGTCTGAAATCCACAGCGGCTTGGCAGTGGCTGATCGATCCGTCCGTGCTCACCTAAAGCTGTACATGCAGCAAGCGCTTGCCCTGCAGCTTGTGTCTGTATTTGGGGAGAATAAGAGCAGAAAGGGTGCTGCTGCTTTCCCCTAACAGCAATCATGCTGTCCTTAGAGGTGTGTGATTAGCAGGAGCACGCTGACCCTGAGGCAGGTGTTTCAGTTTTACAAGGCAGAGGATTTGGGGCAGGATCCCTTGCACTCCTCGGCAAAGCCTTTCCCGGTGAGCCCACAAGGACATCCCACTGCTTAATCTTCATAGGATGGATGGCTTTTAGGATGGCAGGGGAAAGAACCCTGAAGATAGGCTTGGGGAGCAGAAGGCATGCTTGGACACCTCTAAGGAGAGCACTTGTTTGATTTAACTTGAAAGCAAACCCATCAAGCTCATTAAAATCCAAGCTCCTCTCTTGAGCAGGTGGGTTTTCAGCATGTACGTACTGGAAGTGGACGGGGTTTGGTTTGGGTTTGGTTGTTGGGTTGTTTTGGGGTTTTTTTCCCCTGAAACAGAGCTACAGGTTTTCAAAGCCTTGTGGCTACTGCTCACCACTTTCATTTGAGAAAGACAAGGAAGAGGCAAACACTTCCCACCGTACCCAGTGAGCAGCCCCAGGGTGCTTTGGAGGCAAGCTGGAACACAGCCCGCAGCTCCACGTCCTGGCTGGGTATTCAGATGTAAGAGTCCCCCATGGAATTGTTTAAGTAGACCCAGTACAGTTTTGTCAGCTAGGTCCCACCTCTGTACCTCAAACCAGGAGACTGGTGTAGAGGTTTTGAACTTGTGGCTGCTGACTGGCAGGAGGTGAGTGGTTGGTGGGGCTCCCGTGAGGGTGTGGGTGCTGCTGGCAATCAAGGACGGCTTGGTAAGGGCTCACAGCTGTGGTGGGTTTTGCTCCAATCCAAAGCCAAGTTGCTGAATTCAGTATTTTTTATTGTTTTTCAAATCATTGTTTTCAGACCTGGAGAGTCTGAGGAAGTGTATGACTGAGATTTTTAAATTGCTTTTTTTTTCTACTATGAATAAAGCAGGGGAAGACTTGAAGTGATGGGCTTCCAAGGTCTGGAGGGCTGAAGGAGCTGTAGGGCAGCAAGGAGTAGAGCAGATCCATGTGTGTCCTGGAAAGCAGCTTGGCAGAAAAGGCCCTGGGTGTCCTGGTGGGCACCAAGCTGACCATGAGCCAGCAACGTGCCCCTGACACAAGGAGATGGAGAGTAGCCTGGGCTCTGTCAGGAGAAGCATTGCTGGCAGAAGGAGGGAGGAGCTGGTCCTTCCCTTCTCCTCAGTGCTGCTTAGGCCACGTCTGGAGTGCTGGATCCAGTACTGGGCTTCTCAGTAGGAGAGAGACTACTGGAGAGAGAGAGGAATGAAGATGATGGTGGGACCAGAACATCTCTCCTGCGAGGAAAGGCTGAGGGAGCTGGGGCTGTTAAGCCTGGAGAAGGCTCAGGGGAATCATACTGCTGTGCATGAAGGGAGGGTGACGAGAGGATGGAACCAGGCTCTTCTCAGTGGTGCCCAGTGGCAGGACCAAAGTCAGTGGGCACAGACTGAAACACAGGAAGCTCTCTCTGACCATGAGGAAATGCTTTTTCATTGTGAGGGTGACAGAGCACTGGCACAGGCTGCCCAGAAAAGTGTTGGGGGTATCCATCCTCAGTGACATTCAGAAGCCATCCATGAGTTTTAAACCTGGACAGGAGAACAGCAAGGGATCTGTGCAAGCAGGATGCGTAGTGCTGAGCTTGGGTTGCCCTAATTGCTGGGAAGAACCAGCTCTTCCTCAGGCCAAGGGAGACTGTCTGGCCTGGGGAGCTGCAGGGTCTGTATGGAGCTTTAAATAGGAATTGTGAAGTCATTCATGGAAATGTCCAGTGCCTCTGTTTGCCCCTGAAGTCACTGGAAAACCTGTTGAACCCATGGAAATAGAGTAATGAAGCAGCTGGGGAGGACTTGAGAATCTGTTGGCAAAGGGAAAGAACAAAACTTGCAGTACAGTAAAGCAACAAGGGAGTCTAAAAGAGTAATTCCCCTTGCTATGCATGCTGGCTGTTGGGCAACAAAAGAAATTATTGATGGAGGAAATGGTGTGCAAGACCTTTTGAACTGTGGATTTAGTCAAAGTAAATCAAAACCCTTTTTGTTTTGTATTAAAAAAGAGAGGGGTGTCTTCTGTGCTAAGGAGGGGGTGTGCAGCAGTACACAGACCGATGCTGCTGGGGTGTGATTCTGGATATGGAGGGCACAGGGAGAGAAATTTAGTGGGAAATGCTTGGCAAACTAAGAACTGAAGATGATATCCTAATCTGTCCTCTGGCTGCTGGAAAGGTGACAGCATCCCAGTGAATGTAGCTGTTGGATGCGAAGGTAAATCATCAGCAGGTATTCTACTGGTCTAGTCTACGTTCTGACTTAAATCCCTGCTGTGCAAAAACACCAGTGGAAAATAAAAGTTGTTTTCAAGCCTTAAATAAAACACCTTGTTGAGCTGATGATCTAAAGAAGAACAAGATGGGAACAGCTCAAAACTCATTTGTATTAGTAATGGTAGTATTTATGGAGGAGTGATAGTGTTTGTTTTCTGCAGCAAGCTTCCAAGATAAAGACTATTTACCATATATCCCTTATTTTGTTAAAAAGTTAAAAATAAGGGACAAAGTTGAATCAAGTTTGCTGCTGTGGTAGATATTATTGCTGGCCTTAGGAAAGCTCTGTCTGATGTGGGAGAAATGTCTTTTTTTAGGTCTCACTGTCTCAGCTCTTTTACTGAACAGAGGATGCATCTCACTGAACACGCGGTGCTTGTTTGGTGACTTTTCCATTACCCTGGTGTGGTGGTTTGACCCTGGCTGGAGGCCAGACACCCACCAAAGCCGCTCTGTCACTGCCCTGTTCAGCTGGACATGGGAGAAAATAGCTATTGAGAGGCTCAGGAGTGGAGAGAAGGACAGGGAGAGATCATTCCACAGTCAGTGTCATGGGCAGAACAGACTCAACATGGAATAAAGGAAAGAAACTCTCTGATGGCCCTGCCCTGCACCCCCAGTGACACCAGAGTCGGGGGATGAGAAGTGTGACCAGAGCTTAAAGCACCTTCCCCCACCCCTCCCTTCTTCCCAGACTCAACTTCACCCAGGATTTCACTCCCTTCTTCCCCCACTGTGGCACAGGGAGGGGCAGGGACGGGGGGAATGGGGGTTTGGGACTGTACCTCACCAGTTGTTTCTTTCTTAGCCAGGATGGGGGGGCCATTCCTGACCCCCTTCCCCTGCTGCACCGTGGGGTCCCACCCACAGCAGACAGTCCTCCAGGAACTTCTCCAACATGAGTCCTTCCCACGGGGCTTCAGCTCTTCCCCAGCTGCCCCAGTGTGGGTCCTTCCATGGGGTGCAGTCCCTCAGGCCCAGACTGCTCCAACCTGATCTCCCACGGGGTCACAAGCTCCCCCAGCAAACCTGCTCCAGCATGGCTATCTCTCTCTCCCCAGGTCCTGCCAGCAGCTTGCTCCAACACAGGTCACAGCATCTCCTGCATGTCTCCCCCTGCTCCAGCCTGGGGCCTCTCCACAGGCCGCAGGTGGGGTCTGGGCCTTTCCCATGGGCTGTGGGGACACACCAGCTCCACCATGGGTTTCTCCAGGGGCTCAGGGGCATCTTTCTCTGCCCCCTTCCCTGCCCTTGGTGCTGCACAGTCTCTCACCCCTTCTCACTCCCTTCTCTGGGGCACAAAGCGGCCGCTTGCCGTTGTTTCTCCTCAGGGGGATTCCCAGAGGCGCTGTGACCGGCGCAGACGGGCTCGGCCTTGGTCAGCAGCGACTGCGGCCTTGAGCCGGCTGGGGTTTGCTCTGTGGGGCCTGGGGGCAGCTTCTGGCTGCTCCTTGCAGAAGCTGCCCCTGCAGCCCCCTCCTCTGCCAGAACCCAGCCATGCAAAACTACAGCACCTGTTCTCAGAGCTTTGTTACTCCATATTTAACTCACCAGCCTTCTGGTAAAATAGTTTTTCACACAATCCCACACTGGTCCACATTAACAGATCAAATTATCACATCAATAGTGTGAAATTGGAGGATGCTGAGAGAAACCTTACCAAAAAAAAAAAACCAACCCCCAAACCCCAAAGAAAACCACAAAACCTTCAAACAACAAAGTTAATTTCATAGCCAGTAGTTTGGGTCCTCTACTGTATTCTGTCTGGGTTTGATGGGAAGAGAAAAGAAGCCTATGCTGATAAATGCAAACACAAACCTCCGTTCCCAGCCATCACGTAAGGTCAAATTATTAAAAACAAAGAATGGAAGGTGGAAAATGCCTGTTCTGACTGACTCACAGATTCAAATTTTTAGGGTTTTGGTTTTTTTTTTAATTTTCTTTTGCAGAGCATTTGTGTAGAGGGAAGTCTGAGGGGCCCTTTCTATGGCTGTGAAGTGTTGTGAAGGATTTGCATGGCCAGAAGCCTCTGTAGAAGCATAGGGCTTATGGTCATCAGTATAGAAAAAGAATTCCCCTTTTGATGGTGGGACACATGCTAAAAATCTTGCTGCATTTTTAAAATGAATATATACGGCTACTGTCTTCTGTCAGCTGTCCTGCATCAGTCAAGCAGCCTGGCCTCCTCAGAGCCATCACAATTAGGAAGAAGTTCTGTGCTGAGAGGGGGGTCAGGCACTGGCACAGGCTCCCCAGGGAAGGGGTCAGAGCCCCGAGCTGGGCTGAGGGCAAGAAGTGTCTGGACGATGCTCTCAGTGCCATCTCTGACTGGGCTGGGCCTGTGTGGAGCCAGGAACTGGATGGTCCTGATGGGTCCCTTCCAACTCAGGAGATCCTGTGATTCTATGATCTAGTCCACCCCCTTTTGTTTCATGGGTGAGATTGAATGTTCATGGAGCTGTGCATTCATTATGTGGCTGGAGAGAGTTCCAGCTTGTTGTATATGCTCCAGCACTACTGTATACCTGCCTCCCCGGCTCAGCCGGCTGGGATAAGTATGGGAGAGATGAGTAACCCTGCCCTGGCCCTGCCAAAACATCAGCCTAGGAAAACCTGGTTGTTACAGCCTTGCTTTCTTTTCACTCAACACCAACAAGGAGTTCACTGTTCACACACAAACCATGTAAGATCTCTGCGCTCTGTCAGAGGCCTGGTTGAACACCTCCCCATCCCTGGGGGTGTTCAAGGCCAGGCTGGCTGGGGCCCTGGGCAACCTTGTGTAGCTCCAGGCCTGGAGGTTGGTGTCCCTGCCTGTGGCAGGGGGTTGGAGCTCTGTGATCCTTGGGGTCCCTTCCAACCCAGACCAGTCTGGGATTCTGTGATTCTGTGACATGAAAAAGCAATTTATTCTGGCCTTAGGTGCTTGATCGACATGATCTGTGGTGGATGAGACAGCAGGGACAGCACAGCTGTGTTGCTCAGCTGTGAAAAGGGGCTTTCTTGCAAAATTTCCACTTATCTCATCCTTCAGTTTGCCCTATGGGTATGATCAGCATTGTAAAGGAATACCAGCTTCCTGGAGAACCGGTGAGACAGCCAGGGATGGGGGGAAGGGAGTAAGGTTGGGATGTTGTTGCTGGCAGACTGCAGCAGAGCATTCCTGTGGTCCAGGTGAATTGGTTCTCCCATGGCAGCCTTGGATCACGGCTTGGCTGCCTGCAGCAGGGCCTGTGCCAGCTGCCCTGGGCCAAGCCTCTCCATACATTGTGTGATCTTATTCTCACTGAATTCTTCTGAAAGAAAACTGGCAGGCAGGGGACCTAAAATAAAATAAGTCTTAAGGAACAGCAACAATTTCTAGTGTAAATTTCTTGGAACCCTCCTGGCAACCTTGCATAGTTGTGTTAGAGAAGGTGTTCAACTAATCATGAAGAAGGACATATTTGCTTCCTTTCTCCCCAAAAGTAATAGCTTAAACTGGCCTTTGTGAAAGGTGTTTTGTCTTCTTTTTCCCATGAGATCCAACAGAAACCTGTTTCACCAGGCACACTTTATGCTTCATGTCTGTCTTCAGCAGTAAAAGGACCATTTCTTCTTGTACCTCTCTTCTAGAGAAGTCTCAGATCTGAGTGGGCTGAAGGGTTTTCAGTGTTGAGGGGAAAATGTCTCCAACCAGATTCTGAACTGGCCTGAAGTACTGGGAAGGAGTAAGGGGAGAACGTGGGAGATTTGTGTTCTGAAAGATTTTTATTTCCCACTTTTTAAGTTTAGCTCTGGGACTTACCTGCAAAAATCAAACAGGGGACAGGCAGCTACCCAAAATGTCTTCTGCTCCTGAGTGACCCCACTCTTCAGGTTTCAAAATCTTCACTCTGAGTTAATATCTATGAGTGAAGTTGTGGCTGGTTTTTCAGTTCATGGGGGAAATCTGTACTTCCTTTAAGTCAGGTTTTTACTCAAAGTCCTTTATTTTTAACCACATTGCGCTTCCCTTTTCTGCTTGGAAGGAGAAGTCTGGAAATTGTAACAGACCTTTTGCTGGTCGTGTTTTGACTCTGACCAGAAGCCAGATGATCCCAAATGTTGCAATTAAAGCCTGCTGTGATAGTACCAGTCTCTATTTGCATTGATAAAGTTTGGACAAGAACCTCCTTGAACCCAGCACTGGACTCTCTGATGCTGGCTTACTGTCGTGGAGCTTTGCTAGTCCTAGCTTTAAAGGACTTCTGTGAAGTGGCTTCACAGTGTATTTTTGAATTTGTGGTAGCAGCAAAGGTTTATTCTTAGCATTTCCTCTGTGTGCTTCCTTTGCACCGTGTCTTGAGCACGCTGAAAATAGGTAGAAAACTGGGTGTAAAAAGCATATAGGGGAGATGAAGAATGAGTCACTTGTCTGTATTGCTTGCAGATGAGGAATAAAAATACTGGGGGTTCTTTAGCACAAAACATCCTATGGGAAGATGAAATCATGATGTAGCTGGCCTTTAGACTGTCCACAGAAGTTAAGAACTGCTTACAAGGGCCGGGACTCGAGGTAGGCACCAGAGCAGGGCTCCACGCTCTCTGCCTATGACAAATGATTAACTTTGCTCCTTGACTTTTACACATTAACTGAGTCACGAGGTGTTCTCATTGTGCAGCTTGACATCCCAGTTCAATGTGGATGACTCATTTACTTGCCAAAAACATGTTTTATGCCTTTCTGTACCCTGGCTATTTAGTCTGTGCTGCCTTTCCCGTGGTAAAGTGACCCGTGTTCCGTTTCCCCAGGGACTGCCTGCCTCCATTGTGGATCTTTCTGAGGGTCCTGGTTGCAGTCCTGGTTTTCTGTGGGGCTGTGGGCACGCAGCATTTGGTGACAACTGTGGTGGGACATCCCAGTATGAGTGCAGAGTCATCCCAAAGGTGGTTGGCCTCAGGAGAAATGTTCTCATTAGGCACAGTAGATTCATAGGCTGCATTAGGTTGGAAAGGACCTTTAAAGGCCACCTAGTCCCACCCCCTGCAGTGAGCAGGGACATCCTCACTAGATCAGGTCGCTCAGAGCCCCATCAAACCTGACCTTGAATGTCTCCAGGGATGGGGCCTCCACTATGTCTCTTGGCAACCTGTGCCAGTGTCTCACCACCCTCAGACTGAAGAATTTTTTCCTCATATCCAACCTAAATCTCCCCATTTCTAGTTTAAAACCATCACCCCTCATCCTACTGCTCCATGCCCTTGGGAACAGTTCTTCCCCACTTTCTTACTGGCACCTTTCAGGGACTGGAACATCACTATAAGGTCTCCCTAAAGCCTTCTCTTCTCCAGGTTGAACAAGCCCAACTCTCTCAGCCTGTCTTCATAGGAGAGGATCCAAGGACTGGAGCCCTTGATCATTTTTGTGGCTTCCTCTGGACCCACTGCAACAGGTCCACGTCTGTCTTGTTTTGAGGGCTCCAAAGCTGGACACAGTATTCCAGGTGAGGTCTCCCCAGAGCAGAAGGGCTCTCTTGATCTGCTGCCCACACTTCTGGTGGTGCAGCTCAGGATGTGGTTGGCAGATGCACATTGGTGGCTCATATCCAGCTTTTCACCCACAAGTACCCCAAGTCCTTTTCCTCAGGCCAGGTTCAAGCACCTGGTGCAAAAGTGCATGAGGAGGAAGCTTTGTGTTGCTAGTGACCAGCTGAAATTTCCAAAAAACCTAAGAAACCAGAATACCATACCCATGTTTACCAAAGAAGTTTCAAAACCCATCAACAGCACAGTCAGGGTCTGCAGTCAGGATGGGACGACTGTAACAGTACCTGTGGCATTACTCATGTGATACATTTTGTCATGTGCAAGTAGAGAGGGGTTTTTAAGTTGGCCCAGAGCATCATGCTGTTCCTGCTGTAGTCACTTGGATGTTTTCCTCAGCTTCCAAGGGAGCAGAGGCAAAACTATGAGTCCTTTTAGGGACTGTATGACCTTCCTGAGCTGGTCCTGCCCCAGATGAACAGAGCAGAGCATCTCTGTGGTTAGGTGGTTAGTGCATCCCCTGTTTTGAATCTGTGTTGTTTTCGCAGCATTTGGGGCCGACGTGGCCAATCACAGTGCTCAATAATCCTAGAAAATACTACAAATAATGGATTTGTTGAGTAAATCCCATCATCCTGTTTTCTCCATGAAAAAGTTACCCCAGGAGCATTGCTTCCTTCTCCATATCTGCCCTGACCCAGATGATGCTGCTCCAGAATGGAGGATAGGAGTACAGGCCACGTGCATCCAGCTCTCTAGGCCAGAAATATGGGATGCATGTTTTGAGTCCTTCTGTTTGTGCAGCTGAGGGCAAGGCATGATGGAGGTTCAGTGTTCCCAGCTCCACCTTTGGTGTTGTTACCCCAAAAGTGGGACTTTTTCTGTCCCACTTACAGTGCAGGACTGCTGTGTCGCAGGAAGAACAGGCAGTGGCATCCTATGAGCTGAAGTAGTGGTGTCATCCCTTCCCTGCATCCCTAAAAAGGGGGCAGGAGGAAGAAGCCCTGGTCACTGTGCACTTGCAGACAGAGGGTAAAGAGCTTTTCTGTAATGAGAGGAAAAGTTTAAGGAAGTTTTAGGAACGGCTTTAATCACTAGTACCACCTGAAAACCCAATGCTTGTGGAGAAGGAAAAATACACTGCAGTTGGTGAGACTGTTCCTTTTCCTGATATCTCACTTTCACAGAATCACAGAATGTTAGTGGTTGGAAGGGACCTCAAAAGATCAACTAGTCCAACCCCCCTGCCAGAGCAGGAGCACCTAGAGTAGCTTATGCAGGAACATGTCCAGGTGTGTTCCAAATGTCTCCAGAGAAGGAGACTCCACAATCTCTCTGGCAAACTTCTATGCTCCAGCTTACACCCAGCTGCCCCTTGTCCTATCACTGGAATTAACTGAGCAGAGCCTGGCTCTGTCCTCCTGACATTCACCCTCTACATCTTTATAAACATTAATGAGGTCACCCCTCAGTCTCCTCCAGGCTAAAGAGGCCCAGCTCCCTTAGCCTCAGGAAGGGGTTCCACTCCCTCCATCCCCTTGGTGTCCCTGTGCTGGGCTCTTTCAAGGAGTTCTGTGTCCTTCTTGAGCTGAGGGGCCCAGAACTGGACCCAATATTCCAGGTGTGGTCTCCCCAGGGCAGAGCAGAGGGGGAGAAGGACCTCTCTTGACCTACTACCCCCTTCTAATAAAACCCAGGATGCCACTGGCCTTCTTGACCACGAGCACACATTGTTGGTCATGGTCACCCTGCTGTCCCCCAGGACCCCCAGCTCCCTCTCCCCTATGCTGCTCTCCAACAGGCCAGTCCCCAGCCTGTACTGGTACCTGGGGTTGTTCTTCCCCAGATGCCAGACCCTACACCTTCCCTTGTTCTATTTCATTAAATTTCTCCCCTTCCATCTCTCCAGCCGGTCCAGATCTTCCTGGATGGCAGCACAGCCCCCTGGGGTGCCAGCCACCCCTCCCAGGGTTGTGTCATCAGCAAACTTGCTGACAGTGTGCTCAGTTCTCTCATCCAGGTCACCAATGAATATATTGAATATACTGGTCCCAGTACCAGCCCCTGAGGGACTCCACCAGATAAAGGCCTCCAGCCAGACTCTGTCCCATCTTGCAGAGGACCTGCCATATCTGAGCACAAACAGAGCAGGATCTCACCCAACATGTGCTGAATGTCTCTTAGTTTGGTCCCAGTTTCATCACTCAATGCATCTGACCCTGGTAGTTTTGAGGAACAGGCCAGGAATGCCAGAGTGGTGAGGGATGAGAACTGTCTGAAATGAAGGACCTCCTCTGCACTTGGAGGTAATTGAAGGGCAGGCACCAGACCTGGAAGTTCTTCTTGGAGGGAAGGAGGCAAACAAGGTAAAGGAGTTAGCAAGCCCTAGCTCGAGTGTGAGGAGGGTTTGGTTTAATTAAAACATACAGCACGGGGGAAGTAATGAACTGCTCAGAAACAGCATGATGAAACCTAGCTGTTGCCTACTGAAAACGAACAGACTGGTTTCCCTTGAGTTTCTGGAGTGTGAGTATAGGTGGTGCCTTGTTTTACAGGTGGCATCTTGTGCTGCAGAATTTCAGAGGGTGGATGAGCCACTGTCGCTTGAGAGAGAACAATTCTTCTGCCATTGTTGAGCCTTTCAGTGATGTTTCCAGGGCTGTACCCAGTTCTGCAGCCTGAGGACTACAGGGATGCTAGTTGGGCAGCTGTCCATAGTGCACTGTATGTTGGGCTCAACTGAAAACATCCCTTTGGAGGAGAGTTTATTTTAGGGGATGCAGAAATCTGTTTCCTCCAGGAGACGTAGGGGCTGTGTTTTTCTGACATAAAGAATGCTTCTCCCTGTCTTTGTGGTTAATGCTGTTGCAAGAGTGGAAAGGATGAGTTGTTATCAAAACAAAACAAAAAAAAACCCTAAACCCAGCAACCCAGCCCTGTGGTGATCATCTTCAAAGTTGTTTCTTGCAAATGCAGCACTGGGTAGGGTGTAGGTGATCGCGGGTAGGCAGTGTGAGCTTGGTCTTCTGCAGAGACACTGGCTGATGCATGTCAACAGGCTACAGTATGTTAGCTCAGCTAAAAGTGATGCTTCATTAGACTCATGTCACAGAATCCCAGACTGGTCTGGGTTGGAAAGGACCCCAGGGGTCCCAGAGATCCAACTCCCTGCCACAGGCAGGGACACCAACCTCCAGGCCTGGAGCTACACAAGGTTGCCCAGGGCCCCAGCCAACCTGGCCTTGGACACCCCCAGACACGGGGCACCCACCCCCTCTCTGGGCAGCCCCTGCCAGCCCCTCACCACTCTCTCTGCAAAGAACTTCCCCCTCAGATCTCCTCTCCCCCTTCCCTCCTCCAGCTTCACTCCAGCCCCCTTGTCCTGCCAGGCTCTGCCCTTGGAACAAGCTGATTCCCCTCCTGTTCCTCTGCTCCCTTCAGGGACTGGCAGGCTGCAATGAGGAGGAGTGATTCAGGGGAAGTGAATTCTTCTCTTCTTTGAATCTGGAATAGGTAGCTAGTTTCAGATGCAGCACCTTTTTTTCTTCTAGATCTTTCCACATTGTAGTCATTGCTTATAAATTCGAAATTTGAATTCTGCTGTTACAAAAGGTATTTACTTCTATTGACTTTCATGGGCAGATGCTTAACAAATAACTGCTAATTGCATTTCAGGCAGCAGCAGCAGGTCTCAGCTACGTTGGGGGGTGCATCATTAAGACCTACAAGAGCTATGATAACTTCGTGCAGGACAAGTACGCTCTTTTGCCAGCTGTCATCATTATTTGTGTTGCCGTGGTAATGTTCATCATCGGGTTGATCGGCTGCTGTGCCACCTTCCGGGAGTCTCGATTTGGCCTCCGCCTGGTGAGTTTTTGCATGTCCTCTTCCTCCCCCTGTTGCACGGTCTGGGAGGTGCTGCACCAGACCTTCACGGGAGGCAGGGAACAGAAAGCAAAAGATGTTTTTGAAATACACTGCTGAAGCACTCCTCCTCTGTGGGAGGCAGGTTCCACTGTGAGGCACTGACCCATCCTGAGCGAGGTGCAGGCTGAAGGGTTGGTTGTACTGTTCTCTACAGGCTGCAGTCACAGGCAGATTCACCCATCTGCCTCAGCTGGCTTGCTGGAGATGTGTGCGAAGAGCAGCAGGTTTTGAGAAGCGAGGTGATGCTGAGGCAACAGGAGGAGATGTGAATTTCCAAAGCAAGGAAAACAAGATTATTTTTATTATTATTATTTCTTTAGACTTCCTTTTGAATTTAGTTCTCTGAATCCTGAAAGTATGTTTTGGCTTCCAGAATGATAGGGTTTTTTTTAAAGCCAGAAGGTTTTCCTGTTGAACAACTCTGGGCACCCCACTCGTGCCTCAGAGACGCTGTGAGCTCAGCTGCTGTGGTCTCCTGTTGGAGGGCCTCCTTATGAAGTGTTTCCTAGGCCCTTCAGGCAGATGACATAATGACAGCGTTCAGGAGACTGCCTACATTAGCCACAGGTCCTGTGGAACTGCACTCATAGTCCCAGCCATGCATAGTAATCACCTACTCTAATGTATTGTCTGGAAACTGTTTTGATTGGAGAGGCATAAACAAATAACAGTGACTCACTGCTATAAATTAATGTGCAATCGAATTCAGGTGCTGTGCCATTCTTCCTTACAGTCTCTCTCCTTTCGTTTCAGTTCTTGGGCATTATCCTGCTTATCTTTATTGCAGAAGTAACTGCTTTTGTCCTGGGATTTGTTTATAGGGAAAAGGTAAGTAAGGAATTAGTATCTTGTCCTGGTTTTGGCTAGGATGGAGTTAATTTCTTTTCTAATAGTGTATAGAATGCTGTGTTTGGGAGTTGGGATGAGAGCAGTGCTGATAGCACCATGGTGTTTCTAGTTGTTGCCAAGCAATCAAGGACTTTTCAGTTGTTCATATTTCCCCGCTAACGAGAAGGGAGGGGACACAGCCAGGACAGGTGACCCAAACTGGCTAAAGGGGGTATGCCAGTCATGCTCAGCATAAAAGGGGGGCTGGTGGGAGGAGGAGCAGGTGGCTCCAGGATGTGCAGTTTTGGGGACAGTCTGGTTTTTTGGGATGGCTCTGAGCTGTGTGGTTTGGTGAGAAACTGCATCGTGTATCACCAGTTTCATATATTTTGCTATAAAGTCCTGCTATCATTGTTATATCCACCTTTCTGCTATTCCAGTAAACTCTCCTTATCCCAGCCCACGAGGTTTTGTTTCCTTGGTTTGGGTTGTTTTTTTCCCTTTCCCTTCCCTCTTCCCCCTCCTTCAACTTCCCCACCCCCACACTCCCTTTTAAAGAAGAGCTGCATGGTGCTTGGCTCTCAGCTGGGGCAAAACCACAACACATCTCTGTAGTAACCTAAAAATACAGAGTAGATCTTCAATTGTTATGGCATTCCAATACATCCAAGGCTCTTGCACTGCATCCCCTCTCCTGCAGCCTGCAGTACAAGTGGGGACGGGGATATAACCGTCGAGTGCAGTCAGTCGGTCTTTGTCGGGACAGTGTGAATACATGAAGTACCCAGCAGGCATCACAACAACCTCTAAAGTGCATTAGAAACAGTTGTTGATGCTCAGAAAAGGGGCTCTTCCATCAGAGGAGGCAAGCTTCTGTCCAGGAACATGATGCTGGTCAAGTGCTGTCTCTATTTTATTGAAGACATCACCTGATTTTTATTGTGGTTGTTTTATTGGGGTTTTTTTTTTTTCCTCCTGGCTTAGTTGAGGTAGGGATCTTTTGTGATTTCCACTAAGTAAAACTTTGCAGCTCTCATCTTAAAAGGATATGTGGGTTGTTTTTTTTCTTTCCTCTCCAAATAGATGAAAACTGATGTGCAACGCACAATGCACTCAGTCTTTCAGAAGTATAATGGGAAGAATTCAGTGTCTACCCTTGTGGATTACTTGCAGGAACAGGTAAGAAAATATCTATATTGTCCTGAGAATTATTTAGAAAAGAGCAATTGGGACATGAACCAGGAATTTAGGCTGGGAAAGGAGGGTAAGAGTATGGTAGTATCCTGGAACCTGGCTCTGCAGCAGCGTTTAGCATCCAATTCTCCAAGGATGGTGCTCCTTACTTTGCAAAACTGGCCTTTCAGGCTGCTGCAGAGAATCCTGTATTGTGACATAGAAGAGTCTATCCTGCAACCTGTCACTTTAATACTAGAGCTTTCACAGAGAATATATCAATAAGGAGGTAATTATGTGTGATCTGTTAAATCTGCAACTTGTAAATTGCCTGCATGCTGAGGGAGGCCCTTGCCCAGTGTGCCTAAGAGAGGTGTATCTCATTTGTGTTTGTATATGTTCGTATATCCCTGTAACTGCTCTGTGTTTGGCAGCTTCGTTGTTGCGGGGTAAAGAACTACAGTGACTGGACAACCACACAGTGGTTTAATTCCACCGGTAACAACAGCGTCCCTATGAGCTGCTGCAGGAAAGACATGAAGAACTGCACGGGGCGCCTGGACCAGCCAGAGGAACTCAACACACCGGTGAGAATAACGGGCATGGTTTCATAGCTGGGTCGTGATCGTTCTCAACCAGCCAGAACCAGTGAGGAGAGTACTTCAGGTGGGATTTAGGGATGATTTCAGACTATATTTTCAGTAGTGTATTCCCCAAATGCTTTTCTCCCCATAGTTCTCCTTCTCATGTACTTCTATAAAAGCTCCTAGGTGATACAAAATCTCCTGATAGCTGTCAGGTGAAGGACCTGGGGGTGTTGGGTGACTGCAGGCTGAACATGAGCCAGCAGTGTGCCCAGGTGGCCAGGAAGGCCAATGGCATCCTGGCTTGTGTCAGACATAGTGTGGCCAGTAGGTCTGGGGAGGGGATTGTGCCCCTGCACTGGGCACTGGGGAGGCTGCACCTCGAGTGCTGGGTCCAGTTCTGGGCTCCTCAGCATCAGAAGGACATTGAGGTCCTGGAGAGAGTCCAGAGAAGGGCAACCAGGCTGGGGAAGGGGCTGGAGGGCAGATCCTCTGAGGAGCAGCTGAGGGAGCTGGGGGTGTTGAGCCTGGAGCAGAGGAGGCTGAGGGGAGACCTTCTCCCCACCTCCCCTGCCAGGAGGGTGCAGAGAGGTGGGCGCTGGTCTTTTCAGCCAGGGGACAGGAGATGGGACAAGGGGCAATGGGCTCAAGCTGCCCCGGGGCAGGGTCAGCTCAGCTGGGAGGGCAAAGTTCTTCCCTGGCAGAGCTGTCAGGGCCTGGCCCAGGCTGCCCAGGGAGGGGGCTGAGTCCCCACCCCTGGGTGTGTTTAACAGAGGGGAGATGAGGTGCTCAGGGATCTGGTTTAGCACAGGACAGGAACGGTTGGACTCCATGATCTTAAAGGGCTTTTCCAACCTAGTGAATCTGTGATTCTGTGACCTAAAGGAGGAAATCCAGTTGTCACTGCAGGCACCATTCTCATCTGTCTGCTGGTGACAGTCCTCCATTTTGTGTTGCTACAGAAGCAGTGTGACGAGGACGGAGTGCTAGCTCTAAGCACACAGCTGTTCAAACAGATCTGGGGTAGGGGAAGTGAGTCTTCTAGGATTGACTGTGATTCTGGAGAATTCTGGTTCTTCAGTCTGCAGCACCAGCCCATAAGATGACTTTTATAAGTACCATTGCTGGTCTTCATGTTTTGGGCAGTTCTTTAAGTGACATGAGCTAGAGGAGATTCTGAAAAGCAGCAAATGTCAATGAGTTGAAGATTGTCAGTGCTTCACCCCAAGGAGGAGCTGAACAGAGCCCTGGGACAGGCTGCCCAGGGGGTGTGGAGTCTCCTTCTCTGGAGAGATTCCAGCCCCATCTGGATGTCTCCCTGTGTGACCTGTCCTAGGGACCCTGGTTTGGCAGGGGGTTGGACCCGGTGATCTCTGGAGGTCCCTTCCAACCCCTACAATTCTAGGATTCTGTGAACAAGAAGACACCAGGTCTGGAAGACAAGAACTGAAGCCCTCCTGGTCTGCAGTGGTTGGCTAGGCCCTACAAGATCCTGTTCTCTTTGAAGGGTCAGGAAATAAAAACACAACCAAAAAGATCCAGCTGAATTACAGTTGTTGATTTGTGTTCACCTATCTCTTTCATGACAGGGCTGTGCAGAGAAGCTGGAGTCTGGACTGCGGCGTGTTTTCAGCTATGCTATGCTTGTAATCCTGGGTTTTGCCATTGTAAAGGTAAACATTTTATCTCTTCCCTCATGGAAAGTAGTATTGTTTGTACTTTGATCCTGGGGCTTTTTCTTCTACTGTGTCCTGTTGGCCTACAGCCCTTTCTTGGAGCTGAAATAGACACAGTCCTCTCATCCTTCTTTCCTTCCAACTTTTTCCATTTCATCTGCCTGACGTTAAAGGGAGTTATCCAGAAAGCTAGTGGGGGATTTGAGATGGAAAGCAAGAGACAATCCATCTTGGTCGTTTGGTAGGAAGTAGAAAAAGCTGGGCATGCTAAAAGCCGTAGACTTAGACTTGTTTATTGCAACAACCAGCTTTGATGTATTTAACTGGGATTTAAGAAAACTGCTTATTGAAGTTTGGTTTTAGATAAGAGTCCAGTGAATAGTCCTGTGCTTAAAGACCTGGGCTCAAAATGAACTCAGAATCGGCTATGGCATTAAACCAGCATGGCTGCTTACAGACTTAAAAGTGGGGAGTCCTACATTCCCATGACATGTCCTGTTACTATTGGTGATGAGGACTCCCACCAGTATCTCTCCTGTGACTGTCTCAATTGCCTTAACATATTCTGCACTAGCTTTATTTACATAGTTTTCATGTGGAAATATTTTGCAGAACTCATTTTAAGTCCAGAATAATCTCATGTTTTTGCTGATTATACTATTTACATAGTAAGATAACTAGGAATTAATGTGGATGTATAAAGTAATGGGAGGAAAAAATGAAGCTCCAACTAGGATTGGAAATTGATATGAAAAAAAAATCACTTTCTGCTGATGTATTTCCTAAGTGGCTTTTAATATGAATGTCCTTAAGCCTAATTAACATTAATCTGACTGAAACAAAAAATACAGCAAAATTAAACCTCTTGTGTGTTCTCTCTCTCTTTCAGTTCTTCGGCATGGTGAGTATTTGCGTGCTTACCTGCAGAAGAGAAGACAGTGGATATCAGCCTCTTTACTCGGGGGTGTTTGCTTAATAGAATGCGAAGATCACTTTTGTTTTGCTTCCTGATGATAAAATAAGACTTGTAAAGATGACCGCTGAAGGACACTTTATCACCTTCTTGCTGAGTATCTTATTTTATGTACATGAAACAAAGTTGTGTCTTGATCTGGGGAAGTTTCTTAGGGGTGATGTGAAATGGCAGCTTCAGCGTTCAGTGCCCTTCAGTAAGGTACTCTGTGTTGCATACCACAGCTTTCTGTACTGTTACTATAGATTTGGATTTGTGACTTTAGATAGCACCAGATGGCATAATCTACTCTAGACACAAATTTACTTCTGCAGTTCTTTCCTCTACCCTTAAGAAACCTTTATTTTTTTTAATCACGAAACTGATTGAGATGACGGGAGGGTTTCAGTTGTCTGCACAAACATCAGGTCATTCCTGTGGGGTTTAACAGAAAAAGAAAGTGTTGAATCCCATGAGCAAATATTCTTCATGGGTGTAAGTTGGAATATCTTTCTTTATGTCTGATGGTGTTTCTTTTTTATTTCTTACCTCCTCCTTATGGTGATACTCACTTTGTTAGTGCAAGAGAACCCCATGTTTAAAGTCTAGAACAGGCATTTGAGTTGTTTTTTAGAATCAGCTGGCAAATGTGAAGAATCCCAGGTTAGAAAGAGATGTATGTGTTGAGCTTTTTAGCTTAGCATATTTGTTGGGCTTTTTTTTGTTTGGGGTTTTGTTGTTTTTTAAAAAAATATAATTATTCGACATCAAAAATTGCTTATGAAGACACAGCTTTTGAAAAAAATTCTATGCAGGCAGGACTGCTGGAGGGGTTTGTGCAGCCTTTTCTGCTTTACCTTGTCACTGCTAAGAATGTTTAGATGGTAATTGCAATAACCTGTTGCCTGGTGGTGTCACACATCTCATCTGCTGGCTTTCTCCTTAAAGGCCTGCTGAATGCTGTCACTGATTGGGCTGCATCACTTTCTTGTTGAATTCATTTGAATGCTAACATTTGTCAGTTCTTTAGGGTTTTCTCTTTTTTTTTTGCTGCTTTAAAGTTGGGGATGAAACTGTGAGCTATTCTTCAGGAGGGAACTGGGGAACAGCCACAGCATATTTGCTTGTTGTTTTTTTTTTTCTCTGGGCAGATGAGCATCCTATCCTTAGCAATAAGCCAAGTAGTTGTAGCCAAAGAAAAGAGGTTGAAGTAAGTGTGGAAGGGAGTTTGAAACGAGTGTAGAAAGGAGGTTGAAGCAAGTGTAAGCTGTTTATTTATCTCTTACTACTACTCCGAGCCCCCCCAGTCACGAGGAAAAAAGGAGTGGGTGGTGATGATGTTGCGTAGGGGACACACCAGCATGAGTGTGTGTATATACGTCGAAAAGCGATTTAATTTTTACTGTGGGCTTTGTGTTGTGTCGAAGGCCGAAATAAACGTGTTTAACCGACCAACAACTGGTGTCTGCCTCTCCTTTAATGCCGGCGGCCGCTCCACGGCGGAGGCTCGCTGGGGCGGGGCGGGGCTGAGCGGGCGGGGGAGGCTTCTCCCCTCAGCGCTTCCCGCCTTCCCCGGCCAGCGCCGCGCATGCGCCTGCGCTCCCCAACGGCTGCCCGAGCGCGGGAGTTTCTCTGTGAAGCGGCGCCCGCCGCCTTCCGCTTCCCTCCTCGGTCCATGGCAGCGGTGAGAGCGGGGCGCTGAGGGGAGGGAAGGGCTCGCGTTGGGTCGGGACGGGAGGCGAATGGGGGAGGAGGGGCCGGGGAGGTGTGTGGGGGGGGAGGGGGGAAGATGTGTGTGGGGGCTGTGGGGAGGGGACGGTTGGGGGGAGGGTGGGTGGGGTGTTGGGGGGATGAGTGTGGAAGAGGGGGGGTGGGGGGGTGAAGGTGTTGGGGGGATGTGTGGGGAGAGGGGGGTGTAGGGGGGGATGTGTGGGGAGAGGGGGGGTGTAGGGGGGGATGTGTGGGGGAGAGGGGGGGTGTAGGGGGGGGATGTGTGGGGGAGAGGGGGGGTGTAGGGGGGGGATGTGTGGGGGAGAGGGGGGTGTGGGGGGGGATGTGTGGGGGAGAGGGGGGCGAGGGTGTAGGGGGGGATGTGTGGGGGAGAGGGGGGTGTAGGGGGGGATGTGTGGGGGAGAGGGGGGTGTAGGGGGGGATGTGTGGGGGAGAGGGGGGTGTAGGGGGGGATGTGTGGGGGAGAGGGGGGTGTAGGGGGGGATGTGTGGGGGGAGAGGGGGGGTGTAGGGGGGGATGTGTGGGGGAGAGGGGGGTGTAGGGGGGGATGTGTGGGGGAGAGGGGGGTGTAGGGGGGGATGTGTGGGGGAGAGGGGGGTGTAGGGGGGGATGTGTGGGGGAGAGGGGGGTGTAGGGGGGGATGTGTGGGGGAGAGGGGGGAGAGGGTGTAGGGGGGGATGTGTGGGGGAGAGGGGGAGAGGGGTGTAGGGGGGGCGAGGGTGTAGAGGGGGGAGAGGGGGGCGGGGGGGCGAGGGTGTAGGGGGAGAGGGGGGCGGGGGGCGAGGGTGTAGGGGGGAGAGGGGGGGCGGGGGGGCGAGGGTGTAGGGGGGAGAGGGGGGCGGGGGCGAGGGTGTAGGGGGGATGTGTGGGGGAGAGGGGGGTGTAGGGGGGAGAGGGGGGTGTAGGGGGGAGAGGGGGGGGCGGGGGGCGAGGGTGTAGGGGGGAGAGGGGGGCGGGGGGGCGAGGGTGTAGGGGGGATGTGTGGGGGAGAGGGGGGTGTAGGGGGGGATGTGTGGGGAGAGGGGGCTGTAGGGGGGGATGTGTGGGGGAGAGGGGGGCTGTAGGGGGGGATGTGTGGGGAGAGGGGGGTGTAGGGGGGGATGTGTGGGGGAGAGGGGGGCGGGGGGCGAGGGTGTAGGGGGAGAGGGGGGCGGGGGGCGAGGGTGTAGGGGGGGATGTGTGGGGGAGAGGGGGGCGAGGGTGTAGGGGGGATGTGTGGGGGAGAGGGGGGTGTAGGGGGGGATGTGTGGGGGAGAGGGGGGCGGGGGGGCGAGGGTGTAGGGGGAGAGGGGGGCGGGGGGCGAGGGTGTAGGGGGGGATGTGTGGGGGAGAGGGGGCGAGGGTGTAGGGGGCGAGGGTGTAGGGGGAGAGGGGGGCGGGGGGGCGAGGGTGTAGGGGGAGAGGGGGGCGGGGGGGGGGCGAGGGTGTAGGAGGGGATGTGTGGGGGAGAGGGGGGGGCGAGGGTGTAGGGGGGGATGTGTGGTGGGGGAAAGGCTCTGGGGAGCGGGGGGGGGGGTGGCGAAGGCCGCCGCTGTTCCCCCTCGGTTGCGTGCCGCTCCGTGGTACTGTAAAACTAAAGGCGGAGGGAGTGGGGGGGGGGGGGGGAGAGAGTCGTTCTCGGACGTGAGGCGACCACGAGAGGGAGCGGTGGGAGCGCTGTGAGCAGCGGGGCCGCCAGGCAGCGGGGAGGGGGTTGTGTTTCTCCCCCTGAGAGTGCCTCACTGTTTGTAGTTTCTCACAGTAAATGCCCCGCTTTCCCCCTCTAGTAGCGAACACCGTGGTATAATAAAGGCTTCCCCAGTTTATTGAGGCGTTTTTATACCGATCTTACACTCTGCTTCCCTCCAGAGTTCAGGGAAACTGCCTTGTCTTGTCTAATGTCAGACACTTGGTGCTTTCTCTCCTGGTTTCAGCTCAGTAAAATAACAGGTAGCTGCTGTGTGTACCGCTTCACTTTAAGTTCTTGTTGCTTGTTTAACAGACCGGGGGCCCTTTATAAAATTCTGCTTGTGTTCTTGGCGTTTGCAACACTGGCCCTTTCCTAAACTGCTGCTGCTTTTCTGTTTTCTTAGTTCCCTTCGGCAAACATGGAGCCCCCAAGCCTGGAAGGTCTCTGCACTGGCTTCAGCAAGAAAATTTCAGACCTGAAAAGGACTCTTCAATTAAAAAACATAGGTAGAAAACTAAGAGTGGGTTTTGGTTTCCACCACTTGGCAGAAAAGGGGAATGCTCTGATTAGACAATGAATGTAACATGAAGAGGAAATCAAATAAAATATAGAGAACTACAACAACAACAAAAAAAAAGGGCAAGGGTGGCAAAGTGGGAGCATTATCAGGGCCAAGCAGAGAGTGTGAACTATAAGAAGGTGTGCTCCTCTGAGAGACTTGGAGGCTGGTGGTTAATGCACCATAAATACTTGGTGGGGAAAGCTTCAGGTGGCAGAACAAAAGGATATGAATGGGCAGTGGGGTGGATTGAAATCTGGCTGAAAGACAGAGCCCAGGTGGTTGTGGTCAGTGGCAGAGTCCTTTTGCAGGCCTGTAACAAGTGGTCTTCCTAAGGGGTCACCCCTGGGTCCAGCCCTGGTCAATATATTCATCAGCAACGTGGATGAAGGGACAGAGTGTACCCTCAGCAAGTTTGGTGATGATACCAAACTGGGAGGAGTGGCTGACACACCAGAAGGCTGTGCTGCCATCCAGTGATGTCTGGACAGGCTGGGGAGTTGGGCAGAGAGCAATCCTCTGAAATTCAACAAGGGCAATTGTAGAGTCCTGCACCCAAGGAGGAATAACCCCAGGCGCCTGTACAGGTGAGGGGGTGACCTGCTGGGAAGCAGCTCTGTGGGAAAAGCCCTGGGACTGCTTATGGACAACAAGCTGATTGTGACTGGTGGTGTGCTCTTGGGCCAAGAAAGCCAACGGTATCCTGGGGTGTATCAAGGGAAGTGAGAGCAGCAGGTTGAGTGAGTTTTTCCTGCCCCTCTGCTCTGCCCAGGTGAGGTCTCAGGAGTATTACGTGCGGTGCTGGGCTCCTAGGTCAAGAAGGACAGGGAGCTGCTGGAGAGGGGACAGAGAAGGGCTGGAAGATACTATGGGGACTGGAACATCTGTTTCATGAAAACAGGCTGAGGGACTTGGGGCTGTTTAGCCTGGAGAAGAGAAGACTGAGGGGGGATCTTCTCTGTGCTGAGAAATACTTGAGGGGTGGGGTCAGGAGGACGGGTCAGTCTGTGTTCAGTGGTGCCCAGGGACAGGACAAGGGGTGATGGGCACAAACTGGACTAGAGGAAGTTCCACCTAACCCTGAGGAGGAACTTCTTTGCTGGGAGGGTGGCAGAACCCTGGGCCAGGCTGCCCAGAGAGGCTGGGGAGTCTCCCTCCATCTCTGGAGACATTCAAACCCCATGATCCTGGGTGCTGTCCTGTGCAGCCTGCTCGAGGGGACCCTGCTGTGGCAGGGGGTTGGACTGGATGGTCTCCAGAGGTCCCTGCCAACCCCTGTGATTCTGTGCACATTAACCTTAATCAAAAAATGTTTAAAGGTGTAAGTGGAGGTTTATCCAGGAGTCTTGTCCTAGCAATCCAGGAGCAATTGGCTGTGATGTGCAGTGGGCAGTGAACTTCCTTAAACTGAGGCACTGAGATTCAGCTTAGTGTTTTCTGTCTGCTCTGACCCTTTGCTGGTCACAAATAGAGGTTACACAGGATCATAGAAGTGTTGGTTGAGGAGGGCTAACCTGTTTGAAGAGGACCTATAACTATAAACAGAGGGAGATGAGGATCCTCCCAGGGTGCTCCAGTTGTGGAAGCCAGGCTGTATTTAAAGTGGTGTCCTCCACCTGCAGTCTGCAGCATAGTGCTTTCCAGCTATGTGATGGAGAGCAGCCTTTATTGGTGCAGCAGTTTTGAGCTCTGTTTGCCCTGTGGAGTAGGAGGGTGACTGACTGACAGATATTGCTGCTTCTCCTGGCAAGACAGGGTGGTGTGGGAACATAAAGTTTGCAAATACTCAGTGCCTGTGGAGGGGAGGGAAATGGGACTCTGGTTTTGTTCAGTGTTTTGACTTCATGTTGTCTCTTTGACAGGTCAAGAACAATCTATATTCTTTAAACTAATGGGTGAAATGTCTGTCTTGCACAACTACCTGGATAAAATGGAAGCAGAAGTTAAAGAGCAAGAAAAACTGAAAGATTTCCTGAAAGTAATCTTTTCTCCCTGTTCATTAAATACTGAAAGATTCAAAGGCATCTTTGATTAGTGTGTAGTTTTCTTTGAAGATCCTAAGTGATAAGTTTGGATCCATCTGTTTACAGTAACAATGATTCAGACTCAGAGCAGGCTTCCTCATGGCTTATGAAGCAGCTCTCTGGCATGGTGAACATGGTGATGTGAAGTGCAGCTCTGTTTTTACACTCATGCAATGGCTGTGAAAGCTAATTAATTATAATATCTCTCTGTTGGTTTTGTGTGTATTTGCTGCACCACCACACTTTTAAGTCTCTTGTGAAAGTGTTACTTGGGGATTGTAGATGAGTTTCTTGTAGTATCACCTCATCACAGCCGCCCAGAACTCCTCGGATATATTGTTAGAGATTTACTTCTTGCCCAGTCAAATTTCTCTGATGCCTTGAGGGCAAGGACAGACAGGGTTATGTTTTCTCAGTCTTAGCTTTGTTTTTGTGAGCTTTGTTAGTTGCTCTTGGGGAAATTAGGGGGTAAAGATGGGGGAGAGAGCAAAGACCACCTCCTAAGTGCAAAATCTATTCTAGCATTGCCCTAATAGCAAACTACTTGCTTAGCATTAAATTTCATGTTTCTGATTAAGTCTGTCATTAATTTCAGGAGCTTCAGAAGGGTGCTGAGAGCTACAAGGATGAAGCACAGCACCTCCAAGAAAACATTCCTCCCAATCTGCCCAGAGAAACTCGGAAGCGGTATGTGTTACATGAGCATGGAGGTATTGGGCCGCTTCTGGTGGTGTCCAGCTGCAGCACTGGACAGCTCTACTCCTTTCCCTGTATATTAACTGTGAGCTTTAGGGAGCTGTGGTGTATATACATGTATTGATTCTGGAGTTTGTGCCTAACTGTTGCTACTTAGGTTCTCACCCTAACAAATACCTCAGGTAAAACCTATAAAATATTAAGATCTTCAGTTGGAGGCTTCCAGTGGCAGGTGTGGCATCAGAGTAGAAAGCTAGTTCTTCTGTATATCTGAGGGTTCCTTGCTTTAAAATTGCAAACATGCTGATGCAATAGGTGTGGTGCCTGAGGATTCAGAGGTAAGTTATCTAAATGCTGGGTCACTAGAACTATGGCTTGACTCTGCTTTTTCAAATATAATAATTTTAAAAAAATAATCCTCTAACTCTGTAATCTTTCTGTGGGGACATGAATGATGGCTCTGCAATTTTTTTCTGTCCTTTGCTTCCAGCAGCCTGGCATTTCTCTTAGCTAGCAGTGACATGCACTAGCCTCTGAAGTCTGTATGAAGAAGCTGTTCAGAATAAAGTCGTTTGAGACAGACATGAGTATGTGAAGCAAAAGTTGTTACTTGAAAGGCTTCTGTGGAGTTCTAACTCTGACTAGGTTCCTCAGAGTGGTCAGCTCTTTCTCTGGCCTGTTGGAATTGTGTTTTTATTTTTGGGTGATGTTAATGTGTGCCAGATGGGGGTCTTTCCAATGTCTGGAGATCCCAGACATTGTTGCCAGCCCTGTGGCTTGTCAGAAGGCAATGCATCGGTCTGAATTCAGTGTTTCTGGTCTGTGCCCTGAACCTATTAGCTTTACCTGGTGTGGCTCCTGATGCCAGACAAGCCTCAGGCTGAAAGCATCATCGTAGACATATTCCAGCAAAGTCAAAGGTAAAGAATCTGGAGGCAGGGTTACAGAGAGGTGAAGTGTAATTTTAGGCGGTGTGCAGCAGTAGTCTCATCTGTGTAGGTACTGTTTCTGATGAAAGTTGTACTAAATGTAGGTGATGAGAGAGACAACTTGTGCAGGTGCTTTTTTGCTGAATTTGACTGCAGGCTTAAACCCTTACTTTAGGAAACAGCCTCCTAAATTGTGTCTATAGAGATCTCATTCCTTTTCCGTTCAGATGTTGCAGCTTGCAGTCCATGTGTGTGAAAGAATAGAAGCTCTTCCGTTATCACTGGGTGTCCTGGTTTCAGCAGGGACTTTCTTTCTTGTGGCTGGTGTAGTGCTGTCTTGGGTTTAGGATGAGACTCATGTTAATAGCACACTGATGTTTTTAGTTGTTGCTAACGAAGCAGTGGAGGGCTTCTCAGCTTCTCATAACTGCTCTGTTAACGAGAAGGGTGATTTGACAAAGGGCATTAACACTTCTCATTTGTATCCATGTTTTTACTTTGTGGTGTTGTGCAGTGGAGGATCAAGTAAGTGCAAGACAGATTGTAATGGGTCAGAATCCATTTGTACCGCTGTGAATCCTCTTCCCCAAATCTTCCTACATTGACCTTTTCCCTTTGCATTCCTCTCTGTCCCCAGATGCTTGGGGAACTGAGTGTGAATTGTCTGAGTATCATTAGTAATGCAGAGAGCAGAGTGAGCAGTTAAACAGTGGTGAGACAGGCCATCAAATCTTAGAAAAGAAATGCCCACACAGACAATTTGAACAGTTCATTACCTCAGCTGTTGTTTTAGCTGTGTTCTTGATTTTGATGCTCTTAGTTACTGGAGGAATCTCACTGAAGCAAAAAAGCAAGTTCAGTGTATCTTAAAGCCCTCTGTTAGTCCATGTGTTTGTGAGCAGTTACTTGCTATGCTGAAACCAGCTTGTTAATCAGTTTGTTCTTTCTATGGCCCAGGCCAGCAGTGAACTGAACACATACCAGCTCGCTGCAGCCATCTAGAGGCAAGGCAGCTAGTGGGAACCCAAAGCAGAAGTAGCTGGGGGTGGGGAATCATCCAGGAAAGACAAGAGGTTTATTGCAGGGCAGAGGATGGCAGGAGACTGAATGGAAAGGAGTGTAGTGATGTGAACACACCTGCCTCCCTCCTTGTGTTTATCCTATTCCAAACCCACCACCAAAAAACACCCTTTCCTCTTCTTTGCTGTCATTCCCTGCAGCTAGTGCTAGTTAGAATGCAGGGGTTAGTTTTGTGCAGGGCCTTACCTTGTTTTTCAGATCTTTACATCTGAATGAGTAACTGTTAGTGACATAGTTTCCAGAAGGGCATGGTATGGTGTGGCATGGCTTGGAGCAGAGCTTCCCCTGTCACCGTGTCACAGCTCAGACAGTTTGGGAGTCCAGCAGGTGCCTAGTAATGTCCTGGTGTTCAGATCACAGTGAACTTAGGCAAATGCTTACTCTTTGCTGTCCTCCTCCTGGTAAGTAGGAAAGCAGCTAGGTGGGTGGCTGGCAAATAACTCAGTGTTAGAGTCCTTAAGCTGAAGGTTTGGAGCAAGGGTGGATTTATAAAAATAATACTGTAATAATCACTCAAAGCAGGAAATTCCTCAGATTTTGGGATCTTGCCTAAAGCAAAAAAGTATGTGTTTCAAAAAAAAATAATAATCCCAGCCTGCTTGATGGTGTTGAATTTCTTTCCTAGGAAAGATTAATGGATGAGTCAGGCTTCTCAGGATCTGAACTTGTTTCGAAGAGCTGTGAAGTATTTCAGATCTGCCTGTTAGGCTGCATCCCTGCTCCGCTTCATCTGATAAATGTGATGGTTCATTGAATTCTTAACTGCTCTGTGATGCATTTGGACTGCTTCCAACTCAACTGCTAGAAGCCTCTAGTAGAGAGATAAAGAGCTATAATGAAGTCAGCTGAAGTATGCAATTTGAAATGGAGGAAATGGAGCAGCTTTTTGCTGTAAATTTTTTTTCTTTACAAGATCATGAACTGTGTACACCCAGAGTAACAGATGGGTTGGAACTTAGGTCTGTGAGTAACCAGGCTTGCTAATATGATGGTATTCACTATACTGCTTATTGATGTTTATACACTTACTATTCATTCACTTTACAGCACAACTGAGATAACTGTGAAGTGTGAAGAAAAGTTGGCAGAGGTAAAAAAACCTGAACGTGCAAAGAAAACTCTGAAACAGTTAAATTCTGTTAAAGAAATCCCCCTCATAACTGCAGAAGAATTTCAAGGTGTTCCTGGGTAAGTAAATGTTGCTTTTCATAGACCCTGTCATGTGATCTTGGATGGCAAATGTAGGTTTGGGAAGGTGAGCTCTTGCAGAACTGAGACTGACACAGAGCATGGAATCTTAGACTGGTCTGGATTGGAAGGGACCCCAAGGATCACAGAGCTCCAACCCCCTGACACAGGCAGGGACACCAACCTCCAGGCCTGGAGCTACACAAGGTTGCCCAGGGCCCCAGCCAACCTGGCCTTGAACACCCCCAGGGATGGGGCACCCACCCCCTCTCTGGGCAGCCTGTTCCAGCCCCTCACCACTCTCTCTGCAAAGAACTTCCCCCTAAGATCTCATCTAACCCTTCCCTCCTCCAGCTTCACTCCATCTCCCTTGTCCTGCCATTATCTACCCTTTTAAAAAGTTGATTCCCCCACTCAAGATGTCTTGATGTTCAAGAGATGTCTTGAAATTTTAAATGTTCCACAGTTTTGTAACTCCAACTGGGTTACATGGAATACTTAGAAACCTGAAAATTAAATTAATAGAGCTAATTAGGTTCTTTTCTTATATCTGTATTGGGAAGATCAGAACAAATTGGCTAATAGCCAAACCTTGTATTTCAAAAGTTGCTTTGTGTGAACAGAAATATATTGAGAACTGACATTTTAATGAAAAGTGATAAATGCAGTTCTCACTTGACCTTAGTTTCAGAAAACTTTGAATCTTGACTTAGAAGTTTGTTTTGAGACACGAGCAGAAATCACACTTTCTAAAAGCAAAAGCACCTGCCACTGAAATATCCCAAACTTCTGGAATAGGAAGCTGTGGGATCTTTCCCCTGTTGTCAGGACTTGATTAGTAGTAATCCCTGTCTGAAGTCTGTCATGTGGGAATATCTCTTCTTAAATGGTGTTTTGGGGACAATGACAAATACTTCTGCCAAAAGGAGAAAATTCTCTTGTTCTAAATTGTTACCTAGACTCTACGCTTGGTGTGTTCCCTAATAACACCTGTTTCAATAAGAAACATGGAGTTTTTTTGAGTCTGTTTTACTCAAGGCTTTCAAATAGTCTTTCCAATAGCTTTTGTAATTTCCACCAAATTACTCAATCCAAAAATGAAGAAGCCTGGATGTTGAGCTAATAGTAGAACTCTCTTGTTTACTTCTTAAAAGTGCATGCACCCAGTATTTTTATTCTGCAGATCATCTCTAGTATCTGGTGGATTTATTCCCTTAGGTACTTCCCTCCTGATAACAATTTTGAAAAGGCAAAACTAGGGCATGGGACTTGTTGGTTTTTATCTCTGCTGTGGCAGCAGAAGCAGACACAGGCCATTCCAGCCAAATGTTTTAACTTCCTGTTACAGCTATCATCCTCTCCAGTAAACCCTTGAAGTGCTTTGTTATCCTTTGGAGTGGAAGCATTTCCCCTGCTGTTGGTGGGTGGGGAGAACCAGGGGCAGAGGCCAGAAGGATACTCCTACATTAATTGCCAGTTTGTGTAAAGATTGTTTATCAGACTGGGCTTGTGGGGCTATAGAAATACTGTTATTCAGTGGGAAAAGCGTGCTTGTTCCGTGGAGAAGGACTTGTGTAGATTTTTAAATAGGTCTATTGATCTGCCATTTTCTTCTGTTGCCTGGTGGTCTGGTATTACAAGACTGGGGTGCTTTGCTAAGCTTGCTATTCCACATGCTATTCAGTCAAATTCAAGCAGCAAATGTTTGAAACACAGACTTGCTCGTACCAATTGTGCTCTCCTAGATGGATGAGAATTAGGTTCATATCCCTGTTGTTCTCCAGGTCAGCACTGGTTCTGATGGAGGATCTCTTCATTCCTGCTGGCAGTAGTAACAAGGGACACTGCTGCATTTTCACACAGCTCTGGTCCTGGAGCCCCATGGCTGTGCTAGCACAGACCTGTGCCTATGCTAAGCTTCTTTAGGGACTTAATACAGCACAACTATACATATGCATTGCATAGGTGTTTGTATCCCATACCAGCTGGATATCATGGCTTTTGCATCTGCTGAGAGTCACTTTCTCCCTTCCTACTGCAGCTGTAACTGAAAAATCTAGGTGGTTTTCAGCCTCTTTGTGTGGAACATTAAGGAGAATCTATTCTTAGCATTGTTAGGGCACTGGAAGGGATAGACAGTATTCAGTGACTTTATGATTTCAGAACTCCACAGCCAGTATCTAAGAAAGATGTGTGCGCGGTTAAGGGGCAGATGCAGAGCGCCTTGATCCAATAGAACACTCTTGCACAGTAAGAAACCTGCAGATAATCTTAGCCTTCACATCTGTTGCAGAAAGACACTTTTTTCCAAGGAAGAGAAAGGAAAATGGCACAGTAGGTGTCTCTAACTTTGAATTCAAGGCAAAGGAAAACACCTGCTTTATTCTTTCTCAAATTCTAACTGCTTAAGGTATTTTCAGAGTCTGCACATTCATTATAACTCTCTGAAGTACCAGAAGATGGTAACTTGTAGGAATACGTGTTTCTTTTAGCCTAAGGGAGCAAGGGCTGGCCATTAGGAGGTTTGTCTCTCTTTCCAGTTGTATATATGTGATATATTGTTGTTCTTCTCTTTGAAGAAAGGTATTGTGCTTTGGTTTTCATACCGGGGTGAGGGGGGAGGTGGGGAAAAAGGCATGTTATGTTTTGAAAGGGGCTTTTGTGGATTAAAAAATGAAATCAGGTCACTTGTTTAAAAAAATATTGGTGTATATATGGACTGAAATGAATATTGGCATTTATGGCTTTGCTAGTCATGGCTGGATAGAAACAAGATGAGTGGAACAGCAGGAGTTCCAATGATCATTACAGCTACACACAGCAGGAAAATTTCAGTTGCTTTAGACAGAGTTTAGTTTCAGATCAAGGCACCTGCACTGAGGTGCTGTGACACCAAGTGCTCCCACTCCTGCTCTTGTTGGTGAAGGTCTGGTTGTTACAGTTGGTGGAGCCAGAAAATGGCTCAGCTGTCTGGCTGCTAATGGCATGTTCCAGTTGCCTGAGCAGAATTGTCTGGTAACCATTGCAGATGCTTTTGTTTCTGAAGTTCCTGTAAACCCCAGCACATCTGCTGGCCCCTTGTGAGCCTCTTGGATGCCCAAGGACCTCTTGGAGCACTGGCTTCTGAGGTTTAGGCAACTGAATCCTGCTTTTCAGTTTCTGCATCAGGATGAACTGAGGTGTCTCTGGATTTTATCAGTTACCGTGCTGTGGTGGTTTAGTCTTGCCTGGAGGCCAGATGCCCACCAAAGCCGCTCTGTCACTGCCCTTTTCAGCTGGACAGGGGAGAAAATAGCTACTGAGAGGCTCAGGAGTGAAGGCCAGGGAGAGATCATTCCACAATCAGTGTCATGGGCAGAGCAGGCTCAACATGGAATAAAGGAAAGAAAACTCTCTAATTGGTGGTCCTGCCCTGCACCCCCAGTGACACCAGTCAGGTGATGAGAAGTGTGGTCAGAGCTTAAAGCACCTCCCCCCACCCCTTCCTTCTTCCCAGGCTCAACTTCATCTAGGATTTCACTCCCTTCTTCCCCCATTGTGGCACAGGGAGTGGCGGGGAGGGGAATGGAGTTCATCATGAGCTGTTTTCCTTCTTAGCCAGGAGGGCATTCCTCACCCCCTTCCCCTGCTCCACCATGGGTTTCTCCAGGGGCTCAGGGGCATCTTTCTCTCCCCCTTCCCTGCCCTTGGTGCTGCACAGTCTCTCACCCCTTCTCACTCCCTTCTCTGGGGCACAAAGCGGCCGCTTGCCGTTGTTTCTCCTCAGGGGGATTCCCAGAGGCGCTGTGACCGGCGCAGACGGGCTCGGCCTTGGTCAGCAGCGACTGCGGCCTTGAGCCGGCTGGGGTTTGCTCTGTGGGGCCTGGGGGCAGCTTCTGGCTGCTCCTTGCAGAAGCTGCCCCTGCAGCCCCCTCCTCTGCCAGAACCCAGCCATGCAAAACTATCGCACTCCTGTTGACAACAGTATAGGAACTTAAATAAAGGTACTTTATACCTATGCTCTTAATCCTCATAGCTCTGCATGTTCCCCCGTGACTTTATAAATAGAATAAGGGATGGGGATTGAGTAATAAATAGCAGTTAAAGTATACAGGCAAACCCCTCCTGTGGTTATAGACTGTGTTATTTATGCAGAGTGTGACTGCATTTCAGGGGTGGTAGTGCTGCTTTTATTTGGCACGTTGTTACCTGTGCCAAGTGGAGCATTTTTACAAAAATGGCAGCACCACCAACTTCGATATTTTTGATCAAGCCAAATTCAGTAAAGTTGAAAACCAACTACAAGTAATTCAGTGGCAATTCAGACTGAAATTAGAGTGATTGCTTTGAATTCAGGAGCTTTTACACTCCCTGTGTAGACTGTCTCCCTGGCTGTTATTAACATCTACTGCAAGTGCTAATATTTAGTGGGCAATCATAAAATGCCTGCCCACGCTCTTGTTTAGAATATTGAATTTGTAATTGATGATGTAATTGTGCTTTAAATTCTCTGCATGTTTTCCAAAGATTAAATCTTTGCCCTTCCAATTGAAGTGAGGGAAGAATTTCCTGTTCATTGATCTCTTCAGTTTCATTGTCCTAACAGCTGATGCCCTGACCCGAAGAGCCCCCTTCGTTCATAAAACAAATTGTAAGGCTTCTCAGTTCCACACATCTGCAAACTGATGCAGAACTGAATGCAAGCAGCCAGACTGGGTTTGTTGTAGCGTCTGAATGGTGAGAACAGGGTAATCCCAGCTGCAAGGCAGCCCTGGCTTTTACCGCTGTGTATTGGTTTTGGTTTGTATTTAGCTTATTGCTTGTCATATGAGTTTCAGATTTCATTTTTATATGATGGTTTCTAAATTGGTAACATGATTCCTTTTCCTGCAGTGCACGCTTTTACATCTGTAAAGGCTGAATAGCCTTACTTGTCTTCTAGTTTTTTCCCATCCCTTTGTTTTTATCTTCTGTGCTTCCTGTACCTGTAGGCTGTTACTGACAGATCTTACAATGTTAGTGCTTGTTTTATGAACTGCTCTGAAAGTTCAGAAAAGGGATTTGGTGATGCAGAACTGTATCTATATAGCTCAGTAGGCTGCACAATAGATTGCAGAAAACAATACAAAACCAGTACTTACTCATAAAGCAAAGAAATGGCTTCATGATCAAAGACAGGTTGTTCATGGTTATAATGTAAACCAAATTGCACTGATTGGTACAAACATTTCATTCTGGTTTTGGTTCATGTAATGTTTTATGCAAAGTCACTTGATTTTTTTTTTCTTAGGGGATGGAGGGTGTTGCTTTTGGAGAATACTACTTTAAAATGCAACATCTCACTGTGTTTTGAAAGGCTCCTTCCAACTTAAGCACTGGATATTTTTTACTTCTTAATTTAGCTTTTTAATGTTTCATCTTTCTGGATTTCAGTGTTACTAAAACATTACAGAAATGGACAAAACTAAATAACTTTTTACTCACAGAATCATGGAATGGTCAGGGCTGGAAGGAACCTCAAAGATCATCAAGTTCCAACCCCCTGACATGGGCAGGGACACTTCTTGCTATAGCAGGCTGCTCAAGACCCCATCCCACCTGGCCTTGGCCACTTCCCCAGGGATGGGGCTTCCACAGCCTCTCTGGACAACCTGTGCCAGTGCTTTACAACTCTCAGAGAGAAGAATTTCTTCCTAATACCTAATCTAAATCTCCCCTCTTCCAATTTAAAATCATTCCCCCTCATCCTATCACTCCAGGCCCTTCTAAAAAGCCTCTATCCAGCTTCCTTGTAGGCCTCTTCAGGTACTGGAAGGCTGCTATAAGATCTCTCTTGAGCCTCCTCCAGTCTCTCAGCCTGTCTTCACATGAGACTTGGCCCACTTCTAGACCCGTTCCAACAGTTCCATGCCATGGGGACTCCAGAACTGGACCCAGCACTCCAGGTTGGGTCTCACCACTGTAGAGCAGAGGGGCAGAATCCCCTCCCTTGACCTGCTGCCATGCCTCTTTTGATGCAGCCCAGGATACAATTGGCCTTCTGGGCTGTGAGCATGCATTGTCATGTTGAGCTTCTCATCCACCAGCACCCCAAAGTCCTTCTCTGCAGGGCTTGTTCTCTAGCACATCATCACATTGTCTCCCAGCCTGTGTTGATGATGAGGATCATCACAAAGCAGAAGCAGTCATTTCTAAGGAGGAATAGCATCTTCAGTTATGACCTATGAAAGTGAAAGCTAAACACAGGGCTTCATTTTTTACTTTCTGGTTACTGATTTCTATTTTTATTTGTAGGTATATGAAAGGTCGTTTAAAATGTACTCAAATAAATGAAGTTGTGCAAGAAATTAACAAGGCCGTGGTGTCCAAGTACAAGATCTTCCATCAGCCTTTGAAAACTCTGAATCAAGGTCTCAGAAGTCGGTACAGCAGGTTCTGGGAAGAAGAAACTAAGGAAACAATAGGTATTTCTTTTACATTTCTTAGTACCACACCCCTAGCATTTAGGTATTGCAGCACAAGTATAAAAATACTGGTCAAAATACTGAATGACAGCACGTGCTTTTCATCTTATAGTGTAACTTAGAGCATCTTATTCTCAGAAATAGTCCATCCAGGTACTCTGGTAGTTGGGGGAATGGTCTAACCTGTGGGGGTGTTTAAAATCATCAGTCCTGACAAATTTTAGAAAAGCTGCTATTGCTTAATCTCAGAGAACAGAGGGAGAAAAAAAGAAAGAAAAAAAAAGTAAACTTAGCAGGGCTTTCCTTCCCTTCCCAGTGTGTGGTGCCACAAGCTAAGATGAATTTGGTCCTGAAGAATTCCTGCCCTCTGTGGAGGGAGGAGTGATGCTTTTCAGCATGGAGCAATGGAAGTTCTTGTTCTCCTTGACATAAAGGGAGGAGAACAGAACTTGGACTCATCCCCAGATCAGACTCTGGGCCACAAGGAATATAAATGTCTCGTCACTATACAGAAATGGGTAGTCAAAATAAAATCCAGTCACTACACAGTTTGGAACTCCTAGTTTTATAACAAATCCACACAAACTGTACTCAGAATTTTTTTTAGCTCTGAAAAATCGAGGCTTTTAATTTCTCCAAGTACCTAAGAGACACACTCTTTATTTTCTTGTTTACATTGGAAAGTTCAGTTAGGAATCTAGGACATTGAGCATCTGAGGGACTGTTGTGCATGTGTGGTGGAGTTTTTGTTTTGCTTTTTGCTGTGACTAATCATCTAGAAAGCCTAGAGAAGAAGTCTGGCAGGCTGTCAGATGGTTCTTATCTGGGCAGCACAAAATGATTAAGTGTCTTTCTCCATTGTGTTCTTCAAGATGAGGTTGTGCAGTCATTGATTTGTTTGCTTAAATTTCTGCTCTGACAGCGTGTCTGCTTAGGATTCCCATTTTCTTAGACTGGGCTGATTGCCAACTGACCTCTCCCTCTGATGTCAAGATGAGGAAAGATGCTGCCTGGTTTATCAGGGTAATTTCCCAGCCAGTAAGGTGATTCAATTAGTGTAGCTCCTTATTTAGTGCACAGAACTGGTTCCAAACCACCAGACCACCACCCTTTAGCCAGGTCTGGTTTCTTTGTAAGCAGGATCCTGCTGTGCTGCATGTTGCTTCCATTAATTCTGGACAAATAGAGGAAGAAATTGCACTCTGCATGGACTTGGGACGTTGTGATGCTCCCCTAGATAAAACAAACCACAAAAACAGTGTGCAGATTATCCCTGAGTTCCTAAGGCCACCTAAGTGTATTGCCCTATTACTGGCAACTGCAGATGGTCTCTACCCAACTGTAGTTACATATTTTAGCACTTAAGCAGGTATTTTTCTTTTCCTAGTAAAAAAAACCTTTCTGCATTTCCTACATGGGTGAATTTGCAGTGCTCCAGCTCCTTTGAGATACCACTATAGTCCCCATCTGGGGAAAGACTGCCAGCTATTGTCAGTTACTGTCTCCGGAAGATTCTGCTTCCTGCTGGACCTCTGTATCACCGACTCCCAAAATGGCCCAGTCTGTGAGAAAATGTGATCTGTATTCAGCTTTCCAGTTAGCATCAGCTACCTTCTCCTTTGTTAAACTGGAAGGACTCTCCAGTAACTTAAAAGGAAGAAGAGATGCTCCATCTTAACTAAAGATGCTACTGCCTCTGCCTTATTTTAAAGGATAAAAGGAGGAGGGAGGATGCTGTCTTTCTTCTTTTTCACACTTGAACACCCCGTGCCTTGCAACTTCTTCTCTTAAGATATGGAAATGTGATACTAGAGAAGAATATGCTGTTTCCTTTTATGTCCTCTCTTCCTTTATTGAAAGATAATTGGGCATTCCTTATGCCATGTCACAGGAAACACTAAATGTGCAGTCATTTTACTAAAGCTGAGATGTGTGCAAGGACTGAATATGATATCACAGCCACTGAATATAGTGCTGCCCTTGCTCTTCCCCTTGCCCTTGCCTTCCTCTATTAGCTTGTGCAAGCTTTCTCTTGGGGTTCTGTTGATAGTGTGAGGCTGCCCTACTGTCGACTGTGCTTTTGGTCAGTGTGGAATTGTAAAGAAGGGGGTGGTGTTGCTACTTCTGATGCCCTAAGTGTATCCTACAACAAAGTAATAATTTCTATAACAAAGTTGACATTTGCTTTCCAGGTCAGTTTTTTGTTGTTGACGAGGACATCAAAGAGTTCACTAAACTGAAAGTGGATAAGCACTTCCATAAGATCCTCACTATCCTGCGCCACTGCCACAGAGTGAGACACATTCAGGACTCCAGAGCTGTCCGCTACTTGATCTGCTAACAAGCCTTCCATACTCTGCTTACCCAAGATGCAGTGTTATTTTGAGGTGCAGAGGGATTGTTGTCTGCAGAGAAAATTGTATGTGGGCACTTCTGCCCTTCCTGCTCATTTAACTTTTTCAAAAGCAGTAGTGAGTACCAAGAAGTGTTTTATTTCAGGCCTCTGACCTAAATTAGGAGTGGTACTATCAAATGCCCGTGATGTATTTGCGTTTTCAAAATGAAACAGTAAATTACAAAGGCAAACCAGGTAGGTGTTGTGGTTTTGCCCCAGCCAGCAGCTGAGCACCACTCAGCTCCTCTCTCTGAGAGGGGAGGCAAAAGAAAAACAAAGGCAAACCTTGCTGGTTGGGTTAAAGATAGCTTATTGGGACATCAAAGGGAGGCAGAAATAACAACAATGCGATTTTACAGCACAACATATGGAACTGCTGGTATATGATGCAGTTTCTCACCGAACCACACAACTCAGCCCATACAGCTCAGAGCTGTCCCAAAGCTGGACCATCCCCAAACCACTCATCCCCCATCAGCCCCTCTTCATGCTGAGCATGACATCGTTGGTATGGAATACCCCTTTGGTTAGTTTGGGTCCTGGCTGTGTCCCCTCCCAGCTTCCTTGGTGCCCCTCTAATTCTTCATAGCAGGGCAGCAATTAAAAACTGAAAAACCCTTGACTGCTTGGCCATAACTAAAACATTGGTTGGATGTGGGGTTTTTTCCATGGCTGGACTCAGTGATCTAAACAGACTCTTCCAACTGAGGCAATTTTACGATCTGTGTGTTATCCCAGCTCCCAAACATGGCACTGACCCAGCTGATGGAAGGAAAATTAACTCTACCCTAGCTGAACCCAGGATACCAGCATCCAACTATCACAAACTGTGATTCCCAAAATAAAACCTTAAAAGGAGAAAAAAAAACAACTCCTGCCACAAACGAGCTTACCCAGAGCGCAGGGACTAAGAAAAAGCAACAAAACAAAAGCCACAATAACTGAAAAAGAGAAATGGACAAAACTCTCAGGACTTCATGGTGAATAGCTGAAATGAAGGTTATGTTGTGTAGCACCAGGTGGTGACTTTTCATATCAAGCAGAAGGCAATCTCTAGGATCCTGGCAACCCTATTGCATGCTGACATTAAGTGATGCTTGGCCACTGTAGAAGCATGGATTAGTCTCTGGCTACAGTTTGCCACTACATCAGCTGTCAGAGGGCACAGTCACTACAAACTTAGGTCTGATTCCCATTGCTCTTTCTCTATTGCAGCCTTTAAATCAGCTAGCACAGATTCTGTGCCTGGCCAGAACTGCCCACAGAGCTTCTATGGCTGCATATTTCTTGCCCCTAGTGCTGCACAGGGCTTTTCTGATCCAAAGCCCTGCCACTCTGACCACCAAGCAATCAGACATTTTGAGAATAACAACTTAAATGGTTGTGTTGTGGTTTTGCCCCAGTCGAGAGCCAGGTACCATGCAGCTACTCACTCTTTAAGGGGGTGGGAATTGGGGGAGGGAGAAAGGGAGGGAAAAGAAAACCAGAAAAAAGAAAATCTTGTGGGTTGAGATAAGGATAGTTTACTGGGATAGCAGAGAGACAGATTTTGTAGCAAAATACACAAGACTGGTGGTATACAGTGCAGCTTCTCACTGAACTGCACAACTCTGGCTGTACAGATCAGAGCTGTCCCAAAACTGGCCTGTCTCCAAAACCGTGTGTCCTGGAGCTAAGTGCTCTTCCCCTCCCCAGCACCCCCTTATGCTGAGCATGATGTAATGGTATGGAGTAGTCTCTTTGGGCAGTTTGGGTCACCTGTCCTGGCTCTGTGCCCTTCTAGCTTCCTGGGTGCCCCCCACCTTCTTGTTACCAGGGAGATACAAACAACTGAAAACTCAGTGACTACTTGGCAGCAGCTAAAAACATCCATGTGTTATCAGCACTGCTCTCATCCTAACTCCCAAATAGGGCATTCCAACTGCTGCTAGACAGAAATTAACTCCATCCTAGCCAAAACCAGGACAAATTTCTCCACCATTATAATAGTTGCAATGTAGGACACCTGTCTCAGTCTCATTCGCCCTTCAGCAAGTTCTTTTCCAAGCCTGCCACAACTGTCTCAAAAGCAGACAAAGCATTCCCTTGGACATGGTTCTGGGTCCATGTGGGACCTACACTTCTGAAGTTAAAGCCACATAACCACGTGCCCTGGAACTTCCCCAAGCAGCCCACACAGGTGAGTGAGTTGCCTTGGGCTGTTTACCCCACCAGATTACATCATGCTGTAAAGTACTCTGTGTTACCACCAAGTGAATTGTGCTACAGGGCTCAGCTACAACTACCTGGAAGGGGGTTGTGAGCTGGGGTTCAGCCTCTAATGGCAGATAACCAGTGACAGGAGAGGGAATGGGGGTTGCACCAGGGGAGGTTCAGGTTAGAAATGAGGAGATACTCCTTCTCAGAGCGGTTGGGCATTGGAAGGGGTTGCCCAGGGAGGTGGTGGAGTCACTGCCCATTGGGGTGTTCAAGGGAAGGCTGGACCAGCTACCTGGGGACATGGGTAGTAGAGGTGGTAGGGGGACATTTGGACTAGGTGATCTTGGAGGTCTTTTCCAACTTTAATGATTTCATGAATCTATTGTTCCCCTTTTGGGTGTTGTCAGTAAACTGTCCTTATCCCAACCCATGGGGTTCTCCAGTGCAGGAGAAAGAGAGCAGCACTTGGTGCTCAGCCACTACCTGGGGCTGAACCAAGTAAACTGCTGAAGGAAGAAAAGTCAACCATGCTGTAAATAGTGAGGTACCCACCATGTTACTCAACAGAAGGCTGCAGGTTCTGGATCTTCAAATGCTGATGAGCACATGAAGCTAGGCAGAGGAAAAGGACCTGGTGCTTTATAGGCCCAAACCTCCTCCACACATTACTTCACATCACACAAGCTTTGAAAGGAAGAGATGGACTCAAACTGACACCTATGGAAATGGATTATGCACATCCTCCTGTGCTTTGTGTTCATCTGAGCGCGAAACAGATTCCAGCATGATGCAGAAGCCACAGCTTGGATCTCAACATCCCAGAGCAAAAGGCAAGAAACCCCCACAGAAAACCAACCACCACCGCACACCACCCGTGCACCCCGCTTCAAAAAGTAGGAGAATTAATCTAGTGTACATACAACATTCGCTGGGATATCTTTATTGAGAAAATTCAGAACTCATTCAGGGTTCTTTGCTTCTTGCAGCTCAAGAGGAGGTAATTTAGATTACTTGTTAGGTTAGCAGCAGCTACAAACTCATGGTAGAAAAAGACCATAACTCTTATAAAAGCAGTTTTGATTCCTTGCAGAGTTAATTTAATTTTTTTATAATCACAAAACTTCATTTCTGGCACTTACTACACTAACAGGTCCTCTGAGAGCAATCTCCTACATTAAAAGCTCTTGATGACCTTGACTGGCATTTTCAAAGTAAAAGTCAACATTTTCACTTAGGAAAACCCGGCTGCTCAACCGTTTCAGTCCAGTGGGTTGGTCTGAGGGAGAAGTCTGGCAGCATAATGGAGTAGGAAAAACATATGGTTAGCAGAACTCCTGAGCATCGGTCTGGAAATGTTTAAACTGCTCCAGATCTTCCTGTTCAAGTGATGCAGGAAACTCCAAACCATACAATTAAGAAGATGATTAAGAACAGGAACTCTGCAAATCAGTGTGAAATATTTAAGGAAAAAAAAAGACCCCACAACCAAATTCTCCCTTTGGATAGCTACAGGACCTTAAGCACAGTCACCAACTCAAACAGAACAATAATAACATGGAGAGAACTAAACTTCCAAGTGCTGACCTGAAAATAGGATTAAAACTGGTTGTGATCACCGGTGCGCCCTGTGCCTGTTGGGACTGGATTCCTTGCATGGCAAGGCTGGGGGCTGCAGGGATGGCTGCTGCACAAAGCAGCTGGAAGCTTCCCCCAGGCCCCACAGAGCAAACACCAGCCGGCTCAAGGACAGATGTGTCAGGGATGGTGGTTGCACCTCTGGGGTAATGGTTGAGGAGGAAAAAAACCTTGCTTATGGCAGGCCCTGCATGGGGACAGAGACCCATGCTGGATCAGGTTTGCTGGGGGAATATGTGACCCCATGGGGGACCAGGCTGGAGCAGTCTGGGCCTGAGGGACTGCACCCCATGGAAGGACCCACACTGGGGCAGCTGGGGAAGAGCTGAAGCCCTGTGGAAAAAGACTCACATTGGAGAAGTTGGTGGAGGACTGTCTGCTGTGGGTGGGACCCCAGGGTGCAGCAGGGGAAGGGGGTGAGGAGTCCTCCCCTGAGGAGGAAGGAGCAGCAGAGACAGTGTGTGATGGACTGACCCAACCCCCATCCCCCTGTGCCATGGTAGGGGTGAGGGCGCAAAATGGGGTGAAGTTGAGCTGGGGAAGAAGGGAGGGGTGGGGGGAAGGAGTTTAAGGTTTGGGTTTATTTCTCATTATCCTACTCTGGTTTCATTAGGTACTTTCCCAGCAAGGCGAGGCAGGGGAGGTGTGGATGTAATAAATTAGATTGGGGGGGTTATTCCATCTTGAGCCTGTTCTGCCCATGACACTGATTGTGGAATGGTCTCTCCCTGTCCTTATCTCCACTCCTGAGCCTCTCAGTAGCTATTTTCTCCCCTGTCCAGCTGAAAAGGGCAGTGACAGAGTGGCTTTGGTGGGCGTCTGGCCTCCAGCCAGGGCCAAACCACCACAGTTGGTTAACAGCTTTCAGTCTCTTACTGTGGGGTTTTTAATTTTCTAAACTATTTGCCCTCAGGCAGATTCTCATAAACCTGCTCATTATTTTAATGTCCTATCCTAACTTTTTTTCTTTTTACTTCTCATAAGGAAAACTTGCTGGAGGTGACTTAAAAATTAAAGTTACATTCCATCTTTAAGAAAAAGTATGGTGTTGAAGAAACTTCCAGGGTGGAGCGTGGCTGACATGAAAGGAATCCAGTCCCCAGGAGTTCCCTAGGCAACCTCAGGTTGGCAACATCAGGAGAGCTGGATGTGCTGACCCTGAGAGAAACACCAGGAAGGATGGAGCTGAGTGGAGACACCTTGGCTAGGCTCTGAGGTATCTGGGAACCAGGTCGTGCCATGGTACTGATAAGCAACCCTGAGCTGGCAGTTGTTAATTTTCTGTGGAAGTCATGTCATTTCAGTGATTTTTTTTCTTGTTATAACCTCATTATAATACCAAAACATGCCTCCATCCGAAAAGCTATGCTCCTCCAAGGTGCGACCACCCCTCCCTGAGAATGCACTCTGAATCTGTGCCAGCCTGCACCTTCAAATAAATGCCAAGCAAGGGAGCTTTCTACTGCTCATAATCAGCAATCTATGATGAGTCACCCAAGCTCCACCTGATAGGTGAAAATAACATACAAATGTTAGGGAAGATGCCATCACCCACCATCATTGACTTCTGGGACCAGCTGACAGGCTGACCCTCTCCCCAAAAAGGGACGCTTTGGGTGCGATTTGAACACGTCGTTATCCTAGGAAACTTGGAAACCTCTGCAGAGAGCTATTTATGCTGCCTTAGCTCACTCTATGGCTTGCACATGCTTCTATAGACAGTGGGTCATCAATGGTGATGCCAAAGAACCTGCGCTCTGTCATCCCAACGCATCTGCACCGTTCATTAATCCAGGCATGTGAGTTCCTCTTGAACGTGACCCAGCTCCTTCGGTCCGGCCATGCTCACTCATCCAACACAACTAACCTGAAGGTACCTCACGCTGTTTGCACATCCATAATCGTGATAGTTCAGTATATTGAATGCAACTGGACTTGGGAATCGCTCCAGTTTAAGCCCAGCCATCCCCAGCCCCTCTGATACCAGGGACAAGCTGGAATGCAAAGGGGTTTATTTTCTGCAAAATTCCTTAGCCCACTTAATGCAACAGAGGTCAAACTGTGGCTTGTGGTCACTTACTGTGCCTTTCCAGCTTTTTTCCTGAAAAATTCATGCTGACATGTGAACTAGAAAATTGTACTGCCCTGGTGTCCCAGGTCCTCATTGAATTCCTGCCTCTTCTCTTGAATGAGTTTTTGTTGTTTCCAAGGTATTTTGGGAACAAAATCAGAACCATAGAACCACAGAATACTGTGGGTTGGAAGGGACCTTAAAGATCATCAAGTTCCAACCCCCTGCCATGGGCAGGGACACCTCTCACCAGACCAGGCTGCTCAAGTCCCCATCCAACCTGGCCTTGAACACCTCCAGGGAGGGGGCAGCCACCCCTTTCCCGGGCAACCTGTGCCAGTGTCTCACCACCCTCAGAGTGAAGAATTTCTTCTTAATATCCAGTCTAACTCTCCCCCTTCCAATTCAAAACCATTCCCCCTCGTCCTATATCTCCATGCCCTTCTAAAAAGTCCCTCCCAGCTCTCTTGTAGGCCCTTGCAAGTAATGTGAGTGCTGGCTAGCATTCAAGCAGCACTTCTTCCAAGCACAGGAACGATGCATCCCTTTGTGCAGGAAATCGGGAAGGAGAGGCAGAAGACCTGCGTGGATGAACACGGAGCTGCTGAGTAAACTCAAAGAGAAGAGGAAGATCTATGAATTGTGGAAGAAGGGTCTGAGCACATGGGGAGAATACAGGAATGTAGTCAGGGCCTGTAGGGTCGCAACTAGGAAGGCTAAAGCCCTCTTGGAAACGAAGCTGGCAAGGGACATAAAGGACAATAAAAAGGGTTTTTTTAGATACGTGAATAGCAAAAGGATGACCAGGGATAATGTAGGTCCCTTGCTGAATGAGGAGGGTGTCCTGGTAACGGGGGATACTGAGAAGGTGGAGATAATGAATGCCTTCTTTGCTTCGGTCTTCACCTCAAAGGCCCCCCGGGACCCACAGGCACTGGATGTAAATAGGAGTGTTTGGGATATGAAGAATTTCCATCTGGTTGAGGTAGGGGAGGTCCAGGAGTGGCTCAAAGGGATAAACGCACACAAATCCATGGGACCGGATGGGATACATCCACGTGTGCTGAGGGAGCTGGCGGAGGTGATTGCTGAGCCACTCTCTATCATCTTCAACAGGTCCTGGAGAACAGGAGAAGTGCCTGAGGGCTGGAGGATAGCCAATGTCACTCCAGTCTTTAAAAAGGGCAAGAAGGAGGAACCTAGTAACTATAGGCCAGTCAGCCTCACCTCTGTCCCTGGAAAGGTAATGGAACAGCTTGTTCTGGATGCCATCTCCAAGCAATTGGAAGAGAAGAAGGTCATGAGGAGTAGTCAGCATGGATTCACCAAGGGGAGATCGTGCTCGACCAATCTCATAGCCTTCTACGATCTCATCACCGGCTGGGTAGATGGCAGGAGAACAGTGGATGTCATCTACCTTGACTTCAGCAAGGCTTTTGATACTGTCTCCCATGACATCCTGATAGCAAAGCTGAGAAAGCATGGGATTGATGAGTGGACAGTGAGGTGGGTTGAGAATTGGCTGTCGGACCGAGCCCAGAGGGTCGTGATTCGTGGAGTGGAATCTGACTGGAGGCCTGTGACTAGTGGTGTTCCCCAGGGCTCGGTGTTGGGTCCAGTCCTGTTTAACATCTTCATTGACGACCTTGATGAGGGAATAGCATCCACCCTCAGCAAGTACGCCGATGATACAAAGCTGGGAGGAGTGACTGACACGCAGGAACACTGTGCTGCCATCCAGAGAGACCTGGACAGGCTGGAGAGCTGGGCAGGGAGAGACCAGGTGAGGTTTAACAAAAGCAAGTGTAAAGTCTTGCACCTGGGAAAGAACAACCGTTTCTATCAGTACAGGCTGGGGGATGAGCTGCTGGAGAAGAGCTCAGTGGAGAAGGACCTGGGGGTCCTGGTGGGTGACAGGTTGGCCATGAGCCAGCAGTGCGCCTCGGTGGCTAAGAGAGCCAATGGGATCCTGGGGTGTATCCGGAGGAGTGTGGCCAGCAGGTCAAAGGAGGTGATCCTCCCCCTCTACTCTGCCCTGGTCAGGCCCCACCTGGAGTATTGTGTCCAGTTCTGGGCTCCCTGTTATAAAAAGGACAGGGATCTCCTGGAGAGAGTCCAAAGAAGGGCTACGAAGATGATAAAGGGCCTGGAGCATCTCCCCTGTGAGGAAAGGCTGAGAAGATTGGGACTGTCCAGTCTTGAGAAGAGAAGACTAAGGGGGGACCTAATTAATGTTTATAATTATCTTAAGCAGGGGATGCAGGGGGAATCAGCCAGCCCCTTTTCAGTGGTCTGTGGAGACAGGACAAGGGGCAATGGCTGCAAGTTGGAGCACAGGAAGTTCCGCACCAACATGGGGAAAAACTTTTTCACAGTGAGGGTGACAGAGCCCTGGGCCAGGCTGCCCAGGGGGTGTGGAGTCTCCTTCTCTGGAGAGATTCAAGACCCCTCTGGATGCCTATCTCAGTGAAATGTCCTAGGGACCCTGCTTTGGCAGGGGAGTTGGACCTGATGATCTCTCGAGGTCCCTTCCAACCCCTACAATTCTATGATTGTATGATTCTATGATAATGTTCATCTCCAGGAGTTGCCTCAGAAGATGACTGTCTTCTGCTCTTTGTTGGCTTCTCTCTTTGGCCAGTTCTCCCCATATCGACTGCCCCAAGGGTGGAAACACAGCCCCACCATCTGCCATGGACTGATCCAGACTGCATTAGAATGGGGTGAAGCCCCAGAGCACCTGCAGTGTGTTGACAACATCGCTGTATGTGGCAACTCAGCAGAAGAGGTCTTTGAGAAAGGGAAGAAGATAATCCACATCCTGCTAAAAGCTGGTTTCACTGTCAGATGAAGTGAAGTCAAGGCACCTGCTCAAGAAATCCAGGTTTTTGGGTTAAAATAGCAAGCTGGATGTTTTCAGATCCCAGTGGATGTTATCAGCAAGATAGCAACTGTGTCTTCACCAACAAACAGAAAGGAGACATGAGCTTTCCTAGGCACTGTGAGTTTCTGGGGAATGCTTATCCCAAACTACGGTCTCATTGTCAGGCCTCTCTACCACATAACCCGGAACAATTTCCAGTGAGTCCCTGAGCACCGACAAGCCCTCAAACAGAGCAACCTGGAGATAAGCTGTGCAAGTAGCCCTTGGGCCAGATGTAAAGAAGGTGCTCTACACTGCAGCCAGGGAGAATGGCCCTACCTGGAGTCTGGCAGAAAGCACCAGGGGAGACTCGAGGCCGACCGCTGGGGTTTTGGGGTCAGGGCTACAGAGGATCCAAGGCCAGTACACTCCCAACAGACAAGGAAATACTGGACACTTATGAAGGGGTTCAAGTCGCTTCGGAAGTGATTGGAGCCAAAGCCCAGCTCCTGGCATCCTGACAGCCAGTGCTGGGCTGGGTGTTGAGAGGGAAGGCCCCTTCCATTCACCTTGCCACCAATGCTGTGTGGAGCAAGTGGGTCACACAGGGGGCTTGAACAGAAAACCCCCATCGCCCAGGAATCCTGGAAATGATCACAAACTGGCCAGAAGGCAAAGATTTTGGAATATCCCCAGAGAAGGAGGTGAGGCATGTTGAAGAGGCCCCACTATATAATTAACAGCCAGAAAAAAATATGCCTTGTTCACCGATGTCACCTTGTTGGCAAACATCAGAGGTGGAAGGCTGCTCTGTGGAGTCCTACCTGGCAAGCTGCAGGCGCTGCTGAAGGAGAAGGTGAATCCAGCCAGTTTGCAGAGGTAAAAGCTGTCCATCTGGCTTTAAACACTGCCAGAGGAGGAAAGTGGCCGAAATAGTACCTCTGTACTGACACTGGGATGGTAGCCAGTGCCATTTGGGGGTGGTTACAGCGATGGAAACAAAGCAACTGGCAGCGCAGAGGCAAACCCATCTGGGCTGCTCCACTGTGGCAAGACATCTCTGCCCAGCTGGAGAACCCAACTGTAAAGGTACATCATGTAGATGCCCACGTACCCACGAGTTGAGCTACTGGAGAGCATCACAACAACCAACAGGTCAGTCAGGCTGCTTGGATTGAAGTGACTCAAGCAGATGTCAGTTGGCAACATAAGGGCAAATTATTTATAGCTTGCTGGGCCCATGACACCTCAGGCCATCAAGGGAGAGATGCCACATATAGATGGGCTCATGATCAAGGGGTGGTTGTGACCATGACACTATCTCACAGGTCATCCATGAATGTGAAACATGCCTTGATCAACTAATCTGAGCAGTTAAAGCCTCTCTGGTATGGGTGGTGGCTGAAATACAAACATGGGGAGGCCTGGCAGATCGATTACATCACACACCTGCAGACACAGCAAGGCAAACGGTATGTGCTCACCATGGTAGAAGCAACCACCAGCTGGCTAGAAACATCACACTGCCCTGGTGTCCCAGGTCCTCACCGAGTTCCTATCTGTTCTGAATGAGTCTTTGTTGTTTAGAGAGTGTCTCGAGGACAAAATGTTCATCTCCAGGAGTTGCCTCAGAAGATGACTATCTTCTGCTCTGTGTTTACTTATTTCCCTCTTTGGCCAGTGCTCCTCGTATCTTTCATCAGCATACAACTGCACCAGGGCTAGATATCAGTAAGTGTTTCTGCCAATCCTGCCAGATGGTTTATTGAAATACTGTTCCAAAATAAAACTTGTAGCTTTCTGGTGCTAACTTGCACCCTTCCAAATGTCAGCATCACTGATACTTCACCTTCTGAAAACAAGGAAATAAAACAGGGGTAACACAACTTAAATTACCTGATACATGAGAAAAGAACTGTTATCGCTCAACAGCTGTAACACGTTCTCTTCAGGATGTGACTTGCCTTCATGCCTGTTGCTCTCTGTGTTCAGTGAGGAACATAGGAGAAGCTGCAAGGAAGAGGAGAAGCAGTTGATGAATATGTATTTGGTGAACAGAGTTACCTCCTCAGGTGGGTCTGGGCAAAATGGGAAACTTAATGCTTGCAATAATCTGCTACTATGTGGTAGATGTCTTGGGCAGAGGCAGAGAGAAATGGCTCTTAAATGGGGCCTTGATGGTCAGAAATCAAAGGGAATCCTGCACGGTGCAGGGGTTCTGAGGACAGGGAAGATACCACCTGACAATGTGAAAGCAGCACAGGACTCAAGAACCACCCGACTCTGCTGCTCAGCACAAGAGAGCTAGTGGCCCCTCAGTTCAGGGGAGTTGGGCTTTGTGCCTGTCAGGGACCCTCGTGTGCATCTAAAGTCGAGATGAATCACAGAATCAGCAAGTTGGAAAAGACCTTGAAGATCATGGAGTCCAACCGTTCCTGTCCTGTGCTAAACCAGATCCCTGAGCACCTCATCTCCCCTCTGTTAAACACACCCAGGGGTGGGGACTCAGCCCCCTCCCTGGGCAGACTGGGCCAGGCCCTGACAGCTCTGCCAGGGAAGAACTTTGCCCTCCCAGCTGAGCTGACCCTGCCCTGGGGCAGCTTGAGCCCATTGCCCCTTGTCCCATCTCCTGTCCCTTGGCTGAAGAGACCAGCACCCACCTCTCTGCACCCTCCTGTCAAGTCATTGTGAGCAGTGATAAGGTCTCCCTTCAGCCTCCACAAGACTAAAGCAAAGTTGCATTTTAAAATGCTTTGTTCCTGTTGCTTTGCTGTTTCATTGGTTCAAAAAATGCCTTTCTTTTTCTTTTTTTCTCTGATGTCACTGGTTATCTGCTGAGATCAGCACTCAGCTCACTCTTACACTGAGTATTAAGTTGGGCGTTTGGCTGTGTGTTGTTTCAGGAGTCAGGGATCTCCATCTGTGAGAGCACATGTTCCCTTTCGTGGTGCCCACCAGAATGAAGGGAGTGAGCGTTTCGTGTCAGTCATGACTCATCTTCTCTTACAGGGAGTTAATACTGAGCAGAGCTGGTAAATAACTGTGTGAGGATGGGAATGCTGGATAAAGAAGATAATAGATACCAAGGGATGTGGCAGAAGAGTCTGTGGTGAGAAGGGGATGTCTCCTGTGACCCTCTGAATTATTCTCTTAATATGAAAAATGAAACAACCTGTTCTCTAGGATGGTGCTTACTGTGGGCTAAGGGACGATAAGGAATCCTGACCACGGTGATTCTAGACACTCAGTAAATAGGCAGTGAGGTTGCCTGCCCCTGCCCCACAGAGGTGTGGGTGCGAGCTTGCTCTCAGCACAGGGGCAGTAATGTTTTGGGTTTCAGATGAGTTACAAAACCATGTAGAGAAATCCTGTTCTGAGTGGTTCAGTCGACGTGGCAGAGGGATGGGATGTCATCCAGAGGGACCTGGACCAGCTGGAGAGGTGGGACCATGTGAACCTCATGGAGTTCAACAAGGCCAAGTGCAAGGTCCTGCACTTGGGTTGGGACAGTCCCCACTGCCAGTGCAGGCTGGGGGTGATGTGATGGAGAGCAGCCCTGAGGAAAAGGACTTGGGGTACTGATGGACAAAAGCTAGGCAGCAGCCACCAGTGTGCACTCACAGCCCAGAAGGCCAATGGCACCCTGGGCTGCATTGTCATAAGTGTGAGCAGCAGATGGAGAGAAGGGATTCTCCCCTTTGCTCTGCTCAGGGATCACCCCCCTGCAGTGCAGTGTCCAGCTCTGGAGCCCTCAGCACAAAGGAGGACATGGACCTCTTGGAGCAGACCATATTATCTCCTACAGTGATGGTTCTTCACCTTCCCAGTCCCTGCCTCTGCCCTCTGTGACCTGGGCAGTGTGGCTGGAGCCCTTGCTGGTGAAGACTGAGGCAGGAAATGTGCTGGGTGCCTCAGCCTTCTCCACATCCCAGGTAAAGGGTCTCCCATTCCACTGTGGAGCGGGTCTGTGTCTTCCCTCACATTCCTCCTGTCACTGACATCCCAACTGTTCTTGCTGCCCGTGGTGTCCCTGGGCAGATGTGATCCCATCGGGGCTTCAGCTTTCCTACCCTGATCCCTGGCTGCTCAGAGAGTGTCCCTACATTCCCCCCGAGGCTGCCTGCCCTTGCTCCCACCCTCTGTAGGCTTCCTTTTTGTGTTTGACTCTGCTCAGGACCTCCCTGTTCATCCCTGCACGCCTCCAAGTGCTGGGATCCTCTTTGCAGGGATCCATCGTTCCTGTGCGCAGAGGAGGTGATCAGGTGATCCCTCAATACCAACCAGATTCCTTGGGCCCAAGCACGTCCCTGAAGACTCCAAACTCTGCTCTTCTAAAGTCCAGGGTGGTGAGTTTGCTATGCACCCTGAGGATCTTGAAGTCTACCAATGCAGGAAACCTTGATTCAAATAACTATTTTTACTCAAATTTTGCATTTAGGGGGTTTGTTTATTTTTTCCACCTTGAGTCCTTTATTCTTACTGGACCAGATCCCTAAATACATGCTCGCTGCAACTGAAAAAGAAGAGCTGGGCTGCTTGGAACCTGTGTGGGTGATAACCAGGAAAATAAGTATCTTCAGGAAGCTGCAAAGTTTGCTATACCAGTAATTGGGTTTGCCATTTTCTGAGGTCAAATACAAAAGCTGAATGATGCTTTTCTTATTAAACAGTTGATTTTTAAATTTAATTTTTATTATTATTTTTTTTAAATCTACATGGAATTTCCTGGGAATTGGGATGCAATTCAAATAATGAGAAACTTGTTGAAAAGAGACCACTGTAAACACGCTGGGATTTATGCACAGGCTGAGGCATTCCAAGAATTTCATGTGCACAGACAGAAAGCGTGGAACAAGCCTGTCCCTACCTGTGTTGCCTTCAAAGCTGAACAAAGCCAAGTACTTTGGAGAGCTGTGATCAAAGCCAGTTAAGTGCATTTGCAGTGTGGTAAATCAGGTGGTAACCTCTGCTTCCTCACACTGGGAACTGCACTCAGGTAATTGGTTTTCCTATTTCCTCAATTCTTCATGGATTCATGGAGTGCAAATATAAACTACTGGAATATCCTCACAGGGAAAAGTCATGTAATGGCTTTGGGGTTTTTTCTATTCCAGTTTAATATTTCTTCTATCTACAGACTCATGGACTGTGCTGGGTTGGAAGGGACCTTTAAAAGCCATTTAGTCCAACCCCCTGCAGTGAGCAGGAACATCTTCACTAGAGCAGGTTGCTCAGAGCCCCATCAAGCCTGACCTTGAATGTCTCCAGGGATGGGGCCTCCACCACCTCCCTGGGCAGCCTGTGCCAGTGTCTCACCACCCTCAGAGTGAAGAACTTCTTCCTAATGTCCAATCTAAACCTGCCCTGCTCTAGTTTAACGTCATTGCCCCTCATCCTATTGCTCCATGCCCTCATGAACAAACAGCCCTTCCCAGCTTTCCCATAGGTCCCTTCAGGGACTGGAAGGGGCTCTGAGATCTCCCCAGAGCCTTCTCTTCTCCAGGCTGAACAAGACCAACTCTCAGCCTGCCTTCACAGGAGAGGTGTCCAGCCCATGGATCATCCTTGTGATGATCTGCTCCAAGAGGTCCATGTCCTTGTGCTGAGGGCTCCAAAGCTGGACACTGCACTGCAGAGGGGTCTCTCCAGAGCAGAGCAGAGGGGCAGAATCCCCTCTCTCAATCTGCTGGCCACACTTCTGCCATTGGCCTTCTGGGCTGCAGATGCACATTGGTGGCTCCTGTCCAGCTTTGTGTCCATCAGTACCCCAGGATCTTTTCCACAGGGCTGCTCTCCATCACACCACCCCCTGGTTTGTATTGATAGCGAGGATTGTCCTGACCCAAGTGCAGGACCTTGCACTTGGCCTTGCTGAACTTGATGAGGGTCACACAGTCCCAACTCTCCAGCTGGCCCAGGTCCCTCTGGATGACATCCTGTCCTTCTGCCATGTTGACCGCACCGCTCAGCTCGGTGTCACCTGCAAACTTGCTGAGGGTGCACTCGATCCCACTGTCCATGTTGTTGCTGAAGATACAGAAAAACACTGGTCCCAGTATGGATTCTTGAGGGACACCACTTGTCAACCCTCTCCATCTGGGCATCAAGCCATTGGCCACCACCCTCTGGATGTGACCATCCAGCTAATTCCTTATCCACTGGACAGTCCAACTATCAAATCCGTATTTCTTCAACTTGGAGAAAAGGATGTTCCAGACAGATGACATCCATTGGTCGTCCCTTGTCCACTGATGCAGTCACTCTGGTGTAGAAAGCCACTAGGATGGTCGATCAGACTATACCCTTGATGAAGCCATGCTGGCTGACTTGAATCACCTCCATGTGCCTCAGCGGAGCTTCTAGGAGGATCCATTCCATGATCTTCCCAGGCACAGAGGTGATGCTGACAGGTCAGTAGTTCCCAGGGTCCTCCTTCCTACCCCTCTTTAAAGTGGCCATGATGTTTCTTCTCCTCCAGTCACTGGGGAATTCACCAGACTGCTGTGACCTTCCCAATATCATGGGGAGTGGCTTGGCAGCTACATCAGCCAATTCCTTCAGGACTCTGGGATGCATCTCATCAGGTCACAGAATCCCAGGATCTCCTGAGCTGGAAGGGACCCATCAGGACCACTGAGCCCAACCCCTGGCTCCACACAGGCCCAGCCCAGTCAGAGATGGCACTGAGAGCATCGTCCTGACACTTCTTGCCCTCAGCCCAGCTCAGGGCTGTGACCCCTTCCCTGGGGAGCCTGTGCCAGCTCCTGACCCCCCTCTCAGGACAGAACCTCTTCCTGACACCCAGCCTGAACCTGCCCTGTTGCAGCTTCACACCATTCCCTCAGGTTCTATCTCTGGTCCCCAAAGAGAGGAGAGAGATCAGCACCTGACCCTTCACTGCCCCTCATCTGGAAGCCACAGACCCCCATGAGGTCTCCCATCACCCTCCTCTGCACCCAAACCTGCCCCCAGGACTGGAGGTGAGGCTGCCCCAGCGCAGGGCAGAGCAGGACAATCCTCTCCCTGGACCAGCTGGCTGTGCCATGCTGGGTGCCCCCAGCATGAAGTTCTCCCTCCTGGCTGCCTGGGCACGCTGCTGCCTCAGGGGTAACTGGCTGTCAACCAGACAAGACCCCCAAACCCCTCTGAGCACCACTGGCCTCCAGCACCTGATCCCCCAGGCTGGGTGTGCAGCCAGGGCTGCCCCTTCCCAGGGGCAGAATCCAGCACTTGCCCTGGTTAAACTTCACACTGTGAGTGACTGCCCAGCTCTCTGATTTGTCTGGGTCCCTCTGTAAGGCTTCTCCACCCACTAAGGAGTCAACAGCTCCTCCCAGATTGATGCCATCTGCAAATTTACCTAAGACCCCCTACAGTCCTGAGCCTGGGTCCTTTATTAAAACCTTAAAACAACCTGGCCCTAAGACAGAGCCCTGGGGAATGAACCCCACCAGTGACTGGCCCCTTTCACTGTCATACTCCAGGCTCAAGCCTCCAGCCAGTTGCCCACCCAACGCATTATGGCTTTGTCTAGTTGGGTACTGGACATTTTGTCCAGCAAGATACTGTGAGACACAGTATCAAAAGCCTTACTGAAATCCACAGAAATAACTTTAACTGGTTCCCCTTGGTCAACCAGCTGGGTGACCTTGTTGTAAAAGGAAATCAGATTAGATAGACAGGACCTTCCTCTCCTGAACCCATGCCAGCTGTGGCCAATGACTGGGTTGTCCTTCAAGTGTTCTCCAGTAACTCCCAGCATGATTTCCTGCACACTTTTACCAGGCACTGAGGTGAGACTGACAGGCCTGTAATTACCAGGGTCTTCTTTCTTACCCTTCTTGAAAACTGGGACAATGTTTGCCAGCTTCCAGTCTACAGGCACCTCTCCAGATTCCCAGGATCCCTGGAAAATAATTGAGAGAGGTCTCACAGTGGCATCAGCCAGCTCCCTGAGTACCCTGGGATGAATCCCATCGGGGCCCATGGACTTGTATAGGCCCAGATGGAGCAGCAAATTGCTGGAAATTCATGGTTCAGCAGGAGTTTACCATTACCACAGTCATGTCCTCCAGCTTGAGGCATCTGGAGTCCCAGGGCCCATCGGCTGTGTTGAAGACTGAGGCAAAGAAGCCATGAAATGAACCAGCACAGTGACCAGGCTGACAGACTTGTGCATGTTCAGGTTCCTCTGGTGGTCATAAACCTTGTGTTCACTTACAGCAGGAGGGGACTTCATCTCCCGCAGGCCCCCATCCTCCAGTCCTTCAACTTGGGAGCTGTGAGGAGAGAGGTTGGCAGTGAAGACTGAGGCAAAAAGAATGTTGAGAACCCCAGCCTTCCCCTCATCTGTTGTTACCAGTCTGCCAGTCTTGTTCATCTGGGGGTGTGTGCACTTTAACCTTCCTTTTCTGGTCAACGTGCCTGTCGAAGCCCTTCTTGGTGTTCTTAGCATCCCTTGCCAAGTTCAGCTCCAGCCATGCCTTGACTTTCCTGACTTCATCCCAGTGTAATAAGGGAGTGTGCCTATTCTTTTACCATAGCTTCCTATAGGTTCTTCTTTAATCGAGGGGTAAGTTAACAAGTAGTAAGTCCAGGCCTTTACATCACTTTGTGAAGTCAATCTGCTTAGCCTGTCCTGGCAACAGAATCGTAGAATCCCAGACTGGTCTGGGTTGGAAGGGACCCCAAGGATCACAGAGACACCAACCTCCAGGCCTGGAGCTACACAAGGTTGCCCAGGGACCCAGCCAACCTGGCCTTCAACACCCCCAGACACAGGGCACCCACCCCCTCTCTGGGCAGCCCCTTCCAGCCCCTCACCACTCTCTCTGCAAAGAACTTCCCCCTAAGATCTCCTCTCCCCCTTCCCTCCTCCAGCTTCACTCCAGCCCCCTTGTCCTGCCAGGCTCTGCCCTCGGAACAAGCTGATTCCCCTCCTGTTCCTCTGCTCCCTTCAGGGACTGGCAGGCTGCAATGAGGTCCCCCCACAGCCTTCTCTTCTCCAGGCTGACCCAGTCCAGCTCCCTCAGCCTCTCTCTGTAGGGGAGCTGCTCCAGCCCTCTGAGCATCTCCATGGCTCCTCTGACCCCTCTCCAACAGTTCCACATCTTTATTGTATATTCTAAGTGTTTCATGCCAAGTGGAAGTATTAACCAAGTCCAAAGTTAGCCTTTTTTCCTTTTTCATTCTCCTTCCTTCCAAATTTCAGCGGGAATTTGTTCATGGGAGAAGATCGGCCCCTGCTCCCACTTCTCTGTCCACACTGACCAGGCTCATCCCGCTCATCCCTGCTGACACATCTCCTCCTGCTGTGTGCTGAGCAGCAGCATTTCAGTTACAAACTGACGCTTCCCGTTGGGCATTTACACAGCAGCTGAGAAGCCTCAATAATTAACCTTCCCTGTGGCCCCAGTGGGTCAGGAGTCAGATGAGCTTCTTCATGGGTGTGAGCTGCACTGACTTAAGAGATTTGCTGGCCTAAGGGTCGCTACCTGTGTGCAGTGTTTCCTGTTCCTTCAATCAGAGCTGCAGCGCTGATCACTGATAATTCAGGGGTGGCTCAGCAAAGTGGGTTAACCTTTGGGAACACACCGAGGCTGCTTTGCAGAGCAGCCTTCGTTTTCCAAGCTGGAAAAGGATTCATCAGTGGTGGAGAAGAGACTTGCAGCTCATCTGGGGGAGGTAGCAGTGAGCAAGCATGACTTTTCAAGCCAGTTCTTGCGCGAGTCTGAGATTTATTCAAATGTTTGGGTTTAGTGATCAATACTTTCCTGTTTGGTTTAGTAATCAGAGGGTCCATGTGATGCTTTCGGCCGTGCCAGAGCACTTCCACCTTGAGCCTCACATGGGTGTTGGGAAGTCTTGCAGAGTTGGTGCCATCGGTGTGATACCTGCTGCGGGAGCACAGGGGTGATAAATGTCTGTCTGGATTCTTCCTGCTTGCCCTCATCCCTGGGCATCCCTTTCTGCTCCGTTACAGGGGGATGCAGTGAACAGTCCAGAACTTCAAAGTGCTGGGCTGGTGAAATGTGTTAAAATCTAATTTGCAGATACAATCCTGTTGCCCTTGCTCATGTGTCTGATGGTGCCAGACAGTGCTGCCTCACCTTCTCCTCGTGCTGCATCTCAGACACTGACAAACAAAGATAGCCACAGTGAGGAGAAATCGAGGCAGGGCCAGCAGCGGTTTGCTGGAGGAGACCGAATGAGCACAGTGGAGCACATATTAAAGTGGGAATCAATTGGCTGCTTCACAATAGCCATACATTAATTTAAAAAAACAAAAAAAACCTCCCCCCCCAACCTAATCCCCCCCCCCCAACATATTTTTATATATATATATATATAAAAACACACTTCTGGGTTTATGAAATGAGAAGCCTGTTAGAAATTTTAAAACACTAATTACAGCTGGGGACCTGGCTTGGACCCTTTCTCTGTGAGGTGCTGGTTTTCCATTTTAGGGGGCAAATTATATAGAGATGCCAGAAGATGGAAGTGAGGATGGCTAAAAACGTTTGAAGTGAAGGACATGTAGTTTTGTGTGGCTGGGTTCTGGCAGAGGAGGGGGCTGCAGGGGCAGCTTCTGCAAGGAGCAGCCAGAAGCTGCCCCCAGGCCCCACAGAGCAAACCCCAGCCGGCTCAAGGCCGCAGTCGCTGCTGACCAAGGCCGAGCCCGTCAGCGCCGGTCACAGCGCCTCTGGGAATCCCCCTGAGGAGAAACAACGGCAAGCGGCCGCTTTGTGCCCCAGAGAAGGGAGTGAGAAGGGCTGAGAGACTGTGCAGCACCAAGGGCAGGGAAGGGGGCAGAGAAAGATGCCCCTGAGCCCCTGGAGAAACCCATGGTGGAGCGGGTGTGTCCCCGCAGCCCATGGGAAAGGCCCAGACCCCACCTGCGGCCTGTGGAGAGGCCCCAGGCTGGAGCAGGGGGAGACATGCAGGAGATGCTGTGACCTGTGTTGGAGCAAGCTGCTGGCAGGACCTGGGGAGAGAGAGATAGCCATGCTGGAGCAGGTTTGCTGGGGGAGCTTGTGACCCCGTGGGAGATCAGGCTGGACCAGTCTGGGCCTGAGGGACTGCACCCCATGGAAGGACCCACGCTGGGGCAGCTGGGGAAGAGCTGAAGCCCTGTGGGAAGGACTCACACTGGAGAAGTTGGTGGAGGACTGTCTGCTGTGGGTGGGACCCCATGGTGCAGCAGGGGAAGGGGGTGAGGAATGACCCCCTCCCAGCTAAGAGAGAAACAACTGCTGAGGAACTGACCCAAACCCCCATTCCCCGCCCTGTCCCTGCCCCTCCCTGTGCCACAGTGGGGGGAAGAAGGGAGTGAAATCCTGGGTAAAGTTGAGTCTGGGAAGAAGGGAGGAGTGGGGGGAGGTGCTTTAAGATCTGGTCATACTTCTCAGTGCCTGACTCTGGCCTCACTCTGTGTGTGTGTGTGTGAGATAAATTAGATGGGGCTTTTTTATTCCATGTTGAGCCTGTTCTGCCCATGACACTGATTGTGGAATGATCTCTCCCTGGCCTTATCTCCACTCCTGAGCCTCTCAGTAGCTATTTTCTCCCCTGTCCAGCTGAACAGGGCAGTGACAGAGCAGCTTTGGTGGGTGTCTGACCTCCAGCCAGGGCTAAACCACCACAGGAATTGGGGCTACTTAACAGAGACAACTCAATGGGAGACAACTTTGTGTTTGAAGAAGCTCTTACACTGACCTAATTGTGGGGATACATGAGCTGGGGTGCGGGAGGGACAAGTACAAGGAAACACAAATACCCCCAGCCGCCTCTGGGGATTTCCAAACCTGGTGTTTGATGTTTTGTGGAGCAGGAAACCCTGCCGTGAAGCTGTGGGCCCTTAACAACAGGTTCAGCTTTGCCCTCATGCAGTCAGAGGGTGATAAAACACTGTGAGGTGCTGTGGAGGGATGTCACAGGACCACTGGAGGCTCTTGGCCAGGGTCTATGTTGCACTGAGCCTGGACCAAGACCTCGAAGAAGTCATCATCCACCACTCCGTCCTGTAAATCTGCTACTTCTGGTTGATTTTTCCATGATTGGGCTTGTTCTTCCCTTGTAGCTGCTCTCTGGATGTCCTGCCCTTACCTCTACAGCATCTCAGGAATAACTGCAAAGAGAGAAAGAGACCCATTAACCTTTACCATCTGTCTGTTTTCTGCGAAATCCAGTTGATGTTTGTCTTGATGGTGATAATGACTCAGAAGTATGTAACTGCAAGATAAATGTTTAATTAAGAGCTGGTTTATTGCTAGTCTCTTGTCTGCTTCCATCTGGGAAGAACATGGTTGTGTCGGTTGTCTTGGCAGCCTGGTTCGAAGGTCTGACGGACTGATTCTGCACCCTTGCAAGGGAAATAAGGAAATAAATTAAATTAGAATACTTTCGTAGAACTACAGGATGGTTTAAGTGGGAAGGTATCTCAAAGACCCCCAGTGCCACCCCTGCCATGGGCAGGGACAACCCCCACCAGCCCAGGGTGCCCAAAGCCCCATCCAACCTGGCCTTGAGCTCTGCCAGGGATCCAGGAGCAGCCCCAGCTTCTCTGGGCACCCTGTGACAGGGCCTCCCCCTTCCCAGGAAGGATTTCTGCCTCCCAGCCCTTCTCCATCCCCCTCCTGCAGCTGAAGGTCGTTCCCCTGGGCCTGGCCCTCCCTGCCCTGGGCACCAGCTCCCCTGGAGCCCCTGGAGGGATGGGAAGGGGCTGGGAGCTCTCCCCAGAAGCAGCCTTCTCTTCTCCAGGCTGAGCCAGCCCAGCTCTCCCAGCCTGGCTCCAGAGCAGAGGGGCTCCAGCCCTCCCCTCATCTCCGTGGCCTCCTCGGGACTCACTCCCACAGCTCCCTGTCTTCCTTGTCCTGGGGACCGCCGAGCTGGAGGCAGCACTGCCAGGGGGTGTGTGTCCCAGAGGGGAGCAGAGGGGCAGAATGCCCTTTTCCCAGCCCTGCCAGTCCTGCTGCTGGGGATGCAGCCCAGGACACGGGGGCTTTTGGGGCTGCCAGCGCACAGTGCTGGGTCATGTTGAGGTTTTCATCACTCAGCCCCCAAGCCCTTGTCCTCAGGGCTGCTCTCCATCCATTCTCCACCCAGCCTGTCGCTGTGCTTGGGATTGCCCCAACCCACATGCAGGACCTTGCCCTTGGCCTTGCTGAACTTGATGCAGTTCACACAGTCCCACCTCTCCAGCCTGTCCAGGTCCCTCTGGATGGCATCCCTTCCCTCCAGCGTGTCGACCTCACCACACAGCTCAGTGTCATTGGGAATCTTGCCTATGGGTGCCCTCGATCCCTCTGTCCATGTCTCCATCAAAGACGTTTAACAGCGCTGGTCCCAGTACCAACCCCTGAGGAGTGGCACTCATCCCTGGTCTCCGTTTGGACATTGAGCTGAGCGTGACTGTCCAGGCAATCCCTTACCCACTGAGTGGGCCATCTGTCATCTCTGTGTCTCTGACTCTCACCATGGGCTGCAGGTCCTGCCAGCAGCTTGCTCCAACACAGGTCACAGCATCTCCTGCATGTCTCCCCCTGCTCCAGCCTGGGGCCTCTCCACAGGCCGCAGGTGGGGTCTGGGCCTTTCCCATGGGCTGTGGGGACACACCCGCTCCACCATGGGTTTCTCCAGGGGCTCAGGGGCATCTTTCTCTGCCCCCTTCCCTGCCCTTGGTGCTGCACAGTCTCTCAGCCCTTCTCACTCCCTTCTCTGGGGCACAAAGCGGCCGCTTGCCGTTGTTTCTCCTCAGGGGGATTCCCAGAGGCGCTGTGACCGGCGCAGACGGGCTCGGCCTTGGTCAGCAGCGACTGCGGCCTTGAGCCGGCTGGGGTTTGCTCTGTGGGGCCTGGGGGCAGCCACCCCTGCAGCCCTCTCCTCTGCCAGAATACAGCCCTGCAAACCTATAACCCTGGGACAATGTCAAATGCTTTGCAGAGATCCAGGCAGATCATAGAATCACAGAATATCTCGAGTTGGAAGGGACACATGAGGTCACCATGCCCAACTCCTGACATCCCTTGTTCCACCCTTACCCACCGGAGCTGTAACCCCATCGTAGAAGCCACTGAATTTGTGAGGCAGGATTTGCCCTTAGTGAAGTCACCCTGGCTGTCACTGATCCCCTCTGTACTTCCCAGGTGCCTGAGCAGTTTCCAGGAGGATCTGCTCCATGATTTTGCACAGAGGTGAGACTGACCGGCCTGTAGTTCCCTTTTTCCCCTCCTTCCAGATGGGTGTTGTGTCTCCCCTTTTCCAGTCAGTGGGAATGTCACTGGACTGCCACAACTTCTCAGCTAGGACAGAGAGTGGCTGAACCTCAGGGCCTGCAGATGCCTCTCATCAGGTTCCATGGCCCTGTGCACCTTCAGGTGCCTCCGATGGTCTCAAACCTGATCTTCTACAGTGATGGTTCTTCACCTTCCCAGTCCCTGCCTCTGCCCTCTGTGACCTGGGCAGTGTGGCTGGAGCCCTTGCTGGTGAAGACTGAGGCAGGAAATGTGCTGGGTGCCTTAGCCTTCTCCACATCCCAGGTAAAGGGTCTCCCATTCCACTGTGGAGCGGGTCTGTGTCTTCCCTCACCTTCCTCCTGTCACTGACATCCCAACTGTTCTTGCTGCCCGTGGTGTCCCTGGGCAGATGTGATCCCATCGGGGCTTCAGCTTTCCTACCCTGATCCCTGGCTGCTCAGAGAGTGTCCCTACATTCCCCCCGAGGCTGCCTGCCCTTGCTCCCACCCTCTGGGAAGCCACACCGATCTTCATAATAAGTTTATTCCTAAATGACATCACGTGCTGACTGTTACCAGCTGTAAATATGAGGATTTTTGTGTTTATTTTTTGCAGCAACATTTCCTTCTGCTTGTCACTCAGCTGTTTAAGGAGAGAAATGCTCAGGATTGCTCCTTAGGTAGGACAGTGGTGATTTCACTGGTTCTTTAAAGCCCTTTGAATGTCAAAGAAGGGCCCATTCTCCCCGTGCTGGCACACGGGCCATGCACACCCCCATGCACACCCCCTATGCACACCCCCCATGCACACCCCTATGCACACCCCCCATGCACACCCCCATGCACACCCCTATGCACACCCCCCATGCACACCCCCATGCACACCCCCATGCACACCCCCTATGCACACCCCCATGCACACCCCCCATGCACACCCCCTATGCACACCTCCATGCACACCCCCTATGCACACCCCCATGCACACCCCCATGCACACCCCCTATGCACACCCCCATGCACACCCCCCATGCACACCCCCTATGCACACCCCCCATGCACACCCCCATGCACACCCCCATGCACACCCCCTATGCACACCCCCATGCACACCCCCCATGCACACCCCCTATGCACACCCCCATGCACACCCCCTATGCACACCCCCATGCACACCCCCATGCACACCCCCTATGCACACCCCCATGCACACCCCCATGCACACCCCCCATGCACACCCCCTATGCACACCCCCCATGCACACCCCCATGCACACCCCCATGCACACCCCCTATGCACACCCCCATGCACACCCCCCATGCACACCCCCTATGCACACCCCCATGCACACCCCCTATGCACACCCCCATGCACACCCCCATGCACACCCCCATGCACACCCCCCATGCACACCCCTATGCACACCCCCCATGCACACCCACCTCTCGCCCCGCAGCGCTGAGCATGAGCAATCCAGCAGCTGAACGCTGGAGCGTGGGGCTGGGAGATGCCATGGCAACACCTCAGACAGGAGCTGCTGGGGTAGGAATGTCTGGGCACGTGCCCATTAAAATTTAAACAGCCTCCAGCACAGCAGGACCCCTGGTTTATTAATAATATATAAGTGCAGCGAAGGGATTGGCTCTGTGCCCAGGGATGGGCTCACTCCAGGGCTCCTCCATCCTCAGGTTTCCCCACCCCAAAATTCGTCACAAATGACTCGAGGTTATTAATGTTTTGTGCTGCAGCGTGAACCAGGAGGGTGTTGCTTGTGATTATGCCTGAGCACCAAGATCAGGAGTGGTTCCTAAGCACGGGGTTGGGACTGTGATCCCTGTTGTGCTAAAGGAACAAGAGTTGTAAGGGCAATAAAGCTCCTCCCAGGGCCACACCATGAGCCTCACAGTGCGAAGTGCTTCTCTTCATCCCTGTCCTCCACCTCCTCAGGCTCCCCTAAGCTCCCACCTTGCAGATCCCTTTCTGAGGAGCAATGCTCCCTCTTTGTTGACTTGCCAAGCTCCACTTGGCTTCACCTTGGCCCTTTTGGCTTGGGAATTCCAGATCTTTCTTCCTGAACAGAAAGAAGCCTCTCCCAATATCCATCTTAAACCTAGCGATAGCTGAGGAGAACCTCTTACCTTTCAGCTCCTTGGGACCCGCTTGGTGCAAGATCTGGCGCTGCAACTCATGCTCCTCACTAAGCCAGTCCCAGTCCTTCCCTGTCTCAGCATCTCCTCAGCTGGGGATGCTGCTGCTTCCAGAAGTTGGCAGGAATCTGCCTCCTCCTTTGCATCACAGGGCTTGGTGATGGGTGACCGCTAGAGCTACAGAGTGTAACTAGAGCTACTGAAGAGGGAACACAAAGCACTGTGGAGATGCTGAGGGCACTGGAGCATCTCTCTGACAAAGACAGGCTGAGGGACTTGGGACTGTTTAGCCTGGAGAAGAGAAGACTGAGGGGGGATCTTCTCTGTGCTGAGAAATACTTGAGGGGTGGGGTCAGGAGGACGGGTCAGTCTGTGTTCAGTGGTGCCCAGGGACAGGACAAGGGGTGATGGGCACAAACTGGACTAGAGGAAGTTCCACCTAACCCTGAGGAGGAACTTCTTTCCTGGGAGGGTGGCAGAGCCCTGGGCCAGGCTGCCCAGAGAGGCTGGGGAGTCTCCCTCCATCTCTGGAGACATTCAAACCCTGTGATCCTGGGTGCTGGATGATCTCTAGAGATCCTGCCAAAACCCTGATCATTCTGTGATTCTGTAATTATTTATTAACCTGGGGCAGTGGAGAGCCTGGGAGATCTGCTCTACAAAACAGTACCAGAAGCATCAGAAAACACAGTAAAACACCCTTTTGTTTAGAGCTGGAAGCACGCTGTGTGGAGGTGGGGGGGATGCAAAGCCATGGGGCTTTGCAGAGCCAGCTTTCAGAACAGGTCAAGATTAAAACACAGGCTTTTGAAAGCTCTGCTCAGCTCACCACTGCTGTGATGGTAGCACCGCTTTTCTGATGCTGCTTTCAAGATCTCCCTTTGTCTGCCTTCAGCTGAGGTATTTTCACCCCATCAGAGCTGAAGTCCTGACTTGCTGGCAGGGTGGGGAGAAGCTGGGCTGCCTTGCATGAAGGATGGGGAGCTGGAGCAGGGAGATCATCCCTTGGTGGCTGGCAAAGATGCTTCATATGTTTTCCAGCTCTACAAAATACCACTTCGGGGTACAAAGAGGATGGAGGTAGGTGACAAGAGGGACCATGACATGACTTGAGCAGCACCCTTATCCCAATTTTGATCCCCTGTCGTCTAACCCTGGTGTGGATGATACCAAACACCTTCTCACCCCAAAAGCAGTGAGGGAACAGGCTGAAATGCTGGTTCCTCTCTGCACCTGTGCCTGGGGTGTAAGGCCTGGAAGGGGATCTGAGTGGTAGTGGCAGGGGCACCTTCTTGCAGAGGTGCTTCGGAGATGGCAAAACCTAGCTTGTTCCTGCTGCCAGAACACAGATGCAAGCAAGTGAATTCTGCATGACCAGGAAAAGGCTGCTCAGAAGACTCCAGGCCAAACATTTCATTTTCTTAACTGGGCTGATGGGGTGTGATGCACCAAATGACACCCAGGTCCAGCCACTGAAGGGTCTCTCTTGCTTGGTGTGGCCGCCAAATCCTCCATGCTCTGACTCAAAAGCATGACCTGGGCTTCCATATCCTCAGCCCCTCTGGTGTTCTGTCTGTCCCCATACTTGTACCCACAGCAGCCATTGGAAATCGGGTCTGGATTTACAAGAAGTCTTCTCATGCTTCTAAAGCTTTGGTTGTTTTGCTCTGGCTCTTCTTGCTGGGTCTAATATCCCTTGAACAGTTCATTTATCTGAGTTGCCTTGATTAATGGCAGAGCCCAGACATGAAGCTCCTCAGCCTGGTGGAGTCATGTTTTCACCAGGAGAATTCTAATTTCTAATTTTCTAATTTTTAATTCCCTGTTGCTACAGCCAAGCTTTTGTCTCAGCTGTTGGGTGGAAGCACACGACCCACAAAATAGGTGACTGAGTTCTTCAGATGAGGAGATAAACAAAGCTTCCCTGGCTAAAAGCATCACATTAATCTGTTGCAGGTATCACCTCTGAAATCCTGCAGAACCTTCTGTTTCCTCTTCTCCATGCCTTGTTGTTGACACTGGTCACCTTCAGCAGCAGTGATGCTGAGGTCTGACACTCAATGCCTTTCCAGGCCTCCTGCAGGTTGTCCTGCCTGAAGGTCTGTTGCACCATGACCTTCAGCATCATTTTCCCTGCACTGTCCTGTTCTTCCCTCCCTCCCTCCCCAGCCCACGTGGTTTTGGGAAGTGGGGGTGCTGCAGGGGTGGCTTCTGCAAGAAGCTGCTGGAGGCTTCCTTTAGGTCCAACAGAGCCAACACCAGCCAGCTCCAAGACAGACTTGCTGCTGGCCAAGGCTGAGCCCATCAGTGACAGTCACAGCACATCTGGGGTAAGAGACATAAGAAGGTAGAAGAAAGATAACCAACAAAACCAGAGGCAGCATTTTCAGCCAGAGGAGGGAGCGAGATGTGAGAACCAACCCTGCAGACACCAAGGTGAGGGCAGGAGGAGGGAGAGGAGGTGCTCCAGGTGCTGGAGGAGAAGGCCATGGTGAAGCAGGTTGTCCCCCTGCAGCCCATGGAAGAGGATGGGGAGCAGAGAGACCTGCAGCCTGCAGAGGACCCCACTGGAGCAGGGGGAGACACATGAAGGACACTGTGACCTGGTGGGAAGCCCACTCTGCAGCAAGCTGCTGGCAGGACCTGCAGACCATGGGGAGAGAGAGTGATCCACGCTGGAGCAGGTTTGCTGGGGGAGCTTGTGACCCCGTGGGGGACCAGTCTGGAGCAGTCTGGGCCTGAGAGACTGCACTCCATGGAAGGACCCACGCTGGGGCAGCTGGGGAAGAGCTGAAGCCCTGTGGGAGAGGACTCACATTGGAGAAGTCCATGGAGGACTGTCTGCTGTGGGTGGGACCCCAGGGTGCAGCAGGGGAAGGGGGTGAGGAGTCCTCCCCTGAGGAGGAAGGAGCAGCAGAGACAGTGTGTGATGGACTGACCCAGCCCCCATCCCCGTCCCCCTGTGCTGCTGGGGGGGATGGAGAGAAATGGGCAGTGAAGTTGAGCCTGGGAAGAAGGGAGGGGTAGGGGGAGGGCTTAAGATTTGGGTTTATTTCTCATTATCCTACTCTGTTTTGATTGGGTAATACATTAGATGCATTTTATTCCTAGTTGAGCCAGTTCTGCCCATGACAGTCACTGCAGAGTGATCTCTCTGGCCCTCACCCTGACCCTCAAGGCTTTTGTTCTATCTCCTCTCCCCTGCCCAGCTGAGAAGAGCAGTGTTTTGGTGGGCTTCTGGTCCCCAGCCTGGATCAACCCACCCCACCACATCTGTGCCACAACAGGGCAGGTTTCCAGAAAATGTTTTGGAGGTGCAAACTGGCTCTCAGCTGGAGGGAAGGGTTAGGATGAGCCAGCCCAACTCCACATGCCAGTGCTGAATGTCATTTGGTGCCAGGGGACAGGACAAGGGGTGATGGGCACAAACTGGACCAGAGGAAGTTCCACCTAATGCTGAGGAGGAGTTTCACTTCCATGAGGGTGGCAGAGCCCTGGGCCAGGCTGCCCAGAGACGCTGGGGAGTCTCCCTCCATCTCTGGAGACATTCAAACCCTGTGATCCTGGGTGCTGTCCTGTGCAGCCTGCTTGAGGGGACCCTGCTCTGGCAGGGGGTTGGACTGGATGATCTCTAGATGAACACAAGTCTGATGGGGAGAAGCTAAGGGAACTGGGGGTGTTCGGCCAGGAGAAGAGGGGGCTCAGGGGAGACCTTATCACTCTCCCCAACTCCCTGACAGGAGGTTGTGGGGAGCTGGGGCTCAGCCTCTCTCAGGGTTATCTCACAGATAACCAGGGACAGGATGAGGGCGAATGGCTGCAGGCTGCACCAGAGGAGGTTCAGGTTGGGAATGAGGAGAAATTTCCTCTCAAAAAGAGGGGTTGGGCATTGGAAGGGGCTGCCCAGGGAGGTGGTGGGGTCACCATCCCTCAGGGTGTTCAAGGAAAGGCTGCACGAGGTCCTTAGGGACGTGAGTTAGTGAGTAACAGAGGTGGTAGGGGGATGGTTGGACTGGGTGATCTTGGAGGCCTTTCCAACCTCAGTGACTCTATGATTCTATGATCTTTTGAGGCCCCTTCCAACCCCTACTGTTCTGTGATTCTGTGATTTGTGTGGGAATTTTCAGTCCATATCATGCAAGAGAAAGGCTGTGCCTTTTTTTGGGGTGCTGGCAGCTGCAGAGGTGACAGGTCATGCACTGGGCTTGAGCTACATGGGGCAGCTGATCCAGAGTTCCCTCAGTTTTGAGTGGAACCTGCTCCTGGCCTCTCAGCTCACTCCAAAAGGCAGCAGGAAGAATAAAGTCTTCCAAGCAGACGTGAGGAGCTGGGGTTGGTCAGTGCTGGAGGATGGGCTTCCAGAGCTGCTGCTGGAGCTGTGCTGGATGCTGGGTACTTCATCCCACACCTCGGGGAAGACAGATTGCTCTAGAAAGTTGTCTCCTTTTTTATGGTAAGTAATGCTGTTGTTCTTTCACCCAGCCCATAGAGGAGGAGTTGCTTTTTCTTCACCCAGCCATCTGCAAGGGAATTGCTCTACAGGGGAAACACATTAATCCTTCTCTGGGCCACCTAGACTCAGCCCAGAGCAAGTTTTGCCTCTGGCCTGGCAGGGGTTGTAAAAGGGTAGATGAGGTGCTCAGGGATCTGGTTTAGCACAGGACAGGAACTGTTGGACTCCAGGAGCTTAAAGTCTTTTTTCCAAATGTTGTGATTCTGTGATCATCAGCTGCTGCTGTCTTGTCCAGCCTCCACTTGGCATCAAAGGATTTGCTCCCACAGAAGCTCTCAGGCAGCAGGACTTTTCTCCAGTCCAAAGTCTCTGGTTGGCACCAGTGGCTCAGCTGGTTATTCTGGTTTTGTTCTTCAATTGGAAACATCATCTCAACATTGAAACCTTGGAAGGACCAGGGAGGTCACACCAGAGCTGGAAAAGCCCTCAGGGCCCTGCATGGCCACGTCAGCCAGGCAGGTGCTTCCTTTGACTCACATTAAAGCACCTGGTGGGTGCTGACCCTTTCCCAGCGATGACCCGTGGTGTGCATCATGAGAGAGATGTCCCTGTGGAGTCACAATGCCCTTGCCTTTTGCTGGGGGCCACTGAGAGGCAAAACATGAGTGTGAGCGCTGCAGGCTGAGAGGTACAACCCTAACCTCTACTTTCCATCCTGTCATGGTTAGACCTTTGTCTAACCTTGGCCTTCTCCTCTTGGTCTCTGGCCACTGCTTTTCTGCCTGGAATGATCCAGAAAAGCCCTTTGTGTCCTCACTGAGCAGGGGGTCAACCCAGGAACACAACTGCTGCATGGGACGCTGGTGGTTTCTGTCAGGGATGCATGGACCATCTCTCCCATCCTCTCAGGTGGCTGCGAGAGATGGTCCATGCATCCCTGACAGAAACCACCAGCGTCCCATGCAGCAGTTGTGTTCCTGGGTTGACCCCCTGCTCAGTGAGGACACAAAGGGCTTTTCTGGATCATTCCAGGCAGAAAAGCAGTGGCCAGAGACCAAGAGGAGAAGGCAGCAGGGAGACAGAACAGCAGAATGATCAACTTCTCTTCATGGAGGTTGTTGTCAGTGTCTGCTCCTCAACCTCTTTGTATTCCCAGCTTTGGAGGGTCTGAGGTCGAGTTGTAAGTGCATGCTGGCCCCCTGTTAAAGGCTACCTCAGCAATACTAAGGCTACATACTAAGGCTAGCTCAGCTAAATACTGCTAAGGCTAACTCAGCTAAATACTGCTCAGCTCCACTATATGATGGGATGTGAGCCGGTGCTAAGCACAGACATGGGATTTACAGGTTTCAGCCAGTTTTCAGGTTGTCACTGCAGGGACCTGTCTGGCGATGGCCAGCAACAGGCTGGGGGGCAGAAACTGTCCTCAGGAAGCAGGATCCATTCCCTGTCAGTCAACAAACAGTCCTGTGGGCTGGAGGTGGGGCGGTTTGCATCACTTCCAAACCCACTTTTTACACTTAAACCCACTATTTATAATTAGAATGGCAAGGAAGGGAAATTTCCAGTCCTGGGAGAAAGAAAAAAAAAAACCCACCCCAATCTTGCTGAGCACTTGGCATTGGTGATTTCTCACGTTAAAACACTCCCCAGGTGTTGGATCTAAAATACAAAGGGCTGGATGGTGCCTCAGCTGGGTTGTTCTCAGAGGAGATAGCATCTCCTGGTGCAGACAGCACAGCTTTTCCAAACCAGGCTGCCCAAAGTCATTTGAGAACCTCACTTGCACATGTTCAAACAGCTCCTTCATTATCATCCATCAATCCCTCCATCCTCGCCTGTCTCTCAGATACCCACTGAGGCTAGTGCAAAGCCATCCCTCTTAATTGGGACCTTAGGGAAGCTGTTTCCACTCTGAAGCCTGCTCTGCTTTAATTAATAGATAAAACAATCTGTGAATAGGAAGAGACCTTGACTAATTCCCTTATTTATTTCCCTTCTGCTTCCCATGCTTCTCCCAGGTAATTTGGAGTAATGCTTTGTGTGGAAGTCCGTGCCCAAGATAACCTGGCTCTTTGTTTTCTGCAGGCTCAGTCCTGCCAAGGAGCAGAAATGCAAATGCTGGGAGCTGGTAAAATACTTAAATACCCACGTGAGGAGGCGAGTTGTTCCTGGGGTGGCTCATTTGCTGAGCCCAAGTCTAAGTGCTGCCAAGGATTTGCCCCGCAGGGTTGGGGAACAACAGCTTTGAGGTGATGCTGTTTAAAGATCCCCTGGATTTGGCATGCTGGGGACAGTCATGGCAAAGGAAAGGTGCCTGCTTTTTAGAAAGAAACCCACAAGTTTTAAAATCATCCTATTGTTTTTCTTTCCTGTGGCTGGATTTCTGCTGTGGGTGCAAAAGGCTTTGAGCAGCCAGGAGCGCAGCTGGTCCATCCTCCAGTATCCCAGACTGCCTCGCAGCACCGTAGACCCTGTGTGCAGCACCCCCTCCCACCGTGCCTGGGCTCCTGTCATGGCTTTGGTAGCCATGGCTAAAGCAGTGGCATCAGGTCTTGAGGGCAGGCAGAGACTCTGCTTTTAATTACCATCTTTATTAATGGTGGAGATGCCGTGCCGTCGTCTTGGGGGTGTCCTTCTGCCATCACTCCTGGGTGTGAGGTTCGCAGCCCGTATGAGTCTAGCTGTAGTATAGGTGGAACGTGATAGTAGGAGATGGAAAACGGTGAGAAATGTGGGTGTGCAGAGAGTGGCTGCTCTAACAAACAGCATCCCCCCCACCCCCTACCAGGGAGTTGTGACAAGCTCGTTCCCAAGGATTTACAAAGGTGGCTGCCTACAACACAAGAGAGACTTCATCTCTTTTCTTTGCTTTGGCAGTTTTAGGTCAGTTTAATAAGACAGAAGAGAAAAAAAGGAAACCTTCAAGGAAGTCGATGCTGAGTTGGAGGCAGCTGGGGAAATCAAAAGCTTTGCTCTCAGCTGGTTTTGTTGCCGATGAGATGGAATCACAGAGTCACACTCATAGGGGTGGGAAGGGACCTCCAGAGATCATGGGGTCCAACCCCCTGCCAAAGCAGGGTCCCTAGGACAAGGCACACAGGGAGACATCCAGATGGGGCTGGAATCTCTCCAGAGAAGGAGACTCCACACCCCCTGGGCAGCCTGGCCCAGGGCTCCCTCACCCTCACTGGGTAAGGAAGGATCCCCCATAGCTGGGGAGCCGCATCAGTCACTGCTTTCGCCCCATGCTCATGCTCTGACACCAGCATGAAAGCAAATGGGAAGATGAGGTGAATAAATAGAGTTAATTTCCTGGTGTGAGGAGGGTGCAGAGGTCTGGGTGCAGCTGTGGCAGGGAGGGGACAGCAGGGGCAAGCTCTGCAGATGCAGGGCAGAAAGCAAGCTTCCACAATAAACAGAAAGGAGGTGATTGTGCCCCTGGACTGGGCACTGGGGAGGCTGCACCTGGAGTGCTGGGTCCAGTTCTGGGCTCCTCAGCATCAGAAGGACATGGAGGTCCTGGAGAGAGTGCAGAGAAGGGCAACCAGGCTGGGGAAGGGGCTGGAGGGCAAATCCTCTGAGGAGCAGCTGAGGGAGCTGGGGGTGTTGAGGCTGGAGCAGAGGAGGCTGAGGGGAGACCTTCTCCCCACCTGCCCTGCCCTGCCAGGAGGCTGCAGAGAGGTGGGCGCTGGTCTCTTCAGCCAGGGGCCAGGAGCTGGGACAAGGGGCAATGGGCTCAAGCTGCCCCAGGGCAGGGTCAGCTCAGCTGGGAGGGCAAAGTTCTTCCCTGGCAGAGCTGTCAGGGCCTGGCCCAGGCTGCCCAGGGAGGGGGCTGAGTCCTCACCCCTGGGTGTGTTTAACAGAGGGGAGATGAGGTGCTCAGGGATCTGGTTTAGCACAGGACAGGGACAGTTGGACTCCATGATCTTAAAGGGCTTTTCCAACCTTGTGATTCTGTGAAAGGAAAGGGTTGTGCTGCTGACATTACTTCCAGCCCCAGGATCTCAAGGTCTGGGCATCACACCTGCTCAGCCACTTAGCAGACTGCACCACCTTACCCAGCCCTGGGTTCAGTGCAGCTCTGAAGCCTCTCAGGCTCTTCCTCCTCCATTCAATTCTCCGTTCTCCCAGAGCACCAGAGGAGCTGTCAGGGGCTGGGGGTAACGCTTCACTCTTGCCTGATAGACCCTATCCTCTGACATTCCCTCTGTTGAAGCATTCCTGTTTTGAAGAGGCAGACTTTCCTACGAGCTCTTTCCTTAGCAGACAACTCAGTGTCTTGGCTGACATTCATGCTTCCAGCAACGGTCTGTGCCCAAAGACAGGGTCTCACAGCCGCTGCAGGCAGGGCAAGGTGGGAAAACAGGCAGCTTTGTGCACACCCAGCATTGCCCCACGAGAACAAGGCTGAGCCAGGACTCCAGCAGCGGTTCTTCCCTTCTAAGAGAGATAAACTCAAAGCCTCGACCTGTCTTTGGCCTTTTAAAGGCAGGAAAAAATAAAGAGGAAGCTGTGGTGCCTGGCCCAAGGATCTTGTGCTCCTGTATTTTGAGGTCCTTAGTTGCAAGGGGAAGGGGGAGGGCACTGTGCACCAACAGCGGCCTTGGAGCATCATGAGGTGATGGGTGCAGGCAGCCACCGCAGGGTGAGCAGCGTGGAGGGCTGCGTCTCCCCACCCACATGTCCCCACCAGCCAGGACTCACCCTGCCAAGCCTGCTTTCCAGACACCAACGTTTAAGCATCTCCTTGATTTACGATACTTTGTGGAGTAATCAGAGCACATGTGGAGGAGGGAACGGGGCACGTGGTGAGTTAGAGTGGTTTAATTTCCCCAGCCTGACACTCCAGCACTTTCCTGTCCTGCTGTTTTTAATTTCCACTTTATTTTTGTACATTAATACTACTCTGGGGCAACTGATCACACATTACTGTCACGGGATCCCCTGGGGAATTCATCTTTTCTTGGTAGCATCACAGCAATTTCAGTGGAGTCAGTGAAGCTGACAGGGCTCATGCAGCCAGACCACGCTCGAGCCATGCCTCACACACCAGACCTCTACTCAACAGAGCACCTCTTAGTACCAAGGAGGAGAAAAAAAAGCATAGGCATTATTAAATGGCTTCTTTTTCCCTGCCCCTAGCCCAAACAGTGTGCACTGCACTGAATTTAGGAATATCTAGGACCTTTGCAAAGGCAAACTTAGTGTCTGTAGGGAACTCAGCTCCGTGGCGTGCCCAGGTCCAGGAGATTGCTAAAGCAACTGGATGGTAACGTCCTTGTTCAGGCACTAAGGGAGCTGGGGAGGAAAGGTGCCCTCCTAGGTCTCTTGCTTATAAAGAGAGAAGGTCTTGTGGGGGAAGTGGAGGTAGATGTCTGCCTTGGCCACAGCGACCACCAAGCAGTGGAATTTAAAATCTCTGGGGAGAGAAGGAAAAACACCTGCAAAACTTCAAGAGTAGCCATGGGGAGAGCAGATTTTGGGCTGCTCAGGGAACTGGTTGGTAAGGTCCACTGGGAAACTGCTTTTGAAGGCATCAGGGTCCATCAGGGCTGGTCACTTTTTAACTGCCACCTTCTGAAAACTCAGGAACGGGCTGTTCCACAATGCTGGAAATCAAGCAGCTGGGCCAGGAGGCCAGCTTGGATGGACAGAGACCTTCTTCTAGAGCTTAGGTGGAAAAAGAAAGTCTAGCCAAGGGAAGCAAGGTCAGGCAAGGTGGGAGGATTACAGGGACGCTGTTCACCTTTGTAGGGAGAAAATTTGTGCAGCCATAGCTCAGTCAGAGCTGAGGCCAGTGCTGTGCCAGGCAGGAAAAAGGGGTTTTTCAAATACAATAACAGCAAGAGGAGAAACAGAGAGAACATTGCATCCAGCACAGCATGGCACAGCCAGTCCAGGGAGGGGATTGTCCTGCTCTGCCCTGCGCTGGGGCAGCCTCACCTCCAGTCCTGGGGGCAGGTTTGGGTGTCACAGGACAAGAGGGACACAAAACCATTGGAGAGTGTCCAGAGGAGGGCAGTGAAGACAGGGAAGGGTCTGGAGCTTACAAGGAGAGGCTGAAGGCCCTGGGGTTGTTCAGCCTGGAGAAGAGGAGGCTGAGACCTCATGGGGGTCTGTGGCTTCCAGATGAGGGGCAGTGAAGGGTCAGGTGCTGATCTCTCTCCTCTCTTTGGGGACCAGAGATAGAACCTGAGGGAACGGTGTGAAGCTGCACCAGGGGAGGTTTAGGCTGGGTGTCAGGAAGAGGTTCTGTCCTGAGAGGGGGTCAGGCACTGGCACAGGCTCCCCAGGGAAGGGGTCACAGCCCTGAGCTGGGCTGAGGGCAAGAAGTGTCTGGACGATGCTCTCAGTGCCATCTCTGACTGGGCTGGGCCTGTGTGGAGCCAGGGGTTGGGCTCAGTGGTCCTGATGGGTCCCTTCCAGCTCAGGAGATCCTGGGATGACATGATTCTATGATTCTTGTCCTGGAAAGCTGGGATTTGTTTACTATGCACCAATTTATTTTATTTTCAGTTCAAAATACAAAAAGTATGTGGGTTATAGCAACATAATTTGCAGCCTGCTGATTAATAGTACAGCTGATGGAGTGAAAATGGGCTTCAATCTTGAAGTGCTGAGGAAAGCTAAAATTCAAGGAGCAGATTGCATGAGTGGGGTAGGCAGCCTGCAGCCTGGAGAGGAGGCTGCTGAGGCAAGAAACACTGTTTTCTTTCTTACAGCCTCACAGATGAAGCCAAATTCTGCTAAATCCCCTTCACCCTACCTCACTGTACCACCTCTCATCCTTGGAGACATTCAAGGCTCAACTGGAAGGCTCTCTACGAGGAACCTGATCCAAGGAGATGTGATCCAAGCAGCAGAGGGCTGGACCAGGCAGCTCTCTCATCAGTTACCCTGCCCATGGGAGCAACTGTTGGTTGGGAAATTCTTATACCACAGAGCAATTCCCTGTCTATGTAAAGAGAAAACAGCCTACAAAGTGCTGATGAATAAAAGGATGATTTATTTTGTTTTTCCATGGGTCCTGAGATGCCCCCAAATCCAGCAGCCAGTCTTAGCACTGCTGGAAGTGTTGCCAGCTGAAGGCCAGTGCTTCATTTTAGGGAATTTTGTAGGAAAAAGAGTCTTTATTCTCTGCCTGTTGTGTGTGGACCTGTGAAAGCATTAACAATTAATCTCAGGGTGTGCTACTGCGGGTCACCAATGGGGCAGCTACCTGCCCCTTGTTCCAAGGGTTGGTAAAATATCAGGGATGTGCCTGGCACAGGAGGTGTTACAGGTGTCAGAAAGGATGTGCTGAAGGTACTGTATCCAGAGGGAAGCGACAGCACCTGGCTGGCCTGTGTCACGTCACTGAGGTCGGTGACTTCAGAGCTGGCAGGGGATTTCTGGAGCTCATCCGAGCTGGAGACTCTCCGGTCCTGTTTATTCCAGTGGCTAATGTCTTCGCTTCCTAAGTGTGCTGGATAAGTCATGTACCTGGAGACAGAGTAATATTCAAGACAAACATTTTCTAGCAGGTGTTTACAGCAACTGGGGTCAAATCTACACCTGGAGAACAAATAAGCATCCCCCCCATACCCCCCCAGCACAGTCTGAATGTCACCCCTATGGGTTGTGGCTTCTTGGCCTACAGGAAGGGCAAATTCTAGATAAAATGCTGTGATTTGATGATAAAAACGAGAGAGCAGGGAGAAGCACCCTCTTCCTGAAGGCACTGGGTAGCCTGAGCCTGCAGTGGGAAGGCTGAATTTCCAGGTTTCACGCAGGGCTGATGCTACACCTTTCTTCATTTGTCTTACCTGTGCTTTCAGCTGTCTCACACTGGGAAAGGAGAGAGCCTGGATTGAAAAGCACAGTATGACGTGGGGGGGGGGGGGAGGAGAAGGAAGGGGTAAACCAACAAAAACAGAGAGAGAGATTCTTATAGCTCTTGGCATTGGCAGATGCTTCAGGCAACAGTGCTGCCTGCTTTGATCCAGCGCTGCCGGGTCCCTCCTCACCCATCACCAGGAAATTGATGTCAACACTCAGGCAGGTTTTTGAGCGCTCTGCTCTCCTGGCTGAGAAAGAGACAGCGGTTCCTCCCTCCCGGAGATGCAGCCCAGGGCCCGTGATGGTCTGTTGAGGCTCCGCGGCCGTTCCTCAAGTCGCTCATGGCGTTATCTCCCTTCACCCTGCCTGGAAGCGTGCCTCCTTGCGCCCACCTGACGCCGGGAGAGCAGAGGAGCTCTCTGAAGATGCCCGCCTGTGCAGCGGCTCCCTGCGCGGAGCCACGAGTGCCAGGACCTGCGGCTCGCCTCCAGCTCCGAGGGCACCGGCACTGCACGCCCTGGGCACGGGGCTCTGCCCCTCCTTGCCCTCGGCGGCTCCACGGTGAGGACGAGCCAGCCGTGCCTGCCGGGGAGTTACGGCCCTTTCCCTCACCCTGTTCGAGCGGAGGCTCCTTTATCTCCCTGGCACTTGGGGACCGATCCTGCCGAGCTGTGCCGACGCCGGTTGCTAGGGCGGCGTGACGGGCAGCCGCTCCGCCGCACCACTCACAGCCCTGGCCGAGTTGGTCGCTCAGCCGGCGCCGTGCCGGGGGCGGCCGCCCAGGGCCCCGAGAGGCGCTGAGCGCTGCCCTGGTTTATCCCCAAGGGCCGGCAAAGCCCCACCAACCTCTTCACCGAACCCCAGCCCGCGCCAGCCAGAGCAGCTCTTCCCCAGAGCACCCCAGGGTGTCCCTGGGTGTCCCTGGCCACCTGTGTTTGTCACCTGCATCAAAAGGGGGATTAAGCTCCACGCTTCAGCTTTGAAGGGCGCTGGGAAGTGGCAGCTAAGCTGGCAGTAAGGCCAGGCACTTTGTTTCCCTGGGAGGTTTTAGCAACAAATGACAACGCTCCTGCTCCTCTTTCTTCCCTCTGGTATTTTTCCCCCCCTTTGCATTCACAGGGATAAGCACCGACTCAGCTCCTGCTCGTGGGGTGACCAAATGGGAAGGTTCATTTTCATCTCGGTGGAACGGTCTTGTTACAGATGACTATACCTCCCAAAATTGTTCCATACGTGTAGAAACGTGGAATCCCAGGCTGGCTTGGGTCGGAAGGGACCTCAAAGCCCACCCTGTGCCACCCCTTCCATGGGCAGGGACACCCTCCACTAGCCCAGGGTGTCCAAGGCCCCTTCATTTCCTCCTGCATCATTCTCTGGGAGTTTAATTTACTACACCATTCTTCTCTTTTTTGGTTTGGTTTTTTTTTTTTCCCCCACTGTTTCCCCTGCAGAAGACAAGGGAGGTTCAGCTCCTCTGGCTCTAACAAAGCAGCACGCTTGTCTGGAGGGGATCAATATCTATTGAACTACCGCACTTCTTCCATTTAGGCTGTTGAAGCAGCTTCCTTTAATTGTTCTTTCACACTGTAAACACACTGTGCAGTGTGTTGGTTTGGTTTGGTTTTTTTAAGGCTGCTCAGTGGGTCATGGCACCCCAGGGTGGAAAGACCTCGAGAACCACACCTGTGTAGAGCCCTTGGCCCTTTGAGTCACTATCCAAAATCCATTACACCTTTGTCCAAAGGAAAGGGAGGGACAGATCTCGGGAGCAGGCAGGCAGAAGGATGCTGGGGTGCTCCAGGGCTCCCTGGGGCTGAAATAGGCCCGGGTGTGGTCTTGCAGGCTGCTGGGGCACTGTCTTGGTGCAGATGTGGAAACCCACGTGTTAGTACTGATAAGCAAATAGACGTTGGTTACAATGGGGGAAAAGGACGGCGAGCACAGCCAGGAGAGCCTCGATGTTCACCTCAGCCCCTCCTCCCCACGCACTATGCAGGACACCTTGGGGTGAGGGGTTGAGCGGGATCCCCCCTTGGGGGCTCCTACAGGGACTATGGCAGAGCGGGGCGGGATGCCCTGAGGCAACTCCTCCCCGGGGTAACTGGGGGATTGGATCCCCTTAGGCGGTTCCCTTCGAGGACGGCTTTGGGAGACCGGTTACCCTGAGGTGGCTCCCCCCAGGGGCTGCTTTGGGGGCTGGTTACCCTGAGGTGGCTTCCCCCGGGGACAACTGGGGAACCGGTTACTCTGAGGCGGCTCCCCCGGAGGCTGCTTTGGGGGCCGGTTACCCTGAGGTGGCTCCCCCCGGGTGGCAGTTGGGGGCCGGATCCCCTGAGGCAGCTCCCCCCGGGGACTGTTGGGGGCCGGATCCTCTGAGGTGGCTCCCCCCGGGGGCTGCTTCGGGGCTGGATCCCCCGAGGCAGCTTCCCCCGGGGACAACTGGGGAACCGGTTACCCTGAGGCGGCTCCCCCCCCCCGGGGACAGTTGGGGGCCGGATCCTCTGAGGTGGCTTCCCCTCGGGGGCTGCTTTGGGAGACCGGTTACCCTGGGGCGTCCCCACCCTGGGGGCAGCTTTTGGGGTTCGGATCCCCTGAGGCGGCTCCCCCCGGGGACAGCCGGAGGGAGGGGACCGGCCACCCTGAGGCGGCTCCCCCGGGGGGCTGCTTTGGGAGGCCGGTTACCCCTGAAGCGGCTCCCCCCGGGGACAGTTGGGGGGCGGGGGAACGACACGGACCGGCCACCCCGAGGCGGCTCCCCCGGGGTCGCCCCTTCCCGCCTCCTCACTCGCCCCTCCCCCGGCAGGTGGCCCCGCGCGGTGGCTGCGGCCGGTGGGTGACGTCAGCGGCGGGGGCCGGCGCGCGGTGCCGGTGCGCGGAGCCGGGCCGGGCCATGGCGGAGCGGAGCGGAGCAGCCTCGGTAAGTGCCGCCCGCCGCGCCGGCTCCGCGCCCGGGCGCTGCTCCCCCCTAAACCCCGATACCCCCCGTTTCCGCACGCCCCCCCCATCCCCCCTCTCCCAGCCGGTGCCGGCGGTGAGGGGCTTCGCGGGGGGAAGCGGCGCGGCGCGGCGGAGCCGGGCGGAGGGCGGTGGTTACGGCGGGGCTGGGGGCGCGGGTTCGCGGCCAGGTCGCCTCCTCCTTGCCGTGTGCCGGACCGGGAGCGGGGGATCCCGCCGGGACCCGCCTTGGGGACCCGTCCCCGGGACCGACCGGCGATGTCTGCGGCGTCGTTTCGCCCTTCCCTGGGTTGGGGGGGGGTTGGGGGGGGGGGGGCGGGGGTCCGGCCCCGCCGCTACCGCCGGGCCTGCCGGAGAGACACCCCCCTCCCCCCTCGCCGGAACGGTGGGCTTCACGCACACACACACACCCCCCCACACCCCCCATCAGAGCCCCCGCCGGCTCCAGCCCGAGGGGACGAGCCGGGTTGGCGTCTGGGCGCTTCCAGGCGCGCTTTGTGCGCGCAGAGGCGGGCTGGCGGTGCGCGGGTGGGCTCGGGGCTCGCACAGCTCCCCCTGCGCCCAGCCAAGCTTGCCGTCAGCCTGCCGGGCAGCTCCCCGGCTCCCTTCCCCACCTTCGGGGAGGGAGGAGATGCTTCTCTCCCTCCCCTTTCCTCCCCCGCCGAGGCAGTCCGCGTTTGGTCTCGGTCTTATTCATTTACTCCTCGACTGATCTAGAGCCCCGAGAGGTGGCAGGTGGAGGGGGGGTCGGTGGTCCCGGCTTTGGTGGCGTCAGATGTGCTCAGTGTGTGGTGAAGGGGAGCGTGGCACCGCGGGGTGGTTCACCCGGGGCTGGAATAGGGAGCACCAGAAAAAGGAGAGGGGTGGAGAGGGGAGAAAAACCTGGCCCTGGTGTCCCAGCAGCTCTGACTTGCTGCCCCCTGTGCCGTGCTCTGCCTGGCCGTATCCTCCAGCCCCAGGGTGTAGGGTGGTTTAGAGGAGAGGGGTCCTCCCCCGAGGTACGGTGTGTATCCAGAGCTCAGCCTTCTCTGGGTTTTGGAGGGGTTGGGGTACCTCTGCTGCCTGTCTCTTGTCTGTATGCTTGGGGCATGTCCTGGCCAGAGAAGGTGGTGTTCAGTATCCAGGGTTTCTCTGGATGCAGCAGCTGGTTCAGTTTAGGATACACAATGCTTGTTTTGGTCCCTGCATTCAGCTCTGTGCTGGCTTGCTCCTCGCTCTTAATTAAACCCATCTAATCCTGCCTGGTGCTGGGAACTTCCCAGTGCTTTTCCCTCTCCTGGTCTGTGGCAGGAGCCCAGCCTCCTGGAGAATGAGGAGGCTTGGGGACAGTGACATCTTTTCCACCACCGTGCTCGTGATGGAGGGGCACAACCAAGACTCAGATTTGCAGCGTGCTCTCCTCTTTTTGGGTGGATAGATGCATGGATGGATGGACATCCACTGGGCTGAAGGTGACAAGCCCCGTGGAGGTGTGCTGGCAGAGGATTGAAGGGAAAGAGAGAGCAGGACCTTAGTGAGGATATTGCAGGAGCCAGAACTGGAGTTACACATGATATATTGAGGATAGAATTCCACCCATCTGGTAAGCATTGGTGTTCCCCTTCCCCGCAGAGGGGAGAGGGGCAAAGGGGTATGATAACGCACGTGCCATCTCCTGGGCTCAGGACACCACCACTGTGGTTGGATTCAGAGACAAGGCAGAGCCAAGCCAGGCTCACCAGTCCTTCCCCTCCTCAAGCTGAACCCAGCCTGCTGGAGAGCATGGGTAAGGGCTGAAATCCTGACCAAATAAACCTGTGTTCAGACAGGACGATGGGGGCTTGGACTAGATGATCTTTCAAGGTCCCTTCCAACTCCTAACGTTCTGTGTGACGCTGAACTGGGAGCATCTTGGCCAACCTCAAGCTCTTCAGGTTGAGTGCTTCATGCAAAGTGTCTGTCTACCTCTTATTTTATACCTACAACAGAGACAGAGGTCCTGGAAGGAGGGTGTAGTGAGGTGGGGGTCGGTCTCTTCTCCCAAGTAACTAGCAGTAGGACAAGAGGAAACAGTCTCAAGTGGTGTCAGGGGAGGTTTTGGTTGGAGATTAGGAAAGGTTTCTTCACTGTAAGAGTGGTCAGGCATTGGAACAGGCTGCCCAGAGAAGTGGTGGAGTCACCATCATTGGAGGTGGTCAAACAACATGTGGCACTCCAGGACGTGGTTTAGCTGACGTGGTGGTGTTGGACAAACAGTTGGACTTGATCATCTTAGAGGTGTTCTCCAACTGGAACTCTTTATGATCCGTGGGGTCCCTTCTAACCCAGACCATTCTATGATTCTATGACATGATGAAGACCTGCCCCCAGTAATCCCTCTTCTTGCCCCCACCTCCTGGGCAAGGCAGAATACCCGGAATTGGCATTACGACCCAAAATGACATCTTGCTTTTCCAGGCTGTGCGAGGCAGCTCGCTTGCAGATGAAGCTGTTTTGGTTGGATGCAGTTTGTTTGCCCCCTCCCAAAGTGTCTGGCCTGAACTGGCCCCCACCAAAGAGAGGGGACAGGCACCTCCCCAAACGGTTTTGCCCTGCCATAAACCTCAGCCACCCAGCAGGCAAATGCTTCCCAGGGTGCTGGCTCTGGCTTGGGTATCTGAGTTTGAGAGGTCTAAATATGAGCGAGATGAACCTCACCCAGCACTTGCAAACCTTGGTTTTGAGTCCTTCTCACCCTGATCTTTCCCTTTTTAGTGTGACCCTGATGTTCTCCCAACACTCGGGCATAAATAATGCCTCTGAACCTTCCCCTGGCCCCAGGTGGGAGGTGTTGCAGGAATGGAACTGCAGGGAAGCGTTTGCAGCTCATCCTCCTGCAGACAGGGAAGGCTGGGTTAAAAAATCCAGCCTCTTCAATTTTGTTTTAATGACTCTAAAAAGATGGTGAGCTCCCCCACCCTCCCCATCTGTCTGCATCCCTCTCCCCCTCCCTTCCCCACCTTCCTTCAGCAGCTTGTGCCAGCATTTAATTGCTCTCTATCTGGGGAGATGCTATCTCATTTCAAGGTTGAACTTACCCAGCTTTGATTTTTCGGAGAGGGGGGACGCTGTCGTGGCGCCCTTGTCACAAAGGTGACTTGTCACTTCCAGCTCGGTGCCAGCAGGGATCAGGTCACCTCTTCACCCACTCCTCGGCAGGCTGGAGGGTTTCAGGTGCTGTAATGTCATGCTGAAAGGGCTCTTGTTCCATCACACGTGGGGTTTTTTTGCCACCCCTGGGACTTTGCTGCTGGGCCTGCATCATCCAGCTGCCGGTCTAGATGCAGCCCTGACCTTGGCAGTGCCTGTGTTGGTACCAGCTTGATTTCCAGTTTCACAGACTCACAGGCTGCACTGGGTGGGAAGGGACCTGTCAAGACCATCCAGTCCCACCCCCTGCAGTGAGCAGGGACACCTTTAACTAGATCAGGGTGCTCAGAGCCCCATCAGGCCTGACCTTGAATGTCTCCAGGGATGGGGCCTCCACCACCTCCCTGGGCAGCCTGTGACAGTGTCTCACCACCCCCAGAGCGAAGAACTTTGTCCTAAAGTCCCATCCAAACCTGCCCTGCTCTAGTTTAAAATCATCTCCCCTCGTCCTATCACTCCCTGCCCTCACAAACAGTCCTTCCCAGGTTTCCTGTAGGTCCTTCAGGCACTGGAAGGGGCTCTGAGGTCTCTCCAGAACCTTCTCTTCTCCAGGCTGAACAAGGCCAACTCTCTCAGCCTATCTCCATAGGAGAGGTGCTCCAGCCCTTGGTTCATCCTTGTGGCCTCCTTTGGACCCACTCCAAGAGGTCCATGTCCTCCTTGTGCTGGGGGCTCCAGAGCTGGACACAATATTCCAGGTGAGGTCTCCCCAGAGCAGAGCAGAGGGGCAGAATCCCCTCTCTAGATCTGCTCCCCACGCTGCTGGGGATGCAGCCCAGGATGCCATTGGCCTTCTGGGCTGTGAGTGCACATTGGTGGCTCCTGTCCAGCTTTGTGTCCATCAGTACCCCAAGTCCTTTTCTGCAGGGCTGCTCTCCATCACATCATCCCCCAGCCTGTATTGATAACAAGGACTGTCCCAACTTCTAATGGATGAGTTTCCCCTTGCACCCCCAAGGATCACCTCCTTGCTGTGGCTTGGCTCTGACAGCATATCCTGAAGTGATACCCCACACTCATCCCAAATCCTTTTCTGGCCCGGGCAGAGGTCCTTTTCCTGGCCTCATGTATCACTTTGCCATGGGAAAACACGGTCTATTGGACTGTGACCTCCACTGCAGCGATTTGGGTCTCCATGCAACTGTGTCACCAACCAGCCATCCATTAGTGACTGCTTTTTCTGTGTTACAGGTTTATATTTAACATAATCCCCCAGAAGGAATCACAGATGAGGCTGAGCAGTGATGAACATCCCCGAGGACAATGTTTGGCTTCCCTCCCTGGTCTCACCCCTGACACAAGCCACGCTTGGGGCTGTGCTGGCACGCACCCTGTGTGTGTGTGGGGGGGTTCATTTCCCCTGAGATTTGTCCTCAAAACATTACGTGCTCTGCAGAAATTTGGGCAGGAGCTGTGTTGTGGCAGTTGCCTGCGTCACGCAGCCCTGTTGGCTGTCACAGTAAAAATATGTCTTTTAAATAGACCTAATTCCAGGAAACTCAGCTGGCTGATTGGAATTGTATTTTTAGTCTCTGTTTCATGTATTTACCTGAAATTTCCCCCCTGCTGCTGGAGCTGGAGCTGACCCCCGTTTGCCTGCTGCACCTTCTGTCCTTCCTTAAAGCACCACCGCAACACAGAGGTTCCCCCCGTTTCACCTTTTGCTTTCTAAGTGCTTTGTTTTAGCAGGTGGCTGCCAGTGCTGAAGTCTCTGTCCTTGTTCAGGCAGGTCACACAGGTGGTTCTGGGGAGGGACCTTGCTTTTGTGCAGTGGGGTGCACAGGTTTCTCTTGTCCTCCCTGGTAAATCCCACTGGCAGCACAGGTGCTCACTTCCAGACGTCACTGGTGGTACCTGGTAGTGAATCCACCAGCTCTCTAATTCTCTGTTCCTAGCATGGTTAAAACCTGCCATACTTTACAGTTAATCCTCCTGGCTGTTCAGATTTAATGGATTCTTTGAGATCCTCATCAGCCACTGAGCCTGGACATCTCTGTTCAGCACCGTCTCTTTTTCCTCTCCTTTTCCTTTCCCCTTTCCCCTTTCCCCTTTCCCCTTTCCCCTTTCCCTTTCCCCTTTCCCTTTCCCCTTTCCCTTTCCCCTTTCCCTTTCCTTTCCACCCCTTTCCCCCCTTTCCCCTTTCCCCTTTCCCCTTTCCCCTTTCCCCTTTCCCTTCCCTTCCCTTCCCTTCCCTTCCCTTCCCTTCCCTTGCCTTCCCTTCCCTTGCCTTTCCCTTGCCTTTCCCTTGCCTTTCCCTTCCTTGCCTTCCCTTAACTTGCCTTTCCCTTCCCTTCCCTTCCCTTCCCTTCCCTTCCCTTCCCTTCCTTTCCCTTCCCTTCCCTTCCCTTCCTTTCCTTTCCCTTCCTTTCCTTTCCTTTCCTTTCCTTTCCTTTCCTTTCCTTTCCTTTCCTTTCCTTTCCTTTCCTTTCCTTTCCTTTCCTTTCCTTTCCTTTCCTTTCCTTTCCTTTCCTTTCCTTTCCTTTCCTTTCCTTTCCTTTCCTTTCCTTTCCTTTCCTTTCCTTTCCTTTCCTTTCCTTTCCTTTCCTTTCCTTTCCTTTCCTTTCCTTTCCTTTCCTTTCCTTTCCTTTCCTTTCCTTTCCCTGCCTTGCCCTTTTAGAACCATCCTGTTTCCTTGCATTTTCCACATCCCACTCCTGCCTGATTTAACTCTTGATGCTTTTCTGGATTTGGAACTTTTGGGATCTTTGGTAGGTGCTTCAAGCAGGCCCTGTACTCTCACTCATGCTAGCCATGCCTTTTGGCTTTGTAAAATGTGCCCTTTCAGGTTCAGGCACTGCTGCTGTTGTTTCAGGCTCGTAGCTTCTGTATCTGGCACAGAAACAATCTATAATGGAAGAGGACTTGCACTAGACACAGCAGTTCCTCTTGGCTTTATCGTCGCCACCTAGGCCTGCTGGTGCTCTGTGGGTGATGAACACTGGAGCCTGAGCTGCTCCACGTGCCACCACCAGCTCTTCATCCCAAAGACGTTCCGGTGCATTCCTGGGGTTGGGTATTGATTACTCATTAGTTGTTTGCACTGTGGTATCTCTCTTCACCTCTCTGGGCCTGTGTATGTGATCAATGCCTCACCAACCCAGTGGCTTTCTACACTGGAGTGGCTGCAGCAGGGGACAAGGAAGAGCTACAGGTGTCATCCATCTGGGTTTCTGCGAGGCCTCTGACACGGTTCCCCACAACATCCTTCTCTCTGGGTTGCAGACATGGGGATTTGATGGGTGGAGTGTTCAGTGGAGAAGGAATTGGCTGGATGGTCACATCCAGAGGGTGCTGGTCAATGGCTCCAAGGCCAGATGGAGGATGGTGACAAGGAGAGTTCCTCAGGGGTCTGTGTTGGGACCGTTGCTGTTCAGTGTCTTTATTAATGATATTGACAGTGGGATTGAGGGCACCCTCAGCAAGTTTGCTGATGGCACCAAGCTGAGTGGTGAATGTGCCAGAGGGATGGGATGCCACCCAGAGGGACCTGGACAGGCTGGGGAAGTGGGCCCAGGTGAACCTCATGGGGTTCAACAAAGCCAAGTGCAGAGTCCTGTACCTGGGTCAGGACAGTCCCCATTATCCATCCAGGTCAGGAGATGATGTGCTGGAAAGCAGCCCTGAGGAACAGGACTCGGAGGGTCTTGTGGATGAGAAGCAGGACAGGAGCCACCAATGTGCATCTGCAGCTCAGAAGGCCAACCGCATCCTGGGCTGCATCCCCAGAGGTGTGGCCAGCAGACTGAGAGAGGGGATCCTGCCCCTCTGCTCTGCTCTGGGGAGACCTCACCTGGAATATTGTGTCCAGCTCTGGAGCCCCCAGCACAAGGAGGACATGGACCTGTTGGAGTGGGGCCAGAGGAGGCCACAAAAATGATCCAGAGCCTGGAGCAGCTCTCCTATGGAGACAGGCTGAGAGAGTTGGGCTTGTTCAGCCTGGAGAAGAGAAGGCTGCAGGGGGACCTCACTGCAGCCTTCCAGTCCCCGAGGGGCCTAATGAAAGCTGGGAAGAACTGTACCCAAGGGCATGGAGTGACAGGACCAGGGGTGATGGTTTTAAACTAGGAAAGGGGAGATTTAGGTTGGATGTGAGGAAGAAGTTCTTCACTCTGAGGGTGGTGAGGCTGCCCAGAGAGGTGGTGGAGGCCCCATCCCTGGAGACATTCAAGGTCAGGCCTGATGGGGCTCTGAGCACCCTGCTCTAGTGAAGATGTCCCTGCTCACTGCAGGGGGAGGGACTGGGTGGGCTTCGAAGGTCCCTTCCCACCCAGTGCAGCCTGTGAGTCTGTGATCCTAAGATGTTGTCCTCCTTGTTACTGACGCAGCTGGACGGGTAGAAGAGAGTGAAATTTGGCTTGTGAACACCCAGCAGTTGGTCTCTGAGTGATGCTGCAGATGAAGATCACGTAGTTCATTCGGTTTGGATTGTTTTTGCACCTTCAAGGAATGAATCTCCCTTTGCACCTTGACGCCCTGATGCTCCTCTCCTGCCCGACTGCTGCACCTCGCAGGTCCCACCGGCTGCCCTTCCCTGGCAGGCACCGTGCCCACCGGTGCAGCCCAGGCTTGGCACCAGGAAGCCCCTGTGTGCTGCCTGTGGTCCCTGCTAGGGTGAGATCAGACAGCAGTCTGCTTCCGAGGGCTTCCCAGACAGCAGTGCAGGAGGGGGTTTACAGGAGCTGCCTTCAGCCCCGCTGAAAGGCGCTGGGGTGACCTTGCAGGTGCTCCCTGTCCCTGGGGCTGGGTCAGGCATGGGACAGGCTCCCGGCTCTCCCCACTGACAATGACCCCTGGCTTGGTGGCTGCAAGGGGGAATTAGCACTGCTGATTGCCACAGCGCTGTGCACCCAGGCTAAGCCTGTCTTTAAAAAGCAGCCAGCGTGGTTGTGCTTGGAACAAGCAGCTCAGTTTCTATATTATACACAACAGTCATCTCTGTAGCAAGCCAGCCAGCCCACGCCGCTGCAGCAGCCCCGTGCTACATGGCTCTGAGCGTGTTTATCCTCGGGGCGTTCCTGGGAGGAGAGGAAGGAATGGGGGAACTCAAGGAAGAAGCAGCTTTCTGGAGCCCTGATGTGAGTATCCCTGTGGGGGTGGGGTGCCCAGGGACAGGTCACTGGCTGGGGTGCTGGCCTGTGTTCTGGCCGTGTAGATGCTCTGCAGGCAGGGAGAGAGGCCCCTTGCTGGCATCCAGTGTGGACCTGGGACATGCAGGTGGGAAACCTGCATCTCCTCTTGCTCCCTTAGTACCTTCCTCACCATCCACGACCTGCCATTGATGTGAAGTCACTCCCTGCTGCCCAAGCCAGCGTCTTCCTCCCCAGCTGAGCAGTGGAAGATGTTCAGAGTCCATACAGTTTCCCAGGGAAGAGGTTTGTTTGCATCTCAGCTTCCCATTAGAATCCCTCTGGATTCAGGGAAGAGCAAACAGCCCTCCGGGCTGATACCCATCTCTGTCCATCTGTCCCGGCTGCTCAGCTTGTTTGCACAAGTCAGTTCCTGGCTACACCTGATTTTACAACAGTATTAATTACATGGTAACTGATACACCCGCACCAATTAGCCATGTAATCTAGGATGAAAAGCCTGATCAAATTTCATGTGGCTGCTTTCTTCTGGAGGCTTCCTAAGCCCTCCTCCCAAAAACCCTTTCTAAAGGGAACTGCTGATCATCTCTAGACGCTGAGAGATGCTTGTTCCTAGGAGTAAGTGAAGTGGGGCAGGGGGAATGGAGTGTGTCAGTTACCAAGACACAAACCTTGCTGGAAGGAGTTGTAACCCACAAGCATCCCCTCTGACCCTGGGGCTCAGGGCTTTCCTAGCCCAGGGAACAGTCCTAACACTTCCCCATCTCTCACTTGTGTGGCTGCTGGTCCCTCTGGAAGGAGCTGGGGGTATCCCCATCCTTGAACTGGGTGTTTATGGAGGAGAGGGGGCAGGAGGAAAGGCAGGGTGGATGACGTTCTCGAGCGAGGTGGAATATCATCCCACTGCTGCAAAATAAACTGCTGACACAGGGAGGAACTGCTGGGTTTGACCCTCTCAGTGCTGCTCTGGGTGAGCAGCCAGGCAGGTCTGCTGGCGGCAGGGAACCAGCAGCCATGTGTGCCTCCAGGCAGGTCCCAGACATTGCTGCCAGCCATTCCTCGTTGCTGCTTCGGGAGTTTTTCCAGTTGCAAAACACAAGCCAAGGTGCAGCCTGCATCATGGTCGGCTGTGGGGTGTAGAGGTGATGTTTTTCTTCTTTTATTCCCAAGGGATGCTGGGCGTGCTGATGCTCGGTGCCTGCATCCCACAGACCCAGCACTAAATCCTCCCAGGCTTTTCCCAAAGGATCTCCTTCTCTGGAGAGATTCCAGCCCTGTCTGGACACCTCCCTGTGTGCCCTGTCCTAGGGACCCTGCTTTGGCAGGGGGTTGGACCCGATGATCTCTGGAGGTGCCTTCCAACCCCTGTGATTCTGTGATCCGAGGGTGATGCCCCATCCTCGGCATCCCAGTAAACAGGCTGTCAGCCTGGTGTCAGCCGTTACCGGTTGTACCCGTCCCCACGCTGCGGCTGTGTGCTCCATTAACACCCCACACCCCCCACCCCGTCCTGTGAAAGCATGGAAAGTTTTTAACTGCCACAAAGTGCCTTTGGGTACAGGTAAATTAGAGCCTGGCCTGCTGGGAGGAGGCAGGGCTGCGAACGTGCAGTGTGGAAATAGGTCCCGGTTTAAAATGACTTCAAGGACAGAGAGTGCAGATGCTGGGCTTCTGGGGACCTGGTTCAGCTGGGACCGGTTCCAATTAAAATGAGATCAAGGAGAATGGGAAGAGGAAAATACAAGTTTTCTTGGCGTTTCTGTCGGTATTGGAACGCTGGAACCAGCTTGTATCTCTTGTACAAGCAACACATCCGACCTGGAATGTATTTCAAACCATTTCTTTTAAGAATTACAACACACATGCTCTCTGAGAATTCCTTTCCCCTGCTTTTTTTTCTGTTTTAATAATTTTAGGTTGTGTCTACTTAAGAAAACCTTTCCTCAGAGCCTGAAGTGAGCAGGCCAGCCTTACTTTCCTTCACATATCTCCCAGGCTGATTGTGGTCAGAAATGTCATAAATTAGAAAGAACAACGTGCTTTTAGTTAGGGCAGTAAAGATGGAGCAGGCTGCTGGTGGTTCTGTGAAGGCAGCAGGGCTCGTCTTGCTAAGGAAAGCTGGGAGCAGGGAGTGGGTGGCCGAGGAAGTGGGTTTTGGGGGAGATGAGGTGATCCTCCCCCTCTGCTCTGCCCTGCTCAGGCCCCACCTGGAGTGTTGTGGCCAGTGCTGGGCTCCCTGGGATCAACCAGCCAGGGATCTCCTGGAGAGAGTCCAGAGGAGGGACAGGGAGATGCTGAAGGGCCTGGAGCATCTCCCCTGGGAGGAAAGGCTGAGGGAGCTGGGGCTGTTCAGCCTGGAGAGAAGCAGCCTGAGAGGGGATCTGATCCCTGGGGATCAAGAGCTGAAGGGTGGGACCCAGGGGGACATGGGCAGCCTCTTCTCAGTGGCTGTGGGGACAGGACAAGGGGTGATGGGCTCAAGTTGGAGCCCAGGGAGTTCCCCCCAATGTGGGGAAGAACTTCTTGCCAGTGAGGGTGAGGGAGCCCTGGGCCAGGCTGCCCAGGGGGGTGTGGAGTCTCCATCTCTGGAGAGATTCCAGCCCCATCTGGATGTCTCCCTGTGTGCCCTGTGCTAGGGACCCTGCTTTGGCAGGGGGTTGGACCCCATGGGCTCTGGAGCTCCCTTCCAACCCCTGTGACTCTGTGAGTCTGTGTGAAAGGCTCGTGGAGCACGTAAAGAAAGACTTGCAGGGTGGAAAGGAGCAGCTCTTGTTGCTCCTGGAGCTGCTGCTTGGGTGAAGGCGATGCTGCAGGCCTGGGGCCAGCTGTGCATACAGCTGTGCCAGCTGGCACGCGTGCCTGGCTCCTGCAGGCCCGTGCCACTGTTCACTAAGCTCCCGCCAGGTAGGTGTTAATGCAAAGTTGGTATCTCAAATTTCACGCTTCCTTTTGCTGTTTGTGTAAGTTTTTATTTTCTCCTTGAGCTTGTTTGACACCCGGGGTCAGAAGCATCAAACTGGAGCCGTAACCGGTGGCTGCCAAGGGGTCACAGTGCGCGTGGTGCCGTCACCGAGTCGTCTCCTGACTCACTGGAATGAGGGGCAGGGGAGTCTCACAGGGCTTTTTGATGGGCTTTAGGATCCTCAGATGACACAAATGGTTGGCATTCCTGACTTTTCAGCTTGTCTGGCATTCCAGCTCCACCTGACTGCCGCCTGCTCTCCTTATTTGTCGGGGACTCACCCTGCTTATCAAAAGCCATAACGAAAATTCTCAGTGTAATGAGATGGCTGCATCTGGCCCCAAAATACCTGCTTTGATTTTAGGCATGACAGACATCCGTGCTGTTGGCAGGGCAGACATCCATGCCATCCACATGACAGACATCCATGTCAGCCACACGACAGACATCCATGCCATCCACATGACAGACATCCATGCCATCCACACAGCAGACATCCATGCCATCCACACAGCAGACATCCATGCCATCCACATGACAGACATCCATGCCATCCACACAGCAGACATCCATGCCATCCACACGACAGACATCCATGCCATCCACATGACAGACATCCATGCCATCCACACAGCAGACATCCATGCCATCCACACAGCAGACATCCATGCCATCCACATGACAGACATCCATGCCATCCACACAGCAGACATCCATGCCATCCACACAGCAGACATCCATGCCATCCACATGACAGACATCCATGCCATCCACACAGCAGACATCCATGCCATCCACACAGCAGACATCCATGCCATCCACACGACAGACATCCATGCCATCCACACAGCAGACATCCATGCCATCCACACGACAGACATCCATGCCATCCACATGACAGACATCCATGCCATCCACATGCCTCTTTGGCACTGGGTTTCCCACCCCCTCCCCCCGGGGTTAGCAATTGCACTGCATCCCCCCTGACAGGAAGACAGGTGAGCAGGCAGAGCAGAGCAGCTCAGCTCAACTCAGCTCAGCTCAGGCGACCTCAGATTTGTGGTAAATGCCTTCTGCTGGGGCTGAAAAAGAAAATAAATAAGTGGAAAGGCTCCTGAGAGGGTTTTTGTTGAGCTGGGTGAGGACAGCAGAGGTGCCGGCGAGATTGTTGGTGGTGCTGATGGTGAGGCTGATGCTGGGGCTGGAGGCAAGCAGTCTGATGGCAGCACTGGAAGGGCCTCATTATCTTGTGCGTTGGGAGAGCGCAGGGGGCAGCTCTGCACTGGGGAGAGGCTTTCTTGCAGCCTTTGTCTCTGGATGTCCTTAGGAATGCCACGATGTCATCGCTCAGAAGGACGGGCCTGAGGGTGAAAATAAATAAATAAAGGGTCTCCCGGGCTGGGGAGCTAATTGCTGCCTGCTCCTGAGACACAGGAACACTGGCAGAGCGCGTTTTGCTGGGAAAAGGGAGGAAGTTTGAAGGGAATTCTGACTGTAATCCTCGCAGCGCCTTTTCGGTGCATGAAAACGTCGTGTGCTTCACCCCACACCCCTCACCATGACCCTATTAAAATTTAAGGGCAAAACTGGGAGGAATGGAAGAGAGTTTGCTATTTAAGGCTTAATTTTTTTATTTATTTATTTTTTTAACCTCAAGCATTAGCTGGAGTTTGTGCAAACCACTGGCAAGGCAATTAAAGCGACTTCTTAATGAGTTCTTTTTGTCGCTTCACCAGGGTGGGAGCTAAAGATCCCAGGCTGTGAGCTGGCTGGGGTAGGGGCCGTCCTTTTGCTGTGCTGCTCTGATGTTTAATCCCTAATTGGGTTATTCACCAGCCCTGTCTGGGTCCCAGCAAGAGAGAAGGTGCAGAGATGAGGCTGGATAGAAAATGGGGAGCAAAATGTCTGGGCTTCCAGTTCCTGAGGCTCCAGCTTGGGTCCAGCCTGGGAAAGAGGAGTAAAGGCCTTTGGACACTGTAGTGTCATTCATTTCCTGTGCAACTTGGCCAAGAGAAACCCAGGGTGAGTCTGGTTTTCTCAGCAACATTCATTCATCCAGCACTGCTGGCGTTACCACACCTCTGTTGTCTTGCAGTCTCTCTCCACCTAGGTTATTCAGAGGAATGCTTGCTAAATATAGCCACCTGGTTGGGTGTCTTTTTCGGGATTATTCTGTGTAGCACTGAAAACCTGCCTAGAGATGCTGCCCAGTTCATTGATGTTCCCTGAGATAAAGCTAATCCACGTAATCTCATTATAGGAGTAGATGATTATGCTGAGAGAAAGCTTCACCGGTGGGCTGGCAAAGCCTTTTATTCCCTGTCTATTATTGGGATGGCTAAAAGTCACTGGTGGTGTGCTTTGGTTTTGCTCAGGCTATTTTAGTACTGGGACTTGCAACATTTCTGTTTTCATTCTCTAGAAAATCTCCTGTGTTATTTTTGATGATGCTGGCACATTTCTGCCACTGGCTTTCTGCTTTGCCGGCTGCTGGCATCCCCTAACTACACACCGTGTATCCCAGAACGTCAAGACTGGAGAGCATAAAACCAGTGTTTCACCCTGTTTCCATGTGTTAGCATGGGATTTGAGTCCAGTGGAGGGCTATGGAGATGATGAAGGGCCTGGAGCATCTCCCCTGGGAGGAAAGGCTGAGGGAGCTGGGGCTGTTCAGCCTGGAGAGAAGCAGCCTGAGATGGGATCTGATCCCTGGGGATCAATAGCTGAAGGGTGGGACCCAGGGGGCCATGGGCAGCCTCTTCTCAGTGGCTGTGGGGACAGGACAAGGGGTGATGGCCTCAAGTTGGAGCCCAGGGAGTTCCACACCAACATGGGGAAGAACTTCTTCCCAGTGAGGGTGAGGGAGCCCTGGGCCAGGCTGCCCAGGGGGGTGTGGAGTCTCCTTCTCCGGAGAGATTCCAGCCCTGTCTGGATGTCTCCCTGTGTGCCCTGTCCTAGGGACCCTGCTTTGGCAGGGGGTTGGACCCCATGGGCTCTGGAGGTCCCTTCCAACCCCTACAGTTCCGTCAGTCTGTGATTCTGTGATTCCTGGTCTCCAGCATCTCTCTGCGGGTGCAGGACCTCGTGGTCCTGCTCTTTAGGGAGTCAGGCCAAAGAAAGGGGTGAAGTTTGGGATGCTGAGTCCCTATCTTTGGGAGGGACCTGCCTTGTTCCCCAGGCAGATGGGTTGTACAGGGGGCAGGTGGGCTTGGAGGAAGGGGATTGCTGACCTTTTGGTTTTGTGGGGAGATAACACTGCTCAGAGGTGTGTACCACAGAAACCTACCTGATGGAGTGAGGGCTTGTGTGTGTAGGAGCACTCCTCGCCATGGCGATGGAGGTGAGGGTGTGTGGCGGGAGGAGAGCTTCCCCCAGCCCCCAGGATGCTCCTTGGGAGGAGTGAGGGGCATCAGAGGTGGGTGTGTTTCTGCAAGGGGTACCAGGCAAGTCTCTCCCTGGTTTATCATCCCCCCTTTCCCAGTCCTGGGGAGCGGTTCTCTTGCAGTGTCAGGGCTGCAGCAGTGTGATGCCATCGCCGCGGGTCTGCAGCGGGAGGAGCGGGGGTGGGAGTCCTTTACCAAGTGGCTTCTGCAGACAGACACAGGGTTTTTTCCTCTCTGTAAAGCCTGCCTTCCTTGTTTCACCAGGCTGAGCATGCAGATCTGCAAATCACCACCCAGACCCATCCCTGAACATAAACTGAGTGAGGATTAAGGGGGATGTCACAGACACAAGCGCAAGCACTTTTGGTGCGATGGTTTGGGGAGGGGCATCATGCTCTCTGCTCACAGGGGTACCTCATGGGGCCCATGGAGGGTAGGGCCAAGTCCAAGGAGTCTCTCTGGCATCTCTCTGGCTGCTGGCACAGGCTGCACATACCTCCTTCAGGGCAAATTCCCCGTGTGGGCTCCTCCATCAGGGTGAAAAACCTCTAGGGCTATTTTTTTATATATATATATATAAAAAATATTTTATTTTTAAAATATTTTTTTAATAACTATCCTCTTTTTGCTTATCTTGGTCTGTCCTTTCCAGTGCTAACACAGGCAAAGTCCTGGTCCCTGGCATCCAGGGGAGCAAAGGCCCATCTCCCTGACAGAGCGCCAGTGGGAGGTGGACCTTTCCACCCGCCCGTTAAGTGCCAAACCAAAAGGGTGAAGTGATTTGCCCCGATGGGGTATCGTGTTTCCACTCTGATTTATGGCCAGAGGAGAGGCTCCTGAGTCATCCCTTCTAGGAACTGCTTCATTTAGGTAACGGAAATCATTCTGGTGGTTTTAAATTGATGTGCTGTCAGACGTTAAAAGCCCGGGCGGCATGAAAGCCACAGCTGGCAGGGCTGGGGCTGGAGAGGGAGCAGGGTGCAAGGCTAGAGGCCCAGCCAGATACCCTGATGTATGTCTGCCTGTCCTGGACAGCTTGACCTGGAGACAGAGCTGAGCTTCAAACCCTGTCAAGCACAGGGCTTGTGTTTGGGCTGCGGGGCGCAGGTCCTGAGCCGTGTTTGCTCAGGGCGCTGCCTGGTTGCTGCCTGGCTGCGGACGGCCGATCCCAGAGCGGTTTCACATGATGGATCCCACTGGGAAGCGAGACTTCCCCACCCCCCCATCCCACCCCCCACTTATGTTCAGGCACTCACAGCCCCCTGCCACGGCTGATTTACCCAGACCCACTGTCTGCCCGGGGGCAGGCGGGTGCCTTTCCCGCACTGCTTAAAATCTCTGCGAGTGTCAGCAAGTTCTTCATTGTTTTCTGTCCTTCCCATGAACTAATGAGCCTTGTCTGGTTTTTCTTTCTTCTTCTCTTTTATTTTTTTTTTTTCCCTGGGTATAATTTGGCCTGGACACAAGTTAAGGAGGGAAATTCATATTTTCCTGGAAGATAACAGTAAGAACCCTTCCTTCTGGGGCAGCACTGCTTGGTGCCTTCTGGCCTTTGGCTAGTGGCAGCTCTGCTCACCTCCTCCTCAGTGGATTCCCATTTGGATCCTGGTGTTAAAATCATCCAGTAAATACTATTTTCAGAGAAATAGGTATATTATCCACTCCTTGCATATTATCCATCCAGCTTGCATGGCTGCTATTTGCTATAGCCGGATTGTCGGGGCATGAGAGATCCCAAAGGAATTAAAAACAATGTCCTCTTAATGAAAAACAGGCTCCTTGAGATCACCCTGATCGTGTGCAGTGCCTCAGCAGCACTAGGGAAGGTGTGAGGGTTAAAATCCACGCTCAGAAACCCCGAGTGCACTCCTGGATTTGACTGGTAGCAATCTCTGACTCTTTGCTGTGGTGTACCAGGGTCTGAATCTGCCCCTGGGGAGGACTTTGTGACTTTGTTGGTAGTAATTAGCCAGAGCTTCACTGAGACAAGTTGTCTGACTTCTCAGCTTGCTTTTTAAACAGGTGCCAGTGCTTCCCAGTCTGTGCAGAAGCTTGTGATTGCTTCCTGGGGTACCAGGACAGGGTGGAGATTCCGGCACTGAGGTAGCTGAGGACACAAACCGCAAGAGCATCGCTAGTTCTTCAGCTCCCTTCAAAAGCCAAGTGGTTCCCGTGGCTGGACACCTTCATTGTGAGGTGTGGGGAACAGCTCGTTCCCCTGAGATCAAACTGGTTTTGTTGTGGTGGGTTCTTGCCCCCAGTTTTCCAGTTTCCCTGGGATCCCACTTGCAAAATCTGGTCTCCCGATGTCCTTGCTTTTCCGTAGGCATTGGGGGCAGGAGACTGTGGAGGGTCTTGGGCCCAGCATGGGGCCACTGGACTCTGAGATAGAAAGCTCCCACTCCTGGGAGGTGCAGGCAGTCCCAGAGGAGGGAAACAGATCTTGTAGTTCATAGCTTGAGCTGCAGGAGGGAAAGGAAAGGAAAGGAAAGGAAAGGAAAGGAAAGGAAAGGAAAGGAAAGGAAAGGAAAGGAAAGGAAAGGAAAGGAAAGGAAAGGAAAGGAAAGGAAAGGAAAGGAAAGGAAAGGAAAGGAAAGGAAAGGAGGAAAGGAAAGGAGGAAAGGAAAGGAAGGAAAGGAAGGGAAGGGAAGGGAAGGGAAGGGAAGGGAAGGGAAGGGAAGGGAAGGGAAGGAGGAAAGGAAAAGAAAGGAAGGGAAGGGAAGGGAAGGAATAGAGGGAAGGGAAGGGAAAGGGAAAGGGAAAGGGAAAGGGAAAGGGAAAGGGAAAGGGAAAGGGAAAGGGTTGCTTGCCAAGGTAGGAGCAGAAGCACTGCCTTTACCTGTGTCCAGTGCTGGGGAGTGACCCTCACCAGGAGTCAGCAGGATGCTCCTGCACAACCAAGCTCCAGAAGCCTGTGTTCATTGAGGGGAAGGACCAATGAGGTTTCAGCCTACCAGCAGTCACTAGCCTGGGAGACTTGTCTGTGTTTTCCCTCTGGAGAAAAGGAGGCTGAGGGGAGAGCTCATGGCTCTCTGCAGCTCCCTAAAAGGTGGCTGTAGTGAGGTGGGGTCGGTCTCTTCTCCCTGGTAGCCAGTGACAGGACAAGGGGAAATGGCCTGAAGTTGCATCAGGGGAAGTTTAGGTTGGATATCAGGAAAAATGTCTGTACTGAAAGGGCTGTCAGATCCTGGCACAGGCTGCCAGGGAGGGGGTTGAGTCACCACCCCTGGAGGGGTTTAAAAGAAGAGCAGATGTTGTACTTGGTGACATAGTCTATGTTGAACCTAGCAGGGCTGGAGAGGTGGTTGGACTCAATGATTGTGAAGGTCTTTTCCAACTGAAGCCATTCTGTGATTTCTCTGCTTCAGTAACTCTGTTACCATGACTAAAGCTTGAGTCACAGAATCCCAGACTGGTCTGGGTTGGAAGGGACCCCAAGGGTCACAGAGCTCCAACCCCCTGCCACAGGCAGGGACACCAACCTCAGGCCTGGAGCTACACAAGGTTGCCCAGGGACCCAGACAACCTGGCCTTCAACACCCCCAGACACGGGGCACCCACCCCCTCTCTGGGCAGCCCCTGCCAGCCCCTCCCCACTCTCTCTGTGGAAAGAACTTCCCCCTAAGATCTCCTCTCCCCCTTCCCTCCTCCAGCTTCACTCCAGCCCCCTTGTCCTGCCAGGCTCTGCCCTTGGAACAAGCTGATTCCCCTCCTGTTCCTCTGCTCCCTTCAGGGACTGGCAGGCTGCAATGAGGTCCCCCCGCAGCCTTCTCTTCTCCAGGCTGACCCAGCCCAGCTCCCTCAGCCTCTCTTCACAGGGGAGCTGCTCCAGCCCTCTGAGCATCTCCATGGCTCCTCTGACCCCTCTCCAACAGTTCCACATCTTTCCTGTATTGGGGCCCCAGCTCTGCGCACGAGGTTTCCCAAAGACATGCAAGTCCATCACAGGAGCCACAGGCACCAAACTGGCCAGTCTCAGTCCGATGCACTTTCTGCTGCAGGGTTGTTGTCCCAGAAGCAGTGGGGTGGTTTCCTGGTGTGCAGTACAACGCACACAGAGCAGAGGTGTTTGGTTCACTCCAGCTCTGCCATCCTACAGAGCCAGCCCACCACACACAGCACCCACAACTCCTTCCCCTCGGTGCAGGGTTAGAAAGACCCGCCTCAGCCAACGCTGATTGATTAGTAATCACTAATTGCATCGGCTGCTGTGGGTCAAGCATCTTTAAATCAGCACCCGTGATCCTTGAAAGCACAGGGGAGTCATTTGCACAGCCCTTTAATTGGGTGGGTGGGCGGGCCTGATCTCCCCCTGACTCCTTTCCCTTCCCCAGCTCCTGCCTGGTTTTGGTGCCTGCAGGCCCCTCTGGCCATCCCCCAGCTCTCACACCTGCTGTATCAGTCTTCCAGCTCTTCTCCAAGGATACCTCCTACCAAAGCGGGCTCTTTATCAGTCCTTCTGCTCTTCCCCCAAGGTGTTAGTCCTTAGCAAAGCCAGGTAGCACATTTAACCCCAAACTGAACAGCGTCTGAGCCCAAACACATCACTGTCCCTGGCAAGCTCACAGCTCTGCTTTGTAGCTACCAGGGCCTCTGCTGCCTGACTCCTCCAGGTCGGAGATGGTCTCCGTCATGCACGGCGGGGATGTGGAGAGGCAGAGACCAAGGATGTCTGAAGGGCTATTGCTGGGAGGAAGAGAGGGGCCAACAAAAATGAATCTCACCATGCTCCTGCCAGACCTACTCGAGAGGGGAACTGGTAAGCTGAGCACAGGCCCCGCTGGGCCCCGCTTCGTCTGTCATTTTGGGACCAGTTGAAAAGGCTGTAGACATATAATGGTTTTGCTGGATCCGTCCCTTTACAAGGCGTTCAAGTGAGAGATCGCTGTTGTCCTCCTTTAATTAGCACCTGTGGTGCTCTGCTAATAACAGGAGTCTTGTTATGGCACTTGAGCTGTAATGAACTCATCCAGCTAGGGAGAGATCGCTGCCGGGTGGCGCGGGCTCGGTGAGGAGGAGCAGCTGCTCACAGCACTGCAGCCGCAACGCTCCTTGCGTGGAGCAGCCTGGAACAGAGAGAGAGGGGTAGAGAAAGGGAATGGAAGAATAAATATCTTCATTTCCTCATCCCTGGGATGTATAGCACCCAGTTATAACATCCCAGGGGTGGTGGTACGTTGTCTGAACGGTGAAACAGATGTGCTGCCCCCTGAAAAGGTGAGCGAGCGGTAAACTGGAACTGTAGAACACACTCATAGAGGGTAAGTCTCTACATCTCCTGTGTTGTCCTTACATGCACAGTCTTCCTTGGGTTAGGGTTAGGTGACATGGTCTAGTGTTGGACCTAGCAGGGCTGGATAGATGTTTGGGACTCTATGATCTTGAAGGGAACAAATAAACAGGAGGGGATTCAACTTTTTCAAAGGGTAGACAATGTCAGGACAAGGGGGAATGGATTAAAGCTAAAGGAAGGAAGGGTTAGATGAGATCTTAGGGGGAAGTTCTTTGCAGAGAGAGTGGGGAGGGGCTGGAACAGGCTGCCCAGAGAGGTGTTGGGTGCCCCATCCCTGGGGGTGTTGAAGGCCAGGTTGGCTGGGTCCCTGTGCAACCTTGTGTATCTCCAGGCCTGGAGGTTGGTGTCCCTGCCTGTGGCAGGGGGTTGGAGCTCTGTGATCCTTGGGGTCCCTTCCAACCCAGACCAGTCTGGGATTCTATGATTCTATGCTCTTGAAGGTCTTTTCCAATCAAAACCTCTCTGTGATTCCTCTGCTCCAGTAGCTCCGTTACCATGACTAAACCTTGCAGAGATTTCCCAAAGACATGCAAGTCCATCATGGGATTTGATTTGTATAATCCTCTGTATAAGCCACTGGATCCCTTCCCCAGTTGTCTCTCTTGTGCCTGGGAGACTGGTGGGAGCATGGGCTGTGCAGACCATCACGGGAGCTCCTGACCTGGCTGAGCTGCAGGTTTGAACTATGATGTATTTATTAAAACAACAGGATTTACGGTCAGCAGACCAGGAGGATTTTTGATACACGCTTTCTGAATGCACCCCAAAACTTCCCTAGCTTTAAAACTAGGATAAATTAGAGGTGGGGAGGGGGATGCTGACAGGTAGCACTCACATCCCTTAAAACTAGCGTCCTTTGTGTTGTACCATCTTCCAGCACCCCTGTATCAAGCACATGAGTGAAAGGTTGGGGCGACTCCACCACTTCCAGTGAGTCAGATGTATTTTCCTGCTGTTGGCTGTGTGCTGATGAGGTTTGTGCTGAGTCTCCCCCTGAACTCAGCTTTTCAAGTGGGTGGCAGATCGCAGCACGTGGGCTTGAAAAACCCCTGGGACTCTGGCTTATAGTTTCATGAAAACAGACCCCATTTTCCATCCTCTGCAGCCAGATGCCATTGCTGATGGTTTCATGGCCGCTGCTGGTCTCATTAGGCCGCAGGTATAGAACTTTTTCATTACAGCAGGCCTGGAGAACCAAGAAGGGAGGAAGAATGGGGATTAAGGAGTGGGATGGTGGTTCTTCCCCTGCAGTTTCCAGGTGCCAGCTGCTTGGGTAAGTCCTGAGCAGCGCCCAGGGTGCGTGCACACTTCAGGTTTGGTGGGTTTTTTAGCAATTCTAATGAAATAAGGGGTCAGCAGTGATGTCTGGTTTGGCTCGATGCAGCACTGCAGAATAACCTCCTGTAACATTTCAGGGAAGGCTGGTCAGCCTGACCCTTTGGGTTTGTTGTGGTCGAGGTTGGAGGAAGACAAATGGGGATGGCAGTCAGTGCCATGGGAGCGTGTGGCCTGCCAGTCCCTCGGCCACGGTACGTCTCCCTCTACTCACCAGCACCTTGTCCCTGGGTGGTTCGGTGAGAGGGACCCAGCAGGGAGAGGGGCACAGCTTGCCATCCTTTGGGGCCATCCTTTTAGGGGTGATGCTGCCTTGCCCCTCTAATGGCAGAGAGTGCTGCTGGGGGATGTAGCCAGGGGCGCTGCAAGGGCCTGCGCTTTGCTCCTGAGGTGCAGTTGGGCCTGCTCTTCCCTTTTAGGCCTACTCATCACGTTTTCCCTTTCAGTGCTTCCAAAGCTTACTAATTATTAATAATTAAGTTGACGAGGCAAAACTTGGTTTCCTTCCATTGCATCCAGAGTAAGCCAAGAAGCTTAGCCTGGGAGCTAGCACCGTGTGCCTGCCAGCCCTACCTGGTCTTGGCAAACCCGGTGGAGCTTGGCTCATGGTGCCAAAAAGCCAAGGAGTGTGGTGGGGCTGAGAGATGGATCTCAAACCCAACCTGGTGCCTTACTGAAACAGGTTGTCCCAAGTGCTGTTTCACAGTTCTCTTTGCTAGTAGGGAGTTTTCTTCTTGTGGTTTTGGGGTTTCTTTTCCTCCTCTGACATCCAGGAGACCCGTGCAGAGGCTGAGGTCTTCAGCACAGGCTTGGGAAGCTCAGGGTTAGTGACCACAAGTGGGAAAGCTTCTGCTTGACAGAATCACAGAATCAGCAGGTTGGAAAAGACCTTTAAGATCATCAAGTCCAACCATTCCCATCCTAAGCTAAACCAGATCCCTGAGCACCTCATCTCCCCTCTGTTAAACACACCCAGGGGTGGGGACTCAGCCCCCTCCCTGGGCAGCCTGGGCCAGGCCCTGACAGCTCTGCCAGGGAAGAACTTTTCCCTCCCAGCTGAGCTGACCCTGCCCTGGGGCAGCTTGAGCCCATTGCCCCTTGTCCCATCTCCTGTCCCCTGGCTGAAGAGACCAGCACCCACCTCTCTGCACCCTCCTGGCAGGGCAGGGGAGGTGGGGAGAAGGTCTCCCCTCAGCCTCCTCTGCTCCAGGCTGAACCCCCCAGCTCCCTCAGCTGCTCCTCAGAGGATTTGCCCTCCAGCCCCTTCCCCAGCCTGGTTGCCCTTCTCTGGACTCTCTCCAGGACCTCAATGTCCTTCTGATGCTGAGGAGCCCAGAACTGGACCCAGCACTCCAGCTGCAGCCTCCCCAGTGCCGAGTCCAAGGGCACAATCCCCTCCCCAGACCTACTGGTCACACTATTTCTGACACCAGCCAGGATGCTGTTGGCCTTTTTGGCCACCTGGGCACACTGCTGGCTCATGTTTCACTGCAGCTCCCTGACTGCTCCTCAGCTCCAGCCTGTCCTTAAACCCACCTGTAGTCCTCAGACAGCCAGCTGCCCTCTTAGGGCTTCAGCAACGCTGTGTTCCCTTCCCGCATCTGGGTTGCAACACAGGGGAACCTTACCACCCAGGATGCTCTTCCCAGTTGTCCTCATAGAGCCCCAGGATTTATTTACCTTCTTTTTCCCCTTCACTCCTTGTTCCTCATCACGTTTCTTTCTTCTCTCCTGTGACTAAGGCACCTCTCTGGCTTGCCCCACTTCCTAATAGTGAGGGCTTTATGTTCCTCTCCTGCTCAATCCTTGCGTGCAGCAGCCAGCATTCGACAATTACCAAATTGAAGAGAGGCTGTAATTATTTTTGCTTCCAACTACAGGAGCAAGCAGTGTTTGCCAAACTGCTTGGTAAGTGCTGGCAGATGCTCTTCAGAGGGTATCCCTGCCCTGCCTACATCCCTCTCCATCATCATATGGTCCACGTGTCTTTAACCATTAACCAGTTCGCTCTTCCAGTCAGTCCTTCATGCTGGCCTGGAGCATCACAGTCCTCTTCCCCTTTCAGTGATTGGTGGCTGCAAATTAAAGCAAAGCTCAGCACTTGATAACATTTTCACTGTCTGGGTGACTTCTGCCAGAGAGCAGGAGGGTACCACTGGCAGTGCCCAGTGCTCAGGGAGCACGGAGTGAAGGGCCAGGCTGTGAACCTGCTGCCAGGTTAATGAAGCAGCTCTGGTGATTAAAGGAGGCATTAGTCTGGCCTTGAAGAACACAACGGGAGCAGAGCCACAGTAATGTTCTTTTTCCCCTTCCCTCTGCGGCGCCTGGACTGGTGTATAACCTAGCTTGTCCCTGCACAAGGTCACAGCCCTTGTCATGCAGGGTTGGTGTCCCTGGCTTCAGAAAGACCCAGTGGTCCCCTTGATGGGTGGCACGGGGCATTGGTCTGTGCACGGATCTCACGGCAAAGAGGGGGAGCAGCAAAATGATGTCTTGGGGATGTTTGGGAGCAGGGCTGGGCAGGAGAGAATCATGGAATCATAGAATTGTAGGGGCTGGAAGGGACCTCGAGAGATCATCGGGTCCAACCCCCTGCCAAAGCAGGGTCCCTAGGACATTTCACTCAGATAGGTGTCCAGATGGGGCTGGAATCTCTCCAGAGAAGGAGACTCCACACCCCCCGGGCAGCCTGTCCCAGGGCTCCCTCACCCTCACTGGGGAAAAGTTTTTCCGCATGTTGGTGTGGAACTTCCTGTGCTCCAACTTGAGTCCATCACCCCTTGTCCTGTCCCCACAGCCACTGAAAAGGGGCTGGCTGATTCCCCCTGCATCCCATCCTTAAGATATTTATAAACATTAATTAGGTCCCCCCTTAGTCTTCTCTTCTCAAGGCTGAACAGTCCCAATTTTCTCAGCCTTTCCTCACAGGGGAGATGCTCCAGGCCCTTCAGCATCTTTGTAGCCCTTCTTTGGACTCTTTCCAGGAGATCCCTGTCCTTTTTATACCAGGGAGCCCAGCACTGGACACAATGGAGAGGATGTCCCTGCTCCTCTGAGATCCATACCCGTCAGCAGGGAGATGCAGCAGGTTGAAAGCTCTGATGAGCTAATAGCCTGGAAAGAAAAACCCAACCCAGTCGTTTCCTGTCACTTCAAACCTTTTGCTCAGTTCTGCGTCTAAACAAATTAATTGTGGTTGAAAAGCCACAGTGTTTTATCTACCTAACCTGAAGTGTTCTGAGGGCTTTGAACCAACTTTTCTTAACTGGAGCATCTACAAGAGGTGTCCCCTTGCCCAAAGCTACACCTACATGGTGACCTGCCACTGGAAAATGACATTTTGGTATGAAAAGCCCCCAGATACCGAGATCTGACTAAACCTGCATTCTCATCCTCAGTAAACATTGGTATTTGCCTATGATGCTGTTGCCAGCAATTGGGTGAGGGGTCTGCTGTGGTGCCAGCAGGTTCCTCTGCTGCTCTGGTTTGCTTTAAAAGCCGGTGCATTGTGGTAAGAGATTCCTCCGGCACTGGGGGGAGCAGGAGTTAGCACAAAGAGGCTTTGAAATGCAGGGTCACGCTCCCCAGACGTCTCAGCTCGCTGCTGCAGCTCACCTTGCTGGTGCTGGGTCTTTGTTCTTAACGTCAGGGGTGCCATGCACTCCTTTCATAATAACAGGGGTTGAGAGACGCACAGCTTAAACGTTAAATTCATCTTTATACATATAAAAATAGATACATTCGGCTGTACTCTCAAAGACACCGTAGCACCCTGTATCTGTTTTGAATATGTATTGAAATTTGGGTCCCTGAAACCGCAGCCAGGGGATGGCTGCCCACACTGAGCAGCTCGGAGTCGCGGTCGCCGGCGCTGCTGACGGATGGCAGATGAGGATGCTCTCCTCCTTCCCCCAGCACACTGGAGGAGAAACAAGCAGTGTCATTAGCTCCTTGCACACCCCTGGCTGAGCAGAGCTGGAGCACCTCTCTTTATCAATGCACTATGGAAGCACGGCTCGTTGCATGAGGGGAGGGATGGAGCCGGCGGCATCCCCAAGGCTGCTGTCAGCGTTTGCTCAGGGACCCTGAATTCAGCAGCAGTCTCATCCTCGTGGCTGGTTTTTAAGGCTCTTTGCCCCACCACCTCGTTTGCCTGAGCAGTTTGGGCTGTTACAAGCTGAAAAACTCCACGGCTGCCTCTGCTCTCAGCTGCTTGGCAGGGATGGTGCAGCCCGTGCTTTCCTTCCAACGCATTTTAAATGGCCAGTGGGAGACACGGGATGTTGTTCAGCCTCTGCCTTTTCAAATCCCTCTGTAACATTTTCAGACAGATTAATTAAAATTTAAAAAAAAAAAAAAAAAACACAACAAACAGGCAACAAAGGGGAAGGGAAGAATTAGAGTTCCCTGCGTATTACAAATGGGAAAAGGGAAAATTAACCACCTGAAAAATGCTGGCATCGATGCGTGCTTTTGGAGGGATAACTAATGAGTCTCCAAAAGGTCACAGTTTTGCTCATAGTTAACCTTCAGCAAGCCATTACCCAGGCAGGGCAGAGGCAGTGCTGGTATCAAATGAATCCATCTCTTCTTTTCTTCCAGGAGCGGTACTGAGACCTGCCAAGGGATAACCGGGCGGCGCGGCGCGGGGAGCTCCTCAGGCAGGCTCTAGAGATCAGACAGCACTCGGCTTCCCCGGCAAGAGGCACACAGGAGGAAGGTGCTGGAACTGTGGACGTGGAAGCTGCACTGAATGCAGCTGATAAAGTGAATTTTCGCCCGCAAAACACTTGCTGCTGCCATCAGGAGTTCTACCTGCTGATGGGGAGGATGGGATCTGCTTGTACCAAAAGGGAGCGACGAGCAGGGCGAAGCTTTGCTGACCGCTGGGGAGCCCAGCCAGTGCCTGGATGCGCCTCGCTGGTGGGGAAAACGCCGTCAAAACCTGTGGGCAGGGAGGGTTTGGGGCAGCGGAGGGGCCATGGGGCTGCTCAGGGCTCTGCCCCACCGCAGAGCCGGCTGGCTGCCCCGGCACTGAGCCGCTGGGGACGCAGGGCCAGGCTGGGCTGTCAGCCTCGCGCTCTGGCATCGACTCGGGCACGTCGGAGAAGGGAAACAAGAAAGTGGCTGAGAAAATGTAGCAGTGCTGATCTTTTAGTTTCAAGGAAAATAGCTTTTCTGTTTTGCTAGAGATCTCTGGCCTGCAGCTCACTGTGCTGCTTGGGGAGTCTCTTCTAGCCCTTGATTTCCCACCCAGTTTAAAACGTTGTATTTGTGTGTGTGTGTGTGTGTGTGCTGGTGCCTCTTCTCGCTGCACCGGTGCCTCTTCTCGCTGCACCCGTGCCTCGCCTGGCAGCGATGGCCCTCTCTAATGAAGGATGAGGCACTTGGTGTCACGCCACCTTTGTGATCCGGAAGCTGTTCCACTCTCCCAGCTTCCCAAGTGACGAAGGTGGCGGGGTGTGTGTGTGTGTGTGTGTAAAAAGCCCAGCCAGGAGGGAGCCCGCCATGATGGCGGAGAAGTGCGACTGCATCGCCAGCGTGTACGGGTACGACCTGGGCTGCCGCTTCGTCAACTTCCGCCCCTTGGGCTTTGGGGCCAACGGGCTGGTGCTGTCGGCCCTGGACAGCAAGAGCTGCCGCAAGGTGGCGGTGAAGAAGATCACCATCGGCGACGCGCGGAGCATGAAGCACGCCTTCCGCGAGGTCAAGATCATCCGCCGCCTCGACCACGACAACATCGTGAAGGTGTACGAGGTGCTGGGGCCGAAGGGGGCCAACCTGCGTGGGGATTTCTTCAAGTTCAACGTGGTCTACATCGTCCAGGAGTACATGGAGACGGACCTGGCGCGGCTGCTGGAGCAGGGGAAGCTGGCCGAGGAGCACGCCAAGCTCTTCATGTACCAGCTGCTGCGGGGGCTGAAGTACATCCACTCGGCCAACGTCCTGCACCGGGACCTCAAGCCGGCCAATATCTTCATCAGCACGGAGGATCTGGTGCTGAAGATCGGTGACTTCGGGCTGGCCAGGATCGTGGATCAGCATTACTCACACAAGGTAGGCTGTGCCAAACGGCCGAGCTGCCTCGGCGAGCTGCCGGCACCGAGCACGTGTAGGGTGAAGCGCTTGTACTGCAGTGGAGGCTTTTGGGGGTGAGTGGTCCTTGAGCCTGTTTGGGCAGCTGTAAGCCCTGCTGGGGTGCCCCTCGGTGGTGGTCGCCACGTCCCAAACCAGGTTGTGCTTCCCAGGTATAACCCCATGGGCTGAGCTCTGACAAGCGCGGCCCAGGGTTCTCCAGCACCACAGAGCACCAAGCAGGGCCCAGGAAGGGTTCAAGTCCCATTCAGGTGTCTTTCAGTGCTTTATATCATATGTATCAAATACATACTTATGTATTTTATTCCATTCCAGCAGTGGGCTGGGGGGAGGCCTGTCTGTGCTCGCTTTCCTTAAATAACTGAACTTTTCTGGTTTTATAACGCACGCGCCGCCGCTCATCCCCAGCGTGGAAGCGTGCAGAATGGTTGCCTGGCTCATCCACAGCCATTCTGCTTGTCTTGGTCCTCACTTCTACACCAGCCCGCGTTTTAAGGACCCAGCTCTCTCTGAACTACGCTTGTTTAGCTGTTGGGAAAGACGGATGGGTCTTTGACATACAGTCACACTGTTTCATCCCAGGTCAAGACCCTGCCCATCAGCCCGTGCACACCTTCTTGCGGCAGTCTGGCAGGGGTGGAGGAGGGAAAGGAGGAGTGAAGTAAAATGCAAGAAAACACATACCTGCCCTTGCACAGATCCATCCCCTCCTTGGGGGAGCCCCCAGAGGAGGTTCACTCAGTTTTCCTGTCCTGCTGCTGTTGTCAGCTCCTCTCTGTCTGCCCAAGGAGGGCTGAAACTCAACTCCAAGTGGCACTGCCTAAGGAGCAGCTTGTGAGCCACAGGTAGTAGGCTCCAGGCAGCTGCCAAACCCTGCACAAGAATTTGAGGTGCTGAAACCAGTTGTGTGCTCAGGCAAACATGCAGCTATTAAAAGAGCTACGTTCTCCCTCTGACGAGTTTAATTCGCTGTGGCATTCTCTTAGCAGAGAAATCCTGCAGCCAGGCTGCCCTGGGGCTCTCCTGTGGCCTCCTGAAAGGGAAATTGGAGCTGGGAGCAGCTCAGAAGGGGTTTTGCTGGTGGAGCAGCTCAAGGTTGGGAGCAGAGTCCGTGCTGACACAGGCAGTGTGGGAGGGAGCGAGGCAAGGAAAAGGGGCGAGGAGTCTCTGTAACACTCAGTCCTGATACTGATGGATTTTGAAGGCAGTTGCAGATGTTTAATGCAGGTTGCCATCCAGGGTAGAGGTTCTGAGCAGTGGAAGAGCGTGGTGAGGCTTCATCAGCTCACAGGTCCACGTGGTCCCAGGAGCATCGCGTGGCCACACCAGCAGATGTGATGCTGTCTGCAGCTTTTGGTTTTTGGTTTTTGTTTTTTTTTTCTCTCTGGTGAAGCTCACTATTTGGCATTGTAAGATTAAAATCTATTTGCTTGAGCTGGATGTCTGTGTGGATGAGTTTGGTGTCCCCCATGGACCCACCGTTGTGCCTGTGCTGGGGTTTACATACTCTTTGCGTTGGTGGCTCTGATTTGGCCACAGCTGCCTTGCCTGGGGCAGGGGCAGAGATGGGTACGGGGAGAAGGACGGTGAAAAGATGATCTTGTGATCCTGAAGCTGAGCCCTGATCCACTCAGGTTTTGAGTCTGGGGTGAAAGAAAGGCTGGGGAAAAGGAAGAAGGTTGCAAAGGACATCAGGGAGGGAGCACAGGGTCCTCACCGCTGCCTGCCCCTCCTGTGCTCCCCTCCCCTTACCCAGCTCAGGAGGAGGCTCCTGGCTTTTTAAGTGAGTGGGTTTTGTTGGGTTTTTTTCAGGCTCAGGGTAGGAGTTGCCTGTGTGTCTGCTGCAGAGTTACTCTCATTTCTAAGCAATTCTCCATCACCTTAATAGCAGGCAGGAGAGAGCTGTCAGGAGGATGGCCAGGGCTGCAGCTTTGCCACAGGACATTTCTTTGCAAGGAGCATCCTCTGATTCCTCCCAGGGTGGGAGGCTGGAGCATCAGTGCAAAAAATAACCCAGCAGATCCCTGCTGTGCAGAGACACCTGGATGCTGCTCCAGAGCAGAGACAAAAATAGCATCCAGCACTGCCAATAACATCAGTGTTTGTCAACCCTGGTGATGGGGAGGACTGTTTGCTGGAACCAGGTGACGGGCACTGCAAAGGCAGAGGTAGGAGGGGAGGGCTTGGATGGGGCTTGGGTCAGTCCTGCCTGTGATTTCCAGCTCTTCTTGGATGACTCAGAGTAATCAACTCCTTCCCACATTTCTCTCTCAACCTCCCCTTTCCTCAAGGGCTCCTACAGATTTTTAAGCTCCCTGGTCCATGCTCTTGCAAGAAGTATCAGCAAGAGGGAGGGGACCACAGCATCACCGTGCCTGAAGCTGCTGAGCCTCCACTCTGCTGCTGACCAGCATTTGAGCAGAACAGGGGATCCTTACACCCCAAATTTTGGTGCTAATGCAGAGCTGCTGAAAAGCAGATGAAATCCTGCTCCTGGGGTTAACTGATAGCTCTAAAGACCCAGTGGATCCAGACCTCTGAAGGCATCACAGAGCTACACCTCTACAGTAATGCCATCTTGGGTTTTTTTTTTCCTCCTAGGATGTTTTGTGTCTGGAATATGTTTAGACTGATGGCTGGGCTCTGCCAACACGAAAAATTGCAGATTGTGTGTTGTCACCCATCTGAAAGGTCACAGCTCTTCTGACACAGTGCTTCTCAAATCCCAAACCGTTCTGTTGGGTGTTAAAATGGCAAATAACAACCGTGGTAGATGGTGAGGAGAGTCTTAAACACAGGTTAGAAACACACACACCCCCCACCTAAATAACAGCCCTCACTTGGCAGTGTGTCTTGTTTACATGGCTTGCAGCAGGCCACCATTTAATTAGGATAATTTGGTGGGAAAGGGAGAGCTCTCCAACTGTAGGAGAGACCCTGGGCCACAGCAGGGTGCTGGCCTTCCCCAGCTTTGAAGCAGAGCAGCTTTGCCTACGTTCCTCCCAGCATTTGGCCGGTGCAGGCTGCTCAGACCCCTGTCTCCACGTGGTAAGAGCAGCTCAGGGACATCTGTTCCTTTGGAGCAAGGGGAATTTCAAGGTGCCGAGGTCACGTCGAGATCTGGATCTGCACCTTCACAGGCTGCTTAGACCTGATGGCTTAAAGTTTATCCCTGTCTTAGATGGACAGGGCTAAAAGCTTAGATTAGCTGCTTCTAAGCTTCCTGGGTGCTCCACTTGCTTGCAGGCACCTCTTTAAGGCACAGAATACCAAGTCTAGCAGAACAGGACCATCGGAAGGTGATCCTGTGTGTCCCCCTTTCCCTGCCACACTGTCTCTTCCCTGATGCTCTCAACATCCAACCACGCAGGCTCCTTCCTCTTCCTTCTTGCTGCTCTTTGTCCCTGGGAGTTGCTAATCTGGCTTTCCATCCCCCTAGAACCTCTCCACGTTAATCCTTTTTTCCTCAGTCGCTGCTGTTCGTGCTCTGGACGGCTTTGCCCTGCAACCTGGTGCCCCGGTGATGAGGGGAGGAGTGATGGAGGTGAGGACAAGGGGCAGCTTCAGGTCCTTGTCCAAGCATTTCCCTCTTCAGAAGCCACCTCTTTACTGGATGCCATCACCATCAACATGCCCTGCAACACCCAGTCCCTCTGCCTGCCCCGCACCATGCTGCCTTGCCCCTGTGGCCCAGACCCTGCCTGCCTTTCTTCAGAGGCTGCCTGGGTGTGTTTAGCTGCATGTCTGTCCGTCCATCCCTGCTCTGATGCCCTAATAAATATCCTTGGCTCCACATGAGAGTCCAGATGTGATCTGCCTTGAATCAGTGAGGGGGAGGGGAGGGGAAAAGGGGTGTAAAAGCAAAATGCTGTCTTCCCTTGAGCCCCTTTAGCTCATGGTGGGCAGGAGGGGTTGGAGAGCAAGGAGACAGCACAGCCAAGCATTAAAAATTGGGATAAATACCAGTGAATGTCTAGACTTAAAAATAATAAGTGGTTTTGAGGGCAGCATAATTACAGAATTAATTGGCAGGAATTCCATGCTAAGGAGGGTGCAGCAGCCCTTTTAGGGGGAGATCTCGTGGCAAATAGTTTCCAGAACATCCCCAAACCTTTGAAGCCCTCCCTCCCTTCATTTTGTGCAAACGTAATAGCTTCCAGTTCATCCAATAAAGCAGTAAAGTCCTCGGGTGGGTCATCATGAGGGGATCTTCAAAGGAGGTGGGGGTGTGGGCTGCTGCTCCCTCCTCGACCCGGAGGAGGCTCTCCTCCGCGTCCAGCCCTTGGGTAGCTGCCCGTGGCTCCCTGCAGCCAGCGCCGAGCCTCCCTGCTGGGACCCCGGCTCGGTGATTCTCCTTTTCTGTCCTCTGCTGAAGCACATAACAGTCTGCAGTCCTGAAATAAATGCACTCTGTCATCCCAGAACGGTGAGGACACGTGTCACGTTGCTGGAGCCACGAACAGCAGGCGGTTTTAGTCGTGTATTTTGGAGCGATGCTCCTGCAAGCCCAGCTTCTTCCCCAGGCTCTCCTAGAACCTGCCTTTAAAAAACAAGCTTAAAAAAAACACTCTGTGAAGAGGCACCAGCCTGCCACTGCACCAGGATCATTCCAAAATATTGGGGTTGTTGCTGTTTTGAGTTGCCCCCCTTCCCCCTGGCACTGCAGGTGTCTGCACCAGGACCCAACCCGGCTCCCGTGGGTGCAGCAGCAGAAATCCTGTTCCTGGCTGTGGATGGAGGTGCAGATACACAAGCTGTGGCTGGATCCTGCTGGATTTCCAGTTTGTGGGCATCTGGCCCACACTTCTGCAGCTTTTAGAGTGCAAAAAGATGGATTTTTTGGTGTGAAATATTCTTGGGAAAGGCTAGGGGCTGCTTGGTTTGCAGCAGGTGGGATCCTGAATTTCAGGATCCTGAATTCCTCAAGGAATCACAGACTCACAAGGTTGGAAAAAACCTTTAAGATCATGGAGTCCAACTGTCCCTGTCCTAAGCTAAACCAGATCCCTGAGCACCTCATCTCCCCTCTGTTAAACACACCCAGGGGTGGGGACTCAGCCCCCTCCCTGGGCAGCCTGGGCCAGGCCCTGACAGCTCTGCCAGGGAAGAACTTTGCCCTCCCAGCTGAGCTGACCCTGCCCTGGGGCAGCTTGAGCCCATTGCCCCTTGTCCCAGCTCCTGTCCCCTGGCTGAAGAGACCAGCGCCCACCTCTCTGCACCCTCCTGGCAGGGCAGGGGAGGTGGGGAGAAGGTCTCCCCTCAGCCTCCTCTTCTCCAGGCTGAACACCCCCAGCTCCCTCAGCTGCTCCTCAGAGGATTTGCCCTCCAGCCCCTTCCCCAGCCTGGTCTTGGTTCCCAGAGCTACAAGGGGGAGCTCTGGGGCTCCAAAGAGGAGCTCTGGGCTTGGATGATGGCTGTTTCAGAGCACCACTGGGACTTGTCACGCTCCCCGTGTGCTGCTGTACCCTGCTGTCTTCCCTCAGGGTGCTTGGGATGCAGGCAGCCCGGCATGCCATGACCAGTGTGACATCAGGATGCAGCAGCACCCGCCCAAAATTGTTTCTGGTGGCGTAAGCAACCCACAAAATCCATGTTTTGTAAAGATTAGGAAAGGCATTCATTTGTTTTTAATTTGCTTTTCACTTTACTTGGTGTTCTGTCTGATATGCCTTGATGCTTGCCCTACCCTGTAATGAATTCATCTCTTCTATAGATTACCTGGGCTGTTCCTGCACATGCTGCAGGAGCAGAGGAGGAACAGGAAAGTGATGCTTGAAAATTGGAAGAGGGAAAAAAAAAAAAGCAAGGGAGGGCTTGAGAGGGGAGCCTTGGACTTGGCACTTTCATCTCTGGGCTTACACTGACTCTGTAATATGGGGTCTTAAAGGGATTCCAGTGGTTCTTAGTTCAGAAGTGTGCTGAATCCACAGAATATTGTCATGAAGACGTGTGCTCCATCTTAATTAGAAGTCATTAGCAGGCTTCTTCTCCTGGTCTTTCTGGTTGAATCTACGTGCATGGTGAAATCCTGGTGCTGAAGCCTCTGCATGGGGTACGGCTGGGAGCGCTCGGGCTCTCTCTCCATCCTGGCACAGCCACTGCCCTGTCTCGGTCTTGGCACCACGGGCAAGAGCTGAGCCCATCCCTAAACCAGGTACCCAAGCATCCAGCCGCTGTGCCAGCTCCCAAAGCCGTCCTGATACTCCCTCCATAGGATCTGGAAGTCCACAGGACTGTAGGTTCTTCCTCCGGATGGGAGGACAGGAGCTGCTCTTACATGTTTCCTAAACATAAAGATCTAGCTCGTGATTTTAGCCACTGTGGAGGCAGAGGAGAGGAGGCATTTGGGTCCATACAAGCTCATCAGGGCTGCTCCTGCCAGAGGACCTCGGCCAGGTCAGAAAAGTTTAGATTTTAAAGCATCCCATCAGCCCTTCCCAGTATTTTCCCCCCTGAGAAAGAGAAGGGATAACCCAGAGCTCAGCACTGGAATGCCATGGAAAGGAAGCAAGCAGAGGGGTCCAACTGAGTTGGTGGGATGGAGAGAATTACAGAATCACAGGGGTTGGAAGGGCCCTCCAGAGCCCATGGGGTCCAACCCCCTGCCAAAGCAGGGTCCCTAGGACAAGGCACACAGGGAGACATCCAGATGGGGCTGGAATCTCTCCAGAGAAGGAGACTCCACACCCCCTGGGCAGCCTGTCCCAGGGCTCCCTCACCCTCTCTGGGTAAAAGAAGCTGGAGGTTTGCCCTCCCTGGGTTATTCAGCTGATGAAAGCAGGGAGGTGACATTTGGGGACACTGGTGATGGGTAACAGAATAGGGAGGCACAATGAGGAACGCTGATCATTAATTACCACCTCATTAATTACCACCCCTACCCTCACAGGGTAGAGGAGGGTCTGAAGATGCATCCAAACTCTTCACTGAGTTCTTGGAGAGAATTTTCTCCTGTCCATGGGAGCTGCTTGGGATGAAATAGTTTGGCTTGTCACAAGGTATAGATACTCACAGTATATTGCTCATATATTTTGCATGATGCACACACCCCAGGGAACCCTAATCCATCTTGCTGTCAGGGAGAAGAAACGTACCAACTGAGTGTTAAAATCTGTAAGGAAAATGGTGCTTCTTTGCTGGGAAAAGGGTGGAAATTGATCCAGTCAGCAATTGCCCTGGATCACTATCCCCAAAGTTTATTTTCTTGGGATTTTCACAGTAAATACCAATGTCTCCATTGCTGGGAATAACTGAAGGAGCAGAAATGTGTCAGTCTGAGCAGATAACTCCTGGGGGCTTTCCTGCTGGTTCTGATTCAGCAGCATGAGCAGAAATAAAACAGCATTAAATGACACTTCTCAGCTAATCAGTCTCCATTACAACTTACCTTCAGGAGACCAAAACTAAAACCTTCTTCACAAGCAAATCCTTTATGATTAAAAGTGTGACGACTCGTGTGCTTGGGAGCTGGAACAAAAACCTGCACTGGGGGGAGAGGAGCGTTACAGACCTCGTAGTGTGTGAGATGGTGTGTGCTGCTCCTGCATCTAGGGAAGTGTCCTGTGACATCCCAGCAAAAACACATCTGCAGCTGAAAGGCTGATGAAGCTGCCTCGGTGGGGATGGAGTTTTTGTGTGAGCTGTGTTCATGCTGTCGCTGCATTTTGACACTCTCCTGATGCTTCATGCCATTTAAATGCAGTTTAACTTTATAATCCATTCTAATTTTGTCTTTCCTACCATGTTTTAACCTTCCTTCTTCTGTTCATGTGTTATATTTAATGCAGAAGATTCCCCTGTGAATATTCCAGCATTCGTCCTGATGAAGTAACCGTCCCTGTGCAGCCCCAGGGTGGCACCCACGCACCTGGAGCTTGGCTGGGGGGCTGTGGGGTGCTGTGGCATCCCTTAGGATGCCAGCGTTATTTACAGGCTTGAACGCATCCCTCTGATGTTAGGGGGAGCTGCTGAGTGTTTGGCACGTGTTAAATCTCCCAGGTGGGACATTAACTCATCTGAATTCTCCCTTGCAGGGCTGTGTTACCTGCTTGGTGATGTCTTAAGCCATGTGCTGGTCCAGGAGACTTTCCTGCCACACAGTAGCGATGTTCCTCCCTAAATCTCTTTTTCTGCTCATCCCCTTGCTCTCTTTATTACAAGATCATCATAGAATCATCATAGAATCCCAGACTGGTCTGGGTTGGAAGGGACCCCAAGGGTCACAGAGCTCCAACCCCCTGCCACAGGCAGGGACACCAACCTCCAGGCCTGGAGCTCCACAAGGTTGCCCAGGGACCCAGACAACCTGGCCTTGAACACCCCCAGGGACGGGGGCACCCACCCCCTCTCTGGGCAGCCTGTTCCAGCCCCTCACCACTCTCTCTGTGGAAAGAACTTCCCCCTAAGATCTAATGTAAACCCACACCTCCCCCTAGGAGATGCTGCATCCACAGTTCCTAGCACCCTTCCCAAGCCGAAGCAGTGTTCACTGCAGCAGGATGCTGGCAGGCTGAACTCACCTGGCTTCTGTGTGAGGCCAGATCCTGCTGGGCACATCCTGGGGGTGCTGCCCTGCGTGCTCCCTGTGCCACCTCTGCTCCAGCCCTGCGTGCTGTGGGTCTGTGCCCAGCCAGGGCTGACACACAGGCAGCTGCTCCCTGGGGCTCCTGCCCTTCAAAAATTCAGTCCCAGCATCGGTGCTGGGAGATGGGCTGTGGGAGCTCAACACTATATGGCTCCCTGTACCCAGCGGTTTAGGTGGCCAGAGAGGGACTATAAAGGCAGGCTGAGCTAGAGATGCAGTCAGCAAAACATTGCACTCTGTCAACATTTGGGAGTCCAAGCACTGTGCTTGAGGGCACCCAGCTGGAGAAGGCTTCCTCCACATGTTGGTGGGTTGTAGCTGGGTCCCAGAAAAGCACTTAAATAATGTGCTTAACTTCCAGAATGCCTCAGACGGCAAAATTGGGATTTATATAACACATGTTAAGTCCTCTAGCAGTGACCTGAAATAACTTCTGCAGGTATGATCTGCAAGCCTGTGCTATTGAAGCCACCTGTCCTTCACAGGAGGTGCTTCAATACCAGGGTGACAAGCAGCACATACATTTTTCGGGGGAGAAGCAAGTGCTCTGCCTCCTGGAGCACCGAAGCCTCTCTGTTCCCAGCAGTGTGTGCCTCACCTCCTTGCTCTCTGCACAAGCACAGCCTCCCGTCGGTGCGCCACAAGCTGGCGGTGGGCAGGTTCCTCTGCAGCATCCGGCGGTGGAGGAGCCGCGGCTGGGAAGCGAGGGCTGATGGGGGGGCGGGAGGGGGATTGGGGGGGCGGGAGGGAGCAGAGGACTTCTCCTGCAAGGCTGCTGATGGTCTCTGTCTCTGCTCTTTCAGGGTTACCTTTCTGAGGGCTTAGTAACGAAGTGGTACCGCTCCCCACGCCTCCTCCTCTCGCCAAACAACTACACCAAAGCCATCGACATGTGGGCAGCCGGCTGCATCCTGGCCGAGATGCTGACAGGGAGGATGCTCTTTGCTGGTAGGTCTCTGACTCCTGCTGATTAAACTATATTTCCTCCTTCCCTCTTCCCTTGGCTACCCAACTCAGAGGCTGTTTATCATGGCAGAAGGAAGTCCCCTCTCCTTGCCAGTTGTTATAGCAGTTGGTTATTTGATGTTTGAATGACACTACCCATTTTCAGCCTTGTCCCATACTATATATAGATAGATATATCTATATCTATATATCTATATCTATCTATATATCTATAGATATAGATGTTCTCTATAGTTATATCTATATACATCTATAGATAGAGATATATCTATATATACTATATACTATAGATAGAGATATACTATATATATACTATAGTGTATGTACACTATCTATCTATCTATCTACACACACTATATATATATATTGGAGTTGTGAAGGTGCAATGCAAGGAGAAAACCAAAAAACCCAGAGCACTGCCAAGGAGCACATTATCAGTGCAGCATTTGAAGCTCAACTGTGATCTTCTTGAGATATACAGATTCACAGATTTGTAGGGTTTGGATGGGACCTCCTGAGATCTCTCTCCTATGGAAGATGTTCAAGGCCTCTAATCATCCTGGTAGCCTTCCTCTGGACTCTCTCCAGGAGTTCCCTGTCTTTCTTGAACTGGGGAGCCCAGCACTGAACACACACAATATTCCAGCTGTGACCTCACCAGGGCAGAGCAGAGAGGGAGGAGAACGCTCCCCGACCTGCTGGCCATGCTCTTGATGCACTGTTAGCTTTCCTTGTGGCAAAAGCCTTGCTGAAGTCAAGGTAGACAGCATCCACTGCTCTCCCTTCATCCACCCAGCTGGTGATGACACCATAGAAGGCTATCACATTGATCAGGCATGATTTCCCTTTAGTGAATCCATGTTGACCACTCCTGATAACCTTCTTCTCTTCTAGACGTTTACTGATAACACCCAGAATCAGCTGTTCCATCACCTCTCTAGGGATGGAGGTGAGACTGACTGGCCTGTACCTTCCTGGGTCATGCTTCTTGCCCTTTTTGAAGATTGGAGTGGCAGTGGCTTTCCTCTGGTCCTCAGGCACCTCTCCTGTTCTCTGTGACCTTCCAAAGATGATTGGGAGCGGCCCTGCAATAAAATCTCCCAGCTCCCTGAGCACCTCTGGGTGAATCCCATCAGGGCCTGTGGATCTCTGGGTGTCACGTTTCTCTAGATATTCTCTAATTCAATCCTCCTCAACCAGGAGAAGATCTCATTTCCATGAGGCTTTCTCTCCTACCTCCTGGGTTTCCTGAGGGCCAGCCTTCATAGTAACGACTTAAGCAAAGCTAGCATTCATTATCTCTGCCTTCCCTGTATCCTCCATCACCAGGGCACCCACCTCATTCAGCAGTGAGCCCACATTGTCCCTAGTCCTCCTCTTGATGCTGATGTACTTGAAGAAGCCCTTCTAGTTGTCCCTGACATCCCAGTTTCAATTCCAGCTGAGCTTTAGCCTTCCTTGTGGCCTACGTACTCTGCCAATGTTCCTATATTCCTCCCACATCTCCATTCTCTTTTTCCACCTGCTGTAAACTTCCTGCTTCCCTTTGAGTCTTTCTAGCAGGTCCTTGCTCAGCCACACAGGTCTCCTTCATCCTGTGCTTGTTTTCCTGTTCTGTGGAGTATTCTGGTCTTGAGAATGGAGGAAATGGTATTGGAATAATGACCAGCTTTCTTGGGCTCCCTTGCCTTCTCGAGCCTTAACCCACAGCATTCTCCCAAGGTCTTTGGAAAGGCTCAAGTTAGCCTTCCTGAAGGGTTGTAGTCCTACTTACTGCCCTGCTCCTTCCAAGTAGGATCCTGAACTCTACCACATCATGGTCCCTGCAACCAAGATTGACCCCAATCTTCACATCTGCAACCAATCCTTCTTTGTTAGCACAGGGCCCTTCTCCTCATGGGTTCTTCTACCACCTGCAGCAGCTCTTTATTTCATACAACTCCAGAAATGCCATTGTCAGGAGCAGAGCTGTGCTCCCCAAGCTGGGACGTGGAGTGGATGACTCAGGAATGAAGGAGACACTTCCCTGCTATGGAAGGAGCCGCCTTCCTGCCCAGGCTCTGCAGCACGGCTCCTCCTTGGTTGTCTCTCCCTTGCCCATTAATGTTTTGAATGACAAGGTTTAACGCATTTCCTGAGCAGCTGCCTGCAGACTGGTGTAAATAAATCATTAGACCCATTAATAATGGAGAAGGAGATTTTCTCCACAAATATGTCAGCGCACCGCAGAGCTCCGCAGCCAGCCTTTGACTGCAGCTGCTCTGCCGCTCCCTTCCCACTCACGCTTGCAGCTTCCATCTTTCTTTTGTGAAAACTGAAAGCTAAGCAGTCAGTATCATTTCAAAGAGGTCGTTAGCACGGCCTGCCTTTCCTTCCTCCTTCTGGTCCTTGCTCTTCCCTTCCCCAGCATTTTCAAGTCCAGGGACTTCGGCTCTGGAAATTATGCATCAGACCTGGCTGCTCCTGCACTTCCTCAGGATATATTCCAGGGGCAGGCATGGGTATTTTCTGGTCTCACTGGGAGATAGAGCTCTCCCAACCGTGGCTGAGCTGTGGTTTGCACTGTGGGAGAGTCCCCAAGATTTTTTTGGCAGAAGCAAACTGGGTGATGCCTTTCCAGGGCAGAGCTAAGGCTCTGCCAGTCTGGGGCACTGAACCTAAACCAGCCCCAGGTAAAGCCCAGCAGCAGAAGCAAACCCCAGTGAGGACGGCAGGGTCCTGGTCCTGCAGGACTTGCACCAGACCACAGCAACACACTGCCTCATCTCAAACCAGGAGTAGCTGGAGCCCCAGGGAAATCCCTTTGGACTCTTAAGTCAATCTTTCTTTTTCTGGACTTGCTCCTTTTGTCAGACAGCAAAACAAGAAGTCTCTGGCCATCCCTTCAGAGCACCCAAGCACTCATTTCTATCCTGGCTTCCCAAACCGTGCTTTGTTTCCATGCTGTTTATGGACCCCAGGGGTAGAAGCTACATTGGCTGACACCAGCCATCTACTGCCCAGGTGGCCAAGCTGGCCTGTAAAGCTCCCATCATGGTCCAGGCAGCTCCAAGAAGTGATTTGTCTGGTCTCTGTTAGCTGTCTGGCTTACAGATGAGATCGATTGAGCTTAGAAATATTTATTTTTCCACTACTACTCACAAAGAGGATCTGGAGAACAAGCAGAAGTGCTCTTGCTGGTGTGGCACATGGCTATGGGGGAGACCAGCCTTGTCCCAGTTGTCCAGTGGAGATGAGAGCATCATTATAAGAACCAACTTTGTAACTTGGTTCCTGGGAGTCCACAGCACGTCAGGGATCAGGAGATGGAATTTGGCAGATCACAGACTGGGCTCAGCGGGACAAGTGCTGTGAAGTGCTGCAAATACCCGTTTCTCTGCTTCCTAGACCTGTGTGGTTGCTTAATAAGCCCCCAGACGATAGGAGGATACTTATCTAATGTGTGGGGATCAAAACTGGAGCTCAAAATACATATTCTTTTTGGGTTGCTTTAGAAATAGTCTGTAGAATTGTTATGGCAAGGTCTTGGCCCTGTGCTCCTTTTTGCTGGCCTCCTCCTGTACACGTAAGTCAAGGAGAGTCAGGGTGGGAGTCCAGCAGTGGGGCTGGGTGCCCACAGTGTTCTTTGCCACGTGTCATCTGTCATCTGCTGGTGTTCATAGAGGAGGTTGTGCTTTTGCGTGGAGGAGGGGGCTGCAGGGGCAGCTTCTGCAAGGAGCAGCCAGAAGCTGCCCCCAGGCCCCACAGAGCAAACCCCAGCCGGCTCAAGGCCGCAGTCGCTGCTGACCAAGGCCGAGCCCGTCTGCGCCGGTCACAGCGCCTCTGGGAATCCCCCTGAGGAGAAACAACGGCAAGCGGCCGCTTTGTGCCCCAGAGAAGGGAGTGAGAAGGGCTGAGAGACTGTGCAGCACCAAGGGCAGGGAAGGGGGCAGAGAAAGATGCCCCTGAGCCCCTGGAGAAACCCATGGTGGAGCTGGTGTGTCCCCAGAGCCCATGGGAAAGGCCCAGACCCCACCTGCGGCCTGTGGAGAGGCCCCAGGCTGGAGCAGGGGGAGACATGCAGGAGATGCTGTGACCTGTGTTGGAGCAAGCTGCTGGCAGGACCTGCAGCCTGTGGAGAGACAGGTATCTACACTGGAGCAGGTTTGCTGGGGGAGCTTGTGACCCCAGGGAGATCAGGTTGGAGCAGTCTGGGCCTGAGGGACTGCACCCCATGGCAGGACCCACGCTGGGGCAGCTGGGGAAGAGCTGAAGCCCCATGGGAAAGGACTCACTCTGGAGAAGTTTGTGGGACCCCATAGTGCAGCAGGGGAAGGGTGTGTGGAATGCTTTGGCCTCCCTCCTCCTTCCCCCTCACCCCTTGAAGGAAACCAACTTGTGAGGAACTGACCCAAACCCCCATCCCTGTCTCCCCCTGTGCCACCTCAGTGGGGGGAGAAGGGAGAGAAATCTTGGGTAAAGTTGAGTCTGGGAAGAAGGGAGGAGTGGGGGGAGGTGCTTTAAGATCTGGTCATACTTCTCAGTGCCTGACTCTGGCCTCACTCTGTGTGTGTGTGTGTGAGATAAATTAGATGGGGCTTTTTTATTCCATGTTGAGCCTGCTCTGCCCATGACACTGATTGTGGAATGATCTCTCCCTGGCCTTATCTCCACTCCTGAGCCTCTCAGTAGCTATTTTCTCCCCTGTCCAGCTGAACAGGGCAGTGACAGAGCAGCTTTGGTGGGTGTCTGGCCTCCAGCCAGGGTCAAACCTCCACAGAGGAGAATAAAACCCCTGTTGCTCAGAACAGCTGAAACACTTGCATGACAGCAGGGTTCATCTTTCCTTCTCCTCTTCTCCTCTTTGCTTGGGAGAAGGAGTTTGCCCCTGGCCAGGTGCAGCTACACTCCGCGGCTGCAGGATGAGGCTTTTGGGAAGTCCTGGCTCACCATCAGACGCCCCGTGGGAAATAATAGTGATGGAGTTCCCAGAAAGTTGCAAACACCCAGTAATTACACTGGGTGTAAATTTGGGTTTTGAGTGTGCGTCAGCAGCACAATTTAAATTGGGTGCTCAGCATCAGTCAGTGTAATTAACTCAGTGGTAATTAACTCTACCTGGTGTGCTCAAGCCATGCCCTTACATTAAGGTGATCAGTTATTAAGAGCAGATGTCACTCACTGCTTTCCTTCTGCTACTCAAGTTAAGGAGTGCCAGGCACTGGAGCCCCAGTCCCTTTTGCCCACCCTGTAGCCCCTTCTCTGGGCACTGCGGGGGCAGGAACAGCTTTGGAGCTTTGGGTTGGGCAGAGGAGGCATGGGAGGGCAGGAGAAATTTGGCTAGCCCGAAGCTTGCAGGAGCATTGCATGTCTTCAGCAGCTAAAACCTGGTTGCAGGACTTTTGCAGAGCTCCCCATCATGAGCAGCGTGGAAAACAGGGAAGAGCATCTGCAACTGAGTGGCTACAGCTCCCTCCAGTGACTTTTCCACTGAAGAGAAACAAAAGCTGCCCTTCCTTGCAGATATCCTTGGCAGTCAGTAGCGGGGCCGTGCCCGTGGCTTGAGTGATGGGAGGTGGTGGCTTTTCCCATGGGATCACACTTGCTTCCAGAGGATGCTCACCTGGGACCTAGTTGGAAGCGCAGGGAAGAGTTCCCTTTTCCAAGACACAATGCAGTGCTCCTCATTCTGTCCTCAGTGAATGACAGCACGTTGCATTCGTTCTGTCTGTAGCTCAGTGTTTTCCTTCTCAGGGATTACTGCCTCCAGAAGGTCCCTGGGAATTACATAAATAAATGGTGGGGAACTGGGCTCCTGAGAGCTGTAATTCAGTGCTTCCATCACTGCATTGGCAGCTTCTTTGTGTGACTAAACACTGTGCCTTTTGGCTGCCAGGTGCCTTCACTGAGAGAGCAGCCACGGTGCCTTTGTGACCCTTAACACCCTGTAATTTTGATCACAATTTGTGTATTAGCCTGACTAAGGAGGTGTTTGTCTCACCATGGTCATCTTTAGCTCCTCCTGGAGCCACATTGTGAACCTCTAAAAAACCTAAAATTAGTTTTCCTGTAGGAAAGTGAGGGGGGTTTTCCCAGGATTGATTTTAGGACAGTGTCCCTCTGTCTTTTTGCTTTTCCTATTGCTCTGTCTTCTCTCAAGGTTCCGTTCTGAACTGAGTGCGGCGTGGCAGTGACCAGCCATGCCTGTGTCAGTGTGGGTTTGCGGTTGCCCAAGTTTACTGCCACCTCCTGGCTTAGAGCTTTGCTGTTCAGGGTGAAAGTGGCCGTGGCTACACTGAACCAAATCCCGTTGGAGCAACGGGACCGTGATGGTTTGTCCACCCCAGCCAGCTTGCTGTCTTAATCGATAACCCTGGCTCTAATGACAGAGTATTTGTAACCAGTGTTTCTGGCAGACAGAAAATCAATGGCATGACTTGGTATCTCTGCCAGGCAGCTTCTCTGTACACCTAGGAAGCTGGAGATGCTCAGTCACATCCAATAGTGTGGTAGGGAATGGGATTAACGTTCATCAATGAGGTGGTTGGCTCCACTCTGCTGGCTCTGCTGCTCCTCTCCTTTCACAGACTGGTAGCCAGTCTGAAGTAGGTTCTTTGGGGTGTGTGGATAAATATGTCCCAACAGAAAAGCGTTGAAAATAGGTGATTGCTCACAGGAGTTTTGGGGATCATCACCGGACTGATGCCCAGCATCCAGCAGGAGCTGGTCAGAAAACGCCTGTCCCATGGGGAGAGCACAGTCAGGCACCTGCATTCATTTAAGGATAAAGCTTTGGGACCTCAGGAGCTGGGTCTGTGATGTTGGTGTCAGGGCTGTGGCAGCCCATTTTGTCACTCTACACAGAGGGGCTTTGCTTCTTGGTGTAGCGCAGCGCCTGGCTGGGATGCAGGGTGATGGCGTTGGGCACAGCCCTGCCTGGCCATGGCTGGGTGTACCAGTGTCCTGGTTCCAGCTGGGGTAGAGTTAGCCTTCTTTCGGGCAGCTGGTGCGTGCTGTTTGGGAGCTGCTGAATGCACTCTATCACTTTAGGATTACTCTTCAAACAATTTTTGAGCCCATTCCTTCCCAGTCAGGGAAGAGGCACAGTCACTATTCTGTGACAGCTTATCCATGGTGATCCTGCCCACTACACCGGTTTTCTAACCCTAACCCTAACCAACCTTAACCCTAACACTAACACTAACCAACCTTAACCCTAACCCTAACCCTAACCCAACCCTAACCCTAAACAATCCTAACCCTAACCAACCTTAACCCTAACCAACCTTGACCCTTATGCTAACCCTAACCCTAACCCATAACCCTAACCCAACCCTAACCCTAACCCTAACCTTAACCCTAACCCTAACCCTAACTCTAACCCTAACCCTAACCCCTAACCCTTACCCTAACCCTAACCCTAACCCTAATCCCAACCCTAACCAACCCTACCCCTAACCAACCTTAACCCTTACCCTAACCCTAACCCTAACCATAACACTAAACAACCCTAACCCTAACCTTAACCCTAACCCTAACCCTTACCCTAAACCTAACCCTAACCCAAACCCTAACCCTAACCAACCTTAACCCTTACCCTAACCAACCCTAACCCTAACCAACCCTAACCCTAACCTTAATCCTTACCCTAACCCATCCTGCTGCCTACACCAATTTTCTGTCAAATTCAGCAGAGAATAAACCTCCCCACGTTCCAGCTTGTCCTGGGTTATCGGCTTTTGACCCCGTGGGGTACCAGGCTGGAGCAGTCTGGGCCTGAGGGACTGCACCCCATGGAAGGACCCACGCTGGGGCAGCTGGGGAAGAGCTGAAGCCCCGTGGGAGAGGACTCATGTTGGAGAAGTTGGTGGAGGACTGTCTGCTGTGGGTGGGACCCCACGGTGCAGCAGGGGAAGGGGGTGAGGAATGTTCAAATCTCACCCAAAGCAGCCCTGGGGTGGGGAGGGGAGGAGAGGCTCAGTCTGTTGACTGGTCACACAAGTTAGCGATGGTTTGTGATGGCATCTTCTTGGCTTGTTGCAACGGTTTTGGGCTACTTTCATGCTATTTTTACCAATCAGTAGGAACTAGAGTGACTCCAATCATGTGTATCTTTCTTGGGATTGGTGTAAATTGTCCTCACTTCTTGTTTAAAGGTACAGGCTAACAGAAATTCAGAGCACATGCTCTGGGAGGGGTGGTTGCACCTTGAAGGCAGGTAGCTTTTGGGATGGAGGTGTGCCTTTTGTATTACAATGATACTATAATGAGCAAAATTTCCCCTGAAGAACCTGATCTTGACAGGAAGACGGTGACCTGCTAGCTCAGTTCTGGTCCAGTTCTCCCTCAGGGCAGCAACAATGCCGTGCCTCAGTGCTGTGGTACACCAGGTCCCTGTGGATCACAGAGCCAGGTCACGGTGCCTCTGCTCCAGTCTCCCTCTGTGTGCTGTTCTCTGGGTGTTAGCACATCGAGCTCTCCTGGTGTTGCCAACCTCCAGGATCGCCATGGGAACTCGTTGTGACATGGACTCTCTGCATGTCAGCTTCTGCGCTTCACCCTGGAAGTTTCTGGAATGCTGAACTTTCTCTTACAGGTTTTTAAGTCACCTGCAGCAAATCCTTCCACAGTTACAAACGAGCCCAGGCACAGTATTGCTTAACGAGGGTTGTGAGTCTTGAAGCTGTTAGAGCCAGTATCTGACTCCTCCCATCCTGCAAGACAGACCCCACCAGTGGATAATGGGTAATGATAGGGGTCCCAGCCCCCATGATTTCAGTTGGTTACAGTTTCTGCTTCATAACGTTTTTAAATAGATGTCTAGGTTAGTCGGAACGCTGCACAGATCACCTCAGGTGGTTGCACTGGGAGGCGACCCCACCACGTTTTCCTTGGGGCAAAGAGCGGTGGTTGGGGTGTTGGGGTGCATCAGCATGGATGCATTGCCAGGAGATGCCAGGGTGGCTCGGCTCGTTTTAGAGGGGTGGCTGCTTAAAACCCTCTCCCACCCCCTGCCAATTTAACTCTGGGGTCTCATCTCACTGCCTGTTTTCTGCCCGTCTAGGGGGCCACGAGCTGGAACAGATGCAGCTTATTCTGGAGACGATCCCCGTTATCCATGAGGAGGACAAAGAGGAGCTGCTCAAAGTGATGCCAACATTCATCAACAGCACCTGGGAAGTCCGGAAGCCTCTGCGCAAGCTGCTCCCTGAAGTGGACAGCGAAGGTACCGTCGTGCCTGGGGCTGCAGCAATGTCCTTCTCCTGGGCCTGCAGTGTTTTCAGACCTATTTGCCCCAGGGTGGGTCGCAGGAATCATCCTCTAAGGCCAAGTGCACCAAGGCTGGTGAACAGGATTTGGGTATCTGGGGGTCTGTAAGTGCATTGTCCCACATGGAGCTTGTGCGTCCCCACCGCTGTCCCTCAGGGTCCTGCTCACTGTCCCAGCAGGGAAGGCTCGGGCTGCTGGATGTCATTCATGATGTAGTAGCTTTCTTGCAGGTAGCTCATGTAGAAATAAGGGTAAAACAGTCTTGCAGAGCTAGTCTAGGACACTTTTAAGGTGCATCCCTGCCTTCCTGTGCCTCTTGAGTGCAGGTTCAGCCCTGTTCATTTTCTTGCTGTGCATTTTGCTTGAACACAGTTGTAGAGTACAAGAAAATAAATGCTTATACTTCTGTCTGATCTCTGTCAGATGGATGCTACAGGCACAAACATTGTCTGAGTGCTTTAAGGCTTAGGCATCACTCATGTTGGTCTGTCGCAGCCTGCAGTGCTCAAATACCACTTCAGCCACTTCCCTCCTTGGCTGAAGCTTAACTAAAAACCAGCAGTGTGTTGTTGTGGAGGGGCTGCAAACCACAGGCTTTGGGACCCCTGCTTTTCCCTGGAGCAGCTTTGCCAGCAGCAAGAGCTTGCAGGGCAGCAGTCCCACTTGAGCATTGAGGGCCAGGGCACGTCAGCTCTCCCAAAGTTTAAACCAGGCTGGTGAACCTGGCTACCAGCTTTTGGGAAGACATCAAGACCCAGCCCAGCTTGTGTTCCCTGTTGTGATTCTTCGTTACAAGATACCTGCAGTACAGACTTGGCATCGCCATACCCATCAGCCTGGGTTACCCAGGGACTGCCTCAGCCTCCAGCAAGCAGGAATGGATTTATTCCCTGTAGTTATTGCAGGAAGAAAGGTCACCCGAGCCCTTTACGTAATTCATTGACATTTCCTTGCCTCTCTGACCTGTAATATATCGTGATATATAACCCCTAATGCAATACATTGTTCCACCACGCTTCTTGGCCGCAGTCAGTGACCTTATGAAGCTATTGATGCCTTCCAACTTAATTAGCCCCAGCAATGAAGTAATCCTGTGGGAGACAATCGGATGTTGGTTAATGTTTAAGTGCTGAGGCAATAGGTATGGCCCTTCCTCTCTGCTGAGTGATTTTGACCCTGAAGAAACGGTCCCATTCACACAATTAAGTCCTCAGTGGGGATTATTTATGAAGGGACTGTGCTGAAGAGGCAGCTGAAGAAACGTGTATTCCTCTTGGTGTTTTCTGAACTCCAAGGGACACTCACACACACACCAAAAATCAAGTGAATCAGCAACATCTTTCGCGTCAGGATTTGATCATTTCACGTTACCTCAGCAAAGGGAGTCATCAAAGAAAACCACAACAAACACTCTGTGTTTAGGCTTAATTCTAGTCACTTTTGTTGGACTTAATTGCCTCCTCTGTCTCCATAGGAAGAGTTCGTGCTCCATATTTTTTCTGAAATAATTTTAGGCACTTAGGGGTGAAATTTGGGCACGTTGTTTAGGGGTGAAATAATTTCATAGTGTTGGCCACACCGAAGGCTTAAAAATTGCACTGGTAACATAATCCCACTTCAGCTGCACATAAAGATGTGAAATCAGTAACCTGAAATGCAGTGGGCTGGTTAGAATCACAGACTGGTCTGAGTAGGATTGGAAGGGACCCCAAGGATCACAGAGCTCCAACCCCCTGCCACAGGCAGGGACACCAACCTCCAGGCCTGGAGCTACACAAGGTTGCCCAGGGACCCAGCCAACCTGGCCTTGAACACCCCCAGGGACGGGGCACCCACCCCCTCTCTGGGCAGCCCCTTCCAGCCCCTCCCCACTCTCTCTGCAAAGAACTTCCCCCTAAGATCTAATTTGAATTGGTTGAATGGGTCTGAGAGCGTGGAATCCAATCCTGACACTGCCCAGAGGTCTTTTTGGGGTACGAGCTTCAAGTTCCGGCCTGGGATCGCAGCACTGGCTGTAGTATTTATATGGTGCCTTGTGGAGGTGTGATGCTCCTGCTGTCATTTTTCCTGCCTCCTGAGATAAGGTGATGCCTGTGGGCTGTATGATTGCTCTGCCACAGGCACACACCTCCCATGGGGGGTGAGATGGGTGCAGCAAGGCCAGAAGCCCTTGTGTTAGATTCACGAGGGATGTGACCCTCGTGCGTCTAACGATTCCTTCCATCCTTGGAGGGGATTTGTTAAGGGGTATTCATGAGGGTCATCCTAGAAAGGAAGCTGGTGTTGCTTTTGAGGAATCAGTGAGCTTGTTTCTCTCTGCTTCACAGCTATTGATTTTCTGGAGAAAATACTGACATTTAACCCTATGGATCGATTGACGGCTGAGATGGGCCTGCAGCATCCTTACATGAGTCCTTACTCCTGCCCTGAGGATGAACCCGTGTCTCAACATCCCTTCCGGATTGAGGATGAGATTGATGACATTTTGTTGATGGAAGCCAACCAGAGCCAGATGTCTAACTGGGACAGGTATGATACCCAGGGCTGGGCCGGGGACCAGGCACGGGCTTAAATTCTTTAGGCAGAACTTCACTGGTGAGTCTCTAACCTGCTCTTGAATTGGTTCAGTCACACGTGCTCCACACCCATGAGGAACATCTGCTTTTCCTTCTTCCTGCCATATTGTAGTTCTAGCCCAAGCTGGCACCTTCCTGAAGCCAACAAGAGGTTTGTCATTGATTTCCATACAAATAGATGCAGAGCCTGAACCTTCCAGTTATAAACTTTTTGCTCTTGGCTTTATTAACAGCACCTATTGTCTTCCTTGGAATTAATATCTATGTAAATTATGCTAATGGTTCTTCCCTCTGTTCTCTGTCCCTACAATACCAGTTATAAAGTAAGGTAATTTTTGTACCTTTCAGGGACCTGGCCTGATTTGGAGCTCTATATTTATCACTTTTCAAGGTGCATCACCCGCAGAGGCTATGGATATCTGGGGTCTTTTAAAAAATATTTAGTTGTGTTGACTTTTAAATGGGTTGTTGAAAGTCATAGAGGAAGTTTTGAGCAGATTAAAGCCCAAGCTGGGGCATCTCCTGTCCTAGATGATTACCCCAGTTACAAGGCCAGCCCCAGTACTGGAGCAGGTAGGACAGCATAAGCGGCCAAGAATTAACAAGGTTTGCTTTCCTATAGAGATTCTTCTGGTTGAGCTGCAGCGTTGTTCCTCTCTGCATAGCGATTAAACCTCCTCACCTTCTTAATCCACTATATTTCACCAGCATTGACAAAATAACTTAAAGAAAACCCTTGCCTTCGCTATTATTAATCTCTTTGCCTTAGTGAACAAGTGTCAGGGTGGAGGCTGGAGGTGGGGACAGCCAGGTAAATTAGGTAGAGAGGAAAGGTGGAAGCTTTTCCCAGCATTCCTGCCTTCATTGTATCCCCACAGCTCTGAGATCCCTGCCAGTTACAGCCCCCAAAGCAGCAAATCCGTTGCTGGAGGTCACCTGGTCAGCCTTTTAGCTCTTGGCTTTCTTAGTGTGACAACAAGAAGGTGGGACCTAGACTGTTGGTCCTACACCCATCTGGGGACGTCTGCTATTAGGACATAAATTTTGCAACACAAGTGAGTGTTTTAGAGGTGGGAAGTGATTTTTCCTGTGTTCTCAAGGATGCCCCAAGAGCGTTTCATTGCCAGGACATAGAGTCCTGATACCTGGGATTACACATCTTTTAAAGACAGCTCGGTTAGGAGCTGGTAAATTGGATGTCACTGTGAAAACCGTGTCCAAGAACCAGTGTTGTTGGGTAACTGCAGTTGAGGGAGTTCAACTGGCTTGAGAAGTTATCACTTGGCAAGGTGACCCTTCAGAGATGCTTGTGGTCCTTGATGTCAGTGAGCTGGTGATGTCCAGTTGTAGTGGGGATTTAAGCCTGTCTCTTTTACTTCTATGGTCACAAACAGAAGTGGCTCACACTGTGCATGCTTGCCTTTGGGCTGATGGGCAGTTGATTATTAATATTGTTTACCATGTTTTCATCCCAAATACAGAGAAGGTGACGAGCAGCTAAATGAAGGAGCCTGTTTGGTTGGTTGTTGGGCTTTTTTTGAGCCTGATTTGAACAGCCCTCAGACTCCTCCTAAATTATTCAGCCCTCCCTGCCTTTTTAACACACAAGAAGAAGATCTCTAGTATTAATAAGAACTTAAATACCTGTAAGTAAGCAGCATGTTAGCAAGGGGAAGGTAAAAGTAGCAAGCAGCAGCATGCATATCTGTTTGGGCACTCTTGTTTCTAGTGAAGCCGCCATCTGTGTGTCTAACAGCAGTGTGTCCTTCACAGGTACCACGTAAGCCTCTCCTCTGATGTGGAATGGAGGCACGATAAGTACCACGAGATGGATGAGGTTCAGCGGGACCCCCGGGCAGGGTCTGAGTCCATCGCGGAGGAGGCGCAGGTTGATCCGCGGAAGTACTCTCAAAGCAGCTCGGAGAGGTTCCTGGAGCTCTCCCACTCCTCCATGGACAGGGTGTTTGATGCCGACTGCGGGAAATCGTGTGACTACAAGGTGGGGTCGCCTTCCTACCTGGACAAGTTGCTGTGGAGAGACAATAAGCCCCATCACTACTCAGAGCCCAAGCTAATCTTAGATTTATCCCACTGGAAAAGAGCGACCATCGCGCCTGCAGCTGAGCTGTCGCTGGAAGAAGAACCATCCAACCTCTTCCTGGAGATTGCTCAGTGGGTGAAGAGCACACAGGTGGGTCTGGAGTGTTCCAGCCCTCTTCCAGAGATGCAGGAGCAGAGCCTGCCGTCCTCTCCTCACCGCCTCCACAAAGAGCCCGCGGAGGTGAGCAGCGAAACAGACCCCGAGTTTGACTTGGACGTCTTCATCTCCAGGGCACTGAAACTTTGCACAAAACCCGAGGATCTTCCAGACAACAAGCTCAGTGACATCAACGGGGCCTGCATCTCCGAGCACCCCGGTGAGATTGTACAAACAGAGGTGTACCAGAAAGACCGATGGTGAGGAGCTCCCTGTTCCTCTCTGATGGTGTGGCCATTGCCTGGGGCTGAGTGGCTTCCGTCTGTCATTGAGCATCCGTTTTGTAACGCTGTACCGAGCGCCTTTTTCTGAAAAGGCAAGCACAAACCACATGCCCCTTTTGATGCCTTAGAAATACCTTTAAGGGAATCAAGAGGTGTGAATGAGATACTGAGTTTCTTATACTGCCTTAACACTCTTGCCTTGCGATCTCTGGGACCTGTTTGAAACTTGCATGTACGAGGAAAAGATGCCAGTACATGATAAGTTTACAAACAGATGTCAAATCAACTTATTTTCCTTTCTTTTTTCTATAGCATCTTAAAACGATGAGGAAAAAAAAAAATCAGCATTTTCATTATGGTCCTGGTTTGATGGGTTCCCAAAACGTCAGACTTCAGCTGCTCTGAGTCACCTACGTGAGTACAGAGAGTAGCGAAGCCAGGCAGTGTCCATGGCCAGCCATCAGCAGAGAGTGGAACTAGAAGTAGGGTCTGGTCACATCAGACACAAAACAACTCTTTGAGAATGTTAACAGAGAAGGAGTTTGACCTACAGAATAGGGGCCACTTGGGATTTTATTTCACTTTTTTTTCTGATTGGAAGACAAAACTTTTGCTAAAAGCATTCTCCTTGCTTGGTTTCTCACACATAAATTCTCCCTCCTGTTTTAGGGGATAGATCCGAGCTCTCCAAGTACCTAAGAGGCCCCAGATGATGGATTTCAGTGTAACAACCCTGGTGCCAGGAGTCCTGTCTGGGGCAGCTGCCCAGCAGACCAGCAAATTCTGGAGGAAAGGGCTGGACAGGAATGGAGAGCTAGAAAGAGGGTGTCTCATGGTGCAGTGCTGCCTGGCACCACCAGCTACCCAGACTCAGCAAGGGCACCCACCACTGCTAATTAAGAAAAGAAATGAGAATACCACTATTTTAACAAAGGAGTTGTGGATAAAACAACAGCTCCTGTGACTGGCCACTCTGCTTCCAGCTTCTTTGGGAGATGCTGGTGTCAGCGGGCAACGGAGCATGTTTTGTAAATAGATGCAAACACAACTGATCTACTGTAACTTCTCTTTTCATCCACACTTCTGAGCACCTTAATAATCAGCTAACAAGAGTTTGTATATGGAAAAAAAAATGTTCTATACTTATATTTAATCAAGCTCAGCAGTTTTGGTTTTTTTTTTAATGGAAAAACCTGTAAATAGTGTCATAAAAGCCAATCTTTGCTTCCTTGCCATCATGCTGCAGTGCTCTCCAGCACATCAGCACTTCTTCCATTTGTAAAAGAGAAACTACTGTACTTAGTAACTCCAAGGTCCGTATTTAACTACTGTTCCTGTAGGAATTGTTTCTACACTTTTAACAAGCAATCTCCTAATTGTTCTGAAATGTGAAGAAAACTCGTGTGAGACTCAGATGATAACTAACAGCAGCATTTACTGCATTAACCCTGGTTTCTGTTCTTGGTGGGGTCGAGTACAGGTTTAGCTGTAGGAGAGCTTGTGCTGGGCATTGACAAGCTCAAAAACTTGTTCTTATTGTGAAGATCTCTGCCTTAGGCTGGTTGAAATGCCGTTGCTCCAGCTGTGGGTATGAAGGCTGCCAGCTGCGTGGAGGGGATGAGGTGGAGGTTCTGGGGCAGCATCTGGAAGGCAAAGCCATTGGAGGCGGCATCTGGAAGGCAAAACCCTTGGGCTCCAGCCTTTGCTTCAAGCGTTTGGACGTTCCCCACAGTGGTTTAGAAAGGGGAGACAAGGGAGAAACAGAGGGTTGGTTTTCAGTGTGTTGCAGATTATAGATATACCTCAGCTAAAGCTCAGCACTTTTACTTGTGGTGGCAGAAGTTCAGAAGCTGAAGGAGCGGCCAGCCCTACAGAGGAGCGGATCCGAAGCCAACCCCAGCAGCCCGTGACTTACCACCCATGGTCCTGCTCAGCTTTGCCATGGGCTTGGCAGCAGCCAGCAGAGGCTGGGAATGGGGTTGCCTGGAGAGGATGGGGCAGCAGCACCCGCAGTTGTGCCCCATCGTTCCCTGGGAGGAGCAGAAAACGCCCAGCTCTGATGGGGGATACACAGATGCTGCAGCTGGAGGCATCAACTGGACATGACATGCTGGGGGGGGCCGCTGGAGTTTCGACCTGAAGGATGAGATCAGCGATGTGAGAGCTGACTTCTAAGACTCTTCTCCTGGCAGATTCAGCAACTGCTTGCTACCATTGGGTTAAACATGGGGATACGCTGACGCGTGAAATCGGCAGCAATTAAACCATACCAATGTTTTCCTCCACGGACACATCAGTAGCCACGTCCTCTGAAACCAGAAGCCATTTCCCGTGGGTCGTCACATTCAGCCTGGGTGCCTTCACCAGAGGTGCACAGGACTGTTCCTTACGGCCGTGGAAGTAACGGGTGTGTTTTTGATTATTTACCTTCTAGGGAGCAGTGGGAGCTCGGGGACCCACGGTTACAGCCTGACATTAGCTCCACCAGAAGCAAACGGAGCTCATTCCCACTGCTCTGGGTTTTCCATCTGGGTTTGTGAGCTGTTATTTCAACGTTGTTCCAAAACCTTGGTGCCACGTGATGCAAGAGTGGGGAGGGTGAGAGGGGTGGCTTTAATTTAACCTAAGTGTGCTCAGCCGATCACAAGCCAGATTTATTTCTCATCTACAACAATAAAATCTTAAGGCCTGAGCCTGCCTCGCTTGGTACCATGTAATTATTTTGCTTATTATGAGACTTGAAACATTTCTTCCAGTAGGTTTCTTCTGCCAGTGATCCCAGACACTGGAATTAACTCAGGCACCGCGTGAGTATTGGCACTCCGGGGTTATTGGGTGTGGGGCAGCTTTTCACTCAGCTGTCTTTGCCTGGTGCAGCCTGTGTGAGTGCTCAGGGTCACAGTGAGGGAGTTCAGACCTCATCACCAACACAGCGACTGCTGCAAACTGATCCTTCCAGTGCTTGGAAGGTGGGCCCAAGGGAACTTAATGGGGTTCAACACTGCCAGGTGTCAGGTGTTGCACTTGGGCTGGAGGAATCCCAGGCATAGATACAGGATGGGAGAGGAGCTCCTGGAGAGCAGCCCTGCTGAGAAGGGGTCATGGGGGATGAGGAACTTCCCAGGAGCCAGCAGTGGCTCTTGCAGCTGGGAAGGGCAATGGGATCCTGGGCTCCATCAGCAGAGGGGTGGCAGCAGGGACAGGGAGGGGATTGTCCCTCTCTGCTCTGCCTTCATGAGGCCCCAGCTGGAGTCCTGTGTCCAGAGCTGGGGCCCCAGGACAAGGAAGATGTGGGGCTGTTGGAGAGGGGTCAGAGGAGCTCAGAGGGCTGGAGCAGCTCCCCTACAAAGAGAGGCTGAGGGAGCTGGGCTGGGTCAGCCTGGAGAAGAGAAGGCTGCAGGGGGACCTCATTGCAGCCTGCCCGTCCCTGAAGGGAGCAGAGGAACAGGAGGGGAATCAGCTTGTTCAAGGGCAGAGCCTGGCAGGACAAGGGGGCTGGAGTGAAGCTGGAGGAGGGAAGGGGGAGAGGAGATCTGAGGGGGAAGTTCTTTGCAGAGAGAGTGGGGAGGGGCTGGCAGGGGCTGCCCAGAGAGGGGGTGGGTCCCCCGTCCCTGGGGGTGTTGAAGGCCAGGTTGGCTGGGTCCCTGGGCAACCTTGTGTAGCTCCAGGCCTGGAGGTTGGTGTCCCTGCCTGTGTCAGGGGGGTTGGAGCTCTGTGATCCTTGGGGTCCCTTCCAACCCATGCCATCCTATGATTCTATGATCCTGTGAAGAAGAACAGAGGCAGGAGCATCCCCTGGTCCCTGAACCTGTGGGAGCAGCTCATGGTGGCCTCCATGAAAGGGTCTGTCATCCCACTACAGCCACCCTCCGGCCACAACCTGGGGACTCGGAATCCATCAGGGTGCTGATCAGTTGCTGGCCCAGAGATTGTTCTTCCCTGGTCACAAAGAATTGACATTTTTACTGCAGTTTATTTCTGATTGTGTTGTGACTCAGCAGCTGTTAGTTACACCGTCTGCACCATCGCAGAGCTGCGTTAACCAGCTCTTCAGAGGCTCCCCATCAGAGTCCTGGAAAAAGCTTACTTTTAAATATGCTTTTTAAGGACACTCTGGGAAGTGTGTCCTATGCAAATCACATCCAGTCCCCAGAGTAAAACCACAACATACCTGACAAGGAACATTACAAGCAGAGCTTTGGGAGGCTGGGCTGCCAATGGCCGTTTCTGTCCCTTTTAACCCAAGACAAGCCCATATTTGACCAGTCTCATGCTACCATCTGAGAACGTTTTGGAGAGCTGGTGGTGAGGACACTGTATGATGTGGCACACAGTTGTGTCAGGTTTCAAAATGATTTGTTTATTCCCCCACCACCCACTGACGGTAAGAGGAACTGAAGAGGGTGTTTGCACGTGAGTAGCTGCCTCTGACATTCTCAAAGGCAGAGTTTGACTCTGAAGCCCTACAATACCCAGCTCTACCCTTGCATTCATGTGAACTCCTGCATAGGTCATACTGCTGATGGCATGAGTATCTGGGGCAAAATCTGGAGTAGTTAGACAAAGCTTTGATAGTCCAAACTGAAGAAGAACGGGTAAGGACAACCCGAGTGGGACTGGGTGTGATCAGGGACAGCAGAGGGACAGACTGTGATTTCTGTGTTTCAGGTTCGGTTTTGTTGTTGTTTTGGTTCTCTTTAAGAATATGGAGTTTCTTCTGATATCTTTGTACACTCTGCACTAGAAGGACACTTTATAAAGCTGATTTGAACAGCCTGAGTGTAGTCAAAACAGTCCACAGCAGGGCAGCCTGAACCTCACAGAATCAGCAGGTTGGAAAAGACCTTTAAGATCATCAAGTCCAACAGCTCCTGTCCTGTGCTAAACCAGATCCCTGAGCACCTCATCTCCCCTCTGTTAAACACACCCAGGGGTGAGGACTCAGCCCCCTCCCTGGGCAGCCTGGGCCAGGCCCTGACAGCTCTGCCAGGGAAGAACTTTGCCCTCCCAGCTGAGCTGACCCTGCCCTGGGGCAGCTTGAGCCCATTGCCCCTTGTCCCAGCTCCTGTCCCCTGGCTGAAGAGACCAGCGTCCACCTCTCTGCACCCTCCTGGCAGGGCAGGGGAGGTGGGGAGAAGGTCTCCCCTCAGCCTCCTCTTCTCCAGGCTGAACACCCCCAGCTCCCTCAGCTGCTCCTCAGAGGATTTGCCCTCCAGCCCCTTCCCCAGCCTGGTTGCCCTTCTCTGGACTCTCTCCAGGACCACCGTGTCCTTTTAGTGACAAACTAGAAGCAGGTTGTGCACTCAGGTTGTCATGCTCCTAGGCTCACTAAAACTGTTGTCACCACCCAGCTGCTAAACCCGAAAATCTTCAAACTCTGCAGACCCCTGGCTCGCACCCCCGTGGCGCAGGCTGCTTGGGCACCTGGGGCTGCCACCACCTTGCCCATCGCACTGTAGACACCCATCAGTGACTGCCAGCTCTCCCAGGGCTGCACTGGGAGCTGGAGGGAGTGAACTGGTGGTGATCCCCTGTCTCAGTGTCATAGCCCACACCTTTCCATCCCTCGCTACCTGTTCTGGGGGTCCCTTCCTTCCATAACTTCCACCAAAAACCGGCAAGGTGATCCTTAAAACTATTTGGGAGGAACTGATCTGTGTTTCTAACTGCATGCAAACCAGTTTGGGTTTTGTCTCAACCAGTCTTGGTGCAATGCTGACCCTGTTCACGTGGTGGGTTTTCCCCTTGCTGTTTGTCTTCTGCTGGTCAGTAGGTCAAGAGAGGTCCTTCTCCCCTCTGCTCTGCCCTGGTGAGACCTCACCTGGAATACTGGGTCCAGTTCTGGGCCCCTCAGCTCAAGAAGGACACAGAACTCCTTGAAAGAGCCCAGCACAGGGACACCAAGGTGATGGAGGGAGTGGAATCCCTTCCTCATGAGGAGAGGCTGAGGGAGTTGGGCCTCTTTAGCCTGGAGAAGAGGAGACTGAGGGGTGACCTCATTAATGTCTGTAAATACATATAGGGTGAGAGTCAGGAGGCTGGAGCCAGGCTCTGCTCAGGGGTGGCAGCGACAGGACAAGGGGCAGCGGGTGCAGCTGGAGCAGAGGAGGTTCCATGGGAATGTCAGGAGGAACTTTTTCCCTGGGAGGGTGGCAGAGCCCTGGGACAGGCTGCCCAGAGAGGTTGTGGAGTCTCCTTCTCTGGAGACATTCCAACCCACCTGGATGTGTTGCTGTGGGATTTAGTCTGGGTGCTCCTGCTCTGGCAGGGGGTTGGACTAGATGGTCTTTTGAGGTCCCTTCTAACTCCTGACGTTCTGTGATTCTGTGATTCTGTGACTGCAGGTTGAGATTTCAGCACAAGAAGGAGCAATGCTGAGTGCATGAGCATCCCTGGGAATGCAGTGCCTTTGGCAGTGGGCAGGGCAGCTCCGGGGCTGAGCAGCCAGCGCTGTTCTGGCTGCCTCTCCGTGGTTATTGCAGTAATTACTCCAAAATCCTGGTGAACTTCTGTTAGAGCCTCCAGCACTTCGGGAGGGAAGTGGAGATCAGTGGAACAGCTTGAACTCAGCCAGGCCCAATTGTAAAGGGAGGACATGCTGTGGGGTGAGTAACCATCTGTCTGGGTGACGGGACAGACAGTGCTGTCGTGTTTCCATGCGGTCACCACACAGCTCCTGGAGCAGGAATAGGGTGGGATGATGTCAGACAAGTAGGATGAAGTAGGAGGTGGAGTGGCAACTTAAGAAAGAAAATTTTTCTTAGAAAAAATATACGCTGTCTGCCCCTCAAATCCTGCTGGGCACTGATAACTGCTTCAGTGCCAGCAGGAGTGTGCAGGGCAGAGACACAGTAAAAAGCCTCCTGCCCTGCCCACGTTCAGTCCTGCGTCCCCCTACTTGAGAAGGACAGTGAAAACACGCTGCTGGTGGGATGGGGGAGATGGCACGTGGCATAAGGGTGATGAAATTACCCCTCTGAGCAGTAATGGGAAGAAAACAGTCTCAGGCCAAAGCGGTTTTGCTCTGTTCTGCAAAGAACCTGTGCTCATGAGCAGTTGGGTGCTGAGAAGCTGCCGGTCATCCAGGTAAATCCGTCTCTAAAACACTCAACAAAGCAAATGCACAGAGGATGCAAGCCATCCACACATAAATCATCTCCTTTTTCAGCTTGCTGGAGGTGGTTGATACTTGAGTTATTCCATTATTCCACCTTCTTCATGAGGAGAGACTGAGGGAGCTGGGCCTCTTTAGCCTGGAGGAGACTGAGGGGTGACCTTATTGTTGATAAATATGTAAAGGCTCTTCTCAGTGGTGTCCAAGGACAGGACCTACTAAATTAGGTGGCTTTGAAAACCCAAGAGGCCTGTGGTTTGTAGCAATATTTTTAAAATTATGCTTCTTTTTCTCTCATAGAGAGGAGTGTGTGATCTGTCATGGCAGAGCTCAAAGCAGGAAGCCCCAATATTTCTGAACAGTAACCTGGTGCTCCCACGAGTCAGCTCGTAGACTCAGCACCCACTCCCCAGATATCTGGGACGTGGATAACGTGCCTCTCTCATTCACATGAGTCTATCAGCAGTTGAAAAAGTACAAAGTCTTGTTGTTCAGGGCGTTGTACAGCAGTGCTGGAAAGTAAAGTATCCAGAAAGCAACATGCACAGCAGTGTGTATATCCAGGGGCTGCGATTCGCAGTCTGAGGAGCTGTGGGGAGCAGCTGTGAGTTGAGGGAGCAATGGAGTCATGCTCCTAGGCTCAACCATGCAGGAAGCACACACTGACTGCAGCCCTGCATGCCTGCTTCCAGGCCTGGCCACACGCTTTCCCTGGGGATGCAGGGGACCACGGCGGTGGGGCCTGGCATCGGGAGGCCTTTGGTGATAGTGTCTAACAGCTTCTGCTGGCAGTTTCTGAAATAGGGGCTTTGGTGTTCAACTGACTCCTGGAGGGGTAGAGGAGCAGCCTCAGGGTTAAATGAGGGTGTTAAATAACAGCAGGGGCACCAAGGGACCCCGAGCCCCTCCTCAGGACAGAAGGGAAAGCTCCAGCCTGCAGGTCAGGCGGCCCAAGAACAGGTCCTGTAAAAGAAAGGGAACAACTCCTCCTGAAAGTAATTTCCAGGCAGCATGAAGAGGATAAAGGTGGTTGGGAACAGCCCGTGTACCAGGGGCAAATTGTTCCTAACAGCTTTCTGCAGTGGCTGCCTGGTGGCTTGCTTCTTCCAGCACGCTGCCTGTAGACCTCTGGCCAGCAGTCTCTGGGCAGGGGTCTGTGGCGCCTGCAGCTCTGGGTGATGCCATCTGCAAGCGCCTTTTGGCAGAGGCTGCGTTCAGCCTCAGCCCACCTCACCCTTGGAATGAAGACAATAAGCCAAAACAGGAAAAAAACTTGTGTCCTGGTTCCAGCTGGGATAGAGTTAATTTTCTCTCTAGCAGCTGGTGCTCTGCTGTGTTTGGGAGCTGGGATGAGAGCCGTGCTGTAACACAACCATGTTTTAGTTGCTGGGCTTTTCAGCTTCTCATGATGCCCACAAGAAAGAGGGGGCACCCAGGAAGCTGGGAGGGGACACAGCCAGGGCAGGTGACCCCAGTGACCAAAGGGCTATTCCATACCATACAATGCCATGCTCCATATGAACTGGGGGGTGAGCTGAGGGCAGCTGGGGGTCTTGCACAGCATCAGCTCCAGTGTGGTGGCTGAATACCTGCCTGCCCATGGGAAGCAGGCCGTTGTTTTGCTTTGCTTGTGTGTGTGGGCTGAGAGGCTGGGCAGTTCGAGGGCCCCTGCGCAGCACCGACTTTGGGTGGAGAGAAATCATGCTGCTCATCGCTTGTTTTCTGTACATATGAATATATATTATTATTATCTTCCTTTTTATGTGTCCTACAAAACTTTCTATCTCAACCCAAGAGTTCTCTCACTTTCCCTCCTCCAACCTCCCCACTATCCCAGCATCAGGGGAGTGCACGAGCAGCTGCTGGTGCTTAATTATTTGCTGCAGATAAACCACAACACCTTGGTAGCTACATAGGTCAGAATTTTCAAGACTCAAGTTCCCCTGGTCTCAGAAAAGAAGAAGATGCTGTTTCTGAAAGCTCTCTCAAGAACTGGAGGCTTCCTTTCACAGCAGTGCCGATGGAATCTTGGAGGAGTCAGGTTCTCTGTAACTTAAGCTACAGAAGAGCTTTTCTGAGTGGGTGCCAAGGCTTGCCTGATAGCAGAGGTTTTGTAGCTGGCTCATAACCCCTCTCTATCTGGCTGTCACGTAACTGAGACGCCTGATGCTGTTCCAAGCCCAGATGTCTGCTCGCTCTGGGAAGCGATGCGATGCACAGGCAGCGTAAAGGACTCCTGGCTTTTTATTGTTTGTGTGAGATGTGAAGGCTCACCGTGTAACTGCTTCTCTTAGACCATGTTTCCAATAGCAGCCTTCAGCTGCAGAGGAGTTAGATGTTACAATCCTGTTAGCAATGTGTGGCTGGTGATACTACATGTCGGGTGGCTGGAGGACATTGATGCAACGTTGTGGGCCAGCAGCTGCAGCACTCTTTCAGCAGAGCCCCCTGGATGGCTTTGCCTTCAGCGATGCTCAGCTGCCAAATGCTAGCTCCAAAAGCAAAAGCTGTTTCTCTTTAGTGCCCAGCTGGTGCTCTGCTTATCAGCCCACAGGTTCTTTTCTCACTTCTTTTGTGGGAAGCAGAGTGATTTGTGCTGGATAGGATGCTAGCCTTTAGCAGCCTCATAGAGAAGCCAGGGTGGAGATGATGATACTGTGCTAACAAATACAGAAAATTCACTCTTTGGCCTCCCAAGCCAGCACACTTCAGAGACCAGTGAGGGCTAATGGATATTTTTTTGGCAGATCCCAGTGTTACTTTTGTCTGTCGCTGCCACACAGAGACAAAAGCACACTGTTCTCAGAGAGTTTCAGATCTGTGGCATTGGTATAGTTCCCTGGGAGCCCCAGCTGAGAGCGTTGTGTCCATCAGATTAAAAGCAGAAGCAAGAATCATGGAGAGTACATGTGATGTTGGGACTCATCCTTTTAACTCTCACGTGTCAGCGCCAGCTCTGCTGGGTCCCTGCAGGGTCCATTCTCAGTCTGCAGTACGCATATGTCCTGTGTTAGATGAGAGAGACACAGAAAATGATGAGAGAGACACAGAAAATGATGAGAGAGACATCAGTATGCTGATTTCAAGACTCGAAACTCGTCTGCGATGTCACCAAACCCTTCCTGGTGGGGTTAGGATCCCCCCTCAGGTGTCTGAGGAAGAACTCTTCCCAGTTTCCCAGAAGTCAGCAGGACTTCGGGACTTCTAAACTCATTCGGGTTTCAGTGCTTTAGACACCCGCTTTGGTGAAACGAAGGCAGGACGGTCCCAGCTTGAAATATGCTGAGCGTCAGGAGAGGGCAGTCCTTCCCCTCTGTGCTTGCTCTGCTCCATGCTTGAATTAGCAGGCTGAAAGTTAGCGCTGCAGATTAGAATCACAGAATCATAGAATTGTAGAGGTTGGAAGGGACCTCCAGAGATCATCGGGTCCAACCCCCCTGCCAAAGCAGGGTCCCTAGGACAGGGCACACAGCGAGACATCCAGACGGGGCTGGAATCTCTCCAGAGAAGGAGACTCCACACCCCCTGGGCAGCCTGGCCCAGGGCTCCCTCACTGGGAAGAAGTTCTTCCCCACATTGGGGGGAACTCCCTGTGCTCCAGCTTGAGGCCATCACCCCTTGTCCTGTCCCCACAGCCCCTGAGAAGAGGCTGGCTGATTCCCCCTGCATCCCAGGCTAGGCTGGTTGGTGATGTGGACAGATGCAACCCCTGAGTGACATCTCTGCGCTGGAGCAGGGCCCATCGTCACCACCGTTCTATCAACAGAGCTGCACTTTCCCCCTTACTTGCTATTTTCACTGCAGAGCTGCAAGTGTGGAGTGTCTGTAAGGGCTACGTTAGTCCCCAGCTCCCTCCTGGATCATCACACAGGAAGGAGACAGAGCAATAAACCCTTCAGCCTGATCAGAAAGAGGCACGTTAAAGACTCAAGGTTCCTAAAGAGGCACATTAAAGACTCGAGGTTCCTCTCCTGAGCCTGAAATGCCAGCCTCAGTTTGTCCTTCTGTCCTTCCACCAAAGCAGCTAAGGAGCTCAGCCACTTGAGAAGAAATACAAGAAACATGATGTCAAGGAAGATGAGTCAGAAGGGCAGAGGTGGATGATGCTTTAGGTGATCTCTGGAAGGGAGTTCACAGCTATGAGGATGGTGTAGCGAAAGGTGACTGTGCCTGTGCTGGGACAGAGAGCTGTGAGCACAGCACCTGATTTTATTGCAATTAACTGCAGTAGGGCAGAGGAAGGGGTTCACCAGCAGAAAATAGATTTATTAGGTGATGAAGGCACCAAAAAAGCTCTGGCCTTTCCCTGCAAAGGCAGCTCTCTGTGGGTAAGGTAGGAGCTGGGCAGCCTTTCCTTCACAGCACACTTGAGTCTGGCCCAGCGTGGTGGACAGGTTACCTCCAGTACAGTAAGTCTGTGCAAACTGCAGCTCTCATGTTTGCTGTGTTGCTGTATTAATGGAGCAGAAATGAGGAGGGAGGAGGTGGTCGTTGGTCAGGGTAAGTGAAATAGCATGAGGCAATGTCACAGGTGGATTGAAGGAATTGGAAGTTGCAGGAAGCAGAGGAAGAGCCAGAAAAGCAAGGTGAAGCACCACCTGGTTACGACCATCTTGGGGTTTGTAACCACATCCCTGGCTGTTCAGGAGCTTGGCAGAGTAAAAGCAGTTGTTGATCTGAGGTCACAAGGATTGCCAGCCTACAAGAAGGCTCCAGATCAAAAGCAGAGAAAGTAAAAAATACATGATAAAGCAGCCAATGCCAGACATGTCCAGTGACAGTTACCTGAGTTACTGACAAAGGAATTCATTGGAACAAGGCAGGGGACAGAGCTGCATCCATGCTTGTCAAAGTTCCCAATCTGGGAAGACTTATGGACAGATAGAATCATAGAATCCCAGACTGGGCTGGGTTGGAAGGGACCACAAGGGTCACAGAGCTCCAACCCCCTGCCACAGGCAGGGACACCAACCTCCAGGCCTGGAGCTACACAAGGTCGCCCAGGGCCCCAGCCAACCTGGCCTTCAACACCCCCAGGGATGGGGGACCCACCCCCTCTCTGGGCAGCCCCTTCCAGCCCCTCCCCACTCTCTCTGCAAAGAACTTCCCCCTAAGATCTCCTCTCCCCCTTCCCTCCTCCAGCTTCACTCCAGCCCCCTTGTCCTGCCAGGCTCTGCCCTTGGAACAAGCTGATTCCCCTCCTGTTCCTCTGCTCCCTTCAGGGACTGGCAGGCTGCAGTGAGGTCCCCCTGCAGCCTTTATGGCTATATGTTTTAGCAACATTGTCCCTACTCAAGGCAGATTTAACAGAGCCACAAAATGTAGCCAAGACCCAGAGCTTCCTCCTTTACCCTCCTAAGTTTTGTATCAGGACATGTAGTATTTTCCTCAAAAATTGCTGGAGACAGTGTGGGAATTAGCATGGGAAACACTGTTCAAAAAATATGGTCTGCATGTGAAGTGAGTGTGGGCAGCAGGTCAGAGGAGGGGATCCTCCCCCTCTGCTCTGCCCTGCTCAGGCCCCACCTGGAGCGTGGTGGCCAGTGCTGGGCTCCCTGGGATCAACCAGCCAGGGATCTCCTGGAGAGAGTCCAGAGGAGGGACAGGGAGATGCTGAAGGGCCTGGAGCATCTCCCCTGGGAGGAAAGGCTGAGGGACCTGGGGCTGTTCAGCCTGGAGAGAAGCAGCCTGAGAGGGGATCTGATCCCTGGGGATCAAGAGCTGAAGGGTGGGACCCAGGGGGACATGGGCAGCCTCTTCTCAGTGTCTGTGGGGACAGGACAAGGGGTGATGGGCTCAAGTTGGAGCACAGGGAATTCCACACCAATCTGGGGAAGAACTTTTACATAGTGAGGGTGAGGGCGCCCTGGGCCAGGCTGCCCAGGGGGTGTGGAGTCTCCTTCTCTGGAGAGATTCCAGCCCCATCTGGATGTCTCCCTGTGTGCCCTGTCCTAGGGACACTGCTTTGGCAGGGGGTTGGACCCGATGGGCTCTGGAGGTCCCTTCCAACCCCTAAAGTTCTGTGATTCTGTGATCAGTTTGGATGGTGAAACCTTTCAGTAGTGTGGATGCGGGCTCATCGCACAGCCAGAGATTAGTCTGGGTACATTGGATGAGAACTTTTAATCAGAGTAAGAGAGAGAGCAAAAATTACCAGGCAGAAGTTTAATCAAAATAGTGGAAACTGTGCAAAGGTAATGAGCGTTTTCACCTTTAAGATGTAAAAGAAGCTAGGTTTGTGGAGAGAAATGGTATCTTTTCTTGGGATTGGTGCAATAAAAGATAACATTTTTCTTCACAGACTTTCCCTTGAGGTAATGGTCATCTTGACTGCCTGTTTCCTGCTCTGATCTCCTCATGTAAATGAGAAGAGTCAGTAGAGAATGAGTGTAAACATACAGTTAACCCTCAGCACTCTTTAACAGAAGCAAAAAGTGGAAGATGCCAGGCTTTTTTCAAGCCATGGAAACTTTCTTCCCAAGAAATGGCTTTGCTTGCTGGTCCGTACTCTAAAATTTTCTGAGATTGGTGATAGATAAAAGCTATCGTGGCTGCTTAATTATTTGCTCAGTAGCTATGTATATTTAGCTAGGTTATCAGTAGATTTGTGGGAGAGACAGTGTAGGTGTTGAGGCAACGCTACGGAGGGCAGGAAGAGAGCCCTGGCTTTAGGTATCTAGAACAGTGAATTCATTCCTTTATTCCTTTTTAAAATTCACGTTAAGAACCGGTGATACAAAACCCAAGAGCACCAAGCCCAACTCTGCTGATGTTGCCCTAAAAAAAGGATATTTGAAAAACTGGGAATGCTACAGGAAGGAGAGAGAAAATGGTGGGAAACAAAAGTCTTCTGTCTGATTTATCAGGCAGGTTTGGTTACAGCCCGTGAGGCTCATCATGAGAAAATGAAACAGGAAGCATTAGACTGTGATTTAGCATCGAGTGACAGAACCAGCAGCAGATGATAAGTACAGGGAAACTGAAATGGGGACACAGCATGGTTTTAGGAGCGTTATTTAAGTGCCTAGATGTAAACTTTCCATCTACAATCGGATTACTTGTGTGGGATGTGAGAGAATGGATCTGCTGGAAGGCAGGATGGCTCTGCAGAGGAACCTGCACAGGCCGGAGCCATGGGCAGAGGCCAACTGCACAGGGTTCAACAGGGCCGAGTGCCGGGGCCTACACTTTGGTCACAACAACCCCAGGCAGCGCTACAGGCCTGGGGCAGAGCGGCTGGAGAGCTGCTGGGGAGAAGGACCTGGGGCTGTGGGTGGGCAGGCGGCTGGGCATGAGCCAGCAGTGTGCCCTGGGGCTGAGAGAGCCCAGTGGCATCCTGGCCTGTGTCAGGAACGGTGTGAGCAGTGGGAGCAGGGCAGGGAGAGTTCTGTTGCGCTCAGCTCTGCTGAGGCCGCACCTCGAGTGCTGGGTCCAGTTCTGGGCCCCTCACTGCAGGAAGGACGTTGAGATGCTGGAGCGTGTCCAGAGGAGGGAGAGGAAGCTGGTGAAGGGTCTGGAGCACAAGTGCTGTGAGGAGTGGCTGAGGGAGCTGGGGATGTTGAGTCTGGAGAGAAGGAGGCTGAGGGGAGATCTCATCGCTCTCTGCAGCTCCCTGCAAGGCGGGTGCAGAGATGTCAGGGTCAGTCTCTTCTCTCAGGTGACAAGCAATAGAAGAAGAGGCTTAAAATTGCACTGAGGAGATTGAGGTCAGAGATCAGGAATAATTTCTGTACTGAAAGGGCTGTCAGGGGTTGGAACAGGCTGCCCAGGGAGGTGGTGGGGTCACTGTCCCTGGAGGTGTTTAAAAGGTGCATAGATGTTGTGCTTAAGGACATGATCTAGAGGTGGGCCAGGCAGGGTTAGGCTGTGGTTGGACTTGGTGATCTCAAAGGTCTTTTCCAACCTAAGGATTCCATGATCCTATGATTCTATGACTTTGGGAAGATGCAATTTCCTTCAGCACAAACCTTCTGAAGAGGAAACACAGTGAAATGCGATGGCCTGAACGTGTGGGAAATCTGCTAGGATGATCCAACAGTCTCCTGTTGTATTAAACATTTCTGAATGAATTCGCGCCCTTTAGCAAATGAGCTGCAAAACTGCCTGAGGCTGGCCCTGTACAGCCAAGAGAGGCAGCAGAGCCCTGGCAGTTGGCTTTAAGGGGGTGAGGAATGCCAAGGGCTCCCAGTTGCTCTCTTGGCAACAGCAAAGCAACAACATCACGCGTGCCAAAAGAAACTCTTCTGTGTCGAGGACCAAATATGGTGATAAAAGTCCTCAGGAGGAAGAAGAAATGACCGCTTCTCTTGTTCTGTAGTACAAGGGGCTGTAGGAATCAGCTGTAAATGTACCGGTCCCTTGGTGGCTCTGCAGTAGGTGAGAGATAGAACACTCTTGAGAAAGCAGGGTTCCACGCTATTTAGGATTGCTGTCCTTACAGATCAGATGTAAAGCATCCTCGTTGTCTTCTAAGAAACCAAGTTCATGTTATCAGGGAGAAACATCGCCCCACGCTGCTGGGCTTGTGTTAAGGCACGAAGCATGGGCCAGACCCCCCTTCCACCACAGTCTGCTGCTGGGATGAGTCTTCAGCGGACTGGTGTGTCTGGATTTGGGAGTGAATGTAACTGATGCCAAAGAGCTGCTGGGAGAAAAGACTGGGGCAGAAGTAGTGGGTGCGCTGTCTAGGAACGGAAGCTCTCTTTGTCATGAAAAATTGCTGCTGGGGGTTTTAGAACCTGCATCCCTGCCAAATCCCATTCCCTGTGGTGGAGGATTTTCCCTTCTGGGACTAATTACAACACAGCTTTGCAGAGAGTCCTCCTCTCACAAAGAAGGGTGTATTTCAGCAAGGCATTAACTGTTCATTAGATGTATTAGGCAAGATCCTCAACCAGTCTAAATCGAAGTAGATTTACACCAACACTAATTTATGCTATTTGGGTACAAAGTCTGGTGGCTTTAAATGCCTTTAATTTGGGCTATTTTTAGCCAGGCACAAAGTCATGGCCTTGCATATTATTCTAGCAGTCTCCTTTGTTTGTAGGTACAGCACCACATCATTCAGTAATGTTTCAAAGCCATCACAGCCGTGCTGACAGGGAGGAAAGCAGCAGAATGTGCACTTCATGATGGGCTTCAAGACCATGATTAGAAGAGGGCTTCTATGTTTATTGTTACTATAGCAACCCCACTTCACTTTAACTGCACAGTGCTCATTTGTACATCTAATGATTTAGATCACGTTCAAGTGCCAGAGGAGAATTAAAAGCCACAGAATTTGCAAGACTGGGAAACATCTCAGATTTTGGGCTGGACAGGGGATGGACGAAGGCTGAGATGAGCCAAGCAATCACAGTTTGTACCATTGCACCTTCCCTCTCCAAACATGGTGAAAGCTTAGCTGGGTGAAAGAGTAATTTCAAGGGGAGAGCATCATTAGAGCGTTCCCATCAGCAGAGGGATGGCCATGGTGAGGGGATTGTCCCTCTCTGCTCTGCTCTCAGGAGGCCCCAGCTGGAGACCTGTGTCCAGAGCTGGGGCCCCAGGACAAGGAAGATGTGGGGCTGTTGGAGAGGGGTCAGAGGAGCCACGGAGATGCTCAGAGGGCTGGAGCAGCTCCCCTGTGAAGAGAGGCTGAGGGAGCTGGGCTGGGTCAGCCTGGAGAAGAGAAGGCTGTGGGGGGACCTCATTGCAGCCTTCCAGTCCCTGAAGGGAGCAGAGGAACAGGAGGGGAATCAGCTTGTTCCAAGGGCAGAGCCTGGCAGGACAAGGGGGCTGGAGTGAAGCTGGAGGAGGGAAGGGGGAGAGGAGATCTGAGGGGGAAGTTCTTTACAGAGAGAGTGTTGAGGGGCTGGCAGGGGCTGCCCAGAGAGGGGTGGGTGCCTCGTGTGTGTGGGTGTTGAAGGCCAGGTTGTCTGGGTCCCTGGGCAACCTTGTGTATCTCCAGGCCTGGAGGTTGGTGTCCCTGTCTGTGGCAGGGGGTTGGAGCTCTGTGATCCTTGGGGTCCCTTCCAACCCAGACCAGTCTGGGATTCTGTGATTAAGAACAGCCCTGTATTATTATGAGAAGTGATGCTTTTTTCAGACCATGATTCTTTTCTGGGTGGGGCAATTTTAGTGCTCACCTGCAGCATCAGCTTTCTGCCACATCTTGTTTTACCCCAATGTGGTGTCCATTACAGATGTTCCAGCCCTTCAGGCTCCATATGGAAACACACCAGATGGTTTAAATCCGCAGTGGTGTTATGCAGTGTGTTTTGAAGAGCCTTAATCCATATAAGGGATCCAGCACTGGAGCCCTGGCCTCTGGGAAGTGGCCATCTTCCTTCAACTAACTATACCCAGGGGGACTAATCCCTTCACACTCCTGTCCCCTCACACCACGATCCCCTTGCACCCCTGATCCTCTCAAAACCCCTGTACCTTCACACCCCATGATGCTGTCACACAGCCAGTCCCCTCACACTCCTGTTCCCTCACACCCCTGACCCCTCACATCCTGGAGACATGGGAAGTAGGAAACCAGATGAGGTTTAATGTAAGCAAGTGGAGAGTCTTGCACCTGGGGAGGAACAACCACTTGGATCAGGACAGGCTGGGGGTGACCTGCTGGAGAGGAGCTCTGAGGAGAAGGACATGGGGGTCCTGGTGGGTGACAGGGTGGCCATGAGCCAGCAGTGTGTCCTGGGGCTGAGAGAGACAATGGGATCCTGGGGGGCATCAGGAGGAGTGTGGGCAGCAGGTCACAGGAGGGGATCCTCCCCCTCTGCTCTGCCCTGCTCAGGCCCCACCTGGAGTGTTGTGGCCAGTGCTGGGCTCCCTGGGATCAAACAGACAGGGATCTCCTGGAGAGAGTCCAGAGGAGGGACAGGGAGATGCTGAAGGGCCTGGAGCATCTCCCCTGGGAGGAAAGGCTGAGGGACCTGGGGCTGTTCAGCCTGGAGAGAAGCAGCCTGAGGGGGGATCTGATCCCTGGGGATCAAGAGCTGAAGGGTGGGACCCAGGGGGACATGGGCAGCCTCTTCTCTGTGTCTGTGGGGACAGGACAAGGGGTGATGGCCTCAAGTTGGAGCATAGGAAGCTCCACACCAGATGTGGAAGAACTTCTTCCCAGTGAGGGTGATGGAGCCCTGGGACAGGCTGTCCAGAGAGGTTGTGGAGCCTCCTTCTCTGGAGACATTCAAACCCTGCCTGGGCGCTTCCCTGTGTGATTTAGCCTGTGTGCTCCTGCTCTGGCAGGGGGTTGGACTGGATCTGGCAGGTCCACTCCAGCCCTGATCGTTCTGTTATTTTGTGATCCTCTCACACCCCTAGTCCCTTCACCCTCCCATCTCCTCACATCCCCAACCCCTCACACCTCTGTCCCCTCACACCCCTGATTCCCCCACACCCCATCCCTCACACTCCTGTCCACTCACACCGCCTGTCCTCTGACAACCCCTGACTCCCTCACACCCCCAATCTTCTCACATCTCTGACCACCTCAGACCCCAATCCCCTCAGACCCCAATCCCCTCAGACCCTGATGCCATCAGATTCCTGATCCCCTCAGACCCCGATCCCCTCACATCCCGATCCCCTCAGACCCCTATCTCCTCATGCCCTGATCCCCTCACGCCCCAATCCCCTCAGACCCCTATCTCCTCATGCCCTGATCCCCTCACACCCCGATCCCCTCAGATCCCTGATCCCCTCACACCCCTGATCCACTCAGACTCCCAATGTCCTCACTTGACCCTCTCACCCCCGATCCCCTCCCACCTTCCACCCCCTCCCAACCTCGACCCACTCCCACCCTCGACCCCCTCACATCCCCCACCCCCTCCCACCCCCTATCCCCTCCCACCTCCCCACCCCCTCCCACCCCCTATCCCCTCCCACCTCCCACCCCCTATCCCCTCACACCCCCGACCCCCTCACGCCTCCCACCCCCTCACACCTCTTCGCCCCGCCCCCTTCCAGGAGCACCGCGCCTCATCGCCCCGCCCCTCGCCCCGCCCCTCCAGCGCTGATTCGCCGTCTCGCCTGGCTTCATTAACATACAACAGGCCGCACCCGGCAGCGCCGGGCCCGGCTTCCCCTCTGTCAGGGCGGGCAGCCGCGGTTGAAGAAAGCTCATTGGTCGAACGCGGCCGTCGGCGGGGGGTGCCGGCTTCCTTGTCATTGGACGCCCGGGGTTGCCAGTCTGGGGAACGCCCCGCCCTCCGGGGTGTCCCTCCGCGGCGCCGCCCTGTGCGCCCCATTCAGTGTCGGGTTCTGAGGCGGACGCGGCGGCCCGGCGGATGGGAGCTGCTGGCGCACAATAGGAGCAGGTCCTCGGGCAGCATCACTCGGAGGGCGGCAGCCGCAGGAGGAGGTAGATCCCGTTCTGGTAACGATTTTACAGCCGCAGCGGCGCACGAAGGGGCCTCTGTCTCTTCGCCAACCCCGGACGACGGGGGCGTTTTCTCCAGAGCCCCGACCCCCCTGCTGCCTTCCCTCCTCCAGTGCCTCCCCGCTTCGAGCCCTCTTCCCCCCGCCCCGGCCTGTCGCCTGCGTGTCGCCGGGGCGAGGATGGAGAAGGCCGTTCGCCTCGTGTCCCCACCGACCGTGCCCCGCTCCGGGCGGGCAAGAGCGGCAAGGGCCCGGGCGCGGGGCCAGCCCCCGTCCTGCCGTGAGGGGGGCACGGGGCCCGCCCGCCCGCGGGGATGGGGCCGGAGGCAGCTCCGCTGCCCCGCGCTTCGGCAAGAAGTCGCGCCAAACCTGCAGCTCTCACCCCCCCCGCCCCCCCCATCCCTCCACCCCACCCCGTTTCCTGGGAGGCCCCGGGGCTTCGGCCTGCCGCGGGGAAACCCCCCCTCCCGCCCCCACCCCCCATCAGGGGAGAGGGGAAGGGGGGGGGGAGTGCGGCGCGGCCCTCTGAGGTGGCAGGTGGCAGCACACCCAGGGCGGCCGTTCCGCTGCGGGGAGAGAGCAGGGCGTGCGCCGCCCCAGCCGCGCCGGGGTGCGTGTTTACCAGCTGTCGGAGCGCCCGGTACCTTCAGCTCCAAGGACGAGCCCCCCCCCCCGCCCACCATCCCCCGCCCCGCTGGGCGGCCCTTCCCTGGGGCAGGCGCTTCCCCGGGACCCGCCGCCTTCGCCGGGCAGAGCGGTGCGGCCGGCCAGCCTGGTGGTCTCCGTGCCCACCCCTCCCCGCCCCCAGCCTGCTGCCAACGCCTGCGGCGGGGCCCTAGAAGCCGAGGGAGGGACGAGCCGGGAAGCACCGGAGCCTCTGGCGCGGCGTTCGGAAGGGGAAGCACCCTTGGGGTGCGCAGGTGGTTTTGTTTGTTCAGGGCTGGTCTCCGCGGTGCTTGGGTTACGCGGCGCGGCGGTTTGAAACGCCGCTCTGACAGGTCCCTCGGCCTCAGCTGCAGCGGGGTGTTAAACCTGTGCTGGAGCCCGAGCAGCTCCGTGGGGGTGTGTGACAGCCCAGCTGCTCGGGGAGACCTGGAAACGCTCTGCGCTGTTGATTAAAAAACTCATCAAAACAAAGAAGAAAGAAGAAAAAAGGGACAGTTCTGCAGCCCAGCGAGCTCGTAGTTATTTGGTATCCTTGTGTTAATACCAAAAAAGTTAGCAGCGGGCTCAGCAAGGGGAAATTCTTCCCTCTGTGTGTGTACATACACGTGGGGAGGAGAGACCTGTACAGGGCATGGAACGGCTGCAGGTGCTGCAGGCGTCGGCAGAGCCAGCAGCATCCCGCCCGCATGCACGGGCACATCTGTAAGACATCGAGCATGGGATGGTTGTTGTTGTTTTGTTTTATTTTTTCTGAAGAGAAAGCATCTCAGTGCCACAGTACCGGGGCAGAGCTTGATGTCGTCCCGCGCGGTAGCGTTACGAGTCGGCAGCCTGAGCGCGGAGGCGATCTGAAGCCCGAGTCCTTCTGCACACCGGAGGGAGAAAGGTGTCAGAACAGGGGGTAGCCAGACTTGCTGGAGTGGGTACTACCTGGATGCTCGGCGTTACTACTGGTGGCAGCACCTGTATTGCAGCAGGAGGAGCGCTTCGCTGCTGCTTGAGCTGGTGGCTAATTGTGTACAGACAGGGTTTTGTGGGGTTTTTTTGCAGTTTCTTCTGTAATTTAAGCAGGAATTTCTTTTGTTCAGGGTCCTAACTACTGTGCACCAAGGTTTGTAGGTGGTTGGCAGGCTTGGGCTTTAACCTGGTCAGCACTGATTTAACAAGCAGCTCTGTTTTCTCTCTGCTTACTGCTGAGTGACTCTCGCAGGAGTAGTTCCCTCATGTAAGTGTGCAGCAGCTGCTGAGAACATCCTCCCTTCTCAATTTGTATTTTTGAGCTGAAGAAAACAGTTGTAATACAGTTCTCTATAAAGCAGCAGTGGCTTTCTGTTTTACTTCTGAGGAAGTCCTCTTTCTAAGGGCTTGGTGTGCTCACCTTGGTGTACTGCACTTACCTTTACTTAAAGCACTTACCTTCACTGCCAGGAGCCCTCCCAGTAGGAAAAGGGGAATAAAATCAAGAACGTGAATGCTTCTCAGGATAGGCCAAAAATACTGCTGCTGCAGCTTCCACAGCACAAGATAATGGACTTGGTGGTGCTTAAGAGGAATATTTCACTTAGAGACAGTAAGGGATAAGAAAATAGCTCTGCGATGCAGAAGTAGGAGCTTTTATGCAAAACAATTTAGTCCTACTGTCTTCTTGTCCTGCTGGATCTGTGCTAATGTTGCAAGTTCAAGTGACACAGAGAACATAGTGCTCTTTTTACAAAGGCTTCTGTAGTTGTTCTCCTTTGAACTCACCTAAGCAGGCTGGAGGGCTTCAAGCCCCAACCTGTGAGCTGACCTGTTCTGTTTAAGTACTTCACGTCTCAGTTTTCTCCTTGTTGAATCGGCTGCCTCAGCGTAAGAGGGAAGCAAAGTCATTTTGGTAAGCTTCCAAAATGACCTGCTGGCCGCTGCCAAACGCTTTATTAGTGACACCTCCCCATATTATTGTTTCTTTTAATCTGTAGATCTCAAGGTACCTTAGAAACGCCCTTTCATAGAACAACAGAATAGAATCATAGGATGGTCTGGGTTGGAAGGGACCCCAAGGGTCACAGAGCTCCAACCCCCTGCCACAGGCAGGGACACCAACCTCCAGGCCTGGAGCTACACAAGGTTGCCCAGGGCCCCAGCCAACCTGGCCTTCAACACCCCCAGACACGGGGCACCCACCCCCTCTCTGGGCAGCCCCTTCCAGCCCCTCCCCACTCTCTCTGCAAAGAACTTCCCCCTAAGATCTCCTCTCCCCCTTCCCTCCTCCAGCTTCACTCCAGCCCCCTTGTCCTGCCATTGTCTACCCTATTAAAAAGTTGATTCCCCTCCTGTTCCTCTGCTCCCTCATCCTCTCTTCACAGAGGAGCTGCTCCAGCACCCTAATCATCTTTGTGTCCTCCTCTGAACCCTCTCCAACAGTTCCACATCTTTCTTGTATTGGGGACCCAGATCTGCACAAATGATGGTTCTGTGCTTGGCTGGGAGAAACCTGCAACACCATTAGCACCATTTTCTGCTGACTTCCCCCAGCATCACCCAGATCAGCTCCAGGAGTCAGAGGGGCTGGGTGACTGTGCACAGCTGCACCCTCCCAGCCTCCTCTCTCTGCTCCTTCCTCTGCACGTGCATCCTCTGGGATGCTCCCCTTATGTAAAATGGGAATTCCCCCTTGATCCTCAAAGCCACCCACTGCAGGGTGGGGGGTGCAGGGAAAGCTCGATTTCCTTCAGTAGAAGTCTCACTGGGAGACATATTTATAGTTGCTTACTTGCCCTAATGTAATAATTTTAGACTGCTTTATCATTACTGAAGTGATGAAGCCAGCTAGTGTGTGCCTGGTTTGTGTCATGCTTGGGCAGGCAAGGCTTGTCTGTTCAGTTAAAAAAAATAAAAATAACAACAATAGAGTGCAGTGGTGCATCTGCACCAGCTTGGGGACAGCCCAGACTCAAGGGGCGACTTGCTGTGAGTACAGAAGAGAAAATACTGTTGGCCCTGGATCAGTGATGCTTAAACCAAAGCCAGTCAAGGCCGGGAAGAATGGAAACTCTGTGGGGCTTCTGTGGTCTGGGATTAGTAATTCCAGCTGGTGTTACCAGAATCAAGGTTCTGGTAGCACAGAGGTCGTGGTTATTTCTGCAGGCAGTGCACTGGAACTGTTCATTTACACAGTATTTCAGAAGTACTTGGAGGAAGAGTGCAGAGCCACTGAGAGCAAGTTGCTGGTCACCAAGAGATCGTCCTTAGTGTTGAGGTCCAAGTCAGCCAGCCCTTGAAGCAGCCCTTGCTTTAACTGACACAGGGTTTCCTGGCCCTCTGAGCAGTGTCATTGTACCTTGTGAAAGTACAATGAACCTTTCCCTTGAAAGTAGCTTTTGCAACTCAACAAATCCGTAATTGCAGCAGCAAAACATTTGCTCCTAGATAAGGGCACTTGTGCAGCACTGGTAATTGGTTTGACCTGGCCAGATGCCTCCTGATAAGGCTCAGCACAGAGTTGTCACCTGGAATGCTAAAGAATTCAGTTCCCCTCAGCACCTGTGTCATGAGGAGTCAGACATCACCGTTCCCGCTGGATCCAGCCCGATGCTGCACCACAGCCTTGTTCAGCCCTCACCAAAGTGCTAGCAGGAGAAAATAAATCCCTTGTTCTGGCTGTGCTGACGCTGGTTTCCGCAGGAACTTCATTCCTCTTTCAATTCCCCTGCTCTCTTCCCAGCTCCTCCTCACACGGTGTTGCACAACTTGGGTGCTCGGTGAACAGTTTGCAACACCCTGCCTGCCCCTCAGTTGACATCCTTCCCCTTTCTCTACCAGCTTTTGCTGTCAGCATCCTCTCTCCTTGTTCCTGTGGTTAAAGTACCGCCATCTCTCTCCTACAGAGCACATCATAAGACATTTTCAAACCTTCCCACCAAGGAGTGTGGTGTCCTTTTCATCCCCTGGAAACCAGGTGTCAATTTGGGAACCCTTCTTGCAGACCTTGCTGCTTGTCCCCAAGTGCTTCCCAGAACCAGAGCTGGCAGATACAAGGCGGTGTGCACCTCCTTCCTTTCCCAGGAGGCCAGAGGAGGAGCAGAGCCACCCTGGGCAGCTTACCTGCCATCAGTCAGCCCTTGTTGGATGTGTTTTTATTGCCTGCTGCTGTGTTTCATCCGAGATGCTGCTACCTGTAACCCCATCCTCCTGCTGTGAGCGGGTTTCGTGGCTGCCCCGTCCCCGTGAGCCTTGGTGGGGGTGAGGGATGTCAGCCTGTGAGCTCTGTTTTAAACAGCATCAGGCTGCTGGTGGCAGGCATAGATGTCACCTTGTTTTTTAGCAGTGAGGGTTACTGGATTTCCCTGCTCATGTACTCTGGGGGAGGAATTAGGACTTTGAAAGCAGCAGGACCTGGGCAGGTGGGCTTGTTTTATCCAGGAGGGCCATGGCCACGCAGGCCAGGCATGGAGCTCTTGGCACTTCTCCCTGAGGTTGGTGTCCCTGCCTGTGGCAGGGGGTTAGAGCTCTGTGATCCTTGGGGTCCCTTCCAACCCAGACCAGGCTGGGATTCTATGATATGGTTCATCAATGCCACGTAGATTCAACGAGCACCTCAGAGAGAATTCATTAAAATGTTGTTTTTTCTAACTGAAAAGATGCCAATACGTTTGTTCTCCTTTAATAGCACTAATCCTACCATCACAAAATATTAAAAAGGAAAAAAAATTAGACCATTTCTTTCTTTCCTCCACCCACCATGCCAGCAGCTCACGAGTCCCAAGCAAAGAGCTGATCTAAGTTAAACTAGGCACAATACTACCCAGCACCTTGGGCACTTACAGCATAGAATCCCAGACTGGTCTGGGTTGGAAGGGACCCCAGGGGTCACAGAGCTCCAACCCCCTGCCACAGGCAGGGACACCAACCTCCAGGCCTGGAGCTACACAAGGTTGCCCAGGGCCCCAGCCAACCTGGCCTTCAACACCCCCAGACACGGGGCACCCACCCCCTCTCTGGGCAGCCCCTTCCAGCCCCTCACCACTATCTCTGCAAAGAACTTCCCCCTAAGATCTCATTTAAACCTTCCTTCCTTTAACTTTAATCCATTCCCCCTTGTCCTGCCATTGTCTGCCCTTTTAAATGCTTGGAAAGGTCTTGCAGAAAATCCTCAGACTGATCTTAGAAGTTCCAGTCTACCCCATTAAAAGTTGATTATGTGTAAATGTCATTATGGAAAGGTCTTCTAAAGTATTCAGGCTGTATTTAAGATAATGAAGGTTTGCTCCCTAACCTAATTTGGGCTTCCATCTGGAAGACATTACAAATCCAAACCATGCATCATTTCGTTTCTTAAAAATGCCTCTTACCTGCTTGACTCTCCTTGTGTGTGCCTTGGACCTGAACACAGAGCTGGGCCAGGCGATGGTGGAGCTCTGCCTGCGCTGGAGAGGGGTTCCACCCACGCTGATCCCAGCTCTCTGCCTTCCTCCACTGACTGGGTAGAGCTCTCAGTAAAGGGATCTATTTTTTAATTCCTCTCCCCATGCCAGGACTCTGTATGATACAGCATCCATCTCCTTTCGGGCCTGCTGTTGGGATCTGTCTCGGTACAGGCTGTGGTCTTGTGTCAGGGCTGGCTGTGGTTGCTGTTGTCTCTCTCTATTGGTGAAATAAATGTTTAGGGATGAGTCCAGTACACATTCCCTGGTGATGCTGTGTTATACAAGCGTGCAAGGAGGGATCTTGACAGGCTGGAGAGCTGGGCCCAGGTGAACCTAATGAAGTTCAACACTGCCAAGGGTCAGGTGTTGCACTTGGGCCAGAAGAATCCCAGACACAGACACAGGCTGGGAGAAGAGCTCCTGGAGAGCAGCCCTGCTGAGAAGGACCTGGGGGTCATGGGGGATGAGGAACTTCCCAGGAGCCAGCAGTGGCTCTGGCAGCTGGGAAGGGCAATGGGATCCTGGGCTCCATCAGCAGAGGGGTGGCAGCAGGGACAGGGAGGGGATTGTCCCTCTCTGCTCTGCCCTCCTGAGGCCCCAGCTGGAGTCCTGTGGCCAGAGCTGGGGCCTTCAACACAAGGAAGATGTGGGGCTGTTGGAGAGGGGCCAGAGGAGCCATGGAGATGCTCAGAGGGCTGGAGCAGCTTCCCTGTGAAGAGAGGCTGAGGGAGCTGGGCTGGGTCAGCCTGGAGAAGAGAAGGCTGTGGGGGGACCTCATTGCAGCCTGCCAGTCCCTGAAGGGAGCAGAGGAACAGGAGGGGAATCAGCTTGTTCCAAGGGCAGAGCCTGGCAGGACAAGGGGGCTGGAGTGAAGCTGGAGGAGGGAAGGGGGAGAGGAGATCTGAGGGGGAAGTTCTTTGCAGAGAGAGTGTTGAGGGGCTGGCAGGGGCTGCCCAGAGAGGGGGTGGGTGCCCCGTCCCTGGGGGTGTTGCAGGCCAGGTTGGCTGGGGCCCTGGGCAGCCTTGTGTAGCTCCAGGCCTGGAGGTTGGTGTCCCTGCCTGTGGCAGGGGGGTTGGAGCTCTGTGATCCTTGGGGTCCCTTCCAATCCAGACCAGTCTATGATTCTATGATTCTAAGGAGTTGTAGTTTCTGCTCCAAGGAGCTCACAATTAATAGTTGGTGTTGTGGTTTAGCCCCTCAAAAACGGGTTTGAGACTTGTTGTTACCTGCTGAGATGGAGAGCTGAGCTTTTGAGTGGTGCTAACAACTCTTTTATTTTGTTAGGAAGAGATATCCTTTGTTGAAAAGTGTAAATCCTCTCTGAAAATAATAATTATTTTTTTTTAATTTTAAAAAACCCTCTAGCACGGAATCCAGAGTTTGATGAATCTGTGACCATTTTAGTTCTACATTTTCTTCTGATCTAGTTTTAATATGCCTATAGACACAGTCCCTTTCCTTTCTGTTGTCCAGGCCACAAGACTTCTTTGCCAGAAAGCTGTTGGAAAAGCAGCTTAGATTTTCCTGCTGTGCCAGCCCAAGCTGTTCTGTCCTCCCTGGTATTTGCCCCAGTGCCAGCTGCATGGGTCACCACAGAAGGTTAATATTTGCTCTTGGCAGTTCTGTGCTGGGTGCTTGGTGCAGCTGTGAGACAATGCCCAGTGAATGCTGGCAGCCTGCAGCACAGAGCCAGCTCCCATTAGTATCCCTGTGGTGTTCTCTCCACTCACTCACACATTGTTTTAAAGATATGGGGAGACCTTCTCCCCACCTCCCCTGCCCTGCCAGGAGGGTGCAGAGAGGTGGGCGCTGGTCTCTTCAGCCAGGGGACAGGAGCTGGGACAAGGGGCAATGGGCTCAAGCTGCCCCAGGGCAGGGTCAGCTCAGCTGGGAGGGCAAAGTTCTTCCCTGGCAGAGCTGTCAGGGCCTGGCCCAGGCTGCCCAGGGAGGGGCTGAGTCCCCACCCCTGGGTGTGTTTAACAGAGGGGAGATGAGGTGCTCAGGGATCTGGTTTAGCACAGGACAGGGACAGTTGGACTCCATGATCTTAAAGGGCTTTTCCAACCTTGTGATGCAGGGATTTTTATTGAGTCACATGTAAGTAAATGCTGAACTGCTTCCCCAGAAATTAATATATGGACCTTATTCTTTATGCAGAAGAAATAATCACAGCACCCTTTCATGGCAGTTTTTAAAGAAATTGCCTTCTTTGAAGAAACTACCTGCTTTGATCTCTTTTGCACTCAGTGTTGCATAGTATTTTACCTTAAATTTACCAACTGTTAAATTTGACTCTTTTCTTGCAAGCATTGGAGCTTGTGGGTAGGCAGAGGCTCCATCCTGTTTGGATAACCAAGAATTACTTCAGATGATGCCTATTCCAACACTGCATTTTGAAAGATGGAGAACAGATAACTTGTTGCAGGGCCAACACATGATTCTCACAGCTGAAGTGTCTTTAATTTTCTGAGATCTGTGAATGCTTCAGCCTGCTGCCTTTCCCATCCTCCTGGCTGCCACAGGGCAATTTGGGGTTGTTACCGCGGTGCTCGAGCAAGGAGCCTTGTGTACCTGTTTCTTCTACAATACAGGTGGCCTGCAAATAGGAACACGAGCTCCCCTGCCCCTGAATGATGGCTTCTTTTCCTCTCCCCAGGTGCAGTGTAACTGAGTGGAAACATGTTCTCCAGGCTACGAGTGGCTGCCAGTCCCTGTGCCGTGGCGTGTCGCAGCGCGCACACCAAGGAGAAGGGCAAGCCGCTGATGTTAAACCCACGGACAAACAAGGTTGGTGGTGTGTGGTTATCAAGTGTCTTATCTTCATCCGGTAATCATCCAGTGGACCTTGTTCCGGGGTTAAACCATCTCCAGGAGGTGCGCTGGGACGCAGCCAGAGGAGGGTGCAGAAGATGGAGGGGTCGGTGATCGTTTCGAGTTCACCTCGTGGACGCCCACAGTACAAGGACTGCTGATAACAGCTTGCCCTTCTCCTGGTTTGATGGGGTCTATACAATTGATAATGCTGTTCCTTTATGCCAAACCATGAACTTACAGACTGTGTGAGGTGGGAAGGGACCTTCAAAGGCCACCTAGTCCCTCCCCCTGCAGTGAGCAGGGACATCTTCACTAGACCAGGTTGCTCAGAGCCCCATCAGGCCTGACCTTGAATGTCTCCAGGGAGGGGGCCTCCACCACCTCCCTGGGCAGCCTGTGACAGTGTCTCACCACCCTCAGACTGAAGAACTTCTCTATAATGTCTCATCCAAACCTGCCCTGCTCTAGTTTAACACCATCTCCCCTCATCCCTGCCCTCACAAACAGTCCTGCCCAGCTTTCCTGTAGGTCCTTCAGGGGCTGGAAGGGGCTCAGAGGTCTCCCCGCAGCCTTCTCTTCTCCAGGCTGAACGAGCCCAGCTCCCTCAGCCTGTCTTCACAGGAGAGGTGCTCCAGCCCCGAGGTCATCCTGATGGCCTCCTCTGGACCCCGCTCCAAGAGGTCCATGCCCTTGTCCTGAGGGCTGCAGAGCTGGACACAGCACTGCAGGGGGTCTCCCCAGAGCAGAGCAGAGGGGCAGGATCCCCTCTTGATCTGCTGGCCACAGCGCAGAGTTGCTGATTCGTGCTGTTCACTGATTCAGTTTTTGAACTGGCTGAAGCAAAGCTTTAGCAGATAGAGGCTTATTTCATAATTTGCTAAAGTTAATTCTGATTTGAATCTTCCTGGTGATAGGAAGTGTTAGCTTCTGTGTCCTGGCTTTTTCCTGCGAGGCTCTGAATTGAGACCAAGCTGCACCGGTAAGAAACATCCCTTTGCAGAGAGTCTGACAGAGAGCATCTAAAAATAAGCCATGGATGGAGCTAGCTGGGAGGCAGAGACATTGTATTAATTCCTTGCATCAGGAGGAGCTTCTCCTAAAGAAGTGTTGGGTTGTTACCTTCACAAAAGCTTTCCTGTTTGCACAGCCCCATCCTGAGCCTCTTTCCCCCCACCCTGTAGTAACAGTTGCCTTCAGGAATATTGAAAGAGTGTGTAAACTAAAACTAGTAAGAAATGAGATGAAGGCTCATGGTAGCTGATGTAAGATGTCTCATGGCTGAGAGAGGTGACAAACCTAGCCACCTCTGACAGGGTGTGTATGTCCTGAGCAGTGAGCCCATGGAAGCAGGATTTCCATACCTTTTGGTGTCTGGCTTTTCTCCTCTTCCTCATTCTCTGATTTTACCTTTTCCCCTCCTCCTGTAATGCCTTTTCTCTCCCCTTCACTCTATGTTTCCTTCCCTGCTCCTGGCCCTGGGACTCCTCCTGCCCCTCTGTATTCTTAGCTCCTTCCCTTGTCCCTTGCCACTTCCTAGATGAAAAGCACGTGCTGCTATAAATTGGCCAGCTGGCAAGCCAGACATGTAACCCCAAGCCTGTCTCTCAGCAGAAGGGCCAGGCTGGCTCTTTCCTCTACACCTTCCCTCTTTTCCCCCTTTTTTGCCTTTTTTCTCCCCTCCTTTCTCCCTTTCTTCTCCCCTCCTTTCTCCCTTTCTTCTCCCCTCCTTTCTCCCTTTCTTCTCCCCTCCTTTCTCCCTTTCTTCTCCCCTCCTTTCTCCCTTTCTTCCTATCAGCATTAGGAGCTGCCCAGTGGGCTCAAAATATCTGGGGAGGATGCCAAGCTAGGGACTGCAAGCTGAATTTCCTTGTCCCTTGACCAGAGCTACAGGGGGTATTGCTCATTTCTGTTGGCAAAAGTGATTCCTGAACGTCCTGAAAAGCAAGGAAAAAGACAAAATGCAGCCCCATGGGCCTGTTTCTTACTGTGTCTTGTACAGTGCTGCATGAGATGCCTTGATACTGTGTTTATAAAGAGAAGTGTAGAAGTTAGAGACAAATATAAAACTGTCATTGCTGAGTTGGGGAAGGAGAAAAGAAATGGATTGATGTGATCTGTTGAGATCAGATTGTCTCAGGATTTTTCTAGGCTCCTAAATACTTTGATGTGCCAGTAGAAGTTTCATGCCCTGTAAGCTTTTCCAAGTGCTAATTATGCAGCAGTGCTCAGAAACAAAGACAATAGGTCATTTCTTACTGCTTTTCCAGTGGTAGTACCTTTTAAAAATCTTTTTTTTTTTTTTTTTTAAAGCCTGCAATTCTCTGGTGAGCTGAGCACAATGTGCTTTTTAAAATGGATTTCTTTTTTGGAGGAGGAGGAGGAGGAGGGAAGAACAGAGCTCTGCTTATTAATAGCAATTGACTTTTTTTTTTTTTGTGTGTGTGTGTTAATTATTCTTGAACTCCATCAAGAAGTGATGCTTGCCAGGGAGGTGGGGGGGAACCTTTCCACTTTGGCTCTGTTGTATCAGTCTGGTTAAGGCTGACACCTGTTTGAATGGTTCTGGGAGGTGATTAAGTGATACTGCTTGATAGTGGGTGCAGTATCTCTATAGATATCTTGGAAATTCAGCAGAGAAATAAATGATTGACTAAATATGAGCAGTACTTTACCCTTTGTGCTTCTCTGGCCCACAGTGCCTCGTGCATATAGATACAGATACATATCATATACGTACAGGCACAGATAAAGGGCTTTATCTCTTGCTGGCAGCTTGAGATCATTGCTTATGGCTTGTGTTTATGCCTGTGTTCAGTTTTTACACTCCCTGTCAAGCCTGCAGAAAGTTTGGCCTCCTCTAACTTGCCTGGGCCCTAAAATAACTTGAGAGCTGTGAGATGGCAGGATCACTGACAGAGAACAGCCCCTTCCCCTTGTGCAAATTAATCTTCCCCTGTCACTGCCTTTGTCGTTGGAGTGGGGTTCTCAACAGTTACAGTTCCTTCTCCTCGTTCCCTTCCCATCCTTACCTGACTTTGACAGGTATGCACTACACCTGCATCAGCTGCTTTAGGCTTTTGTGTTTCAAGACCGGTTTTCAAGAGGGTTGTGGGGCGGTTTCTTCGGGTTTTTTTGTCAGGGCAGCTCAGGGAAGGTCAGGAGCTGTATCAGTAACGCCCTTGCTGTGGCAGCCAGACAATCGCCCCACACGCTGTCACTCCGTTCCTGGCATCCCCGTGGGCGCAGGATCTTCCATGGTGTTTGATCCCTGCTCTGTGACAGGGATTCGGGTTACACTTGATTGGCTTCAGGACCTTTTATTCTGCTGGAGCTCCCCTGCTGTGCCAAGGCAGCCTTTTAAGCTTGTCTGGGCTCTTAGAGTGCTGTGGGGACAAGCTCATTTGTTCAGTACTGGCAATTTCAGGTCCTGCTTCAGGTTCTCACTGGAGGGACAGGATTCCTTCTTCCAGCACAGAACAGATGACTCTTGAATCCCTGACCTGGGTCATGTCCATGTAGGATCACATCAGTATGTCTTTACGTATTGATGTGTCTTTACACGTGTTATTTGTAGGTTTGCTTGCAGCAGAGTTGTGACTCTGAATAGAATCACAGAAACATAGGGGATGGAAGGGACCTCCAGAGATCATGGGGTCCAACCCCCTGACAAAGCAGGGTCCCTAGGACAGGGCACACAGGGAGACATCCAGATGGGGCTGGAATCTCTCCAGAGAAGGAGACTCCACACCCCCTGGGCAGCCTGGCCCAGGGCTCCCTCACCCTCACTGGCAAGAAGTTCTTCCCCACATTGGGGGGAACTCCCTGGGCTCCAACTTGAGCCCATCACCCCTTGTCCTGTCCCCACAGACACTGAGAAGGGGCTGCCCATGTTCCCCTGTGTCCCACCCTTCAGCTATTGATCCCCGGGATCAGATCCCCTCTCAGGCTGCTTCTCTCCAGGCTGAACAGCCCCAGGTCCCTCAGCCTTTCCTCCCAGGGCAGATGCTCCAGGCCCTTCAGCATCTCCCTGTCCCTCCTCTGGACTCTCTCCAGGAGATCCCTGTCTGTTTGATCCCAGGGAGCCCAGAACTGGGCACTTCTTGTATTTCAGCTGGTGATTTTTCTACCTTGTGGCATCATTCTTCAAGTTACTCTCTAAGTCCATGGCTGCATTTTGCACAACTGATCCCATTGCCTCTTTTTCTGTTACTCTGTTCCTCAGGCTGGTTATTTCATTGCTTAACACCAATTCCCTGTACTGACATGGCCTCCCCAGTTCTGAGCTTCAGCAGGTACCTTGAGGACATTGCATTAGACACACACATGCCTGTATGCAAGTGCCTGGCAATACATCATGAGTTTTAAAAGAGAATTCCTCGACAACGTCACAACTGGCAGTTGAATCCCAGGCCCATTCCTGAGGAGCTGCCTCAAGTCTCCAACTGCCACGTGGGCTGCCATCTTACTAAATCTGATATTTAGCTAGATCATTAATCACAGCTTCATCTGTATTCATTCCCAGTTTTCTTCAGCCCTGTTAATTTTCATCTGTGCTTTACATTTATTTCCAGAAACTGATAAATTACCCTTGTTTAAAGATGCAGTTCCCCAACGAGGGTCTACCTGACCTCACTGACTTATGGCAAGTACCCCAACTGTGTGTTTCCAGTTCAGAGTCAAAGGCAAACCAACAAAACCCAGCCCAAAGTTAAAGCTAGTTGGACAAGATACATTAAGACAGGACAAGAGAATGTGAGGAAGGATCATATGAACTTTAAGATCTGAAAGCAGGTGCTCTCCTTCCCCTTCCCCTGCCCTTTTCTCACCACGCTGGGTTTTGACACGTTTGATTTCTTCTGTTTTAGTGGGGTTTTTTTAGACTCTGTCAGTTGGGTTGATCAGCCAGGGTGTAGAATACTCCGTGCCCCTCTGCCTTCCTGGGGACACCAGGATAAACAGGATGTGGGGGTGTCCTGCAAACGGTAATGGTCGTGTCACTGAGAAATGCAGTGCTTGTCACTAAGAAATGCAGTGCTTGCAGTGCTCCCAACAGCTCCATCAGTTACAAACACCCTACGCGTGGGAAGGTGATAAGAAACCACCCAGTTCCCTTGCACACAGACACATGCCCAGCCTGAAAACCCCCACCAGAAGCTCTGTGTGCTGCCCAGCTGGTTTGGAGATGGGGGAGGGATTGTTGGATGGAGGCTGTATGGCTGTGCTTCCCTAGCTTTTGTCACCTTCCCTGAGATCTTGTGTGCTTTTAAAGGGATTTAAGTGTGGAAAGATGGAAGTGTTTAATCTGTAAGCAGCCTGTCTGGGAAGATGCTGGAAGATGCAGGACGAGGGGGAATGGATGAAAGCTGAAGGAGGGAAGGGGGAGAGGAGATCTTAGGGGGAAGTTCTTTGCAGAGAGAGTGGGGAGGGGCTGGAAGGGGCTGCCCAGAGAGGGCGTGGGTGCCCCGTGTCTGGGGGTGTTGAAGGCCAGGTTGTCTGGGGCCCTGGGCAACCTTGTGTAGCTCCAGGCCTGGAGGTTGGTGTCCCTGCCTGTGGCAGGGGGTTGGAGCTCTGTGATCCTTGGGGTCCCTTCCAACCCAGACCAGTCTGGGATTCTATGCTGTAAGTGCCCAAGGTGCTGGGTAGTATTGTGCCTCGTTTAACTTAGATCAGCTCTTTGCTTGGGACTAGTGAGCTGCTGGCATGGTGGGTGGAGGAAAGAAAGAAATGGTCTTGTTTTTATTTTTTTTTCCTTTTTAATATTTTGTGATGGTAGGATTAATGCTATCAAAGGAGAAAAAAGTATTGGCATCTTTTCAGTTAGAAAAAGCAACATCTTAATGAATTCTCTCTGAGATGCTCGTTGAATCTACGTGGCATTGATGAATTATATCATAGAATCCCAGACTGGTCTGGGTTGGAAGGGACCCCAAGGGTCACAGAGCTCCAACCCCCTGCCACAGGCAGGGACACCAACCTCCAGGCCTGGAGCTACACAAGGTTGCCCAGGGCCCCAGCCAACCTGGCCTTGAACACCCCCAGGGATGGGGGCACCCACCTCCTCTCTGGGCAGCCCCTTCCAGCACTTCCATTTCGTTCATCATTCTCACTACTTGCCATGTACAGCTTTACCATAACCCTTGGTGTTTGGAAACAGCTCCTTAGAGAGGCTGGGTGACCTTGCTGGTGTGTAAAGGCTTTCTGTTTCTGACTTCATCCTCTTTCCTGCAGGGCAGTGCTTGTGTGGAGGCCATGTCATTAGTAAATGAGAGCTGCTGTGGGTTAGGCACGGCTGGTTGGGCAGCCAAAGTGATTTGCATCTGGCTCCACACATACAGAGGTAGTACAAGAGCTGGTGACATCTTTGCTGGCAGAGGGGAGAAAGTTTTTAAAGGCTTAGTAACCTGGGGAGTGTCTGGGTCGTTTCACAGTTCAGCAGATTGCTGTGCTCTACCAGCTGAACCCTTCAGTGTATATATACTGTGCTGTCTCTGGAGGAATAAAGGTATGAAACTGGGTTTAAAATACAGAGGAAACAAATCAGAGGAGATTTCCCTGTTCTACATGATTCTCATAAACACAGAGAAACTTTGAATCTTTGGTTGAGATAGTGAAAGCACCTTTGGTTCATCAGGGTGAACTTTATTAATTCTCAGTGGAGACGTTGTGCAACAAACAGTGAACTTTGTGATTTAGGGAAAAGGAAGCAGATTTAGGGGAGAAGCAGCCCACAGTCCCATGTAAATTCTGCTTTATTTGAAAAGGGTTTATGCTGCCACTTCAAAGCCTGGCACACACTGCTGAGTATGTTGGAACAACGATCAGAAGTTACATGGAAGCCATTTGATTAAACCTTCCCTGTGAAGTAGGCTAACTCATTTACCAAACAGTGGCATGTCTGGATATATTCTGCATTTACATCTTCATATTTGAATGGGATATGTGTTAGAAACCATGCTGGTTTTCAGAATCCCTGAGAGAATTTATGGTGTTGGGTGAAGGTATCCCCTTCTGTCTGTCTGTCTGTCTGTCTACATACCATCACTAGCACTCCTCTGCTTGGGAACCTCTCGCTGTGCCTCACTCAGCAGTGCTTTAAAACCCTGCTTGCAGCACTTGGGTCTCCTCTTCACCTTCACACAGAGCATGCAACAGGAGTTCTTACACAGTGGTTATTTATAGCACAGCTGGCTTTGTGTAGTAGAGCCCAGTCCTTAGGGCTAAAGCAGCGTCCCAGTGCCAGAGAGTTTGTGGATTAAAAGCACAGTACATGGTGATTCAGTGTGAGTTTGTCTTAACTAAAAAAACCCTGTCAACACTTCATTTTACTAGGCTTTTTGTTGTTTTTGGGGTTTTTTTTTCTTCCCACGGCAGGATGTTGGGTTTGTTTACAATAAATCTGTATTAATTAATTCATCTGTGGCCTTTGAAGTGTGCTGGGCTTTCTCCTTTCTCCTGCTTCGCTCCCCATCATAGAAAGGGCACCTGTTTTTCCTGAGCTGTAAAGAGGATTAGGGAAGCTCATCTTAAGTGAAAGTCAGCCTGTGGCACTCAGGGGAAGGACACCTGGTACGGTGGGTCAAAGGAAAACGAAACCTGATCCCAAACCTTGGCAGTATTTAGTGGAAATCAGAGGGAATTTGGCCCTTGCCTGGGTACTGGGACCTGTGAGAGCATCAGTCCCAGTGTGCATACTGCTGAGTGCCTCCTGAACGCTGCTTCTGTCCAACAGGGTTTAAAAATTGAGGGGAAGGGCAAGGAAAAAACCAAAATACTGCTGCTCCTGTCGAGCTGGTTGAAGGAGAATCTCTGTGCAGCGAGGTGCTGCGTGGGGAACAAGCCCCAGTCCCAAATGTGAAGCAAGAGGCAGCTAATGGGTCATGGACAGAGATGATGGGTGGGGATACAGTGAGTGCTGGGGGGCTCTGGGGTTTTTACAGTGCTGCTTCAGACCAAACTTGTTCTCCTTGGAGCAAGGATTGAGTTTCTGTATGGAGGCAGATGGCGTTCAGCTCCCTGAGTTAGGCCTGGGCACAAGCATGAGCGTCTCTTAATGTCTGAAGTTCTAATTGTCATGTAAATAAAGAGCTGGAAGTAATTAGTGCCACTTAAATTCCACTGTGTTTAATGTTGTTGTAACTCCAGATACACTGGAAAAAAAAAAAAACAAACCAGGTTGCCTATAGACTGGGTTAAAAAATGTGAATAAACTGAATAAAGATGGGCAGCTGTTCTGCTGCCTGCAGGCCTCAGGGCTCACTTGATGCCATTAAGGACTGGGGTGGGCCGAGGCCACTGGTTTTGCTGTGCAGGGAAATTCAGGAAGCTCCGTGTCCCAGTGTTGTGCTAATTGTGGAAAGTAGGAATTAGATAGGCTTTATCTTTCAGGGACTTGAGAGTTTCTGGTGTGTGTGTGTGTGTGTGTGTCTTTGCTACTGAGGTATTCCAGCTTGAGAAGAGGAAAACATCAGCACAGCCAGTGTGGTACCACTGAAGGGACCCTGGCCTTCAGTTAGTGACATTACTGACCCCTGTTTCTTTATCTCCTGAAAAACAAGCAGGGTTCCCCCCTCTCTTCCTTTCTTAGTAACTTTTGGCAGCACTTTTGTGTTCCTAGTGCCTGAAGTTAACAGTCAAAATGCTGTAGAAGTTTGCCAGCTGTACTTGGCTCTGCACCCGAGCTCGCCTGCTCCCCGACTGCAGCTCCTGTTGGGGCAGGAGTGTTCTCCACAGGCACAGGCTGCTGATGGTAAGGAGCTCAGGGGGCAGCTAGGGAAGAGGGGAATAGCTGAGATGTGTTCCTGCACTGCTTCCCTTCCCATGCAAACTGAGAAGACGTGTTTACATTCCCAGGGTATCGCTCCGTGCTTCCTGTGAAGTGTGGAGAAGTGAAACTGGATTCTTTGCAGTGTTGGGGTGGGGAAAGAGATACTCAGTGTGCGTTCCTCCTGGGATTTTGCTGGTTGGGGTTGTTTTCTTTTCATGCTGTTTCTGTTCTCAGTGGAAATCTTGGATTCTGCAAATTTAGTTTTCAGAAAAAAAAAATACCAGGTGGCCAAAGTGACTGTCAAAACAAGGGAGCAGACCCAGCAGCAAGGGTAAAAAGTTCAGGAATAAGCTGTCCTCTCTGAAATTTATCTATGCACAGTACTGGAAGAATGGTTGAGAGTAACAGCTGCAGTGGGAAAGGGAAAAAAGGGTTTGTAAATGACTGGGCTCCTCAGCATCGGAAGGGCACTGAGGTCCTGGAGCGAGTCCAGAGAAGGGCAACCAGGCTGGGGAAGGGGCTGGAGGGCAAATCCTCTGAGGAGCAGCTGAGGGAGCTGGGGGGGTTCAGCCTGGAGAAGAGGAGGCTGAGGGGAGACCTGCTCCCCACCTCCCCTGCCCTGCCAGGAGGGTGCAGAGAGGTGGGCGCTGGTCTCTTCAGCCAGGGGACAGGAGCTGGGACAAGGGGCAATGGGCTCAAGCTGCCCCAGGGCAGGGTCAGCTCAGCTGGGAGGGCAAAGTTCTTCCCTGGCAGAGCTGTCAGGGCCTGGCCCAGGCTGCCCAGGGAGGGGGCTGAGTCCCCACCCCTGGGTGTGTTTAACAGAGGGGAGATGAGGTGCTCAGGGATCTGGTTTAGCTTAGGATGGGATTGGTTGGACTTGATGATCTTAAAGGTCTTTTCCAGCCTGGTGATTCTGGGATTCTGTGACTTGCCGACAGTAGAAAAGGGACATAAATTGTGCTCAGTGTTTAATGTCAAAGCTACCACTCAGAAGGTTGTCAGAAATATAAAGCATTCATCTATTTTAAGGTTCAATACTCACAATTTTCTGCAAAATAAATTATTTTCAAGGGGGATTTTTGCAAAACACTGAAGTTTTTTGTTCATTTTTTCTTCTTTTTTTCTCTCCCCCTCCCTCCCCCACCTTACCCCCTTCCCTGGAGTAGCTTGCTTTTTAACCCTTCAAATATTTTAATAATTCAGGACAGAATTTGCATGGAACAGCAAGTGGGTTCCTTAAATCAGAGTAGTCAAATTATATTAACTGTTAATTTAAGGCAAAGAGAAAATTTTAAGGCAAATAGAAAAATTATATACAATTTATTAATAACTTTAATGATATTTTTTTCCTAAGGAGTCGTTATATTGGTTATAAAACACCTGAATTGCACTAAGTATAGCTTCTGAACTAGAGATTTTTCTTTAATGGGTGTGCTTTCTACAGATGCCTGTGAAAATACATCATCTTAATTTACTTTTCTTACTCTGAAGTGGGAAAACAGTGTTTTTGTGATTGCAGAAGGTATTTGGAACGCAACCACAAGGCATAAAACCAAACTTTAGGAAGCTTCTTTTGAAACTTCTTTTTCCTAAAGTTGGCAGTCAGAAGCTGCTTCCAGGGGGAGGAATTTGAGAAAAAGCTCTCTTGTTTACTAAAGCAGCTAGATTAGAACACAAAGGAAGTGTTGTTTGTGAGTACCACTGATGGTTCTTGTTTCCATCCCTTCCAAAGCCTTACCATTCTCTTTAGCAAAGCAAAGCTTTTCCTGGGTTCTCAGCTCCTGCTTGTCTGATTTAATCCTTCCCTGGACTGGCCCAGCTGGGGAAGTGAAAGAAGGAAGGCTTATGGTTGCTCTTCTGGAAAGGGGCAAGCTTAGAGTGGGGTCAGTTGTCGGAAAGGGGGTCAGTGCTGTGACCCAGGCTGGCCTCGGATCAGTTAACGTCTTGCAAAGTCAAAGGAGGAGTGAAGCACCCTGTGAAGATGCCTCTGCCACAGGTGACTGTTAGGTGTACTAAGTGAAAAGCTAGTTTTACTGAATATTTTCATCAAACATTTCAAATTAGAATTTGTATAACAGTAAATTGAATGCTTCATCCACCTTGAAAGAGAGAAGAACTGAAATGGTGGGATATTTCTGCAGTTTAATGAAGCTTCATTTGTTACATGGGAGCACAGAATCACAGAACGTTAGGGGTTGGAAGGGACCTCAAAAGATCACCTAGTCCAACACCCCTGCCAGAGCAGGAGCACCCAGACTAAATCCCACAGCAACACATCCAGGTGGGTTGGAATGTCTCCAGAGAAGGAGACTCCACAGCCTCTCTGGGCAGCCTGTCCCAGGGCTCTGCCACCCTCCCAGGGAAAAAGTTCCTCCTGACATTCCCATGGAACCTCCTCTGCTCCAGCTGCACCCGCTGCCCCTTGTCCTGTCGCTGCCACCCCTGAGCAGAGCCTGGCTCCAGCCTCCTGACTCTCACCCTATATGTATTTACAGACATTAATGAGGTCACCCCTCAGTCTCCTCTTCTCCAGGCTAAAGAGCCCCAGCTCCCTCAGCCTCTCCTCATGAGGAAGGGGTTCCACTCCCTCCATCACCTTGGTGTCCCTGTGCTGGGCTCTTTCAAGGAGTTCTGTGTCCTTCTTGAGCTGAGGGGCCCAGAACTGGACCCAATATTCCAGGTGTGGTCTCCCCAGGGCAGAGGAGAGGGGGAGAAGGACCTCTCTTGACCTACTAACCACCCCCTTCTAATACACCCCAGGATGCCACTGGCCTTCTTGACCACAGAGCCACATTGCTGGTCATGGTCACCCTGCTGTCCACCAGGACCCCCAGGTCCCTCTCCCCTATGCTGCTCTCCAACAAATCTGTCCCCAGCCTATACTGTACCTTGGGTTTTTCTTCCCCAGATGCCAAATGCTGCACCTGCCCTTGTATTTCATTAAATTCCTCCCTGCCCAACCTTCCAGGCTGTCCAGCCCTCACTGGATGGCAGCACAGCCCCCTGGTGCTCTCTGTTCCCTCACGCAGGTCTGTGATGAATCTATTGAGTAGTGCTGGTCCCAGGACTGACCCCTGAGGGTCAGTCACAAATTTAAGCAGTTTGGTAGTAGACAACTGCAATTGAAGATGACTAGATTCCTTATAGCCTTAAGTAAAAAATGAAGGGTTGGGGTTGGGGTTGGGTTGAGCCCTAATTGAAGCAATTCAGTAGTTTCATGGCCTGGCTGGATTGCCAGAATGTGCAGGAAAAAAGCAATCAGAGTGGTTCAAACCAACCTGTGTGGGTTCAATGTTACTGTCTGGGATTGTGGGGACCAGAACTGGTGTCCCTGGTCAACCTCACCTTCCTGTGAAACGATTCAAGAAGCAGCAGTTGTTTTACTTCTTGGCCTGCCTGCAGTGGGGTGGGATCTCTTAGCTGTGCTTCAGTTTCACAGGGGAAAATGAGACCTGGCAAAGGGCACGGGGACTCATGAGATGTGGGAAAGTTGTGATCAGAAGGGGTATACCCACAAAACACAGGGGGAACCCCAGCGGAGGCAGACACATCCAAACCCTGCCTGCTTTGGCAGCTGCCATGAGAAAAGGACGCAGCAGAGAGTCTGAAACAGCAAAGGGGAAAGGACACGAATAGAAATCGTCGAGGAAAAGCTGCTAATTATTTCTCACCTCTCTCACTTTCAGGGTATGGCCTTCACGTTGCATGAGCGACAGATGCTTGGGCTGCAAGGCCTTCTGCCTCCTAAAATAGAAACTCAAGACATCCAAGCCTTACGCTTCCATAAGAATCTGGCAAAAATGACTGACCCCCTGGAGAAGTAAGTGCTCCTTTGCCCCTGTTTTGTCATGCAGTCCCGTGGAACCTGGGGTAAAACACTGGCATGGGGATAACCAACTGTGATGGTTTGAGCCCTGGCCAAAGGCCAGATGCCCACCAAAATCAATCTGTTCCTCCCCTTCTTAGTTGGACAGGGGAGAAAAAAACATAATTGGGCGGCTCAAGAGACAAACTCGTTAATGACGCGGGCAAAACAGACTCAACACAGAGTGCAGGAGAGAAAAGTTATCTAATTTATTACACCACTCTAAAGAGAAAACAGTGAAAAAGAACCAGAGTCAGGAGTGCAACCAACAATCTTGAAACAAATGCAAACCAGGCAAACACTTTCCCCCCCCACTCCCTCCTGAGCAGGCTTGAGTTAGAAGTTTGCTCCCTTCTTCCCTCCCGGTCGCAGCCCAGGAGGGGCAGGGACTGGGTAAATGGGGGTGTGGGGAACACCTTCCCCCACCCCTCCATTCTAAAGCAGACTGCCCTTTAGCCATGATTTTGCTCCCTTCTTCCCCTCTCCTGCTCGCAGCACAGGACGGGGGGGCAGGGACTAGGAGATGGGGGCTTTGGTCAGTCCCTTGCAAGATGGTTTCCTTCTCGGCCGGGATGGGGGCATCCATTCCACACCCCCTCCCCCTGCTGCACCGTAGGATCTCACCCACGAGAGCCAGTCCTCCAGGAACTTTCTCCAAGGCAAATCTCTTCCCCCGGGCTTCATCTCTGCTCTGGCAGGCAGCAACCAATCCCAGTGTCTCTCAGTCCCAGTCCCCCACGGGGCTGTGATGCCTCCTCCAGCAAACCCGTTTGGCTCATCTCTGTAGGTCACTTGTGCTGGCAGGGGCTCATCCCAACGTCAGTCACGGCATCTTCTCTATGTCTCCACCGGCTCCATCTGGCGTGGAGCCTCTCCACCGGGCAGGTCGGGTCTCTGCCTCCTCCATGGCTCCTTTCCTCCAGCTACTCCACCTGCTTCAGCTCGGGCTGCAGGGGCATCTCTGGCCCGGGTACCTGGGGCCTCCTCCCCCAGCCTTCCCGGCCTTTTGTCTGCCAACTGCTTACATTCACATGCAAATAGACATCCCAATGCCCTTAATGGGCCAAACTTTGCGGTCTTCCTGGCACTGGGTGTTCTGGTGGAGTCTTTGTCTCCTCTCTGTGACTCTCAGAGGCGCTATCAGCAGGCCTGCAGAGGATTCCAGCAGCCATTTTCTGCCAGACCTGGCCCCCTCTCAGTAGCCAACTATGCAAAACTGCAACACCAAGCAAGGTTTCTGTGCCCACACTGGGGTGGTTTTTTTCAGTTGTTAGAAGTTATTTTCACAGAAAACTTGCTTTCACTGGTGGCTGAATGAGATTGGGGAGCTTTTCTGCTTATATTCCTAAATCATAAGGTAATGAAAAAAGAATGTGCACACAAATTAGCCCGTGATGGAGCTGCAGACCTCACTGTAACATGTAATAGGTGTTCTGGTAACATGTAAAATCTGGGTCGTGGGTGGTGTTTTGGGGGGGTGAAGGGAGCAGGTACCACGTGCTAGAAAAATATGTCAGAATGAAGGTGAAGGGAGGGCTTGATAATTAGGTATGAAAACCAGTGTTTATCATACACAGCAGAAAGGAATTACAGGGTTAGAATTTTGAGTCTTGTAATGCATATTTTTTTAATATAAATCTTTTTTTTTATTATTATTTGTTTAACCCAGTGCTTTAGTGAGGAAAAAAAAAAAGGATTTTGATCTAAGGTTGTTTTTGTTTGGGTTTTTTAGAGTGTCATGTTTTTAGCATCCTGTTACTATTTTCATACAAGTCTGTGTATATCTGCATATATATACACAGACATACAGCACTGGAATGGTTTGAGGCTTACTGGACCACATCAAAACTCTTCTGTTCTTATGAAAACTGGAAGATGAGTTTTAAATCCTCATTCATGCCACTTGCTGGTCTGAAACAAGCCACCTCTGCTGGCAGAGTGCCTGGTTGCTGTAGCCTGACGTGAGTCACTTAGACCTGGACAGGTCAGAGAGCTGGGCAGTCACCAGCAGCATGGAGTTTAACCAGGGCAAGTGCAGGATTCTGCCCCTGGGAAGGGGCAGCCCTGGCTGTGCACCCTGCACACCCAGCCTGGGGGATGACAGGCTAGAGGCCAGCAGTGCTGAGAGGGGCTTGGGGGTCTTGGTCACCATCCAGTGACCCCTGAGGCAGCAGTGTGCCCAGGCAGCCAGGAGGGACAACTGCATCCTGGGGGCACCCAGCATGGCACAGCCAGTCCAGGGAGGGGATTGTCCTGCTCTGCCCTGCGCTGGGGCAGCCTCACCTCCAGTCCTGGGGGCAGGTTTGGGTGTCACAGGACAAGAGGGACACAAAACCATTGGAGAGTGTCCAGAGGAGGGCAGTGAAGACAGGGAAGGGTCTGGAGCTTACAAGGAGAGGCTGAAGGCCCTGGGGTTGTTCAGCCTGGAGAAGAGGAGGCTGAGACCTCATGGGGGTCTGTGGCTTCCAGATGAGGGGCAGTGAAGGGTCAGGTGCTGATCTCTCTCCTCTCTTTGGGGACCAGGGATAGAACCTGAGGGAATGGTGTGAAGCTGCAGCAGGGCAGGTTCAGGCTGGGTGTCAGGAAGAGGTTCTGTCCTGAGAGGGGGGTCAGGCGCTGGCACAGGCTCCCCAGGGAAGGGGTCACAGCCCTGAGCTGGGCTGAGGGCAAGAAGTGTCTGGACGATGCTCTCAGTGCCATCTCTGACTGGGCTGGGCCTGTGTGGAGCCAGGGGTTGGGCTCAGTGGTCCTGATGGGTCCCTTCCAGCTCAGGAGACCCTGGGATTCTGTGACTCCCTTTTATGTTGTGGGTCAGCAAGACTAAATATGAATTGATACACGATAGATTGGTGGGTAGATTTTCAAAAATGCGGGTTTAATCTTCACACCCAGGTAAGTCCTTCAAAATTAACTTTTTTGTTAGGAGTTAATGTGGTTTACAGCTGTGCTGGTGTTAGGGTTAACAGGGCTTCACTGTCAGGGCCTTACTGTTTTGGGATGAAAAATTCTTTCACTGTTTTATTTTTATTTTTCAACAATAATGAGACTCCCAGCTGCATCCTGTAATAAATCTGTGGGTTATCTTTTATCACACCAGATGTTTGTGCATTAACTTGCCAGCATCCACAGTATGTTGTATTCAGTGGTTTTATTTCAGCTTTTTGCTACTGCTGCTCCCTCATTCTCCAGCTTCTGTTTGGTGCTCAGAGCTCAGCTTAGGGGGAAGGAGGAATTCCACGAAGAAGTAACTCAAAGTGAATTTCTTGTTTTACTTTGACGTTTCCCACCTTGTTTTTTAAATAAGCATCAGTGTGAGACAGCAAGTGGGGTGGGGGGTGGTGGCTTTATTTCTTTTTTGCTTGATTTCAGGTATATCTACATCATGGGAATCCAGGAGAGGAATGAGAAGCTATTCTACAGGGTGCTGCAGGATGATATTGAGCGGTTAATGCCCATTGTGTACACACCCACAGTGGGCCTTGCCTGCACACAGTATGGACACATCTTCAGGAGGCCAAAGTAAGAGTAGCAGGTTTTTACTGCTGCTACTTTTATTCTGATTTTATCTGTGTACTTGCCTGAGGTTTGGAAGTGTTGTGTTACTTCTGGATTCAGCTGTACAAGAGCTGTGCCAGTTGAAGGCGGCGAGGTTGCCCTCTGCTCGGGGTGTCAAGCTGCACACAGCCTTTGCAGAGAGGCAGGAACACAAGGGCATGTGCACACCTCTGCAGCAGATTTGCTGGAGGAAGCTCAGACTAACCAGGGAAGTGGTGGAAGCCCCATCCCTGGAGGTGTTCAAGGCCAGGTCGGATGGGACCTTGAGCTGCCTGGGCTAGGGAGGATGTCCCTGCCCATGGCAGGGGGTTGGTACTACGTGACCTTTAAGGTCCCTTCCAACCCAAACCATTCTGTGGTTCTATGACTTTAACCATGGTCGTTTCCATGAGAGTCCCAGTGCAATTCCAGGTGTGTTTCTGGAGGGCCTTTAGTGCTCTGTGGGGGAAGGTCTGACCCTTCGCTGCTGCATGGTGCAGCTGCTGTGATAAAGACAGTGAGAAACTCAGGGGTTGGCTCTGGCCCTGGGGGAGGGGATGTGAAGGAGGTACCCTTAGTTCTCACATCCTTCCTCTCTTCTGTCTCCCTGTGTATCACAGACCAGCCTAGAACTGTCTCTCTCTAGAAACTCTTGTCTGTACAAGAAACAGCAGCACAGATAGACCCTTGGGGTGCATGCCCCTTTCTTTCCAAGCACCATCGCTTTCCAGGTGTTGGTAACTTACCCAGTACCACCCCTGCCTTGTGTCACACTGCAGGTGGGGATTTGACTGAGGTAAAACCAGGCCTGGGATCACCTTCCCTTCTTGTTCCCTTACAGGGACACCCAGGCCCCCTCGTGTCCAGTGCCCAAGGTGCTGAGTGCTAGAGGAGCCCTGAAAGGGGGTATCTGTAGCAGTGGAAATTCCAGGCAGCATCCTGAAAAGTGTTTCCCATGTTCCTACTTTATGAGGATCAAAGTAGCTGAATGAACTCCTGTCTTAGAAGTTGTCCTGTGAGTGATTAATGTCAGTGAAGATGCTGTAGTTACTCCAAACAAGGTGAAATTTCTAACTGCCACCTAGATAATGTTTCTGCTTTGTTTCTTGTTTCTTTCAGAGGACTATTTATCTCTATCTCAGACAGAGGCCATATAAGGTCGATTGTGAACAACTGGCCAGAGAATGATGTTAAGGTACTACCACTGCATTATTTTTTTGTTCCAAGCTGGTACTTAAGCTCAGTTGAGCTTCTTAAGGATTGTTAGTATTGGATGGAAATATAAATATTAAATAATTCACCCTTGGCTGTTTGATGATGGCAGAATACAGCCAATGAAGACAGTGCATACATTGAAGAGCAGTGGTTTATCCTAAATGACAAGGTTTATGGTTTGAGTAAATGGTGGTGATGAGATCTGGACTTGATCTTCTACCTCTTGGGGAGGTGTTGAGGGAATAACCTCTGGGTCTTACTGTGTTGCATAGCAGTGGGAGAGGTCATCTTACCCTCAGAGTAGGAGGCAGAACTGGTAGTTGGGAGGCCCAAATTTTGCCATTAAAACTTGTATGACACACTGGGTTGAGAACCAGAAGGGGAGATGAGGTGAATGGTACTTAGCCAAACTCTTAGATGTCTGGATTTACAAGTGGAAATCGTAAACCCAAGTTACAAGCTGCTGTTCCACATGGCAGCTTGGATCCCTCCCACTTAGCTGGCAAGGGTTTGAGCAGCGGATTTCAGCACAGAAGAAGGAGCATAGCAGATTCTAACATTAAGCATTATTGCTTCAAGTAAGATGTTTCCTGTAATCTATTGCTTGTCTGACTGAATTTTTGCCTGGAGAAAAGAGAGTTGCTATCCCTCTAAGCCTTACAGATTTCAGTGGTTGTACATAACTTCCCCTGCTTTTCTTTTCAGGCTGTTGTTGTCACTGATGGAGAAAGAATATTGGGTCTTGGGGACCTTGGTGTGTATGGGATGGGAATTCCAGTAGGTAAACTGTGTTTGTATACAGCCTGTGCAGGAATACATCCAGATAAATGCCTGCCTGTGTGCATCGACGTTGGAACTGATAATCCAGTGAGTCTGACTCAACTTTGCCTGCCAGAAGCTATCCTTATGAAAAGTACCTGTTTAAGAGTATTCAGTGCTACAACCAAAGATTCTGTATTCTTGTATTCAAACACCTTTATTTAACATAAACCCAAGTATTTTATGTAAGGGCAGGTGATTTGGAGGTCACCGTGCCGTTACGTACCAGCGACTGAGGACCGCCAGTGAGATGCTGCATTTGGCAGTAGTAATTTGAGTGTTGGGAGGCTGTAAAATAGGCAAGTCAGGTTGACCTGCACTTCAGGAAGTGTGATTCACACTTACTAAAGCACAGTTTATTGTTCACAGTATCGATCTGTTCCAGTTTTAAAAGCAGCCATCAGCAACCTCAAGTGCCAGCTGAAATTGCTGAGCGTTGATACAGACTGGAGGCAGTTAGAGTGGCCATACAGATACAGCACCTTAAGGTGTGAAACGTGTTGCTGTGAACCCTGGGAACTGTCTGTTGAGGAAGTGATTCACCTTTGATCTATTCTGTTTTTCAGACACTTTTAAAAGATCCGTTTTACATGGGGCTGTACCAAAAAAGGGATCGCTCTCAGGTCTACGATGACCTGATTGATGAATTTATGGAAGCCATTACAGACAGGTAGGGCACTGAGTGTTCTGCATGGAAGTATGACCAAAACTGCTGGGGAAAAAAAATAATCCTGGTAACACAATGTCCTTGAAACACTCATTTAAGGAATAAGGAATAGATGCTTTGCAGGTGACACCAAGCTGGGAGGAAGTGTTGATCTGCCTGAGGGCAGGGAGGCTCTTCAGAGGGATCTGGCCAGGCTGGACCCATGGGCTGAGCCCAGTGGGATGAGGTTCAACAAGGCCAAGTGCAGAGTGCTGCACGTGGGACACAACAACCCTGAGCAGAGCTACAGGCTGGGGGAGACTGGCTGGAGAGCTGGCAGGTGGAGAAGGACCTGGGGGTGGTGGGTGACCACCAACTGACCATGAGCCAGCAGTGTGGCCAAGAAGGCCAATGGCATCCTGGCTTGTGTCAGACACAGTGTGGCCAGTAGGTCTGGGGAGGGGATTGTGCCCCTGGACTGGGCACTGGAGAGGCTGCACCTGGAGTGCTGGGTCCAGTTCTGGGCTCCTCAGCATCAGAAGGACATGGAGGTCCTGGAGAGAGTGCAGAGAAGGGCAACCAGGCTGGGGAAGGGGCTGGAGGGCAAATCCTCTGAGGAGCAGCTGAGGGAGCTGGGGGTGTTGAGGCTGGAGAAGAGGAGGCTGAGGGGAGACCTGCTCCCCACCTCCCCTGCCCTGCCAGGAGGGTGCAGAGAGGTGGGCGCTGGTCTCTTCAGCCAGGGGCCAGGAGCTGGGACAAGGGGCAATGGGCTCAAGCTGCCCCAGGGCAGGGTCAGCTCAGCTGGGAGGGCAAAGTTCTTCCCTGGCAGAGCTGTCAGGGCCTGGCCCAGGCTGCCCAGGCTGAGTCCCCACCCCTGGGTGTGTTTAACAGAGGGGGAGATGAGGTGCTCAGGGATCTGGTTTAGCTTAGGATGGGAATGGTTGGACTCCATGATCTTGAAGGTCTTTTCCAACCTCGTGGTTCTGTGATTTTGTGGTAGGGCTGGAAGTCAGGAGGCATGGCTTATCTCTGGCTCTGAAGTGGTTTTTCACTATAACCTGGAACCTGCTGCTTGTCGTTACCTGCACAGAAAAGAGGTGGCACTGTTTTAGGCAGGGAAAGGGCTGAGGACATCCTCTTTCCAAAGATAACTGATTACATGGAGGATTTGTTTTGAAAGGCTTGCACTTTTTATGTATCTAGTGACAGAAATATTGGCTGTGTTGCATAGGTATGGCCAGAACACCCTTATCCAGTTTGAAGACTTTGGAAACCACAATGCTTTCCGCTTTTTAAGAAAATACAGAGAGAAATACTGCACCTTCAACGATGATATTCAAGGTATATCCTTTGCTTATGTTCCCTAATATGGATGCAGTAGAACCCCTTGCCTAAACCCACGATCTGCCACCTAGATCTGTTCATCACACTTGAAATCTGTGCTGCTTTTAACAGGGACAGCTTCAGTAGCTTTGGCAGGTCTGCTGGCAGCACAGAGGGCCACTGGTAAACCACTTGCAGAGCAGAAAGTTCTGTTCCTTGGAGCGGGAGAGGTGAGTTCTCTTCAGCTCTTCTCTTCTCTAGAGCAACAAGAGATTTTATTGGATGTTTTCTGCTTCTGTGAGATGAATTTCATTGCAGAACCTTTTATATAAAGCTAGCTGCCATACATTAAGAGAAGGGGCTGCCTGCTTAGAGGTGATTGTTTGGAAGGTGTTTAACATTTGCCAGAACTCAGGTTTTTCACTTTCTCACATGGACTTAAAAGGAAAAAAACCCCATAACATCAGGGACTTGTGTACAGTTGAAGGGGAATTTCCTGTAAAATTATGATTTATTAAGAGGGAGGAGAACACCTGTTGTTTCTTATAACATTGCAGAGAAGTGCACAGTGGTTCTCTCAGCAAGTTAAACCAGTGGCTGTTTGCAGCAGCCACCAGTTAGTTACTGGGGCTGCAGTGTCAGGAGCAGTAATGTGCTTCTTGGTCCCTCAGCAAAATTGCTTTCATGGTGCTGATATAATAATCTAATTAGCTGAAAATTTCTCCAGCTGGGGAATGTCCTGATTGCAGTAATTGCATGGAATTCTGTTGTTGCCTGAGTGCTGAGCCCTGTGCTCCCCTCCACCTCACTTCCCCTGCCAGAGCTGGCAGCATGTGCTCCGAGCCAGGAGAAGGGATGCAGAGGAGGTGCTGCCAGCATCCACTTTCTGCCCTCACAGGCAGCAGGAGCAGGGAGAGGTTTGGAAGGGGACTGGACACAAAACATGAGGCAGTGGTTTTGTGATGGGAGGCAGGGGGGCTGCAGCACTGACTCGTTCTTACTGTCTGTTTGGGCTGATTTATTGTGGCTGCTGCAGTGGTACAGGTGTGGGGCCCATAGCGCCCAGAAGGGCTGGGTGGTGTGAGGACAGATCCCAGATACACAGGCTGGGAGAGGAGCTCCTGGAGAGCAGCCCTGCTGAGAAGGACCTGGGGGCCATGGGGGATGAGGAACTTCCCAGGAACCAGCAGCGGCTCTGGCAGCTGGGAAGGGCGATGGGATCCTGGGCTCCATCAGCAGAGGGGTGGCAGCAGGGACAGGGAGGGGATTGTCCCTCTCTGCTCTGCCCTCCTGAGGCCCCAGCTGGAGTCCTGTGGCCAGAGCTGGGGCCCCAGGACAAGGAAGATGTGGGACTGTTGGAGAGGGGTCAGAGGAGCCATGGAGATGCTCAGAGGGCTGGAGCAGCTCTCCTATGGAGAGAGGCTGAGGGAGCTGGGCTGGGTCAGCCTGGAGAAGAGAAGGCTTTGGGGGGACCTCATTGCAGCCTGCCAGTCCCTGAAGGGAGCAGAGGAACAGGAGGGGAATCAGCTTGTTCCAAGGGCAGAGCCTGGCAGGACAAGGGGGCTGGAGTGAAGCTGGAGGAGGGAAGGGGAAGAGGAGATCTTAGGGGGAAGTTCTTTGCAGAGAGAGTGGTGAGGGGCTGGCAGGGGCTGCCCAGAGAGGGGGTGGGTGCCCCTGTGTCTGGGGGTGTTGAAGGCCAGGTTGTCTGGGGCCCTGGGCAACCTTGTGTAGCTCCAGGCCTGGAGGTTGGTGTCCCTGCCTGTGGCAGGGGGTTGGAGCTCTGTGATTCTTGGGGTCCCTTCCAACCCAGACCAGGCTGGGATTCCGTGATTCTAAGATCCCTTTTGTGATTTGTTAAAAATCCAAGTCCTTTCATCCACCAGGCTGCGCTGGGCATTGCAAACCTCATTGTTATGGCTATGATGGAAGGCGGTGTCTCAGCTGAGGAGGCCTACAGGAGGATATGGATGTTTGACAAATTCGGTTTACTGGTTCAGGTAGGGGTGCGCCGCGACGTGCAACAGCACAGCACGAGGGGGTCAGGGGTTCCTGTGCCCTTCTCACAGGCAGAATCAACTCTTTACCTACAGGGCAGAGAACAAAAGGTGGATTCCAACCAGGAGCCCTTCACACATCAGGCTCCAGAGCAGATACCAAAGACATTCGAAGAGGCAGTGAACATACTTCGGCCTTCAGCGATCATCGGTAAGGAAGGGGATTGCTGTTGCTGTGCCTCCACCCTTGGGTTGTTTGCTGCATTCAGTTCTCTCACACAGCTCCAGGGAGGGTGTGGTGACTGTCACCCGTGCTCCTGCTGCTGTAAAGAAGAAAACCTGAGATCCATTTTCAGCTTCAGAAACACACCACAGGGCAGGGTATCTCTCAGTGCGTCCTCCATCGCAGCAGGGGTGCTCCTGCATCTTGTGTCCTTGTTCAGCTGGTGTTGGACCTCAGAACAGCTCTGAGTGGGACTGTGTGGCCACGGTGAGCTGAAACTGTAATGTGGGGTCAGGAAGAGGCAAAGCAGTGTGGGGGAGAGGGACCTGGGCTCCTGGTGGGCAGCAGAGTGACTATGACCAGCAATGTGGCTCTGTGGTCAAGAAGGCCAGTGGCATCCTGGGGTGTATTAGAAGGGGGATGGTTAGTAGGTCAAGAGAGGTCCTTCTCCCTCTCTCCTCTGCCCTGGTGAGACCCCACTTGGAATATTGGGTCCAGTTCTGGGCCCCTCAGCTCAAGAAGGACACAGAACTCCTTGAAAGAGCCCAGCACAGGGACACCAAGGTGATGGAGGGAGTGGAATCCCTTCCTCATGAGGAGAGGCCGAGGGAGCTGGGCCTCTTTAGCCTGGAGAAGAGGAGACTGAGGGGTGACCTCATTAATGTCTGTTTATAAAGATGCAAAGGGTGAGAGTCAGGAGGCTGGAGCCAGGCTCTGCTCAGGGGTGGCAGCGACAGGACAAGGGGCAGCGGGTGCAGCTGGAGCAGAGGAGGTTCCATGGGAATGTCAGGAGGAACTTTTTCCCTGGGAGGGTGGCAGAGCCCTGGGACAGGCTGCCCAGAGAGGCTGTGGAGTCTCCTTCTCTGGAGACATTCCAACCCACCTGGATGTGTTGCTGTGGGATTTAGTCTGGGTGCTCCTGCTCTGGCAGGGGGTTGGACTAGGTGATCTTTGAGGTCCCTTCCAAGCCTGATCATTCTGTGATTCTATAATAACTTCTTTTTCCAGAGAACAGTCACACCTTACAGGAGTTCCCTAACTGGAATAATTTTTTAATTTTATTTTATTTTTTTAACTTTTGCTCCTTCCCCCAGTCAGCTTCTCTGGCCAGAACCTGCCAGCAGCGTGGCTGGAAGGAGCTGTTTCATACCTCAGGTGATCAATACCTATTAAATCACTGGCATATGTGGTCATTGATCTGTAACTGCAGCTATCTGCAGAGGTTGGATGAGATCAGAGGTCTTTCCTAGTACAGCTCTGCAGTTTCCTTTGCACGTGGCTTCTTTGGGAGAGAAAAGGCTTTAGCCTGAGAAGCTGCCTTGAAGTTTGTAGCTGGTGTACAAGCTTAACACCGTGTTGATGCGTTGTAGGTACAGGTTGGGGTGTGGCCAGCACTACCAGTGTCAGGGCAGTGTGTGTTGCAGTTGACACCCAGCTCAGATGAATCATCCCTGGAGAACCCAGAGTTCCCACTTGCTTATCTACAGTGGTGATAAGTTCTCTCTACACAGATCAATACCCCCCAAAAAAACCCCATGTAAAATAGACTTTTGGAGCACATCTATTCCTGTGAAAATGAGAATGTTAAGCAGCCAGGCATAGAGCAGTGCCTGTTTTCCATCTCCTCCACCTAGAAGAGCCTGGGATGCACTGTGGGTGCCTTGAAGGGGCCGGCAAGAATTTAATCTGCGGGCTCTGCCCTCTGCCCTGAGGCAGTCAGGTCCTGATCCTGGCCTTGACAGGGCTTCCCTTTTCCTCAGGAGTCGCAGGGGCTGGGCGGCTCTTCTCTCAGGACGTGATCAAGGCCATGGCCTCCATCAACGAGCGACCCATCATCTTCGCCCTCAGCAACCCCACGGTGAAAGCCGAGTGCACGGCGGAGGAGGCCTACATGCTGACTGAGGTTGGTGGTGGCTGGAGGTGCTCTGGGCACCTTGCTAGGGAGGGCAGGAGCTCTAATTAATCCACTGCTGGGACTTAATGATGGAATAACAGGGACCTTGGCGAAAGGAGGTGGTGTTTGGTTTGAGAAGAAGTCCTGATTTGTAAACAACGGCGTTTTGGAAAGCTCAAGACACCTTAATTCTTTTAAAAATTGGTTACCCACTGTTTCCTTCCCTTGATCAATTAACCATTTCCCACCACGCTTCTTAATTACTTTGCTTTTTTAAAGAAGCACCTCATGTTAACATCATTAGTCCTTTAAAGCAGGGTAATGCCTTTCCACATCCAGCCAGGAGTCCTGCTTTGTGCCACGTCCCTTCCCAGGGCCTAGGGGGGTCAGAAGTTGTGTCGTTACCCCTGCAGACCCTTGCTTCCCCAGGGCAGGAGTCAGTGGTGACCCTCTGTCCCCATGCTGCCTTTCTCCCAACATCTGTCTCCTGTGCACTGGCACCACCAAATGTTGAAGTGAGTGAAGCAGGAATGAACACGCCTCATCCTGCACCGTTACCTCAACCTCACTGCGCTGTGGGGTGCTTGGGAGGAGGGGGGGAAAGGGGGGGAGGTTGGGGGTCTGAGGTGTTGTTTTTAATAACACCATCACCAGACATCTTCAGCAGCAATAGCCTTGGTTCAGATTACATCTGCACACCCAGACCTTGGTTTTTGGCCTTTAGTGTGAAGCAAGTCTTTCATCCTTCCACATGACTTTTTATATTAAAAACCTAATTGTTTTTGAATAGGGCCTGAGGGGAAGGAGGTGGGGGTGAGGGAGCAGGTGGGGCAGACAGAGTGCTGGAGTTAACACTTTGAACTGCTGGGTAATGCCTTTTGCTTTACATCCTAAGCTCCAGCTCGCTGTGATCTCTCCCCTGTCCACAGGGCCTGCCTGCAGTCTTCAGGGGTGTGGCTTGTGAAAAGACTCTTTTCCCCTTTCTTCCTTTCTTTGCTTTTCTTTATTTTTTTTTTATTTTTTAATACAGTCCCAAACCAAGTGACTCATGTGTGAAAATGAGTGGGTGGAGACCTTCCCTTGTTTCTGGATGCAGAGCTGTGAGCTCCTTCCTTCCACTGTTAGTGTGGCTCAGTTTCCCGCGTCTCAACCTCAGCCTTGCTCTCTTCATGCCAGGAAGGGTACAGCTTGTCTGAGAAGTGGATTCATTACCTGGTGTGCAGTTACCCAGTTCTCACACAGACAGGGAGAGATGCTGCTTGTTACTCAGCTGTGGGTGCTCAGTGGGTTTTCCACAGCTCAGGCACACCTTAGGATGGCTCCTCTTGTCATATTTATACAAAACTGTTAGAAAATAATGCAGAAAGGACCCTGTTGTAATGATTGGTTAAAACAGCCTTCCCTTCCTGTGTCAATCAGTACACATGCCTAACAGTTATTTATTCCAAATCCATGGTGTAATTAGCATAGGTAGCCCATGGGTCAGTGGTCACGATCTTTCCCCCACTGGAATAACCTTTTCCCCTAATTTCCTCCTGTTTTGGCAACCTTCAGCGATTCTCCAAGGTTTGTTGGTCAGACCAACAGCACATCTATCTTTTTGGCAGTGGCACACACTGTGCAGATAAGCCTTAACTAACAAGGGCGTAGGGCTACACAGCAGACATCTCCAGCAGCAGTAACCTTGGTTCAAATTACATGTTTCAGCTGCCAGTTTCTTGATCAGCTGTGAAGCCACAGCTAACTTTTAAGCTCCTTCACAGGTACCAAAACTCCTTCGTCCCGAGTTGGAACCCAGATTCTCTGTGACTGTGTCTGTTGGCTCAGAGGGAGCTCCTGCTAGGGAGACTTGCAGGTCCTGAGAGAGCCCAAGGCAGGAGTAGCCGCTGGGTAAAATCTAGTCCTTAGCTAAATGAGAATGCTTTTGAATGAAGATGAATGAATATTTACTGGTGGATGAGGAGCTTCCCAGGAGCCAGCAGTGGCTCTGGCAGCTGGGAAGGGTGATGGGATCCTGGGCTCCATCAGCAGAGGGGTGGCAGCAGGGACAGGGAGGGGATTGTCCCTCTCTGCTCTGCCCTCCTGAGGCCCCAGCTGGAGTCCTGTGTCCAGAGCTGGGGCCCCAGGACAAGAGAGATGTAGGACTGTTGGAGAGGGGTCAGAGGAGCCATGGAGATGCTCAGAGGGCTGGAGCAGCTCCCCTGTGAAGAGAGGCTGAGGGAGCTGGGCTGGGTCAGCCTGGAGAAGAGAAGGCTGTGGGGGGACCTCATTGCAGCCTGCCAGTCCCTGAAGGGAGCAGAGGAACAGGAGGGGAATCAGCTTGTTCCAAGGGCAGAGCCTGGCAGGACAAGGGGGCTGGAGTGAAGCTGGAGGAGGGAAGGGGGAGAGGAGATCTTAGGGGGAAGTTCTTTGCAGAGAGAGTGGGGAGGGGCTGGAAGGGGCTGCCCAGAGAGGGGGTGGGTGCCCCGTGTCTGGGGATGTTCAAGGCCAGGTTGTCTGGGGCCCTGGGCAACCTTGTGTAGCTCCAGGCCTGGAGGTTGGTGTCCCTGCCTGTGGCAGGGGGTTGGAGCTCTGTGATCCTTGGGGTCCCTTCCAACCCAGACCACTCTGTGATTCTGTGATTCTCAGGTATCTTACATTAGCCAGAATCGTGACTAGGGAACTGTTTCAGTATATAAAACTAAATTCCAGTATCTGGGATAGAAAGAAAATAAGAGTTACACAGCCAAGCCTTTAGCTGGCAAAAATAAATGTAAAAACTGCTGGCATCTCTGATGGCTGAAGGAGGCCAGCAGAACTATTAGAGGGAGAATCAGCACAATCTGTGCTTCTAGTTTTTACAGAATATCAAAATAGCATTACATGCTCTGAAGGAAGAGGGTCACTTGTTCCCCATGGCTGTGTGTGGAGTCTCAAGGAGTGGGACCTCAGAGCAGAAGCTGCTGTCAGATGCAGAAAGAAGACAGTGCTGGTTAAATCCAGGTGTGATAACAAATCCTCACTGAAGTATAGTGCTGTTTGAAAAGTTCATGCCCAATGAAGGAAGGACCTATCTTTGTTTTCCTGTATTGGATACACGTCCTTTTATTCCTGGGTTTCCATAAGTTAATTTGTAGACTTGGATTATTCAAACAAATACCTCTGGTCAGTAATGAACGATGCTAATCTTGTTCCAGTCTTTATGAATAATTTTTTTAATGCCTCTGGCTTTTCTGGACTTGTCTCCGTATTTGTTTTCATAATCATAGAATCACCTGGGTTGGAAGAGACCTTTAAGGTCATTGAGTCCAACCACAGCCTAACCCTGCCCAGCCCACCTCTAGATCATGTCCTTAAGCACAACATCTACACACCTTTTCAATACCTCCAGGGACAGTGACTCCACCACTTCCCTGGGCAGCCCTTTCAGTGCAGAAATTCTTCTGATCTCTGTCCTAAGTCTCCCCTGGGGCAATTTTAAGCCATTTCCTCTGCCCTGTCGCTTGTCACAGCTTGTCACCTGAGAGAAGAGACTGACCCTGACATCTCTGCAACCGCCTTGCAGGTAGCTGTAGAGAGCGATGAGGTCTCCCCTCAGCCTCCTTCCCTCCAGACTAAACATCCCCAGCTCCCTCAGCCACTCCTCACAGCACTTGTGCTCCAGACCCTTCACCAGCTTCCTCTCCCTCCTCTGGACACGCTCCAGCATCTCAACGTCCTTCCTGCAGTGAGGGGCCCAGAACTGGACCCAGCACTCGAGGTGCGGCCTCAGCAGAGCTGAGCGCAACAGAACTCTCCCTGCCCTGCTCCTGCTGCTCACACCATTCCTGACACAGGCCAGGATGTCACTGGGCTCACAGGGCACACGGCTGGCTCATGCCCAGCCGCCTGCCCACCCACAGCCCCAGGCCCTTCTCCCCCAGCAGCTCTCCAGCCGCTCTGCCCCAGGCCTGCAGCGCTGCCTGGGGTTACTGTGACCAAAGTGCAGGACCCAGCACTCGGCCTTGTTGAACCCTGTGCAGTTGGCCTCTGCCCATGGCTCCGGCCTGTGCAGGTTCCTCTGCAGAGCCATCCTGCCTTCCAGCAGATCCACACTCCCACACATGGATACTCCCAAAATTGCTCTTTAGTTCTCTGAAACACACTCAGATTGCCCTTCCAAATGTGCGTTTTTCTCTTCAAGATAATTACTTAGAAAATCATCTCTGGCTTTACTTATTTTATCATTTAACTAACAAAGCTCGTCAGGCAATTAGGGATCAGCCCTGTCAGCCCTGTCTGTCTTCTGGCTGGTGTGAAATCTGAGGCTATACTATGAAGTCAGTCAGGAAACAAAGATCTCATTGCGAACCTTTGATTCCATATTCCTCTTCCACAAGATGGCACCTGTAAAAGCTGATGATGTTTTACTGACCCGTGTCACTGTGTGTCGTGTGGGCTTCTATTGTATTTTAAATTGTCCTTGCCTGTTGTGGTCCTGTCTTTTAATGCATCCATGTGTTTTGCTGCTTGCACAGAAAGGCCTCTCTCAGGGGTACACAGTTACACTCTAACATAGTTCCTGAGTCTTCAGCATCTCTGGTAATTTGTTCTGAAATGTCCTGGTCTGGGGAAGCCTTAAATATTTTAAAGTAATGTTATTAAACCTGTTGCTCAAAGTCAAGATTGTTTGCTTATAGGGGTTTTACTGCTTGAGGAGGTCATTTATCTGGAGAGCAGATTTCACACTCCAAACTCTCAGTTTGTTTTAATATTTTGTGCTGATTAAAATCCTTTTCCAAAGGAAGGGTAAGCAAAGTGTGTTAAGTCACTCCTCTCAGAGCTCTCAGCAATAGAAGTATGACAGGGCTGCCCCCCCCCCTTCACCCTCCCACTCCTCACTAAACAAGTGACCCTTTGTGACCATACTTCTGTTCCGCACTACTTTTGGAAGTGGCTGTTTCTCAGCTGTCTCTGGATAGTACAATGGTGGGTCCTGGCTCCTGGCCACCGTTCCTGATGCTGTTACAGTAACAGCAAACAGGGGAATATGTCAGTTTCTGTGTGAGTAGCTCCTCAAGTCACTGCTGCCTTAAAGAACAATGAAGGATGAAGGGATTAGATCACTCCCATTCCTTGGGAAGCTGCACAGCTCCATGCCTCTGCTTCCCAGATGTTTGCTGCAGAGACAGTCAGATGCTGACTGATTCTTGTATCTCTCTCTGGCCCTGCCTGGAAAGGGTGGGTGTCGTTCTGGGGTTACAGAAATGGTCAGCCAGGGATTTAAGCATGTGCTCGAATCCGGCTGCATTCAGTCGGGCCGTCTGCCTTTGTGCCTTTGGCTGGGTGCTCAGGTGCCTCCCTGACTCAGTTCCCGAGCTGAGGGACTCTGGGGTCCCTGTATTTCAGAACAGCAGTATCACTCTGTACTGCTGGCTCTTCAGATGCTTGCCTGACTCCTTATTCCTCTGATTAATAGGGCCGTTGCTTGTTTGCCAGTGGCAGCCCCTTCGAGCTGGTGACTCTGAAAGATGGAAGAACCTTCAAACCAGGCCAAGGAAACAATGCTTATATTTTCCCAGGTAATAAATAAAATGGTCTTCTTTTAACCTTTAGGCTGTTAGCACCTCTTCTTGGGTTTCCTTGCTACGCTGGGCATTGTTAGTGATGGAGGTGTTAGTGGAGGAGCATGAAGAGGTGTTACCAGGATTTAGAGCTGGGAACTTGAGCAGGACAAAATGAAAGAAAATCAACTAAGGATGGATGTTAGGCATGAAAAGAAAAGGGTGTTATTAAAGGCTTTAAAAGCTGCTGCATTTGGGGTTCTTCTGCTGGGTTGGGTTTTTTTTTGGGTGGGTGGGGGGAAGAAGGAAATAAGTGTCAGTATGCTCCTCTTGAAGTTATGTTTGGGTACAGAAGAAGTATTAAGGTTATTTCTCCACCTTCCCCTTTCTCTCCCTTCCCTCCCTGAGCTGCCAAGCTCCAGCCCCTTGTCAAAAGCCACCCATTATGGTAAATGAGCAGCACACATGGTAACAGTTTTCACAGACGTGTCTAGAAAGCGATGGGGATGTTTATAAAAAGCAATGCTCTAGGTGACTTTTCTCAGCAGCAGGCTGCATGTTTTACAGTGATGTGGCCCTAATTGGCAATCATCTCTTATTGTAGGCGTGGCTCTGGCTGTGATCCTCAGCAGCGTTCGGCACATTAGTGATAAGGTTTTCCTAGAGGCTGCTAAGGTAAGTGTGGGAGCAGAGTAGGCTGTGGCTTCTGACATCTGATGGTGGTGGATGACATCATGGGCAGTCTCTCTGATCTTGCTGAAACTCTGTGGTCTCCTGCTTGGTTGGGTTTGTTTGGGTTTTTTTTTTTTAATCCCTCCCCCGTGGAAGAAAGCCCAGATTTTGGTCAGATTGTGAGAAATACCAGCTTCTGCTGCAAATTTGGGTATTTTTTTTCCAAGCGCCCAAGTGGGGAATCTGTCTGTGTGTAAACTGCCTCCCAGGTCTGGCAGCAAGTTTGCCACTGCTTCCCACCCTGCTCAGGGTGGGAAGCTGGTGGTGTGGTCAGGGGTACACACAGTCCCCAGGCTCTCACCCTCTCCTGCCTTTCACTTGGGAGCCGGAGCAGCTACACATCGGAGTAACTGCTGAATCAACTAGGCCAATGCAAGGGTGGTCCTGGAGGCATGAAACTCCAATGCTTATGGGTAGCTCAGCCTCCAAAAGAATGGGATCTTAATCTGCTAAAGGGTCACAAGCAGAGTTTGCTGATAGGGGCACAAACTGAAGGGCTGATCTGTGAGAATTTTGAGATTCTGACTGCCTCTAGTAGTAGGCACACCTCAACTTGCTCCTCTGAGGTGTTCTAGCGTGTTACTGATCCCCTCCGGGACGCGGAACATAGGACGTGTTTGCTTCTCTAACTCAGGCACTGGCAGAACAGCTGACTGATGAGGAACTGGCACAAGGAAGACTTTATCCTCCGCTGTCTAACATCAGGGAAGTTTCTATTTATATTGCTGTCAAGGTGAGTGTGGAGCAGAGCAGCGGGCTGCGTGTTGTACCTAGGTTAACTCGCTGGATTTGCCCAGTGGGACCCTTGGGCACCGGGTGCTTGGGCACAGTTCCTCCTGCCTTGAAGAACGGGCACTTAGGAAAAGCCTTGGGTTTATTGGGTGCTTTGATTCGGTGCTGATGCTGGACCAAAATTACAGTCTTTGGGTGTCTGGAGCTACGAGTTTTCCTTGGGGAATGGGTAGAGACACTTTGGTGTTTGCCTTCGCTCAGCCCGTCGGTCCCCACGCGTGTCGCGGTGGAGGCGCGGGTGTTACCTGGGCGCAGTGTACAGCACAAGCAGTGATTTAACCTTCCAGGTGATGGAGTTTCTGTACGCCAACAACATGGCTTTCCACTACCCCGAGCCTGCCGACAAGAACCGCTACATCCGATCCAAGGTTTGGACCTACGAGTACGAGTCCTTCATGCCCGACGTGTACGACTGGCCCGAGTCTAAGGTCCACTGATGCATCAGAAGATCACACTCCTCAGGCAGTATCTTCTACTCTGCAGGGATCCCTTTTCCAGACCAATTTGAATCATAATCTTTGAGTCCTGTAATTTATTTTGCTCATTTTGTTGTCTTTTCACATATTTTATTTTTTTTTCCCCTTTCTGCACCGTTTTTCACTCGACTTCATTTCTCCCCAGTACCTGATACACTGTATGGTTGGTGCCATCCATCACAGGCAGGAGAGAGCTCTCCAAGATCGATTTAAATAATGCTTAGAACCTGCACCACACCTAAAGAATAACATTAATGATATTTTAGCTCTGTGAGTTTGATGATGAACTGCAGCGCTCTCATCGCTGCTGACTCCAGAATGATTTCTTCCTGCTTTTAGTAATCAGTCTTCTGCTTGCCCTGCTGTTGTCACGCTGTGTTGTCGGTGACATCACCAGAGAGCATTTGTCCAAAGCAAAAAAAAACAACAAAAAAGAGATAGCTAAAGACAATTTTAAGGTTCTAGGGGGCTCTCTGTTTTGCCTGGTGTTTCCAGATGCCCGTGTCCTGTTTCTCTGAATGTGCCTTGAGGAGCAGCGTGGTGTTGCACATGTGGAATCTGCAGCAACCTGTGTGCTTTGTGTTTCCGTTTCATCCTTTGAAATCCGTTATTGGGGGGGGGGGGAAATGCAAACTTAGTTTAAAATTATCCTCAGAAAGCCTGAAAAAAAAATAATACTAATGACTTAATTGCTTTTAAGAACAGAGCAACACTGTTCCATAATGAATTATGTCATGGAAAGGCAGGATCTGAAATAACCTAGGGAAATCTTTTAGCCATTTTGACAAGGAGATGTTCTGCCATGGACTCCAATGTGATGTACCAAAGGATTTTTGTTCCATTTGCTAATTTTTTTTTCAAGGTTCTACTTCTTCTAAGCTGTTCTCTCCCTTGCCTACACTTGTTCTCACAAAAAGACCTGTGTGTGGTGTTCTTGTGACATCGCCTACTGAAAACCTCCTAAGGGGACTCCCTTGCCATGCTGAACAAATGCCCCAGGCAGCTGATGGAGCTGGAAAAGAAAGTGTCACAGGCAGCTATCTGCACACAGGGAAGTTTGGCTGAATGTTTCTTGCCATCACACTCCAGTATGTTCAGTTCAGTCTGAATACCGGACTTGAAAGACACTTAGAAGCTTTAAGCTGACCACTTCATCTCCCCCACTCCATTTACAGGTTGAATTTGTCAGGGTCTTGGGGTTTGTTTGGGTTGGTTTTTTTTTTTTTTTTGGTTTTTTTGTAAAACTAAAATTGGCAAGTTAGTTTTTCTTCTCCTTGAACATCTGACACAGCTTGTACAGTGAGCGTTCCTTCCCGTTCCGTTCCTATGGGGTTGGAGTGCCCTCGGCTCCGTTACCTTGGCAAGGACACACAGTGGTAGTCACAGCCTGCCACTGCCCTAAATCTCATCTCTGTGTCCAGAAGGACAGTATAGTTTGTCCCATGGTTTGCTTCATCAAGGAGAACAACAACAACAACAAAAAGACTAAAAATAAAGAATTAGATAGATGTACAAGGGCTGTACTGCCAAACTTGAAGCTGGAATCCAAAGAGATGAAGTAAAGCTTGCTTAGGATTTACCCATGGCAATCACCTCTCTCATGGCCTCATTTATACTGGAAAATGTGGTCTCCACAGAACAGGCCTGAAATAGAATGTGGAGAACAGCCTCTGAACCCCTCTGGACTCGGTCTGTGTCGCTTACTGCCTGGAATCTGATCTTAAAATGACTCTTGTGTGTTGGATGGAAGGAGCAGTAACCTTTGGGAGGGCCTTACTGAAGTGAGGAAAGAAGGCTGGTTATATAAACAGAGAAAACAGTGATGTTGGGGGGATAAAACCTGTGGTGAAGTGCTGCCTGCTGGGACTCAGAACTCTACACTACCCAGCTGGGCAACGTACGTGGCGTGCAGCTTGTAAGTATGTGTTCAAAGAAGACCCAACACACACACAAACGATGTTTTTACAAAGGATGCTTTTTCTTTTTCATCTATTTTTGCTACTCCTGGTTTTTATGGTATTTAAATTTGTGATCTTACTGAGAAATTATTTATTTAGTGAACAGATTGTTTTTACCTTCTGAAAATACCGGTTCCAGCCGAAGCCTGTGGTAGTGTGCCTGTGGAATTCTGCATCAGATATAGTGGGAACACACACTTCCTCTCCTCTGCCCACCCAACAGATAGGCAGATGGGTTATTAAAACATGCCATGCACAGATCTCTTGTGTCCCGGGTGGGAACGATCGCAGAGACAGGGCAGTTGGTCCCTAAATCCAGTTCTGTCCTACAGAATGAAGATCTGCATCCATCTGTTCGGGTTTTTTTCCAGGCAAGAAGTGCACTCGTGGTCCACAGTTGGTGCATATTGATAGTTCTCAGGAAAACCTGTCTCAGCTAGGGCAGCTAAGTGGCACCAGTTGGAATTCATCTATCCATATGCACCTGGGGATATTGTTTAATCAGCTTCTGTGGATCACGTACAGCTTGCACTACAGGCACAGTGGAGTTCTACCTTTCATGTGTAGCCCTTGTTTTTCATTAGTGACAGGTAACAGGTCAGCTCACAATGTTTTCTCTCCCTTTCATCATTCTCAGATTTTTTTTTTTTTTAAAGTAAAATACACAGATTCAGTCTTTGGGTTTGTGTATTCTTCAGGCGTAATTAACGAATTAATTACAACTGAGATTCTTGCCACTGAGGAAGGAGCCACAGTGTCCTCTTTTTTTCCACATTTCACCTAAAGGATGACTGGTGGTGTAGCTCTTCCAGCTTTGGTGACTTTTCCCCTCTGAATGGTATTAGTGTGTTTCGTGTCTCTTCTCTGAGGATACTATTCTGGGATGTACGTAACACTTCCAAGATGGTCAGAAACTCCCACAGAAGTTCAGTAGCTCAGTCTTTACCAGCACCGGTCCAAGTTGCTTCCCTAAAATCAGCAGGAGCAGGGCTGAGCCTTTTGGCAGCAATATACCATGGGGAGGAGAAGAAATGTAGCTGAGGGAGTGCAGCCTTTTATTTTTTTATTAAATATGTGTGTTGCTGTTCGAAGAGATTAAAGGTTCCTATGTTCCTGAAGCACATGCCAACAATGGGAGAACTCTTAAAAACATTGTGTCTGATAGATTTTAAAACCCAAATGCGACTCGTCACACAAGTCCTTGGTTATCTTTGTGAGCAGTGATGTTTCATGACGTTGTGTTTGTTTTCTGAGCTTAAAGCGAAGCCATCCTTCACGTGCAGGTCGGTGTTGTAGCAGGTTCCCCCTGTAGGTGCGTGTCTTCTCTGTACTGTTGTTTCCAGCACGCTGTTTTGGGGGAAGGGGTGAAATAACCTCCTGTCACGCTCCTCTGGTAGTAACCGTAGAGGTAAACGCTACACCTCGTAGTTGTCCGTTAGCAGCCCTGTTTCGTGACCACTCCTGTGGGAGGGCTGGGATCACTTGTACAGCCACAGCTGTGAGTTTTAGTTCAGTTGACTCTGGGCCTAAGTAAATCCCAGCTGTTGGCTTTGATTTGGGGCTTGCTCTGGGCCGTCCTGGCATCAGAGGTGATTGGAGCACCTCTGTCATTTGCGCAGGGGTGTGTACGAGTCTCTGGGATGGAACTGTAAGAACAAGAGTTTGGACTCCTGTCTCAGCTGTACCTACCGTTCTGGAGTTTAAGACCACCACTGTTTTTGGACTCAATCTTTAAGATGATGTGCACTGCTAATCCCGTTTCATAACCGTATGCCACGGGCAGGGATGGGTCGTACGTTGAATACTGGAGCAAGGAGACAAATCTAGAGCAGAGCTCTGATTGCACCCGCCTGACGGCCGAACCTCTGCAGTGTCATTCCGCTGCTGAAGGGACATCTAATTCCCTACGGACCGACCTTGACCTACCTACCCGCTCCCAAAATACCCATCACCCCGGCACCGCAGAGCCCGCAGGCGTTCTGGGGGGAACCACAGAGAAAATCCGGCACGTTTTATGAGGTCTCCTGCTCCCCGCTGACGACGCAGCTCGCTCGTGCACCGCTCCGCAGGGAGATGTGCCAACAGATGCGCTGTCACACGTGGGGAATCTGGTTCCTGGTGGCACAGCAGACCCGTAGCTGCAGCTCCTGCAAGAAAGCTCTCTGGCATCCGACCTTCCACTGGCAGTGCAGGGTTTATATTCCCTGCCCATGAACCAGACTGAACCGAACTCTCAGAGTACCTTTGACTCACCACTTAGGCAGTTCCTTTCTGGTGAAACGTGGAAGTGAAAATAACGTTAGGGCCGCACAGCCATAGAGAGGTGGCCAGCTTGTCGAGAGATGTCAAAGTAAGTTACGTTTATTTCTGTTTTAAACATATCTACCTTACACAAGTGACTGTGAGTCTGCAGGAGGGGCTGTGAGGGCAGTTCTGGTGTAACGTGTGCGGGGCTGGCTTTACCTGGGAGGGCCACTGCTCAGCTGAAACTGAAATTGTATTTAAATGTGAGAACCGAATGGGGATTTTCCCTCCTTTATAATGTCGTAACCGATTGGGGATTTTTCTTCCTGCTTTATAATGTTGTAACCCTATTGAAATTGTGTGTTCTGGTCTTCTATTTTCTTAGTAAAACGCATTCCCTTTGCTTAAATGACATCTGGTCTGGTTTGTTCCCAAAACCACGTGAAGCCTGCCCTGTGCACGACTGGGCCGCGATCTCCTGGATCACCAGGATCGCCTGGATCACCTAGATCACCAGCATCTCCTGGCTTTACGCCCTTTGTCCCTGGGAAGCCGCCAGCGAGCTCAGCGCTACCGGCCCCGCGGGTGACGTGGTTAAATGTCACCTCCCAACCTGGGGCCGCACACCCGCAGCGTCCCGCACACGCCAACCCAGTGCCCCGGGGCATCCCCGGGCCGCTCCGCCCGGCCCCTCCCGCCTTTCAGGGCCACGGCCTCGGCCCTCGGCGCGGTGTGGGCCGGTCCCGTTGGGTGCCGGGAGGCGGCGCGGAGGCGGCAGGGCCGGGCCGCGCAGGGCCAACTCCTCCTGCCGCCGCCCGGGGAAGGTAGGCCGGGGTGGGGGGGCCGGGCCGGGCTCGTTCGCTGCGCGTTTCGGACTAAACCCTGCCGTGCCCGCGGCCGCCGCCGTGAAGCGGCCTCAGCCCCGGGCCCTGGCCGCGCCGGGCCGTTCCCCGCGAGCGCTGAGGGGAGCGGCGGGAGGCCGCGGCCCGGGGCGGCGGAGGCCGCAGGCCGGGGCCGGGCGCGGGTGGCGGGGAGGCCGCGGAAGGTTTTAGTGGCGGTGGGGGCGTCCCCACGGCCAGGGCTGAGTGTCACAGAACTCTGCGGGTCGGAAGGGACCTCACAGCCCTTCGAGTGCCACCCCTGCCTTGGGCAGGGACACCCCTCCTCGTACCCCAGCCCGGGGTGCCCAAAGCCCCATCCAACCTGGCCTGGAACCCTGCCAGGGATCCAGGGGCTCCCACAGCCTCTCTGGGCACCCTGTGCCAGGGCCTCACCACCCTCAGTGAAGATTTGCTTCCTAACCTCTGACCTGACCCTGCCCTCTTCCAGCTTGAAGCCATCACCCCGTGTCCTGTCCCTGCACTCCCTGGTGAGCAGCCCCTCTCCCACTTTCCTGTAAGACCCCTGGAAGTGTTGGGAGGCTGCAATTAGGTGTCCCCTCAGCCTTCTCCTCTCCAGGCTGAACCAGCCCAACTCTCCCAGCCTGGCTTCGTAGCAGAGGATGTGGCCTCATCTGGACTCACTCACACAGCTCCAAGGACCCCAGAGCTGGACCCAGCGCTGCAGGGGGGTCTCACCAGAGCAGAGCAGAGGGGCAGAATCCCCTCCCTCGACCTGCTGGCCACGCTGGTCTTGACACAGCCCAGGACACGTTTGGCCTTCTGAGCTGCCAGCTCACACTGACAACTCGTGTTGAGCTGGTCACCGATCAGCACCCCAAGTCCTTCTCCTCAGGGCTGCTCTCAAACCATTCTCTGCCCAGCCTGTTGTTGTGCTTGGGATTGCCCTGACCCACATGCAGGACCTCGTACATGTCCTCATGCCCAGGTCTGAACATCCCCAGTCCCAGCCCACAGATCACCAAGTCACACATAAGGCCTGAAGCTAGTTCAGGTGCTAATACGCCGAGGAAAAGCTCTGTTTACTCCATCCAGCTCTGGAGTCCTCAGCACAAGGAGGACATGGATCTCTTGTAGGGGGTCCAGAGTAGGCCATGAGGATGATCTGAGGGCTGGACCCTAGGAAGAGAGTTGGTCTTGTTCAGCCTGGGAAAGAGAAGGCTCCAGGGAGACCTCAGAACCTCTTCCAGTCCCTGAAGGGACGTACAAGAAAGCTGGGAAGGGCTGTTTGTGAGGGCATGGAGTGATAGGACAAGGGGTGATGGTTTTAAACTAGAGCAGGGCAGGGTTAGATGAGACCTTAGGAAGAAGTTCTTCACTCTGAGGGTGGTGAGACACTGTCACAGGCTGCCCAGAGAGGTGGTGGAGGCCCCATCCCTGGAGACATTCAAGGTCAGGCTTGATGGGGCTCTGAGCACCCTGCTCTAGTGAAGATGTCCCTGCTCACTGCAGGGGGAGGGACTGGATGGCCTCTAAAGGTCCCTTCCCACCTAACACAGCCTGTGATTCCATGAAAGAAAGCAAAAATACATATTTCTGCCTTTTGGGGGTATGTTGGGTTTTTCTCATACCCTCCTTGCTCCCCACTGTCAGGTAATGGAGTGTTGCACCTTGGCGTGGTGGGGAGGACCCTGCCTGCACACCAGGGAAGAAGGGTGGTCTCTGTGAGAGAGCTGTGGGCCCTACACCAGACAAAACCATAATACTTCTGCTTCAGAGTTATCTGAGGCTGTTGAGGCACCTGGAGTTTGAGATGAGGTAGAAAGAAGTACATCTGATGGTGAGGCACAAACCGATTCTGGGAAGGCTGAGGCTGCAGAAAGCACACCCTGCAAGTCAAGACAGTGTCAGAGTCCTGTATGGGGAAGTTCTGCTCCTGACACAGCCTTCCAAAAGTTGTCCTGCCCTCTTTTGGGTAACACAGGGGATACCTAAACGTCTGGGGTGTGATTGTATGGGGCCTTCTGCTGCTGTAGGAGTCCCATGATCTGTCTCACAGCCTTTGGGCTACCTAAAGGTTCAGCAGGGTTTAATTCTCCACTTAGCACCCTGGGAAGTAAAACATCAGCTGCTTTGAAAGGTGGCAAAGGGAGAGCAAATCTGGTCTCTCTTGGTTTCTTGTGGTCTCTGAAGTTGTTGAGGGGGTGACTTCCCTCTGCCTGTTCCTGACATCCTGTGATGGTGTTCAGAGCTCAGCAGGGGCTGTTTGGTGGGGGTCATTCTGAAAAGGTGAAAGCACATGCAGGGAAATCTGAGGTTTAAAGAAAGTGAGGAAGAGAGGTAATAACAGGTTTAAAAACTGGAGCACTTACAGCTGGGCAGGGCTCACTCTTTAGGTAATAACATAATCAGTAGGTTGGAAAAGACCTTGAAGATCATGGAGTCCAACCGTTCCTGTCCTGTGCTAAACCAGATCCCTGAGCACCTCATCTCCCCTCTGTTAAACACACCCAGGGGTGGGGACTCAGCCCCCTCCCTGGGCAGCCTGGGCCAGGCCCTGACAGCTCTGCCAGGGAAGAACTTTGCCCTCCCAGCTGAGCTGACCCTGCCCTGGGGCAGCTTGAGCCCATTGCCCCTTGTCCCAGCTCCTGTCCCCTGGCTGAAGAGACCAGCGCCCACCTCTCTGCACCCTCCTGGCAGGGCAGGGGAGGTGGGGAGCAGGTCTCCCCTCAGCCTCCTCTTCTCCAGGTTTAACACCTTCAGCTGCTCCCCAGAGGATTTGCCCTCCAGCCCCTTCCCCAGCCTGGTTGCCCTTCTCTGCACTCTCTCCAGGACCTCCATGTCCTTCTGATGCTGAGGAGCCCAGAACTGGCCCCAGCACTCCAGCTGCAGCCTCCCCAGTGCCCAGTCCAGGGGCACAATCCCCTCCCCAGACCTACTGGCCACACTGTGTCTGACACAAGCCAGGATGCCAGTGAACAAAGGTCTTTGTGTTTGGGCTGCCTGTGTGCACCCTTCCACTGACACAAGGAGATGGTCTGCTTGTAAACACGGTGTTGTCTGATAGTCATGTCCTGCTCCGGGGAGGTGTTGATTTTACTTTCTTAAGGGAAGGGGAATTTGGTCTTGACACCAAACTATGAGAGCAAAAAGCGTTTCTTTCCCAGCATAAGTGGCTCAAAATCTCTCTTTCAGGTGGATTACCAGCGTGCTTAGAATGTCCATGGATATAACTTTCCTTGGCACCGGGTCAGCCTACCCCTCCCCAACCAGAGGCGCATCGGCGCTGGTGCTCCGCAGGGAGGGAGAGTGCTGGCTGTTTGACTGCGGGGAGGGCACTCAAACACAGTTCATGAGGAGCCATCTCAAGGCAGGTTTGTGCTGGTGAGAGCTACTCTGAGGAGGGAAGGAGAAAGGGTTTCCTGAGACCTGAACAAAACACCTCTGATTTGAATACATGCTCGACATGCAGGAACATCTGAAGGTGCTGCCTTTGGCTGGCAGCTGCTGAACCTGCCCTGCAGTAGTCCTTGATTGCCCTTTGGTACAGAGTTGTGCTGGAGAACCACACTCTCCTGAATTCATTTCTTAGGCTTTGCAATTTCAAGCCCGGGCCACAGGGCAGCTTTAAACTTTGTATTACAGTCTAAATACCAAATATCAGTCAGATGATACTGTATTGTATCAGTTTGTATTTGTCTGAAGGCAGCTGGACAGTACCAGCACAGAGCCCAGCACAGGGCCACAGAGATGATGGAGTGGAACCCCTTCCTCATGAGGAGAGGCTGAGGCAGCTGGGCCTCTTTAGCCTGGAGAAGAGGAGATTGAGGGGTGACCTCATTAATGTTTATAAAGATGCAAAGGGTGAGAGGCAGGAGGCTGGAGCCAGGCTCTGCTCAGGGGTGGCAGCGACAGGACAAGGGGCAGCGGGTGCAGCTGGAGCACAGGAGGTTCCATGGGAATGTCAGGAGGAACTTTTTCCCTGGGAGGGTGGCAGAGCCCTGAGCCAGGCTGCCCAGAGGGGCTGTGGAGTCTCCTTCTCTGGAGACATTCAAACCCTCTGTTAAACACCCCCAGGGGTGGGGACTCAGCCCCCTCCCTGGGCAGCCTGGGCCAGGCCCTGACAGCTCTGCCAGGGAAGAACTTTGCCCTCCCAGCTGAGCTGACCCTGCCCTGGGGCAGCTTGAGCCCATTGCCCCTTGTCCTAGCTCCTGGCCCCTGGCTGAAGAGACCAGCGCCCACCTCTCTGCACCCTCCCTTCAGGTAGTTGTAGGTGGTGATAAGGTCTCCCCTCAGCATCCTTTTCTCAACAAATCAAGGCAAAATCAGCCTTGTGTGCAAATTTATTGCTGCTGGAGGGGGGGGGAACCACTTTGTGATTTGGGATTTATTTCTTAAACATTGTTTTTATTTTAATTTCTCCCTCCCTCCTTGTTTTCTGCTTTCTTGCAAAGGCATTGATTGTTCCTGAGCTGTTAACAGGGCTCGTTTGTGTTTCCTCCTGTCTCCTTTTCCCCTTGTCCTCCCCCTCACAGGCAGAGTGACCAAGATTTTCATAACTCACCTCCACGGTGACCACTTCTTTGGCCTCCCTGGCCTGCTGTGTACGCTCAGCCTGCAGAGCAGCCCTGACCCACACAGAGCACACGTAGATATTTACGGCCCGCTGGGACTGCGGCACTTCATCGGGAGCAGCATGGAGCTCTCCCACTCACAGCTGCTCTTCAGCTACACTGTGCACGAGCTGGTACCTACCAGGGACCAGTGTCCTGCAGAAGAATTCAGAGACTTTTCTTACCTGGATGGACAAGTGGTGTGTCCCCAAGGAGCAGAAGGGGTGAGAATCCACCTGAACCCGGAGGAGAGCTCCTACTTGCTGTTTGAGGATGAGCAGCTGGTTCTGAAGGCGTTTCGCCTCTTTCACCGTGTTCCTTCTTTTGGTTTTGTGGTGGAGGAGAAGCCCCGGACTGGTAAACTCAATGTGAAGAAACTGAAGGACCTTGGTAACGATTTCACCTCATTTTTATTCTTTTTTAGTTGTTTTTTCAATGCCTAAACGTGTGTGTTCGAGCCGAGTAGTGGCTTCACCTCTCAGGAAATGCAACAAAATTGGGTTCACGGGCAGTTGGAATCATTTTACCATCCCCTTTCTAGAGGTTCTAGCAAATCAGAGCTGCTGTGTCTCTCCCAAACCTGTTTTAATTCAGTTTTCTAGTAAAGTCATCTAAACTCAGTGAGCCAGCACAGCACTCCGAACTGGTGTGTACCACCAGTGCCAGGCACTATCACAGAACGACGTGGTACTGACTAGGAAGAGCGAACAGGACCAGGTGTGGAAGCTGGTAAAGCTTGAGGTGACTCTCAGGGGAACGTGTGGCCAGTGTAGCTGTACCACGTCACTGACCTCAGTAGGAAGAACGCAGCTCTTGCTCAAGCATGCTTCCCAACAGCGTGACGAGCTCTTTACTTCCCTAAGGATGTGAAGTGCCAATCGATGCTCAATGCTGAGGGTTGGCTTACTCAGTGAGAGAGCTCTGTGTAAAGCCTGTCTCTTCTGAGGCTATTTTTTTAATTAAACCTGACACTCAGAAAAGAGTGTGGCCAGTAGGTCTGGGGAGGGGATTGTGCCCCTGGACTCTCTTTAAGAAAAATGTAGTAAAAATCAGTAAATTTAGTAAAAATCAGTCTATTCACTCGGTCATTAAATCCCCTGATAGCTTCAGACTTTGGAGGAGCTTGAGGTTGGTTGGGAGGGGTTTGTGCCCCTGGACTGGGCACTGGGGAGGCTGCAGCTGGAGTGCTGGGTCCAGTTCTGGGCTCCTCAGCATCAGAAGGACATGGAGGTCCTGGAGAGAGTGCAGAGAAGGGCAACCAGGCTGGGGAAGGGGCTGGAGGGCAAATCCTCTGAGGAGCTGCTGAGGGAGCTGGGGGTGTTCAGCCTGGAGAAGAGGAGGCTGAGGGGAGACCTGCTCCCCACCTCCCCTGCCCTGCCAGGAGGGTGCAGAGAGGTGGGCGCTGGTCTCTTCAGCCAGGGGACAGGAGCTGGGACAAGGGGCAATGGGCTCAAGCTGCCCCAGGGCAGGGTCAGCTCAGCTGGGAGGGCAAAGTTCTTCCCTGGCAGAGCTGTCAGGGCCTGGCCCAGGCTGCCCAGGGAGGGGGCTGAGTCCCCACCCCTGGGTGTGTTTAACAGAGGGGAGATGAGGTGCTCAGGGATCTGGTTTAGCTTAGGATGGGAATGGTTGGACTCCATGATCTTGAAGGTCTTTTCCAACCTGGTGATTCTGTGATACTCATGGACTTTTGTGCCTTTATTTACCAGGAGTTCAGCCAGGCCCTTTATATGGGAAGCTGAAGAATGGAACAGCGATCGTCCTGGAAAACGGAGTAACCATTTCTCCTTCTGATGTCTTAGAAGACCCAATTCCTGGGAGAAAAATCTGCATTTTGGGGGATTGCTCGGGGGTGATGGGCGACGCGGCCGTGAAGCTTTGCTGTGAAGCAGATGTGCTGATACACGAAGCCACCTTGGATGATACCCAGGAGGAGAAAGCCAGGGAGCACGGTCACAGCACTCCGAAGGGGGCCTCGGGTTTTGCAAAGCTGTGTCAGGTGAAGAGGCTGGTCTTGACCCACTTCAGCCAGCGCTATAAACCGTCCCCTCAGGGGGGTGAGGGGGACACAGATGTCACCGAGCTGAAGAGACAGGCAGAGTCAGCGTTAGATGGGCAAGAAGTAACATTAGCTGAGGATTTCATGACAATAGAAATTCCAATGAAAAAGTGAAAATTGTGGAGTTAGCAAGTGGCCTGTGAGGAGGTACAGGAGGGGTGTTGGATAGCCATTGAAAATACGTGCCTGGAGAAGAGAGGGCTCTGGGGAGACCTAATTGCGGCCTTCCAGCACCTAGAGGGGCTCCAGGAATCCGGAGAGAGGCTTTTTAATTGGGGGCTGTAGTAACAGGATGAGGGGGAACAGGGTTAAACTGAAAGAAGGGAGATACAGATTAGGTATTAGGCAGAAATCCTTCCTGGGGAGGGTGGTGAGGCCCTGGCACAGGGTGCCCAGAGAAGCCGGGGCTGCCCCTGGATCCCTGGCAGGGCTCAAGGCCGGGCTGGATGGGGCTTTGGGCAACCTGGGGGGTGTCCTTGCCCGTGGCAGGGGTGCTACTGTGGGGGAAGGGGCTTTCAGTCCCCTTCCTACCCAGACCAGTCTGGGATTCTATGATTCTCTAATGGCAGGGTTTCTGATATCCAAATCAATTATCTTCTGGGGCACACAGAGAACAGCTGCAAACCGGAGAGACTCCCAGGCACAGTGTTGCTTTTCTAAAGCAAGAAGAAAAGGGGGATGTTCATACACCTGGAACCTGGAATAAATTCACAAGTGATCATTTCAGACACCCAGGCACCTCAGAAACCTCCTGTGGAGACTTCAGAGCCAAGGGGTTTTCCTTGGACCACAGATTCCTACAGCAGAGCACTGGAACATTTAGCTTAATACAGCCCTGGGGAAGGTTTGTGTTCTGGAACACGGTTTGATGTCTCTTGCCTGTTAGAAGCTTTTGAGTAACATCTACTTCAGACTTGCACTACTTTGTAACTGTTAGCTGGTCACTGTGTGAGAGGACCACCACGCTGGAACTAATAAAGTATTTATAACTCTGTATTATAAAGTGTTTGTAACAGGGTGTGTTGCTGTGCCCAGGTTGAGGTTCTCTCATAATTTTCCCTTTATTTATAAAATAAACTTACTTCAGACTTCCAGTCAAAAGCAACTGGCTCTTCACGACTCGATTGATTTCAAGCTCCCGACCCTGAGCCCTGATTTTGCATGCCTGGAAATTGTTGGAAGTATGCTCTGGAAGTGGTGAGGCAGGTGGCAAATAATCTTCCCCATTCTGCATGTATTTTCAAAGACAAATTATCCTGGTAAAAGTGGTGTTTGTGCTGGTAGAAATATCCCTGCGGGAGGAATTAGATCTGCTTCTGCAGTGACTTTATTGCAGACTGGGGGTGCTGATCAGTGATAAGCTCAACATGAGTCGGTGTGTGCTGGGAGCTCAGAAGGCCAACTGTGTCCTGGGCTGCTTTAAATAAATATATATGCTTTAGATATATATATATAAATATATATGTACATATTCTTGTCTACAGCAGCTGCAGATGAGAATAAGCAGGGTGATTTAATGATGGAAAGATGCTCCAAGACTGAGCATTCTGGGGTGCCTGACCTCAACAGGAGCTGGTCCCCTCTTTTTTGTTGTTTACATTAAAACGAAATGGTAGGGTTTCTGATACCCAAATTAATTATTAATAATTACTATTAATTATTAATAGAATAAAAAGTTTTAATGTGGCCAGCAGGTTGAGGGAGGTGATTCTGCCCCTCTGCTCTGCTCTGGTGAGACCACCCTGCAGTGCCTCCTCCACCTTGGGGGTCCCCAGTACAGGAAAGACACAGGCCTGTGGGAGCAGGTCCAGAGGAGGCCACGAGGATGATCGGGGGCTGGAGAACCTCTCATATGAAGACAGGCTGAGAGAGTCGGGCTGGTTCAGCCTGGAGAAGAGAAGGCTGCAGGAAGGCCTAATTGCGGCCTACCAACGCGTATAAGGTCCTACAGGAAAGTGGGAGAGGGGCTGCTCACCAGGGAGTGCAGGGACAGGACACGGGGTGATGGCCTTCAGGCTGGAAGAGGGCAAGGGTAGATTTTAGGAAGAAATTCTTCACTGTGAGAGTGGTGAGGCCCTGGCACAGGGTGTCCAGAGAGGCTGTGGCTGCCCCTGGATCCCTGACAGGGCTCAAGGCCAGGTTGAATGGGGCCTTGAGCAGCCTGGTCTAGTGAGGGTGTCCCTGCCCGTGGCAGAGGGGTTGGAACTAGATGATCTTTAAAGTCCCTTCTGACCCAAAGCATTCTGTGATTCTATGATTCTGTTCTTTGAGTTAAAGGACACAGATCTCCTTTCTCTTCCCATCTCAAAACACATTTCCCAAACTTAGTCTTAATTTTTTGGTCAAAAGGGAAAAAAATAAGGGGAAAAAAAAGTGGTTTTGAAGAATGTACCCTCAATGTCTCTGCTCACGTGGATTGCAGGGAGCGCAAACACCTCTCACCTTTCCAGTACACACATAGAACTCCAGCAGGTTTAAGTGCAGCTGAGAGAGGTCGTGCTCATACTTTGAGCTGATGGTAACATGGGTGGAAAATGAATCAACTTTAATTTCTCTCCCTGTTCTAATGCAGAACAACAGAGCTCCAAGAGGAACACGCTCTTTAACGACCTCTGCCTTGTAAACGGTGCAGTGGTGGTGATCCTAAACCTGTGTTGACATTAACTCCAAACTGGATTACACCAGGGTTGATACTTTGTGCTTCAAATATGCTTCACATGTAGGGGAAGCCTTTGATTTAAAAAAAAAAAAAAAAAAATTATTGAGAAGAGCTGCAAACTTGAAGAATGTGACTTCTCAAGCACCAATCCCTGACTTCTCCCTTCAAACCAGTGTAAAGCCTGCAGAGTCCACAGGGGATCCTGCGATTCCCTGATGCGTTGGCGTGTCCTTTCCCCCCATAATTCATGTTATAGGATGAGACTTGATGGCAGGTGCAGAGATCTGGATATCACACTCTGCTTTATGGGGTCGAAGGCTGAGCAGACTCCATCCAGCCCGTGTTACGTACAGTGAAAGAAAAGCTCCCTTCATTATCCCAACCTGCTGAGCTCCATCTGCCTTCACACCGGAACAACCCAAAATTCCTGTTTCTAAACCACTCATGGTTGCGATAAGGAGTTTACAAGGCTTTTTGGAAATTCACCTACAAATAACAAAACCAAAGGCTGGAAATAAGAGGAGTGGGACAGGACAGGACAATCCAAAAGCCTACGGAACCTGAAATGTGTGCACACCTCGTCTCCCTGCGGTGCTGGATCGTGCTGCCTCAGAACTGGGTTACCCATCCCAGCCATAAATACATTTTTTGCATTCATGTGGTTAAGTTAATTGCTGTGAATTCAGGGATATCTCCAGTTCCCATTCAAATGACGGAGGGTGTGGGTAGATGGGTGAGATGAATCGATGGCACAGGCTCCCAGCGTGGAGGGAACCTTGTTCTTCCGTGCCCCACGGTCCCAGTGACTCCGTGGTCTGGCTCAGTGTGCCAGCCTGGTGCTTGCCTGGCTAAACATCCACTGGTTCTTGTTAGCCTGCAAGAAAACAGCCTCCAGGGTAATTTTCAGCTGGCTTACAAGTCGATTAGCAAGCTGCCTTGCTGCACAACTTGCTGCGGGTGACACCGAGCTGAGCGGTGCGGTCAACATGCCAGAGGGACGGGATGTCATCCAGAGGGACCTGGGCCAGCTGGAGAGGTGGGACTGTGTGACCCTCATGGAGTTCTACAAGGACAAGTGCAAGATCCTGCACCTGGGTCGGGACAATCCTCGCTACCAGTGCAGACTGGGGGTGATGTGATGGAGAGCAGCCCTGCAGAGAAGGACTTGGGGGTGCTGGTAGACAAGAAGATTGACATGAACTAACAATAGGTGCTCAGAGCCCAGAAGGCCAAACGTATCCTGGCTGCATCAAAAGGAGCATGGCCAGCAGGTTGAGGGAGGTGATCCTGCCCCTCTGCTCTGCTCTGCTCTGGGGAGACCTCACCTGGAATATTGTGTCCAGCTCTGGAGCCCCCAGCACAAGGAGGACATGGACCTGTTGGAGCACATACAGAGGAGGCCACAAAAATGATCCAAGGGCTGGAACAGCTCTCCTATGGAGACAGGCTGAGAGAGTTGGGCTTGTTCAGCCTGGAGAGGAGAAGGTTTCAGGGAGACCTAAGAGCCCCTTCCAGTACATGAAGGTGGCTATAAGAAAGCTGGGGAAGAACTGTTCCTAAGGGCATGGAGCAACAGGACGAGGGGTGATGGTTTTAAACTAGAGCAGGGCAGGTTTAGATGAGACATTAGGAAGAAATTCTTCACTCTGAGGGTGGTAGATCCCTGCCACAGGCTGCCCAGATTGGTGGTGGAGGCCCCATCCCTGGAGACATTCAAGGTCAGGCCTGATGGGGCTCTGAGCAACCTGCTCTCATGAAGATGTCCCTGCTCACTGCAGGGGGAGGGACTGGGTGGGCTTTACAGGTCCCTACCAATCTGACATATCCTGTGAGTCTATACAAGGGATGAAGGACAGAGAAGGCAGAAGCACTTGGCCAAAAATGGGGAACTGCTTGAGACCCCCTTTTTAGCAGCAGAGAGCTGGTACATTGGGTCAGCCCTACAACACAGCTACATCACGGATACGTTTAAGGCTCTAAACCCGAGATCACTGGGGAGGTTGGACCCGATGAGCTCTTGAGGTCCCTTCCAACCCCTCTGATTCTGTGATTCCATGATAAGGGCTGCTCAGCTTGGGTGAAGTACAGCAATCCTACCACACTGAAGCAGCAGGCCAGGTCCTCTTCAAGTATTAGGCCTGGGGACGTAGTTGCACAGAGCTGATGTGTTAGGGCATTTCTGATGGGAATTTGTGCTGTATGGAAAATGATGGGAGGAAAAGCTGGTTCCATCTACACAGAGAAGAAAACTGCCATTTGCCTGACCCATATCAAAGGCCAGATTAATCATATGGCTGTCATTTAAAGAAAAAGACCAGTTCATTTTTGGCATGTTAGCCAAAGAGGGTACACATAGTGCTAGAGGTATGTGAAATTCGTGTATTTCCATTTAATATATTTTGGTATTTGTAATCGAGTTACAGTCGCCTCTTTCCTAGCAGATCCATGTGTCTTTGCTTACCATGGCCCGCTCTTCTCTCTACATCTGGATGCTAAATTACTTCATAAATCTGACTGCTAGTGAGACTTGAATTAAATTAATGGGAGCATGTGCGCCAGTAAGGGCAGAAAAATTTGGACCATACATCCCCCATTTTCTCAATGACTTTATCTTTCCATAAACAGTTTGTTAATTACCAGAGAACAAAATTCCTTTGCATTAAAAGACATCTGCCTGAGAATGGTTCATCTGACAGCAGGTAAAAGACTCTGGCCTGGTACCATAAAGACTGGGAGAGAGTTTTAACAAGTCCTGGGTATGTAAAGGAAGATTTTTATTCTTTTTCTTAAGGTTTGAATAACTTATTTTAAACCTTCTTCTGCTTTCCCAGAAAACTTCCTCTAAGTTCTGTTCCTTTTTTTAGCTGGTAGTAGCAGAGGGACTTGATAAACTGTGAAAGAATCTTTTCATGTTACGGGAAAGAAAGAGGAGGAGGAGGGGGGATACATGAGGAGTTTTGTAACAGCAGAGGTGTTCCTGAGCTTTATGTGTATCTGCTAAACAAAGGGATGAGCGTGGATCAAAGGGAGTGGGGGTAAATCTTCCTTCTGCTGAGAAGCATGAGCTTTTCTTTGCATGAGCTTGCAAAAAAAAAAAAAAAAAAGGAAAGTTGAGAAGTAACTTCCAGCACCAAAACGGTTAGCTGCTACAAGCTGTGTGCGGTCTGTGTGGAGGATGGGGAGGTTGAGATTGAGTCTGCGCTCTAAATCCAGCTGGGAATGGGATCCTTGGTGCTAGAGGTGGTGCTTTTGGCGTCACCCACTCCCCACGGCCCACCGTGGGACTACTTCATCCCCTGACGCATAATAAACTTCATTTGGGAGCTTTATTTATTTATTTATCTATCTGTTTGTTTGTTTATTTCTTTTAAGCAAACTTAAAAATAATTTGCTCTTACTGAGTTACGTTCATTTACAGGGAGAGGGTGATTAATTATTTACCTGGGATGGCTTCATCCTAGAAATCTAATTTCTGGCAAGGTGGTAGGACCGGTCCAGGTCTCGCTGAGATCAGTGGTTTGGCACACAGACACTAGAACAACTTAATGTATTTTTTATTAATAATAAAAAACTTATTGATTGGGTTCTTGACATAGAACAAGTTGCAGAAGTTCAATCAAAGGAACATTTTCGGGATCGAGGTGGGGGATGGATGCTAAAACCACAACCTGTCAAATTGATCCTGCTAGAACCAGCATAAGATGCTGGAAAAAAACCCCACCCACTTAAGTTCAAAGGAGCTTGGGTGGTTGGGAAAAGCACCATTTTGCAGAACACAGTATCACTGCAGCCTTTTAAAAGCACCTTAATGTCTTAGAAAGGTTCTTCCCAATTGTTGCTGGAGCTGTGTTTGGCTTTGGACAAATGTGGGGTGGCAGCTCAGCATCTTCCCTGGTAAAGAAGCTCACCACCTCCCGAGTGATCACCCCAGTCCCTTTACAACTCCATGTCACGTGCTGTGCCAGCTACACTGGGATTCAGATCCTTTCCACTTCAATACACCTTATCAAAGTGAATTAATCACACTACCCCATAGCCCAACTGCAACGATTCCTTGTTGAATTTGCAGCTTTTTCACACCTGTTTGTGTCGTAAGGCAAAAGGTTGCACTGAACTTCCCAACACCCCTTCATCTCCGCTCCTGAAACTTTTTTTTTTTGCCTATAAGGATGGTGTTGAGTGTTGGCTTGACAAGGCAGGGAGGGAGGAAGAGGCTGCAAGGAGTAGCCAGAAGCTGCCCCCAGGCCCCACAGAGCAAACCCCAGCCGGCTCAAGGCCGCAGTCGCTGCTGACCAAGGCCGAGCCCGTCAGCGCCGGTCACAGCGCCTCTGGGAATCCCCCTGAGGAGAAACAACGGCAAGCGGCCGCTTTGTGCCCCAGAGAAGGGAGTGAGAAGGGCTGAGAGACTGTGCAGCACCAAGGGCAGGGAAGGGGGCAGAGAAAGATGCCCCTGAGCCCCTGGAGAAACCCATGGTGGAGCGGGTGTGTCCCCACAGCCCATGGGAAAGGCCCAGGCCCCACCTGCGGCCTGTGGAGAGGCCCCAGGCTGGAGCAGGGGGAGACATGCAGGAGATGCTGTGACCTGTGTTGGAGCAAGCTGCTGGCAGGACCTGCAGCTCATGGGGAGAGAGAGAGACCCACACCAGAGCAGGTTTGCTGGGGGAGCTTGTGACCCTGTGGGGGACCAGGCTGGAGCAGTCTGGGCCTGAGGGACTGCACCCCATGGAAGGACCCACGCTGGGGCAGCTGGGGAAGAGCTGAAGCCCCGTGGGAAAGGACTCACTCTGGAGAAGTTGGTGGAGGACTGTCTGCTGTGGGTGGGACCCCACGGTGCAGCAGGGGAATGGTGTGAGGAATGATCCCCCCATCCTGGCTAAGAAGGAAAATGACTCGTGAGGAACTGACTGAAACCCCCATTCGCCCCGTCCCTGCCCCTCCCTGTGCCACAGCGGGGGAAAAAGGGAGTGAAATCATGACAAAGGTTGAAGCTTCTAGAAGGGAAGAGTGGGAGAAGGTGCTTTAAGATTTAGGTTTATTTCTGATTATCCGACTCTGGTTTCAGTGGGTACTTTCTCAGAGGGTAATAGATGTGGGTTTTTTTTTCAAAAGCATATTGACACTATTCTGCCCGTGACGCCAATTGTGGAATGACCTCTCCCTGTCCTTATCTCTACTCCTGAGCCTCTCAATATCTATTTTCTCCCCTGTCCAGCTGCAAAGGGGAGTGACAGAGCAGCTTTGGTGGGTGTCTGGCCTCCAGCCAGGGCCAAACCACCACAGACAGCTGCCTGTTGAAAAGATGTCTAATAGCCAGCATTGGTAATCCCTGCATCCCGATGGTTTAGATGGGGCTCTGGTTCATGGTATGCCTTGAAAGAAAGCTGGGGCTATTGCCAATGGACAGAAATTTAACGTATTATACGTGGACTTACTCTTTGCCATTAGGCAACCAATGGGAAACCTGATAATTATCCTGTTTGGTGCTTGGCATTAACATTTTGCAGCTTTCCTTGCATTTGAACAAATCACCACCCTGGATGAAGAACTGCAGCTTGTCCTGCAAGCACTAAGGGGAAGATGCAATGCTTATGTGCTGCAAACTATTTAGTGTTTGTTTAATTATTATATTTTCAGTAATATAGCTTGGAGAGGGCAGGGAAGCACTGGTACATAGCTCGCCAGCACAGAGGCTGGTGTAGGCAGGCTATGGCCTCATGAATTCCCTGTGCTGTGGCCCACCAGTCCTGCACAGGACATGCTCCCTGTTGAAATGCTCTCATCCCCTGTCCATATTGCTTCAAAAACTCCAGAAATAGATAATTTTTGACACACTCAGCAATAGATTATCAGAAATAGATAATTTTTGACACGCTCAGCAAATCCTAGTGTGAAGAGGCTTCAGCTACATCTACCCATGAGAAGATGGCAAATATAGCAGTGTTTTACATTGCTTTTCATCACTAAGATCTGCTTAAGGATGTGGAAGTGACTATAAGTGACTTAATAGCGTGAGCAGGAAATTCTGTTATGGCAATATAATGATTTTTATAAATTTCCACCACTCTCAGGTCTTACCAGAGTAGCTGCAATAGCACACCAGCACCTTGCCAAACAAGAAATGCACTGTGCTTTGCAGTGGGGTGGTATTTTGTGCATCTTTTCCCTTCTGTCCTGTGTCCTCATGGCAGCCTGATGCCACAAGCGTAGAAAGATGTGACCGTCTGGCTTGTAACAAATTAGTATTTTCCTTTTCAAGCTGGATTTGAGAGGCTGAGGGGGCTGGGCTGGGTCAGCCTGGAGAAGAGAAGGCTGTGGGGGGACCTCATTGCAGCCTGCCAGTCCCTGAAGGGAGCAGAGGAACAGGAAGGGAATCAGCTTGTTCCAAGGGCAGAGCCTGGCAGGACAAGGGGGCTGGAGTGAAGCTGGAGGAGGGAAGGGGGAGAGGAGATCTTAGGGGGAAGTTCTTTCCACAGAGAGAGTGGTGAGGGGCTGGCAGGGGCTGCCCAGAGAGGGGGTGGGTGCCCCTGTGTCTGGGGGTGTTGAAGGCCAGGTTGTCTGGGGCCCTGGGCAACCTTGTGTAGCTCCAGGCCTGGAGGTTGGTGTCCCTGCCTGTGTCAGGGGGTTGGAGCTCTGTGACCCTTGGGGTCCCTTCCAACCCAGCTCAGTCTGTGATTCAGTGACTCCTTTGGGAAGGTTGCTTCTGCTGGACGAGGCGATGAGCAGCGGGAATCGCTGTCGCCTCTGTGGCCCTGGGCAGTTGCCAGGTGTGATCTGTGGGCCTTGGCACTGTGGGGATGCTGCATGTGCAGGGCTGTGGGGTTCCTGGGGCCGCTTTTGCAGAGCTTTCAGCTTCTGGGGGGGTGGGGGTGTGGGGGGGGGGGGGGGTCTGCACGCGTGGGGCTGCGCTTGTGGGGCTGGGCACCCGCCGGGGCTGTGTTTTCCGAGGTGCCCGCTCCCGAGGGCGATGTTTCCCGGCACATTCGTTCACGGGGTCGCCTTTGCTGCCACGGGCATCCCTTGGGGCCGCATTTCGGGGCTTTCAGCTTCTGGGGGATGCGTTTTGTCGGGGGTGGGTGGTGGTGGTGTTACACGTACGGGAGTTGCATTTCTGGGGCTCTGCGTGTGTGAGGATCGCGTTCGCGGGCTTGGGCACGTCGGGGGACGGCGCCCGCGAACCCAACGCTGCGTTTTCGGGACACTTTCGGAACGGTACCGGCGTCCCCCGGAGCCCCGCCCGCCCGCCCCGCTCACCGCCCCGCCGCCAGACGCCAACCGCAGAAACAAACTCCCAGCGCGCCCGCCCGCTCTACTCTCCGGCCGCCGGCGGCGGCGCGGCAACCCCTGGGCCGGCGGCCGCGCAGGCGCGCTGGCGGCGGCGCGGAGGCGCTCGGCAGTGGCGGCGGGAGGAGGAGGAGGGGGTGAGTGTGGGGTGGGAGCGCGTTACCCGGATGTCGCGCATGCGCGGCGGCGGCTGGACGTGTCGGCGGCGGCCGCGGAGTGCGAGCGGCCGGAGCCGCGGCAACAACAACAACAACAACAACAACAACAGCAGCGACGACGACGAGGAGGAGGCGGTGGCGGCGGCGGCGACGGGGGCGGCCGTCACAGGGCGGCCGGGTCCCCCTCCCCGCGCCGCGGGCTCGTAAGCGCCGCCCCGCCCCGCCGGCCCGGCCGCAGCCCGGGGAGGGGAGGGCGGGGGGGCGGAGGCCCGGCCCGCACCGCCGCACCGGGGCCGGCTGAGGCGAGGGACGGCTTCCCCTCCCGCCGCCGCCGCCGCCGCCGCCCCTCCTCTCCTCACCGCCCCTCTTCACCAAAGCCGCAGGCCGCGCCTGGAGAGCGGCCACTCCGCCGCCGCCCGCGGCCCAGGTAACATCCGCTCTCGGCTCCCGCCCGCAGAGGCCGCCCGCCCGCAGCGCGACCCCTCCTCCCCGCCCGCTTCCCCACCCCGCCGCCTCGGGCGCCGCCGGGCCGGGCCGCGACGGGGACGTGCCGGCTGCCGCTCCGGGGAGCCGGGGCGGCAGCCCCCCTCCTCTCCTTCCTTTCCTCCCCTCCCCTCCCCTTCCCTCGCCGCCCTTCACCCCCTGCCCGGGGGCTTACTCCCCGGCCCCTCGCCGCGTTGCCCTCTCCCGGCTCCATCCCCACCTCCCCGCTTTTCCTCCGCGAGAAGAGAAACCCAGCCGCCCCCAGCGAGGCGATCCGCGCCCCCTCCCCTCCCCCCCCCCCCCCCCCCGCCCCCAAAACTTTTTGCTTTTATTTCTGTTCTGAATCTCGGTGCCCGCTCGCAGAAAGCTCTCGGGCCGGCTTGTCCCCGGTTCAACTCTGCCCCGCCGCCGTTCGCGCAGGACCGCTCTCTCCGGGCGCTCTCCCCGCACGCTGGGGAAATGCCCTGGATGGGTTTTTGTTTGGGTTTGTGGGTTTTTTTTTTTTTTTTTTGGTCATCGTGAGGCGCTTTTCGCCTTTCGGCTCTTTGAAATCTGCCATCTTCCTTGTAATAACGGGGGGGAACGGTGCTTGTGTCTGGCTGATCCTTCAGACGGCGCGGTGGGGCCGCTCAGCGAGGGAGGTTTCGATTCAGGATCTCTGTGTGTGTGTCCCCGTGTCCCCGCTTTTGCTGGTTTTCCTTACCATCCCCGTTTCTCCGGGTGCTGGGTTTTTGGGGGAGGCTTGTGTGACTTGCTGCCTGCTCGGGCCGTATAGGCTTGTAGCGAGGAAAGCTGGTCGATTTGTGGGGTCGTCGCGTTGTGGGTTAGACGTGTTGTTACTTAGAGCCCAGGCTCTGCTGCTGCGAACCAGGAGCAGGATCGTGGTGCCCCTGACCACCGCTCCTCAGGTGATTCTGGGTAGGGACGGTGTGCCGCTGCCCGTGGGCAAGCAAGAGCGATTTCAGACTCGGCGATAGCTGTCACCCGTTAAATCGCCGAGGCTCTGGCGCTGTCGTGACTTGGGTAGCGCGGGTGGTTGGGATAGCTGCGCTGCCCTGGCAGCCCGAGCGTCTGCTTGTTCCCCAGCGTCGCCGGGATAAGTAGGCAACTTGTCCTTCTGGCCCTCCTCTTACCTGGATTGCTACTGGAAGGAGTTTCTCCTCCCTTTGCATTCATGAGCCTCTTTTGATTTGCTCCTTGCATAAGCACGCGCGTTTAATATTGATACAGAAACTTTATTTCAAAGAGCTGGAGCCTGAAGAGAAGCAGTAAGTGCCTCAAACTGATTAGAATTCCTTTTTTTTTTTTTTTTTTAAAGTAGATGGCCCTTTACATAACGTGTTCAAGCGCAGCTAGCACAATAGGGAGGAGAGCTTTGAGAGGCAGCCACAGACTGGGAGGAGAACAGAGGTGCTGAGAGCAGAGCGGTGCATCTGGGTGAGGAGCAGCCTTTCCCCGTGCCGTTGTTAATGTCCTGCTGGAATTTTTAGGACTCTTGTTTTCCTATGTTGTTAACCTTGTGAAAAACTCTTGTGTTTGACTGGGGCTGGAATTTTCCATGCTTGCTTTGCCCAGGGGTGATTTTATTTCTTTCTTTCTTTCTTTCTTTTTTTTTTTCCTTTCCTTCCTCGAACAAAGCAGAGAACGTTATCCCTGGTGCAGATTGCAGTAAAGAGCAGATGTTATCTAATGCACCTATTGCTAGGGTATCAAAACGTTAAGGTACCAGTGAGAAATCACACCACTTCTGCCTGGGCAAGGTTTGACTCTGCCTTTCACTGCTTGACATAGCCACAATTGTTTCCTCAATTTGTGAGGCTGCGGCAAGCTTCTGTTTGGCCGTGGTGGAAGGCAGCCGCTTGGGAGAGGAGGAGGTCTGGCAGGGTACTCCTGAGGCCTTCCAGACACGCCTCTGAACATGGGGCCTCCTGCTGCTCCCAGGTCCCCATCCCCTCCTCACACACCCACGGGTGCTGGGACCAAGTGCCCGCTCTCTCTCAGGGGTGAGGTGGTGCGAGGTGCCTCCTCGATGTGGTCTTTACCACCCTTCCCGCTGCCGTGGCGGGGTGGCGTGGTGGTCTGCCTTCTCAGGCCGTGCAGAAGCCTGTGTTGAAAAGAGGAGATGATGTTTTCAGCTCTGTGCTTTTCTCAAAAGCAGTAAGTAGAGGGAGGGAAGGGGAACCAACGTTAAAAAGACACCCCACAGCTTTCTAGGATATAAAACCTGTGCCACTTCAGTGTGGCAGCGCAGCCTTTTTCTAAGTCACATCCTGCCCCACTGTTTTCAGAGGCAAGATAAGGATTTGGAGGTGGGTTTTTGGTTTGGTTTGGTTTGGTTTTCCCCCTGTTGCATTAGTTCCTTGGGGGAGATGAGGAGAAGCCTGGAACCCTGTGCAGCAGAAGCGTTTGCCCTGTTTGACGGGTCAGCGGGTTGCGTTCTCACCCGGCCCTTGAAGCCAGTTGAAGCTCCCAGGTGGAAACTGAGAGCTGGGCAGCTGCGTCAGGTCTGTTTCTTCCACAGAGAAATGGCTGCTCATGCTTTTTTAGCCCTGGATTTTTCTTTTTGTTGAGATGAAAGAGTTGCCACTCAGTTGTCTTAAAAACTCTTCTCGGGTTCCTTTTATGCTGTCATGTGTCTTAAATTTATATATATGTCTCTTTTTTTTTTTTGTAGCTACTGACAGTGAGATGAGCAGAATTGATACTGATGATTCAGACACATGCACAAAAATAGTATTCTGGGGAATGTTAGCTCTTACTGTACAGAACAGCCTGAGTGTAGTATCCTCTGAGTACTCTTTCCCTTGCTCTTTAATGCTAATTGTTCTTGTGTCTACAAACATTTTGTTCCTGTTCACCCTTTGGGCAAGTAGATAATACTCTAATGTGCTGGAAAGTATCTGCAGTTTAATCACTTATTCATATCTTCATCAGATCATGAGCTGCCTTTTGTTTTATTGGTTTATAGATTATTATTTTTTTTCTCCTTATCATGTTTATCATAAAACTCAGACCGCTGCATTATTAAACAGCAGAACTCTGTAGTGATGTTTGGGTGGTCAGAAGCTATCAAAAGTACATGCTGCTTTTCTGACATCTTTTGTTTTGTCTACTTTTGAAGGCAACGGGCCTTTCTTGTCCTTTTGTGTGAAATGTTAACTGCTGCACCCTTGTACTCAGCCAGGTCGTCAGCTGGTGCCCAAACCTTGGAAATCTGTGGCAGGGGTGGCTGTTCCTGATAAACCGTGCTCCCAGGGCATCAGTGGCAGCCTTGAGCAGACAGTTCTTAGTTGTTCTTAGATATGTTTCCCCCAAAATTACCTTCATCTTTGCAACTTGGAAACATGTTTTTAGTCCTTGAGAATTTTGGGTTTGGGGTGGGTTTGTTTGTTTTTTTTTATAAATTAATTCCCCTTCACACCCCAGTGTCTGACTCCCCAGAACTGCAGGCTGAACACCTTTCCCTCTGACATCTTATGGCACCACAGGCTGTGTGATCTGGCTGTGGTCATTCTTTGCCACTGCAATGAGTGTGTTTTTGTTTTCTTTTTATAAGTGGAAGCTCAGACATTATGAGTTGGTTTTGTGCTGGGTTTTTTTTTACCCTTTGAAGACCAGAGTGGTACTACTCACTTAGGCCATGGCTTATCACAAAGCATGTTCTGCTGCAAATTTGCTGACTTGCTGAGACCCTTCTGTAGTATTTTACAGTGGATAATGGCCAAGTCACCTGCAGGTCCACAGCGTAGATACAGATGGGGAGACCTTCTCCCCACCTCCCCTGCCCTGCCAGGAGGGTGCAGAGAGGTGGGCGCTGGTCTCTTCAGCCAGGGGCCAGGAGCTGGGACAAGGGGCAATGGGCTCAAGCTGCCCCAGGGCAGGGTCAGCTCAGCTGGGAGGGCAAAGTTCTTCCCTGGCAGAGCTGTCAGGGCCTGGCCCAGGCTGCCCAGGGAGGGGGCTGAGTCCCCACCCCTGGGTGTGTTTAACAGAGGGGAGATGAGGTGCTCAGGGATCTGGTTTAGTAGAAGACAGGAATGGTTGGACTTGATGATCTTAAAGGTCTTTTCCAGCCCTGTGATTCTGTGAAATGCTGCCTTGTACCTGGTGAACGCCACTCAACACACTCACTGAGCTTACATTACCCTCTTTAGCATCCCTCTGCGTGGTGTAACACCAACCCTTACACGGATATAGCAGCACTAAAAATTCTCAGGCTTATCTATTTACGTGCATGGTGGAGCATTTGTGCATAACTGCTGCTGAAAACCCGTGCTGGTGTCACTTAGAACAGTTGAGTTGGAAGGGACCTACTCCAGTCCTGCACTGACAGTCATTTGAAATGATTTAAGGCAACACAGGACCGTTGTCTGATCAGTTAGTAAAATAAGATGGCAAATCTCTCTCTGCCTTGCTGTTTGAAGGCTTCCTGAGCCCAGAGTGTGTCATCTGATCCTTAGCACGTGTAAAATCTTTTCCCTTTTTTATTTTTTTTTCCCCCTACTTTGATTTTAACTTTGCACACTGGCTGAATTTCCATCACAAATGTTTATTTCAGGCTTCCTGTGCATGCAGTTCCAAGTCCATCTTGTATTCTTCCTTTGTCTCTGATGTGACAGTGGATGGCACGTTTATCAGCCTTCCCCTCCAGGATCTCTGGATCTTCAGCACTGTGTCTCTATCTGGAACCTCTTTTTCTGAGCTGACCTGCAAAACTGCTCCATCAAAAGCTACTCAAAGGGCTGTTGCTGACTTGAAACATGCAGGAACTATTTTTCCAGTTGTTCCAAGCCTATATTAGATTTTTAAACTCTTTTTTTTTTCCCCTTTAAATGCAGCACTTCACAATTAGCATCTTAGTCTTGAAAACAAAAGTGTAGTCATAGCTCACTCCTCATCACACTACTTCTCATGTAATTTGTCCTGCAAATGATGAAGTCTCCAAGGGTCTCAGGTTGTCTCTTGTTTGAAAAATACATAGTTTCCTGTAGAATAAAACTGACAAATTAAATATATGCTAAGAAAGTGACACAGTGGGGGGACTCTGGCCTTTTGCCCATCTTTTAAAGTAATTATCCAGTGGCATTTGGATTGTCACATTTTTAGACTGAGTTTCTTGGTGAATCTGATCCCTCAGCAGCTGTGATTGGCTTAAACCCCACTGTAAATGAGCAGGGCAGTGCATGGTATCTGCATCCAGCCCAGATTAACCCTCTTGCCCAAGCTGTTGGATTGCTGATGGCCTGGATCATGTTCCTTTGGGTTCCCACCCTCACTTCCAGCTCCTTGTAACCGCCTGGTCTGCCTGCCTGAGCCTGTTATTTCCTTCTCTTGTTTGGGGGTTGGTTAGCCCTCCCCAAATTACACAGTGTGGCTTCTGTGGGAGGAGAAGGGGGTGATAAGTGACTTGTGAGTGTAAAAAGTATTTGTTAAGGCTGTTCCTAATGTGGATCAAAGAGTGAGAGCTCTTTGCAGGTTTGTGACTTCAGCCACCTCTCAGGGTATTGGAAACGGGGGTGGTTTGGAGGAAGGGATTTTTCCAGATAAGCTCCAGAACTGCCTGGCTGAATGGCTGGGGCAGCTCAGTGGGAATTTAGGTGAAGCCTTTATGCTCTTTCAGCAGCCCCTGCCCTTCTGTCTTGGTTCATCTTCTGTAGGACTGTAGTAACACCTCTCTAACAGCGAGGGAAACAAGCCCAAGCGCTCTCCCTAAGCCTGAAAAGCAGCAAAGCTTTTCCCTCTTTCTAAAACCCTTGTACCTTCTTCAGACCCTGTGTGTGAGTCTGGGTCTGCCCACGTCTGGAAGCCTCTGCATGCCTTCTTGGTGAAGAATTTAAAGCTGAAATACACCTCAGCAGCTCCAGGGCTTTGTGTGAGGCCTTCCAAGTGGTCCTGACTGTGGAATACCTAGCGTGCTGCCTGAAGAGTTGCTGCAAATACGTGGAAGTCATGGCTCACCCTGTTTTTGTTACCCTTGGTTTTTGGCATGTAAAAGCACTTGTTCTTAAGCCATGCTAGCTTATAATATTTTGATGGTGCAGCTGAAGAGCCACTGGCAGGCAAGGTGGAATATTATCTTTCTGTTGCATAAATGTATTTATTATCCCTTTGGGTGAGATCTCATCTGCTTTTTGGTTTATTTTTTTTGCTTGGTTTTGTCTGGTTGATCAGGAGTACCTTGCTTCCACAGATGGGGAATGTTCCCCTGGAGCTCTGAGCCAGCTCTGGCTTTGCAGAAGATGCTGAGCATTCAACCCTGTTTTCTGGTCCCACTAGGAAAGTGAGTGCTGTTCTGCCAGGGGGAGAACGTAGCAGTGGATCTGAGGACAGTGGGGTAGGTTTGAGTCGGTGTGGTGCCTCATTATACATCACAAATTCTGTGATGTATAATTCTGCTTTGCTGCCCTTAAGGTACATGTTAAGTGCAGTGAGGGCACCAGTGTGAGAGCTGGGTAATGCCACTTCCACGTAGGTAAGTCAATAATACATTCAGCTTCAGTTACATGAGGTAGCAGGCTATTTTATGCCTTAGAATCTCTTCATATTGTTCAAGTCAGGGTTTGTTTCTGGCAGAATAACCCACAGACGTGAGGAAGGGAGGCGTGTGGCACCGGCCTGGCCATTTCAGTGCTAGGCAGCTGCTTCATGTGCTGCATTTCACTTCAGGGGCTGGAAAGATCCACCATCCTTCAGCAGGGCAGCGGCTGGGATGTCGGGCGTGCAGAAGAAGGGTGGTGGTGAAGCCTGCATCAGTCTGGAGGGAAGAGTTTCAGTTAACACTTGCTTACCAGTTTCCTACAGCTCATCAAAGGCGTTTATAATCACCTGGCAGTCTTAAACTTCTCTTGCCTTTCAGAGTTGCCTCCTCTCCAGAGGATCTGACTCTTGTTCCAATACTTAGGCTATCACAGAGCACTTGTTGTAAAGTATCTACGAACTCTGTGACTCAAATGAATTACTTTCCATAACATCACCAGCTGCTGCCCTACAACCTTGTAACTTCCTAGCATTTTACATTAGCTTGTAAACACACCCCCCCTTTTTTTTTTTCACTCCTCCCCTCTGTGTTCTGCTCTCATCACACTGTAGCAAAAGGGAGAGATAGACCTTTTTATTCCTTGGTAGGCAAAGCCCAGAGCTTCACAACCGCTGCCTCCTGCTGCTGCTTGTTTTGCCTTCCCTGTCTCTTCCCTTGACCCTTTTTCCTCAAAGCACACTCTCACCCATTGCCATGCCCATGAAATCCCTGGGTGGAGGGAAGTATGAAGATCTATGCCCAATATATTTGTCCCTCCCTGCCAACAGTAAATCTTGAGCCTGAGCTGTAGTGCGGGATTACTTGGGCTGGGATGGGGAGAGGGGCATGCTAAGGAACGAATTCACATCAAATCCACCTTAAATCACACCAGCATCCTGTTGTTTTGCAGAGCATCTAGCGCTCCCTGTCTGAAGGCATGCTGGAACCTTGCCTTCAAAGGCTGTCCTCTAGAAACAGAACGCATTAGGCTTGCCTTTTGCTTTTATTTGCACACATGAAAGTAATAGAGTAAGGAGGTGTTAAGGCACCTCTTGAATGTGTGACTCAAGGGCAGGCTTGATGAAAAACTGAACCTGGGGAACGTAGAGCCTGGTGCCTCTGAAAAATACACCCAAAACTTCTGGTGCCTCTAGAAGGAGCGTGCCACAGCACCTATCAGTATGTGCTGGGCTGACTGCTGCTGACCTCACCCCTTCTCTCTGGCAGTGGAAAATGCCAGATTAAATGCAGGATATCTGTGGAGGGGGATTTATAAAGGAAGGCTCTTGAATTACCCTGGGATTACGCCCCAGCAGCCTGTCACAGTATTCAGAATCCTAAACAAGTGGCCCCAGCTTTCAAAGTGCTGAGCAGCCAGAAGCTCCCATTGAGCGCAGCGGCAGCTGAGGGGGTGACTCAACATTTCTGAGGATCATTCCACTTAAGCAAGGATTTATTTGCTTCATCTCAGTCTTCTGAAAGTCAGCAAGCAGAACTCTCATTCACAGTTTTAGGAGCGTGGAAGATAGAGCTGCACGTCTTAATTTTAAGCATCTCTTCATTTAAGGCTCTCCTTGGCCAATAACTTCACCTAGTCACTTATTTGTGATTACTTATGCACATCTATCAGGGATGCTGTTTTATATTTAAGGAAAATGATCTATTCTGTGTTATCTGGCAAGCTTTTATGGATTTATGTGAGTGTGGGTTGCCATGGAGAATTGCTGGCAGGTTAAGCTTGACTTTTTCAAAGAGGCTTATTGAGTTGAAGTGCAAAAAAAAACAAACCCCACACCCCAACAACCCTGTGTTCAGGGATAGAAACTTTAATAGCTAGGTAAAGTGATCTGGCTCAAACTTTTAGGTGATTGTTTTCCTTTGGGGAGAAATCAGGTCCCAAAGCATCCTTACAAAAGCAGAAAGCTATTGAAAATGGAGAGGAAGGGGGAGAGGATTTATGATGTGTGTGTGGTGGGGTTTCCCCCCCCCCCAAGTACAACAAAGCACTCTGCTCTGCAGTTGAAATGGGAGAAGATATGAAATAGGGAAGACTTTTGTTTCCTTTTGCACTTGTGTTGCAATATTCCTTTCACAAGGAGGGAAGCCATGCACTGACACTGTAATTTGTCTGATGCCTTAGCTTTCTAAACTAATGCCCTGCTGTTACTTTTTTGTGCAACACGTTTGTTTCCAACACCCTGCCTCTGACAAGATGGAAAATTCCAGTGCAGGAACAGGTCATTGACTGGATATGTTCCTCAGATAACACCAGCAAACTTTTTTTCCCCCTTACCTATGAAAAAAAATGGAAGATGTCTTTATTGACATTGCTGGGAACAAGCTGCTCATTTCAGAGAGGCTTGTATTTTAAGCTTACTCCTGTTAAACATAGTAAAATCCCTGATGTGTACTTGCTGCAAGTGTCCTAAGGTCAGAAGGCAGTCGGTTGCATGGTGTTAGCAGGCAGCTACCTGAGGCCAGAGGTGCTTGAAGAACCAGAGCAGCTCTTTTTTTGACAGCATTAGGTTCCTTTTCAGTGAGTGTATGAAACACACTGCTGCCCTGTGTCTCTGGGTAAAGTGTAGTAATTAGCTCATTCAGAACTGAGGGGGCTGGGCCAGCTCCTCTCCTCATTTGTGGAATAAAGGATGAGATCTGCTGGCTGTGAGCTGAACGACTCCATGGACCAGAAACCACTGTGGATTCTTAACAAATGGAGTTAAAAGGCCAACACTATTAGGATGGGCTTCATCCTCACCTGGCATGTAGTGTAATTAAGGTTGTTTTGTTGGAGGCAATTTAGAAGTTGAATGTCCTGGGTTGGTTTTTTTTCAGTGCCTTCACTTGATTTGTTTTGATCCAGAAGAAGCTGGATCAGAAGGAGTAAGGACAAGTGTTCCAGCTGGGATTCACAGACTCACAGATCATAGGGGTTGGAAGGGACCTCCAGAGATCATCAGGTCCAACCCCCTGCCAAAGCAGGGTCCCTAGGACAGGGCACACAGGGAGACATCCAGATGGGGCTGGAATCTCTCCAGAGAAGGAGACTCCACACCCCCTGGGCAGCCTGGCCCAGGGCTCCCTCACCCTCACTGGGAAGAAGTTCTTCCCCACATTGGGGGGAACTCCCTGTGCTCCAGCTTGAGGCCCCTTGTCCTGTCCCCACAGACCATTGAAAAGAGGCTGGCCATTTCCCCTGTGTTCCACACTTGAGATATTTATAAACATTAATAAGATCCCCTCTTAACCTTCTTTTCTCAAGGCTGAACAGCCCCAGTTCTTTCAGCCTATCACCGTAGGGGAGATGCTGCAGTCCTTTAATCATCTTCATAGCTTCCTCTGGACTCTCTCCAGGAGATCCCTGGCTGGTTGATCCCAGGGAGCCCAGAACTGGACACAACACTCCAGGTGGGGCCTGAGCAGGGCAGAGCAGAGGGGGAGGATCCCCTCCTGTCACCTGCTGCCCACACTCCTCCTGATGCCCCCCAGGATCCCATTGTCTCTCTCAGCCCCAGGACACACTGCTGGCTCATGGCCACCCTGTCACCCACCAGCACCCCCAGATCCTTCTCCTCAGAGCTCCTCTCCAGCACGTCACCCCCAGCCTGTCCTGATCCAAGTGGTTCTTCCTTCCCAGGTGCCAGACTCTCCACTTGCTGTTGTTGAACCTCACCTGGTCTCTCCCTGCCCAGCTCTCCAGCCTGGCCAGGTCTCTCTGGATGGCAGCTCAGTGTCCTGCGTGTCAGCCACTCCTCCCAGCTCTGGATCATCAGCACTTGCTGAGGGTGGATGCTGTTCCCTCATCAAGGTCTCAATGAAGGTGTTAAACAAGACCAGACCCAACCCTGATCCCTGGGGAACACCACTAGTCACAGGCCTCCAGCCAGACTCTGCTCCACTGCTCAGCACCCTCTGAGCTCAGTCTGACAGCCAGGTCTCACCCCACCTCACTGTCCTCTCATCCATCCCATCCTCTCTCAGCTTTGCTCTCAGGATGCCATGGGAGACAGTATCAAAAGCCTTGCTGAGGTCAAGGTAGATGCCATCCACTGCTCTCCCTCCATCCACCCAGCTGGTGATGACATCACAGAAGGCTGTGAGATCAGTCAAGCACGATCTCCCCTTGGTGAATCCATGCTGACTACTCCTCATGACCTTCTTCTCTTCCCATTGCTTGGAGATGGCATCCAGACCAAGCTGTTCCATCCCCTTTCCAGGGACAGAGGTGAGGCTGACTGGCCTATAGTTACTAGGTTCCTCCTTCTTGCCCTTTTTGAAGACTGGAGTGACATTGGCTATCCTCCAGTCTTCAGGCACTTCTCCTGTTCTCCAGGACCTGTTGAAGATGATAGAGAGTGGCTCAGCAATCACCTCTGCCAGCTCCCTCAGCACACGTGGATGCATCCCATCAGGACCCATGGATTTGTGTGCATTAATCCCTTTGAGACGCTCCTGGACCTCCCCTACCTCAACCAGAGGGAAGCTCTTCATTTCCCAAACTCTCTCTCTTTCTTCCAGTGTCCGGGGTTCCCCAGGGGGACTCTTTTGAAGTGAAGACTGAAGCAGAGAAGGCACCTTCTCAGTATCTCCACCTTCTCATCATCCCCTGTCACTAGGACACCTGCCTTGTTCAGCAGGGGACCCATATTATCTATCCCTGGTCATCTTCTTACTATTCACATACCTAAAAAAACCCCTTTTTATTATCCTTTATGTCCATTGCCAGCTTCATTTCCAGGTGGGCTTTAGCCTTCCTTGTCACATCTCTGCAGGCCCTGACAACGTTCCTATATTCTTCCCAGGTGCTCAGACCCCTTTTTCCACAATTCCTGGGCCTTCTGCTTCCCTTTGAGTTTATGCATGAGCTCCCTGCTCATCCACACAGGTCTCCTGCCACCCTTCCCTGATTTCTTACTCATAGGGATGCACCGATGCTGTGCCTGGAAGAAGTGCTGTTGAAATGCTGCCCAGCTCTCACAGGCTCCCTTCCCTTCTAGCAGCACAACCCATGGGATAGCTCCTGCTAAGTCACAGACAAGATCAACGTTTGCTCTGCTGAAGTCCAGGCTCCTGATCCCACTCTTTGTCAGGCCCACATGCCTCAAGATCACAGACTCAGCCAGGGCACGATCACTGCAGCCCAGGCTGCCTCCAATCTTGGCATCTTTAATCATCTCCCCCACCTTGGGGAGCACCAGGTCCAGCCAACGCATCCCCTCTGGCTGGTCTGTCCAACACCTGAACCAGAAAGTTGTCATCCATGGACTCCAGGAGTCTCCTGGATCTCTTGCAGCTTGCTGTGTGGTTTTCCCAGCAGATATCTGGGTGGTTAAAGCCACCCCATCAGGGTGAGTGCCTGTGACCATGATGCCTCCTGCAGCTGAAGGAGGAAAGCCTCATCAGCAGGCTGTCTTTGATCAGCTGGCCTGTAGTAGACCCCTATCACCAGCTGTCCTTTATTAGTCCCATCCCTAATTCTGACCCACAGGCTCTCAACCTGCTCCTGACCACTTCTCAGAGGGAGCTCCTCACAGTCTATCCCCTTTTTTAACATGGAGGGCAACTCCACCACCCTTGCTACCTAGCCTATCCCTTCTCCAGGGGTATTCCAGCTGTGGGAATCATCCCACCATGTTTCTGTGATAGCAACTAGGTCACCATTTTCCACTGACATCACGGTTTCCAGCTCCTCCTGCTTATTACCCAGGCTGTGTGTGTTGGTGTAAAGATACTTCAGCTGGGCTTTCTGACTCACCACCTTTTTTGAGGAGCCCTCCCTCAAACCTCTGGGAGAACTCTGAAGGTTTCCCCCGCTGCTTCCTGAAGGGACATTAGAAGGTTCTGAAAGGGGGGTCAGCAACACTGCCTCCTCTGAGGAGTCCCCAGAAGTTCCTGTGGGACACTTCAGAGGTATTTCCCCACAATCTCCTAGAATGACAGCATCCCCAAGCCCTTCTCTATCTGGTTGAATTCTACCCTCTTCCCCCTTCAAATCTAGTACAAAGCTAGAGGCGACTTTCTCTCCCCTGGAAAACCTCATTGTATTCCCTTCCCCCTTCCTACCTAGCTTAAAGCCCTGTCAGTGAGGCCTTGCCAGCTCTTGAGCTGGGATTCCTGTCCCTCTTGGAGACAGGTGACACCCATCTGCAGCCATCAGGTCAGCTGCTGAGTAAACTGCCCCATGATTAAAAACCCCAAAGTTCCTGGGGTGGCACCAGCCCCTCAGCCACCCATTCAACACCTCTGCTTTCTTGGCCCACCTCATGTTCTTTGCTGCCCCAAATGGGATAGAAGAAAACACCACTTGCACTCCCCCTCCCTCAATCAGCCTCCCTAAACCCCTGAAGTCTCTTTTGATACTTCTCAGGCCTCTCTGAGAGATTCCATCACTGCTGCCTGGAGCAGTGAGTAAGGGGCAGTAATCAGAGGGGTGAACCAGATCTGGGAGTTCTCTAGTTACATCCTTGACCTGCACCCCAGGGGGCAGCACACTGCCCTGGGGGTAGGGTCTGCTCTGCACGTGGGGCCCTCTGTTCCCTTGAGGAGGGAATCCCCAACCCAAATCCCCTGTCTTTCCTGGAGGAGGCAGCCTTGAGGCATGGTGTTGACTTCCTCACTCTTGACCTCCTCTTAGGGGGATTGTCCCCCACCTTCCCATTTGCCTCCTCTTCAACCCCCAGCACCTCAAACCTATTGCTTAGGGGGACCAAGGTAGGCAAGGAGGAGGTGTTCCCACGGCACTGAGCCAGGACTATCTTCCAACCCTCTCCCTCTTTCTGGTCACCCACTTCTCCCTGTTCTGCCTGCCAGGGCTGGGGGTCCATCATCTTTTGGGGAAAATCTCCCCGTTGATTTTCCCCCTGGCATGCCAGGGGAGTTACTCCACCAATCAGTCTCCCTCTCACACTCCCTAATGCTTCCCAGCCTCTCCACCTCCTCCTTGAGCTCTGCCCCCTTTGCTGAGCAGATCTTCCAGCTGCTCACACCTCACACAGGTGGAACTGCCTCACACAGGTGGAGCAGGCTCAGGCACTCCTGGCAGCCAGAGACTTCACAGCCACACTCCTGGGCAGCCCCTTGGCCTGGGCCACCACGCTCTTTGTGGGGTGGGCCCTCTGTCTGGGGGAGCAGAGGGTAATCTGTGGTCTCAGGGGCTGTCAGCAGGTGGAACAGGTGGCAGCAACTCCTTGCCCAGCCGCAGGAGCTGCAGGGTCAGCAGTCACACCCGAAGTTACACGCAGTGCTGGTTGACTTTCAGGTGTGTTTGAGCTTACCACCAGGCACAGCTTCTGCCTGCCTGCTTGGCACAGAGCAGCAGGGTTAGTCTGAGGTCAGAACAGAGCCGAGCTACTTGAACAGGGTTGTTGAAATAAAGAGGACAGGTGATTCTGGTGTGCATTCACCCTTCTTTGCTACCCAAATCTTGTTTAAGTCAGTGTCCCTTGATTCCCAGTCAGTGTTTTCACTTGGTTTCACCCTAGCAGGACAAAGCACAGGCGTTCATCGTCACCGTTCTCCTTGTCCTGATTCAGAGCCTGTTCATCTAATAATCCCTACCTTTCTCTATGCACATGTGTATGTACTACCAATCTTTATTGAAATACTGTTACTAGGGGAGCCAAAACAATCTTATATCTAAAACCTGTGTCTTAAGTCAGCAGTGTCTCAAGCGTGTTTCAGCCACCATGGGACAAGCAATGCAGTGTTTTGGGTTTTTTTTATGTGCTTTTAATACTCTGCACTTAGCTTGAAAATAAAAGAAGCAAAAAGCCACAGCCTTCCTTAGCAACATGATCTGCAATTTGTTAAAAAAACCCCAATTCTAATGTAGATATTTTTTCCTCCTAGGTTTTACCAAGAGACAGTACATCTAACACTTAACTTGGATCACCTCTTGTTCATCAGCTTGAAAATCATAACAGCCCCCCCCCCCAAAAAAAAAAACCAAACCCAAAACTGACACTTGATCTGAAAGGAAAACAAAAAAAAGCTGTGACAAATGGACAATATGTCTATTACTAACACACCAACAAGTAATGATGCTTGTCTGAGCATTGTCCACAGCTTGATGTGCCATCGACAAGGGGGAGAGAGCGAAACCTTTGCCAAACGCGCAATTGAGAGTTTAGTTAAAAAGCTAAAGGAGAAAAAAGATGAGTTGGATTCTTTGATTACAGCCATAACCACAAACGGAGCTCATCCTAGCAAGTGTGTTACAATACAGAGAACGCTGGATGGGAGGCTTCAGGTTAGTACCAGTGAAAATAAAAACAAACCCCCAACAAACCCCAGATGTTTTTTCCTCCCTAGTAAAGCTGGAGCAGGAGGGAGTGACGCAGGATCCTAGGGTGTGTTGAGGGAGAGTAGCTCTTCTCTTGCACCCCTCCCTGCCCTGATGTGTAGGCATGTTTTGTGGCTGCAGCTCTGCGCTGCTACCGTAGCTGAGCATTTTTTTTCCAGCCCCCTCCCCCAAAAAGGGGCAGGAGGTGTTGGATCAGCCCTTCTAAACAAGTGTGGGTGCGGCAGCAAGAAGCAGGGTCAGGTAACCACTTCGGCTGCTTGTCCTGGTATTCTCACTGCAAGCTTCTGCTCGCTCTGTCTTGGTCAGCAGCGTGAAGAGAAAGACCCCTGATCCCTGGCTAAGGTACTCCAAGGAGTCTGCACGGAGGATTTAGCTTTATATCGTCAGCACTCAGTACCTGCATAGCTTGGGTTGTGATTTCCTTCTCCCAGGACAGATGTCATGTTTGCTGGCTAGCTTTCTGTCTACCCACAAAGCTATTTATTTTTTTAATTTATTTTTATTTTTTCAGTGTAACGGATTGGCATTCTTCTCCTTGTAAATTCCTTAGAGCGTAGCTTAGTGCCTCTCAGTTCCTCTTCTTCTGGGGCAGAGCTCCTTCATCCCCCACGGTGGGGAAGGTGACCACACTAAGCACAAACTCTGCTTCTGCCATTTTAAATCCAGTATTTTTTTTCTCTTAAGAATCATGGTGTTGACTTAACCCTAGCAAAACCCTGACAGAAATCTATTTGAATGCAGAACCTTGGATAAAATACACACCGTATTTTATTTTATTTCATTTTACTCGTGTTTTGATGATGGAGAGAGGTTGTGTTCTTTGTCCTCTTCCAGCTTTGCTCCCCACTAGGTAAAGTGAAATGCCTTGAAATGCCTTGCCATCTTCCCAATCAACTTTTGTGTCTGGCTTTCTAGGTGGCTGGTCGCAAGGGATTCCCCCATGTGATTTACGCTCGGCTGTGGAGGTGGCCTGATCTTCATAAAAATGAACTCAAGCATGTTAAATATTGTCAGTATGCTTTTGACTTAAAATGTGACAGTGTCTGTGTAAATCCTTACCATTATGAGCGTGTAGTATCGCCTGGCATCGGTAAGTAGACCCTTGGTTTAAAGTGGCACAGTGGGAATAGAACGTGGAATGATTTCAAGTGTAGAAAATACAGGCTTGAATTAGAAACATTAACTTTTAATGATCTAAGTTGCTCTCAAACGCTCTTACCCAGCTTCTTAATGGAATTTATTCTTTTATGTTTATTCCAAATCTGAAGGAGAGGTGTGTGGCTTTTGTTTAAGCCTTTCTTGCAGTTGAAGTGTGTCCTAGGAATAACTTACTGTTGAGACTTGTGGTGGAGGGGGCATAAGATCTGGAGTCTGTAGTAGTAATTTGTAAAGGCTTTTAAACTTGATGCTCAAACGCTGTTGAAGATCTCTGTGTGTATAATCCTCCCCACCCCTTTCTCCCTTTCTTCTTTTTGAAGATCTCTCAGGACTGACACTACAGAGTTCTGGTGAGTAGTTCTGTTTACTGTTCCTGTGTGCACAGACTGTGTTAAACTTCTCCTTACGTACAGTTTATCCCTGTGTGCATCCTTGGGAGGGAGTTTAGAGAGCAGATGGAAATACACTTACCTCTCTGGGTTTGGAGAACCAGCTCAGAAGCATGTGAGAAGTGAATATTGATAAATTCTGGAAATGGAGCCTTCACATCAGCTCACAGAGAGGTTTTTGTTTCCATCTCCTGCAACTTAAAAACCCCAAACAGAAAGCCAAAACTGCTTCTGTTGAATGCTGCTAACTAGAGAAACCCAAAAACCCCAAACCAAACACCTAAAAATCTGTGTTGCCTACCTGATATGCTAATTAATTGGAAATAATAGGTGCTCATGATTATGATATAGTAATTAATTGGAAATAACAGGTGCTTATGATTTAATAAGTAGTTTAACCAGGAAGCAATAGAAATTCTGTAAAGTGCAGTTGAATGAAGTGTCTGGTTTTGCTGCTCTCCCTGAAACTTGAGAGAAATCAGACATTAAATGTCCAGTGAACGTTTTTCAAAAGTGTGAGGTAACTGCTACATTTCCAAACTGATTTTTTTTGCCTTCCAGAATAAACTGAAGAGAAGGAAATTTGGGTAATCCAGTGTTTTTAGCACATTATTAGAAGTATTCAAGTGAAAATGACTAAAAAAACCCCAAAGAACCCAACAGACTGTTAACTCCACAAGCTCCAATTTGTGTGCCCACCCCTGCTAATTTGCATTATTAGCTGTGCCTTCTGAAAAATGATCCTCTGCCACAGAATCAAAGCTTACTAGCCAGCACTTAAATTACCTGTGTGCTTCCTTGCCATGCTGCTGGTTTTTGCAGCAGGAAACAGAACCTTTTTCCCAGATTTTGATGTGTTTAAGTCTGCTTTAAAAATAAGCATGGGAGATAAGGTAGTATGAGAGCTCTACTTGAACGTGCTGAGTAGGATTTATAGAAATAAAATCTTGTAGTGGGAAGGGTAGTAATTACCTTCTGCATTATGTGGGATATTCTGAATGAGTGGCTACCTTGTTAAATATAAATATAAATACAAATATAGTGTTATGTTGTCTTTGAGTGCAAGTTTGATGATTCTAGTCAATTTGGATGGGAGTTGCTTAAAAAAAGTCATCCATCCATCCCTTAAGTAATTTTATGTGCTGTGCTCATGAATGATGTTTTTCTTAGGAGCTTTGTGTATGTTCTTGTGTACTAGGAATTGGTTTGTTAGGTACTGCCTTAAAATACATATATAATGTCAAACACACACACATATATATTTATTATATATATAAAAATATGTACAAAAGCATGCTTTTTGTCAAGAACCTGTATATAGATGTATAAATAGATAATATTTATACTAATACATATGTGAATAGTATATTTAATATAATACATTTATGCATGTGTAGTTATAATATTTGATAAGATACAATAATTACACATATACATGTATAATAACTGTAATAAATAGAACAATAAATAAATATATAGGCAGTCTATTTGTGATCAGTATAATAGATATATATTTATAATAAATACATATAGGTGCTTGACAAAAAGCATGGTTTTCCCTCTCACTAACCACGTCCAGTCCCACAACAGTGGACTACAAACCAAAATGCTGTTGGAGTCCACTGCCATGGGGCTAAGCTGGTTGTCTGGCAGCAGTAATCAAAGTAACTGGTTGGAAGAGCAAGCTGGTCACTCTCCAGAGCCTCCTGCTGCTGCCTTGGAAGTGCGTGTTTGTGACTTGGAGTGCCTTTAGCACTGCTTGTGTAGGGTAAATCCTCCCCCAGGAGTTTCAGCAGCGCTGTTACTTGCAGTTGCCTCCTGAGTGCAGCCCTGCTCCGGGTGTTTCACCCTCTCTGTTTCCTCACAGCCCCATCCAGCATGTTGGTGAAGGACGAGTACGTTCACGACTACGAGGGGCAGCCGTCGCTGTCGTCTGCCGAAGGCCACTCGGTCCAAACCATCCAGCACCCCCCGAGCAACAGGGCATCCACAGAGCCTTACAGCACCCCGGCCATGCTGGCTCCTACTGAGGCTAGCACTACCAGCACCACTAATTTTCCCAACATTCCTGTGGCTTCAACAAGTAAGATCATGGAGATGATAAGGAGGTGCAAAAGCAGACCTGTGAAAGCTCAAAGCTAACAGCTGGGGGCTTGTTTGGGTTTTTTTTTTTTGGCAAAGTGGAGCTTTGCCAGAAGTGGAGTTGGAAGGGTGCTGCTGCCCTGCAAGTGTGTGGTGATAGGATCTAGGTGGTTGTCTTGAGTGTTAACACAAGGTTTTAAGGTGGAGCATAATCTGAGGAACTTCTGGTGAGCCAGTCTTGTCTTCTTTCAAAGAGACTGACACAACACGGGTGTTAGAGGTCTGGTTTGGAAATGCCAAGGGGTCAGTGATACAGTGTTAGAACAGTTGGCTGCTGACAAAGGATAGTGGCTGTTATTACAATAATTGCCAGAAGAATGGAAGATCTTTATTATATTGCAACAGCAAGCAGGGCAACAAGTGGATATAGGGTCAGGTGGGGTTTGGAGAGGTTTTCAGGCAATTCTTCAGTGTTCCATAGCTGACAGAATGAGTCTTCTGGTTGTAACTTAGTGTTTTTATAATGGCACACTGTGACAGCCAGAGTTGACAGCCCTGATGGGTACTTCCATGAGTCTTTATCTGTGTGTTTGGTACGAGTGGAAGAGTCTGGTTTGCCAGCAGCAAACCTTATGCTTGGCTCCAAGCAGGACAGCAAAGTGGTGATGCACACAACATCCTGCAGCCCTGGTAGGGGAAACCATGAAGTTTTGGAGGGGTTTCATGTACTCTGTCACTTTAATATCAAAGATGTGTGAATATAATGGATTTCATGTTACTAAACTTGAATTACAGTGGCGTGGTGTTTTGATAACATGCTTTAATTTTTAGCTGATGATGTTTTTTTGCTTAAGCTAATGATGGTTTTGCCAAGCTGAGATATGATGTCTGTGTTTGTCTCCAGCTGAGGAAAAAAAAAAAAGGATAGGAGGATTAATTGTATTGCTTCTGCACAATGCTTTTAGTCAATAACCTTTTCTCATCAGTGCTATAATTGTTGGAGCAGGAGTGGACAGGGGAAAAAGCCAGTTCTTAGGGTTTCAGTTCAAGCTTTCAGTGTGTTAAATTCTGCTAGCCACACCAGTTGGAGAGTGCAAGTGTACTTGAGAAAATGCTGGTCAGTTTAGTGTTAATGGCTGAGCTGAAGCCTTTTAAAATCAAAGTCTGATCACCTGTTCTGAAGTATCTGCAGCTTTACTTCAAGGCTTAGTCAATTCCTGAAATACTTATTTCAGGGGAAAAAAAAAGAAAAGACCCAGCAACTTTCTCAGGACAGAGTCCAGTGGTATGTGCAGCTCTTTTCAAGCTCTACTTTAAAAAATAAAGTACTGTTCAGTATGTTCTGGAAGAAGGTGAATTTAAGGGGAGTTATGCTGAAAATAAGCTACTTATTGGCCAGTTAGGATATCTCCAGACCTACTTCAGCTATGTTATTAAATAAAACCTGCAACATCTCTTCTTCTTTTCCTTTCAAACTAAAAACTGGATGTGAACAAAGCAAAGATGCCGTTGATAAGAGTTCTCTGCAAACTTCTACTCCTGAGATATTAAGGGTGTCAAAGAGTCAGAATTAGCTGATGCAGAGGACCTTGCATCAAGTTCTCCTTGTGACACTCCAGGGGGTGGAAAACAAAACCACAAACAAACCCAACCTGAAACCAAACCCTTAGGAGCTGTGGGCTGCAGTGGCCCTCAGTTGGGTGTATTTTCCTCCCCCAGTAGTGCTGAGCTCTTCTTCATTAAAATTTTGGAACGTTCATCAATAGGTAGTGTGTTCTTTTACCAGGTCAACCTACCAGTATATTGACAGGTAGCCATAGTGATGGACTCTTACAGATTGCTTCAGGGCCTCAGCCAGGAACTCAGCAGAATGGGTTTACAGCTCAGCCAGCTACTTACCACCACAGTGAGTATATATACATACTTGCACTCTTCTTAGCTTTCTAAAACCAGTTTCCCAATGTTCAGGAGAACTAGAGGATTAGAAGTGAGATGAGGAAAAACTCCCTTAAAAACCAGCTGCTCCTTTCTTCCCCCAGATAGTACAACAACTTGGACTGGAAGCCGGACGGCAGCCTACACGCCCACCATACCTCACCACCAGAATGGCCATCTGCAGCATCACCCACCTATGCACCCTGGACATTACTGTAAGCACTGCAGAGCTTCACATCCCTTTCTTTTTTGAATCATGGGGGCTCATTTGTGATGATGCTTTTACCCTCAGATATTTTTTTTCCCTGATAGTAGAACTGCCCTGAACTGTGTTTAGTATATTCTGACAGTTCAATAGGAGAGCTTGATGGACTTTGTTAAAACAGCAGAGATTAACTATTTAGATAGCTGTAGTGACACCATCTATATTGAGGCTGCCTTATTACACCTAGCAAAACCAGCATTTACTTTCTGAACCTCTTTTTAAAGCTCTCTGATCCTGTAGTAAGTATTTTCTTGTTGGAGAGGGAAGTTGATGGAAAACACAGTATTTAGGTATTTTCCTTTCAAAACTTGGAAACTCCTGGCTGCTTTTTATTATCCAGGAACTTTCAAGTTGTGTTTTAATGATGTAACTTCCTAGATCAGTCTCTGGGAGACGTCCGTCCCTGTGCATCAGCCAGTGTAAGAGGACTTTGGGAACGCTCCTGTGGTAAAGTACTTGTCAAGCACCACAGCCTCTTGTTTTTTAAGGTACAGGAGGTGGGAGGCAAGCAAACCCCAAGTGATCAAACTTCTACAAATGAAAGTTTTTCTAAATTTTGTGGTGAAAGGCTAGAACAGTTCTTTATATCCCCATACAGTGTTCAACCAGATCACCTGTTTGCAGCAGTGGGTGGTGATGGAGGGAGAATATAGTGTGAGTTACTGCTGTAGTGACCCTAGCTTGTCTCTACCCAAAAAAATTGCAGTGTAGATACTGCCATCAAGTTTCATTGCCTTCTTCTGTTGGTATCCCTTCTCATTTTTCAGAAATACCAGGGTACAAAAAACTTCAGTGGCACTCTGGATGCTCTATAAGTGTTTTTCAGTGGGTATTGTTCCCTAATTGATACTTGTAACTGACTGGTGATACTGCACAGAGCCTTTCTTGGCTGCTGCCATCTCTCACTTCAGACAGTTGGGTGTTTTGACACCTACCAGCCTTGTGCCTGTGTTGACATCTTGTTGCAAAAGCTGCTGTTATAATACTATGTTTAAGCCTTTCCCTCTTGTTCTCTGCTGCCTGTGAGGGACCTAGTTTGTAAAAAGATCACAAAATAAACTGACCAACACCAAAACCATACTCAGTGGGGTTTTTTTCATTAGGAAATGAGCTCTCTTGGGCTGTTTTCCACTTTCAGGGAGTGTTTCTTGTGGTCACGTCCACATCATGCTGAGCAAATTGTTCTGTGATTGATGAAACTAATGAAGTGGGGTTTCTGACAGACTTATATCACATTTATATCACATTCCTCTATGTTACAATGCTCTCCTTGCCCAAATTGGGAGGGGGGGCAGATGTGAAGCCCAAGTCCTGTTCCTATTTCATCTCTGTGCTATATCTGGTTTCTGCTCTCTTCTGGAGGTCAGTGTGGCTCAAAGTGCATGGCAGCCTTTCCTCCTGGGATACTGATGGAGCTCTTGGAACTCAACTCCTGATTATTTTGTTTAGGAATCCTCTAAGAGTGTGATTCTTCTGTGCACGTTTTTCCTCCCCTGTCTGATTTTGCCCTATTGATCCAGAAATTACTGGGATGTCTAACATCCTCACAAGCCCTTTCTTTTTAGTAGGAAAGCAAATAAGAAAGGAAGCCTTTTTCCTCATGTAAAACAAATGGTGTTTTTTCTTTTAAAGGGCCAGTTCACAATGAACTTGCATTCCAGCCTCCTATATCGAATCATCCCGGTGAGTAAAGTCTTAACACCAAGTGTTTATTGCTGAAGCTAAAAACTTCATGAATAAATAAAATAATAATAATAAATGCAATTTAAAAAATCAGAACTGAGTACACTGAATCTGAGAGCTGTGTATCCCAAAGGGGAGAGGAGAGGGAGAGGAACTACTTTGTGATCAGTTTTCCTTTTGAATTTGGACCTCTGCTTTGAAATAGTGATGGACACTGTAGCCTGAATTTAATTTAGATGCCTGAGTTATCTCAGTTGCAGTCCTCAAACCCACACTGAGCCGGTTCCTGGCCTGGAAGTGTCTGAACTCTGAATGTCCTCCCTCCTAGACTTGGAAGGGTGCCTGAAGTTACACTTCCTGCCTGCTTAGAAACGTGACGGAGCTTGGGTCGTGCCAAATCCCCTTGGATCCATCATCTCCAAGTCCAGTTCAGCCAGATACCCTGACAGACAGGCATTGCCCTTCTCAGATCTTAGTCTGAAGCTCCTCTTTGAACCTCTGTGCAGGCTTGCTTTTCCCCCAGAGCCTTTGTTACTGGCAGCAGCTTGTGGAACCAGGGAGGCCGTGGCTGGCGGTCCTGGCTCGCTCCGTTGCAGGTGCAAGGTGCCATTCTCTTCTTACCATCAGCAAAGCTGTTGCCTGCTCAGCGAGAGCAGCGTAGCCAAAAGGCCTGACAGGTTCACTTGCTCATTCATTGGCTGGTGGCAATCAGTGCCAGAAATAAAGCCACTGGTAACTGCTGGCTGAACTGAACTGCAGCTGTGTTGTGTTTCATATTGGGGGGTTGGACTCAGTGATCTCTGGGGCTCCTTCCACCCCCTACAAATTCTGTGTGTAAATATCATTGGGTGGATCTTTTTCACCCTGTTGGTTCACCTATTGATTTCACCCTATTCAGCCCTCACACCTGAGTATTCATCTGAGGATTAAAAAAAAAACAAACCCCAAACCTGAAAGGAATTATGGCACCTTGGTTTATTCTTCTCTATAATAAATCCAGTTTTTAAAGAGGAGTAGGTCTGCTACTGGCTGCTGCAGTTTGTAGTGAACAAACAGCACTTAGGAAACTTTTTCCCATTGGCTTTTTGGGTGGCTGCATTTAGGTCCTGCCCCATTAGCTCTTCTGCTTCCCCTCTTTGGAGGACACACTCTGTGGAGTGCTGATTTTCTTTTTCCCTACCTGACAAGCTGCTGAAGTGCCAGCTCTGTTAGCAAAGGTGCTATGGCCCCAGAATCCCTGGTGTGTCAAGTTTGTGCCAACTTGAGGCTTTTTTAATAAGCCTGAAGAGAGAAACTCGTGCTGAAAGCCACTTGCAGAGCAAAGCCACTTGCTCCCAGGTAGCACACAAGCAGCAGATACACCTGTATGACAGTGCTTTGTAAAGATTTCTTGCTTACTGGAGTGTTTGAGTTTCAGCAGCCTTCTCTACATCCAGTTTTTAAAGTAGTGTGAGTTAAAAGCCATCTCTTTGCTATTAAAACACGGTGGTTTGTTCTGCTCCCTTGCTTCATACCTCCTTTTTTTACCCCATAACTGACTCTCTTGTCTGCAGACAAGACCAGCATGGGATATTTGATGTTTTTCCCCCTCATTACCCTGCTTTCCAAATCTGGTTTGCTTTGCCAGGAGGACAGAGAAAACTGACTTCACCTAGGAGGTGGTTACTCCTGTGCCTTAAGCCAGGCCTGCTTGAGAGTTATTTTCTAATGGCCTAGCCATAAATGGGCATATATATGTTACTTTTTTATGCTAAGGGAGGACAAAGTCAAGCTGCAGCTGTACCTTGGAGGACAAAATCAAGCTGTAGGTGTGCTGTGGAGGACAAAATCAAGCTGTAGGTGTGCTGTGGAGGACAAAATCAAGCTGTAGGTGTGCTGTGGAGGACAAAATCAAGCTGTAGAGCTAGGGTGCAGGAATGCAGATGGTTTACAAAATCTAACTGGGGTTATAAACTTGAAAGATCTTAGCCTGAAAGCCCCTGGCATTGATGGGTGCTCAAACAAAACCCGACAAGCTGGTGTTTGTTGCAGGGTGTGGTATTTCTCTCTGCTGGCAGACAGGTCTCTGTCTCTCTGAACTTGGCTTCTTGTGAGTGTATGCTCTGACTCCAGAGGACGTTTGCAGTTGCAGCAGGCCCGATGGGTTGTCCAGGGCGGGTTTGTGGTGGGCTCTGTGCCCTGCAGCCAGTTAATCCTGCCTGTTCTCTAGCTCCAGAGTACTGGTGTTCCATCGCCTACTTTGAAATGGACGTGCAAGTGGGGGAGACGTTCAAGGTCCCTTCCAGCTGCCCCATCGTCACGGTGGATGGATACGTGGATCCTTCTGGGGGAGACCGTTTTTGCCTGGGCCAGCTCTCCAACGTGCACAGAACAGAAGCCATTGAGAGAGCAAGGTACTCCTCAGCTCCCCGTGGCAGTTGATAACCTTTTTGTGTGCCTCCCTTTTGAAGTCAGAAGCCCGGCGTGTTGCTCTCTAACAGAATTAAGAGAGTCTCATCTCTCCAGGCTGCTCCTCTAATGTGACCTGTGTGACAGGGACCCCCAAGGCTGTTTCCCACTGCTCCCAGAGCAGCTCTGCCTCCCAGGATGGCACTAGCACCTCGTGTGGCTGCGTGTGTGCGAGCTGACTGCTCCCTCTCCTCATCCCGGTGTGTGAGAATAGCTGCCATGTGTAGGTGTGTCAGAGGAGCGAAGGGGAGGCTGATGGGGAGCTACTTTGGAGTTCCATTCGTTCTCACCCTGCCTGTGCCAGGCTCTGACGTGAGAGCAGGGACCACTGATGCCATCTTGCAACTTCTGTTTTCTTTTCCTTGGAACAGAGAGGCTGAGCTCTGCAGTAAAACGTGGCTCTGTGTACAGACCTGAGTTTCTTCTATACTAGAACACTTGGGGGATCTCTTTGCCCCATCCCTGGGGCTGTTCAAGGCCAGGTTGGCTGGGTCCCTGGGCAACCTTGTGTAGCTCCAGGCCTGGAGGTTGGTGTCCCTGCCTGTGGCAGGGGGTTGGAGCTCTGTGATCCTTGGGGTCCCTTCCAACCCAGAGCAGTCTGGGATTCTATGATTCTATGATTCTATTATTTTATGCCTCTGAACAGAACTGATGGCATTTGGTATCCCAGCTCTGTTGCCAGTGAGCCCCTTAGCTGCTATTCCAGTATTGTTCTTTCTCCATGCTGTGTTTCCCATAGATCTTTATGTGCTATTGCAGATGGCTGGGTTTTTTTTTCACTTTACAGATTTTGTATAACTCTAGGCTGACTTCTACCCAGAGATAATAACTATTCAAAGCCTTGTGTGACTAGAGTGTCAATTAAAGCATCCCAGATCGAGAGCTGGAGAATCACTTGTGGTTTATTTACTGAAGGTCTGACTTATGGTGTGTGTACCCCAGGTGCATTGGGTCTGATTTTCTTTTTCAGGCTGCACATAGGTAAAGGGGTGCAGCTGGAGTGCAAAGGAGAAGGTGACGTGTGGGTCAGGTGCCTCAGTGACCACGCAGTCTTTGTGCAGAGCTACTACCTGGATAGAGAAGCAGGGCGTGCACCAGGGGATGCTGTGCACAAGATCTACCCAAGTGCATATATAAAGGTGGGTTTGGTGCTCCCAGGTGAAAACTGGGGGTGGGGGAGAAATAGCAGGTGGTTGGTTCTTGCAGATGTTAGTGAAGTGATGAGACACTGAAATACCTGTAATTTTGCTTTTGATCATCCTTCAAAGAAACCTAAAACCTTCTAAACCAAGAGCACCATGTGGGTACTGCAGAAGTGACTGATGCTGTGTTTTGTCACCATCTTGCTAGCAGGGTTGGTTTTTTTTTATTTTTAGCCTTAGGGTTTTAAATTAACCCCTACTAAAATACTCAGCTTGGTTTATCTGTTTCCTTACTATCCTTCCAAAACAAGAAAAGAGGTGGCAGTGTCTATAAATGCAGCAGGAGGGTTAAACCCTGTGTTAAAGTGCTGTGAATGGGAAATGGTCCAGAGGCCCATGAAACAGAAAGTTTCATGGAGACAGGTGATGTTCAGGAGATTCTTACATGGACATGCCTCTGCCAGACTCAGAAATCTATTTAGGACAAGCCACACTCATAAAGAAAAAAGAAAATAATTAGTAAATTAGAGAGAAAACATTTGATGTTTGCAGTGATTTTTTTTTCCCCTCCTTCTTTCTTTTCTTTTTATTTTTAAACCCTCAGTTTTGCAGACAGGTTGTATAATGAAGGTGAAAGAAACACCACCGGTCTCTAGGAGAGCAGAGTCCTTGGCTATCTTAGTGCCAAGGCTGATCACACAGGCATTTAAGTGCCACCAACCTGAAACCCAGCTGCTGAAATTTCAGGACTGTCACTGATTGGTATTGCTTTCACACAGGCTCAGGAATTTCAGTGGAGCAGAGCAGAATAATGGAGTCTGACAAAGTTAATCAGGGCTTCCTGGCTTCTGTTTGTATTTAAATGATGATTTTTCTGGAAATCCTGGGATTCATCAGGAAAGTCAGGATTTTATCAGCATCTAGCATCCTTCAGCCTTTAGTCCTAGTATTGCCAGTCATGTGAGAAGAGTCTCTAAGAACTGGAGATTCTTCAACAGATTATTTCTGTGAGAAATTAAACTGGTCAGGGGAGGTTTGCTGTTAAGTGAGTGTACATGGAGACCGTGGATATCACTTTGAGAGAGCAGAGAGGTCCAGGTTATTGGGGGTGGGAGCTGGGGAATTCTCCTGTTCCCTTGGTTTTGGTAGGTCTGCATGGTCTGACACTTGATTTCTTTCTTGAAGGTGTTTGATTTACGCCAGTGTCATCGCCAGATGCAACAGCAGGCTGCCACTGCCCAAGCTGCTGCTGCTGCTCAGGCTGCAGCAGTAGCTGGAAACATCCCTGGACCAGGATCAGTAGGTGGAATAGCCCCAGCCATTAGTAAGTACATCAGCTGCTTGGCCTCCTTTGTTTCCCTTACCTGAAAGCAAGTACCACAGCTCTCCCTCCTACCAGCACACCCCAGCCCCTGCAGCAGTAGAGGTGAACTGGGAATGAGGTGGCCGGACTGGGGCAGGGTGGCACCCCGTGGTAAGTCTGTCTCCACTCACCTCAGTCCTGCTCTGTGCACTGCCTTGCTCTCTGGTCTTTGGGGGTGTTGGGTGAGGAAGCAGCTGTTGGTGCTGTGAGAAGTGATGCTGTATGGCAGGGAACGTGCTGTGTGCAAGGTCAAACAGCATAACCCTATTGCTTCAAACAGAGAGATGTTTGATTGCTTGGACCCCAGCTGGAAAAACAAAAAGATAAGCTCATAAAGATTGCTACTCAAACCACAAGAGATTACTGGCCCACAAAGTCCTTGACTTGGTTTAGGGAAATTTAATGTTACTGAGAAGAAGATTAGAGTGTGAGGTTGGTTTTCTTTTTTTTTCCTCTTTCTGTTTTTTTCTCTTAAGAGATTTCTGTGAAAGTTTTCTTAATTACCAAATTCCAGATCCTTGCAGCTGTACCTAAGCACTTTTAAAAGCACAAGCACCAGCGTCTGAGGCTGCTCTCTCTGCCATAGTGTTGTCTGGATCCCTTGTGTTGCCACGTGGCTCTTGCCAGCTATCCTACAAATCTCCCAAGGTGTTTTTGGGGGCGTGTTGAATTCTGTCTTCAGCCATGCTGCTTGTGACTTGAAGTTTGCTGGCTGTATTCATGTTTTCATTTTGGTTAGGTGCAAGTAGTGCAACTTGTTCATCCAGCTTCCTCCAGCTGGTCTGAGCTCTCACGCTGAAAATGCAGCGTTTTGGCAAACCTCAAGAATGAGTGTTTTTTTTTTAGATTGTATTTCCTAAACAAGGTTTACATGCTGTTTATTAACCTGGGACTCTTGGATTTCCATCATGTCTGCTTCATTACAAGTAGTTAAATATTACACACAAACCCCCCACCCATTCAAGACAGCAGAATGATGGCAGAGAAGTAAGTTGAACCAGAAGAAATGCAGAGCAGTCGCTGCTGCGGCTGTGGCAGAGATCTAGAGATACAGATTGGCCTTGGCTGTGGTGAGAGGGAGCTCTCTGTGCAGGAGGAGCCAAGCAAACGGGGCTGGCTGGGCAGACAGGCGATAGAAGAGCACAGTCTGCCCGCTCTCACGCGAAACCTCTCCCGCTCAGGTTTGTCAGCTGCTGCTGGGATCGGTGTCGACGACCTCCGCCGCTTGTGCATACTCAGGATGAGTTTTGTGAAGGGTTGGGGACCTGACTACCCGAGGCAGAGCATCAAGGAGACGCCCTGCTGGATCGAGATTCACTTACACCGTGCCCTCCAGCTCCTAGATGAAGTACTTCATACCATGCCTATTGCAGACCCACAGCCTTTAGACTGAGATCCCTCTGCTGCACCGCTGGTGGGCCGTGATGTCGTGAGGATGGTGGATTGTAAAATATGGTTCTGTTTATAACCTGAAGATATATTTTACTTTTTTTTTTTTTTTGTTCTGCTTAATCTTCTAAAACCAGGTTTTAAAAATGCGTTTGCCGCCTTGCTCTTAGCTGAAAGAAGCTGAACGTGCAGAATTTGGGATTTCAGTTGTTTTACAGAACTTTAATTGTCATTAACACATGGCTCAGGGCTGAGAAGTGAAAGGTGAACGCCTTGTAGAGACTTCACAGCATTGGGTTTGTTCCCTTTGAAACTTCCCTTCTCTATGATGGCCATCTCGGTGATAAGCCTCACAGGAGCCTTTTGTATGCAGAATATATATTATATATATATATTTATATCTGAAAATTCCTTCTGATAGTTATAGACATGTACCTTATAGCAACTTTGAAGAATCCCAGCTGATTTGTGATGTTCTTTTTGGGGAACAGCGGTTAACAGAAGACTTCTTTGTTTTGTTGACTCTCTCTTAATCATGATTTTTTTTCCAGATTAAAATGTTAGAAGCTGCCAAAAAACAAAAAAAACCACAAAAAAAAAGAGGGGGATGAGTCAGAAACTGTGAGGAAAAGAAACTGTGGCTTTTCCTTCACTGGTTTTTAAAAGGAGATAATCTTAGATTTTTATTTATACAGAATTTTAAAACACTAAAAGGAAACGGGGTACTTCCAGTGCTGGCATACAACCTAAAGGTAACGTGACACACCCAGCCTGCAAAAAGCTGCCACTGAAACGGCTTGATGAGTAACCCAGTGGCAGGAACACGATGATTTTCCTACCTACTACTGACTCCTATGATTTGACTCCCGTAAAACTTGGCAGGTATTTTAAAGAAAGCAAGGCTTGCATGACCTCTCCATGGCGTTCAGTCGCGTGTAACGAAAGGCTGCGTCGCTCTGCGGGATCCAGGTTTTGTGTCTGTTCACCACTTCCACTCAGGGCAAGATGGCAAACCTGTTTTTATACCTCTTGGTTCTTTTAAGCCCTATGCCATCAATGACCCTATCAATCAGCAATGGCTTTGTATAGAGAACTCCTGGTAGGGGAGAAGCGCAGATGTATTGGCTGTACGACAGGCACGTTATGTATGCTTTCTAGTTAATAGTATAAATAAAACTATGAAAACCCCAATTTTTAATTTTTTTTAAACAAATTTAGTTTGCTTCTATGATGTAATTCTGTACCTTGAAGCCATTGATCTTGAGTGATGGATCACTTGCCTTGGCAAGGACAGCAGCAGCCACCAAGCAGTGGTAGGAGGGATTTTTGTGGGTCTAAGCTTGCTGGGAAGCAAGTCTGACTTCTCTTAATGTCCCTGCTTCTCCATAAGCGTGCATCCCCAGGCTTTCTCTTGGCTGTTTGATGGGGTATGAAGAGGGAGCAGGAATTCCTTACTCCAGCATGGACCTGGGGAGTTGAAGTTTAATTAAAACAGGCTTTAGGATTATGTAGACTCCAACTTAAGCGCTTGGAGTGCTGCAGGTTCTGCCCGCTGCCCTTTCCTGAGCCAGCCTGGCAGCATGCCTGTGGTCAAGGGAAGTAGAAGGTCTTGGGAGAGATGATTTGGAGGCTTTTTGCCAAGCATCTTGCACCCTTTCAGGAGTCAGCAGGGGGCTGTGACACACAGGTGTCACTTCCCCTGCACGCTGAAATCTCAGCGGTCAGCCTTGCTGCCTGGGCCTGGAGACAGACGGAGCAATGGCCAGAAACGGATGAGCTCTCTCCTTAGTCTCATTAGCAGTGTAATGGATGAGCTCTCTCCTTATTCTCATTAACAGCGTTGCCTTCTGCAGACTCACTTCTAAGGAGAGAACTTGGGGTTTTCTTCCTGCCTCTTTGGTGGCGACTTCTTGATGTCTGGAAGGACTGCTCTTGAGACCTTGAGTTTTAAAACCTTTTTCGTTTCCCTTTCTCTCCTAATGTTCTAGTTTGTCTGACAAGGGAGCTGCTTCAGGTTCTTGAGGAACACGTTCAGCAGAGGATTCTGACTGCATCCTCAGAGGAAGCCTGTTAACCACCAGCTTACGCTTCATCCACAAGAGAAAACTTGATCTGGGGGAAGAAAGGAGAAGCCTGAGTACACGTTCTTCTTCCCAGCCTCCCTTTCCAATTGTCTGCTGGCCTTTCCCTCCGGGTACAAGGTGACTTGGTTTTTGGGAAGTCTCTAGCCTGGGTGGTTAATTGCTCATCCCAGACTAATCATTTGATTGGGAGTCTGTGAACTTACTCCTTATCCACCCTTGCAGGCTGTGCCTTGGAGGGTGGCTGGTCTGTACGTGGCTGGGTCACAGAAAACCCTCTGTACCCATCGCTCCAGACTTGGATAAAAGAATGACAGATAGCTTCAGGCTGAAAGAATTCAGCTCTTAAGGCTTTTTTTTTTTTTTGGTGGTTTGCTTTACAAGTCTCCACAAGTCTCTGCCTGCAGCCTGCCGTGGTGTCCAGGTGGCCAGACCCCTTCCAAATAACGTGAGGGGAGTTTATCAGCACCAGCTCTGCCTCAGGAGAGAACAGGGGTGGTGTGTGAGGCAGCAGGAGTCCTGCCATGGCGTTCACCTCACCCACCAGCCACTTCCCAAGGGGCCAAACGAGGGTGTCATTCTGAGTTCTTAACGAGCCTTCAACTCCATTCTTGTGCTCCCATGACAAGGCACAAAAGGCAACACATGACAGCTTGGAAACCCTTCCGCGGCAGCGCCGCGAGTCTCTTGACAGCCCTGCATCTGTGCCTGGGCTGGGTTTCGTTCTGAGATTCAGAGAAGAGCTGCAGCTACTTGACAGCTGTCACCATCCCCATACGTGCTGTAGGCAGGGATGTCAGGAGCCGCCAGAGCTGCTTCTCTTCACCTCCAAATCCCTCAGATTCAGTGAATTCAACAAGTGCTGCTTTCCTTCCAGCTGGTGACCCTGGTCTGTGTCTGCTCCGCTTGGTTCTTTCGATGAAGTAATCACCCCAGAGTCTCTCTCACCCTCAGTCTTGCACTCTTGAAAACAGGGAGGGGGTTAAAAAACACCCCACCCCAAACCAAACAGGGTGCTGGAGTGCTTTGTCACCTCGCTCCCTGAACTGGGAGGCTGGGATTAGCACCGGCGGGTTTGGGTGACGTTTAAGCCAGTGTCAGGTTCTGAAAGCCAGGTCATTTAAAGCGGCCGCGGTAGGGATGGAGGAGAGGAAACCTTTCCACAGGAAGGGCTGGAAAACGCTCTCAGTTCCAACAGGAATCCCTTGGAAGGAGCCTTCCATCACCAGGCAGTGCTGGTTTGAGGTGGTTGCTCCTCATGCTGCTCTCCTGCTCGTGGCAGGAGTGGTGTGAATGGCCCACGTTAGCGGCTGCAGCATAGGGAAGCCCTGGGGAGCTTCAGAGAGGAGGGACCTCAGGCATGAAGGAGACGAAGGTCTCCCCCCACAGACCCCCCCACCTCCCCCAGTCACACAACAGGTCTGCAAGCAGCAGTAGTCCTTGAACCCGTGTCCAACTCCTGTGCCTTACCTTCTGAGACCATCTCACTTCTTGTGACACTGAAAGCTGACAGCGTCCTCTCGGCGTAGCCCAGGGACGACTGCCTCAACTCTTGGACTAGGAGCTGGTAGGAAAATTCCTATGCCAGAGGCTTCTGCCTCTGCCCTCTCCCCATGCTGTTTACCTCTCCGTGGTGGTCTTTACTTAGAGACACCTCTGATCTCTTCCTTGAAGAGTAAGCTCTTCAGAAAGGGCTGTCTCCTCGGTTTGCATTGCTACTCTTGCTGTGCAGGGTGACTGGCTGGGGTGGCGGGTCGCTTCGTTAAGCGCACCACCGATTACAAGGCAGCCAGATGGGTCTTCCTCTGCGTGGGATGCAGACTTGGGTTAAAGGGATCCTCCTTCCCTCCCTCCTCCTCTCCTTCTGGGCCCCCTGCAAAGCAACACCTGCTCCCTGAAAGGGCAAGGTGCTCCTTGTCAGGTGCCACCAAGGGCATCGTTCTTGAGAGGTTCCTTCTTGTGTGTTGTAATTCAGACGTGGGTGATGGTGTGCCTGGTCCTCCTCAGAAACAGGGGCGTTCCCACGACTTTGGAGAGCCGGGCGCTGTTCTTGAGTGTGCTTCTTTACCCCACCCCCTCCCTAACCTTCCCCCTCCAATTTGGGTGGTGGGCACTTCAGCCCTGGACAGGGAAACCAAACCCATGGGAAGACACCGAGGAGCTGGGTGCCGAGTCCTCCTGTCACCCACCTCCAGAAATGCTGTTCTCCCTTGATGGTTTCTGACAGGGAGGTGTGACCACACCTGCTTGCCTGTGCAGAGGTCGCAGAGAACCACCTCCCCCCGCCTCCCCCTCATCGGTGGGACCTGGGGGAAGGCAGATTTTGGTGCTGGTGGGCTGCTGCTGTGCCCTGCGGGCGATAGCGTCGCTCCGAAATTCACAGGGCCGAACTCTTCCCAGATCACCCAAAGCCACCCAGCGCTTTCTTGCTCCGGTACCACCTTCTTCCTCTGTGTTTTGGGTGAGGGTGTTGTGTTGGTAGCCCCAACAGTCGGTAGCCCCGCTGTCATTCAGCTTCATAACCCCAAAAAAGCTCACCCCAGGAGGGTTCTTTGAGCAGGAAAGCCGAGTGAAGCCTTTCTTCTTCCAGCCATTGCCTTTTGATAAGCGGTCATCAGAATTCCCAGTAGTTCCTTTGTAGCTTACTGTATGTTTTTCATTAGACCTAGTTTGTGGATAATACACTGTAGTTAAACTTTCCTGAAATTCTGTAACAGAGTATGTTTTTGATTAAAAAAGGTTAAAGATTCAAGGCTGGGCTGGTTTTTACTGCGTTCCGTGGAGAGCTCCCGCCCTGGTCCTGGCTGGTCTTTGGCCTCAGAGCCGTGGGTAGGGAAGCAAAGCTCTCTGTGGTTTTGGAGGGTCCTCATCTCAGAGATAGGTGGGTGCAACCAGCATCTGACCCAAACCTGAGCGCAGTGCCCAGCAGCATCACCTCTCTGGGCACTCATCGGAACCCGTGGGTGTTCATGTCACTGGCACGTAACCCCTTCAAAGCCTCCAGCCCCGCTGTGCGTGCGTCGAGCTCTGGGAGCACAGAGCTGGTGGCCTGTTCAAGGCTGATAATGGGGCCTGGTTTGGGCGTGTGCCCTGCCCTGCCTGCAGCTGGCACCTCGCCCATAGCTGCAGCAGGATGCAGGACACCAGCACCCAAACTGCCCCATGTCCCCTGGGTGCCAGCCCAGTAACTACTGCAGGTGCTGACACGCCCCCGAAACACCCGATGGGAAAGGCAGGTGCTCAAGTTCTCCTCACAGGTTCATGTCCTGGCTTCAAATCACAGACTCACAGGCTGTGTTGGGTTGGAAGGGACCTTCAGAGCCCACCCAGTCCCTCCCCCTGCAGTGAGCAGGGACACCTTCACTAGAGCAGGGTGCTCAGAGCCCCATCAGGCCTGACCTTGAATGTCTCCAGGGATGGGGCCTCCACCACCTCCCTGGGCAGCCTGTGCCAGTGTCTCACCACCCTCAGAGAGAAGAACTTTTTCCTAACACCCAACCTAAATCTCCCCTTTTCCAGTTTAAAACCATCACCCCTGGTCCTGTCACTCCATGCCCTTGGGAACAGTTCTTCCCAGCTTTCTTATATTAGGCCCCTCGGGGACTGGAAGGCTGCTGTGAGGTCCCCCTGCAGCCTTCTCTTCTCCAGGCTGAACAAGCCCAACTCTCTCAGCCTGTCTCCATAGGAGAGCTGCTCCAGGCTCTGGATCATTTTTGTGGCCTCCTCTGGCCCCACTCCAACAGGTCCATGTCCTCCTTGTGCTGGGGGCTCCAGAGCTGGACACAATATTCCAGGTGAGGTCTCCCCAGAGCAGAGCAGAGGGGCAGGATCCCCTCTCTCAGTCTGCTGGCCACACTTCTGGGGATGCAGCCCAGGGTGGGGTTGGCCTTCTGAGCTGCAGATGCACATTGGTGGCTCCTGTCCTGCTTCTCATCCACAAGACCCTCCGAGTCCTGTTCCTCAGGGCTGCTTTCCAGCACATCATCTCCTGACCTGGATGGATAATGGGGACTGTCCTGACCCAGGTACAGGACTCTGCACTTGGCTTTGTTGAACCCCATGAGGTTCACCTGGGCCCACTTCCCCAGCCTGTCCAGGTCCCTCTGGGTGGCATCCCATCCCTCTGGCACATTCACCACCCAGCTTGGTGCCATCACGGTGCTGAGCTGCACAGTGCTCCCCTAAGCTCATCCACCGCCACCTCAGACCAGTTTTTGCTCCTCCAGGAAGCTCCCAGGCTCCCTCCCAGCACGGCTGGTGGCCCCTTTTGTAACTGGCCGTGGCCACCCGGGTCTCCCGCTGGTTTTACCCTCCAGAGCAGGGGAGCAGCTACCTGCTGGCACACGGTGTGTGGCGTTCAGCACCCCTGGCACAAGGTTTGGGACAAATCCATGCTAAAAGGCTAAAGCAGGGACAAGAATTCTTCACTGGGCTCCTCCTGAGCCAGGGGGTGGGGTGGGGTGAGGTGGGACCTCCCCGCTCCCAGGGGAACCAACACCAAAATGATCCCCCGACTCTGGGCTGTGGTTTTTCCCCTCTCCTTGTCCTGTGCCCCCACAAACACCTGTTTTGTTCCCCCTGCTGATGGCACACACGCTGCACGGGCTCAGGGAGATGCTGTACAGGGTCGGGGTGATGCTGTACAGGGTTGGGGTGATGCTGTACAGGGTTGGGGTGATGATGTGCAGGGTTGGGGTGATGCTGTACAGGGTTGGGGTGATGCTGTACAGGGTTGGGGTGATGCTGTATGGGGTTGGGGAGATGCTGTACAGGGTCAGGGTGATGCTGTCCAGGGTTGGGGTGATGCTGTACAGGGTCAGGGTGATGCTGTACAGGGTTGGGGTGATGCTGTATGGGGGTGGTGGTGGGGCTGCAGTGCTGGGGACAAACAGCCTGGTGGCCCCAGCCAAGCCCTGGCCCCATCACCAGCTGATGGCAGCAGCGTTTGCCCCAGCAACCCCCTCTTTCAGCCCTGCCATCACCCCAAGTCTGGCTGATGTGCGTTCCCAGCCCCTGCCAGTGCCCTGTCCTGCTCCCCAGCTGCATCCCGCAGCCGTGCAGAGCTGGGGGGATTGGGGAGGGGGCTGGGGAGGGCTCTACGGTCAGATGTCACCAGCGCTTGACCTGTGACCCTCCCTAAACGAGCGTTTAATGTTAGTGACGCTCGGCTGCGCTGGCAGTGGCCGGGAGCAGATGGCCGGGGTGGCTGCCCGGGGGCTTCAGCAGCTCTTAGGCGAGCGCCCGGGGGCGGGGGGGACACGGGGCACGACCGCCACACCCCCGCCCATCCCGGCACGGGGCTCGGGACGGTGCCAGCCAAACCGGGTCTGTCCCGGGAAGCCTCCGGGGGACACGGGCCGGTGGGTCCTGCGGCTGCCGGGAGGCGCCTGGCCGGGCAGGGCTGGGGACGGGCACCCCGACTCCTCCCTCCCGACCCGACAAGCGCTGGGGGCTGGGATCTGGGGGCTGGGGCTGGGGACGGGAGGCTGGGGGCTGGATCTGGGGCTGGGGACGGGGGACTGGGGACTGGATCTGGGGACGGGGGGCTGGGGACTGGATCTGGGGCTGGGAGCTGGGGTCTAGGGCTGGATCTGGGGCTGGGGGCTGGGGACTGGATCTGGGGCTGGGGTCTAGGGCTGGATCTGGGGCTGGGGGCTGGGACTGCGGCGGTGCCGGCGGGACGGTGCCGCTAGATGTCCGTAGCGCTCCGCAGAGACAGCACCGGGGGAGAGGGAGGAGGGGAAGGGGCTGAAGGGCTTGAAACCCACCCAGGACACCGCAGCCCCCGGGAACGGGGAGGGCAAATCCTCTGAGGAGCAGCTGAGGGAGCTGGGGGTGCTCAGCCTGGAGAAGAGGAGGCTGAGGGGAGACCTGCTCCCCACCTCCCCTGCCCTGCCAGGAGGGTGCAGAGAGGTGGGCGCTGGTCTCTTCAGCCAGGGGACAGGAGCTGGGACAAGGGGCAATGGGCTCAAGCTGCCCCAGGGCAGGCTCAGCTCAGCTGGGAGGGCAAAGTTCTTCCCTGGCAGAGCTGTCAGGGCCTGGCCCAGGCTGCCCAGGGAGGGGGCTGAGTCCCCACCCCTGGGGGTGTTTAACAGAGGGGAGATGAGCTGCTCAGGGATCTGGTTTAGCACAGGACAGGGACAGTTGGACTTGATGATCTTAAAGGGCTTTTCCAACCTGCTGATTCTGTGATTCTGTGGGTTGCAGGAGCATCCCACAGCTGGTGAGGACCACATGCGGTTGTGGCGATGCTAGGAGGGGATGGGGACTCCCCTACCCCTGTCCCATGCCCCCTCCAGTTTGGGGTGATTTTGGTGATTTGAGGACTGGGAGTAAAGCTCACACTCTTGCTGCAGTAAATGCAGCTGAGGGGCATCCAGCAGCAGGGCTGTGCTCAGGGCAAGCAAGAGGCCCCGCAGCGTCCAGGATGATGGGGTTGAGTTCTGGGGCTGGGACCACAGTGCTGGGTGTCAGCCTGCCCCTGGGTGCAGGGCTGTGACTGAGGAAGCCGGGCACAGCAGGGGCAGGGGCGGGGCAGGGGCTGTGGCTGGGGACAGCCCGGGAAGCTGGTGGCAGCGGCAGGTGGAGGGGATGTGGCATGGACACGTGGCTGGTGAAGCAAACTCTGAGGAGGGAGCGAGCAGGGAGCACACCAAGGGGTGCAAGTGAAGCCTCATCCCTGAATCACAAGAGGAAACAGAGGCAGGTTGTGCCAGGGGAGGTGCAGGTTGGAGATGAGGAAAAACGTCTTCACACAAAGGGCTGTCAAGTGCTGGAACAGGCTGCCCAGGGAGGGGGTGGGGTCACAGTCACAGAATCCCAGAATCCCAGACTGGGCTGGGTTGGAAGGGACCCCAAGGGTCACAGAGCTCCAACCCCCTGCCACAGGCAGGGACACCAACCTCAGGCCTGGAGCTACACAAGGTTGCCCAGGGACCCAGACAACCTGGCCTTCAACACCCCCAGACACAGGGCACCCACCCCCTCTCTGGGCAGCCCCTGCCAGCCCCTCACCACTCTCTCTGTGGAAAGAACTTCCCCCTAAGATCTCCTCTCCCCCTTCCCTCCTCCAGCTTCACTCCAGCCCCCTTGTCCTGCCAGGCTCTGCCCTTGGAACAAGCTGATTCCCCTCCTGTTCCTCTGCTCCCTTCAGGGACTGGCAGGCTGCAATGAGGTCCCCCCACAGCCTTCTCTTCTCCAGGCTGACCCAGCCCAGCTCCCTCAGCCTCTCTCCACAGGGGAGCTGCTCCAGCCCTCTGAGCATCTCCATGGCTCCTCTGACCCCTCTCCAACAGTCCTACATCTCTCTTGTCCTGGGGCCCCAGCTCTGGCCACAGGACTCCAGCTGGGGCCTCAGGAGGGCAGAGCAGAGAGGGACAATCCCCTCCCTGTCCCTGCTGCCACCCCTCTGCTGATGGAGCCCAGGATCCCATCTCCCTTCCCAGCTGCCAGAGCCACTGCTGGCTCCTGGGAAGTTCCTCATCCCCCATGGCCCCCAGGTCCTTCTCAGCAGGGCTGCTCTCCAGGAGCTCTTCTCCCAAGCTGTGTCTGTCTCTGGGATTGCTCTGGCTCCTTCCTGGGGGGATTTGAAGGGTGTGTAGCTGTGGTGCTGAGGGACATGGTTTAGTGTTGGGCTTGGCCATGCTGGGTTAACGGCTGGAGCTGATGGTCTTTCTTGAATGCCTTTTCCAAACAAAAGGATCCAGTGCTCCCGTGCTTCTCCCTGGGTGCTCCCATGGTTCTCCCTGGGTGCTCCCATGGTTCTCCCTGGGTGCTCCCATGCAGCCACCACGCTGGGTTTGACCTTGAAGTACAGCCACACAGGTGGTTGATGCCCCAACCTCCCTCCCCACCACATCTCCAGGAGGCCCGACCTGTCCGGATGGGCTGGACCACAGCCTCAGCCTCCACCTCCACCCCAGTCCTTCTCCAAGGCAGGCTTTTGGGGAGCTTAGGCTTTCCTTCTGCAGCTTTGCGTTCCTCCTCCCCTCCATCCCTGACGCTCCCACACGGAGCTCATGCCACAGAGCAGCCTCCTGCCAGCCCACGGAGCAGTGTCCTGCAGCCCCTTGTAGGATCCTTCGCCCAAAGCCCGTTTGTTTCCTTTGGGATTACCCCACACCCCTGCCTCCTTCAGCTCCAGTTGCATCTATTTATTCTAAATTTTATCCTGGAAAGCAAGCTGAAGCTTTGGGGGAAAAAAAATAGGGGTGAGGATAGTTGGGGAAAAAGAAACAAACCACAAACTCCCCTCCCCCCCCCCAACCCCAAATTTGTCCTTTTCTGTTTATTCCCCTTAAGATCATAGAATCATAGAATCATAGAATTGTAGGGGTTGGAAGGGACCTCGAGAGATCATCGGGTCCAACCCCCTGCCAAAGCAGGGTCCCTAGGACATTTCACTGAGATAGGCATCCAGATGGGGCTGGAATCTCTCCAGAGAAGGAGACTCCACACCCCCTGGGCAGCCTGGCCCAGGGGTCCCTCACCCTCACTGTGAAAAAGTTTCTCCGCATGTTGGTGCGGAACTCCCTGTGCTCCAACTTGCAGCCATTGCCCCTTGTCCTGTCCCCACAGCCACTGAAAAGGGGCTGGCTGATTCCCCTGCATCCCCTGCTTAAGATAATTGTAAACATTAATTAGGTCCCCCCTTAGTCTTCTCTTCTCCAGGCTGAACAGTCCCAATCTTCTCAGCCTTTCCTCACAGGGGAGATGCTCCAGGCCCTTCATCATCTTCATAGCCCTCCTCTGGACTCTCTCCAGGAGATCCCTGTCCTTTTTATACCAGGGAGCCCAGAACTGGACACAACACTCCAGGTGGGGCCTGAGCAGGGCAGAGCAGAGGGGAGGATCACCTCCCTTGACCTGCTGGCTACACTCCTCCTGATGCATCCCAGGATCCCATTGGCTCTCTTAGCCACCGAGGCGCACTGCTGGCTCATGGCCAACCTGTCACCCACCAGCACCCCCAGGTCCTTCTGCACTGAGCTCTTCTCCAGCAGGTCACCCCCAGCCTGTACTGATAGAAACGGTTGTTCCTTCCCAGGTGCCAGACTCTCCACTTGCTTTTGTTGAACCTCATCTGGTCTCTCCCTGCCCAGCTCTCCAGCCTGGCCAGGTCTCGCTGGATGGCAGTGCAGTGTCCTGTGTGTCAGCCACTCCTCCCAGCTTTGTGTCATCGGCGTACTTGCTGAGGGTGGATGCTATTCCCTCATCAAGGTCGTCAATGAAGATGTTAAACAGGACTGGACCCAACACCGAGCCCTGGGGGACACCACTAGTCACAGGCCTCCAGTCAGATTCCACTCCACGAATCACGACCCTCTGGGCTCGGTCCGACAGCCAATTCTCACCCCACCTCACTGTCCACTCATCAATCCCATGCTTTCTCAGCTTTGCTATCAGGATGTCATGGGAAACAGTATCAAAAGCCTTGCTGAAGTCAAGGTAGATGCCATCCACTGCTCTCCCTCCATCTACCCAGCTGGTGATGAGATCGTAGAAGGCTATGAGATTGGTCGAGCACGATCTCCCCTTGGTGAATCCATGCTGACTACTCCTCATGACCTTCTTCTCTTCCCATTGCTTGGAGATGGCATCCAGAACAAGCTGCTCCATCCCCTTTCCAGGGACAGAGGTGAGGCTGACTGGCCTATAGTTACTAGGTTCCTCCTTCTTGCCCTTTTTAAAGACTGGAGTGACATTGGCTCTCCTCCAGTCCTCAGGCACTTCTCCTGTTCTCCAGGACCTGTTGAAGATGATAGAGAGTGGCTCAGCAATCACCTCCGCCAGCTCCCTCAGCACACGTGGATGTATCCCATCCGGTCCCATGGATTTGTGTGCGTTTATCCCTTTGAGCCACTCCTGGACCTCCCCTACCTCAACCAGATGGAAATTCTTCATATCCCAAACACTCCTATTTACATCCAGTGCCTGTGGGTCCCGGGGGGCCTTTGAGGTGAAGACCGAAGCAAAGAAGGCATTCATTATCTCCACCTTCTCAGTATCCCCCGTTACCAGGACACCCTCCTCATTCATCAAGGGACCTACATTATCCCTGGTCATCCTTTTGCTATTCACGTATCTAAAAAAACCCTTTTTATTATCCTTTATGTCCCTTGCCAGCTTCGTTTCCAAGAGGGCTTTAGCCTTCCTAGTTGCGACCCTACAGGCCCTGACTACATTCCTGTATTCTCCCCATGTGCTCAGACCCTTCTTCCACAATTCATAGATCTTCCTCTTCTCTTTGAGTTTACTCAGCAGCTCCGTGTTCATCCACGCAGGTCTTCTGCCTCTCCTTCCCGATTTCCTGCACAAAGGGATGCATCGTTCCTGCGCTTGGAAGAAGTGCTGTTTGAATGCTAGCCAGCTCTCACAGGTTCCCATTCCTTCAAACAGCGTAGCCCACGGGATAGCCCCTGTTAAGTCACGGAGGAGATCAAAGTTAGCTTTTCCAAAATTCAGGGTAGCTATCCTACTTTTTGGCTTGCTTCTTCCACCCAGGATCTTGAACTCAACCATTTCATGGTCACTTAGACCTAAGCTGCCCCCGACCTTCACTTCCCTAACGAGCCCGTCCTTGTTAGTTAAAACAAGGTCCAGCACCCGCCCTCCCCTTGTAGGTTCCTGCACCATCTGTAGCAGGAAATTGTCTTCAACACACTGCAGAAATTGTCTGGACTGCATACGACTGGCCGTGTTGCTTGCCCAGCAAATATCTGGGTAGTTGAAGTCCCCCATAAGGATCAGTGCCCGGGATCTTGAGGCTACTTCTAACTGCTTATAGAATGCACTATCAACCCGCTCCTCTTGATCAGGGGGCCTATAGCACACTCCCACAACAGTGTCACCCATACCAGTTTGCCCCTTGATTTTAACCCACAAGCACTCGACGGATGTTTCATCCTTCCCCAGGTGGAGCTCAATACAATCTAGGTGCTCTCTCACATAAAGAGCAACTCCTCCACCTCCCCTCCCTAGCCTGTCTTTCCTAAAAGGCACATAGCCATCCATGACAGCGTGCCAGTCGTCCAGGTTATCCCACCACGTCTCTGTGATTGCTATGAGATCGTGGCCCTGCGACCGCACCAAGATCTCTAATTCTTCTTGTTTGTTCCCCATGCTACATGCATTTGTATAAAGGCATTTAAGTGGGGCAGCAGATGTAGGTATTCTCAACAGCCCACAGCGAGATTTCTCCCAGGGGACTGGCAAAAGTGGCTCCGCTGAGGAGTACTCAGGGCAATCCACAGAATTTTCCCTACTCACACATGGAAAACCATCTCCAAGTCCACCACTGTGCTGTTGGTATTTACCTTTTTCCACCATCAACTCCTGTTGTGACTCCCGAAGCACTTGCCTAACCCCAGCAGCCTTCTTAATATCCCCTTCCCCCTTCCTAACTAGTTTAAAGCTCGGTCGATGAGCCCTGCCATCTCCTGGGCAAGGATCCTCTTTCCTTTATGGGACAGGTGAGCCCCATCAGCAGTACTCATGCCAGGAGCAGAGTACACCATCCCTTGGTCAAAAACCCCAAAGTTCTTGTGCTGGCACCAGCCTTTCAGCCACACATTCAACTCGTGGGTTCGCCTGTCCTGCTCTGAGCCCCTCCTCCCATAAGTGGGGATAGACGAGAATATTATTTGGGCTCCCCCCTCAATAAAGCGCCCCAGGTCCCGGAATTCCCTTTTGGTGGCTTGCAGGCTACACTTCGTGATTGCATCCCTGCCTGCTTGAACTATCAGTAATGGATAATAGTCAGTGGGTCTAACCAGCCCTGATAGCCTTCTTGTAATGTCCCTGACCCGGGCTCCAGGGAGGCAGCACACCTCCCTGTGTGTAGGGTCCGGTCTACATATAGGGCCTTCTGTCCCTCTGAGAAGGGAATCCCCTACTACAACAACCTTTCTCTCTTGCCTCACAGAGGCAGTCTCAAGGCGTGCGGATGATCGCCTCACTCTAGGTTTCCGCTTCCTCTGAGGCAGAGGGGCTGCGTTCATTTCCTCGCATACCTCCTCCTCAACTGCCAGGGCCCCAAACCTGTTGCTTAGGGAAACCTGGGGGAGTGGGGTAGGTAGGGAGGGGGTGTGCCTACGATGGCGAGTCGGGACTGTCTTCCAGCCCTCCTCGGGGTTTGGGACACTCCCATTTTCCTGTCTAGGGCAGAGGGGGGGGACCATCTTCAGGTTCAAAGTGTCTTCCCCACTCTGCTTCCAGGAGAGGAGCATTACAGCACTGCTACAGGGTATCTGAAGGGCGGGACCCAGGGGGACATGCGCAGCCTCTTCTCAGGGTCTGTGGTGACAGGACAAGGGGCGATGGCCTCAAGTTGGAGCCCAGGGAGTTCCCCCCAACATGGGGAAGAACTTCTTCCCAGTGAGGGTGAGGGAGCCCTGGGCCAGGCTGCCCAGGGGGTGTGGAGTCTCCTTCTCTGGAGAGATTCGAGCCCCGTCTGGACGCCTCCCTGTGTGCCCTGTCCTAGGGACCCTGCTTTGGCAGGGGCTTGGACCTGATGATCTCTGGAGGTGCCTTCCAACCCCTGTGATTCTGTGATGCTGTGATCCTACCAGCCTGAGCCCTGCACGTGGTACTGGAGCTGGGCTCAGCCAGGGCCAGGAGCTGAGTGCTGAGTCAGCCCCTCAGCTCCCCCATCCCTGCCAGCTGCCTCTTCCTATCTCCTGGCCAGGACAGAGCCTTTCCTGCCGGTTCTGAGACCAAAAGTGCCCCCTCACCTTCCCAGCACCAGCGGATGCCCTGGCCCCGGGGTGTCCAGGGAGCGGGCCAGACGGGTTTCCCCCAAACTCGCTGGTGTGACTGCTCCAAACCCCAATAATCCAGCCTGGCCCCTGGGTCCTGACCCATCCCAAGGGAGGCACTGCCCCTGACAGCGCTTGTGGATGACACCAACATCCTCAGGAGTTGTTCCCATGAGGGAGGGGGTGGCTGGGCACAGCTGCCTGCCTGGCTACCCCGGCCCCGCTGCTCCCAGAGACAGGAGGACAGCGTGGAACACAGAAGTGACTTGGGTTTTTTTGTTGTTGTTTTTAATTGTTGCTGGCTCCTGAGGTCCTGAGCTGCACCTACCATCCCCTCCACCCACCCCACCATGGATATCTGAGGAGGAACAGCCAAACCCTGGCTGGTTTTCAGGGCCCAAGGGGTGATGATAGGGATTGGGGACGTCCCGTTCCGTGCTGCTGCCCACCCTGAGGCTCATCGGGCGGCTGGCAAGCGGTATCTGCAACACGGAGGAGAAAACAGCCCTGAGTTCCTTTCCCCAGCAGCTGGGAGAGGCTTCCCACCCCTTTTCCTCCCAACTGGGAGCCAGGGGAGGTTTCCCAGGGCAGGGATGGGGCTTTCCAACCAGCTGGATGCTGTTGCAGGGGGAAGGCCCTGCGGGGCTTTGTGGTTTTGGCTGATGCCAAACTGGCATTGCTGGAGACCTCCCTGCCTGGGGAGAGAGCCACTGCCTCCCAGGCCAGCGGCCGAGCCCAGCTGGGGGAGCACCAGGGGACGGAAGGGGGAACAGACCCCTTCCAAACCTAAGGCCTCAGCTCGAGGTAGAAGTAGAAGGGCACGGGCCCTCCCTCAGCAGCCTGGCTGGCAGCGGGGCAGGGCAGGCCGGTGGGGGTGCCCGGTGCTGAGGGCTCCCCGTCCCACCAACAGGAGTTAAAATTCCAGGCGGGTTACTCACCCATCACAAGAGCATGGAAAAAACACAATCCACAGCAGCAAATTCGGGCAGTCTGGGGTGGGTTTCTTGTTGTTTGGTTTTTAAGCCCGTGCCTGCCTTACCCAAGGCCCCGGAGGGACCGGGGCACTTTGCTGCTGGCTCTGCTGCCCTACAACCATGTGTTGGAGGGGTTGGGATTCGCAGTGGTTGATGTACAACCAGAAAGGGGGAGGTTGGGGAGGGGAGGGGAGGTGTTGCCATGCTGCCTGGGGTTTTATGGCCGAGGCCCCGCCGCCCCAAGCCCCACGTGATGGGAATTTAAACGCTCTTTGATCCCTCCCCCAAGACCGGCTGCTGACTGCACCTGTAAAAAAGAAATATTCTCCTCCCCATTCCCCCTGAAGGGAGCTGTGTGGTTTAGGGGCAGGACACCGGGACCACAGGCAGGTGCTGCTCAGGCTCCCCCCACCTTCACCCCCTCCACCTCCCTGTACCCCAGGGTTGATGGTGAAGCTGATGGGGAAGGAGGGTGGAACAACCCCATGCAAAGTGGCCCATGGGCATCTAAATTCCTTGGCCAGGAAGTCAGTGCACTGGTGTGTCCTGCTGGGAAGGAGCTGATTTTGTTGGGTTTGGTTTTTTTTCCCTCAAAGAATAATGAGAAATTGGTTCTGGATAAAAAAAACAAACCAACAAACAAAGGTAACAGCACCCCATGGTATCTGCTCCACTACCCATGGAGACCCACCAAGTGCCCCTTTCAATACCACCTGCCACAGGGAACAGCCTCTGGCAGCGTTACATGCAGTTATTTATACACACCTTGGATGTCAGGCAGCCTAAAAACAGCTTTTCCCATCAAGTGCCGTCGCTCTCCATCCCAGGGAAGAACCCACCAGTGGTCCAGGTGCTCTGCTGCAAATCCTCCTCCTGGGAAGGGAGCTGCTCCCTCCCACATATGAGGGATGGGGAAGGATGCTTCAACTGGTGTGGTGGTTTGGCCCTGTCTGGAGGCCAGACGCCCACCAAAGCCGCTCTGTCACTGCCCTTTTCAGCTGGACAGGGGAGAAAATAGCTATTGAGAGGCTCAGGAGTGGAGAGAAGGACAGGGAGAGATCATTCCACAATCAGTGTCATGGGCAGAGCAGGCTCAACATGGAATAAAGGAAAGAAAACTGTCTAATTGATGGCCCTGCCCTGCACCCCCAGTGACACCAGAGTTGGGGGATGAGAAGTGTGACCAGATCTTAGAGCACCTCCCCCACCCCTCCCTTCTTCCCAGACTCAACTTCACCCAGGATTTCGCTCCCTTCTTCCCCCACATTGTGGCACAGGGAGGGATGGGAACTGGGGGAATGGGGGTTTGGGTCAGTTCCTCACGAGTCATTTTCCTTCCTAGCCAGGATGGGGGGGATCATTCCTCACCCCATTCCCCTGCTGCACCGTGGGGTCCCACCCACAGCAGACAGTCCTCCACCAACTTCTCCAGAGTGAGTCCTTCCCACAGGGCTTCAGCTCTTCCCCAGCTGCCCCAGCGTGGGTCCTGCCATGGGGTGCAGTCCCTCAGGCCCAGACTGCTCCAGCCTGGTCCCCCACAGGGTCACAAGCTCCCCCAGCAAACCTGCTCTGGTGTGGGTCTCTCTCTCTCTCCATGAGCTGCAGGTCCTGCCAGCAGCTTGCTCCAACACAGGTCACAGCATCTCCTGCATGTCTCCCCCTGCTCCAGCCTGGGGCCTCTCCACAGGCCGCAGGTGGGGTCTGGGCCTTTCCCATGGGCTGTGGGGACACACCCGCTCCACCATGGGTTTCTCCAGGGGCTCAGGGGCATCTTTCTCTGCCCCCTTCCCTGCCCTTGGTGCTGCACAGTCTCTCAGCCCTTCTCACTCCCTTCTCTGGGGCACAAAGCGGCCGCTTGCCGTTGTTTCTCCTCAGGGGGATTCCCAGAGGCGCTGTGACCGGCGCTGACGGGCTCGGCCTTGGTCAGCAGCGACTGCGGCCTTGAGCCGGCTGGGGTTTGCTCTGTGGGGCCTGGGGGCAGCTTCTGGCTGCTCCTTGCAGAAGCTGCCCCTGCAGCCCCCTCTCCACTGGAAGGCCACCACACAAAACTACAGCAACAGGGAGCAAGAATAAACCCCTATGAGAACCATGGGTGTATCCAAGCACGCTGCAGCACCAGCCAGGCCCAACACCCAGGCTGAGGAGACCACCGCAGGGCTCCTTCCGGCTGTAAAACCAGAGTTGAAAGAGAAGCCAAGGTGGCTCAGGGAAAAGGGGGACAAGGTGACTTCAGAAGGAAACATTGAAACACCCTGCACAGGGTGCAGCCCTCCACCAGACTGGGAGGGAATGCAAGGGGAGACCAGTGTGACTTGCGGTCAGGAAATCCTTCTGCAGTGCTGCACTGAAGCGAGTCCTGGGGAGGCCACAGAGATACAAGAGGGCTGCAGCCCCTCTGCTCTGGAGCCAGGCTGGGAGAGCTGGGCTGGCTCAGCCTGGAGAGGAGAAGGCTGCTTCTGGGGAGAGCTCCCAGCCCCTTACCTTCCCTCGAGGGGAGCTGGAGAGGGGCTAGTGCCCAGGGCAGGGAGGGCCAGGCCCAGGGGAACGACCTTCAGCTGCAGGAGGGGGATGGAGAGGGGCTGGGAGGCAGAAATCCTTCCCAGGGAGGGGGAGGCCCTGGCACAGGGTGCCCAGAGAAGCCGGGGCTGCCCCTGGATCCCTGGCAGGGTTCAAGGCCAGGTTGGAGGATGGCCTCCTCCCTGGGCTGGTGGAGGGTGTCTCTGCCCATGGCAGGGGTGGCACTGGGGGATCTGAGGTCCCTTCCCACCCACACCATGGTTCTATTACTGCAGCTGGTTGATGCTCACAAACACCAAGACGGGGATTTACCTTGCAGCTGCCCTGAAATAGCTCTGAAATCTGAGTTCAATAGAATAATTTTGGTTGGAAAAGACCTTTAAAATCATCAAGTCCAACCCTCTGCAGTGAGCAGGGACATCTTCACTAGATCAGGTTGCTCAGAGCCCTATCAAGCCTGAAAATCCCCCCAGGGATGGTGACTCCATCATAGTTTCCCCAGGCATTTGACAGCCCTCTCAGTGAAGAAATTCTTCCCAAGATCCAACCCACACCTCTGGAGCTGCTGAGTGCTACAGCGAGCTGCAGCTGCACCCTCCACAAGACCACAAGCTGCTTTTTCAAGGCAGCTGGTAGAGCCAGAAACTGAGGAACAAGATTCTTCACCCAAAAGTCTGGGCTTCCTCCTGGGTGGGAGGCAGCAGCGAGCTCCCCGGGCTCCTCCCAAGTGACAACCATGAAGACAGCAGAAACACCCAAGTTAATGGAAACAAGTCTTTATTAAGTAACTTTTTAATATCAGAAAAATAAAACTCTTATAATTCTCTTTACAGCAAATATATAATATCAGTGCTTTGGCCATCATAAGTTAAAGGCCCTTTATCATAAAATATATGGATTTTAAACTTTACTCAAATTGAATTTATAACCCCTATGACCTCCCTACATATACATAACAAAAAAAAAAAAAGAAAAAAAAAGTGTAGTAAAATTAGCAAATACTAAACTATACCCATAGTTTATCATCCTTAGGTCTGTGGTTTATAGAAAGGGTACACGCACCTAATGTCTGTCGGTTCCTTGGCTTATTAGCTGCGGTGTACGAGGCGATACAAAAACAACATGCTGGGCTGAGCACTTGCTGTCCCCCCTGTGTCCCCCCACCCCCACTTTTAATCTACAAAGGCTGCAGCCAGAGGTTAGGCTCCAATACTGACAAGGTGGCTACTCTACAAGCGGGTTGTCGCGCTCAAGTCCACGCGGTACGGAACGATGCCCTCAAGGCAACTTCTTTTATACTGAAAAAATCCTAAAATAAAAACCGTTATTATCTGTAAACTTTTATAAGAAATGTAACTTTTCTTCAAGTGGAAATAAAAAATAAATTTTTTTCTGTATATTTACTAGTTCAATACACATATAATTTCTTTTTTTTTTTTTTCCTTTTTTCCTTGTTATACTGAGAAAAAAAAAAGCTTCATCTCATCTTGGGAAAATAATGCTTCAGTAAAACAAAAAACTATAGAAAAAATCCACCAGAACTCCATATTGTGTCTTTTTTTTGTTTGTTTCCTTTTTTTTTTTTTTGGTTTTTTTCTTTTTTTTTTTTTTTGTTGGTTTAATATATGCCAGCACAGATTTGGGAACATACTGAGGATGAAACAAAAAAAAAAAACCCAAAAAACCCCCAAACAGCTAAAAACAACCACAGGTTGAAATGTAAAAAGCTCATTCAAAAGACATTTCTTTTTTTTTCTCCTCTTCCTCATGATTGGGAAGGCAGTTTGGAAATGAAATAAACTGATTGCAGGGCCACTGGCACAGCTGCTGCCGTGAGTAATACAAGGGCACGTAGGCAACTCCCCTCCCCCTTTTTTCCTTTTCCTTACTAAAAATAAAATATATATTTATATATGTGCAAGACATATGGATCGAACACAAAAAAAACGCTTCACATTTTGAACTATGTGATTTAAGAACAGCTTGATCGGACTAATGAACGGAATGTCAGCATCCTCACTATTAGCTGAAGTATGTGCATCCCAAAGCCCTTACTGAAATGGGATGAAGCCAGCCGAGGCTTCTTCTCCACAACACATTAAGAGAAGCAGTGGGTAGGAATTCACAAGTCAAGACAAGAGTTCCTGATCCTCTTGAACATCCTGAACTCAGCACATCAGGCAAAAACAGAGGTGCGTTGGGGCGTTTCTCCCCCAGCTCACTGTCATTTATCACCTGAACCTGCTAGCAGTTATCACTTAGGCCAATCAAACTTTATTTTCTTTTTTAACAACAACAACACAAAAAAAAAAAATTAAAGAGTTCTTGCAATGCTGAAGAATTAGGCATAAGTCATTGCACAAAGCAAAAAACAAAATAGTAATTTCCCCAAACCTGTTTTTCAGAACTGGCAGTGTAAAGAAGGCAGCATTGGAAGTGTTGTCTGATATATCAGTAATGCCACAAGCCCTCCACCATGGGTCCCTCTGCATGCAGGCGATGAGGGGCACCGCTGCCAGGCACACAGAAGTCAGGACGCTTCACAGAGAGCCTCCTTCAGAAAAACCTGCAGAATCGGTGGTTGGGGTTGGTTTTTCCCCTCCCAACCCCCCACCAGTCGTGTCACTGATGAAAACTTCCCCTTGCTGTGCTGTGACCTCACTCCAGATGTTTCTCCACTGAAGCGTTGCCATCTCCTTACACTGAACCAGAGACCACCTAGGTTTAGTGTTACTGTAGCAGCCTTTTTGAGAATGTAGATCTTTATTAACAACTTTCAGCCTAATCCCAAGAAAGCTCAACAGTCAGAATTCATTAGGAAGCTTACTAGGAGGGTACCATTACGCCCATGCCTGTAGAAGTCTCACAGAGTCTGCGTACAGTATCTACACATACTTAAGAGTGGATTTGGATTGCCTGAGTAACAGCTGTCTGGCACACGGGGCAGGCTGGCGCCTCCTTCTGGCAGACCTTGTTGGCACACTCCATGCAGAAGAGGTTGTGGCCGCAGGGAACCAGGGCGGCGATGACCTCGCTCTCGAAGCAGATGACGCAGTCGTGCTTCCGCCTCGACTCGGGGGGAGCTGGACGTGGAGCCCCCGTTGGAAGAGGAGTAGCTGTTGGTACCGTTGGAGAAAGCGGGGATGTAGATGGGAAGGCCGGTTTGGTGGCTGGTGCTAGGTGGGTCGCTCCTCACCCTCCGAGCCAGCGGGTGATCCAGACTTTCTGGAAATGTGGGCGACAGGCGGGGAGTAGATGGCTGGCTCCCTTGGCGTTGAGGCTTAGCAGGGTCATTACCGAAGCCAGAGAGCGGGTTTACAGGTTCAAAAGGGGTCCAAATGGTTTGGGAGGGCGTCGGTAGGGAGTCATACACCGGAGAGTCGACCGCGAGGTCTTCTGTGCCCACCGAAGGCAGCGTTTCCCCAAACCAGAAGTTGCCAGTGCTGAAGGGACTGGTTGGGCTGAAGTCAGCCAATCTATTGCTTCCGAAATAGGAATCTGTGGAGCCGCTCCCCAGAGAGCTGGAGCTGTCGTTCCTGTAGTTAGAGATCATCCTGGTGTGGCTGGGAGGGACGGGGTTAGAAGCCAGCCAGGCGGACCCCAGAGTGCCCCCTCGAAGCTGACGTCGGTGCCGTTGTAGTGGAAGTCGTTCTCCTCGCTCAGCTCGATGTAGCTGCCGGTGCGCATGGCGATGTGCATCTCGATCTCCTCCCGCGCGCGGTCCACGTTCTCGGGCATCCCCGTGACCTCGAAGACGGGCTCCTTGTCTCTGCTGGGGGTGACGATGTAGGTGTGGGTCTGCTGCTGGATTCGCTTGATGGTGGCTCCTTTCGGCCCGACCACCAGCCCAACGACGCGGTAAGGCACCCTGACTTGGACCGTCGTCTGACCCGGCAGGTTGGGGGTACAGGACAAGCCCCCCAGGGCGGGGCCGTTCTTGTTGCGCGACGCTCTGATCATGGAGAAGTGTTCAGCAGCTGAGAGGATTTCCCTTTTGGCCATGGCCACGTCCTCTTTCCGCCCGGTGACCACGAAGACGGGCTCTTCTCCACGAACGGGGGTCTTAATGTAAGTGTTTGTCTTGGCCCTCAGTGCTTTTATTTTGCAACCTGTTCAGAGGAAAGGCAGGCCAGTTTAAGCAAAAGCTTGGAAAGCCACAAGAAAGCCAGCTATTTTAAGCTGCCCGAGAACGTCAAGGAACCGTAGGGTGAAACCAGAACCAGCTGTTTTTATCTCTGCCAGCCACACTGGGGAAAGCAGTCACAGCTTCTACCTATTATTTCCAAACAGACCTCTGACCCTCTGACACTTACGGCCACAAACTCTTCTAGCAACGTTTCTTGGGCTGCTCTAACCCATAATTTCCTCCGTTGCTATTAGGCAGGGGATAAACATAAACAGCTCTTCCCTCCACAACAGCCACGTCCATGATAAACTCATAAATACTGGTGACTTTGTAAATTTTTTCCCCCCATTAATTTGGCATCCTTCTGTTACTTCTGAGATCCTGCAAAAGGAGCACAGGCTCAGGCACACAGGCACGTTAAGCCTGCTGATAAGCCAGCCTGTCACCAACAAGCGTGACCTAAAAGCAAATTAAAACACTGGGAGAAGGGTCTGTGTCACGACTTGTGTGGGATATGGATAAAAAAATAAATAAATAAAAACATTGATTTACTGAGAACTCTTCATTTGCTTCCTGTTATCAGTAAGTGTTATTTAAACACTACTCTTCCCCATGGAAGGAGCCACTCCTTGAACTGTCAAGTAGGAGTCTGAGCAGTCTGTTGCATGCAAACAAGGCTTACTACGCAGCATTACGTGCCTACGTGGAATTTCCTAGTCTGAAAGAGAAGCAGAAAGTTAATGAGACCTTTTGCCTTCGATTTTTTTTTTGGGGGGGATTATTAAGTTTCCTAGGCTGCAGGAACAGTGGGCCCTGTCCTAAGATGCTGAAGGCATTCTGGCGTGGCGCACAGAACCACCTTTTCACCCATCGCAGGACCAGAAAAGCAGGTAGTACAGAAATTAAGTGGGACGAGCAGGTCCAGGACAGCCCAGGCAGTCTGCTGGACTCAGCCTCAGCTGGATTCATCCCCCACCAAACCAAATTCAAACCCACATCACGCTCGACGTCGCTTCAACAGCCAGCCTCATCTTGAGACAGCTCTGAGCACTGCCGGCAGACCCGGCGCGTGGAGCATCGCTCCACCTGCCCAGCAAGGCTTTGCTCCGGGTTTCCCTCGTTTGCTTTAAGCACCTCATGAGCTGTCTGAGCATGTGAGACTCTCTCAAAATGAAGTGTTTTGCCTGTCAGGCCCCTGCGCCCCAAGGGCCACGAGCAGTAAATGTTTTGCAGTTGGAAAGCCACTGACAGACACGCTCTGTGCAGAGCTAGATGCTAATCCAAAACCAGGAAATACATAGAAAATGTGCAGGTGCTGGCTGGAATAGAGGGAAGGAAAAGCCTCTTCTTGCAGGGCCCCTGCACAAGGACAAAGGCTCAACACAGCAGCCCTTTGTTTCCAGGGCACAGCTGGAGAGGAAGCTCATTATCTTCAACAGCTAGTCGGGAGGGCTCTCCCAGGGCCCACCTCCACCAGAAGCCCACCAAAGAGCTTTTTGGGAGGGTTTCTGTGGGAGAAAGAGCAAGGCACAAGCAAGGATCAGGAGAGAACAAGCCCGTAAGCCTCAACCTTCTCCTACAGCCCAGTGGTGTTAACCAGATAACGCAGAAGGGAAAATGCAGGCGTGAGGTGCCTTACAGGAGCCGCAGAGCGCACATCCTTCGAAGCCGTGCCATGTGCCACCCCCCTGCTCCTACCAGACAGCAGCACCTCACTTGGGCAACTGGCCTTTGCCCCCTCCATCTCTTCACTTTTGCATTTCTCCCTGTAAGCAACGCCTGCTCGCCTGCCCCACGCTTCAGTCACTCAGAAAAGACAGCGTGCCCAATCCTGGATTCCCAAAACACTGCTCCTGAAGCTCACACTGATCGAGCCCTCTTTGCTGGAACACCTACAGCCACAGCCAGCCTCCTAATTATTCTCCTCTTTACACAAGTTACTTACACAAATCCCATTCAAGCATATATTCTTATTTCCTAGGAACTACAGAAGCACTACTGAAAACACTAGAGCATCTTGAGTAAGATTTCATAGAAACATTGAGTCACAGACTGGGCTGGGTTGGGAGGGACCCCAAGGATCACAGAGCTCCAACCCCCTGCCACAGGCAGGGACACCAACCTCCAGGCCTGGACCTACACAAGGTTGCCCAGGGCCCCAGCCAGCCTGGCCTTCAACACCCCCAGACACGGGGGCACCCACCCCCTCTCTGGGCAGCCCCTGCCAGCCCCTCACCACTCTCTCTGCAAAGAACTTCCCCCTAAGATCTCCTCTCCCCCTTCCCTCCTCCAGCTTCACTCCAGCCCCCTTGTCCTGCCAGGCTCTGCCCTTGGAACAAGCTGATTCCCCTCCTGTTCCTCTGCTCCCTTCAGGGACTGGCAGGCTGCAATGAGGTCCCCCCACAGCCTTCTCTTCTCCAGGCTGACCCAACCCAGCTCCCTCAGCCTCTCTCCAGAGGGGAGCTGCTCCAGCCCTCTGAGCATCTCCATGGCTCCTCTGACCCCTCTCCAACAGTCCCACATCTCTCTGGAAAGAACTTCCCCCTAAGATCTCATCTAAACCTTCCCTCCTTGAGCTTTAATCCATTCCCCCTTGTCCTGCCATTGTCTACCCTATTAAAAATGTATTATTTACCTATATAAAAGTGTATACAGCTCATTCCTACATACCACAATCAAGACCCTACTCAATTCTACTTTCTGAAGTACCTCCCTGACTCTTACAGTTGACGTTTTACATACGATTCTCCTGAGGCTTTAGAAACTCCAGTTACAAGGCTGCAGCCTCAGCTTCCTTCCCAGAGCCACATTTCCAAACCTCTCCAGCAGGAAGAGAAGCCTTCTCACCCTCCTCTTCCTCAGGCTGGGGAACAGCACAGGCCAAGGCAGGCAGAGCTGTTCTTTCAAGGTGCAAGACGTGTGCCTGGAGAGCGGAGGCCAAGCGCTGCTGCCTCAACTCCCTGCAGCCCTTTCAACGCCAGAAAAGGCTTCAAAGGAAAGCTGACCCCGCAGACTGCCAGAGTCAGCTCTCAAAACTTTCCTGTGGGAAGTCAGAAAGAGCTGAAGGAAATCAGCATACGGGGAAGCAGAGGTTTATGAGCCCCCAGACAGTCAATGCCTGCTGGGTTTTGTCGGCAAGGAGCCCTGGAAAGCCCCACCGCAGCCCCTCACGTCACAACACGAGGTCAGCAGCCCCTTGCACCATCCCAGCAGGATAACCTTCCTATCTGCTTTTACTCAGCTGCTCCCATTTCCCACCCTCCTCCATCAGTCCCTACCGAGGTGCTGACACCAAGCAGGGCTGATGCCATCCCCCACAGCTCCTGGCATCCTGAGGTCAGACCCTGTGGCTCCGGGGTGAATCAAGAAGTTCCCCAATCTCCCCAGCTCAGACACAGAAAGGCAAAGGAAGAATGGGGAAAAAAAACCCAAAACAACAAAACCCCACACCAACCCCAACACACCACGCTGCCTCACACTCCTGCAAGAAGTAATCAGCTCATTGTACCCAGGGCTTTGAAGCACAGAGATAAAAGAAGCCTGAAGTGGGGACTTCTAGACTGGAAATTAATTTTAATCAAACCTGCTGAAGTGATTTTAGTTTTGGAGTGATAACAGAAGCCTGCTTGACACAAGTTACTGTGCTTGGTTCAGGGGTTAAACCACTCAGCCATAAGTGCATGCTGACAGTTAAAGCAAAGCCCCTTTAGGTTTTGCTTTCACTTAGGCCAAGATTTGGTAGGCGCCTCCCAGGCACCCAGAAAGGAGCTGAGCCCATATGCAGCCCTGCAAGCAGAGTTCATCCTGCCCCAGTGGATCTCCATCGTTCTTCCCAAGCCTCCTTTTTCCCCCTTCAAGAAGATTATTTGGCCAAACACCTTAAAAACAGGGTATAAAAATTATACTCCCCAAGAAACTTCAGTAACTCTGAAGGAATTGTGTTCCTCAGAGACCATCAATCCAAAATGATTAAATACTTCCTATCACCTTTTGGTTTTTAATTAAGAAAAAAAAAAGGAAGACAGATTATATCCCCTCTCCTTGAAGCGAACCCACTCCACCCACAGTCCTCACCCATGCAGAAAGGACTGGCTCAGCCTTCACTCTTTCACCTTCCATCATCATTAAGTTCATCAAACTAAACCTCAGGCCACTTACTCCATGAGGGGAATTCCCCAAGGGAGCCAGGAGAACCAAGCAACTGCTGCGGGAATCCTGTGCCCAGCTGACCTGCTGCTGTGAGCCAAGGAGCACCTGAAAAAGCACCCCTCAGAGGGAGAGGCAGCATCTTCCCCCAATTTCTTTCTTCCACTGAATTCACTTCAACACTGGGAACGGGAGGAGGACTGGTCTGCAGACAGGGGTCCCCTTCGCTGGGTAGTCTCTTCCCAACAGCCAGAGCTGAAGGGAGCCCTTCAGCTTCTGAGCACCAGGGTCAGCAAAAGGCAGCCTGTCAGAGCAGGGACACACACCTCCTCCTGCAGCTCTTGCCAAGCACAGAGTGGAACCTGAACCTTCTTACCATCATGTCTGTTCAACCTCACATCAATGATTTACATAGAGGCTTTTTTTTGGGGGGAAACAACCCTAAATGGAAGCCTGGAAGTCACAGAACCACGATCAAATTCCTTGCTCCCTGACAGGTATTGAGCTGAGGGAGTTAAAGCAGAGAACCTCCTGCAGCTCCTCAGGCACACGAGTCCCAGGGGAAGACCCCAGTGCTGCCCAGGCTGTGAGAGCAGCGAGCAGGGTGAAGCAGCATCAGCACCAACTCAACTCCCCACACAGGAGATACACCCAGCATCACCCAGCTCTGCTGCAGAGCCCAGCTGCTGCATCTCCTCAGCACAGAAGCTGCAGTCCACAGGAACACATCTGTCGGTGGCTTTGCTGTATTACAGCCCCCACTCCCAGCACAGCCTTTAGCACTCTGACCACTGACTGTGTAATATGCTGTCACCAAGTAAGGAGGCAGCAAACAGAACAATTAGTGACATCAACCTGGAACCATGAGCTGGTAGAGCCACAGCTAAATCCTTGCTCTGGGGAAGTCCCTGCAGATCCTCAGGGGGTGGCATGGCATCCTCAGGAGAGCAGGGAGCACACAGGGAGTTGTTTTCTGTGAACCTGGAACTGTGCAGCTTTAAAGGTAGGGTCTGTTAAGCTGGTGCAGCACCTGCTTCACTGCCAGGCTGCCACAAGCTTTTAGCTGGAAAGGGCAAATTCCTGAAGCTGAAGTAACAAGGAGGCTGAAACACTGGGTATACCGTAAGGCCAGTGGCTGCTGGGTCTGCAGAACATGACACTGCCCACCTGATTAACAGAGAAAAATTAACACTACACTGAGAACTGATTGCTCTTGCTTAGACACACAGAGTGCTTCCTCTAACTCACAGCTAAAGAGACCTATTCAAGCCTGATGATACAGCAGAAAACTGATGGATGCCCCACTTACTAAGCAGAGATGGAGCTGCATCAGGATAGAAAACTTAAACCCCCAAGTGTTTGAAGGTATCACCACCTCCTTCAGCAGGCTGGGGACACGGGGAAGTTGGGACATTTTCAGCCCTTCAGTGGGTTACTCAAGCCCTGTGAAATACTGCTTGTGGCCTGGTCAGTTCACAGAGTGACTCTGGTTACTGTCACCTTTCACCCATGATCAATTAACTAATTCATCTCACGCCTTGTCTTAATTAGTGAACTGGAAAATTTCAACTCCTGACAATCTTCATTGGATTTTTTCCAACTGGCTGTTGAACACCTTTAGTTCCAAGAAGGAGTTTTTCTGGCAGAAGATGCTGGTCTGCAACAACCCCCTAGATCTACAAAGCTGGGCAGCTGCTTATCACCCCTCTGGCGCTTTGATTTTACAAATGAAGGCTGCAAAAACATTGCTTTTAAATTTTAATACGTTTTAAGAGACAGCCTTAGCTTGTACAGTACCTATCAAATGACATTTCTTTGAAAGCAAGCTTAAATTTATTGTTATTTGGCCAGTGGTAAGCTGAGACACACCTCAAGCATCCTGAGGACAGGACTAGACCAACCACCAACCTGCTCACCATCTCCCCCACTGGCATTCTGTAGCACAGGCAGCAGCCTGATCACTTTATGGATTAATTAACTGGCTAAAGATCAGGCCTCCCATGGGACAACTAGGCACAATACACACCAGAGAGCAAAACACACACAAACACACCAAGAGGTGGGTGCAGCTTGCAGCTGGGATTTGCTGAAGCTCCTGGGGCAGGTCACTGGCAGGTTCAGAGAGAAGAGGACATGAAAAGGAAGAGAGCAGGCTGACTGCTTAGACAGGGATGTACACTGGCTGTTCTGCTCACCTGAACCACAGTGATCTCCTCCCCAAGCTGGGGTTCCTTGGAGGTGACCACCTGAAACACACAGGCAGGGATGGCAGATTGATGCCCCAGGAAAGGGCTTTTTCCATGGGCTTCCCAAGCCCTTGTATGTGCTCCTGCCATCAGTCAGGTCATGTTTAGGATGGCAGCTTCCATTTATCACACAAAGGATGCTTCATCATAATGAGACTCCCACCAAGCACACCTTTGTCCCAAATTCACAGCCTGAAAGGCAATACAGACACCACCCAAAACTTGGGAACAAAGTTCTGGCTGCATCAATGGTTTCAGACAACAACTGTACCTCAGGAGTGCTATGCATCACCAACAACCATCTTTCACTTCTAGCTACAGTCACACTACAATAAGCAATGCTACCAGCAGGCACCTTGGTGACCAGAGTAAGAAAAAACCCAGCTGACAACCACCCTGAGAAAGTCATTCCATGAGAAGAGGAAAGATGACACAGGAGTCATTCCAAGAAGAATAAAAATTAGAGCATTTTACAACAAAGGCATTTCCCCCCTGCCTCCTGATCCCCTCATTACCTCACTGCTGCAGTGGAAGGCTTTTAGTTATGGTGCAGTTACCAACCCCTGGGGAGCATTTCAGTACAACTCGTGCTGTATACAGCCACCAAGAGCGCTCCCAGTAGAACCCCATCAGCCTCACACACTTCTGAGGAGCCACTGACTTCTCTCTGTATTTTTTTCACATGTACAAACGTGAAGATGATGATACATGGCTTTCCTACTTGTTGTTATCCAGCTGGAACTGAAGGAAGGGGTTTGTTTTGGGTTTTTTTTTTTTTTTTAAGACTAGATCCTTTCCAGACCAGCACTTCAAGCTGGAGCATGCCTGCTGCTGGAGCTGCACAAGCTCAGGCTTGCCTGGGTACCAGGAATGAGGGCAGCCTGGAGACCTCGGACACTTCAACCAAGAGCCAAGGGGCGGTGGGTCAATCACATGGCTGTGCCAGATCACAGGGAGCAGGATGCTGGTGGGTCCTACTGCTGCCAAGCTAACAGATGGGAAGAGAGGGAAGCTTTAGGAGTCTCTGGTGGTGCTGAGAAAGCTTCCCTAGAGAAGCTTGTTCACAAAGCTCTCCTCTTCTGGAAAACAAAGGCCCTGGTTCAGGAACAGAGCACCAGAAAAGGTCTGAGATACAGCTCAACCCATCCACCAGTTTCTGTATCAACCCATCCACCAGTTTCTGTATCAACCCATCCACCAGTTTCTGTATCAACCCATCCACCAGTTTCTGTATCAACCCATCCACCAGTTTCTGTATCAACCCATCCACCAGTTTCTGTATCAACCCATCCACCAGTTTCTGTATCAACCCATCCACCAGTTTCTGTATCAACCCATCCACCAGTTTCTGTATCAACCCATCCACCAGTTTCTGTATCAACCCATCCACCAGTTTCTGTATCAACCCATCCACCAGTTTCTGTATCAACCCATCCACCAGTTTCTGTATCAACCCATCCACCAGTTTCTGTATCAACCCATCCACCAGTTTCTGTATCAACCCATCCACCAGTTTCTGTATCAACCCATCCACCAGTTTCTGTATCAACCCATCCACCAGTTTCTGTATCAACCCAGCACAAAAAATGAAGCAGTCAGCCTGCACACCCCTTACTTCTATGTATCGGGCTGGGATAATCTATCACATCAGCAATTGCACAGGCAGAGAGGATTACTCCGATTCCCAAGACTGAGGGCGACTCAGTAAACAAGTTACATGTAGCAAAAAGAGCCAGAGGGCAGCAGCTTGTATTATTAATTACTTGCACTACTGAGGCACCAGGAGCAAGGCAGGAGCTGCTGAGCAAATTCAGAAAGAAAAGCAGCAAAACAAGTAGTGACAAGAGGGTTGTTGGAGTAGTTACAAGAAATAGAAGAGCTACAGGTTAAAAAAAGTTGTTTTTATTAAAAAAAACAAAACAAAAAACCCCATTGATCCTAGTGAATGGAACAGATCCCTGTGAGCAGCACTGCTGGGGAAAGCCCTGCACAAGGGAGGGTATTAGGAGAGATGACCCCTCAGCATCTCACACAGCAGGGCCACAGCAGCTGGTGAGAAGCACACTGCAAAACCCCCCACCAAAATCTTCACCTACACCAAGCCCCCCACCCAAAACCGCTGCTAGAGCTGGTGTTTGCATACACCACCCACCCCCCCCCAGCATCAAGCCAGCTGGAGGGCACAAAGTAAGAGATACCCTGTCCCTGCTCGAAGGAGCTCTGGGGCAGACTGCAGAGCTACTGGCAGGCCAGGGAAGGAAACAGATCTCAGGCACTTGGCAGGATCTCATCAGCTTAAAGGAACACCTGAGAGAGGGAGAAAAACCAAGATGTTCTCCAGGAGTAACTGAGATTGGAAGCAAATGCTCAATTTGCAGCTTTCTGGGCATTTTTAAAAAATTATTGGTTTTTTTTTTTAATTAAATAACATGTTCCAGCACTCAGCAGCCTGTTTTACTTTGTTACAGAAACTTTGCAACCCTATCCACCCCCCCTTCAAGTTATTTTTTGCCTGCAGCCAGGAACCAGCCTGGCACGGTGGAGGTGCTGCATGGAACCCCAAATTTCAGACCTCCACCCCAACCAACAGACACTCAAAACAAAGCTTCTCTCCCAGAAACTCAGGCCAGGGGGTGTACCAGAAGGGAGGGTCCAGGGGAGGCAACATGGGGAAACAGGCAGCATCTGCTGGCTTTTAACAGCTTAAAATAATTCCTCACCACGGGCAGGTTAATCCAGGGCTGTTCAGAAGCACATTAATCAGGACCTTTTTTTGTTTGTTTGTTTGAAAATTAAAAAAAAAAAACCAAAAACAAACCCACAACCCCACCACATTCTTTAAGGCAGCAATTTTACAAGGGAAACCAAAGGACCAGAAGATCAGAAATCAGCATCTTAGACTGCAAGGTTTTGATTATTTCATTTAAAGCAAAACCAAAACAAACCCACCCCAAACCTTACACACTTTCACCTTAAAATCTGCAACGTTTCTGGCACACTAACACAGAAAACAGAGAGATATCTTGAGTGCTTCCCACCCAACAAGCCAGGCAAGAGCAGCATTTATGGCTGAGGATTTATCACCCCCGGGGAGGGAGGGGGGGAGCCTGCACCCTTCTCACCCTATCTCTGTGCAGCACCAGCAGCAGACCTGAAGTGATGCTTGTCATGGAGCACCAGAGGAACAAACCACTGGACCACCTCCTCCTCCAGCAGCAGCAGCAGGCTGTGCCAGGACACGGTATGCTCACGTGTTTCAGTTCCTGGAGCTTCAGGGTTTAAAAGGGATGAGACTTTCAGCTTCTTGGGAAAAAAAACCCCACAAAAACAGCTTCTGCCTTTGATTTCAGCAAAGAGCTCGAGTTTTCTTGCTGTCTTTAGAACAGGACACGTAATTTAAGCATTAGAATAGCCTGCTTGTGAAGAAAATGGGGGGAGGGGGGAAAAAGAGTATGTATCTGAAGTGTCACTGCCTTCTCAGCTTTCACCTCCAGCAAGTTAGCTTGAAGCGATGCTGCTTGCTGTCTGCAGTAACCAAGGAACAGAGAGAGATACATGAGTGAACTAACTTCGATCCCTGCAAACTGAACTCACTCCTGAGAGTCAAAGCAAAGAGCCCATGCCCAGGGGTGAGGTATGGCTGTGCTGAGGGCTTCCTGCGGGTCAGCAATGAGCAACCCACCCGGGCGATGTAAGTGTCGTCAGTAACTCAGACAGGTTACCATGGCAACACACCGGGAGGTGAAACCACAGATCACAGGGGATGGAAGGCACCTCCAGGGATCATGGGGTCCAACCCCCTGACAAAGCAGGGTCCCTGGGACAGGGCACACAGGGAGACATCCAGATGGGGCTGGAATCTCTCCAGAGAAGGAGACTCCACACCCCCTGGGCAGCCTGGCCCAGGGCTCCCTCACCCTCACTGGGAAGAAGTTCTTCCCCATGTTGGTGTGGAACTCCCTGGGCTCCAACTTGAGCCCATCACCCCTTGTCCTGTCCCCACAGCCACTGAGCAGAGGCTGCCCATGTCCCCCTGGGTCCCACCCTTCAGCTCTTGATCCCCAGGGATCAGATCCCTGAATCAGACACGCTCCTTTCTGAAAAGCTAACACAGGTATGTGCTCCAGGACTGTTTTATCCACTCCCCGGTTGTTTTTATTTGCCCATCCAGCCACACTACACAGTTATCAGCTACAAGCTTACCAGAATCAGGGTGGTTTTTTTTGTTTCAAGGCACAGGACTACTTTAAGCCAGTAATATTTTGCTCAAAAGCCCACGTCCAAAGGCAGAGAGCAAAAAAAAAAAAGCAGCCCAAGATCATTAAATATGAATTTAAAAAAAATGGTATTTTAGTTGCAAGGCTGCCTCATGCAAAGCAGATTTGTCATTATTGATTTAATCAGACAAGTGGGATGATATCATTCCTCCTCCTCTTACTCATCTGGGGCTTGGAGGCTGCCCTGCCCGTTTCAAGTTCTGCAACCATCACCCCAACTGGAGCAGGAGAAGCGCCAGGCTTCGGGGTTCAGCAGCTCCCGCTCTGGTGATGTCTCAGGGAGACAGAGAGCCACTGCTCTCAGCTGCTCTGAGGATGTAAAACTTGGAAGATCACGTTGCTTGGATAGTCACAGTGCTGGAATGCATTAGCAAATATATTCCAGTAATCACTTTCTGGAGGGAGCTAGTACACTGAGGGATGCAGCACCTCTCCACAGGACAGCCTTCTGCCTCCTCCTCCTTCCAGCATCCTTCAGGTTTTCTGCTGGTACCTGAAGACACCCACCCCTCTTTCTGCATTATCCAAAAAAGCTCTTAAATATTTAAACATTAAAAAAAAAACAAGCCCTCAAAACTAGCAGGGGACTCCAGTTAAGCTTGTCAAATCCTTCTCCAGGCCCACCAGGGTGGGAAATCACCAACCTAGAAACACTTTTTCAGGTGATTCACAACAGACTTTTGCAAGTCCTTGACAGAAAAAAGCACTAAATGAAAAGCCTCCCCTGTGTTACAGCTCCTGAAGTTTGCTGGCATTCTGTTGAGGGTTTTCTGCTAAAGAAAGTTTGGATATACTGAATATGTAAGTGAATACATAAATGAATTATACATTCATTTATAGAATTTTGAGTGCCAGCCCTGAGCCAGCTTTTCTCAGGCAAAGTCACCTCCCAGGCAAGGCAGTTTTCTCACTACCACTTCTCATAGAAGCACTTTTGCCAAGTTTCTGGGGTGGTTTTTTTTTTTTCTTTCCCCAAAGCAAGGCAACTTCATGTATGTGGGATTTCTAACTGCTGACAGCAAAGGAAGTCCCTTTCTGATCTGCACCAGGACCAGCCAGCTCACCAAAGGCTGGATTCAACAGCCAGTCCAGATTCATACAGGAAGCCTGTGCAGTGCCACGAATGGAATCTCATTTTCCTGGCTCCCAGTCACATGCCTTAACAAGAATAAATGGATACAAGTATATTTTCCTTTGTTGTTCACCTCTGAGATTCTTCCACTTACAGGCTACAAAGAAGGACACCACGGTTCCCCAACTGCTGTCTTGTCAGCTTCACTTCTGGGGCACCAGGGGAGTAAGAAAAAAGGTTGAGGACTTCTGAGATTTAAAAAAGAAAACAACAAAGAAGCCCCAAGGAGTCAGAAATACCACAGCCTGGGTTTGTATTCTATTTTTTTTTAACAAGAAAATATTGATTAAAACAAAAACCTTACTGAAGCTTTTCCCAGCAATAAAAAAATCCTTTCAGCAACAAAACATCAGTTAAACACAAGCAGAGGTTCACAAGGAAACCAACCACCACTCCACACCTTCTAGGGCGCCCCCCACCCAGCACCCCACACCTGTGCACAGCCACAGATTGGCAGCTACCCACCTGGGAACCTGCAGTACAGTGGCCAAGAGTGGGGCTGTTGGGAGCATCACTTCACTACCTGAAGTGCTGCATTTATTCTGAAACTCTATAATCAGGGGAGAGAGAGAAAGAAAAAGAAAGAAAAAAAAGAGAAAGAGCTAAATGCAAGCACCCTGAGGTTTTTTTCTTGCTTGCTGCTCTCTTAGGAACCAGGGGCCCCCCTCCAGTTTGATCAACAGGGTCTGGAAAACTCTCTTCCTGCCTGCAAAAAAAATTAAGTTTGCAACAAGAATATGGTGGAATTCAAGCCATCACTCCTCTTTCAGTGAGGGGATGAGGACCTACAGGCAAACGACCCAGACAGTAAGGCCTCCAGCAAAGCCCAGATCAAACTCAGCATATTCCTGGTACTTCAGAGCTGATGTCTTTGGGCTGCAGACATTTCAAGTTTCTTTATCTTTTAAACTCAGTGCAAAGAATATAAACTGAATAGTTAGGAAAACCCATCTCCAGCAACATTCTGGAGATAGTAATGTTAGATATTAAGGTATTGCAGCACACAAGAGTGTGATTTAAGCTAAATTTGCTCAGGAAAAATGCAACCAGCTAGTTATGATACACACTGGGAAGAGAATATGAAGCATCTTCCTTTCTAGAGGGAGCAGAACCAGGGGACAGGGGGGCAGGTAGGTCCACGGAGCCAGCCTCACTGGTGACACTTTGTGGAGCAGAGGCACAGGCAAAGCAGGTGGATGAAGAGGAAAAGCTCCTGGCCCACAGTGAGCAGGCAGGGCTCTGGGCCATAAAAGGAGATGAAAGGACGCCTATTTCTAAGAAACCTGACAAATACTTAGTGGAAGTCATGCAGCTTCAGCCAGTCGGCCTCTAAGCTTAAGCCTCCCTTGAATGAGTCTTTTGAAGGGCCTCCTCAGGCAGAGCTTTCCACAGCAAGTGCGTTAGGCAACAACTTGTTTACCGTTTCCTCCTCCTCACCTTCCTCTTAATGCAGCCCCAACTCCCTCCAGGCTAGGGTCCTTCCCCACCCCACCGTTATCACAAGCAGAGCCCTGCGCCATCAGATAAGAAGTAAAAAGCAGAAACAGCCGGCCAACCCCCCGAGGGCAACGACCCTGTTTTTAAACTCCACGATCTCGTTTTTTTAAGTGACTCCAAGTACTGAGAAAGCACAGAGAGCAACCCTGACCCGGCAGGGAATAACCACAGCAGCCACGCCGGGTCCTGGAAGCCCAGTAACTCCTATTTCTCTTTGAGGGGACTGTAGCAACAACTATTTTCAGTTCTGTTTTCTCTCACCCACCCCCACCCCTAACGACACATGACCGAAGTCTTAAGACATTCGAGCAGCAGTTTCTTGGAGAAGATGACTTTCTGCTGCTGAACAGACTTGCCTGCATGGGAGGGAGATACCTGCCAACTTCCACAGCAGGGGCTCTGGGTGCCCTGGGACACACCCAGCAACGGACAGAACCTCGCTCTCCACTGCTGGAAGCCTAAAACTGAGTTTAAAAGAAGGGAAAACGAAGAGTCTGCCTGAGAATGGGAGCTCAGGGGGCATCTCTTTAGTACCGCAGCAGTTTAGATTCGTTTATAGCTATTTATTCTATACTCAATTTATAAGGGGGGGGGGGGGGGGGAAGCAAAACCAAAATAAAACAAACAAAAAAAACCCCACCAAAGACAAAATACCTCTCCAAAACAAAAGCCACATTGATGAGACCAGCCAGCACAGCCGCTGGTTATCTGAGCCGATCAGCCAAGGAGGCACACCAACCAACACACACACACCCCCCTCCCAAACCCGTAAGGAACCACGCTGGAAGGAAAGGGAGCAGCGGCTCCGTTGTCTGCTTCTCCACACCTACAACTCGACTCTGCTCAGCGCTTCTTCTCCCTCTCTCAGAAAGCGACCGTTAACATCAGTTTGGGCTGCCGGGACGCCACCTCCCCATCTCCTCCCTAGGGCCGCTCCCCTGAGACCGCCGGGAAAGGGCCGGCAACGACTGTGACATCACCGGGATGATGACCTTACCCGAACGGCGTAACAGAGCCCCGCGGAGGGCAGCAACAGCCGTCGGCAGGAAGCCGCAGCCCCAGCAGAAAGGATGGGGGGGAAGGGGAAGGGGGGAGCGGCTCTCGCACTGAAGGAGGGCTGCACGTGGCTCCTTCCTCCCTCCCGCCGGCTCCCCAGGTCTCCCTTTGTCTCGCTGTCAGCCCCCTGCCCCGCTCCGCGAACGCGAGCCCAGGCCCCCTCACCCCAGACTCTGGGTAGGAGCAGGGACCAAAGTTCCCCCGGCGTGTGGTGCGGCTCGCACCAACAACCCGCGGCCCCGGGCCAGCCCGGCGCTCGCCCTCGGGCTCCGGTGCCACAGCACCCCGTCCCCCGTCCCCCCGTGGGGAAGCCGGGTTTTGGGAAGGGAGAGAGAAACGTCGGCGCCAGGGAGCACGAAGCCGCTACCCAGGACAGGGGCTCCTCCACCGGCACCGGGGGGAGGGAGGTGGGGTGGGGAGAGAGGCCTGGCCTGGGCCTGCCGCCTTTCCCCGGGGGGCCCCCCACACCACCCCCCTCCCGCCCCATCTCCCCCCGACGACTCGGGGTGCCCGTCCCCGCCCCACCGCCCCGGTCCCCCCACTCACCCTGGCGACCCACGATCTCGGCCACATGCTCGGAGCTGGGCACGGGCACGCACTCGGTGGTGTTGACGCTCTTTCGGCGGAGCAGCGCCGCCTGCTCGACGTTGAGGCCCGCCGCCGCCGCCGCCGCCGCCGCCGCTGCCGCCGCCGCCGCCGCCCAGGCCGCTGTAGGCGTGGGACAGCATCGCCGCCATCATGCCCTGAGGATCGTCCGCCCCGCAGAGCGCCCCGCCGCCGCCTCCTGCGCATCGAAAGAGGGCGAGAGCAGGACGGAGCCCAGCGCCGGCAGCAGCGGGAGCGGCTGGGAGGGCGAGGAGGATGAGGAGAGCAGCAGCAGCGCGGCCGGGTCCTCCTCCTCCTCGTCCTCCCCCGCCAGCAGCTCCTCCTCCTCCTCCTCCAGCTCCAAGTCTCCCTCGTCCCCCGCCGTCTCCTCCTCCTCCGGCCCGCCAGGCCCCAGCTCCCCGGGGGGTCGGGCAGCGGCGCCAAGCCCGCCCGCTGCCGCCGGGCTTGCCGCCGAGCCGCCTCTCCGCCGCCGGCGGGCAGGCCGCGATCGCAGAGGCCGAGGCCGGCGAGGCGCTGCTGGAGCAACAGCAGCGGCGGGTGGGCGGGTGGGAGGCGCGGCGGCTCGGCGGGCTCGGCAGAGGGGGAGGCCGCGGCGGCGCTGCCGCTCGGCATGGCGGGGGAGGCGCTGCGAGCCGAGCCGGGCCGGGCCGGGCCGGGCCGGGCCGGGCCGGGTCTAGCGGCGCCGGGCCACCATGCCACAGCGGGCACCGAGCGTGGCGGGCGCGGCCTGGGCGCTAGGGCCGCACACCTCAGCGCGCCTTTTGTCCCATGGCGCTCCCCTCGGCGGCGGCCGCGGGCGGCGGCGGCGGCGGCGGCGGCGGGGGGAGCGGGCGGCGACGAGGGGGAGGAGGCGGTGCGGCCCCGCCTCGGGCTCGCCGCCGCCGCATTGGACGGCCGAACCGGTTCCTGGGAGGGGCCGGGGGCCGGAGGGGGTGGGGCGGAGCAGGGCGGGCCGCTGGCTGCGGTTGGTTCCTCAGCCTCTGCTCCGCAGGGTCTTAGGGCCGGTCCCTCAGCCTCTGCTCCTCAGAGCCCCAGGGTTGGTGCCTCAGCCTCTGTTCCTCAGGGCCAGTCCCTCAGCCTCTGCTCCTCAGGGTCTCAGGGCCGGTCCCTCAGACTCTGTTCTTCAGAACTGGTCCCTCAGCCTCTGCTCTTCAGCCCCAGGGTTGGTCCCTCAGCCTCTGTTCCTCAGGGCCAGTCCCTCAGCCTCTGCTCCTCAGGGTCTCAGGGCCGGTCCCTCAGCCTCTGCTCTTCAGAACTGGTCCCTCAGCCTCTGCTTCTCGGGGTCTCAGGGCTGGTCCCTCAGCCTCTGTTCCTCAGGGTCTTAGGGCCGATCCCTCAGCTTCTGTTCCTCAGGGTCTCAGGGCTGGTCCCTCAGCCTCTGTTCCTCAGGGTCTTAGGGCCGATCCCTCAGCTTCTGTTCCTCAGGGTCTCAGGGCTGGTCCCTCAGCCTCTGCTCCTCAGAGCCCCAGGGTTGGTCCCTCAGCCTCTGTTCCTCAGGGTCTTAGGGCCGGTCCCTCAGCCTCTGCTCTTCAGAACTGGTCCCTCAGCCTCTGTTCCTCAGGGTCTCAGGGCCGGTCCCTGAGCCACTGCTCCTCAGAGCCTCAGGGCCGGTCCCTCAGCCTCTGTTCCTCAGGGTCTCACGGCTGGTCCCTGAGCCACTGCTCCCCAGAGCCCCAGGGTTGGTCCCTCAGCCTCTGTTCCTCAGGGTCTCAGGGCCGGTCCCTCAGCCTCTGCTCTTCAGAACTGGTCCCTCAGCCTCTGCTTCTCGGGGTCTCAGGGCTGGTCCCTCAGCCTCTGCTCCTCAGAGCCCCACGGTTGGTCCCTCAGCCTCTGTTCCTCAGGGCCGGTCCCTCAGCCTCTGTTCCTCAGGGTCTCAGGGCCGGTCCCTCAGTCTCTGCTCTTCAGAACTGGTCCCTCAGCCTCTGCTCCTCAGAGCCCCAGGGACACACACAGGGCACCCATGTGGAAAGGCAGCCTGGTCATGTTAATCTCAAATTCACCCACCCTGGAGAAATGAGCCCAGATGAAATTTTAAAAAATTAAAATGGGAAGCCCATAAGGAAAGCCATGTGTCCATGCCCCTGTGTTTTGCTGTGTGTTCCCCTCTGATGTGGAGGCTTTTTGGTGCGGGAACCCGAGTCAGAGCTGGGCCTTTCTTCACAGCAGCCCCACAGTGATGTAGGTTCAAGTCACAGGTGGAAATTTCAGGCAAAACATGAAAAATTTGCTTGCAGATATGATTGTGCTGCCATTAAGAGTCCAAAATAAGAGAAGACTTCTGGGTGCTGAAGTGAAATGACCAGGGAAAGGGTGCCTGGGGGAAAAGAGAGCAGAGGGGCCATGGCATGTAAAGCCAACAAGGGAGAGGTGCAACATACAGATGGGTTCATGATTGAGGGTGGACGTGGCCATGGACACTTACTTTGCAGACCATCCATGAATGAGATGTGCTGCAATTAAGCAAGCCAAGCGGCTAAAGCCTCTGAGATATGGAGGATGGTGGATTAAATATATGGTGGCTGAAATATAAATATGGGGAGGCCTGGCAGATCAACTACAACACAGTCCTAAAACCATGCCAAGGCAAACAGTGTGTGCTCACAATGGTGGAAGCAACCACCAGCTGGCTGGAAACAACAATTGCAGAATCACACTCATAGGGGTTGGAAGGGACCTCCAGAGATCATGGGGTCCAAACCCCTGCCAAAGCAGGGTCCCTAGGACAGGGCACACAGGGAGACATCCAGATGGGGCTGGAATCTCTCCAGAGAAGGAGACTCCACACCCCCTGGGCAGCCTGGCCCAGGGCTCCCTCACCCTCACTGGGAAGAAGTTTTTCCCCACATTGGGGGGAACTCCCTGGGCTCCAACTTGAGGCCATCCCCCCTTGTCCTGTCCCCACAGACCCTGAGAAGAGGCAGGCACATATCCTGTGCCCCATGCCACTGCCTGGAATACAATCCTGGGCCTTGAAAAGCAAGTCCTGCGGCGACATGGCACCCCAGAAAGAACTGAGCCAGACAACGGGACTCATTTGTGGAACGCCCTCACAGACCAAAAGAGCACGGCTGTGGGTGGGTGCATCGCACCCCCTGTCATGCACCAGCCTCTGGGAGACCCAACAGTAAAAGACTACATTGAGAGCAGTGGTGGTGGGACCCTCCAGTGCTGGGTTACACATTTAGTGCAGGCCGCTTCAGTGAAGCAGGTTAGTTAACTCCAGGGGGGCCTATAGGTCAAGCTGGCCCTGCCCAGCTGAAACATCCCTGTGCTGTAGAAGGAGATGGAGCCCCCACAGCGTGTACGAAGAACAGAACACACTGGGGAAGACAGTCTGGGTTACCCCTGCTTCAGGCAAAGGCAAACCCGATTGTTGGGGTTGTCTTTGCTCAAGAACCTGGCCCCGCTTGGTGGGTGATGCAGAAGGATGGGGAAGTCCAGTGTGTACCTCAAGTGGACTTAATTTTGGGTGAGAACAGCCAGTATAACCCATCAATTAAAACTGTATGATGTTAATTGCTACCAAGAAGGCAGGAGGCACCCAGGAAGCGGGGAGGGGACACAGCCAGGACCCAAACTAACCAAAGGGGTACTCCATACCAACGATGTCATGCTCAGCATGAAGAGGGGCTGACGGGGGATGGGTGCACAGCTCCAGGATGTGTGGTTTGGGGATGGTCCAGCTTTGGCACAGCTCAGGCTGAGTTGAGCAGTTCGGTGAGAAGCTGCATCGCCTGTCACCAGGTTGTGTATCTTGCTACAAGGTCCCATTGCTGCTATTTCTCCCTCCCTTTGCTGTCCCAGTAAACTCTCCTTATCACAAACTCTGAGCTTTAATTTGTCTTTCCTTTTTTTTTTCCCTTTCACCATTTTTCTGGCTAGAAGGGGGAAGCAAGTGAGCATCTGTGTGGTGCTCAGCTGCTGGCTGGGGCAAAACCACAACAGAGTGGAGGGTGACGTGGTCCTCCACAACAGCCATCTAGAAAACGGTCATCAACCAACAGCCCTCAGGATCGGTGTGAGTGGAACAGGGTTCTTGATCTAGTCAAGGAAAGGCACGTGCCAGTGGTTGAAAGACAGATGTTGGAGCAAAAATTGGGGTTGTACAGCGGTGCCACGAAGGTGGCATGCTGAGAAAAGGCTCTGGGGAAAATTCCAAGTCTGGTTTAGAGATGCTGGTGTCATTCCTGGTGCAGTCAAAATCTGTACTCACCATGTAGGTGGGAGCTGGGAAGAAACTGTGAGATGCGAGAGGGGGAGCAGAGTTGCAGGTGGGGTAGAAAAGGCAGAGGTCTGTGGTAGAAGGATTGATCTGTGCAAAGGAAGGGGGATTTCCAGGGGAGGGGCATGGGTTTCTCATGGCTCTGGGAGAAGGAGGATGGGGCTCCTAAGCATGACAAGGACCATAGAGTGCCAGGGTGGAAGGCATTTGGAAAGGGACACGGTCTGGGGTGATAACTGGCACCTGGGTGTAGTGAGACCGAAGTCACCTTGCTATGACCACTCCATCAGCGGGACCCGACCCTTGTCCTCAGAGGTCTTCCTTCAAGGTCAGGGCTGAGCAGAGGTCCTGGACCTTTGTGGAGATGCTCTCTAGGTCACTGTGCTGGGGGCACAGCACCCACACTGGGACCCAGACAACTGGAATTCAGTTCCCCTTTTCAACTGGTAAATTGAGAAATGAGCACAACACCCCCTATGGAAAAGACTTGGGAAAACAAGGATTAGATACTTGCCTGGTGGCACCTCTGGTCAAGATGAAAAGTGTTCCCAGAGATATTTTTTGAGCAATGGGGGGGTGAAAACATCAATCTGACCTGCGGCCAAAGCCTTGGATGCAGTGAGAGAGGCTTTTACACGCCCTGCTCATGTTTGCTCCATTAACCTACACGAATGCTCAGCAGAGGCTTTCCTGACCCTGCTTTCAGACTTCAAGTTGTGTTTCAAGTGTCACTAATAACCAAAGCTCTTGATTATTTTGAAAACCTCCAGTAACCTGCTCCTTCTGCACATCTCTGTTTCCAAGCATAAATTACTGGAATTATAAATGCAACCTCATAAAACCACCTGTAATGGACTGATGTAATTGGCTTGAAACAATCCATACATTAAAACTGTTAATTATGATAAGGAGGGGGATTTGTGCTACGAGGGAGGTGAAAGTAGGGTTGAAGGAGACGAGCAGAGAGAGATTGCTTCAGGGGTGAATTCCCCCCAGGCTGTTGATAAGGCTCACATGAGCTTTCATGTTCTTGCTGGGGTTTTTTTTTTCCCCCTTTCTTGATAATATCAGATGTAGAGAAAGGCTCAGTTGGACCTTTATACTGTGCAGAACATGTTGTGAAACGCCAGCACTTAATGCTTTTCTTAATAAACCTCACTTGTAATTCAAATGCTTCCCTCTTCTGTTTCATCACAAGGTTAAATTTGGTGTTCTGCAGCTCTAAAGTCAGGCTCTGTGGGAACTCTCCCACTTGTGCTAAAGGCACAGTTACTTACAGGCATCGGGCTGTGGGGTTTGGGGGATGCACCCAGCCTTGGGTGACCTGCTGTCCCAGGGTGACCTCGTGGCTGGAGCCTGGAAATCCCATTTGATTTAGAACCCTCCATTCCTGGCCTGGTCTGCTCTAGGTGGCCTCAGATTTAATTTAAATAAATAAATAATACATTGTGAAAGGAAGGGAATGGTGAAATAAACACGTTTTCCTTCTGTTTCTCTGGGTGTGAAGGGCAGGGGCTTCACGTAGGCAGGAGCAGAAGAACTTGGCAGCTCATCACACCTTGAGCTGCAGATCTCAGGAGCATCAAAGGGAGGCCTCCTGCCCCAGCCCTGTGCGCTAACACGCTGAGCGCAAGGACACCTGCCCGGACCTTCCCTGCTGGGTCCTGGGGTTTCCATGTTGCATTTTCAAACACTCCTTGCAGGTGCTTGTGCTTGGGAGGTACCCAGCGGTGCAGGGGCGACAAGCAGGGCAAGACAGGGCGCCTTCCTTACGAGGCTGGGAGGAAGAGAAATCGGAGGCTCCCTCTGCGTGGTGGGTTTTCTTCCACGATGTGCCCAGCAGTTGCAGGTCTCTGAGCTGCCTGGACACGTTGCAGCTCCCTTTGGCCTGTTCCCCAAGGTCTCCTTCCCGTGGGAAGGGGAGCTCAGCAAGGAGCGGGCGGGTGAGTTTGTAGGTCTCACTCTGCAGTAACTCACAAGCCCAGGAGCTGCAGAGCGTTTCCTGGTTCCTTCAGTCCCCACCCTTCTCCTGATCCAACCTGGTGGCCCCTCCATGGCAGGAAGCTCTTGTTTTGTGGGAGAAAAGTGAAACTGGAGTCCAACTGTACGTTATGTATTTCTTAGTGACTTTGAAGGCTTGCTCTTAAGTGGAGTAAAGGCTGTCTTCTGTAGGCAAGCTCTCTGCTCAGTCCTAGCATCTGGAGGCCTCTAAAGCTGATCAGTAAATGGAAATTTGTCTTGGCAACATCTGCAAAAACATTGTGAAGAGGATTAAATACGAGACCAAGCGGGAGCAGAAGAGTCTTCAGCTCTTGATGACCCAAAATGAAGAATAATGGCCAGAAAGCTCCTTTTTTTTTTTTTTTTTTTTAATGGTGAACTCTTGGCAAAGTGTCCACGATTTAATCCAGTTCTGCCCATCGCTGTTGGGTGGGAAACGAGTGAGGAGCACGTGAAGAATAAATGAAGACTCTCTGTTAGGCTGAGGCTAGGTTGCACAGCAATGGATGTTCACCACACCTGGTCCTTGCTTTCCTTCACCCCTCTGTGTTCTGCCCATGGTCTGTTTTGGCCAAGTCTTTGCACTAGTTTTGCCTAGAGCTTTGTGGACTGGCTGGAGGCTTCGGGGTGGCTGCATTTCCAGTGGTCTGTAAAAGTCTCTGGATATCGAGGCGGCTTGTGGACAGTGTTTGTCTCATGTTGCTTCCAGGCTGCATGCCAGATGTGGGAGCTGGGCTGCCGGGCTCTTTCATAGTGGCTGGCTTTTGGTTTGCTAAGCAGTCACTTTCTTTTTGTCCACCCTAAGTCACCAGGTAGAAGTGGAATCAAAGTGCCCTTTGATCTCTCGCTGCTACATTTCATTTGCCTCCACCATCAGGACCCACCAATTTTTCAAGCATCAAACCTAATTCCCACCCAGAAGCTTTTACATTAAAAAAAAAAAAAAAAAAACCCAAACCAAAAAACCCCTCTTGTATCTAAACCCTTTGGTGCCATCTCCTAAATCAGGATGCTGCTTTCCCAAAGATGAAGATCAGCCGTGGTGACGTCTGCCCAGGTGGTGTTTATCTCCTGACTGGGGTATATTATCTGTCCTTGACACATGTTTGCTGTTTTCAGCAGTGACCTTGTACCTGCCTCCCTGCAACCAGTGCCCAAGGGCTCCTAGCCACAGGAACTGACTCCTGGGGGAAAAGACATTTGTTCTCTGATTTCTGTGGAGCATCACAATCCATCATGAGTCCGTGTAGCTGAACTTGGCTGACTGGATTTATTAACTGTCTTACCTGCTGCCCCTATGTACTCTCTCTGGCTGCTCTTCACAAACTGTTCCCTTCCCCCTTCTTCCAAATTCTTGATGTTTTTTTTCACATTTCACCATTTCTCCCCCAAACACTTCTTCCCTCTAGTCCCACAGTCTTTTTCTTGATAGCACTGCAGCGTGCACGTAGGGCAAGTGGCTGTGGCAGGATGCTCAGGTTAGAAGGATGCTCAGGTTAGAAACTCCCCAGTCCCACCAGCTGCCAAGGGCAAGATCTCACTGGCAGGAGGAGGAGATGGCTGGAGGCTACAAACATTTCTGCAGCATAGGGAAGGAAGGGGAAGCTTCCAGGTGTGCTTTGAATAGCCCGGTGCTGATCACATCCTCATCAAAGGCTTGGAAGGACTACAAAGCTGTATCACCCCACGTTGTTCCTGCCAACCTTGTGTGGAGATCTGGGATGAAAATGCAATTCCTGCTCCGTGTGACTGTCCAACTCAGCAGCTGGGGGAGGTTGTGGGGGAGGTTATGGGGTGAAAGCCTCCCCTGCACACACAGAGGAGTGGGAGAGCCCAGATAATGCCTGGTCCAGGCTCCATGGAGCTGGTCTCAGGAGCATCTTTTGGCCTAGGGGCAGTGTCACTGCCTTGGGGTATGGGATACGTGGGGGAAGAGCATTTTAGGATTGCACAAAGGACATTTAGGGGAGGAAACAAAGGCAGGGCTCAAGGTGTTTTGGGGAAAAAAACCAAAGAAGTGGGAAAATAGGATGAAAAGGGCTGGTTGTGGGTGAGCAGGTTGCTGCTTGTCATCATTGGCTGTGCCCTGTGTGTGAGCTGTATGGTCATTAAAATCCATTTCTAATTATTTCCTGGGTGAGGGAACCTCTTCTGTGTGTAGGGGGGTCCTAGTGCCAGGACTGCAGTGGGACCACGGGTCAGGGGGGTGATCAGGGGCACACCAGCCAGCGTGGGATCATTAGCAAACACCAACCCAGCCTAGCCAGTGAAGATACACCTGTGCTCTACAGATATGTACATACTTCCCAATAATGAGCCTTTACCTTGCTCAGCCTGGGAGGGGAACAGGATGAAGCCCTTGGAGCTGTTTTGTGTTCATGAGAGGGTTTCTGTCCCCCTGGATGCTCAGGAAGATGGGGATGCTCTGGGGGGCAATGGGAGGCCTCTGGGGAGAGAGGTGATGCATTACCCCCTTCAGAGCATCCCAGAAGAGGGGGGAAAAAGGGGGCTGGGAAGTTTTTTGGAGCTGGCATTGGAAGAAGCACAAAGGAGGGCGTCTGAAAATTTGGGGGTTGAAGGATGCTACCGGGTCCCTATGGGCAGAAAGCAGAGGAGGGATACAGGTTGCAGACTCTTCCTCCATCCTTTTGGCAGTGAAGGTTCAGGGGCTGTGTGAACTTAAAGGACCTGTGAAGCCTGGAGGGGAGAAAGCCGTTCAAGCTCAATCCTTCCAGAGACCAGACAGAATGTCAGGGAGCTTTTACCTCCTCAGAGGTCTGGTGTGGGTATGAGGAGGGGTGAACTCTTTGGAGCATTTGGGAAAGACTTTAAACTCAGCTTGGCTTCTGCTTCTTTTTTTGTTTTGGTTAGGTTTGGTTTTGGTTTTATTTTTTTTTTTGAGACCAGAGCCCCAAGCAGCAGGTACCTGAGGCAATGCTAATGAGTGACCTGATCAAAAACACCCTGGTTGAAAGCCAGACCTGCGCTGCTGGAAAGAGAAGCATAATTCTGGCTGGCTGTTGGTGTAAACATGAAAACCATGTGGCCAAACACCCCTCCGTGTGGATCCAGTTACACAGCCAGCAACTAAACTGGTTTCCTACCAGGCACAGACTGGGATTGTGCCTGGGAGGCAGATGGTTTCTCATAGCAAGGAAAGAGCTGAAATATCTGCTTATTGTTTAGCTTTCAGATTCCCTTCTGCTAAGGCTGCAGCACCAAGGCTGTACTGAAAGAGCCAAGGAAGAAAAGAAGCAAAAAGCAAAGGAATTGTGTTAATGCTGGAGGCTGCAACTGCTTCCAGTGGAAAAACAGAGGCAAAATGTTTACAACGTGGAAGTCAGCTGGCACCATTTCATCTCGTCCTCTCACTTGGACCTGTTGAAAACCTGTGCCTGGTTTTTGTGAGTGTGTGTGTCTCCGTGGAGGGTTGGTTTTGTTTTCCTTTAATAAACAACAGACCCTTATTTTTCTTTCTTTTTTTTTGCCTTTTTTTTTTTGAGCAGGTTAATATGGAGTGTGTGGGTTATTAAGGCTGATTATTCATCGTAGGTGTGATTTCTGCCACCCAGGATTGCTTCCTTTCCTGCATTGGATGGCTAAAGGTTTTATAGGGTTTACTATAAAGGCTCAGCAAACTAAAAGCATGCTTGAATTCTTGCAGATGCAGGTATTTCCATGAAAAAAAAAAATCCCATTAAAAAAAGCTCTTTCCCAGGTAGACATGCAAACACACATGCACCCCCGCAAGCGCCCCTGGAAAGGTGAGTGACAAAGATGATTTGAGGTGCACTGATCCCCAAAAAGGAAAGCAGCACCGCTATGGTAAGGATGGGAAGCTGCTCCAGCATGGGGTGAGGACTGCTGGCATCCCTGCCGCACGGGCTGGCAGCAGGGGACAGCAGCTTCTGGTGCCTCTCTCCTTTTCTCACCCTTGGCATGATAGGAAGAGAAGCAGGTTTCTTGTAGCTGGACCAACTGGTGTCCTGGAGGTGCACAGGCTGGGCACTTGCCTCCTTGATTTTTAAGTGAAAGAAGCTCAACAATGTCACTTACCCTGCCTGGGCACGGGGAGGGTCAGAAGGGCAGGCAGGTATCTTTTTCCAGGATGGCTTCAGCCGACCTCCAGAACAATTCAGGCTTAAAAATGGGGTGAGTGTGCTGAAAAAACAAAACAAAACAAAAAACCCACCTCTTGATTTTTTTCAGCCAAAACCCACCGTGTTGTTGAAGCCGATTTTCTGACACTCTTTCTTGCAGGATGTGCTGAGACAAACCCTCTTTTGGTAAAAAAAATGTCTCAGGTAAAGTTTTAGGTCAGCCCTGTGTGCTTGTACAGTGCTGAGCCTATTTGAAGGCCTTGGTTAACAATACTCCTCCCACTTTCTGTATGGCCCAGACACACTAATATATCCCACCAGTAAGAATATTTTCCAGGTAATCTAATTTATCCTGAGATTCATTTTAGTCCACCATGCAAATGATGTAGAAGATGTCCTGATCATAGAATCATAGAATCACAGGGGTTGGAAGGGACCTCCAGAGATCATCAGGTCCAACCCCCTGCCAAAGCAGGGTCCCTAGGACAGGGCACACAGGGAGACATCCAGATGGGGCTGGAATCTCTCCAGAGAAGGAGACTCCACACCCCCTGGGCAGCCTGGCCCAGGGCTCCCTCACCCTCACTGGGAAGAAGTTCTGCCCCACATTGGGGGGGAACTCCCTGGGCTCCAACTTGAGCCCATCACCCCTTGTCCTGTCCCCACAGACATTGAAAAGGGGCTGGCCATTTCCCCCTGCATCCCATCCTGAAGATATTGATAAACATTAATCAGGTCCCCCTTTAGTCTTCTTCTCTCCAGGCTGAACAGCCCCAGGTCCCTCAGCCTTTCCTCACAGGGGAGATGCTCCAAGCCCAGATAGGGAACATAGGGATGATGACATATTTAAGTGCACACTACTTAAATACATATATGAAAATACCAATTTTTGAGGCTTCCTGGTGCTCTGAGTTGATGCTGGTGCCAACTGAGGAAGAGAAAATCTTTTTTTTTCCTTTCTTTAGGCAGCTGAGCATCAGAGCACGGCTTCCTGCAGAGACCTGAGGCAATTTTCTCCACCAGCCAAATGACCTGAGGCAGTGATGATGTCTTGACATCACCTGGCATGGAAACAGCTGTTATCCAATATATTTAATAGATTTCTGAGGTCAGAAGAGACCGTTACAATCATCTGGCTTGACAGTTACTGCGATCAATTGTGATATGCTGGGCTCCAGCCAGCAGCCTGAGAGGGTCAGGGAGGACTTTTCCCCTCCCCAGTGCACAATCAGTGGGTATTTGCTGGCTTTGGTTTATGAGTTTGTTTTCCTGATTATTTTTTGTCTGTTTGTTTTTCTGGAGGCATCCAGAAAAAGGCATCGTGACTGGAGATGGGGCTCAGCAGGGCCCTGTGGTCACATACAGAAGCTGATTTCCCCCGGGGTAATGTCTTCTCCTGGAGTTGCTGACGTGCTGGCAAAGCAGAGAAGCTTTGGGGTATCATTTCTACCCCCCCTCCACACATCTGCTGTATTGATGCACGACCTAGGTCGATACCATATAAGATGCAGGATCAGAACAAAGTTTTTGACCAAAATCAGAGGTTGCCTTCTGCAAGATGCAGCGGAGGGGGCTGGATCCTGTTCCCCAGGCACAGCTTATACAGCAACATCCTTGCTGGTGGGGTGCTCAGGCGCTGCCAGCACTTCAGCCAGCACTTCTTTTGCCTACAGCACCCAAAAAGTTCGGTTTCTAGAGAATAATACCAGCTCAGCCTGGCAACGATCAGTCACTGCGACTTAATCAGGGAGGAACTGGCTGGATTACAGGTTATGGTAGATGGGGTTGGTGGATCTAATTGGCTTCATTAACCTAGACGCAGAGAAGTTACTGATACTGGCTGTATTCTTTGACCTTTCATTTCTTCTTAGGCATTACTGAAACATAATTGTCATCATTAGAGTAAATGTGGTGGTTTGACCCTGTCTGGAGGCCAGACACCCACCAAAGCTGCTCTGTCACTCCCCTTTTCAGCTGGACAGGGGAGAAAATAGCTATTGAGAGGCTCAGGAGTGGAGAGAAGGACAGGGAGAGATCATTCCACAATCAGTGTCACGGGCAGAACAGACTCAACACACTATCTTAAAAAAGCATCAATTTTCCTCCTAGAGATTACCCACTGAAACCAGAGTCGGATAATGAGAAGTAAACCCAAATCTTAACAGCTTCACCCCACCCCTCCCTTCTTCACAGACTGAATTTTACCCATGATTTTACTCCCTTCTTCCCCCCAACACGGTGTCACAGGGGTAGACAGGGATGGAGGTTCATGTCAGTTCCTCACCAGTTGTTTTCCTTCTTCGCCGGGGGCAGGGGGTCATTCCTCACCCCATTCCCCTGCTGCACCATGGGGTCCCACCCACAGCAGACAGTCCTCCACCAACTTCTCCAGAGTGAGTCCTTTCCCATGAGGCTTCAGCTCTTCCCCAGCTGCCCCAGCGTGGGTCCTTCCATGGGGTGCAGTCCCTCAGGCCCAAACTGCTCCAGCCTGGTCCCCCACGGGGTCACAAGCTCCCCAGCAAACCTGCTCTGGTGTGGATCTCTCTCTCCATGAGCTGCAGGTCCTGCCAGGAGCTTGCTCCAACACGGGTCACAGCATCTCCCGCATATCTCCCCCTGCTCCAGCCTGGGGCCTCTCCACAGGCCGCAGGTGGGGTCTGGGCCTTTCCCATGGGCTGCGGGGACACACCCGCTCCACCATGGGTTTCTCCAGGGGCTCAGGGGCATCTTTCTCTGCCCCCTTCCCTGCCCTTGGTGCTGCACAGTCTCTCAGCCCTTCTCACTCCCTTCTCTGGGGCACAAAGCGGCCGCTTGCCGTTGTTTCTCCTCAGGGGGATTCCCAGAGGCGCTGTGACCGGCGCTGACGGGCTCGGCCTTGGTCAGCAGCGACTGCGGCCTTGAGCCGGCTGGGGTTTGCTCTGTGGGGCCTGGGGGCAGCTTCTGGCTGCTCCTTGCAGAAGCTGCCCCTGCAGCCCCCTCCTCCACCAGAACCCAGCCACACAAAACTACAGCGACTGGGCAGAGGGGTGTCCTGCCAGCAGTGACCTGGGAAGGCAAAGGAAACTCCTTACCAGCCAACTTGTGTGTACTGCAAATACAAATAGCCCGATCAGCCCAGAATCAACAGTTTTGTCAGCTGTGTACTGGTGCTGTGCCAGTTACAGCCTTTACATATGTAATTCTTACTATAATCCGTTCTTTTACACCGGTCCCATAGTGATCTTGTTGCATAAGGAGGGAGTTTTAATGGGGTTATAAAAGGGAACTGTTTCTTCAAATCCATTGCCAGTGAAGGCTTTGTTGAGGGTGGACTGCCCAGCTCCCTTCCTAAGGCCAAGGATTTGTTCTTCTGTGTCCAAAAAACCCCAAAGGTCAGCGAGCTCCTTTGCTCCAGGTGAGTGGAAATGCATTGCTGGGGTCCTGGCCGGGAGCCTGGGCTTGTGTCTGTTTTGTGGCAGAGCAATAATGCTCTGTGCTTGACGCTACAGCTGCTGCTTTACACCTCACTGGGTTTGATCTTATGAATAAACAGTATACTAATTGTTTCAGCTTTCAGGGCAGCGGGGTTTGCAAGGCAGCCCAGTCACGCCAGGAATTTAAGTTTATGTAATTTAGTTTTTACTGTGGATTGCAGGCATGGCCTCTGGCCAGCCGGGGCATGAAACGCCGGGTGTCGGAGATGCCCCACGCTGGCTGAAAACCTGCTCTGCCCTTATGCTGCTGGAGACCCCGCTGCACTGCCATGCCAAGGGACCGGCTCTGCCGGACGCTGCCCTGCTGCCACGCTCCTGCTGGGGGCAGAAACCAAACCAGCCACGATAGCTGTGGAAGCAATGCTTCCCGAGCAAATAAAAGGCTGAGCTGTGACAGTGATAAGGGTGTGGGGCAGGAAATCAGCACCCTGTCACGTGCTTTTCTTCCAACATATGGTCCAGAAGCTGCCACGATGCTTTGTGGATCCGATGTGGATAAGGATAGGGCAGAGGGGAGGCTGAGGAGCTATATGACGAAAGGAAAGTTTGGCTTGGTCTTAATGGGATACAGTCCAGACATATCTGGTATTTTCTCTTCACACTTGCATTTGTAGTGTTTTCAGTCCACCCTGTGGGGCAGGAGACCACCCTTTGCCTGCTGACCTGAGCGGGGATGCTAGCGCCATCTCTCAAACCACTCCCCCCCGTGCTGCTGTCTCCCTTCCTGCAGAATAAACCCAAACACGCTGTCTCCTTCAGTATGCATTTCAGCTCCCCCTCACATCTGCTCGTCTCCTCTCCTCCCCTGCTTCCCCCAACATCCCTCTGTGCCATATGGTCCCTCTCTCCTGCACGGCCTCGGCAGCGCTGTCTGGTCTCCTCCCTTATGGGCACCATCAACCTCGCCAAACCCCAGGATTTTTCTTGCAAAGCTCATGAAACTTGAAGTTTTCAGTGATGTCCCAGCTACTGTGATGATGGTTGGATTGCAGCTGGGTTTTTTTATCTTCAAAATCAAAGTTTCCAGACCCAGGGCTTGCATTTATGATATTTAGTGCCTTGGGAGTTCATAAGCTGATCAGGTGGGATTTCTCCTTGATCTCTGAAATCCGCTAAGCTCCCCGACTGCCTTTTTCCTCTCAGATTCAGGGATATTCTCCATTTGCCTCATTCCTTTCAACTTTCTGCTGACCGGTTGGACCTGGACTCCAGTTCAGGGTGGGTTTGCCTATTTCATCTCATCTTGTTATGTTGGACTGACACTGAATCATCTAATCCTTCACTGCCAGCTAGGTAGGCATCCAGCTTCTTCTGCAGTGAAGGAAGGTATTTATGTAATATCTTCAGCCAAAGGGCTATCAAGTGCTGGAAGAGGCTGCCCAGGGAGGTGGTGGAGTCACCATCCCTGGGGGTATTTAAAAGACATGTAGATGTGGTGCTGAGGGACATGGTTTAGTGGTGGGCTTGGCAGTGCTGGGTTAATGGTTGGACTCAATGACCTTAGTGGTCTTTTCCAACCTTAAAGTTTTCTGTGATTCTATAAGCAGTTGGAGTAAGCAGGAGGAGGTAATGCAGCCACCCATCCCTGCCAGCGTGGTCCATGCCTGCTGGCTCTTGAGCCTCTGCCACAGGATGGGGGTTTCCATGGGGGGGTTTGATTTAGAGGGTCACCGTGATGGGGTGTTGACAAAGCTTTTCTTTTGGCGAACACGTTTGGCTGATTTATTTCTGGGATATTTCCCATCTGCCTAGTACCAGCTTTAGTGCTGGTGGGAAAAACCCCAGGCTGTGCCCCATGGAATCTGTGGTGGATGACAAAGGGGTGACATGTCCTGTTTGCTAGGCGCAGTCACGGCCGGATAGACAAGCTGAGGTAGGGACCCAGGCAGGTCCTTCCTGCCAAGGAAGTCAGGATTTTGGGCTTACTCTGCTAGTGGAAGAGTGTATAACGCACAGGTGCCAGGGAGTTATGCCTTTTGAAGGCATTTGATCTGCTCTTGGATGGCTGAATTCAAAGGGAGGCCATCACTCGCCGCAGGATAGTTGCCATCCCAAATCTGCCATCTGCCTGCTTCGTTTGTGGACGTGGCCGCTTGTTTTAACAGTTACAGGTGGCTTGGAAAGTTAAATCAACTTGACACAGCCATGGCACGGTGTTTTTTCCATCCCTCCCACTTGTGTGTGTCAGTGCAACCTGTTACAGTCCATCAGTCATCTTGGTGGTGGTGGGTGGCTATCGCCAGCCAGCACGGGGATGCTGGCATCCAGCATCCTGGAGCTGTATAAAAAGCCATGGTGTCACAGCAAGCTTCAGCATCCTTATTTTCCAAGCCACACCTGGAAAAAAAACAAACAACCCACATCTGTTTGCATATATTCATCAGCAAAAGTCCTAGATTTGGAGTAGTTTGGTGGGTTGTTTTTTCTTTCCACTCAAAATCTGTCTGGCCTGGAGCTATGCTGGTGAGCAGACACAATCTGTTAGCTGTTCAACCAGCAGCAACCGCTGGTGATCCAGGTCTCATCACACTCTTGCCATGGTCCGTATCGAACTCAGCAGGAGGCTGAACGGCTTCTGAATGAAAAAGACCCCAAATCCTGATTTTTAAGAGCAAATACTACTCAACTGCATTTATTTCTTATTCTATATTCCTATATTATTTCTATATTGTTCTATAACATTTCTTAGTCTATATGGCTTGCTGGTTTTGTTTCAGCTCTGTGTGTAACTGTTTCAGCCACGCTGTCTCAACCCTGGTTTCCTAGGTGGAAAGAGCAGGGGATGGGAGCCACAGAATCACAGCATCACAGATTGTAGGGGGTTGGAAGGGACCTCCAGAGCTCATCAGGTCCAACCCCCTGCCAAAGCAGGGTCCCTAGGACAGGGCACACAGGGAGACATCCAGATGGGGCTGGAATCTCCCCAGAGAAGGAGACTCCACACCCCCTGGGCAGCCTGGCCCAGGGCTCCCTCACCCTCACTGGGAAGTAGTCAGGCCTGTCTCCTTCATCCATGTCAATCAGGGTGCCGCCGCCGGGCAGGGCAGAGCCCTCTCACCTCTGAAGAATCACGCGCAGGCTTCACTTTTGGTCTCCTGGTGGCAGCTCGGGGGGTGGGGGGTGGGGGGTGGGAGGTGGGATTCAGGATTCAAGCCCCTGCTTTTTGGGTGAGTGAACGTGACGCGCGCGCATCTCCACCTCCCAGCAGGCAGTGATGAACAGAACCCTAAAATGAAGGAGGCCAGAGCCTGGCAAAGGCAGGAGGGCAAGTGCATCTACCTCCTAAGGCAAGGGGAGGTGAGGAGGTTAACAGGAGCTCATCAAGCGCTCCCCTGACGCAGGCTGCTAGGGGCTGGCAGTTAAGTATAAGTTTTTATACTTAACTGATACCTTTAAGACAGGAGTTCCAGTCTGCCCTGAGAAACGGGACAAAAATGAACTTAAAAGGGCTAGTTAAGGGACTGTGTGAACAAGGGAGTCAAGTGGATGTGTGGTATTATATATGTGATTTCTACTTCTCCTCCTGCAAGTCCCTCTTGACGCCTGTCCTCCTCTCCAGCCCCTGGGGCTGCGGTGGCCTGTCCTGCTGCCGTGGCAAAGGGAAGGGGCACTGGCTTTCTTATCCCAGTGAACTTGGCTGTGGTGCAGGGATGAGTGAGGATGTTTGTGTCTGCATTCAGGATTTTGAGCTAAATCCCGTGAATTAGGCACTAATGTAATTACAGACTTTGGAGACCTTGCTGGTATTTCCATAACTGCTCGTTTTTTTCTTGGTTGCAGGTAAGGATGATGTTTCCATCCTCACAAAAATCACAGGAACTGAGTTCCCCCCTCCCTGCTGTTGCATGAGGAGGTGCTGGGGGTCTCCCAGCTGGTCTAGTTATTTGTTATTTGGGTTGAGAGGTTGTAACTCCCCTGGATAGATACATGAGCTGTGAGAGGGGTCAAGCACATCTCAAAATTAAGAGATTAAATGAATTTCAGAGCCAACATCCCCCCCCCCGCCCCCTTTGCATGGCACTGGAAGAGAGAGCTCTTCTAAACAGCCTTGTTTAAGATGGCACATAGCCAGACGTGTTCTCCTAAGAATAGAAAATCTGTTCTTCCCTAATATTTTTGAAGATGCATAAACTTGTGCTGCCTTATGAATATGCAAACTGATAACATCATCAGGCGTGCAAAAGTGGTGATTTGTGATGCTGACTGGAGATGGACAATTCTGTTTTAAATGAAGGCATAGGCCTGGTGCTGCTGTCTCCCACCTCGTGTTGCTGGGGGAATAGGAAGCCTCACTTGGAATCTTTTCCTAGTGAGTGGACGAAGAGTATCAGTCCATGTGCCATGTGTGGGAGATGCTGGTTCCTGGGGGAGAGCAACCTCAGGGAGGCAGCCACTCTGAATTCTGTGATCTGAGGTTCCCTGTTCACTGCCCACGTCCCCTCCCAACGCTGTTTTGAGGAGCTGGCTGGGCTCAGTGTACATTGAGCTTGGAAAACACAGAGATCACGTGGAATTATTTTGAGAAATCAAGTGGCAACTGGCGTGAGGAGATGTCCCTGGGAAAGAACCACCAGGGAGATGGGGCTGGACCAACTCTCTTCTCCAGCAAGCACGTAGCCCTAAATCACAGCATCACAGAGCCATAGGGGTTGGAAGGGACCTCCAGAGATCATCAGGTCCAACCCCCCTGCCAAAGCAGGGTCCCTAGGACAGGGCACACAGGGAGACATCCAGATGGGGCTGGAATCTCTCCAGAGAAGGAGACTCCACACCCCCTGGGCAGCCTGGCCCAGGGCTCCCTCACCCTCACTGGGAAGAAGTTCTTCCCCAGATTGGGGGAGAACTCCCTGTGCTCCAACTTGAGGCCATCGCCCCTTGTCCTGTCCCCACAGACACTGAGAAGAGAGAGGCTGTTTCCCCTTGTGTTCCACACCTAAGATACTTAAATAATTAACCTGCATCGCTGAAACTATTTCTATGGATTTTTTTTTTAACAGCTTCTTAGTGGCTGATGCCAGGTCTTCTGGGAGAGATGTAAAGATTCCCCTTGACTTCAGTGGGTTCTGCACATCCCTGGGATGTCTGGTGTATAGCCCGCTGAAATTACTGGAATCGTTCCTATGCACTGTATGTTGGTCAGACACCTCATTTTCAGGGGATCATAATAAGAGAAATAAGTTTTGAGACAGGGATTGTGCATTTGGGCACTGTCCTCTGTCCTCCCATCCGAGAAAGCTTCCACCCGTGCAGCAGGTAACGTTGCAGAGGTGGAATGGCTTTTAGCAGGACACACATTAATCATAGAATCACAGAATCCCAGACTGGTCTGGGTCAGAAGGGACCCCAAGGATCACAGAGCTCCAACCCCCTGCCACAGGCAGGGACACCAACCTCCAGGCCTGGAGCTACACAAGGTTGCCCAGGGCCCCAGCCAACCTGGCCTTCAACACCCCCAGACACGGGGGCACCCACCCCCTCACTGGGCAGCCCCTTCCAGCCCCTCACCACTCTCTCTGCAAAGAACTTCCCCCTAAGATCTCATCTAAACCTCCCCTCCCAGAATTGTTTAGGTTGGAAAAGACTCTTAAGACCCTTATGGACAGCAATGCTTCAGTATAACTGTGGAACTTAATAACCAACAGCAAATAGGTGTTCCTATCTCCCAGTACTCAGCAGGAGGTTTTATTTCCTCTACTGCCCTGTGCAGCTTCTTTGTAAATAGTCTGGCCAGTGTTGATGTCACCTCTGCAGTCATTGCATCTCCTGGGGCAGAGGACAAGCACGAGGTGAATGCATCTCCCATGTGCAGGAGGATTCAGCTGTGCACAGAGACTCCTTCTGGGGAGTGGAGGTAATGGTGAGGAGGAGCCTGGGCACCCCTGGCTTAAAAGCTGCTGGTTTTAGAGCGAAAAGAAATTCCCCATCTCCAGAGATGAATAATGACATTTTCCCTTGCTCCTCTCTAGCTGGTGATGGGGCAAGCAGGCTCTTCTCCATGCTGTGCCCCAGGACTGGAGGTGCTGGTGAGATGCTCTATAGGTTCCCTACAGGATTTCTATGCTAACGTGGTTATTTTTTGTCTTCAATTTCAAGGCTTTTCTAGTACATCATTTGCATCTCTGGCTTCTCTACTGCACACCGTGGTGCCAGCATGGTTGGGAAAACAAATGCAAGCCCTGGTACTATAGTCCTTCCCCCCAGGTGAAGCTGGGCTGCAGATACACCAATATACATCTTGCTTTGCTAATTAGGCTTTTACTTACTTGGCGTCCTTTGACAGCAACCAATAAAGATGGTCCCAAGCAGAGACAGCTGGTATAAAAGTGTGGTTGACAAGCATAAATAAATAAAATTTAATTGAAACAGAAAGACCTTCTGCTTCTTTACAGAGATAATTGAAGCACTTCCCTAAAAATGGATCGAAGACACAGAAAAGAATTAAGAGGTGCTGTAGTAAGCCTCAGAGGTCAGTTTCTCTTGGAGACTTTTTTTTTTTTTAATGGAAAAGTGGGGTTTCAGTCAGGTTGTTTCATCAGCCATGTTGATTTCTTTGTTTTTTTTGTTTCCTGGGAAGGTATGAATGCCCCATGTTCTAAGAAGTGGGGTTTGGGGCTGTAATCCAGAGTGTGGGAGGCTGTAGCTTGGAGGCTTGGCTCTGTTCCTGTACCTTATCTTGCAGGAAACAACTCTGCCTTCTACCACTTTATCAGTGATATAAAAAGTCTGAGAGACCAACCCAGCTTTCTCCCCTTGGACACCTGCCTCTGCTATATCCTCACTCTGTGCTCAGGGGGAAGAAGTTACACCATAACAGCTGCAGGTGGCTGGGTGAATAAAGGATGGGGTGAAAACAAAGCACAAAACTCCTTAAAAGGGACGTCCATCTTCTATTCCTGACCTCTCTGCTGAATGTGGCCTCAACCTGATTTTATTTGCTTTGCTTGGGGGGGGGGGCGGCAAGTGAAAGCCTCCATATGCGAGCGCTGTATTTTTAGACCCAAAATACAGAATACCCATTGTGGGCAGTGGCCTTGCCCTCAATTTACTTTATTTTCTGCCTCCGTTGTTCCCCTGCACTGTAATCATCTTGTGGCTTCTGTACATGGTGTGCTTATATTTGCCATGCAACATGCTAAATTGGTAACCTTGTAAAGCACCCGGCGTCTTTCCACTGCCCGTCACGGGCAGCACTTGGTTTTGCTCTGGAAAATACTGAGGCAATTAAAGACCAGCCCTGCTTATTTCATAATTAAATGGAAGCACCTCCCATATCAATTTTGCACCACTTTGTGAAGTGGTGGTGGGGGGGATGACACACACACTCGCACGGCACTTCTGTGAGCAAAGCAGCGTACTGGGTGAAAAGGAAGAGTAAATTGCCCCCTCTGCTCTGCCCTGCTCAGGCCCCACCTGGAGTGTTGTGGCCAGTGCTGGGCTCCCTGGGATCAACCAGCCAGGGATCTCCTGGAGAGAGTCCAGAGGAGGGACAGGGAGATGCTGAAGGGCCTGGAGCATCTCCCCTGGGAGGAAAGGCTGAGGGACCTGGGGCTGTTCAGCCTGGAGAGAAGCAGCCTGAGAGGGGATCTGCTCCCTGGGGATCAAGAGCTGAAGGGTGGGACCCAGGGGGACATGGGCAGCCTCTGCTCAGTGGCTGTGGGGACAGGACAAGGGGTGATGGGCTCAAGTTGGAGCCCAGGGAGTTCCCCCCAATGTGGGGAAGAACTTCTTCCCAGTGAGGGTGAGGGAGCCCTGGGCCAGGCTGCCCAGGGGGTGTGGAGTCTCCTTCTCTGGAGAGATTCCAGCCCCATCTGGATGTCTCCCTGTGTGCCCTGTCCTAGGGACCCTGCTTTGGCAGGGGGTTGGACCTGATGATCCCTGGAGGTCCCTTCCAACCCCTATGGCTCTGTGATTCTGTGATTTAGGGCTACGTGCTTGCTGGAGAAGGGAGTTGGTCCAGCCCTATTTCCCAGGTGGTTCTTTCCCAGGGACATCTCCTCACACCAGGTTGGACCCGATGATCTCTGGAGGTCCCTTCCCACCCCTAGTTTTGACTGTCTGATTCTGCGATTCTGGGATTTGCTGGTTGACATCTTCAAAGGCAGCATGATGGTGGCCAGGGAGAGACAGGAGGGTGGTTGCCCCATCCCTGGGACCATCCCTGAGGGTTTCCACCTACCCTCAAGACGCTGGCCACTGCGTGAGCAAATCTGCATCCTCCCTTGCTTCAGGGACAACTCCTCTTCCCCACTGCTGCAGCTCAGCCATCTCTCCACACAGTAACCAGTGAGTTTGATGATAATCCTGTCCTGGAGTGCAGTGCCCTGTCAGAACACGTCCTCGCAGGCTCCTGGGGCAAGCCAGCTTTCCCCTTGGACATCAGGCCTGTCAGCAAAGCTGCAGCAAAGCTGCTGCAGGCTCCAGCCCTCAGGAAATTACAACCTGGGTGTGTGGGGAGAGATCAAAGGGGCTCTGGTGTCGCCCGCTGGCACAGCCCCCAGGACGCTCACGGGGCAGAAAAAGCTGAGACTGGATTTAGCAGCAGTTGGGGTAAGGTCAGGTCCAGCCTGGCTGGTCTGTGCTGGGCTGGTGTTCCAGTCAGTGCAGCCATGGGCAGCGCCAGGGCTGGGGCCTCTCCTGCCTCCTCCATCCCTCGTTTGGGGGGAGGTGGTGTTTTGAAAGAGACCTGGTAGAGATTTAAGCAGCTTTTGCTCGAGTGATTCATTCCCTGCACAGATTTAGCTTGGATTAGACAAGAACCCGAGGGTTTGACATGAAGTTGTGACAGGGGGGATGTTTAGGTTGGGTGTCAGGAAGAGGCTCTTCACTGAGAGGGTGGTCAGGCACTGGCACAGGCTCCCCAGGGAAGGGGTCACAGCCCTGAGCTGGGCTGAGGGCAAGAAACATCTGGACAGTGTGCTCAGGCACATGCTCTGACAGTGTGGAGCCAGGGGTGGGACCTGATGGTCCTTAGGGGTCCCTTCCAGCTCAGGATATTCTGTGATTCTGTGATTCTGTACCTCATTGCACATAACCCGTTGATGGGGTTGATGTCCTCACTGCAGGTGCTGGGCTCCCTGGGTCAGGAAGGGTGGGGAGCTGCTGAAAAAGGCACAGAAAGGGCTACAGAGGTGCTGAGGGCACTGGAGCATCTCTCTGACAAAGACAGGCTGAGGGACTTGGGACTTTTTAGCCTGGAGAAGAGAAGACTGAGGGGGATCTTCTCAGTGCTGATAAACCCTTGAGGGGTGGGGTCAGGAGGACGGGTCAGTCTGTGTTCAGTGGTGCCCAGGGACAGGACAAGGGGTGATGGGCACAAACTGGACTAGAGGAAGTTCCACCTAACCCTGAGGAGGAACTTCTTTGCTGGGAGGGTGGCAGAGCCCTGGGCCAGGCTGCCCAGAGAGGCTGGGGAGTCTCCCTCCATCTCTGGAGACATTCAAACCCCGTGATCCTGGGTGCTGTCCTGTGCAGCCTGCTTGAGGGGACCCTGCTCTGGCAGGGGGTTGGACTGGATGGTCTCTAGAGGCCCCTTCCCACCCCCATCATTCTGTGGTTCTGTGTAATTTGTTTTTACTGACTGTAAAAATATTTATGTCCCACCTGGCATCCTTGGAGGCATCAGTAGGAGTGTGCACAGTGATTGGTGGCAGCTTTTCCCCCAGCCTCGTTCCCAAGGGAAAGAGCTGCTCCTGTTGCAACACAGGAATGTCAGCACACATATTCTCACTGCAAGTTTCTACTAGAGTGATCCCGCTTCTGAACTTCCCCAGGAAAAATGCATTGAGAGGTAAGTCCCCAGCCTGGGGACTGCCAGGTGCCCTTCTGCATCCCTTCCCAACAGTGCTGATGCTCCAGGAGTTCTCATGTTCCAGCTCCTCTGCTTGTTAATCTGATAACCAGCAGTTTTGCTCCCTGGAAAGCGTTGGGCTTTGGGAGTGAAGTCCTGTTGAGCATATCAGGCCTGACAGAGGTGGCATCTTGTGGTGGGGACGAGGACCTTGGGTGCCACCAAAATCTGCCTCTGGAGTCTCTGAGGGGCACAAAGCAGCTCTTGCTGGGAGCTGAGCTGTAGTGCTGGGTCCCTGCTGCACAGGTGGTACCTCCTGGGCGAGATACAGAGGGACAAGCCCCACGTCTGACATTTGACAGAAGATGATGGCTATTTCCCCCCTTACTCAGTGGGGAGCCTGAGTGCTGGAGCTGCAGCTTGGGGGCTGCATGAGACAGGCTGCTGGGAGCTTGTGGGCTCAAGAGATGAGGCATCAGGCTGTGCAGGATGCCTTCCAGACCCCAAAATAAGTCAGATTCTTACTTTTTTTTTTTTTGAAAGTCTGCCTACTTGTTAGATAAAGTTTTCTAAGAAACCTGCCAGGCTTTCTGGCAGAGTTTCAACAAACCCTGTAGGGCTCTGTGTTGTGCTTTAACTACAGATACACATTGGCACGTGGGAAATAGATTGTTTTCAAACCTTCCTTGTGGGCTCCAAACCAGTGACTCCCCATGGCCTTCCCAGCCAGGATTGAGGCTCGACCAGAAAAGCCTCCCCGTTCCACAGTGAATGAACCGATCTGCCGGCCTCAGCAGGCAGTAAGAACTGGCTCAGAGCAGAAGGATATAGCTGCCTTTTTTTCAAAACCTCTCCTTTGACCAAGGAAGTGCCAGTGTTCCAGAAAAGGGCAAGGAAGAAGTAAAAAAATACTACTTTGACCTTTGCCATTTATGACCAGGCAGGCATCGCCCCTGCCCGTGGCGGCGGGGTGGAACCAGGTGATCTTCGAGGCCCTCTCCAACACAAGCCGGTCTGGGAATTCTCTGATTCTACACCTATTTATCCACAGCATTTGTATTTTTAAATGTATTTTCACTGGGTCAAGCTTCTTGCCTGTCAGGGAAATCCCTGCTGCCAGCCCTTGGCAGCCGGGACAGGCCGGTGACGCAGGCCGCAGGGGTCACAAGTCTTCTCGCTGCAGGATGCCCTTGGGGTGAGTCCTGGAGATGATAAGGCCACAGGGTGGGATCTTGTGTTGGCTGATGACCTTCTGGGAAGGGGTCTGTTACAGGGTGGGGCTGGTATAAAAAAAGACAGGGATCTCCTGGAGAGAGAGTCCAGAGGAGGGACAGGGAGATGCTGAAGGGCCTGGAGCATCTCCCCTGGGAGGAGAGGCTGAGGGACCTGGGGCTGTTCAGCCTGGAGAGAAGAAGACTAAGGGGGGACCTAATTAATGTTTATAATTATCTTAAACATGGGACACAGGGGGAATCAGCCAGCCCCTTCTCAGTGTCTGTGGGGACAGGACAAGGGGTGATGGCCTCAAGTTGGAGCCCAGGGAGTTCCCCCCAGTGTGGGGAAGAACTTCTTCCCAGTGAGGGTGAGAGAGCCCTGGGCCAGGCTGCCCAGGGGTGTGTGGAGTCTCCTTCTCTGGAGAGATTCCAGCCCCATCTGGATGTCTCCCTGTGTGCCCTGTCCTAGGGACCCTGCTTTGGCAGGGGGTTGGACCTGATGAGCTCTGAAGGTCCCTTCCAACCCCTGTGATGCTGTGATTCTGTGATTCTGTGATTCTGTCAGCCTGTGAAGAGTAACAACTGCTGCCCGTAACTGCTCATGAGGAGAGCCAAGCATACACTGTTGATGAACATCTTTGAAAGCAGGTAAGAGTACCTCTGATTCATTAGCATAATTACCACAGCTTTACATAGCACTCAGACAGTAATTCCTTTCTTAACAAAGATTATAAGTCTTAAGTAATTCTTCTGGAGGATTAATTCCTCACCCTTGTATTTGGACACCTCTCTGTAGTGTATTTGCAGAACTCAGTTGGGTGTCATCAATGTCCCCACGTGATTCCTGTGGTCACATTGCCATCTATAAATGTCCCTCTGGAGCAGCTCCCGTGGGTCCAAGTATGAAACACCAGTCTTCCTTTTGTAATTACATCCTTAGGACAGGAGCAAGGCTTCATCCTCCCAAAACAACCTACTATACCAATTAGCAGGCTTTAAGGTTTCGGGTGGACACCCTGCCATCTGCTTGCAAACAGAGCCCATCTCTTCAACCCTTTCCAAAACCTGGCTGTAAAAAAAAGAGGTACAGTGCAGAAGGCTGTGAACGTGCTGTCTGCACCAAGGGTCCTCACCTTTTCTGAAACTGCTTTTAACCCTCTTGCAGACAGCTGTGTGTAGGAATGGTTCGATCTGTGAAGCTCGGTATGGATTTTGGACCAAGGAACCCTGAAATTCCAAGACCTGCTTTTCTTCTTTCTTTCCCCCTTTCTCATTCCCAGTGCCAAGGCTTACAGAGAAGCGCTGTCTCCTCTGGCTTCTCCTAAACCAGCATGAGCGACTGAGAACTCCTGTTTCCTTGGTGGACGAACCCCAGGCCTGCTCTGGACTCTTCCCAAACAGAAAGGCAGAAATCTGGGATTTACCCCACCAGCCTTGTGGGGTCTTGGATCTGACCCCATAGTGCTAGGGGACAAGACTCAAAAGCCAGCCTGGGATCACTGACATGGGCCATGATTGCTGTCAGAAGAAAGTAGGCAACCTCCTGTGAGCGGGGTGCTCCCCAGAGAAGGAGGACAAGCCCTCTGCTGAGCCAGGCACTGCAGTTTGCTCCCAGGAAGTGTTTTTACATCAGTTAATGGTTGGGTTGTTTTTTTCTCACAGGCATTTGCTTAGCCAGATGAGCGCCTATAAATACAGCCCAAGTGTGAGACTGCAAAGGTGTGTGTCACCATTACCCTTCCCCGTGATTTTCGCAGTAGTTCTGCTCCTTTCCCCAGTTTTACCTGCCAGCTGAGGACACAAGGGACAGGGTCAGCCCAGACAGCATCCAGATCAGCTGAGGAGGTGGGTGGTTTATCGCCCTGGATGATAATTGCTGACTTCAATCCCACTGACCTCTCAGCCCCCTAGTTTTTTAGCCCTTCCAAGGCCTCACAGTACCAAGTCTCTCTTCCTCAGCCCTTGGCTGTTGATGGATGTTAGCCCCAGAGCTGCTCTGGCTTGCAGCAGGTGACTTCTCTGACTGATTCCAGGTGTCTACTCTGGGATGGAAACACTCAAAACCTCATTCCCTAGAAGTGCCTGTTTCTTTCTCACCAGCTACAAAGCAAGCTGGGGTTCCCAATTTGTGTGTAGCTCCCAGTACGGTGAGCAGGGGGGCCTGACTGCTCCTGTTGCTGTTGCAGTAGGATCAGCAGGCTGTGAGGATGCTTTGCCTTGTGCTGGAGCTGCATTAACAAGCCTGACATCTTTTTTGGAAGCAGGTTTTCATTAATCACATCTGTTGCTCAGCCTCTGGAGCTGCATTTGCTGATGGCTCTCAGCTGCTGGGCACGGTTTTGAGGCTGGTGATGGGGTCCCCCCAAGGGTCTGTCTGGGGACTGGGGCTCTTTAACATCTGGATCAGTGACATGGATGATGGGATTGAGTGCAGCCTCAGCAAGTCTGCTGATGACACCAAGCTGAGTGGTGTGGGTGGCACCACAGAAGGACAGGAGCCATCCAGAGGGATCCTGACAGGCTGGACAGGTGGAACTGGGTGAACCTGATGAGGTTCAACACTGCCAAGGGTCAGGTGTTGCACTTGGGCTGGAGGAATCCCAGAGACAGATACAGGCTGGGAGTAGAGCTCCTGGAGAGCAGCCCTGCTGAGAAGGACCTGGGGGCCATGGGGGATGAGGAACTTCCCAGGAGCCAGCAGTGGCTCTGGCAGCTGGGAAGGGTGATGGGATCCTGGGCTCCATCAGCAGAGGGGTGGCAGCAGGGACAGGGAGGGGATTGTCCCTCTCTGCTCTGCCCTCCTGAGGCCCCAGCTGGAGTCCTGTGGCCAGAGCTGGGGCCTTCAACACAAGGAAGATGTGGGGCTGTTGGAGAGGGGTCAGAGGAGCCATGGAGATGCTCAGAGGGCTGGAGCAGCTCCCCTCTGGAGAGAGGCTGAGGGAGCTGGGCTGGGTCAGCCTGGAGAAGAGAAGGCTGTGGGGGGACCTCATTGCAGCCTGCCAGTCCCTGAAGGGAGCAGAGGAACAGGAGGGGAATGGGCTTGTTCCAAGGGCAGAGCCTGGCAGGACAAGGGGGCTGGGGTGAAGCTGGAGGAGGGAAGGAGGAGAGGAGATCTTAGGGGGAAGTTCTTTGCAGAGAGAGTGGTGAGGGGCTGGAAGGGGCTGCCCAGAGAGGGGGTGGATGCCCCATCCCTGGGGGTGTTGAAGGCCAGGTTGTCTGGGTCCCTGGGCAACCTTGTGTAGCTCCAGGCCTGGAGGTTGGTGTCCCTGCCTGTGGCAGGGGGTTGGAGCTCTGTGACCCTTGGGGTCCCTTCCAACCTGTGCCAGTCTGTGATTCTGTGCCTCTCTGTGTGACAGCACTGGTGGCACCAACAGACCATCTTCCCAATTTATTTAAAAATACAAAAGGGGGATGCTCCTCCAGGAGAAGGGCTGGCTGCTGCTGCTTTAAGGAGAAATGAGTGATGTCAGTGGGGAAGGGGCTGCCCTGCTCCTTTCTCCCATGCCAGCACTGGACTGAGGCACAAAGCGCTGCTGGTCTGAAAATTAAATGGGGAGAGCCTCCCCGGACCAACTCCTTCCTGCACCCCCAGCTGCTGGGCTGCTTGAGGGAACCAGAGGCATGCTAGCTTGCCATTCCTCAGTAGATGCAGCCTCTTTTGCCTGATTTGATTGTTTCGAGCTGCAGCTGCGGCGTCAGCAGGAGAGGTTCTTATTTTTAACGGTGCCACTGGTGGCAGCCTTCCCTGCCAGGGCGAGCTGGCTCCCTGCGCCTGCCCCTCTGCCACACACACACCCCCCACACCGTGTCAGAAACGCCTCTCTCTGCTTTGCTGCTGCCCCTACAGCTCAGGGGCTGCCGTGATGCTGCGCCAGCATCCCTGGGGGGAGGCAGGAGCCCCCGGGGTCCCGTGCAGTCGTTGCGCAGCCCTGGCACGGGTGTCATCACAGCCTCAGCTCACGGAGTGCCACCCTCCCCGCTCCTCCTGGCGCCTACTCAAGTAGCTGGTGTAGAGGCTTCAGTTTCTGCCTGGGATCAGGTGCTGGGTCGGTGCCAGCTCCCCCTCAATCTCTGCCTCCCTTGTTTTTCTGCTCCCCTCTTCGAAGGAGGTGTGGGGAAGGGGGAGGTTTGCCCCCCCCCCCCCCCCCCCCCAGTGTCAGTTAGGCTGGCTGAGCCAGGTCTGGCTTGCCTGGGTGGGATGGTAATACTGAGACTTGGCTGCAGCGTGAGAGGAGGAGGGTTGGGGATGTGCACCCCGGATTCCACTAGACACCCCCACCCCCCTCTCTTGAAAAATGAGTGACTGTGGTGCCTCTTGTCTGGAGGTGCTGGGGGAGCATCTCCCTGCGTCCCCATGGCTTGGGGATGCTGCAGTTGCCACCGTGCCCAGTGCACAGGGTGCCACGCAGAGGCAGGCACGTGTGGACTGGTGTTTTGGAATGAAGCTGGGGAGATGCTTAAACCAGTTCTCCAGCAGCAGCACCCTCTGCTTCGTGCAGTTTAAAGAACCATGATCCCAGCCTGCAGAAAGCGTCCTGGGAGATGACAAATGTCACTGATTTCACCACTGGTTTATTGAGTTTTCTTTTCCTTTTCCTTTTTCCTTTTCCTTTTCCTTTTCCTTTTTCTTTTTCTCTTTCTTTTTCTTTTTCTTTTTCTTTTTCTTTTTTCCTTCCCCTTTTCCTTTTCCTTTTCCTTTTCCTTTTCCTTTTCCTTTTCCTTTTCCTCTTCCTTTTTTCCTTTTCCTTTTCCTTTTTTCCTTTTCCTTTTCCTTTTCCTTTCCTTTTCTTTTTCTTTTTCTTTTCTTTTTCTTTTTCTTTTTCTTTTTCTTTTTCTTTTTCTTTTTCTTTTCTTTTTCTTTTTTTTTTCCCCTTTTCTTTTTCCTTTCCCTTTCCCTTTCCCTTTCCCTTTCCCTTTCCCTTTCCCTTTCCCTTTCCCTTTCCCCTTCTGAGACATGGAGATTTACAAAGAAAATATTTCCTGGCCTTTGAAACGCAGCATAAAATGTCTGGGGCTTGGTGGTTGCAGTCACCAGGTTGGTGGTTGCCCTGTCATCTGTCAGCAGCCACATGGTAAGGTGTGCTTGTGGGGCAGACAGAGCTTGCTGGAGCTCCTGCTTTATACTGATTTCATGCTTAAAAAGAAGGAGAAAAGAGAAATTTCACCGGAATAGATGCTGTTTCTAAAATTGAGGTGTCATGTTGGGATGTGCCTGGCTGAGGGACTCTGCATCACTCCTGTCCAGAGCCTCCTTTGCACTGGAGGAGGTATAACGGGGTGGCATGGGAGCTGCCCTGCTCTTGCCCCACCAGCCCAATTTCCAAACACACAAACAACCCCAGCCCAATTCCCCTGCAGTATTAATTCTTTCCTCCACCTCACAATTATATGGGGATTTTGGGTGTGAAATGCTTCCTTCCTTTCCAGTTTTCATTAGGAGATTGTCTCCAATGCTAATAAGAAATTTCTCATGGAGTGCTAGAATGGAAAAGGTAAATCATGGGGATGGAGAGGATTGCTGCTCTCTGGCACTTCCCTTGCTGTCCCCTCACCACCTTCAGCAAACGTTTTCATTTGTTCACCCTACTAATCCCACTAAATCTTTTTCAGGTTAGCAGCCTGCACAGTAATTCAGGCGTGTGCTAACTGCCAGCAACGGATGTTAAACCTCACATCTGGGGCAGAAAATATGAATTTTTCTAGTTGGAGGCAAAGAGAAGTGGGCTGAAGGGAAACAGAGAGACGGTGCCTGGTCAGTGGTGGCACCCAAGCACTGGGAAGTGGGTAGGATCCTCACAGGGCGTACACATATACATCATATCTATTTTATATTATAACTATTTTTGGTTTTTAATTTAGTTATAGAACTGGAGGGCTGCATTCCACTTTGAAATAAGGAACTACAGCTGTTACACCTTCCTTATTAATTTAAAGCCCACGAAATGGGGGATCTTGACAAGAGTGGTAGGGCCCATCAGACTGAATGGGAGAAGCCAAGATTTCTAGGTGCCATTCACCTCATCCCAAAGAAGACATTTAAAATAGACTTGATTTACACAGAGAGGCTGAGGGAGCTGGGCTGGGTCAGCCTGGAGAAGAGAAGGCTGTGGGGGGACCTCATTGCAGCCTGCCAGTCCCTGAAGGGAGCAGAGGAACAGGAGGGGAATCAGCTTGTTCCAAGGGCAGAGCCTGGCAGGACAAGGGGGCTGGAGTGAAGCTGGAGGAGGGAAGGGGGAGAGGAGATCTTAGGGGGAAGTTCTTTGCAGAGAGAGTGGGGAGGGGCTGGAAGGGGCTGCCCAGAGAGGGGGTGGGTGCCCCGTGTCTGGGGGTGTTCAAGGCTATGTTGAATGAGGCAACCTTGTGTAGCTCCAGGCCTGGAGGTTGGTGTCCCTGCCTGTGGCAGGGGGTTGGAGCTCTGTGACCCTTGGGGTCCCTTCCAACCCAGCCCAGGCTGGGATTCTATGATTCTAATCACTCCCTGAAATCACCTGTTTCTCTTCACTGACTAAAGGGATTGGGGGGTGGTTAGCTCTGATGGAGACATCTACACTGCAGACACCTTGAGTCAAGGTAGCTGAATCCTTGCTGACTGATGATACAGTTTTTATTCCCTCCTTCCCCCCACCTTGTCCCCCACAACCCCGGGTCTCCACTGACCCTTTGGCTCCTGAGCTCCAAGCCAGAAAAACCCTGGTAAATGATAGTTCATTTGTGATAACTGGTTTACACCTCAGGTCTCCACTCCTCTGGCAAGTGGTACCGTGACACTGGAGGCCGCTGTGCTCACGTGTGCAGCTGGCTTTTGTCCCCTGCAACTGTAATAAGGCATTTAATGATGTGTCAAATGGCAGTCTGGTGAGGAAAAACAAGGCAGCGTGGCCCAGAAGGAAGTCTTTTAAGGCAGGGAGGGGGTGAGTAGGGTATTGGCATCCGGACAGTAATCATCGGTGGCTCCCTGTTGAAATGGAAGCTGCCTTGAGTGTATTTGGGGGTTTATCTGGGCTGTCCTTGGATGGGCATTCATCTCTTGCATTTGAGAGGGAATATTGGTGGTGCAGCAGCAAGCTTGTCACTTTTCCAGGTCATCCCAGGCCGGGAAAAGCTTCAAGGGCTTTGCAGGACAGGGCTAGGATTTGAAAATCTCTTGGTAAATCAAATGAACGATCTCAGAAGCGGCGTGGTGCTGCTCAGTGAGGCAAAGGCAATGCACAGGGTCCAGAGTGAGATGGGACACAGCCAGGGAGCTGAAGGCTTGGGAGTGCAGTGGTCTCCAGCCAAATCTTTGTGCTGAGCTGACCTGGGCTGCTGAAAAAGGGACACTGCAAGTATCTGTAACAGCCCAGGGACAATCCTGCTTGTCTTGGTGCTGGTGAAGCCCCAGCTGGTGTCCTGGGTGTGGAGCTGAGCACCAGTACAGAAGAGGGGGACTACTAAAACGGGGTCCTCCAAGGGGCATCTCTGGGGTAGCGTGTCCTGTGTAACTCCAGAGGAGCTGGAGGGGAGGTATGGTGGTAGTTTTGCAAAGCACAGTGTAAGGAAGGAAGAGAATGAGTTGTTCCCTGGGTTTTTTTGTGGTTGAGTTATGTGAGCATCAGTGCAGGAGGTGGTGTCTCAGCTGCAATGGGCCTGAATAAGGGCTGTCCCTGCACGAGCCAGGGATGGGTTGAGGCATCCCTATGGCTATGCTTTCTGATGGCCATGTGAAGCCAGGCTCCTCTGGATATCCACAAAGGAAGGATAAAATGCCAGTGGGAAGAGCAGAGCTTGTTTCATCCCACCCAGGAGCCAGCGGCGGGGAGGAGATGCGTGCAGCTCCTTGGAAAAAGCACATTTTCTAGATCTGCTGCTAACTAATCCCATCACAGCCCTGCAAGGGATGTAGGTGGGTAAGAATGATTATCCCCATTGTCAGATAACAGGATCACAGGGGTTAACTGATTTCCTAAGGCTCCTGGGTGGCTGAGCAGGGATAACAGCTCCTCTCCCTTCCCTGCCAGCAGGCTGTATCCCATCACTTCTCTCCATTTCCTCTCGTAGCTTTCTGTGTTTACATCTGCAGGGCTGTTGTGCTGGGATTTCCCCCCTCCCCCATTTTGCCGTGCTCAGGGTGAGGGTGAGATGCAGTTTTCTTTCTAATGAGGGCGGTTTTTTTTTCCCCCAGCATTAGTGCAGCATCGCTGACCCCGGTGCTTGACAACAGGCAGGCCTGGCTGTGCTTTTGACAGCTGTGTCTTCAATGGCTCAGCTCTTCATCCCCCTAGCATGGCAGAGCCGTTTTTGGGGTGTGATGTATGACTTTGAAATGTGCTGGTCTTGCATGCCAACGCAATGCCTGCCCTGTGATCGGTGAGGAAGTCGTTACCCACCCCCCACCCCTCCCATCAGCCCTGTGCTGGGAGATTTCTACTGCTAAATCAGAACATTACAGCCAAGGGTGAGCCTGGAGGTCTGGGCAGATGGCTCAGGGCTGAGATCCCTGCAACCGTTCCCAAAGATGAGCATCCTGCCCCTGGCCAGGGCTGCGGGGTCTGGCTTAGCTGAGGCTCCCCCTGACATCCCCTCTGATGTCCTCAGGAGGGGAAAACCCCAAACCAACCTCTTGACCCCATGTTGGCCTTCATTTGGGCTGCTGGACTTGATGGAGACTACTCTGTTGCTGTAAAATTAAGTGCAACCAGATCCCCCAAGTATTTTTCATGCAACAGCTTCCCTTGTATAAATGTGTAAGGCCTGCTTTTTGAGTCATTTTCCAAGTATTTTCTTTTCTACACAGAAAAACGTGACTTCTGAGAACTCAGTGCCTTGTCCAAGTAGCCAGCTGTAGTGAAAGGAGTTTCTCCCTTCCTCCTTGAGCCTGGTAATTTTGCTTCTCCCTCTGGTTTTGTTTCCCTGTTGCTCTGAAAAAACACGACCCAGGTTGCTTGCTTCTTTGTTTCTCTTCCTTCTTGGCCCACCAAAGGGAGTGTTTTTTCCATCCTCACAGGTGCTGTACCGTGGCTGGGTTCCTCAGCAGGGAGATTTGCTGGGATGCTAAGGGGAGGGAGCAGGTGGAGCGTCTCCCACTGCCTTTTTATGTATGTATTTTGCATTAGCCACAATTATGGATCTTTTGACCCAATGGCTTAGTAAAAAAAAAAAAAAAAAAAATTTTTTTACAAGTCTGTTTTGGTTGACTGAATCATTTCCCTCAACCCCAAGTGCACCACTCCTTTGTACTGCCCTTTGGATGCACCCTAGGAGCGTTCCTTCCTGGCGTGGCTGGGACTTTTTGAAGCCTTACCTGAAATTAAAGTGCATCCAATTCAGAATCCAAGTGTCTCCCTCAGATAAAAAACTAAACATGACATTATTCTGTAAAATCTTCCTTCCCTTGCTGGCTGCAGCTCGATGCCAGTTAGGGTTAAGCCTGGATTTGGCCGTCCCCCAGCTGCACCGTTGCGCTGTGGTGGTCCTCCAGCCAAAATGACCTGTGAGTTCCTGCAGCCCCAGAGCATCTCCCCGTTAGCTGCCTTTCTCATTGTTATTAAATCTTGGTGCTTTTATTTGAAAAAAGTGCTCAGCACCTGGAAAATCAGCCTCTCAGCTGCCTGCCTTGAAGTGGTGTCCCCCTGGTCTTGCCATCCTGCCCAGAGTGCCAGGGGAAACCCAGAGGGTGAGGAGTCCTGCTGATGCTCCTGTTAAGCCTGCTTCTCTGCTTTGGAAAATAGGGACTTGGGGGCAAAACGTTTTAAAGGGGCTCTCAGGAGGAGAAGCTTTCATGAAACCATTTCAGATGGTCTTTTGAAGGAGTTCTGCCACTGATGCTCAGAACCCGCCTGCACAGCGGGTGCAAAGCAGCCACTTCCCAGAGCGTTTCTCTTCCTGATGTGGTGGAAACACTTTGCCTGCCACACAGTCGCCACAAACACATACTACCACCGGGTATTAAAGCCAACAAAAGCCAGATGCATGCTGCACTTCACCTTGGGCATCCTGAGAGCCTGAGTGCCACTTAGTGGATTTTACCATTTCCCCCCGTTTTCCAGGTCTGTCTTCCAGATCCCACAGGGTTTAGATGTGAGCCATTCTCTTTGCAGAGCCTGTTTGAAGGTTGCACTGATAAAAAAAACCCTCTGCAGCATCTCCTGGCGAGGGTGGTGGCTCAGGGCAGGTCCAGGGAAGGTGTTGGTCTCCCAGCCCTCAGGTCAGGCTCCTGGGATGGTCGCACACCTGGGGAGGGGGTGTTAGCAGCCCAGACCATCCCACCTCAGTGCCTTGTGTTCCCTGGCACTGCTTTATTCCCTGGCACAGACGCTGGCTTTGTCCAAACCCACTCCCCCCACCCAACCCCCCCCCCCATCCTCCCCCCTCCACAGCCTGTGACAGCTCAACAATAGCCGGGCGGCCGCCGCGCGTGCTGCTTGTGATGCTCCTCACAGGCATCTGTTGCCTTGTGCTTCCCCATCTGCTGCTCAGATCTGCCCCTGCTTTCTGCAAGAACCACGGGGGCAAAACGCTGACCTCTTGTCGCTGGAGGGTTTGTCTGCCCTTGAATGGTTCTCTTCTGGGGCGGTGGTTTCACTTGGCAGCGAGCGAGCGGGGCGATGGGCCGGTCTCTTGGGTGTGACAAAACACAGTTGCACCTCCTGGGAAAGGTGACAGCAATGCTTTGTGTCCCTTTAGGAAGGGTTCTGCCAAGGGGGGTGTGATCATGCAGAGCCCAGCTGGGGAATCGTTTTGGCTGCCTGTGCTTTGGGAATTGAGGCCTGGCCACTGCGGCACTTGCGAGGCGCTCAGCTACCCTTGAAGCAAAGACAGCCACCAGGTATCTCCAGCGTGATGGAGAAGGACCTGGGGGTGCTGGTGGATGACAGGGTGGCCATGAGCCAGCAGTGTGCCTCGGTGGCTAAGAGAGACAATGGGATCCTGGGGTGCATCAGGAGGAGTGTGGCCAGCAGGTCAAGGGAGGTGATCCTCCCCCTCTGCTCTGCCCTGGTCAGGCCCCACCTGGAGTGTTGTGTCCAGTTCTGGGCTCCCTGGTATAAAAAGGACAGGGATCTCCTGGAGAGAGTCCAAAGAAGGGCTACGAAGATGATGAAGGGCCTGGAGCATCTCCCCTGGGAGGAAAGGCTGAGAAGATTGGGACTGTTCAGCCTTGAGAAGAGAAGACTAAGGGGGACCTAATTAATGTTTATAATTAGCTTAAGCAGGGGATGCAGGGGAATCAGCCAGCCCCTTTTCAGTGTCTGTGGGGACAGGACAAGGGGCAATGGCTGCAAGTTGGAGCACAGGAAGTTCCGCACCAACATGGGGAAGAACTTTTCCCCAGTGAGGGTGAGGGAGCCCTGGGCCAGGCTGCCCAGGGGTGTGTGGAGTCTCCTTCTCTGGAGAGATTCCAGCCCCATCTGGATGTCTCCCTGTGTGCCCTGTCCTAGGGACCCTGCTTTGGCAGGGGGTTGGACCCGATGATCTCTCGAGGTCCCTTCCAACCCCTACAATTCTATGATTCTATGACTTCCAGGCAAATCCTTCCATGCAGCTGAAGGAAGAGGTGGTGGTAGCCCCAGATCTCCAGCTGGGGCGCTGCCCATGCGTGACCAGCCCAACCCAACCCAACCCAATCCAACCCAACCCAACCCAACCCAACCCAGCCCACGGAGGGGCTGCCCACCGCCGGGTGACGGTCTAGGTGTTGCCGCTTGGCATGTGGACTCGAATATACTGACAATAACTCAGGGAAAGCTGGGCAGCACAGGTGAGCAAGACTGTATTTCTGGAAGAAGAGCGAGCGCTGGTGTCACAGGCAAGGCCCTGCCCAGCCCTGCGACACCATCTCCCCAGGGAAGGGTCTCAACTGGGGGCTGTAATTGCACAGGATAACTCTATCGCTCCATATAAATTTGACCCTGTTTTCTCTGCTCAAGCTACACCTACACACTAAAGTGCTTCCCATCGAGTATGCCAGAGATATATGTAATAATTAAGTAGTCTTCCCATATGATTTTGAGTGTTTTTTTTTTCCCCAGGAGATGTGCTTTCAAGAACTTCATCTTTAAGATGCTGCCAAAGCTTGTGTGAGGAAAGCAGGTGAAAGTCTTCTGCATAGTACTGCCTTGGGGACAAAAAACCCCCCATGCTACATTTCAAGGGCCAAACAGCTTCCAGTGTGAGACCATACTGCTGAGCATACGACAAGGGGACAAGAAGAGGATAAAGGCTTTTGGAGCTGGGAAGCACCTGGAAGCTGATTGTCGTGGTTTCCCCCCGGCTGCGGGCTGAGATCCACGCAGCTGCCTGCTCCTTAAAGTAAAAGAGCAGGGGAAGAGGGAAAAAGGGGGGAAACAAGGGAAGGGAAAAGGAAGGGCAAATAACTCCAAACCCAAGAAACTAAGAGGCCCGTAGGTTGGGATAAGGAGAGTTTACTGAGAGAACAGAAAGATCAAATATCCCTATGCTAACAGGACTTTAGAGCAAAAGAAGATGAAACTCTTGATCCCCAATGCAGTTTCTCCCCGACCCACACAACTCAGGTACCACCCAGAGCTGTCCCGGAACCCGACCGTCCCCCCAAGCAGCACGCGTCCCGCCACCGCCCCTCTTCTTCCTCCCCTCAGCCCCCCGTTCTCCTGGGCAGGACGTCATTGGCATGGAATACTCTCTTTGGCCCATCTGGGTCACCTGTCCTGGCTTCGCCCCTCCTTTCTCATGGATAGAGAAATAGGAAGAAGCTGAGAAAGTCCTTGACTGTCTGACTGCAACTAAGAACATCAGGGTGTTCTCAGCACTGCTTTCATTGTAACTCCCAAACACAGCATCCCATCAGCTGCTACAAATGAAGTTAACTCTATCCTGACTGAAACCAGGACACTGATCTACCTGGGGGAGGTGATGAAGTGGGTTCTGAGCTGCACACAAGGGACCCTGTATTACTATTTCGTTTTCTCACTGATGGTATTGGAAAAGAGCAGGAGACCTCCAAGAAACTGTTGTATGGGCATTAATTTGACTGAAACTCTGGGTGAGGAGTGTTTTCTTCAGCTCATGGACATCTGCTACAGGCAATTTAAAGCCCCAGAGTGTGTAGGGTGAGAAGGGGAAGAGAAAATGTCAGGTGAAACTTTGCTTTCACTTCACATTTCTAGCACAGATTTCCCTGGCCGTGGCCCTTCGCCAATGGGTGCAAATGGGTTGAAGCCCCATAATTCAGAGGTTTTATTCACCTGAGTCCCAGGAAGGAGAGGAGTTTTTAGAGTTTAGTCTCAGCCTCAAGATTAACAGGTGGATGCAGCATCTCTGCTCTGGGGAGAGCCAGCTCAGCCCATCTTATGATGAACTATCTTCTAGTCCATGAAACTGTGATAGGTATTGCAAGTCTGGTCTCACATCAACCTGTACTGTCTGTCACAGGACAGAGTGGCTTAGATCTTTGGGAAAACAAAGTGTGAGCCAGGGAACTCATTAACCAATGTATTGTTACATAGATGACTCCATTTCCCCTTTTAAGTTTACTTAAGCTTTTGTTTAGAGCAGTGTGGCTGGTGGGACACTCATCAGCATCACAGAATACCATCTGCAGGTAGAATATAAGAGGAAAATTGAAAATACTGGTGACCCCCAGTAAAAAGAGAACCCCACAACGCTGCCTCTCATCTTATTTCCAAACTGCTGCTTACTGGCTTCATCCCCTGCCTTCTTCTGTTTCTCTCTCAGATAGGAACTTGCACAATACCAGACTTCATCGAGTCACAGGCAGAGAGAAGGTTATTTCTGGGGGGAAAGAAATGCAAAGACCCTTCTGCAAGGAGAAACCTTTCCTCCTCTAAAATGGCTGGAAGAGCTCTGCAACCTGCTGCTTAAGGCTCTCCCTGCCCAAGGGTGAGATACCTGTTCCTATTTTGTAAGAGAAAACCTCCAAGGGATGCTGGAGTGTCTAAAAAAAACCACAAACCCAAGGTGAGTGGGCAAAGGGATGGGGAGGGGGTAGAAGATACTTTAGACTTATTCAGAGTTAATGACTTCTCTTCCTCCTGTCACCTTACTTAGAACAACATAAGATGCTTCTGGACCGAAGTGAGAAGGTCCATGGTGCACCCACTCAGTGTCTCCGGCTGCTTGGCACCTGCTGTAGAGTGTAACACTCAGTTTAGGGTAAAATTCAGCCAAAAAAGAGAAACTCCCTCTTCTTTCTTCTTACTGTGACCAGGAAACGGGATGAGGAGGGTTGCCTTGCTGGTGAGGCTGCAGGCACAGGTAAAATACCTATAGTATGTGTAGGTATGTGTAGCTCCTGTCCTGTGTCTGCACACCCATGGGCATGCAGCTGGGCTCCTGCTATGGCCCACATCTGGGGAGAAGGGTTTTTGGGTACATGACAGGAGTTATCTTTTATCAGCCTTTTATGGGCTGGCACCACTTTTACTCTGGGGCAGCAGGGCTCAGGCTGAGCTGGGTCACCAGAGTTACACCCAGTTACATCTGCCTAGCTGATTTCCACCTGAAAATCCCATGTGCCCCATCCAAAGGCAAGGCTGACTGTGATCCTTCTGCCTGTGATGCTGCAGGGAGGTCACCCCTCTGCTCTGCCCTGCTCAGGCCCCACCTGGAGTGTGGTGGCCAGTGCTGGGCTCCCTGGGATCAACCAGCCAGGGATCTCCTGGAGAGAGTCCAGAGGAGGGACAGGGAGATGCTGGAGGGCCTGGAGCATCTCCCCTGGGAGGAAAGGCTGAGGGACCTGGGACTGTTCAGCCTGGAGAGAAGCAGCCTGAGAGGGGATCTGATCCCTGGGGATCAAGAGCTGAAGGGTGGAACACAGGGGGACATGGGCAGCCTCTTCTCAGTGTCTGTGGGGACAGGACAAGGGACAATGGCTGCAAGTTGGAGCCCAGGGAGTTCCCCCCAATGTGGGGAAGAACTTCTTCCCAGTGAGGGTGAGGGAGCCCTGGGCCAGGCTGCCCAGGGGGTGTGGAGTCTCCATCTCTGGAGAGATTCCAGCCCCATCTGGATGTCTCCCTGTGTGCCCTGTCCTAGGGACCCTGCTTTGGCAGGGGGTTGGACCTGGTGATCTCTGGAGGTCCCTTCCAACCCCTATGGCTCTGTGATGCTGTGAAAGGAGGAGATAAGCCATCCTGTCCTGCCCTGTTTTTCTGGCTGCTGCAGGCTCAGCGGGAGCTCACAGCTCGGGCTCCCCCGTGCGGGACGGGATTTTCCCTCCAGGATAAATCCTGTTTTCCACACGCTGACAGCAAAATAATCCCTGGGATGCTGTACAGGGTACAAGATGTGTCAGTACCCTCCTGCTGCTGGCGGAAAGTCTGCCCTGCCTCGACCAGTGTCGGTGCGATGACAACGACCTCTGTCTGCAAAGTGGGTGAGGGACAGGGAGCTGTGTTTAATGAATTCATACAAACGGCAATCCAGCCTACAGCTCCAGCACAGGTCCTTACACCACAGAATCACAGAATGACAAAGTTGGAAAAGACCTTTAAGATTATCAAGTCCAACCATCCCTCTCCTGTGCTAACCCAGACCCCTGAGCACCTCATCTCCCCTCTGTTAAACACACCCAGGGGTGGGGACTCAGCCCCTCCCTGGGCAGCCTGGGCCAGGCCCTGACAGCTCTGCCAGGGAAGAACTTTGCCCTCCCAGCTGAGCTGAGCCTGCCCTGGGGCAGCTTGAGCCCATTGCCCCTTGTCCCAGCTCCTGTCCCCTGGCTGAAGAGACCAGCACCCACCTCTCTGCACCCTCCTGGCAGGGCAGGGTAGGTGGGGAGAAGGTCTCCCCTCAGCCTCCTCTTCTCCAGGCTCAACCCCCCCAGCTCCCTCAGCTGCTCCTCAGAGGATTTGCCCTCCAGCCCCTTCCCCAGCCTGGTTGCCCTTCTCTGCACTCTCTCCAGGACCTCCATGTCCTTCTGATGCTGAGGAGCCCAGAACTGGACCCAACACTCCAGCTGCAGCCTCCCCAGTGCCCAGTCCAGGGGCACCATCCCCTCCCCAGACCTACTGGCCACACTACATGGGTGGCTTTGCCTTTTGAAACACTTTTCCCAGTTTTGAGTTTCGTAGCACGAGCTGCTCCAGAGCTTGGTGGTGAAATGTGCCTGGTGGGTTAATTTCTGTTTGGGGAAATCAGCTGTTCTCCTTCAACCTGCAGAGATCTCTGTGTTTCCACAAAAGAAGTGTGTGTGCAGGAAGGAATTTCAAGGTGGCACAATGTTATTAAACACCTCTGGTAGTGTGATCTGACAGCTGCATGGAACAAATAATTTACAGTCAATTAACTCGGCTTCGGTATTTTGTAGCCTTGCAATTTTTCTAACCAACTCCTCCTCATGATTGTTTTATTTACCTGAAATATTAAGCACCACATAAGTTCAATGAGGAACACTCACAGTACAGCTATTTTGCGTTGTGGGCACTTAAGACACGTTAATTAACCTCAGCAGACACCCATGTCACACAGCATCACATCTTGTTTCTGATTGGGTTCGCCTGGGGTTTAGAGTGGGAGCTCCCTGGCTGATAGCTGTGGGTCCTGAAAATGTCATTCACAGAATCACAGAGCTGTAGGGGTTGGAAGGGACCTCCTGAGATCATCAGGTCCAACCCCCTGCCAAAGCAGGGTCCCTAGGACAGGGCACACAGGGAGACATCCAGATGGGGCTGGAATCTCTCCAGAGAAGGAGACTCCACACACCCCTGGGCAGCCTGGCCCAGGGCTCCCTCACCCTCACTGGGAAGAAGTTCTTCCCCATGTTGGGGGGGAACTCCCTGGGCTCCAACTTGGGCCCATCACCCCTTGTCCTGTCCCCACAGACTCTGAAAAGGGGCTGGCTGATTCCCCCTGCATCCCCTGCTGAAGATCATTATAAACATTAATTAGGTCCCCCCTTAGTCTTCTCTTCTCCAGGCTGAACAGTCCCAGGTCCCTCAGCCTTTCCTCCCAGGGGAGATGCTCCAGGCCCTTCAGCATCTCCCTGTCCCTCCTCTGGACTCTCTCCAGGAGATCCCTGGCTGGTTGATCCCAGGGAGCCCAGCACTGGCCACCACACTCCAGGTGGGGCCTGAGCAGGGCAGAGCAGAGGGGGAGGATCCCCTCCTGTCACCTGCTGCCCACACTCTCCCTGATGCCCCCCAGGATCCCATTGTCTCTCTCAGCCCCAGGGCACACTGCTGGTTCATGGCCACCCTGTCACCCACCAGCACCCCCAGGTCCTTCTCCTCAGAGCTCCTCTCCAGCAGGTCACCCCCAGCCTGTCCTGATCCAAGTGGTTCTTCCTTCCCAGGTGCCAGACTCTCCACTTGCTGTTGTTGAACCTCACCTGGTCTCTCCCTGCCCAGCTCTCCAGCCTGGCCAGGTCTCTCTGGATGGCAGCGCAGTGTCCTGTGTGTCCCCCACTCTCAACGACTTCTCTCTAATAATCCCCTACTAAAATTACCCACTGTGAATGTGCTCAGCAGCAAATCCACTTGCTGAAAGGTGCTCATGGAAAGGAAATAAGAAAGGGATGAAAATGTGTCTGAAGAGAGTTCAGTGGGATCTTCCGGGTCCTTGCTGGTGCTTCACCCCCTGTGTAAAAGACCCAAGCTGGCTCCATCTCTTAGGTTGCTCACCGTGGATCTGTGGCTCTTCCTTGTGGCCCTGTTTCGGGCTAGGCTGTTATCTGGTGTGACGTGAGGC